>BRKX01000008.1:59313281-60652031 GCA_026008535.1 Perilla frutescens
AGTTAAACTAACTATATTCAACAGATCCAAGACATACTTCCTTTGGCATAAAAAGGGGTCACCATCAGAATGAGCAATTTCCATGCCTGGGAAATATTTAGCATCACCTAGATCCTTGATTGTAAATGCCTTGTCCAGAGCAGCTTTTACTTGCTCCAGAACATCAAGAGAAGGACCTAGTAATAGTATGTCATCCACATAGACAAGCAAAGCTATGAAGTTAACTCCTGCGCCCTTGACAAACATACAATGATCAGATTCAGTTTGAGTAAATCCCAGAGTGAAAAGAAGTCTGCAAAATTCCATATTCCATTCTCGGGAGGCTTCTTTCAACCCATACAAGTTCTTTACAAACCTGCAACAATCCCCAGCACCACCCTTGGAATATCCCTGGGGAAGAGTCATGTAAATTTGATTAGATAGAGAGCCATGTAAGAAGGCATTATTAATGTCCACTTGGTGTAAAAACCACTGAAATTGAGTAGCAAGAGCTAAGAAAAGCCGGACAAAAACAAGCTTGGCAACGGAGGCAAAACCCTCATGGTAATCAACACCAAATTCCAGATTAAACCCCTTAGCAACCAAACGTGCTTTGTACAAGTAACATGAGAATCAGGAAAATGGTTTGTGAAGTGGCAGAGATAATCACTAAGATATGTAGAAGGCTTAGTAAGCCTAGAACTCTTCCTGGAAGAAAGTGTGATAACAGAAGGAACAATAGAGGTAGCTGGATCCTCAGACATATCAGAATAAGGTGGAGGATCATATGTTTCATTCTCAGTAGAAAAGTCTATGGAAGAAGCAGAAAATTTGGATAAAAGGGGATCTGTGAGTAGAGAAACAGGGGTAGGAGAGGAAGAATTAATATTTGGAAGAGGAGGATTATCAAAGGTGACAAAAGGTAATGAAGCAGGTTTCATATTAGATTGAAGAAGAAAAATATGAGTGTGAAAATCAATATCCCTAGCAATGCAGACCTTCTGAGTGTCAAGATCAAAGAGAAGATGGCCTTTATTATGGGAAGCAGGACCCAAGAATATGTACTTAGAGCTTCTGGCAGAAAACTTAGTTTTAGAGGGTAATGTGTTTACCTTGTAAACCAGGCAACCAAATGGCTTGACATCAACCAAGCTAGCAGTGCTTCCCAACAGAAGCTCATAGGGGGTTTGCCATTGTAACACTGCAGAAGGTATTCTATTAATTAGAAAAGTAGCAAAAAGAATGGAATAAGGCCAAAAGGAAGAGGGAAGATTACTTTGAACATCAAGGATCGAGCTACTTATAATAAATGCCTGTGTTTTCTCTCCACAACCCCATTCTGCTGAGGAGAGTACACACAGGTCCTTTAATGATGAATTCCAAAGTCTGCCAGCAAGGTCTGTGTTTGTTGACTAACAAACTCACTCCCATTGTCTGATCTCAATATATGGATATCTGTCTGGAATTGATTCTTGATCATAGGAATGAAACTTCTGAGAATCTGCCAAACTTGGTGCTTACTTTTGAAGAGAAAAGTCCAAGTGGCCCTGGAAAAATCATCCACTTATGGTTAAGAAATAAAGAGTCAGTATGATGGTGTCACCTCCATAAGGTCCCCAAACATCAATATGGATGAGATGAAAAATCCTTTCACTTCTCTGAGCCAGGCTAGGAAAAGGGCTTCTTTGCTGCTTAGCTCTATAACAGACATCACAACTTTCCAAAGTAGCAAAATCTGTTTCTCTGAATCGTTTCTTGAAATACTCCATGTGCTTCATAATACTAATAGAGGAATGGCCTAGACAAGCATGCAAATCCTCTAATGTAGGAGCTTGCACTGAGTTAACAGTGATTGTAAATTGATATTCATGTTTGAATATGTATAAGTTCCTTTTCAATTTTCCAATTCCAAGAATAGCATCATTATTCTTCCTCTGTATAAGATAGTGTGTCTCAAGGAACACAACCCTACTGCCCAAGTCCTTGGTAAGTTGTCCAACAGAAATTAGATTATGAGTAAAACCTGGAGCATATAATACATTTTTCAAAATAACAGTGTTTGACAGCTGAGCATCTCCAGCCATGGTGACAAGTAGGCTGCTGCCATCAAGAAGAAAATTCTAATAGAATGCTGTAGTTGTCTAATGCTCAATAACAGTTCATGATGGCAGTACATATGGTTGCTAGCCCCAGAGTCTATGATCCATTTATCCTTGTTTATATCAGTTGACACACCAAAAGCATAATGGCCAGAATCTGTGCCAAGATTGATATCAACAACATTGGCTACATGAGATAGATCAGAACTACTTGTGTCATATTTCTGACCTGGCTGAGTGTAAGGGGCGAAATGCTTGGAAATTTCAGGCACTGAAGGTGTGGTAGTCTGAGATTTATCACTTACTGAATTAGCTCTGCCCTTTCCTTTCTCTTCCCTGAATTTCTTATACCAGTCAGGCACTCCAATGACCTCAAAGCAATCAGGTTTGAGGTGTCCTGTTCAACCACAGTAATCACACTTCAACTTCATCTTTTCTTCCTTAGTTAGCTTCTTCTTAAAATTCTCTTTTCTGTATTCAACTTTTTGTGTTGTATACAGTGCACTTTGCTCTTGTGGATCTGCAAACTGAGAAGTTACTTGAATCTGCTCCTCAACCTGTAGTACTATTGAATATGCCTGGCTAACATTAGGTAGAGGATGCATAATCAATATCTATTGTCGTATAGACTCATATACGTTATTCAAACCCATTAGAAATTGCATCATTCTCTCCTCATCAATTTCTGCTTGCAAATCTGAAGCAGCTACACAACTACAACTCCTTGCAGTTCTCAATAAATCCAGTTCATCCCAAAGGCTGTTTAAATTATTGAAGTAATGCATAACAGATTGAGTAAGTTGTGAGGATGAAGCTATATCTCTGCGCAATTTATATAGCCGAGGACCATTTCTTGTACCAAATCTCTTGTGGAGCTCATCCCACAGTTGTTTGGAAGTATCAAAGTTCTGTAGTCCTCTAGAGAGTTCCTTAACAACAGAATTACTTAGCCAATTGAAAACAAGGTAATCAGCCTTGATCCATTACATGTGATTGAGAGAATTAGGATTAGGTTCAGTGATACTACCATCCACAAATCCAAGTTTATTTCGAGCAAACAAACCCCTCCCAATAGCCCTACACCAACTATGGAAATTCCTTCCATCAAATAAATCCGTAGTCAATAACATTCCAGGATGCTCATTAGGAGTGATATAGAGTTCGTCATTTGCTAACAATCTAGAATTATTTATCTCTGATCTAGCAAAGCTATTAACCTCCATACCTTTTCCACCAGTTCTCTCACACATATTAGATTGCAGCAGCGGCGAATCTTCTAGATCGTGTTCACGTTGTTGGCTGCTATCACCGTGTTCAAAATTAAAACCAGCTTCTTCTTTGCGAGCAGTCCGCCACGCAAATTTGTGATTTTCTTTTGCCATTGATCAGTGTGAATGCAACAAACAACAATTTTACTTAATTAATTGCGATTGATTAATCCCGCTCTCTGATACCATGATGAATTTAGGAACAATTATGCATGAAGGAAGAGATATAGTAGAAGGTGCTTTTATTTCACTCAAAAATCTAACAGATACAAGAGGGAATCCATTATTTATATACATGCTCTACAAGTTCCACTTGGAGCTTAAGATAGTCGGCTACTCATCTACGGCTAGGATCAACTACTATCAAGATAAATGGTATGAATAGAAGTGGTCCTAGCTAAACTCCCAGCTGGTTGACACGTGTACATGCCAGGCTGTCATGACTTGCTGCATCTGCATGTAGCTTGTGCTCAACATCTGCATGGGTTACTTCTTTAGCTCTGCAACAACAGCCCATCCCCATCATTTACCACAATATACTCCCACATCTTTGCTGTTCTACATATCTTGGATAAAAGTTCTGCCACATTAACAATTGAAAGTGGCAGTCCCCCACAACTTCTTACAATTTTTTTTCTAGCACTTTGTAGCTTAAGAGGGTGGGTTTCTTGTGCGAAAACCTTATGCTTGAACAAACGCCAACTTTGTTCATCATTCATGAAGCGCATTATATGAATGTTGCTAGAAGAGCGAGCAATAGAAGTAGCCATATCCCGTCGCCTTGTGGTTAATATAATCCGGCTTCTACAATCATTGTCGGGAAATAGCATCTTTATATCATCCCAGGCCTTTATGCTCCACATGTCATCCATTACTATGAGATACCTCTTGTGGTATAAGCTCGTGTAGATTTCAAAGGCATCTCTCTCTGCTTGGTTTCCGTTTTCTTTTTCCTTTATCGAAGCTAGAAGATTTAAATGAGTAATTGCTACACTGATTTTGTGATACTGTGACCCAAGCGTGAATATCAAAATGCTCCATAATCAATCAATGATCATAAATAATTTTAGTAAATGTGGTCTTACCAATGCCTCCCATTCCAACAATTGGAAGAACTTCTCGTGTCCGTGAACCACAAATAGGCCAATCCATTACCTTCATCAGATCTTCCTCAAAACCAACCACACCATCTCTACTTGTGGGCGCAGGCCTTGATGATGAACTAACAGCGTCAGTGTCATCAATACCAACAACAACATTGTTGCTTGTGGGTGCAGATCTTTGCAAATTACGACCCTAAATTTCCTGCGCAAATCTCGCCAACCGGTATAAAAGTCTGACAGTGGGCTGCATTGAAATTGTAGGATCTTGATCAATACCAATATTCACGGCATCTTTACTCACGAGTATAGATCTTGATGATGAACTAACAGAAGGATAATCACTCAGTCATTGCACGTCGTTGATCTTGCAGTAGTCCACCACTTCTCCAACTATTGAGTCAAGCTCCTTTACTAGTTTCCTCAACTGGTTTGAAACTCTTAAACTTGGATCTACCGATCCACAATCTGATAGGTTTTCCGGAGAAAAAAGATATTCAATAATCTCAAGTGTTGTACTTGCTACCTCCCTGATTGTTTCATTTTCTGGAAAAACTTTGATATTCAATTGCAAAACAACATCTTTGTCGTGGATGGATATAATATTTTCTTTTACACGATGAGTGGTGCGATCATCATCGCATTTTAGGATTTGGGTTATGGTTTTTTGCAGCGAATCTAGAGCTTCACAAGACATAGAAGATGTGCCCAAACAAGTTATCAAACTTAATGTTCATTACCATTTTTATTGAATTCCGCCTCCTCAACATGAGCATGCAAGAGTTTCTGCACAACTGTAAGTCTATGCATGCAAGGCAAAGAGGGTTAGCAACTTTGGAGAATAAGCTGCCACGTGGAAAGCTATCAATGAAGACTGCATGAACCACAATGATAACTCAAGGATAGCCGTGGATATCATGCACACGCGGATCACTATTCCTAGTCGTAGATTAATTAGCTTAGATCCCAAGAATTTCTGTTTGTATAAATAAGAAATAACACAGTTGTTGTAAGTTGATTTTGCTGAATTTAATAAGCTTTTTTGAAGTTGAATATCACAATTTTTTTACAGAATTATGCATGAATTCTGAAGCTATTTCAATATGGCATCTAGAGCATCGGTTGTGAGGATTTCACAAATTTTTTTTCGATTGTTTTGATTCTGAACCAAAATTCAGATTTCAACTATTTTACCCGATCACAAGATAAAGAAAAAACAAAATTTTTCGTGGAGAGCTGCACGAGACGAAGAACTCGGCTTCATGATGAATGGAGGATCTCAAGTTGTGGTAGAATCGAGCAATGCTAGGGAATTGAGGAGGAATTCTACTCATGAAGAAGATATATATTCTGACCACACTGCAAAATGGAAGAAACAATGACGGCCGGAATGAAAATCTATCGGTTGGATACGCCTACATGCTAATGATGTGTTGTATATAAACCCTAATGAACAATCAGGGATGGCTTTAACAACAGATGTTTTTTATGGAAATAGCTACCATAATTGGTGTTGGGCCATAAAAAGGGGATTGATTTCCAGAAATAAACTAAGTATGATAGATGGAAGTTTACAAAAACCTGCAAAAGGATCTATTGACTATATGCAATGGATGCGGGTAAATTACTTGGTATTTAGCTGGATAAGTAACTCTATGACTAAGGATATCTCAAGGGCGTTCCAGAACCTAGAAACTTCACACGAACTTTGGACTGAATTACAAAGGAGATTTGGGAAGAAAAAGGGCCTAGAATATATAAGCTCAGGAGGGAAATTGCTACCTACACACAGCAAAGTCAATCTGTTATGGCTTACTTTAACAATCTCAATGCATTATAGGATGATTTGTCTTTACTCAAAACTGCCAGAGTGTGTACTTGTAAGGCTTTGATTGATGCTTAAACTGAAGTAGATGAAGAGATGATGATGTAGTTCTTGATGGGATTAAATGAAATTTATGAGAGCATCAGACAACAAATTCTCATCATGAATCCTTTGCCTAATGTCAGTCAAACCTATGGTATGGTATTGCAAGTAAAGGAACAAATGGGTGTTTCTACAATGTTCTTAGAAATCTCAGACCACAGTTCTCTTTACACATAGCTTAAGAATCAATATAAAGATCAATTTAGAAAGAGGTTAACAAAAGAAGAAAGAGCAGGCTGAAGTGTGAACATTGTGGGGGGAATGGGCATTTAAAATCAGATAGCTTTGACTTGATAGGTGTACAAGATTGGTACAAGAAGTTCAGAGCTGATAAAGGGAGATTGAAAGTACATTTTGTGCAAGATCAAGGAGATGAGAACACTGTGACTGGAGATCTTCCAAAATGATACTATAAGCCTGAGCCTAATGGCTTGGGAAATATGAGTAAAATCACACAGGCAAAGATTGCCAAACACATGGCATCCTATTTTTCTAAGGGAGGAGGAAGAAGTGATGGGGATATTGGGGCGGCTAATATGGCAGAAGTCAACTTGGAGGAATTTACTGGGCACTATGTATTTGGCTTGAGTATTACCATCAGAAAGGATGAATGGATAGTAGACTCTGTAGGCAGTAATCATATGTGCTCCTACATTGATCTGTTATTTGATGTACAGAAGTTACACCAGCCTCTGCAGATTTTTTTACCTGATGAAAGTACACTGTGGGCTCATTTGACAGGGAAGACTAGACTCAATGAACATATTATCTTGCATAATATATTGTATGCCCCTGAATTCACTCACAATTTGTTGTCTGTGGGACAATTGGCCAGTGAAATTGATGGAAATGTGCAATTTTTGCCATCCTACAATCTAGTGGAACACAAACAAAGTTCTAAAATACTAGAGATCTGCAGGATGAAGGGATCTCTATATGTCTTCCCAAACGCTCCATAACAGAAGATGTTAGCTTGTGGAGTTCAAAGTCTGTCTTCCATGATGGATTTATATAGATTGCTTGGTCATCCTTCTTCAAGCACTATGCAACATTTACCAGGACATTTTAAGAGAGTTAGAACAGATGCTTCTATTTCATTAGACAGCTGTCAAACATGTCATGAATCTAAGCAAGAAAGGAGGCCATTTCCATTGCTGAACCGCATAACTTCTACCTTGTTTGCTTTAGTTTATCTTGATGTTTGGGGGCCTTGCAGAGAGCCAAACATCTCCAATACACCTTACTTCTTGACAGTGGTAGAGGATCATTCAAGGAGTACATGGACATTCTTACTGCAGCACAAATCACAGGTTTGGACAGTGGTGAAAAATTTCATAAATATGGTGAAAATACAGTTACTAGTGTCTGCATTAAAACTATTAGATCTGATAATGAAAGTAAATTTATTAATTCACAATGCACCAGATGTTATCAGATTATGGTATTCTTCATCAAAGAAGTTTTGCTTACTCTCCTCAACAAAATGGAATTGTGGAAAGAAAGGACAGACATTTATCTCAGGTAGCTAGAGCTTTGATGTTTCAAAGCAAGTTGCCTGCTATCTTTTGGAGGTATTCCATTCTTCATGCTACATGGATTATCAATAGATTACCCTCAAGTGTTTTGAACTGGAAAACTCCCTTTGAAGTACTTTTCAACATATTACCTGATTATTCCAATCTGCAACCTTTTGGGTGTCTAGTTTATAGGGCTAACATTCAGCCTAAAAGATCAAAGTTTGATGTGCGGAGTCATCAATGTGTTTTTCTGGGTATTGCTCCTCTTAACAAAGGGTTCTTATTGTGTGACTTGGTTTCTAAGCAGGTTTGCATCAGTAGGGATATTGAATTCTGCTCCACTATATTTTCTTTGCAAAGTTCTGCACCTCTGGTTCTTCCCTTCCAATCTTTTGATGCTGATGAGGTTAGTAACAGGGTGTTGATGTTCAATCTCAGGCTACTGCAAAGGTTGCTGACCACCAGGAATAGGCTGACAACACAAGTTATGGTTCTCAGTGGGACATCTCATTAACCATTTCTATTTTTGAAAAAGGATCTGTAGAAACAAGAGATACTAGACAAAGTGATAACAATGAGTCTGAGACAGTGCAATTTCCTTCTGATGATCATGACACACAACATATCAGAAAGAGTAGCAGACAGAGACAGATGCCTGGTTATCTGAAAGATTATGTTTGTCACACAGATACAAATAAATGAGTGACACCACCTACATTTTCTTATAGGATCTCTCCTCATTTGTCTCCTACATATACTGCTTTTTTATCAAGTGTAGAATCTTTAAGGGAACCTAGAAGCTACAAAGAAGCTTGTCAATCTCAGGAATGGGTGAAAGCTATGAATAAAGAACTTGTAGCATTGGAAGAAAACAAGATATGGGATATTATACCTCTACCTAAAAGAAAGCATGTTATAGGTTCAAAATGGGTCTACAAAATCAAGTTAGCTTCAGATGGTACAGTTGAAAGATACAAGGCTAGATTGGTGGCCAAGGGTTATAACCAAGAATATAGGATAGACTACAATGAGGTATTTTCACCTGTGGCTAAGTCAGTTACTGTGAGGTTAATCTTTGCTATAGCAACACAGTATTCTCGGTGTATACATCAAATTGATGTAAATAGTCTTTTTTTTGCATGGTCTTCTTACAGATGAGATCTACATGAACTTACCTCAGGGTTACACTCAATGCAAACCAGGAGATGTTTGTAGACTGAAGAAAAGTATTTATGGTTTAAAACAGGCTTTAAGGGAATGGAACAATGAGTTTACAAAGTTCCTGCTAAGTCTGGATTTCAAACAGTCAGAGAATGATCATTGACTTTTTACAAAGGGTGCATGTGACCATTACATAGCTCTTTTGGTTTATGTTGATGATATATTGCTGCTAAGTCCTACACTTGATACAATTACTATGATCAAACAATCTCTGCATTAGAAATTTACTATTAAAGATCTAGGAGAGGCAGTCTATTTTCTGGGAATAGAGGTTGCTAGGTCAGAAAAGGGGATCTTCCTTAGTCAAATGAAGTATGTCCTAGATTTATTAACTACAACAGGGTTGATAGGTTGCAAACCTGTCACCACACCCCTTCCTCCAGGATTGTCACTCTCACATGAAGGAGGAGAATTGTAGTCTAATCTAGATTCATATATGAAGGTTATAGGAAAACTTCGCTATTTGAATTTGACTATAACAGCTTTATCTTTTGGAGTTCAACAGCTCAGTAAGTTTGTGAATAAACCAACTAAGCAACACTGGGAGGCTGCCATGTATGATTTAAGGTATCTTAAAAAAACTCCCTCTCTGGGTTTGTTCTATAAGAGCTCTAATACATTTCATTTAGAAGGGTTATGTGATGCTAACTGGGGCACCTGTCTAGATACTAGAAAATCTTTGTCAGGCTACTATATATCTTTGGGAGCTTGTTTAGTATCATCGAAGTGTAAAAAGTAGACAATTGTGTCTCTTTCAACCGTAGAGGTCGAATATAGATGCTTGAGCTATATTGTGAAAGAGCTACTCTGGTTGTCCTTTTTTCTTCAAGAATTGAGAGTTGCAGTGCCTAGACCTATCAAGTTATTTTGTGATAATAAAACAACATTCCAAATTACTCAAAATCAAGTTTATCACGAAAGGACTAAGTATCTAGATTTAGACTGTCACTTTGGAAGATTGTAATATAGACAGGGTTTTGTGATTCCTATTCATGTTCGTACCAAACTGCAATTAGCCGACCTCTTCACCAAATCTCTTGTAGGTGTTCAATTCCATAATCTCCTATCCAAACTCTCCCTTAGTGATGTGCACAAGGTTGAGTCTGCGGTGGGATATTAAATTCGGCCTCCTCAACATGAGCATGCAAGAGTTTCTACACAACTATAAGTAGCATGCATGCAAGGCAAAGAGGGTCAGCAGCTTTGGAGAATAAGCTGCCACGTGGAAAGCTATCTGTTAGGAAAAACTATTAAGGGTTTTCCCGACTGGGGTTTTGATGAAATGTCAAAATATGTCAAAATACGCAAAGAGCTTTGAAAAACTGAAAAAAAATCAAGCATAAAACTAAGGATGATCATATAAAAAAATTGAGCTATCAAAGCTAAAAGAAATGGTCAATCTAAGTGAGAAAAGAAAAGAAAAGAGAGAGAAGAAAAAGAGAGCAAAGAAAAAGAGAGAAAAGAAAAGAGAAAAGAGAAAAAAACCAGCCAAGAGCAGAGAAAAGAAAAGAGAGAGAAGGAATACCAGCTGAAGAGCACATCAGTTTGAGCTGATGAACATGCTAGCTCAAGATGATACCAGCTGAAGAAGACTACCAGCCGAAGAGAGGACAATACCAACTGAAAACCACATCAATCAGAACTGATGAACATTCCAGCTCAAGAAGATACTAGCTGAAGGAGAATACCAACTGAAGAAAGGTACCAGTCCAAGGTCCGAGCTGAAGGAAATACCAGCTCAAGAAGTCCCAGCTGAAGAAAAGACCAAAGTACGAGCTGAAAGAGATACCAACTCAAGAAGTCCCAACTGTAGAATGAAGTTCCAGCTGAAGAAGTACCAGTTCGAAGGATACCAGCTGAAGACGCATCAGTTCTGAAGTCCAACTGAAGAAGGGCCAGTAACCGAACTGAACACTAGTCCATGGAAGTTCTAGCTGAAGGGACACAAGTCCAGAATGCGAGCTGAAGAACATTGGTTCAAACTGCCACCTGAAGCAAATCAAACTGGAGCTCATCAAGCCAGAGTGCAAAACTGTAAGCTGAAGAAGATCTAAGCTGGAGCTATCCAAACTGCCAAGGACATGCAGAACTGACCGATGAGGAACTGAAGATTTCAACTACCTATTAAAGCTTAGAACTGAAGATCGAGATAGCAGCCGTAACTGAAATTCAAATTTCAGAATAAGCCAAAGAAAATCTTGAAGTTAATGCGACCGAGATTTTGGAACAAAAGCTCATCAGAAGAGCAAAGGCTACTCAACAGCTCTCTTTAAATGAAACCCCCTCAATGGCTTTATCATTAAATGATCACATAGTGATCATCAACGGTCACCAGCCACTCATCTATAAAAGGTGAGCAACCTAGAAGGTGACCTCCGACTTTTGACTCTTGAAGAGAACTTTAGCTCAGGCTTTCAGCGAAGACGTTTGCCAAAGCTCTACAACCTCATGCTCAAAACTCAGCAAAAGAAAAAGTCTAACTGAAGAGAAGGAGCCAAAATCGCTCATCAAGCTAGCTGTTGAAGATTTCCATCCAGAGCAACTCTCTCAGTTCAATTTCTACAACGATCAACTACCCAGCTCAAGCCGTAGATGCGCAAAGGAGCACATCAGTTGATACCAGATTCAAGACTGTCTTCTTGAAGATTGAAAGATCTCTAAAACCTTGTAAATATGGGTAATAGTACCTAAAGTCTCAGCGAGTAGTTGAGATCCGTAAGTGTGAGCTGTCGACCCAGAAACCGACTGATGAGACTACTTGTATTGGTTCATCGCATCCGGGATAATACCAGTTGGAAAGGAGTCCATGACTCATAAAGTCACCGATAGCCAAGTCCAATACCTGTCTTCACTGTGTAACAGTAATAAAGGAACTTTACACTTGCATAGTGAATTACCCTTCTGCGGAAGGAAGAGATGATGTAGAAGTTGAGCTTCGAACCTCTATAAGACTACTTGTGTGCTCTGCTTTACTTTTCAGTTTCAGTTGTATGTTCTAAAACTGCACACCTCAAGCACACACAACACTCCAAGCTTGCTGATTATCTCAACTGATCACCTAAGAGCACGGATAACTTAGCGAGATAAACGAGCCATGAATATTCTGCAATTATTGTTAAGCTTTTGGATCAATTTATTCACCCCCTTCTAAACTGATTCTGACTCACCCCGGGACCAACAAGTGGTATCAAAGCGGTTGATTCTAAGGATCAGCCATTTCTGCAGATCAACTGAATCAGATCTTGTTATCTGTGCTAATTTGCTAGCTATGGGAAACCATAAGCTACCTATCTTTTTAGTTGAGAACTACGATAACTGGAGTAGGAGAATGAAGGCACACCTCTACTCAATCCACAAGAATATGTGGGCAGTTATCGAGAAAGGTCCAATCACAATTATGATGGATAATAAAGCTCACATTGCAGATGTCAATCAACCAGCAAGGATCCTGAAGCCAACTCATCTTTTCACGAGTAAAGAGAAGAAGTTGAAGAATCTAGAGTTCGTGGCCCAAGCCGCATTATTCCAAACTCTAGATGAAGATCGCATGAAGGACACGAAGAGCTGCAGAACTAATAAGGAGATATGGGACTTACTTGCAGATCTGTGCAAAGAGTCCGAGGCCATTAAAAGAAACAAACTCCAACGGGTGGTGGACAGATATAAGTCCTTCAAAATGCACTCAGATGAAACTATCTCTAGCCTTGAAATAAGATTTCTAGGTATCATCAATGAGATGAACAATCTGGGAAGAACATATCCCAATAGTGAGATGAACTCCAAAATTTTGGACAATCTCACAGAAGAATGGGATATGAAGGTGATTGCTATAAAAGAGTCAAGAGACTTGAACATCATCACCCCAAGAGAACTCTTTGGTTCTCTTAAGGCTCACGAGTACAACCTAAACCAAAAAAGATAAGCATCCACATCATCATCAGTTCAGGATGTAGCCTTCTAAGGTGAAAGAAATCGGCTTAGAGAAACACGAGGAAGAAATGTCTTCTGTCCAAGAAGTTCTCAAGCTAGTGAACAACTGGGAGGCTCAACTGATCGAAGAAGAGAAACAGTGGAGAAGAAGGAGAGTTTGACTGATGACATCAATGATCAGATCCAGTCAGTTGCCAAGCTGCTAGAGAAGCTCAAAAAGATCAGAGATCAGCCATCAGTTACACTTCAAACTGATGACGAGCCTAGAAGTGAGAGAAACCAACTGCCTGCTGAACAACCCAGGGCAGCCAACAGAAGTATAAGAGAATGCTTCCATTGCTACAAGTAAGGACACTACAAATATGAGTGTCCAGAGCTCTCTAAAGACAAGAAGGCCAATGTGAAAAGAATCTTTTTCAAAAGAAAAGCTATGATGGCCAACACAGAGAACGTCAAGCTAGATGACTCAGATTATCCATCAGGAATCGACTCCAATGGCTACAGCTCTGAAGATGAGGCATTGTTCTGCCTCATGGCTGACAACGAAAAAGAGGTTAGCACATGTGATTCCTTAACCTCTTTTTATCACGTTCATAAAACTTCCATTTCTAGCAATGAAATCAATAAACAATTAAGAATGCTAGAAGTTCAGTTAGCTGCTATATCAAGTATGCATCTACAATTGAAGGAAGAAAACGCTGACCTAAGAGATGAGGTTAAAAGATTAAGAAGTGATCATGACAGATTGAATCACTTGATGCTCAGTCAGTTGAATGTGAGAAGTTGAAGCACAAGTTTGATGAGCTAAGAGCTAAGAATGAGAGGCTTAGGTAGGAGATTCAGGAAAGGGAGGATATATTTCTCAAATTCAGAAATGGATCTCAAACTCTTGATGAGATTCTAAGCCATCAAAGAGTTGAAACTGGTAGTCCAAAATTAGGATACAACAGGTACACTGCCGCTAAGAAAGGAAAGACAGTAGTTCAAACCAGTTAAGAAGGAACTATTCTTGGTTATGTTAGACCTGCACCAATCCAACCAGTTGAAGAAACCGAAGGTAAAGGAACTGTGAACATCCCTACAGATCAGCCGAAGCGGTCCAGCCAATCTCCCAACTGAAAGGCTCAGTTTAGTCATTAGTTCAGCAGAGGAAGTCATCTCAAAGAAGGCCACAAGATAAAAATAGGCAATCCATCTATCAGCACAGGCCACCAGCTCAGCAAAGACATCTAGCCTACCAACAGAGGTCATCAGTTCAGTCAAGACCTCCAGCTCATTAGAGACAGTCAGTTTGACATAAGTCACCAGTCTATCCAAGGCCTAAAGCTCAGAACAAGCCTATGGTGAATAGAACTGACCGACTAACTAGAGTAAGGAGAAATACTCAGTTTGGACCACAGTCTCATTGAGATAGGGTATCAGTTCAGGAGAGAACTGCTCAGCCAGCCTATCCTCGAAGATATCTAGCAAGTCAACCTAGAAGAGAAGTTGACTCAAGAAAGAACGTGTATAAAAAGTTGTATAGAGCACGTCAACACAATCAGATCCCCTTGGAGAAGTTCACTCCATTGGATCTTGCAACTCAGTATAATAAGTACTTGGATTCAAGGGATAAACCAAGGATCAACTCCCACTATAACTGGTTTGCCAACTGGCCATACCACAAGAGCGACAAAGCTCATGGTGTTAAAAGGAATTGACCGCAGAAAAGAGCTAGACAAGCTCGAGATTAGAGAGTTATGATCGAAGTGTTTTATCCTACTAACTCTCGTTGCAGGTACAAGTCAAATGACTCAGCTCAGAGGAGGAGAGCTAAAAAGAGAGTGAAACTGATCAGACGATCAGTGTCTGAAAACTCTCTAGCTGCTATTAAGCCAAATGTTTGGCAAATCTAGATCTCTAAACACCTAATTAGCAAAGAAGGACCCGATATCATGCGGGTTCCTAAAAACTAATCGTCCCTCTTGCAGGAAAAGGGCATCCTATCGAAGAAGAGGACTAAGGAGGTTTGGTACCTAGATAGCAGGTGCTCAAAACACATGATGGGAGACAGAGAGGATCTAGAAGGATACAAGGAAGTGAAAGGACCATTAGTCACATTCAGAGACAACTCCAGAAGCCGAACCATTGGAGAAGGGTTCGTGGTCAAAGAAAAGGTGATAGTCAATGGAGTCTCCCACGTGGAAGGACTGAAGCACAAACTGCTCAGCATCAGTCAATTATGTGACAATGGATATACCTTTGATTTCAGTCGAAGCTCATGTGATATCAAGGATAAGTCAACTGGAGCAATCCTCCTAACTGGCGTAAGAAGAGGCAACATGTATGTTGTTAACTATTCAACTGGGTATGGAGAAGCTTTCTTTCTCTCAAAGGGCTCAACTGAAGTAAGCTGGCTATGATATCGACGACTCAATCATCTAAACATCAGAACCATCAATCATCTAGCCAAGAAAGAGCTAGTAGATGGACTTCCCAAGGAAATTTTTAAGAAAACTGGCGTCTATGGACCATGCTAGAAAGGGAAGCAAGTGAGATAGTCATCCAAGAACAGAAGTCATCCTCCTGGGACAACTGCTCCCCTCCAACTACTACATATGGATCAATTTGGGCCAGTCAGACCACCAACGCCCAAAGGAAAAAGATTCACTCTAGTAGTAGTTAATGACTTCTCAAGATATACATGGGTAGAGTTTCTCAGAAGCAAGGATGAAACCTACACCAAGCTATCAGCGATGATCGGGAGACTGTAAACTGAAAGAGAGATCAGTTCAGCGAATTCGTCCATACAATAGAACTGAATTTGTCAACCAACAGATCATCAGATTTCTCAGTGAATTGGGAATAACTCACGCGCACTCAGCTGCTAGAAATCCACAGCAAAATGGTGTCGCTAAAAGGAAGAATCACACACTCAAAAAAGCAGCTCGAGCAATGATAGCGGATGCCAATATAGAAGAATGATATTGGGCCGAGGCAGTCAATATGTCGTGCCACACTCAAAATATAAGCGTCATCATCAGCGCACATGATAAGACACCCTCTGAGCTCTACAAGGGTCGTAAGCCATCTATCTCATACTTCAAACTATTTGGCTGCAAATGTTATATTCACAACAATGGCAAAAGTCAACTGAAGACTTTCAGTGCCAAAGCTGATGAGGGAATATTTCTTGGTTACAATTCCCCACACGCTCAAGCTTACAGAGTGTTCAATAAACGAACACTAGTTGTGGAAATAACTTGTCATGTTGTTTTTGATGAGTTTGCCAGTGAGTACCGGAGTAAGAAAGTACTTAATCCATCAGTTCAACTGCTACCTAGAAAAATTGATAACTCACAGGATAACGTGCACCACACAGTTCCAGAGGAGTTTGAAGTTAGAATAGAAGAAAAATGAAATATATCCTACACCAGACCTGCTGAGGGCAATCAAGCTAATGAAGAAACTGATCGTGTTGAGACCTTCAACCCCACAATTGAAGCAGGGGAAAGAAATGGCGAGGACGAAGGGCAAACTAAAAATAAGACATCAGAGGATGTCAATACAGAGGATACAACTGAAAATCCAGCTGAGGATAGCCTACCCAAATGACAAGATTGTTGGAGATCTAAGAAGTTGAGTTCAGACCAGAAGTTCAACAGAACATGCTCTCTTCACATGCTTGCTATCTCAAACTGAACTGGCAAACATCAAGGAAGCTCTTGAAGATGCAGAATGGATAATCGCCATGCAAGAAGAGTTGAACTAGTTCACAAGAAACGATGTATGATTTCTTGATGATAGGCCAAAAACCCAAAAATTCATCGGAACTAAGTGGGTTTTTCGCAACAAACTGGACGAACAAGACATCATGATAAGGAACAAAACAAGATTGGTAGCCAAGGGATACTATCAAAGTGAAGAGATCGACTTTGATGAGACATTTGCACCAGTTGCAAGATTGGAAACTATCAGATTGTTCTTCACCTATGCAGCTCACAACAATTTCACAGTCTATCAAATGGATGTGAAAAGTGCTTTTCTACAAGGGATGCTCAAGGAGGACGTGTACGTCAAGAAACCACCTGGATTCAAGATTGGAGATCAAGTTTTCAAACTGAAGAAAGCACTCTATGGGCTGAAGCAAGTGCCCAGAGCATGGTATGAAATCCTCACAACATTCTTGCTCAAGAATGAGTTTCAAAAAGGAGTAATGAATCACACTCTATTTAGAATAGAGTGATCATTACAGATCTTAATAGTTCAAATTTATGTGGATGACATTATATTTGGATCGAAGAGTAAGGATCTCTGCACTTGATTCGCACAACTGATGTAGAGCGAATTCAAGATGAGCATGATGGGAGAAATGACCTTCTTCCTAGGTCTCCAAATGAAGCAGCTCCAAGATGGAATATTAATCAGTCAAGCCAAGTATACAAAGGAGCTCGTCAAGAAATTTGGAACTGATAAGGGAAAAACTATAAAGATCCCCATGAATACATCAGTTCAATTGACTCTCGATCAAGAAGGAGAATCAGTTAGCCCAACTCAATACAGATGCATCATCGGTTCACTTTTCTACTTAACAGCAAGTCGACCGGACATTTCATACTCAGTCGACTTATGTGCACACTTCCAAGCCAACACGAAGAAAAGTCATCTCGAAGTAGCAAAGAGGATTATCAAATAACTAAAAGGAACCATAAACCTTGGATTATGGTATCCCAGAGATGACAGCTTGAGTCTAACTGGCTATTTAGACTCATACTTCGGTGGATGCAAGATTGATCGGAAGAGTACCAGTGGAACATGTTAGTTTCTTGGTCACAAACTGATATCCTGGTTCAAAAAGAAGCAACACTCAGTTGCAACATCGACAACTAAAGCAGAGTATGTAGCTGCTGGAAGCTGTTGTGCACAAATACTCTGGATGAAGCAGCAGTTGAAGGATTACAAGGTCGAAACTGATGAAGTACATATCTTCTGCGATAACAACAGTGTTGTTGCTATTTCTTAGAATCCAGTTTTGCATTCGAGAACGAAGCATATTGACATCGGGCACCACTTCATCAGAGATCACATTGAAAATGACATATGCATCCAATATGTCAACACTGAGAAGCAGATAGCTGACATCTTCACAAAGCCATTGCCAGAAGCAAGATTCGTAGAGCTATGTATCCAATTAGGGCTATTGGATCTAGCTTCAGAAGATGAAGATGATCAAAAAAGGGGGAAAAATGCAAAGAGCAATCCTGACCGATGAGAAAAAGAGAGCGGAAGCTGAAACTAAACCAAAATGTGCATCAGTTTAGTCAGCAAAAGGGGCCAAGACTGCTCAAACCATCAGTTTAAGCAAAAAGCAAGCTGAAAAGTTTGCAAACTGATGAGAACAATGCATAAATCAAAAGGTCTTTGAAACGGGTTGTAATGGGGCTAGGGTGAACATAGGTAGGATAATTTGGGTAAAGTGGCTCAAATATGTGAAAACATGTAAGCACATCAAAATACAATCTTCAAAGTCGGCTGCAACTTCTCAAATATTTTAACACATTTCAAGCTTAGTGCTAGTCTTCAACAATAAAACAACGCAGGGCAACAAAATTTATTTCAGCTAAGCACAACCCTTATTTCCTCTCTGTCCTATTCCTTATTTGTTTTTCTTTCTCTTTTTTTTTCTTTTTCTTATCTTTTTTTTTTCTTATTTTTTTTCTTATTTTTTTGTGGAATAGGACAGGAGCGTACATATTTATTTTTTCAATTTCCAGCACCAATTTTCTCCAATTTAATGTGAATGCAGTTCAACTCAAATATCATAATACTTACATGCTTTCAGGGAAAAGAGCAGGCCAAAACAGGCTAAGGCTGAATATCTAGTGGCTATTAACTATGAAAGCAGGCATAAAGCACAAACTAGCTAACTAGAGAGCAATGTTTGGGATTGGAAAATTTCTTTAGGCCAAAGCAAAGGTTAATCCTACATGCCTTAATCATCTTCATGCAAAAGAACTCAACAGAGGTGAAGTCATGGCAACAGGACAAATCAGGAATCAAACATACAAATCTGACACACTTAACAAAATGAATCGAGCTTTCTGTATGTAAATGACATGCTCAGGCTCAAATCTCACATTTAGGGGCTCATCAAGTTTTGATCAAATTGCACATTTCGTCATCCAAAAATACATACGAGCAATAGCATAATTCAATCACAAGAGAATCAATCAAAGAAACCAAGTCAACCCATGTTATACCCCTTCCTTCTCATGTAATCCAGTCTCAAGCAGCCAATGACTGGACAAAACTAAACAATAAAATGCTTTTTTTTTCTAAATAATAAAATTTGTGAAAACCCAAAAAAAACAACTCTTCCCCCCACTTAGACAACACAGTGTCCTCACTGTGCAGAAAAGGGGAGTGACACACAAGAAAGAGCAGAAAAATAAATAAATAAGTACAGAGGGTAGAAGGGAAAAACTATGGCAACCAGGGAGAGTGAGAGAAGTTGCAGAGGTATGAGCCTCTTTCCGTGGTGAGTCAGAGGGCAGCGGTGAGTCGAAAACTTGATAGGGTAAGGCGGAGGTGGTGGTGGCTGCATGCACGATGGCGGACTTCTGACTGGCTTTCTTCTTACCCATGATCGACGTCCGGCGACTCGGCGGTGAAAATCTGAAAATGCAGTAGAAAATTTGAATGATAGGGGGGTAAAACAATTAAGTGAAAGGGGGTGAAATTATAAGGCAATCAGGGCTTGCGAATAGAAATTCCCAAATTAAAAGTGCGATAATTGCAATTTAGCCCCTTCTAACTGAAAATATCCAACTTCCCCCCCCCCCCCCCCCACACTTAGAATGTGAGCACAAGAGGTCCTTCACCCCTGTGTGTTTCTTTGGTTCATTTTTTTCATATAAAAAAATAGAAATGAACAAGCAAAGAAAAAAAATAAATAAAAGGAAATTAACGAAATAAAAAGAGAGCAGGGAAAAAGACTCGGGTTGCCTCCCGAGAAGCGCCCTCATTTAATGTCCGAGGCTCGACGTGGGGAGGCACGATCAAGAGACAATTTCAGGGATAGCAGATCTACCCCTATCAAAAGTAGTCATCTCTATCCCCACACCTTTATGCTTCTTCAAAAGCTCGACCAACCTTGTTTCTTGCCTTTTGCAAAGATCATTACTGATGATTAAGGGCAACGTTCCTTGTCCTCCCAGAAAGGCATATTTTAGATTCTCAGAAAGGACCTTCAACTCCAATATGAGAGCCTTCACATGAAATGGTAAAATAGGTTCTGAGTTGGTCGGTAAGGGCATACGGCCCGTCAGATTCTGAATTGGAAATTCACTAGTTGTGTACAGTGTAATGATCTCAGCCGCTTCTCGGGAGTTTTTGGATTTCTTTCTACCTATTTTTGATATATCTTGTATTGAGTGTTAATTTGTATTTTGGATCACAAATAAAGATGGATTCTTTATAATTTTCTGTAACAATATTTAGAGAGAGAGAGAGAGAGAGAGAGAGAGAATAGGAAGAGAAGGAGAGATAGAACGAGATGGGAGGAAATTGATACTGTTCTTACTTGCCTTCATTAGGGTAAAAACTGGTATTTAAACCATACATAGTTGGGACCACATTTTGTACAAGATAAGATAACCCTAGTCTAAATGGACCAAAGTCCTTCTTTTAATTTAAATATTGAAGGCCCAATTAACTCAGCCCGAAACTAATACTTCAGCCCAAAGCCTCTGGTTCGGAAACTTCACCCATCCCGCTCTCTGACCTGCTCAATCTTGACCCGTCCTTCGACCCGTCAGAATGGACAAAAGGGTTCGATTCCAATTTTCCCAATTCAGCCTCCAATCCAGAAAACACTAAAAATGGGATCTTTACCTCGCCGAGCTCTTCTTCAAGCTTCACGTCCCTTTCCTGCCCAACTGACCCTTCCTTCACCTCAACCTCAAGCTCTGCCGACTCTCTCAGCGTCAGGCTCATAACATTTCCCCTTCCATTTTTAGATCCTTGTCCCCAAGGATCAAAATTTGGGAATTTTTTCAAAATGAATTTTGTATCCTCCTATGAGGTCAGTTCCCAATCTTCACACTCCCACTTAATTAGGATCTAGTCTACCGAATCATGGCCACGTTGAATCATCCGAGAGTCCAAGGCAGTGATGGGCTCAATTCTGAAAATGCCCTCTGGAGTGAGATCAGGTAACTTGGGTAATGCTACTATTCCGTCGTTTATTTTCTGCTTGAGGAGGGAGACGTGGAACACGGGGTGTACACGGGATCCCTCAGGTAGTTCAAGCTTGTAGGCAACAGTTCCTATTTTTTTTAATATTTTGAAAGGCCCATAGTAGCGAGAGGTTGCAATCTTAGGAAGCACGATGCAAATTGGTCGATTGTTTCTGTGGCGACCTAACTCCCTGATTTGAAGTTCTTGCTCGGGTACTTGATTTAGAGCCATGTCTTCTCCAACAAGCTGGTCAAAACACGCTGGCTTAGATATAGATGCTTCCTTAGACTTTCTTGCAAGCTTTCCTCAACCTTCGTAAAGTTCTCTCCGGCTCTGGATAAAAAACTAAGTCTCCTTTTTGTGAGGATCGAGTCATGCACTGTAAAAACAAAACAAAATAAAGAAAAAATGGCAAACTGAAAATATTAGAATAATCACTGCTTAAAACTGATCCCCGGTAATGGCGCCAAAATTTGGTGTGTCATTTTACACCAAAAATAATCCGACTAGCAGTCGGTATGCCCACACTACCCAGAATAGTGGCGAGCAAGATCGTCTCCCAAAGGATCGGTGAGAATCATTCCAAACTTTCAATCTGCAGAAACCAAACTTTCTAAACGAATTTTGTTATTGTAAAGTAGAAACGAAAATAAGCAAATAAACAGACAGTAGTTTTCAACAGATTATAAAAAGGTACTCCGGCTTCCAATTAACTCCACCCTAGCTTAACTATACCGATCCTTAATACAAGGATAAATTCAATTAACACATGCAAACTAGTTATAGCCACCGAAGACACTTACTAACGCAGCCTAATTTCTCCTTAATTTCTCGATAATCAGGAAGACACTTCACCAATTATTTCCCTAATCGACTGACAACCGTAAGAGACACTCTATAAATTTAATGAGCCGACAGCTTTGAGCACTAGAGAAACCTGATTCTAAACCAACAGACTCTGACACAGGACCGTTGAATTTAGACTATTCTTCCCTCGATTTTAAAGAATCGTTGTACCACTAATTAAACTTAAACCACAATTACGGATGGCCGGTTTAATTGACTACTAATTAATTTCGATCTACTAAATATGTGCACCTACCTAGTAGAGTCGAAATAATTAACAACTTTAAACACCGAGAATCACAGATACATGCGATTAATTAAAGTAAAAAGAACAATTAGATCTCATAGTATAATTACGCCAGGGCTTCGTTAATCTTCACCGGAATAAAAATGAGTTTAGCTTTATTTCATAATTAAATCTGAACTCCAAAGGATTGTAAAGTAGAACATGACGAAAAATAACGAAGAAGATGAAAACAATCTGTTCGAACCCGTCTCTGCTACTGCGGTGTGAATCTGGAATAATAAATCCTAATCTATCTTCTATATCCTTAAATAAAATTATTTAATTAAGAAATACAATCCCAAATCTATTCAAACTAGGAAAGAGATAAAATAAAGAGTCCAATAGCTGTGAAACTCTAGAACTCGCGTATAAGCCCATTAGTTGTGTAAAAACTCGCGCTCCAGCCCAATTCCCGCGCACGCACAGGCCCAGTAGTTGTTATCTCGGCACTCCTTCCAGGCAATATGCCCATACTGCGTGCTTCCCAGACTCTTCCTGATTTGCTTCACTTTTCTCGACTGCAAAATCTCCACAATCTTGGTCAATTCCTTCACATTTGTGTTAATTACCTGCAATCACTTACAAAACACATTTCTTTCACAAAATATGACAACTAGGTAATTAACACGACCAAAATATACCAAAAATGGCCTTCAATATATATGTAAATATAGCCCAATCAAAGTCAAAGAAGATCTTTAAGTTAATTTAACCGAGATCTTGGAACAAAAGCTCATCAGAAGAGTAAAGGCTACTCAACGGCTCTCTTTAAATGAAAGCCCCTCAACGGCCTTATCATTAAATGATCACACAATGATCATCAACAGTCACCAGCCACTCATTTATAAAAGGTGAGCAACCTAGAATGTGACCTCTGACTTTTGACTCTTGAAGAGAACTTTAGCTCAGACTTTCAGTAAAGACGTTCGCCAAGGCTCTAAAGCCTCACGCTCAAAAATCAGCAAAAGCAAAAGTCCAATGGAAGAGAAGGAGCTAAAATCACTCATCAAGCTAGTTGTTGAAGATTTTCAGCCAGAGCAACTCTCTCAGTTAAAGTTCTACAACAATCAACTACCCAGCTCAAGCCGCAGACACGCAAAGGAGCACATCAGTTGATACCAGATTCAAGACTGTCTTCTTGAAGATCGAAAGAGATCTAAAACCTTGTAAAGATGGGCAATAGCACTTAAAGTCTCAGCGAGCAGTTGAGATTGATAAATGTGAGTTGTCGACCCAGAAACCGGCTAAGGAGGCTACTTGCGTTAGTTCGTCGCTTCCGGGACAGAACCAGTTAGAAAGGAGTCCATGACTCGTAAAGTCACCAATTAGCCAGGTCCAACACCTGTCTTCACTGTGTAACTGTAATAAAGGAACTTTACACTTTCATAGTGAATTGCCCTTCTACGGAAGGAAGAGCGGTTATAGAAGTTGAGCTTCGAACCTCTATAAAACTGCTTGTGTGCTCAGTTGCATGTTCTAAAACTGCACACCTCAAGCACACACAGCACTCTGAGCTAGCTAATCATATCAACTGATCACCTAAGAGCAGGGATAACTTAGCGAGTCAAACGGGCCCTGAATATTCCGCAATTAATGTTAAGCTTTTGGTTCAGTTTATTTACCCCCCTCCAAACTGATTCTGACTTACCCCGGGACCAACACTATCAATGAAGGTTGCATAGACCACAATGATAACTCAAGGATAGCCGTGGATATCATGCACACGCGGATCACTATTCCTAGCCGTAGATTAGTTAGCTTAGATACCAAGCATTTTTGTTTGTATAAATAAGAAATAACACAGTTGTTGTAAGCTGATTGTGCTGAATTCAATAAGCTTTTGTGAAGTTGAATATTACGATATTTTTTTACAGAATTATGCATGAATTCTGAAGCTATTTCAATAATTTTGCTGTGATAGGTTTAATATTTAAGTTTATTTTTTTTCATTTATTTTTCCAAACATACTCGAGTGATCCAACCACATTTTTTCAATGTTTTTTACATTTATTTAACAGGATTAGATCTACCACCACTACGTGCGTGATATATAACTTTTCAAAGGTGGTCGTCATACATAAAACACTCATTTAAATAAACAAGTGGCAGAAGGAAGACGTCAATGCCTGCGTACCCTAAAAAATATTTTGTTGTATATAAAATAAATTAGTTTCAAGAATTACAACATCATTTTCCCGTCAAAATATTTTAGTTATATTATATTATAAAATTTTATAACTACTTATTTTCCGCAGTGATACCGATATGCACAATGTGTAATAATAATCATACTTGGCCACACTTCACAACCTCGAACTTAACATCTTTAACCTCAAGCTTACATTTTTGTGCCATTAGATTATACCTAAGGAACATATTATTAGGGGCAGACTTGGGTGAGACCGTCTCATACATGAGACGGGTCAATACTCACATGCGGGAATCATTATTTATGGGTGAAGTATCATTAACTCACATGTGAGTATCATTATTTATACCCGCATGTGAGTATCATTATTTATGGGTGAAGTATCATTAACTCACATGTATCATTATTTATGGGTGAAGTATCATTATTTATGGGTGAAGTATCATTAACTCACATGTATCATTATTTATGGGTGAAGTATCATTATTTATGGGTGAAGTATCATTAACTCACATGTATTGATCCGTCTCATGTATGAGACCGTCTCATACAAGTTTTTGTCTATTATTAAATCTATCAACTAATTATGACTTACTACTAATTAATGTCCCACTAAATACTGATGTATTATTATATCTATACCTATATAAAAAGTGTGGATGATTTTTACTAAATATGATTTGCCTATTATATTCATAATCTACACATAATTGTGATTAATACTAATTATTAGATTATTAGATTTCTATTATCCAGGCTACCTAATTTCTTACGTGTACTATTCCTAGATAGAGAATTAAAATTAAACTATTAAACTCAATAATCAAATTGAATGCAAATCGAACAAGATTAAAAACATGAATTATCAAATAACGAAATTAATTAATCGTAGGGAATGCAAACATATATACATAAATCTAATATATAGTAATCTAGTTACATGAACTTCCAATTTAATCCAATTGTCAGTGGATGATCAGAATTTTAAGTACATATCTCTGTCAGGTCTCAAGGTAAAAACAAATTAACAATTTATGTATTACATTTGTCTCTAAATTAATTGTTAACTCCCGATAGATCAACAGATTTAAAACCTCCTACAGTTCACAAGTATGTGTATGAAATCATTCAATTTAATCCTACTAATTAATTATTTCCACCATGACTTAAATTAATTAGCTAACATACAATCACTATGGCATTGATCATGTATGAGAAATCTAAACTTGAATGATTGAACCATATAATTGGAAGGAGAATTGATAAAGCATTAAATCAATACATAATTTCATACATGCTACGAACATTATAGTTAATTATAAAAACTACTCACACATAATGAAATCTAAAATAAAGGAAGAAATAAAGAAATTAAAAGACATAGTTAAAATTGCAAAATATTAAAAGAATTGTAGTTGAATTATGAAAAATAAGCTTCAATCTTTAAAGTTGCAGTGAAACATCCGTCACCAACTATAATGAAAAGATAATGAAACAGAGGTCCCAAATTTCGTCCAAGAAGAGCCCTTAAATAATAGAAGGAGTGGAAGCCCACAAAAGAAAAGAAAGTCCGGTCCAAAAGAAGTTCGCTACAAAATTAGTGGTCCTAACTTGATCGCTGACACGTACTTCTAATTTTGTAGAGATCAAGTTAGAACCCTAATTTTGTAACAAAAACATATTCCTGAAGCACTCGCTATTTTTGATCGCTAATTTTGAAGGACTGCGAATTCCAACCGCTAATTTTGTGTAGACTTCTTCAACTCAATTTCATGCCTTTTCTTTTATCTTTGTGTGTCATAGACTTCTTCCTTAGTTGTTTTAACATCTATCTTTACCTAATAGTCCATTTAAAGCACATTCCTTCAAAAAGAGCAAAAACATAAAATTGCACAAAAAAATGTGAAACTATGTTCTGTAACGCCCCGATCCCGGAAGAAGGGCAGGACAAGTGCGTTACTGGGAAAAGGGGAAGGGGTTATTGCATAAAGATAATTATAGAAATAGGGTTAGTGCCTCAATCATTTAGGCAGCATAATCTTTATAACTATAATAGAACCACGCACTAAAGCGTTCAGAAGGAATTTTGAATGAATTACCAATCATCAAAGGTAACTTATCCCAAACATCTCTCAGCAATATGCACAAATCATAACATGTTTCAAACAATTGAAGACTATCAAAGTAAGCGGAACAAGCGGAGAGCATCTTTATTCAGCTTAAGTAAATTGTTTCAAGTACTTTATTATTTTAGAGTATCTAGGATCTCTAAACAATATAAAAAGAGCAAACATATAACCACAAGCAAGTCCTCGCCTCAGCTATATCATCTTCCAGCCTGCCTCTAAACCTGAAAATATTTAGAAAATATTTGGGATGATTACTAGTGTACCCAGTGGGCAATTTTGATAAACATTTCAAAATCATTTTATAAATATGAATATCGTATCCACACGAGTATAACAATGGAAATGTTTCAAATTTAAAAAGCATTCCATGTATACAAAGCTTCTTTTAACTTTACTTGCACGCTCTATCTCAACTGTCCTTCCTACAGTGTCTTAACTTATATACACGTCCTCCACCCCAGCTGTCTAATAAAGAATTGTGTATACGGTCCCAAAGCTTTAAGGATCCGAACTCGAGTCTAATTAAGCACTTAATATTTTCGTAGGATACTGGCGAATGCGAACAGTGAACTAAAACATTTTGATACAGATATTCATGCTTCACATTGATAAATAGTTGAGCTTATTAGCTGAACATAATTTGAGAAAGATATAGCCCACCTAGATGAAGAAAATCTGTAACACATATAAGCTTTCAGATTCTGGGTTTGGTCCTGCCCAGGTTCTGTTACTTCTTCTGACCCTACAACAACCAGTCTTGACTTAGCTTTGCTAAAGGACCCTATTAAAACTCAACCCTTAATATTCCTTTTAGTTTTAATTAAACTTTTATATTTTATTTAGTAGCTCTTGGATTTCAAACTTCACTTGATTCTTTTTAAATGTATATATATATATATATATATTACCCATAGGAATAAATCATATAGTAATGCCAAAAATATGAGGAATAAGTTTATGACACTTGTATTTACCCAAAATAATGATATGATAAAGTTAATAAACAATTTTCTCAAATTTAGATAATTAATCATTCCATTGTTAATTAATTATGTATTTTCCTATCAATTTAACATCATTTCTAGCTTAGAGAATAGAGACAGAATATACGTGGTGTATTTACACATTTATTACTATTTCATAAGAAATGGAGTAACCTATTTACTTGAGATACTAACATCTAACTGATAAATATTTGCATTTCAATATTAAGCACTAATCACAGAATTCTTTTGCTATATCATCTATTAACTAATTAATTATTTGGCTATCTCTTATTTCGAGAACTACTAAAAAAATTATGCAATGAAAATATTATAAATTAAACTCAAATTACGACTACCCTATATAATGAATATCACTAATAGTTAACCATTTATTGAGAAGTGTCAACTTATCAAATTGAAATTAGCTTACCATATGATTCTGCTAAATCCGTCACTTTCACTTAGTTAAGAAATATTTTTGCATGCTTGCCATGTTGCCTCTTCATTCTTATATCTCTTTTGAATTCTTTATTATTAATTTATTAGTAATACTAATTATTGTTATTATTTCTATTGTTCGGATCATACATACTTATATCTTACCTTTTTTTATTTTCTATAAATATAATAATATGTATTTGGATAAGTTTGAATTAAAATAATATATTTTTAGATAATCATGTATGATTATATCCGAGAAAACATTCTTTAATACCCGAAGTAATAATAACAAACACCTTTTCTAGGTGGGAAATGACATCGGGGATTATGAATAAAAGACAAGAATGTCACGGGTATCTATAACCCATCCAAAGACACATTTTACCTAAAAAAATACAATTTTAAGGGTCTATTTTATTCCCTAGCTTACCCTTAAGGTAATCGTAGGCTATTATTTTAATACTAAAAAGTTTGGGATATTCTATTCTACCTTCCTCAAAATAAATTTCGTCCCGAAATTTACGTACCTCTATAGGGTAAATCATGATACAACTCCTTGATCCTACTTTCAAGCTCCTTAGTTGCTTCCTCTCTCCCATTTCATAGAACTTTCATTAGTGATATCTGTTTATTCCATAATTCTTGGACCCTTCGATCAAGAATAGCTTCTGGTCTTTCCTCAAAGAATAAATCATTGTTCATGATTATGTACTCATTCTTAATAGCATCTTTAGTATCCAAATTACACTTCCTCAACCTTAAAATACAAAGCACATCATGAACCTTAGAGAAAATCAACAAGATGACTAGTTGATAAGATACCTCATCATTACTAGCTAAAACATGGTTTATCTCAAGTCATAAATCTTACCACTACAAGAAACGCGCCCATACACCACGGTTTTTATGAAAATTGTGGTTATAGGTAAATTTACCACGGTTTACTGCAAAAACCGTGGTTAATCAAGGGTGGTCTATGTGCGCGTTTCTTGTATTGTACTAAGACATATACTCTTTAGCACTATCCTTTGAGTAGAGAGAGAGAGAGAGAGAGAGAGAGAGAGAGAGAGAGAGAGACCCACTTAAATCAATGCATATTATCTTGATCATCGTATACATCATCCTGAACTTGAGATACTCAGTCTGAACTTGTCCTTGTTCTTCGATCAGAAATGTATAGAGACAGGTATAGCGATAGCGGTTCTATCTATCGTATTTCTTCATAGACATTCTAAATTCTCCCAAAACGCTCCTCAAATACACATACACGCAAACTGCATTTCCTAGAAATTCATATAACTCGAGCCATCTAAAAGAATATACTTATTCATTCTAAGTTCTTTCTAAGTTCGAGTTTACAAAACACTACATAATGGTTCCCGTCATTCTTAGTTAATCTGTTCTTTATAATCATTCATCAGATTCTTGATTGAACTGGGATCCATATGTCCCAGACATCCCATTAAATCATAGGCGAACCACGGCCTTGCTGTGAACCCTCTTTTATGTAGGATTCAATCCAAACATGTCATAACACATTCTTTTGAAATTTCACATCATAAAAAATTGACACATTTCATTGGAACCAATCCATGTGGGCTTATAATCTTGAATGTAGAAAAACACTTAATCAATCTATGCTCCACAAGAATCTTAGCAATCATCAACTTAAAATCCAATCTATATATGTGCATAAGTCACAACTAGCTATGTTCAATCTAAAAGCCATTCACAACTTATTCTCATCACTTAAAGTGATTCTATTTTCTTCTAATTGTTACTATCTTCTGGTCAAAACCAAAATCTAGATGTCTTAATGTCTTTGAATAACTTTCGAAAAATCACGAACTCTCGTCGTGAAACTTTAATTAAAAATTAAATCACGATACTTCATCGTGAAACCTAGAGACAATTCTTTATAAATGAATCACAACCTCTTATCATGAAACCTAGAAATAACTTTTATTCAAATGAATCATAAAATTTAATCATGAAACCTGAGAAATTATAAATAATCGATTCATGATATGATATCGCAAAACCTGAAAAATATTCTGAAATAGACGAATCACAATATATAATCATGAAACCTGTAAAAGAGGGTCAATAACTGAATCAAGATAACTGATCATGAAACCTGGAAAATATTTCAAATAAGCGAATCACGATATCGGAGTGTGAAACCAGAAAATATCTGAATTATGAACTCTCATGATTACCTTGGTGTAGATAGTCGTTTAAGCACTAATTATCTGGGATATCAAGCTGAAATTGTGCTGAACTGATAGATTTGTGCTTTCAATTTGGTTTAATATTAAATTTATTTTCAGTATATTTGGTTCATATTTATGAATTTTTCTCGGATATTAGCAAAACTCAATTATTTTATTTATTTTACTTTATATATATACCTATATATTTAAATTGGTATCTATTTGTGGGATATGTTTTGTTCTTTATGTTGTGAATGCACTTTAGTTGTAGGATTGTTGCTCTCATGTCTTCATCTTATGTTAAAACTCATACAATTGTGGGTTTTGATTGGGAGTATGTGATTCTTTGTCTGCCTTGATTTGTTTTAATTTTCCCCTGTGTCACTAATATTATGCCAATATATCTTTGCCATGAGAGAGTAAATGCCTTCTATTTTGTTTGACACGTTCATGTTAATGAGTAGGTTAGTTTCAGTTATAAGCTGTTTGTCCATTGACCAATATTTTTCAGTTTATTTTATCCATGTGTTTAGTAGTGGTTCATGTTTTTCTTCCAGCTCCTATTGGACTAGCAGTTTAATATTCCTTTGTGATATCTTAAATTTAATTGGGTCATGCATTTCTCGTTACATGCAGGATATTTCATCCCAGATTTCTTGTAATTGTTGCTGGAACTCTTCTTTCTATTGATTTTCAAATTAATTTACTACTATGGTTGGTTCGACATTTTAAGGTAAATACTATCTAAACTTTTTGCATTTTAAGGTTGTTTGGAAAGGAAATAATCATTCTACAAACTAATATAATATATTTCTTTCTTAGTTTGAAAAAAGATTTTACTCTAAAGAAGAGATTGATGAAGTTCGTGTTGATTGGGCAAATTGTGTGCTTGATAATATATATAACAATGCAAGGTATGGTTTTTTTTTCCTTCATACGATCATTGTGGCATATTATGTATAATACATGGTCGTGTTTGTATTCTTTAATTTGATGTGAGATTGTGTTGAATGACTTTGAGTAGTATATCTTGATTTGCTACAGAAGTTGGAGATTTGCTAGTTTATCATCCATAACTTGTGTGGTCTCCTTAGAGGAATATTCTATATGTCGTAGTGTAAGCAAATAATGAACATTTTTGGAGGGATTTATTCGATGTAGTTGTTGTTTTTGGATGGATCGTTTTAATTTATATTTTGGATTGATCATTTTAATTTGTATTTTGGATGAATCATTATAATTTATATTTTGGAATGATTGTTAATTTATATTATTACATATTTTAATAACAAAAATAATTTATATAAAATTGTTGCTTAATTATTGCCCTTTTAACAACAGTTTTGAAAAAAATCCATTGTAAAAATAACTCAAGATAATTGATAAATAATGTTGTCTTAAGACCTTAACACAAGTGTTTTTATCCATTGTGTTTAGAGTACAGCCGTTGTCTTAAGGTCTTAACACAACATTTTCAATGCTATTACAATAGATGACCACAGTTTTAATAAGAACCTACGACAAGGGTTTTTATCCGTTGTCTTTAAAATAAAACTGTTGTCTTAAGGCCTAAACACAACATTTTTCATACTATTACAACAGATAAATACCGTTGTGCTAATAACTTAAGACAAGTGTGTTGCACCATTGTCTTAAGTAGAAAACCGTTGTAGTAAGGACTCAAGACAACAATTCTCACTCTATTACCATAGATTAAAACCCTTGTCTATGAACCTAAGACAAGTGTCAGCAACCGTTGTCTTTAGAACAACACCGTTGTCTTTATCCCTTTAAGACAACGGTTTTAGTTATATCACAACAGATATAATCTCTTGTCGTAAAGTGTTAAGACAAGGGTTAGATAAAAAACCGTTGTCGTAAGCTGTTAAGACAACGGTTACTATCCGTTATCTCTAATTGCCCCTTAAGACAACATCATCAAGCACAACGGTCATAATATCTTTAAGACAATGGTTTTTATCCGTTGTCTATGTCTGTTTTTCTTGTAGTGGAGAAAAGGAGTTTCAGGTTGGGGAGTTGGTTTGAGTCCGATTGCAGCCCTATAGGCAAAACGCTATGGCAAAACGCGCATGTCATAAACTCGCAAAGAAATACTATGGGCCTTTTCCTATAGTGGAGCGAATTGGGAAGGTTGCATATCGTTTGCAATTGCCACCAGAGTCAAGAATTCATCCCATTTTTCATGTGTCTTTACATAAGCAACGCATGGGAGATCGTCCCATTGCAACGCCGGTTACTCTCTTGCTTCAAGATCTAGAGGGAGATCGTCTCATTGCTACTCCTTAAGCCTTGTGTGGCACTAAACGGGTCATTCGACATGGGAAGCTTGAAGATCTTATTTTAGTTCAGTGGAGAGGAATGCCTCTTGAAGACACCACTTGGCAGTCTGTTCCTGATCTTGAGCGATCTTATCCTAATTTTCACCTTGACGACAAGGTGCTTTCTCGAGTGGAAGGGGATGATACGAGCACACATGCTAGTCCAGAAACTGGTTTACAATACAAGAGGAGGGATTTGAATTGAGGAGGTCTATAAGAAATCGACGTGAATCTACGTGGTTGAAGGATTTTGTTAGATAAGCATGATTTAGTTATTTGATAAGTTTTAGACTACTTTAGCATTATCTATTTTTATTCATGTTTTTTTTTTAGTTTCCTAATAGGAGTAGGCAGCATGTTGTGCCTTAGCTTTATAAATACTCTCTTGGTTAGTCATTAATAAAAACAGAAGATAATAAATCAGTTTTTCTCCTTCAACAATCCTCTTCTTCCTCTGTTTTTTCTTCTATTTTCTCTCTTAAATCTTCATATTCTTTCTATTTCTTCCTCTTACTCTCTTGGTTGGAGTCAGCTTACACTCAAAGTGCGCTTTCGATACCAAACTCGTATCATCAACCATGCAAGGAATGTCAAATCTTAAAAGCCTTCCTATTTAGGGTTGTCCAGAAACTGAAAAGCAATGCCAAAAAGAAAAGGGTGAGAGGACTGGCAGAAGATTGCCCACATTCCCAATCTTCACATTTGGTGATGATTAATGATTCATGGGCTTCACATGTGTGTACTACTTATTTTTTCTTTTTCTTTTCTTACAAGTGGCTTAGCCTAATCTGCTTAAATTAATTATTGAAGTTTGGATCATTTTACTTTACTATATTTGAAAAGCCAATTAAAAAATATATTTCATTGTTATGGGATAGGGGAGTCGAGTCGGACGGTGATGCATAACGGGGAGAAGTGTTGTTTTCTGGCTGTTGATTGTTTTTTTTTGTTTTTTGGTTATACTTAATTTATGGGATGGGAGGAGCAACTACTGGCATAATCGGAGTTGCTGGTTGATTTTATTTTTGGGCTTTGCCGGATTCTGGGCAGAATGTCTAGTGCCCTGTTTTTTTGACCTATAACACAAGATCAGTGTTTTTAGGATCAAAATATGGCTAGAAGGATGATTTTGGAATGATGAACACGAAGAACAAATTCGATTGTGAGTAGTTTGGACGAGTGGGTCGGGTTAGGTGTTTAGGGTTGTGTCGGGTTATGGGTTATGGTAAAAACTTAAAGATACAACGTCATTTCGAGCCGAGTTAACATCTGCCGTTAGGGCTCTGTCATACAATGACTCAATTGACACGATTTTAAAAATACGGTGGCCCAATTGAGCCAAAAAAGTTACAGCGGGTCAATTGAGCCCCCAAATTAGTTTAGTGACATTTAGCCCTTATCCCAAGTTAAAAATTATGTAATATATAATTATGTTCTATTATTGTAAATAAGGGGAAAATGTATATGTATATATATATGTATTATTTTGGTAAAAAAATGATATAATCTACAAAACTACTGGTGCTGAATTTAATTCGCACATCAAATAAAAAATGAGAAAATTTCACTTTTGGCCCCATAGAACACTCTACTTTCACCGTTTGGTCCCATCGATGTCGATTTTGGTCATTTTTAAAAAAAAAATCGCTCACTTTTAGTCTCATAGGTTTAGCGGTATCAATTTTAGTCCTAACGGAAGTTAAGTGAAGTGACGGAGGACTTCGCTCGTGGGTCACGTGCGCCACTTTTGAGACCAAAATAGATAATATGGGACCAAAAGTGAAATTTTCAGCGAAATAAAAATCTTAAAATGCAATCAGTTATGAATGATTTTTTAGCCGAAAAATTGATCAAATGGTAGATGTGTAAAAAGGGGCACTTTTTGTTATTTTTTTAAAAATTGGGTTATTTAAAAAAACAGTATAATAAAAATGCGATTTAACGATGGATTAAATTTGAGATGTTTAATGACGATTTTTTTGTCTCAAACATAACAAAGAATACACATTGTATTTTAATTTTTAATTTTTATTTTTTATGTTAACAATGCAATATATAACGACAGATTTTTCCATCGTTACATTAGAGACGGAAAAATGCGTTGCTAAACATTACTTTTTTTAATTTTTTAAATCTTAGAGATGGATTAGTTGCAAAATTATTCTGTACCTAAATTAATTTTGATTTTTTTAATTTTTTTGTGTTTTAAATTTTTTCTAATATTTTTTATTTCCAATTAATGCTTAATTACGAATTTGAAATCAAAATTTTAATTTTTTTGTTTATTTTATTATTTTGAATTATTTCTCAAAAAAACTGTTGAAGATATTTTTAAAAATTTCATTTGGGACCAAAACTGATAGTAAAATGGGACCAAAATTGATATCAAATTTAACGGAAAATGTAACGGATTGGAAAAAACTAATAGTTCAAAACTTTTGGGACCAAAATCGACATTGATTGGACAAAAAGGGGAGAGTATGGTGGTGTCCTATAGAATCAAAAGTGAATTTTTCTCAAAAAAAAAAAAAAAATAACAAAAACCTCGAATCAAGTAAAGGTCAAATAAATATAGAGATAGTTGATTTTTCTAAAATTAATTTAAAAATTCTAGAAGTACTGCATTTGTGAAAAAAAAAAAAAAAAAACTTTCCCGTGTAATAGTATATTTGTAGTTTACAAAATTACCACTCGTTCGTTAAATTGTGATTGACTTGTTCCATGGTGGAAAGTATACATCAAAATTTAAAATGTGAAATCGAGTAATTTTGAAATATTTTCAGATAACCTAGAATGTCATGAAAGAAAATGGTGTGCAGAATAGGACCGCTATGCAAGATACAACTATTTTATTATCATCTACGCGACCAAGAAATATATGTATATAGTGGATTTTGAAAAGTCAATTTGAACGGTGGAATTTGAAAATGGTGACCTTCAATTTGGAGGAACTAACTACACGCGTTTCCCACTAAGAAATTGAGAAGCTTATAAATAGAAGGCAATATTGCAAGGATTCTCAAACACAAATTTATCTTCTCTAAATCATAAACCATGAAAACTACTTCAATCTCAACTCTCTCATTCATTCTTCTTCTCATTTTCTCATGCTTATCGGCAGCCTCTGCTGATGGGCACGATGATTTTCTGGAATGTCTCTACGATCAATTTCAGAATAATTACTCCTCGATTTCCAACGACGTTTACACCACTGCCAACTCATCATACACTTCCGTCCTAAAATTCTCGATTCGAAATCTGAGATTGGATACGGAATCAACTCCGAAACCCCAAGTGATTATAACCCCAGAACATGAATCCCAAATCCCTGCTATCATACACTGCGCCAAAGCAAGTGATCTGGAAATCAGAACTCGAAGTGGTGGCCACGACTTTGAGGGACTGTCTTATGTCTCACAAGTCCCGTTTGTGATCGTTGATCTGATCAATCTCAGTGAAATAACAGTCAATGTTGAGGAGAAAACTGCATGGATCGAAGCAGGTGCAACGCTCGGTTCTGTATACTACAGGATTGCAGAGAAAAGCCCAATTCTGGGATTCCCTGCTGGCCTCTGCCCATCTGTGGGTGTTGGTGGACACATCAGTGGAGGAGGGTACGGCGCCTTGATGAGAAAATACGGTCTGGCTGGAGACAATGTCATCGATGCTAGAATAGTCGACGTTAATGGAAGAATTCTGGACAGAAAGTCAATGGGTGAAGATCTGTTCTGGGCTATTAGAGGCGGCGGAGGTGCTAGCTTCGGTGTAATTGTTGCATGGAAGGTACAATTGGTGGATGTTCCAGAAAGAGTCACCGCCTTCTCAGTGATTAGGACTCAGAATGTGACTCAACTCCTTCACCGCTGGCAATACGTGGCTCCGAAAGCCGACAAGGATTTGTTCCTCTCAGTCACCCTTAATCGTGTGAATTCGACTATCCAAGCTAATTTCATTTCCCTTTTCCTCGGTGGGGTTGACAGATTACTCGCATTGATGCAAGAAAGCTTCCCGGAGTTGGGGATCGTGAGAGAAGAGTGCTCGGAAGTGAGTTGGATTGAATCGGCCTTCATTGTAGGCCAAATTCCGGAGGGGCCTCTTGAAGTTCTGCTCAACAGAACTGATCGGAACCTAAGATCCGCCAAAGTGAAATCAGATTATGTGCAGCAACCCATTCCTGAATTCGTGTTTGAAGGGATCATCAGACAGTTATATGAACCGGAAGCCTATGGGACTAATATCTGGATGGTCCCATATGGTGGAAGAATGGATGAAATTTCTGAGTCCGCCACTCCGTTTCCTCATAGGGCTGGTAACTTGTATAAACTTGCAGGTTTGGTTTATTGGGACGATGATGAGTCTCAAAATTCAGACAGGTACATAAATTGGAGCAGGAGGTATTACAGTTACGTGACTCCTTATGTTTCAAAATTCCCCAGGCAAGCTTACCTCAACTATAGAGATCTTGACATTGGAGTCAACAACGTTGATGGGAAGACCAGTTACGCACAAGCCAGCATTTGGGGCATGAAATATTTCAAGAATAATTTCAATCGCCTTGTTCGGGTGAAAACTATAGTTGATCCTGACAACTTCTTCAAGAATGAACAGAGCATTCCGTCCTTGCGCTCTAACTTCTAACAAGTGGGATTACCATAAAATAAAATATTCTTCATGAACTTTGTTGAAAGTACTAATAAACAGTTTTTCTTTGATGTAATTTTCTATAAATACTTAATGTACGTATATTTTCTTATTTTACTAATAAACAGTTTTTCTTTTATATCAATCTCTCTCTACTTTCATGAAGATCCGAATTCCCACATCTTTTAGATGAATCACATAAAAAATTATGATTTAAAATATTAAGTATATTCTTAATAAATGATAATTTATAAATACAAATGCATAATTTCAAAATATATCTATATCTATACCTATATAAAAAATGTGGATGATTTCTTACAAAATATGATTTGCCTATTATATCCATAATCTACACTTAATTTAAGGATAATGGACTAATATAATATATAATTTTTTTTTTGTAAAAAATATGATTTGCCACTGCGCGATACACCGTTAAAAAACAATAAATTGATTCAAAAAATTAAATTAATTCAATTCAATTTTAGGGTTCACTAATTCCATTTTAGGGTATATTATTTATTTCAAGAAATTAAGTTATCAATCGCAGTGCACGAGCTCATGCATTAGCAACGGGCGAGTGCATGCACGAGACGCCAAATAAAAAAAAATTGATTTAAAAAATTAAATTTATTCAATTCAATTTTAGGGTTCACTAATTCCATTTTAGGGTATATTATTTATTTCAAAAGAATTAATTATCGAGCGCAGTGTACGAACCCACGTGTTAGCGTTGGGCGAGTGCACTGTGCGGGATGCTAGATAAAAAAATCAATTTAAAAAAATTAAATATATAATTTTTTTAAAAAAATAAGAAATTAAAAATTGAAAAAACAAATTGAAAAGAAAAGTAAAAAGGGAAAGGGGAGAGAGACAACTAAAAAGAAAAATAAAAAAGAAAAGGAAAAAGGAGGGGAACCACTTTGTTGGGTCAAATAATATCCGTCTAACGCAAGCGATCCGTTAGACCGTCTAACACAAGTGTGCCCCAAGTATATAACATATTATAATTTTATTGCAAATATATTATATTATATTTATTTCAATAGATTTGTTATAATTAAACTCTACTATATGGGTAATGATACAAAAATATGTTCTCACTTTACAAATTTCATTGGCAATTATCACGGAAATCCAATCACTTCAGCAAGCTTCTATAGGTTTTTTATACCATTCTCTCAACAAAACATATTTGATCGGTATTTTATTTTACTAAAAATACTACTCGCAAGTGTACGAGGTAAATATAGCAAAACTATGGTGAGCAAGGTCGTATCCACAAAGACTGGCTATGCAAAGCAGCTAATTACTCAATTATGTTGTTTCACTTTATCTAGAGAACCAAATTTAAGACTGATTTTAATCAACTAAATTGCTATAAAGAAATAATTAAATCAAACAGAGAAAATTGGATAAACATATGAAAAGACGGATCCTAGGATGTTGATGCTAAATGGATTCCTCGATTTTCAGATAATTTATTAAACCAGTTTAATTCTAAATCTTGTAGGAGAATCACTAATTTAATTACGACCTCTCTCTCAAGTAAGTTATGAAAGTAGATTAGACTCTAATTCTTATCTCTCGATCTCAGATTATTGTCTAACTCCAATTAGCACTTCAGATTTATTCTCCTCACGATACCTACCAATCTCTCGATCTAGCAGACTCATGTTATGCAATCCTAACCCGTTAATCTATTAACCTCTCTCGAGTGAATAATAAATTAACTCCACAATTGTAAATGCTGATCAATTCATCCACAAATTAAAGACAACAGAAATCAAGGATGCATAAACAAGAAATATAAAGGAACAATAAATTGCTTCAAATCATAAAATCCATCAACATTCAACAACCCTTGGATCTCAAGGAATTTAGCTACTCATGTTGTATTCAAAATCCATAGAGAATAAATACACAAAAGTAGTAAACATGATAGTTCTAATCGAATAACGCATAAAATAAACTTAGTCTATGATGCGCTTCTTCAATCTCTCTGTAGTCTCTTCTCTGTCTTCTCCACGATGTCTCTGCTCTCTCAATAGGGTAAAAGTTATGTAATTTTAGTGCTCAAAGAGGCCTTAAATGGTTGGGACGAGTTTGGATGGGTGTTGGAGTCGAACAAGAAAAGAGAGGAAAATAAATATATAATACTTTTAATTATTCACCTTAACTATAATTCATGTATTTTGTATTCGTGAAATTATTGACGACGGACATACCGACGTTAGTCCCTCACTACTAATGATGGATTATAATATGTTACTATAATTCGTCGCTAAATCACGTTTTTCTTGTAGTCCACTATATATATATATATATTTAAATCAAATTATAAATATGAATCATTTATTTTAATGTAAATCAATTGTTGTATCGTCTTACGCTCAAAATAAGTCTCGAATCATTATGCTGATCACATATATATTTATATTATTTTGGTAAAGACGCCATATAATCTAGAAAACTACTGGTGCTGAATTTAATTCCCACATCAAACAAAAAACAAGAACAAAAGCATTCGAAACAAGCAAAGGTCAAATAAACATAGAGAGAGTTGATTTTTCTAAAACTAATTAAAAATTCTAGAAGTACTAGATTTATAAAAAATAAAAAAATAAACTTTTCCCGTGTAATTGCATATTTGTCGTTAACAAAATTACTACTCGTTCGTTAAATTGTGATTGACTTATTCCATGGTGGAATGTAGACGCCAAATTGAAAATGTGAAATCGAGTAATTTTGAAATATTTTCAGATAACCTAGAAAGTCATGAAAGAAAATGGTCTGCAGAATTGGATAACCATGCAAGATATTCGGTCATTCAATTATCATCAACGCGGGCAAGAAAAAAAAAAAAAAAAATATATATATATATATATATATATATATATATATATATATGTAGTGGAATTAATAAGAAGGATATGATTTAAAATGGAATTGACGTTCCTATTTCAACTAAGAATATATATAATGATGAAATTTTGAAAAGTCAATTTGAAAGGTGGAGTTTGAAAATGGTGAGCTTTTAGTAATGGTTTGTCAACATTATGAAAAAAGTATGCTAACGAAACATTTTTTATATGCTAACACATAGTATTCATTGTGCTAACAAAGGAGTATCATAATGTTAACATAGTACACGTATTTATATTGTTATTATGATTTATTACATTTCAATTAGGGCTTATAATTATTTTTTATGCATGATTTAATTTTTATGTTTTAGTTACTACTTGATTATTATATATTATTTATTTCATCAAATTAGAATATATTAATTAGAGTTTTCTTTATCCATTTATGATATATATCTTATTCTAATGATGAATTTGTCATATGCTAACAAAGTTTATCCGTAAACAATATCATAATGCTAACGTTGTATATTTATATTGCTATTACAATTTATTTCATCCAATTAGGATTTATAATAATTTTTTTAGAATTTAATTCTGTATTTTAGATCATTGAAGTTTATTACATCTGAATTTATGGTAATTTATTCCATCCAATTATGGTTTGTAATTACTTTTTAGAATTTAATTTTTCGTTAACAATATTAGAAAACTTTCATTAGCATTACGATAATGCTTTGTGAATTTATGGTTTATTCCATCCAATTATAATTTGTAATTACTTTTTAGAATTTAATTTTCGTTAACAATATTAGAAAACTTTCATTAGCATTACGATAATGCTTTGTTAGCATGACAGTAATGCTTCGTTAGCATTTCAATACTGTATCAACTATCCAATGCCTTTTTTATAAACATTGTCGAATTACTTACGTTAATACCCCACCTAGAATACTTGCCAAATATTACATTTAGCCGCGAATCTATCCTGCCAAATTTTATTCGTGAAAGTATTGGTGACGGACATACCGACGTTAGTCCCACGCTACTAATGATGGATTATAATATGTTGCTATAATTCGTCGCTAAATTACGTTTTTCTTGTAGTGCACTATATATATTTAAATCAAATTATAAATATGAATACTTTATTTTAATGTAAATCAATTGTTGTAATAATTATTGATATGCTGTCGTCTTACGCTCAAAATAAGTCTTAAATCATTATACTGATGATATATATATATATATATATATATATATATATTATTTTGGTAAAGAGGCCATATAATCCAGAAAACTACTGGTGCTGAATTTAATTCCCACATCAAACAAAAAACAAGAACAAAAACATTCGAAACAAATAAAGGTCAAATAAATATAGTGAGAGTTACGTTGATTTTTCTAAAACTAATTAAAAATTCTAGAAGTACTCGATTTATAAAAAATAAATACCCACCTGAATCACGGAGCAGAAGATGAGGCAATGAGTTGATGATCCTTCTTCGAATTCCCACGAGGCTCACTTTCTCCTACAAAAGTCGAATTATCGACTTAGCGGCCTCCTTCGAAGATTTCTAACTAACAACACGAAATTAAATAATACCCAACTAAAATACCCTTAGCTAGGGCCGAGGGGGGTATGGCGCACGGCGCACCCCCCCCCTCCCCCCTCACGGGGCTCTCTCCCTTTCTCTCTCTTCCGCCCAGTTTTGAGTGATCTTCAACTGGGTTCTTCGTGTTCATTGATTCTTTCGACGAACATGAAGAACACTTTACCAAAATTTCCTAAAAACAACATGCTTAAAATCAACATGCAACGACATGCTTTAACTTAAAAAGAATTTTGGCATTATAACGGCATACACACGATAATCCTCCTTAATAATTAGAATAACGATGAAATCTTTTAAATATAGCTTGAACGGAATTTAACGGAATAATCGAGGCTAATCTCAAGAATAATAATGACAGGAATAAAGCGAGAATTATAATGTAAATGTTATTAATTTGGAACTTCAATAAGAATCGAAATACAACTTATACGGAAGGTAAACGAGCAATAATGAAGAACACGAAGAACGTAAAGAACGGATAGTAAATACGGAATTTAAAAGACGGAAAAGAAATGGAGTTGAGACCGACGAACAAGAATTGACGGGGTTAGGTGCGTCGAAGGAAGGTGGCTAGCTCGGCGTCTCATCGAGTCGCAACAGTGGCAGAGCCGCCTGCTACGACCCAACGGCACCCCTAGCACATTTCCTCACCGCATCCCTTCCACGCCACTCCGCTCATCGTCTTGCAGAACACTTACGAAGAATGCTTTTTACTTCAACAGAACTTTCTCGGCTTTCAAAGCTTCTCTCTCTCGATTTAGAAGTGAAATGGATGGTAAATGAGCAAAGGAATGCAAATGGGTGATCCCTTATTTATAGGAGAAGCTTTGGCTTCCCTTGGAAGCCATTGCAGTGTGGAAATACTGTGAAAGTTACCCCGGGTTCGGTTAAAAGATGCTTTATTCGATGTCGAGGTCCAAATGACTTCAGACACGAAATCTAAAAATACCACGAGACTCGTTGGCTCGAATACTAGTGAACCAACTTGATTCATGAAGAAGACGGGGTCGTCAGAAGAAAGACGAGCAAAGATTCCCTTTTTGGAATTACTTTTTACTATTCACTCAGACTGATAGATTTTGCTCCCGAGCGTTCGATTGACCTCAGAATGGAAATCTGTGAACGCCAACGGAATTCTTGAGTCATTTCCCATAAGAGGGGCCTGAAAGAACTAGACTTGGATCAACGAGGAAGATTTCGTAAATTTCGTAAAACACGAACGCACGCAAAAGTTACTATTCATTCGTCTTTTAAATATGTTTAATCACCGGGAACTCAAATGACTTCAGAATTAAAATTCAAAAACACCGGCATACTCCTTGAGTTAAAACCTTTCTAGCGAGATCACGAATGGCCATAAAAGAATTAAGATCATATTTTCCGAAAAGACGATTTTCACGAAAACTGACTCTTAAAGTCGTGACTGACATCCAACCTTAATTAACTTATTTAAATTTCTTCCTTAACTGATTAATTAACATTAACAATTCTCTTAAACCTTATCCAAAAATCTGGGGTGTTACAATGAATGTATGTGAGTGGCCTCCATTTAGATTCATGTGTTACTTAATGTGTGATTAGGTTTGCTCATTATGTATGTGTATTTGATCCATGAGACCTTTTACTTGTATTTTGAGATAAGTATGAGTATTAGGCTTGTCAATGGTGATTTGGGACCTTAGAAGGTTTGAGTGAAATAGTTACTAGAGATAGTGAGTTTTGCACTTGCTTGTCTACTATGTGTTTGAGAAAATGCTAAGATGATATTTTGCCCAAATCATGATTGAAGAGAGGAGAGATATGTGAATCATATGGTTTTGAGAATATCTTGATCAAGGATCTAGCACCCTAAAACCCCTCCTTTTATTATCCCTTTTTAAATCTTTCATTTGAAGTGTTTACTAGTTTACATTCAAGAGTACACTTGTGAAATTGGTGAACTTGGAACAAAACATTTGTGGCTAAAATGATGTTTGTTTAGATAGTTAATGTAACTTGAGCCAACATTACTTGCATTGTTAGATCATAACTCATATTCTTTGTGGTTCGACTCGTATCATTGTTTGCTACATTCGTGTACACTTGCACTTGGCACGATCTATAATTTGAGGTATAAAATACGTCATCAGGTGACCTACTATTAGAGTGGTATACTCGTGACAAAAGGTTATAAGTAAAAGAGTCAACTTATTTTGTAGCCATTGAGAATTTTAAAAAACATATTTTAGCCAGCTATTTTTAAATATATAAATATTAGTCATTTTGGACAAAAATACCCTTTCCTCATTTTTTAAATAATTGATAATAAAGAAAAAAAAGGCGCGTTGGTCCTGGCGCGCAGGTGCGCACGCGCATCGGGAGCCCTGCACCTGCATGCACACCCACCACACTCGACTGAGTGCGCAGGTGCGCGCACGCATCAACAGCCCCACACCCGTGCGCGCTAGACTCGCGCAGGTGCACGGGCGTGCGTCGGCAACCCCCCACTTAACCACGCACGCACATAATTTTATTTTTTCTTTTTTTTTAGACAAATTCTTTAAATAAAGGGTATTGTAGAAAAGTTGGACAAAATAATAATATTTCACAAAAAGTGGCTTAAAAAGGTTTTTTTTTTTTTTTACTGGCTACTTTGACATATTGTCACTAAGTAAAATTCGCACAAATCTTTAAGTATAGATTGTTACACAATTTTTTAAATATGATTTACAGTCCATATATGTTAGCAGGGTATTGCAACCAGTGGAGACCCTCAAGTAGTGGGTTATTCTTGTAAAAAAAATAGGAAGAATAAAAAATAAAAATTGTATTTTGAATAAATAAAGTTAAATGAATTCGTTGAAAATCAATTTCACTGGAGATGAGGAGTCGGAATGAATTTGAGGATGAATTTGAATTGAATTTGTAGATTTTAATTATTTTGGCTTCTAACAAAATTTTGATCAAATTGCTCCTTTAACTTTTTAAAAGGTATCAAGATGGTCCTTTCGTTGCTCCCTCAACAGACGAACATTAACGTCCATCCATTGAGGAAGTAGCGAAAGACCATTGTCATACATATTTTAAAAAATTTATAGGAGCAATTTGGGCCAAACTTTGATTCCAAAGACATTAGAATTGACAAATAATTAAAAATAAAAATATTGAAATAAAAATAAAATATTTATTTTTTTCAAAAACTAACTTATAAACTTATAAAAAATATTTATTTTTTAAATTAGTTTTTAAAATATATTTAGGTTTTTTAAAAATACAAATATTTAGTTTCAGTAAAAAGTATGTTACTATGTGAAAAATCTAAGTGTTTGTGGAAAAATTAATGTGTATTTTTTCTAGCTCCATTACTATTTTCATCTAAGAAATAGTCAATATAATCCAAGTTTTAACCTAGAGTGGCCTATTTGAGTCAAAGAGTCAAGGAAATGGCAACGAGCTCCCCCACGTAATAGTCGAAGAGCTACGTGAACATTTTCCCAATTTTATATTAAAAGTTTAAAACTACATATTTTATTTTTAGGGAAAATAGTAAAATGCCCCCCTCAATTATTCCTTAGGGTCTCACCTTTCTAAAATGTCATTGCACACCCTTATATGGATATAAAATTTAATAACGTTAAACACACAATAATATAAATATTTCTATCATACTTGAATCTTTACACATACTTTCACACAAAATTAATTTAAATACATTTTTACAATTAATTAACCAAAATCACAAAAAAATAATAATAATAAATACACACAAAATTTATTAATAAAATAATAAATACAGAATAACAATATTATATTAAAAAATTCAATATTTTTAATGTGTGTGTGTGTGTGTGTGTATAAATAGATAATTTGAAATCATTTTAATCTAAAAATTATTAAATATTCCAAGTTTAAGTTATCAGTATTTAAACCAATACTTTATTCTGCTTCGCCGACTACTAGTCTTGTTCAGTTTGATATTTTTAGATCATAACGATATTGGACAATGGAGATTTCGAGAAAAAATATCTACTACTATATAAAAAGAGCCATGTTTTATAAAATTTGATCTACCTATTATATCCCTATCGTTACTTTAATTTAAGGGTAATATTGTTATATATATTATATATAATATTTAATGAAATATAATATTATTATAATTTAATTTTTAAAAAGGTAATGATCTTATATACTATGTATTACAAAAAATATATATTATAATATACTATATTAAGTTACATATTAAACAAAGGAGATACACTACGTCACAATTTGTTTTTTAATTCCAACAAAGAAATAAAAAATTTCTTCTTTATCGATTGAAAAAAATAAATTCAGATGGATTTTAACTTTTGATAATTTCATGTAAGATTTTGTTATTTAGTTTTCTCATTTTTTTTGGATTTTTATGAATATAATTAAGGCCTTAATTATTGGGTGACTTTGGAAGTTGATGGACAAAATTCTGCAAGTTAATGATGTTGTCGGGTGACTAAATGTCTATGCCGGCATCTAAATTTAGTCAAATAACATGTATACATACTTTGCAAGAAATTATGTCGCCCTTTTTCAATTAGTAGACATAGTTAAACACCTAAGAAGTTCTTGAACTTGTTCACGGTATTTTTCTCTCAAATTTTCTTTTTCATGTAATCTACATAAATGCATATTATATTTCATTTATTTTTAAATAATATTAAATTTTATTTCACCTTTTTAGACCGCTAAGATTTTCAAAAACTATCATGAAGGATTTAAAATATATAAACTAAGTCAAACATAAAAAATACAAGAATACAAACAAATAAAAAATTAACGAAATTAATAAATCATCAAAGAAATTTCATTTCATAATAGAATTTTCTTTAAAGAAAAATGTTTGTTTAGTTCCTCGAATAATGTCTTTGTCCAGATCTCTTCATCACAAGCTTCTGGTAATAAGAGCAAAGCAAAAATTATGATATAAATGCAATATTTCCAAAAAGAATTGAGAAGAAAAAAATATAGAATACATCTATAGTTCGAAATATTTTGTCGCATAGATTGAAATTGAGTGAATTGATAAAGGACCACATAAATATTGATTGTTGGCAAGGAAAAGCGTACGTCGATGGTGAAATTTAGAGACATGTCTAAAATTATTGTTGAGAGAAAATGGAGAAGAAAAGAGAGAGTGGTGAAGAATGACGCCTACCACTTTTTCCTAGAGGCATATCTTGATTGACGGTGAAATTTTAAAGCAAAATATTAAATTGTGTTTTGCTGATATAAAATGGATAGGAAAAGAGAGATGATAAAGAGCGGCCGGAGCTCAAATTTTTACACTAGATTCATAAATCAAATGTGAAAGAGAGAGATTTGCTCTTTTATGTAGAAAATCTATGAGCTTATTGAGTTGGGTATGCATGAGCTTGAGATAAAGCTTAATAGCTACTCAAGTAACTCTAGCTCGACTCAGTTAACTACGAATGAAATTCGATTATGTTATGAATCAATCACGAGTTGAGTTGACTCACTTAAATTCCCACTTAGATCTCTTCAAAGACCACCTTAACCAAAACACATGATTTGTCAAAATAAATGACAAACAATTAAGTGCACATAATTGCACCAACAACAAAAATTTTAATTTCAATTAAATATTATTATTTACAAATTTAACATATTAAATTCAATAAAATTATAAATCTTGTTTGTAATTATATATTAATTACAAATTATAAAATTTGTAGGAAGTTCAAATTGGAGTTATAATAGTTAAAGATTATATAATCTCTTTTGTTAAGATCATTTGTGGTCAACATAATCTATTTAATCTCTAATTGTGTAATAGCATTTACAGAAGTTGATACAATGTATCATATACATCCTATATAAAAAAATTGATAAATAAATGGTAAAATGTTGAAAAAGATGCATTCAATAACATTGAAAATAAAATACAATACAATTTTATAATGTTTAATTATAGAATAAAAATTAGCAAACAAAAAAAAGTTTAGTAGTAAGTACAGTTATTTCTAATAGAATTTTTCCATAATTTCTTTCTAATAGAATTTTTCCATAATTTCTATTTCTTCTTCTTCTTCTTCTTCTTCTTCTTCTTCTTCTTCTTCTTCTTCTTCTTCTTATTATTATTATTATTATTATTATTATTATTATTATTATTATTATTATTATTATTATTATTTTGAATGCATGTCATATATTAGAGAAAATATTAGGACTTACAGTCTTACAAATTATTTTCTTAGTCTTACAAATTATTTTGTTTCAACATGCATAACTATTTAATGTATCAACATATAATATAGACAAAACACATCATTAGGTCCATATAATTCTATGTTTTGTTTCAATGAGTCTCTGTACAATTTTAATGTTTTATTAAGTCCTTCTACTTTGACAATACACTCTTTTAGGTCATTGTACTATTTTATTTCTATAGATTCCTTGTACAATTTTTTATTTTAATTAGTAAATCCTTCTACTTCGTATATTTGATATCATTAAGTCTTTAATTATCTAATAAAAATAACATAATCTACATTTTTTAATTATTTAAATAATTAACTCAAGATATTAAATATTTTTTTATGCATTTATGTGTAATAATATATTTAAATAATGAAAAAATTGGTCTCTTAGCCCACTGATGTCGATCCATTTGTCATATGCATTTTAATTTTATTTTTCTATTTCTATATTTTATAGATAAATTATAGTAATAATTTTTTATTAGAAAAATAATTCACTAACTAATAACACTAATCAAGCTTAATTTCATATAATACAAAAAAAATATTAAAACCCATGAATTAATTTCCAGAACAGGACGATGACCGTTTATATTTCTTTTTCATCTTCTAATTAGATTCTCATTTTTTTAATTATTGATCAAAGTTTTATTAGTAATCTATAATAATTGGATTAGGTTAAATAATAAAAAAATAATAAATTAATTCATTAGTTCTGTCAAACATTGACCTCTTTTTTTTTCTTCTTCTTTTTTTTTAGTGAAATAAAGAATTGGTAATATGAAATAAAAAAGTAAAATGATCTATAAAATATAAAAACTGCAGAGGGATCTCTTGAAATAAAATAAAAATGTATAGGGACTTGAGAAAATAGATTTTGTAAGTAGAAAGACCTATTAAAATAAAAAAAGTTTGTAAAGAGACCTATCGAAATAAAACATATAGGAGTACAAGGACCTGAGAATGTGTGTTTTACTTATAATATATGTATATTATTGTATTTGCATAATTTATTGCATATATTATTTACTTATATATATTTGTCACGACCCCAAATTAATATCTGATTAATATGAAGTGTGACTGGCACGACTCGATCCCAATGAAGGATGGATCAAGGCGCGAACCAGAAATAATTAAATAAAGGAATAAACTACCGTATTCCAGGAACGATAATTTACTGTGAACTCTAATTCATAAGTGAGTTTCAATTCACAAAATATAACTGAAGAAATAAATACCTCAGAGTAGCAAAAAGGTATCATCGAGTTCAAGACATACTGAAGACTTGACTCGGTTATACTAAAGTAGCGGAAGCAAAATAACATAACGAAATACAGGAAATATTCTGAGTCCTGTACAAAACGACTTTCTTTCCCAGCACTTCACCCTGCACCATCAACCCTCAACCTGCACATTTTAAAAAAAACAAACATGCAGGGCTGAGTACAAGTATACTCAGTGAACACATTGCCAAGAATATCATAATACATATCTGATATTATGAACGTTCATCAAAACTGTTTTATTATCATACATCATCTGAGTAAACACACAGGGGTTTTTATCTGAAAAGGCCCTATGTTTTACTAAATCATTTTCTGTCTTTGCGCGCGCTTTTCTGTTGTATGATCATCCATATCCCAACTGTGTGCCAAGGAATAGCTCCGCTCAGCCTTTTCCGCACATGTCGAGGAATAGCTCCGCTCAGCCTTTTCCACGAATACATATCTGAACTAAACTCCGAGGAATAGCTCCGCTCAGCCTTTTCCAAGAACGTTTAGCACCGTCGATGTCTTAGTCAAGAATAGCTCCGCTCAGCTTTTCTCTCTTCCTAATATCACCGACTCAAGTGTGCACTAACCTCGGTTAACATGCTAAGTTAGCACGAGGCCCGATCGATTTAACAGTTAGAAACCCCTTGCGAGCTAACTAAATACGGATAAGGATATCATAGAAAACAAATATTTTATGCATGACAATCATTTATTTGCATCAGAATAATTAACTGCGGGTGAGTAAAAACTTAAATCATTATTTGGACTAAGAGTCCGTTGAAAAAGAAAGCCCACCTTTCACCGACGTTTTAATTACTGCAGCTGCTAATTCCCCACTGGTCTTATTCGTTGCGGATCTGCTAGCCTTCAGTAGATAAAAATACACTTAGCATGTTGATCCAAATCCGATAGGACTCAACACGAAACGAAGGCCTATTTGAGTCTAGTATCCGTTCTAAATTTTATCTTAGCTTAAGGGTTATTCTCAACCCTAGCTATTATACATATTAAGGCATACATCATCATCATTTAAGGTATCAACAATACCTTAACATCATCGCAATTAGACTCTAGCAACAAAATCAACATTAAGCCCATAGACTAAACATGGTTCCGCACAACGTCTATCTTTGCAAAATTGTCTGATTTGACTCACTAAGGTATAGGGATTGTACCATATACCAACGGAAAACCACGGGAGTCTAGTTTACGGCTAAATTTATGGTGACTCAAAGATGATAAATAACGAAAAAGTTATGATCATTTTACTAAAACGTGGCAGAATTGCCAGAATTTCCGAAATCAAACTCGTGACCTGACTTTGAAGATTTTTCACGATCGATTCGGGAAGAGTTACGGACTGGGCTATATACCATTAGAAAGCCACGGAAGTCTAGAATTTTTACAAATTTACAGTGGCTTAAAATGATGACAAATGAAACGGATATACCCGTTTTACCAAAAGGTAGCGAAACTGTCCCGAATTTCCAAAACAGAATATATGACCTAACTTCGCCGATTTTTCATAAATTCCTCAGAACGAATTAGGGAATGGGATTTATACCATTGGAAATCCAATTAAGTCTAGTTTTTGGCAAAATTTACGGTGTCTCAATCGGACGTAAAACGAGGGAGTTATGCTCGTTTAACCGGAGGGTGGCAAATCTGCCGAACCGCGCGCGAAATGCACGAACTCAAACAAAACATATCTAAAAACTCATTTCTAAATCATTTAACATGCTTTGAAACACCAAACCTCAATCCAACATGTTTAAACATTAATCAACAGGTTATCTCAAAATCTTTGCAACACAAATATATATATATATCTCGCATGAAAAAAAACTGGAACATAAATCATGCAACAATATAACTCCAAGTTTTCGAAATACCTTTCAAAAGTCGAAAATGGAGATGAAGAAGATGAAGTCACAGCTGGTGTTCCTCCCTCTCACTCTCTCGTAAATTTTGAAGAAGAAAGGAACGAAAAAGAAGAAGAAGAAGAAGAAGAAGAAGAAGAAGAAGAAGAAAAAGAAAGAAATGAAGGTGAAGAAAGGTGGCAGCTCTCTCTCTTGGCAATAGATATATACCAAACAAATATCTATTTTTACTATTCCTAATATGGATAATTAAGAGCAAATCAAACATGTTTATCCACTTTTTAAATTTGGATAATTGAAAAGGGGACAAAAACTCACGTGGGAGACATGGCTTCCCCATACTTAGTTGACTTTAGCTTAATTTTTTTTTTACAACAAATATATATATAAAAAACCATGCATAGATTTATTATGTTATCCACTTGCCAAATTGGATATATGAAAGGAAAAAAAAACGTGGGGCATGGTTACACAATCTTGGTTGATTAAAAAAAAATATACTCGGTTGTTCGGTTATCGTGATATTTTCCGTCTCCGGAAAAATTCCAAACTAAACCGATATTGTTAAATAATTCACTTACTTTAAAACAATAATTTATCAAAAATTATTGATTTTAAAACACTGCTTTAAAAATACTGGTTTTAAAATTTCTCGATAATTAAAACGTCCAAAACTTAGAGAATATCTAATTCTCTTAACTTGAGCATCTCGTTTAAATTATCTAAATTTAAACAATTGCATGACTGGAGAATATCTGAGTCTCCCAGTCCTGAAATTAATTATCGGAATATCTGATTCACGATAATCACGCACCGTAAATAAAATAGGAATCGAATTTATCTGAAATTACGATTCCGGCTTTCCATACAGAAAAGGAGATAAACCCTAACTGAAATATTTAATCCACCTACGGAATTTTAATTGACCTTGAATTCATGGAACTTAACGGATACTTCCGACCCTAATCTGACTGAAAATTACTATACTAAATAGTAATTGCAACAATTTACTGCAGTTAAGCAGTAATTAATTTACGGGGTATTACAATATTATATCCACATCATTAGTTATAGCTATTCTGGAGATTTAGCATAAATTCAAAGAAAGTGAAATGGTTGCAATTAAAAGTACATATGGAGTTTTGAAGACTTTAAACATAACTATCATGCACGAAAAAGCCTAAAGCAACTAAAGTGAGAGAAAGGAAAAAAAATACAAATTGTAGGCTTCTGAAGTGCAAGAAGAGACAAAACACACAAGAGTAAAAGTATTGAAGATTAAATTAAGATCAAACTAGAAAAAAATTAATTTTTAATGTGAATATATAGATTCACATTATAAATAATATAAACATCCTTGATTATTACTAATATTTCAAATTTTTGTTGATTCATTACATATTTCTACGAATTTTATGTGCATTGTATTTTTACAGTAGATAATATTGTGTGTTTTTCACTTATCTGTAGTTCTCAGTAGGAAAAATATGCAAATAATCCATCAACTATTATTTATTGAATTTATTACCCACTTCTTTATTTTTTGGCTCAAATAGTCTCCTTTACGTCGTTAAATATTAGACCATGTAGACCCTTAATTATTTGGATGAAAAAGTTAACGATGTTAGCAAGTACAAACTAACACACTATATTTTTTCACACACACTTAGATCTAAGCACCCATTAACACGTTTTTTACACACGAAAAATTAGTACAAATTATTGGGGAAGAATAATATGCTTTCAATACATTTTTTGTTGTTAAATTCTAGACTAGAAATCCATTGTAAATTTTTGTCTTGATCAAATAGGATATATACTGTGAATTTTGTTGTTATGTTTTCATTGTAATTAACTTTAACCCAGAAATGAATTATGATGAGTATTATAATTAAAAAATTATTTCTTACCCCTCTCTAACTTCCCGCTTTAGCGTTTATTTTTATTATTTTTTAATTCAGCTTTAGACACAATTTTTACGTATCTGCAATTATTATGAAAACTTAATGTTTGTTGATTTATGGTGGTAATAATTGTTTTTTCCAATTATTTGTATACTAATTTTTTGGTGTAAAAAGTGTGTGTTGGTGCATGGAAAGATTTAAGTATGTATAGAAAATGTATGTTAATGTATTTTTATTAACACTGTTAACTTTTTCGTTCAATGAAGGATCTATGTGATTCAATCACGCATAAAAATTGAGGCACTAGCTACTTACACTTTTACCTTTATTAGTTATATATTTGAATATAAAACCATCATAAAAAAAAATATATCATATTCATATTCCCCACCAAAGCACACGTAAAATTGATTGCATAAGGTAAATATCGACTATTTCTAATATATATATATATATATGTATTTTGTATCTCTTTCAAAATCTTAGATAAAATTTCTGAAATGCATAAATTAAATGCAACTATTGATGTAAATGCACAAATAATTCATATTATTTTCAAACGGATGTACTATTCAATACTATTTATGCATACTTATAATATTTTTTGTTAAAATTATTCATTAATTGTAACACCCCAATTCCTAATGAATAGGAACGCTACTAAAAATCCCTTTCTTCATATCAAATATTTTAAAATATAATGCGGAAACTAGAAAGTAATAAAAAAATAAAATAAAAAGATCTATCTATATTTATATGTCATAATAGAGTGGAAGAGAATCTGCCTAACCTGCCTAATAGATGTCATATAAATTAAGATAAATTTCGAAATAGAATTCATATAGTAATTCATACTCCTTCGATAAATTTTGCAAAATGAAATGTATATACATCCTAACAAGGTAACAACCCGTCATAACATAAACTAAGCGAAAGCATGATACTTGGGTCACAGCCCATAAACTCAAATACGTATCTTAGCCCTCATCAAACAAACGTATCCAAATGTATCCAAAGTCCGAAAGATCGAGTCACAACCAACCATAATAATCAACGTTTATCAAATAATCTAAAATATGATCGAGATAAGTTAGTAATAGCAAAGTTTATAAACATGTGAAATTAAGAGAACATCGTGGTCATTTCTCCGCCCGCTTCGCCTCTCGACACCTTAACCTGAAAATATTAAAATGAATAGGGCGTGAGCATGTAAACATACTCAGTGGGGAATACACTGCAAGCAGCTATAACCAATTGTGTAATGCATCATACAAATGAACACATAAACTTAGTTGATATAGTGAGACTAGCCTCGGTCCCTTATGGACCTGACCCCTCGTGGGCCTACCCCTTGTGGGCAATCAACTTTGTCGATCCCTTGTGGATCATGAACCTCTTGTGGGCCACATTAGTTCACAGGCATGATACACAACACAACAATGATTATAACCATGTAACAACTACGCTTACAGATAAAAGTAAACCCCACCTCGAATGAAGATCAAAGTAAACCTCTTAAAGCCTCAAGTTGTTGTCCATCTTCGAGCTCCGAATGCGCCACTCCTAGCACTTTAAAATTACTTCTTTAGATATCGGGCCTTTAAGATATTATTTGAGTAAGTTTATCATTTTTACGAACTATAAATCATCTTATATCATTTGGATATTTCAAGGCCCTTTAATTAAAATTAAAAATCTAAATTCAACAATAAACATAATTTCAGCTAACCTTAAACTCATTAAAAGCATTTGACATATTTATGAATTTAAGTGTAGTAACATAGCTAAAAAAAACTCAAGTCATATGCTCATTCATATGAAGTTTAGATTTAACTTAAATTATTTCTCAAATTATGGACTTAATAGACGTTTATAAAATTCTAGAGGTCATAGCACACTTTATTAAAATCTTCAACTTGCTATAACAATTCAAAATAATTCAAGAGCCCAATTGGTTATTCTATACAATCAAAATCCTCAAATTCAATCATTTAAAAGAAATCCCCTGTTTTACTTATCCTGTACCAGTTCTAATAAATCACCCATATCTCCTCAACTAAAACTCAAAATCAAGAAATTCCAAGTTCTTTATAATCCTAAGACACATATCTAAAACTGTCCTAGAAATAGACATTCCCAAATTTCGAAATTAAAAGGGCTAAAAAGTCGAATTAAGTAAACAAAATTAATCTGTTCGGAAAAATTGACAAGCTTCGGTAAAATGATTTTAACTTCGTCTACAAAATTCATATTAACCCGATTCAAGTTTCAAATGAAAGCTAAGACAATAACCTACAACTATGATGTGGTTTAGACATCCAAAAACAGCTCGAAGAAGTCAGAATTTCAATCATACTAGGGGTATCTGTGCTGCCCAAAATAAACAGATTTGGATTGTAGGTTTTCTCTTTGATTTTTACAATTAAATCTTTATGTTCTTTCATAGTCAAGCACTTATATATGTTATATATGAAAACTCCAAGATAAAAAAATGATATAATTTATAATTAACCCATGCTCCTATCTTTAAGAATTGAAGAAGATTGAACAAAATAATTTGTAATGAGCCAAGGGAATCCAAAACCTTCATTTTCTACTTCTAGGCAGCCCTCCATACCACCTTCCAACCTCATTAATCATGCAACAATGTGAATCCCAAAATCAAAGGAACAAGAAAGGAAAAGAGGGAGAGAAGCTTTACCTTGCTTAGGAGAAAACCGACGGGAGAGAGATTGAGAGCTTCTGTGTGTATGTCTGAGAGAGCTTACTCTTCTTTTATTTTTTTTTTTTTTTTTATTTTACAAGAAGTTGGAGAGAGGAGAAGAGAGATCAAAGTGAGAGAGTGTGAAAATGGATCGAAAGTGTGTGTGAGAGAGAAGAGTGTATCCACTTTTATTTTGAGAGAGAGATTTTCTAGAATGTTAAAGTAGGAGAGAGAGCGAGAGTATTCTAGAATAATAGGGAGGAAGAGGGATAATGTGCTATATCCATTTTTATTTTATTTTATTTATTTATTTTTCTATCTTCATAAAAATGTTTTGATATTTTTTTTTAAATAATAATTTATTAACTTACCTACTCATTTCATTTCCCCTCTTTTTTATTTATTAAATGTATTGAAATATCTATAATATATACTACTATTATTGTTAGCTAAAACAAGCTCTTGATTAACTAATACTTAATTTATTAAATTCCATTCGCATAGGCCCGATGCTCGTTTTATTAAAAATCCTAGATTCTATATTTTATAGTTTATATATGAATTTATGTTAGGGCGCATCGTAGCTCAAGTGCCGGACAACCTGTAAACATTTAAATCAAAAACACTAAATATCATAAACAAAATAATTTAATTTGCAAAATAATAATAATTTAATTTTAAAAAGATTCGGGGTATTACATTAATATTTATTAATATTACAAGTTTTACAGATTTTATGGTGTTAAATATTAGCCATTTTGGACAAAAATACTCTATCCTCATTTTTTAAATGATTCATAAAAAAGAAAAAAAAAGGCGCGTTGGTCCCGACGCGCGCTCATCTGGAGCCCTGCTGGCCCTGCACCAGCATGCGCGCCCACCACGCTCGACTGAGTGAGCAAGTGCGCGCACGCGTAGCAGGCTCGTATCCGTGCGCACTAGACTCGCGCTGGTGCACGGGCGCGCGTCGGCAGCCCCCCACTTACCTGCGCGCGCGCATAATTTTATTTTTTCTTTTTTTTAGACAAATTCTTTAAATAAAGGGTATTGTAGAAAAATCTAAGTGTTTGTGGAAAAATTAATGTGTATTTTTCTAACTCCAGTACTATTTTCATCTAGGAAATAGTCTATATAATCCAAATTTTAATCTAGAGGGGCCTATTTGAGTCAAATAGTTAAGGAAATGGCAACGAGCTCCCCACGTAATAGTTGAAGAGCTACGTGCACATTTTCCCAATTTTATATTAAAACTTTAAAACTACATATTTTATTTTTAGGGAAAATAGTAAAATGCCCCGACCCCTCAATTATTCCTTAGGGTCTCACCTTTCTAAAATGTCTCATATTGCACACCCTTATATGGATGTAAAATTTAATAGCGTTAAACACACACTAATATAAATATTTCTCTCATACTTGAATCTTTACATATACTTTCACACACAATTAATTTAAATACATTTTTACAATTAATTAACAAAAATTACAAAAATCAAATAAAATAATAAATACACACAAAATTTATTAATTAAATAATAAATACATAATAGCAATATAATATTAAGAATTAAATATTTTTAATGTGTGTGTGTATAAATAGATAATTTATAAAATCATTTTAATCTAAAATTATTAAATATACCAAGTTTAAGTTATCACTATTTAAACCAATACTTTATTCTGCTTCGCCAACTTCTTATCTTGTTCAGTTTGATATTTTTAGATCATAACGATATTGGAGAATGGAGATTTGGAGAAAAAATATATATCTAAATATATCAACATTAAAGTACTGCTTTTTTTGTCTAATATTCATGAACACCAAGCTAAACCTCAAATCCATGCATCATTCATTCTTTTAATTTTGCACCAAATTTTGCGGTTGGGTCTCATGTGTTTTTTAATTTTATATTAATTTAAAATAAATATATAATGCTTTTAATTATTTACCTTAACTATAATTCATGTATTTTTTATTCGTGAAAATTTTGGCGACGGACATACCAACGTTAGTCCCTCGCTACTAATGATGGATTATAATTTGTTGCTATAATTGGTCGCTAAATCACGTTTTTCTTGTAGTGCACTATATATATTTATATCAAATTATAAATATGAATCACTTATTTTAATGTAAATCATTTTCTGATTATTGATTAATCTAGAATTTTTAAATATTATTATATTTATAAAATGATATGTATATATATATATATATATATATTGAAATGTATTTTTTTAATTGGCTACTCAAATTTAGTATAATAAAATTATTCAAAATTTAAGCAAATTACTTGAATTGCGTGCAATGCATGCTTTCTCTCCTAGTCTAACAAAAAACAAGAACAAAAACATTCGAAACAAGTAAAGGTCAAATAAATATAGTGAGAGTTGATTTTTCTAAAACTAATTAAAAACTCGATTTATAAAAAATAAAAAATAAACTTTCCCGTGTAATTGTATATTTGTAGTTTACAAAATTACTAGTCAGTTCGTTAAATTGTGATTGACTTATTCCATGGTGGAATGTAGCCGCCAAAATTTCAAATGTGAAATCGAGTAATTTTGAAATATTTTGAGATAACCTAGAAAGTCATGAAAGAAAATGGTCTGCATGCAGAATTGGATTATTGTGCAAGATACAACTATTTTATTCGGTCATTCAATTATCATCAACGCGGGCAAGAAATATATATATGCATGTAGTGGAATTAATAAGAAGGATATGATTTAAAATGGAATTGACGTTCCTATTTCAACCAAGAATGATGAAATTTTGAAAAGTCAATTTGAAAGGTGGAGTTTGAAAATGGTGAGCTTCAATTCTGAGAAACTAAGTATACGCGTTTCCGACTGAGAAATTAAGAAGCTTATAAATAGAAGGCAATATTGCAAGAGTCTCAAACACAAATTTATCTTCTCTAAATCATAAACCATGAAAACTCCTTCAATCTCAACTCTCTCATTCATTCTTCTTCTAATTTTCTCATGCTCATCGGCAGCTTCTGCTGATGGGCACGATGATTTTCTGGAATGTCTCTCCGATCAGTTTCAGAATAATTACTCCTCGATTTCGAACGACGTTTACACCACTGCCAACTCATCATACACTTCCGTCCTAAAATTCTCGATTCGAAATCTGAGATTGGATACGGAATCAACTCCGAAACCCCAAGTGATTATAACCCCAGAACATGAATCCCAAATCCCTGCTATCATACACTGCGCCAAAGCAAGTGATCTGGAAATCAGAACTCGAAGTGGTGGCCACGACTTTGAGGGACTGTCTTATGTCTCGCAAGTCCCGTTTGTGATCGTTGATCTGATCAATCTCAGTGAAATAACAGTCAATGTTGAGGAGAAAACTGCATGGATCGAAGCAGGTGCAACGCTCGGTTCCGTATACTACAGGATAGCAGAGAAAAGCCCAGTTCTGGGATTTCCTGCTGGCCTCTGCCCATCTGTGGGTGTTGGTGGACACATCAGTGGAGGAGGGTATGGCGCCATGATGAGAAAATACGGTCTGGCTGGAGACAATGTCATCGATGCTAGAATAGTCGACGTTAATGGAAGAATTCTGGACAGAAAGTCAATGGGTGAAGATCTGTTCTGGGCTATTAGAGGCGGCGGAGGTGCTAGCTTCGGTGTAATTGTTGCATGGAAGGTACAATTGGTGGATGTTCCAGAAAGAGTCACCGCTTTCTCAGTGATAAGGACTCAGAATGTGACTCAACTCCTTCACCGCTGGCAATACGTGGCTCCGAAAGCCGACAAGGATTTGTTCCTCTCAGTAACCTTTAATCGGGTGAATTCGACTATCCAAGCTAATTTCATTTCCCTTTTCCTCGGTGGGGTTGACAGATTACTCGCATTGATGCAAGAAAGCTTCCCGGAGTTGGGGATCGTGAGAGAAGAGTGCTCGGAAGTGAGTTGGATTGAATCGGCCTTCATTGTAGGACAAATTCCGGAGGGGCCTCTTGAAGTTCTGCTCAACAGAACTGATCGGAACCTAAGATCCGCCAAAGTGAAATCAGATTATGTGCAGCAACCCATTCCTGAATTCGTGTTTGAAGGGATCATCAGACAGTTATATGAACCGGAAGCCTATGGGACTATTATCTGGATGGTCCCATATGGTGGAAGAATGGATGAAATTTCTGAGTCCGCCACTCCGTTTCCTCATAGGGCTGGTAACTTGTATAAACTTGCAGGTTTGGTTTATTGGGACGATGATGAGTCTCAAAATTCAGACAGGTACATAAATTGGAGCAGGAGGTATTACAGTTACATGACTCCTTATGTTTCAAAATTCCCCAGGCAAGCTTACCTCAACTATAGAGATCTTGACATTGGAGTCAACAACGTTGATGGGAAGACCAGTTACGCACAAGCCAGCATTTGGGGCATGAAATATTTCAAGAATAATTTCAATCGCCTTGTTCGGGTGAAAACCGTAGTTGATCCTGACAACTTCTTCAAGAATGAACAGAGCATTCCATCCTTGCGCTCTAACTTCTAACAAGTGGCCGGATTAAGATATGATATTCTTCGTGAACATAGTTGACAGTACATGCTTAATTATTTGATGTAATTTTCTGGAAATACTTACTGTACATTTATTTTTTTATTTTTTTAATAAACACGTTTTCTTTTATCAATCTCTCTCTACTTTTATGAACACATCCCATTTTCCACATCTTTTGGCACGCCATAATTAATACGAAGCATCAAGCAAAAAACTATTTTAGATAAATCACATAAAAACATGCATTACGATTATAATTATTAAGTATCTTCTTAAGAAATGATAATTTATAAATACAAATGCATAAATTAAAAACTTATGAGCTTGAGTGAATAATAACAAAAAATATATACTAAAAAAAATCAATTAAATATATAGTAAAACATGAATATAACCAATGTTTGGATATAGTAAAACATGAATCAAATAATGGATCATTTTATTAGACATGTAACGAGTAAATATATTGTGTGCAGTTGATTTAGAACATTACTTTTTTAGGAATAAGGTCCATTTTGATCCATTAATTATACATATTCAAAATCTTAATTTGATCATTGAACCAAAGTTTGGCCCAAATTGCTCATATAGTATTTTTAAATGGTATCACGATGACCCATCTGTTGCTCTCTCAGCTAATGGACGTTAAGTTCCGTCCACTGAGGAAGCAATGAAGGGATCATCGTGATACCTTATAAAAAGTTACGGGAGCAATTTGGCAAAAATTTTGTTACGAGCCAAAATAAAATTCCCAAATTATACTTTATTCCATACAACATATAATTGAATAATATTGTATTAATTCCAACAAATATATATTACATTAAATTTACTTTAAAAACTCTCTACAACTATGCCTTATAAATTTTGAGATAATAATAAACTAACTTATAACTAAATAACTAATTAAGATTTATGTATAAAATTATGAACATTAAATAAAATTACCATGTAAACACCAAATTGATACAATGACAATAGAGAATAGGGATAAGGTCCAATTTAGCCCCTAAATGATTTTTCGAGGAGCATTTTGGCCCTTAAACTAATTTTGGTCCCACTTAACCTCTTGAACTTTCGAACTCAACTCAATTAACCCCTTGAACTTTTGAGCTTAACCCAGTTAGCCACTTGAAGATAAAAATTAAGTTTTATTTTGGTTATTTCTAAATAAAATATAATAAAATAAAAAGGAAAAAAATTGTAACTATTATTCCCCCCACCAAAAAAGTAAGAATATACCAGCATTTCTCGTTCAATATGTCCAAATATATATAACCTAGCATAATTTTAAAAATATATAAATTAATGAGTTAATTGAAATTACATTATCTTTGAAGTAATTCACTATAAATACAATCCGAAAAATACTTCATTTCTTATATATATATGTATGTATGAAATTATACTGTATGGATTCTGAGAATGAAAATCTATATATAATAAAAAAAAATATTATATTAGATATATATATATATATATAACGTTGAGTGCGCAGGTGCGCGCACGCACTAGCAGCCCCGCACCCGTGCGCGCTAGACTCGCGCAGGTGCACGGGTGAACGTCGGCAGCCCCCCACTTACCCGCGCACGCACATAATTTTATTTTTTATTTTTTTAGACAAATTCTTTAAATAAAGGGTATTGTAGAAAAGTTGGACAAAATAATAATATTTCACAAAAAGTGGCTTAAAAAGGGGTTTTTTTTTTTTTTTTTTTTTTACTGGCTACTTTGACATATTGTCACTAAGTAAAATTCACCCAAATCTTTAAGTATAGATTGTTACGCAATTTTTTAAGTATGTTTTACAGTCCATATATGTTAGCAGGGTATTGCACCCAGTGGAGACCCTCAAGTAGTGGGTTATTCTTGTAAAAAAAAATAGGAAAAATCAAAAATAAAAATTGTATTTTGAATAAATAAAGTTAACGAATTCGTTTAAAATCAATTTCACTGGAATTGAGGAGTGGAATGAATTTGAATTGAATTTGCAGATTTTATTTTGGCTTCTAACAAAATTTTGATGAAATTGCTCCTTTAACTTTTTAAAAAGTATCAAGATGGTCCCTTTGTTGCTCCCTCAACAGACGAACATTAACGTCCATCCATTGAGGAAGCAACGAAAGACCATTGTCATACATTTTTAAAAAATTTATAGGAGCAACTTGGGCCAAACTTTGATTCCAACGACATTAGAATTGATAAATAATTAAAAATAAAAATATTGAAATAAAAATAAAATATTTAGTTTTTTTCAAAAAAGAACTTATAAACTTATAAAAATATTTATTTTTAAAATTATTTTTTAAAATATATTTATGTTTTTTAAAAATACAATGTAATATCCAAAAAAAAAATTATCATCCAAAATTTAATTATAGATGCAAATCTTATAGTTAGAATAAGTAGTATAGTTTATATTTTAATTAATCCAACATCTTGAAGTGGGCCTTAGAAAAATATAATTAGTTAAGCCTATCTATTGTTGGAGCCTTTGATTTTCGGCCTAGTGTAGTGGATGGCCCATCCTAGCCCATTACCCATAAATATATATCTATGATAAATGAATGAATAATTCATTTTCTCCATTTCAGATTTTAGGTCAGCCCCTTTCCTCTCTCTTCTCTCTCCCTCTCGCCTCCCCCTCTCCTCCAGCGCCGGCGGCGGCGCCACCGTCTCCACCGACCGGAATAATATTCCAGCGACCTTATTTTTAGCATGCAATTACATTTTCGGACTCCCCTTCTTCTCCTCTTTCTTTTTCTTTGAATATTTTTAAGAGATTTTGAAGTTTAGGCTTCCGATTTTCGGATCTAAGAATGGGTTAAACCCTAGCCTATCAATACTTCATTTTCTTCTTTATTTTTCAACTTTATTTTCGATTTTAGTATGTAGATTGTGATTTTCGGGCTGTTTTAAATTATTTCCGTAAAAATATTTTCTTAATTTTATTTAAAGTGTTCTTGGTGTTCTTGACTACTTTAATTTAAGGTTAAATGGTGGATTGTTGAAATGAAAAGAAAAGAAAAGGAAAAAAAAAATAAAATGTAAATTGTTTAGATATTTTGGTATGATTGCCGTGTGTACGTGCGTGTGTTACTGGTGTGTGTGTGTGTGTATTTCTTGTTCTTTATTTTTTTGTTCTTTGTTTTGTTATTACTTTTTATTTATTTAGTTATTTTCACTTTTTCGTATAGATCCTTCCATATTAATTAAAAAGCATAAGTTATACTTTAAAATCAAATCATAGCCTAATTGATAAGTTATGCATTTTTCTTGTTCAATCCTTCTGGTTGACAGCTTAATTTGCACTCTTTTTAATAAGTTATTAAAAAATGGAATTATGATATTATTTAATAAAAAAATAAAAATGAACGATAAAAAAACATAGCCAAAATTTTATTACATGGTCTTGATTAATGGTTAAGGACTATTCTTGTTGTTACAAAGATCTAGGGTTTGAATTTATTTGGGAGTAGATTATTGTTTTAATTAATAAGGTGTATTTTATGACTATATTTAAATAAAATCTTGGACTTATTTTTGAAAATGGGATTTGGTTTAGTGGTTGGGGATTAATGTTTATATTAGAGAGGTTTAAAGTTCAAAACCCCTTACATGCATTTTTAGATCTATTTTATTGCAATTAATATCTTCTGTTTTAACTATAATGAATTAAAATCATGTGTTATGTTTTCGAAAATGGTGCTTGCCTTAATGGATATATTCAGATTTGTTAACTGAAAGGTTAAGTGTTTGAATCCTATTAATGTAGTTTTAATCATTTTTATCTAAGATTATTTTGGATCTTATATAATTAATGTCACCTAATTCATTTCGAAAATGGTGTTTAGTTAAGTGGTTAGAGTTCAGATTATTGTTTGAGAAGTTTGGGGTTCGATTCTTATTAAGCTAATATTTATGCTTTTAACCTTTTTATCATAAAACCTTTCTGGACTATATAAATTATTAATGATGGTTTATAAATTTTGAAAATGAGTCTTAGCCTAGTTGTTAGTGTTCTAATTGTGATTAAGGGGGGGGGGGGTCCAGGGTTCGAAACCTCTTGATACAGTTTTAATTAATTCTTATTTTGTGTATTTTAATTCAAAGCATACATGAAGCTATTTAATTAAAGTGGTTTGTTTTATGTTATATAAAATCATTTGGTATAGTGGTTAAAGTCTCATTATTTTATAGTAAAGTCATGAGTTCAAATCATTTTGACTACAATTTTATTTATGCATTTATTTATTTAATTTATTTTTTTCTATTTTGTTTAACTTTAGAATTTAATTTAAAATTAAGTATATAATAAGTGATATTTTACTTTATTGGGAAATTATTATCTTTTAAACCATTCATTTAATCATATGATTTTAACCTACATGATTAAAATATATTTTTCTTGATCAAGTACTCGGGTATAGCTTCTTAAAGCTAGGATTACCCGTTTGATCTCCAAGCATCGTCTTTTCATGACCTTATTCTATAGACTTGCCTTTATACCCTTATACCCGTATTTACTTTATAGAATAGGTTAATAACCACAATGAGCTTCTAAGTCTTAGTCTTTATGTGTAGGACAAAACACGGAACATCGGACTTAGGGGACTTCTAGAAGAATCGTTAAAGCTTCAGCTTTAATAGCTATCAGGTGGGCTATACTATATCTTTGCAAGTTGTATCTTTCGAGTTATTAAGCTCTGCTTTTGTTAAAATTGCATATGTGACTATCTGTGTTAAATATTTACGTGCTACTGTATGTTGTCGGAGTCTCATAAACCAGCGTTGTACCAATGTGAGTAGCTACAGTATGCATGCATTATTCGTCATGCCCTACTCCTTGTCGGTGAGACTAAAATGAAACACTCTTTGGTTACACTCTTTGGTTATACTCATTCGGTATACTTTGGCCATACTCAACTTTACGCGTTGGTGATGTAGTATGGGTTGCAGGCAGTGACTGGTTATACTCTTAAGCGCTTCACGATAAAATATTTTGGTGAACTTAGGTTGCTTTCAACTTTAAAACCTCCTAAGCTTCACTACCTGCATAAACACAGATAGATTACTTTAACAAAATGATTTGCATAACTTGAATTGTGAAAACTTGCCCACTGAGTGCATTAGTACTCATCCCAAATCTTTTTAAACATTTTCAGGTCAGTAGGCTGGAGCGTAGAGGTGATGAGGCTGAGAGATGGGCTTTTGTTATTTACCGAATTCCCATTATCTCTTTTTGTTAATTCTTATGTTACGAATTAAGCTTCCGCACTTATACTACTCTTTTGTTAAAGCACTAAGAATCCTGATCTTGGTGTTTTGGATCTATATATGTATTAAAAAGCATGTTTGGTTGTTCTAAATCTTCTCTTGATATTTCTTTGATTAATTAATTACCCCTTTCTTTCCCGCTTCTTAATTCCAACCTCCGTGGTGTCCATTTCCACGGTCTTTTGGGACCGGGGCGCTACAAAGTGGTATCAAAGCCAGGTTTGCAATTCTGCAGACCTGCTGGATCTTATTACATTTCTATTAAATTCCCGTGTGATATTATATAAGCCCTCAGCTCGTCACTCACGCAACAGCCTAAAAGGTACGCATGTTTTTATGCGGACTTTAGTTTTTAAAAGTTTACATTATTTATTGAAGTGTTAAGTTTGTCTGAAAATGAAAGATTAGGATTCACTGTGTTGACAGGAATTCCTCGAAAGATTGATTTCTATGTTGATTGCATACTCGCATTAACTGCGTTGATTGCGTACTCTGTTGCTATTTTGATAGAATACTGGTTTTGAAATATGTTTGTGAGCATATTGGTTCTGTCTAAAAACTATGTTGATTACATAATTGTATGAACTTGTTTATCTATGCCTTGTGCATACTTGTGATGTTGAGAATGTGCAGAATGCATACTGTGAACTGTGATAGCCAAAAAGTGTTTGTTATATATATACTCTGGAATGAGAACGAGAACTTAAAAGTTTGATAACGTAAGATGAACTTAGCCTGTAGTTGGTGAACTTAGACTGAGCTTGTAAGAACTTGTGAAATTTGTTTGAACATAGACTGAAAAAAAAATCGTGTTACCTTTATGGATGGAGAGATGTTTGTTTATGATTCGTGTTACCTTTATAGATTTTGTACGAAAGTGTTGATCGATTGGAGATTTGAGTAGTTGCAGAATGCCAAGAGGAAGACTGAGAAATGTGAACTTGGCTATGCCTGAGGCGCCAAATAACCCGCAAGTTCAGGAACCAAGGATTGAAATGGAGTTCAGACGCCATAATCCCTCGACTTTCAATGGAGAAGGTGATCCACTCACAGCTGAACGTTGGGTTCGAGCTCTGGAAAAGATCTTTGGGTTTTTGAAATGCACCGATAAAGAGATGGTAGCATGTGCTCTATATCAGCTCGTAGGTGATGCTGATTTCTGGTGGGAGTCAGTTCGAAGGACAATACCCGATGTAGATTAGGAGTTGTTCACCTGGGAGGACTTCAAGATGATTTTATATCAAAAATACATTCCAGCACATTATCAGCATCAGAAGGCCAATGAGTTCTGGAATCTCAAGCAGGGGAGTAAATCAGTGGCAGAATATGATTTGCAATTCAACAGGTTATCTCGATATGCACCACAGATAGTAGACACGGAAGAGAAGAGGATTGAAAAATTTCGCATGGGTTTGAAACCGGAAATAGGCACTGCACTGATTGGAAAGGACGAAACAAGCTATGGTTAAATACGGAGTTGGGCGCTTAGCATTGAGGCAATGCAGGGGACACCAAAGGCTTAGGCATCTCAACCAGCAGCTGAGGATCAGAAGGGGAAACGGAAGTGGGATGGTCCACAACAAGGTTATCAAGGAAAGAATTTTCAGCATAACTATCAAGGAGGAAGGAATTTTGGATCAAGGCCTGCAGGACAGGGGAATGTTGCACCAAAATCTCAAGGCTATGAAGGAAATGCACCGATGTGTGCAAGTTGTACCAGACATCACTTTGGGCCATGTGTCCAATGCTATCGGTGTGGCCAACATGGCCATTATGCTAACAAATGCCAACAGAATTCTGGATTACAAGATCAGCAGCAGCAGAGACCACAATTCAGACAAGACATGATAAATACGGGACCACAAGGTGGAGCAGGTCGAGTGAATAATAACAACAACAGAGGTAATCTTAGGCCTCAGCAAAATCAGAATCAAGGTCCTCGGGCACCACAACAAGCTAGAGCGTATGCTCTCAACCAGCAAGAGGCAGTTGAAAACCCTGGGAATTTGGCAGGTATGATTAGTTTGAGCGATATACCTGTGCTTGCTTTATTTGATACTGGAGCGTCATATTCTTTTATATCTAGAGATGCATGTAAACGTCTCAATCTAGAGCTAGAATTAGCAAGAGAAGCCTTAGCAGTAAGCATTCCCTCAGGACGAACACTCTTAGCTGACTGTGTTTGTAAGAACTTAGACTTGGTAGTAGGTGAAAAGAATTTCACAACTGACTTTTATGCTCTTGAGATGCGAGACTTTGACATTATATTTGGGATAGATTGGCTGACAAAGGAGAGTGCAACAATACGCTGCCATGAGAGAGAGAGAGAGATAATATTTCAGAAGCTATGTGAGGAAGAGGTGAAGTTTTATGGAGCAAAAATGGGAAATATAATTCCCATCATCACAACGTTGAAGGCTGCCAAATTGTTACAAAAAGGAGATTGTCAGGAATTTCTAGTAAACCTTACAAGTAAGAAAGAAGAAGATCTAACAGTGGATCAGGTACCAGTGGTGCGAGAATACGAGGACATATTTCAAAATGATTTGCCAGGGTTACCGCCAGATAGACAAGTAGAGTTCACAATAGACTTGGAACAGGAGCAGCACCGGTATCCAAAGCCCCATATCATTTAGCGCCAAAGGAGTTGCAAGAGTTGAAGGTTCAACTAGAGGAATTATTGGAATTAGGTTTTATAAGACCTAGTGTATCGCCTTGGAGAGCACCGATCATGTTCGTCAAAAAGAAGGATGGTACTATGAGAATGTGCATCGATTATCAGGAGTTGAACAAGATAACAGTGAAGAACAAGTATCCACTTCCGAGGATAGATGATCTCTTCGATCAGTTATCAGGTGCAAAAGTATTTTCCAAAATTGATCTACGATCTGGGTATCACCAAGTTAAAGTAAGAGAAGATGACATACCCAAAACTGCATTCCGAACAAGATATGGCCACTATGAGTTTCTAGTGTTGCCATTTGGATTAACAAATGCACCCGCAGTCTTTATGGATTTAATGAATCGTGTTTTCCATGAATATCTGGATAAGTCTGTGTTGGTCTTTATTGACGACATACTAATCTACTCAAGAAATGAAGCAGAACATGAAGAACACTTGCGACTAGTATTGGAAACACTACGAAGAGAAAAGTTATATGCTAAATTCAGCAAGTGTGAATTTTGGCTAAAGGAAGTAATGTTCCTTGGCCATATTGTGTTAGCAGAAGGGATCAAGGTCGATCCTGCAAAGATCGAGGCGGTAAAGAGATGGAAATCACAAACCAACGTTCATGAGATAAGAAGTTTTCTCGGTTTAGCAGGATATTACCGGAAGTTCATTAAAGATTTCTCAAAGATAGCAAGGCCAATGACGCCACTTTTGAGAAAGAAGGTCAAATTTGAGTGGACTGATTCGTGTGAACAGATTTTTCAGGAACTCGAGACAAGATTAACTACCGCACCGGTCTTAACTTTGCCCGAAGGAATGGAAGGATTTATGATTTACACTGACGCGTCTAAACTGGGTTTAGGATGCGTACTGATGCAGAATGGGAAGGTGGTCGCTTATGTCTCACGACAATTACGACCTCACGAACTGAACTTCCCAACCCACGATTTGGAGCTTGCCGCCGTCTTTCATGCACTCAAGATTTGGAGACATTATCTTTATGGGGTGAAATGCGAGATCTACACTGACCATAAGAGTTTGAAGTATATCTTCGATCAAAAAGAGCTTAATATGAGGCAGAGAAGATGGTTGGAGTTGGTGAAAGATTATGACTGCACAATACATTATCATCCAGGGAAAGCAAATGTAGTAGCTGACGCTTTGAGCAGAAAGAAACAAGGAGTGCTAGGATATATGCTCACAAATAAGGATGAACTTGCGAGAGAAATAGAAAAGATGGAATTAGAGTTAGTATTTCCACCAAGCTCTACAGAAAGTGTGATAGCCGCAGTGGTAGCCAAACCAGACTTAAGATCGAGAATCATAGATTCTCAACCAAAAGATGAGCGATTGGAGAAGATAAGGCAAAGAGTCAAGGCGGGTGAACCAAAAGAATTTAGGGAAGTTAGCGACGGAGCTTTAATGTTCCGTGACAGACTATGCATTCCCAGTGACGACACACTGAAGCAAGAAATTATGAGAGAGGCTCATAATACTCCCTACGTTGCACATCCAGGCAGCACGAAACTATACAAAGACTTGAAGCAATACTTTTGGTGGAACAATATGAAAAGAGAGATAGCGGCATTTGTGGAGAGATGTTTAACATGCCAACAAGTGAAAGCCATACATCAACGACCTTCTGGATTATTGCAGCCGTTGGAAATTCCAGAATGGAAATGAGAGCATATAACGATGGATTTCATGGTAGGCTTACCACGATCAGTGAGAGAAAACTCAACAGTGTGGGTTATCGTGGATCGATTGACCAAATCAGCACATTTTGTGCCAATCAAAACAACAATGGAGTTGAGCAAATTAGCACAAACTTATGTAAAAGAAATTGTTTGCTTGCATGGAATTCCAGTTTCTATCACGTCAGATCATGATACTCGTTTCACATCAAGGTTTTGGAAGAGTCTTCAAGAAGCAATGGTAACGAAGCTGAACTTCAGTACCGCTTTTCATCCTCAAACAGATGGCCAATCAGAGAGAACGATACAGATTTTGGAGGACATGCTCCGAGGAGTTGTGTTGGATGGAAATACAAGCTGGGAAGATATTTTACCCTTGGTGGAGTTTGCTTATAACAACAGCTAACAATCAACTATAAAAATGGCACCATATGAAGCCTTGTATGGTCGCAAATGCAGATCGCCCCTATATTGGGTCCAGAGATCGTGCAAACCACTGTCAAGATGATCGACCAAATTCGAGCAAGAATGAAAGAAGCACAAGACAGACAGAAGGCATATGCAGATAAGCGCAGAACAGACCTACAGTTCCAAGTTGGTGACAAGGTCTTCTTAAAGGTATCTCCGACACGAGGCGTTGTGAGATTTGGAAAGCGAGGCAAATTGAGACCAAGATTCATTGGGCCATTTGAGATACTAGAAAGAATAGCTGAGGTTGCTTACCGACTAGCTCTACCACCGGACTTGTCACAAGTTCATGATGTATATCACATTTCAATGCTCAGAAAATATGTGTTTGACCCTGAACACGTTGTCAAAAATAGTTGGTTAATTTTACGTTCTGATATGACGTACAAGGAAAAACCTCACGAGATTCTTGATAGAAATATACAAGTTCTAAGAAGTAAACAAATTCCATTGGTGCTTGTGCAATGGAATCATCACGATCGATCAGAAGCAACTTGGGAACTTGAAAGCAAGATGAGAGAACAATACCCCGAGATATTCTAAGGTACGTGAATTTCGGGACGAAATTCTTTTAAGGGGGGAGGCATGTAATACCCCAAAAAAAAAAATTATCATCCAAAATTTAATTATAGATGCAAATCTTATAGTTAGAATAAGTAGTATAGTTTATATTTTAATTAATCCAACATCTTGAAGTGGGCCTTAGAAAAATATAATTAGTTAAGCCTATCTACTGTTGGAGCCTTTGATTTTCGGCCCAGTGTAGTGGATGGCCAATCCTAGCCCATTACCCATAAATATATATCTATGATAAATGAATGAATAATTCATTTTCTCCATTTCAGATTTTAGGTCAGCCCCTTTCCTCTCTCTTCTCTCTCCCTCTCCTCCAGCGCCGGTGGCGGCGCCACCGTCTCCACCGGCCGGAATAATTTTCCGGCGACCTTATTTTTAGCATGCAATTACATTTTCGGACTCCCCTTCTTCTCCTCTTTCATTTTCTTTGAATATTTTTAAGAGATTTTGAAGTTTAGGCTTCCGATTTTCGGATCTAAGAATGGGTTATACCCTAGCCTATCGATGCTTAATTTTCTTCTTCATTTTTCAACTTTATTTTCGATTTTAGTATGTAGATTGTGATTTTCGGGCTGTTTTATATTATTTCTTTAAAAATATTTTCTTAATTTTATTTAAAGTGGTCTTGGTGTTCTTGACTACTTTAATTTAAGGTTAAATGGTGGATTGTTGAAATGAAAAGAAAAGAAAAGGAAAAAAAAATGTAAATTGTTTAGATATTTTGGTATGATTGCCTTGTGTGTGTGCGTGTGTTACTGGTGTGTGTGTGTGTGTATTTCTTGTTATTTATTTTTTTGTTCTTTGTTTTGTTATTACTTTTTATTTATTTAGTTATTTTCACTTTTTCGTATAGATCCTTCCATATTAATTAAAAAGCATAAGTTATACTTTAAAATCAAATCATAGCCTAATTGATAAGTTATGCATTTTTCTTGTTCAATCAAACTCGTTGACAGTTTAATTTGCACTCTTTTTAATAAGTTATTAAAAAATGGAATTATGATATTATTTAATAAAAAAATAAAAATGAACGAAAAAAAAACATAGCCAAAATTTTATTACATGGTCTTCTTGATTAATGGTTAAGGACTATTCTTGTTGTTACAAAGATCTAGGGTTTGAATTTATTTGGGAGTAGATTATTGTTTTAATTAATAAGGTGTATTTTATGACTCTATTTAAATAAAATCTTGGAATTATTTTTGAAAATGGGATTTGGTTTAGTGGTTGGGGATTAATGTTTATATTAGAGAGGTTTAAAGTTCAAAACCCCTTACATGTATTTTTAGATCTATTTTATTGCAATTAATATCTTCTGTTTTAACTATAATTAATTAAAATCATGTGTTAAGTTTTCGAAAATGGTGTTTGCCTTAATGGATATGTTCAGATTTGTTAGCTGAAAGGTTAAGGGTTTGAATCCAATTAATGTAGTTTTAATTTAGTTTTAATCATTTTTATCTAAGATTATTTTGGATCTTATATAATTAATGTCACCTAATTAATTTCGAAAATGGTGTTTAGTTAAGTGGTTAGAGTCCAGATTATTATTTGAGAGGTTTGTGGTTCGATTCTTATTAAGCTAATATTTATGCCTTTTTATCATAAAACCTTTCTGGACTATATAAATTATTAATGATGGTTTATAAATTTTGAAAATGAGTCTTAGCCTTGTGGTTAGTGTTCTAATTGTGATTAAGGGGCATACATGAAGCTATTTAATTAAAGTGGTTTGTTTTACGTTATATAAAATCATTTGGTATAGTGGTTAAAGTCTCATTTTTTTATAGTAAAGTCATGAGTTCAAATCCTTTTGACTACAATTTTATTTATGCATTTATTTATTTAATTTATTTATTTTTTCTATTTTGTTTAACTTTAGAATTTAATTTAAAATTAAGTATATAATAAGTGATATTTTACTTTATTGGGAAATTATTATCTTTTAAACCATTCATTTAATCATATGATTTTAACCTACATGATTTAAATATATTTTTCTCGATCAAGTACTCGGGTATAGCTTCTTAAAGCTAGGATTACCCGTTTGATCTCCAAGCATCGTCTTTTCATGACCTTATTCTATAGACTTGCCTTTATACCCTTATACCCGTATTTACTTTATAGAATAGGTTAATAACCTCAATGAGCTTCTAAGTCTTAGTCTTTATGTGTAGGATAAAACCCGGAACATCGGACTTAGGGGACTTCTAGAAGAATCGTTAAAGCTTCAGCTTTAATAGCTATTAGGTGTGCTATACTATATCTATGAAAGTTGTATCTGTCGAGTTATTAAGCTCTGCTTTTGTTAAAATTGCATATGTGACTATCTGTGTTAAATATTTACGTGCTACTGTATGTTGTCGGAGTCTCATAAACCAGCGTTGTGTCAATGTGAGTAGCTACAGTATGCATGCATTATTCGTCATGCCCTACTCCTTGTCGGTGAGACTAAAATGAAACACTCTTTGGTTACATTCTTTGGTTATACTCATTGGATATACTTTGGCCATACTCAACTTTACGCGCTGGTGATGTAGTACGGGTTGCGGGCAGTGACTGGTTATACTCTTAAGCGCTTCACGATAAAATATTTTGGTGAACTTAGGTTGCTTTCAACTTTAAAACCTCCTAAGCTTCACTACCTGCATAAACACAGATAGATTACTTTAACAAAATGATTTGCATAACTTGAATTGTGAAAACTTGCCCACTGAATGCATTAGTACTCAGCCCAAATCTTTTTAAACATTTTCAGGTCAGTAGGCTGGAGCGTAGAGGTGACGAGGCTGAGAGATGGGGTTTTGTTATTTACCGAATTCCCATTATCTCTTTTTGTTAATTCTTTTGTTACGAATTAAGCTTCCGCACTTATACTACTCTTTTGTTAAAACACTAAGAATCCCGATCTTGGTGTTTTGGATCTATATATGTATTAAAAAGCATGTTTGGTTGTTCTGAATCTTCTCTTGATATTTCTTTGATTAATTAATTACCCCTTTCTTTCTCGCTTCTTAATTCCAACCTCCGTGGCGTCCATTTCCACGGTTTTTTGGGACCGGGGCGCTATATACAAATATTTAGTTTCAGTAAAAAGTGTGTTACTATGTGAAAAGTCTAAGTGTGTGGAATTAATGTGTATTTTTTCTATGTCCATTACTATTTTCATCTAAGAAATAGTCTATATAATCCAAATTTTAACCTAGAGGGGCCTATTTGAGTCAAATAGTCAAGGAAATAGCAACGAGCTCCCCCACGTAATAGTCGAAGAGCTACGTGAACATTTTCCCAATTTTATATTAAAAGTTTAAAACTACATATTTTATTTTTAGGGAAAATAGTAAAATGCCCCCCTCAATTATTCCTTAGGGTCTCACCTTTCTAAAATGTCTCATATTGCACACCCTTATATGGATGTAAAATTTAATAACGTTAAACACACAATAATATAAATATTTCTCTCATACTTGAATCTTTACATATACTTTCACACACAATTAATTTAAATACATTTTTACAATTAATTAACCAAAATCACAAAAAAATAATAATAATAAATACATACAAAATTTATTAATAAAATAATAAATACAGAATAACAATATAATATTAAAAAATTCGATATTTTTAATGTGTGTGTGTGTGTGTGTATAAATAGATAATTTAAAATCATTTTAATCTAAAAATTATTAAATATACCAAGTTTAAGTTATCACTATTTAAACCAATACTTTATTCTGCTTCGCCGACTACTAGTCGTGTTCAGTTTGATATTTTTAGATCATGACGATATTGGACAATGGAGATTTCGAGAAAAAATATATATCTAAATATATCACCATTAAAGTCATGCTCTTTTTGCCTAATATTCATGAACACCAAGCTAAACCTCAAATCCATGCATCATTCATTCTTTTAATTTTGCACCAAATTTTGCGGTTGGGTCTCATATAGTAATTTAAAATAAATATATAATACTTCTAATTATTTACCTTAACTACAATTCATGTATTTTGTATTCGTGAAATTATTGGCGACGGACATACCGACGTTAGTCCCTCGCTACTAATGATCGATTCTAATCTGTTACTATAATTCGTTGCTAAATCACTTTTTTCTTGTAGTGCACTATATATATATTTAAATCAAATTATAAATATGAATCATTTATTTTAATGTAAATCAATTGTTGTATCATCTTACGTCCATTTTGATCCATTAATTATACATATTCAAAATCTTAATTTGATCATAGAACCAAAGTTTGGCCCGAATTGCTCATATAACATTTTTAAAAGGTATCAGGATGACCCATCCTTGCTCCCTCAACTAATGGACATTAAGTTCCGTACATTGAGGAAGCAATGAAGGGACCATCGTGATACCTTATAAAAAGTTACAGGAGCAATTTGGCCAAAATTTTGTTACGAGCCAAAACAAAATCCCCAAATTATACTTTATTCCATACAACACATAATTGAATAATATTGTATTAATTCCAACAAATATATATTACATTAAATTTACTTTAAAAACTTTCTACAACTATGCCTTATAAATTTTGAGATAATAATAAACTAACTTATAACTAAATAACTAATTAAGATTTATGTATTAAATTATGAACATTAAATAAAATTACCATGTAAACACCAAATTGATACAATGACAATAGAGAATAGGGATAAGGTCCAATTTAGCCCCTAAATGATTTTTCGAGGAGCATTTTGGCCCTTTGACTAATTTTGATCCCAGTTAGCCCTTGAACTTTCGAACTCAATTTAATTAACTCCTTGAACTTTTGAGCTTAACCCAGTTAGCCACTTGAAGATAAAAATTAAGTTTTGTATTGGTTATTTCTAAATAAAATATAATAAAATAAAAAGGAAAAAAATTGTAACTATTATTCCCCCAACCAAAAAAATAAGAATATACCAGCATTTCTCATTCAATATGTCCAAATATATATAAGCTAGTATAATTTTAAAAATATATGAATTAATGAGTTAATTGAAATTACATTATGTTTGAAGTAATTCACTATAAATACAATCCGAAAAATACTTCATTTCTTTTATATATATGTATGTATGAAATTATACTGTATAGATTCTGAGAATGAAAATCTATATATTCTAAAAAATATATTATGTTAGATATATATATATATATAATATTGATTATATTATAGTAGATTATTAACGTTTATAATTTATCAATTTAATATTTTAATATGTCATAAATATATTGCCAATTTATGTACCACTAAAATTATTTATAAAAAAAAACATTTTTATTTTTGTTGTGTATATACAGCGCGAACGGGGCGAGACAAGGGCTCTGTTTTGCGTGCCTTATCTTCTCATTTTCCCTCTATTATTTGGGGATGAATTAGAAAGGAGAAATGGGAGAGATTTGAACCACCCAACTTAAAGAAAATAGAGACTATTCCATTCATTAGTATTTTAATTCCAAAAAATGTAAAAAGAGTAGAAAATATAGAAGAGAGGAAGAGAGGGCTTGGGCTTGGTGGATATTGTTCTTGAAGATGTTAAAGAGTTGAAGTGGAAGGATCATTGTGGATGCTTTTTGTACAATCTATTGGTTTAATCTAATATCTATCTATGTTTATTTACAAGTTTTGTGATTTTGTAACGCCCCGGTCCCAAGAGACCGTGGAAATGAGCGCCACGGGGGTGGGGATTAAGAAGAAGGGAAAGAAAGGGGATTTCGAGGATGATTCTCAATGAATGATTCCAAATTAGTTCAATAATAGAGTACGATTATCGTAACAAATTCAGAGTTATATATTTATATATATATATATATATATATATATCCAAAACATGAGTTTTTGCTCTTGCGGAAGCTATGATATATCAAAAAAAATAATACGATGATCAGAGATTAAGACGAGCCAAGACAACGGGATAGCTACAAGAGTACACATATAAGCCCCATCACAGCTCATTGTCTCCACGCTCCAGCTCATTGTCCTGAAAATATTTGAGAAAATATTTGGGTTGAGTACTAATGTACTCAGTGGGTTTTCTGAGAAAATTGAGTTATCAAAAGCATTTGATAAAATAATTATCTGTGAGTATGCAGATGAATGTTAGAAGGTTTTGTAAAGGGAAAATGTATCTAAGTTCATCAAAACGTTTATATGAATGTGTTCACCAGTAAACCCTGAAGTGAACCTTGATCCATCAGTAAACCCTGAAATGGACCCGCTCACCAGTAAACCCTGAAGTGAGCTAAGTACGACACCCGCAACCACCACTACATCATCATGCGCAATTACTGAGTAAACCCTCAAGGTAATTAAAAGTTCTTTTAGCTGAGAACAGCAAGGGATTGGGTGCGACTCAAACCAAGCAAGACTGTAGCTACTCACATTGACACAGCGCTGGTATATGAGACTCTGACAACGACAGCAAGCCAAACGAATCATTTTACACAGATAATCATATATGCATATTTGTTTCAAAATGAGCTTAATAACTCAAACATAGCATTTGGAAAAAGATAGTATATGCCCACCTTTTGACTATAATAGTCGAAGCTTTTCAGTTTCTACGGAATTGAGCAACACCACAATGATTACGTCTTACGGCAAATGATCTACAAATATCAAAATTCATCTTAGAACCTCCACGAGGTCAAGACTCTCGCAATTACATAGTTTCACATGCTTGTTGGTTAAACCGACCCAAGCTAAACCTTAATAGCTTAGCATATATAAATTTAAAATTATGATTCTTACCTCTACTATTAATTTGTTTGAACATTTTAGATAATACTTAATTTAAAAGCATAAATTTTAGTTCACTAAATACTCTTAAGTATGAAATTAATTTCATTTACTTAATCTAGTAATTTTGGAAATCAAGCTTGCTACTTAAATTGTAAAAGTCATTAATTTAAACTTTCCTATTTAAATATTTTAATAATTATAACACTTATGTGTAAAATTTAGAATTGCAGTACCATTATCTATCATTATTATATTTTTTTTTATGGCAAAAGAATAATTTAAATACTTGAAAGATTAATTAATCACTTGCTGTAATATTGAATTACAAATCTATAGATTTACAAACTAGTTCGGTTAAATCCAATACACTTGAATAAATAGTACTTCTTTGCATTAATACAATCATAGGGCTGAATCTCCATTTTTTTAATATGTGTTTTAAGCTTATATGTTGCCATCTATTCATAGTTACTAAATATAATTATTTTCGACAACTAACAATTCCTCATACTTGATTGAATTAAAATATTATCTACATAGTGAAAGATTCATGCCAATAAATTTTATGTGATAATTTATAATCAAGAAAACTAGAATAGAAATAATAATTATCATGCTAATTAAAAGGATGAATTGGAATTGCATACCTTCCCTCAATTAATTCGTCTACTTCTGATTCAACCAAATTTCATAAAATATATATGACATGTATATATTAATAAACACTCTATCTTTTAATTGGTTACACTAAGCAAACCTAATATCTTGCCACATATATGTGAAATTTAAAATATGGTTGCCACATATGCTAGCTTTACTAATTTTGTTCTTACCCCATTTTATATATTTAATGCTATCTTTGTTGATTACTATTAACATTATTTTTTTTACTATATGTGTGTGTATACATGCTCCTTCAATACTTGTGAATCATTTTATTATTATTATTATTATTATTATTATTATTATTATTTAATTAGATAGAAGAATGACTCATCTAATACTCATCTATACCCTTGGGACACATCACACTATTAGTTTAGATTAGGGACACGTATATGAAGCCAACTTGCAAGCAAATATAATCCTAATTTCTAAACACTTATATATATAATTGGCAAAATTATCCAAGTAGTCATAATTTAATATAATTAGCATACAACCAAATGTTGGCTGGCATGCATGCATATATATACACTTTTATTTATATGCTTAATTATATATGTATTCATGTATTCGTACAAAATTATTGTCAATAAATTTATTGACCCTAAATAAATTAAAATTTTAATTAATCAAACTATATTCATATCTAGGATTCTAATAAAAATATGAGAATGTTCCAGGTATAACTAATCCATTAAACGGCACACTTTGCCTTTAAAGAAATTTATAAGGGTATATTTTCTTTCCTAACTTACCCTTAAGGTAATCATAAGCTATTATTTTAATACTAAAAAGTTTGGGATATTATAGATTTTGATCTCAAAAGCATGAGTAGCTAATCTATTTAGGTTTTGGGGTGTTGGATCCTTTGATGATGGGTGTTTGAGATGAATGTATGATGAATGACCTTTCCCTTTTTAAAACTTATGGATCAATGTGTTGATTGACCAATGTATGTGGGTGGCCTCCATTTAGATTCATGTGTTACTTAATATGTGATTAGGTTTGCTCATTATGTATGTGTATTTGATCCATGAGACCTTTTACTTGTATTTTAAGATAAGTATGAGTATTAGGCTTGTCAATGGTGATTTGGGACCTTGGAAGGCTTGAGTGAAATAGTTACTAGAGATAGTGAGTTTTGCACTTGCTTGTATGCTACGTGTTTGAGAAAATGCCTAGATGATCTTTTGCCCAAATCATAATTGAAGAGAGGAGAGATATGTGAATCATATGGTTTTGAGAATACCTTGATCAAGGATCTAGTACCCTAAAACCCCTCCTTTTATTATCCCTTATTAAATCTTTCATTTGAAGTGTTTACTAGTTTACATTCAAGAGTACACTTGTGATATTTGGTGAACTTGGAACAAAACATTCTCTAAAGAAATGATGTTTGTTTAGATAGTGATTGTAACTTGAGCCAACATTACTTGCATTGTTAGATCATAACTCATATTCCTTGTGGTTTGACTCGTATCATTGCTTGCTACATTCATGTACACTTGCATTTGGCACGATCTATAATTTGAGGTATAAAATACGTCATCAAATTTTTGGCGCCGTTGCCGGGGAATAGATTGTTATGTTTTAAAGTTTATGCAATATTATTCAAATGGTTACTTTGCTAATTTAGACATTTTGATTTTTGTTTTTATTTGTGTTTGAGTGGCTCACATTGTGTCAAATTTCAGGTAGTGTATGCACACCAGGTCGCAAGGAGAGCCACCTAACAACTTAGACTTGGAAATTGAAGTGACGATGCGGCACAACAATGCACAGAGACGGAGGAGAATGGCGAACAATCCTCCACCGGTTCAAGATCCTCTAATTGCCCAATTTCAAAGGCAATTAGAGGTAATGCAAGAACAGTTAAGGGCCCAAGAAGAAGCACGACATGCTGCAGAAGAGGCCCCGATCTGAAATATTTTTCAACCTGTTGTAAATCAAGGGGTAGTGAATGGCCCACCCATTCAAGCAAATAATTTTGAGCTCAAAACATCGCTCATCCTCATACTCCAACAGCATCCTTTTAAAGCAACGACTATGGAGGATCTGAATGAGCACATATGGAAATTTCTTGAGTACAGTGGGACCATGAAGATGAATAGAGTCCCAGAAGATGCTATTCGACTTAGGCTCTTTCCATTCTCCTTGGGCGAAAAGGCGGAAACATGATGGTTTAGCCAAGCTCAAGGATCATTCCAAACTTGGGATGCGTTGGTGACTAAATTTCTCCACAAGTTTTTCCCACCTGAAAAAACTCTCAAGTTAAAAGGTGACATCACAGTTTTCAAACAATGGGATGACGAGAACATGTACGAGGGGTGGGAACGATTCAGAAAAATGCTAAGAAAATGTCTTGGACATGGATTTGGCACCGACCATCAAGTGTGTATCTTTTATGCTGGGTGTAAACCCGAGGTGAGGACACTCATGGACGCTGCTGCACGAGGATCTTTGCTAGCACGAGCTCCGGAAAAGGCCATGTGAATTATTGAGGAAATGGCCTCTAATTCGTCCCAATGGCCAGTGGCAAGAGAGAACGTGCAAATCATGAAGAAAGTCACATCGCCTTCTAATTCAGATGCATTGGGATTACTGGCAGCTCAAATGGCAACTTTGAACTCCAAAATCGAAGCTTTCACCACTCCAAAACCTGAAAGTTCTCAAGCCCCGTTCGGAGAAATGAATTATGTCAACCAAGGGGGTTATCAAAACCAACAACGGCCGTTCAACCAAGGGTACAACAAGCCGCAGTATGGAAATCAATATGGAGGAAATCAAAATTTCCAAAATAGGGCGCAACACCCTAATCTCTCCTACAGAAATCTGAATAGTGGTATTGTTCCACCTCCCGGTTTCTCTGTGACCAATGGTGTTATTGACGAGGAAAAGAAACAAAAAATGGATGATTTGTTGATAGCTTTTATGAGTAAGACAGAAAAGTAAATGGCGGATTCACAAGTCCGTGTGGGGAAGTTAGAAAATAATGTCAGAGCTATTAGCATTCAAGTGAATCAACTAGAGAAGCAGATAAGCCAATTAGCAACGATCATTGGTGGTCAACACCAACAAGGAAAGTTTTCAAGCAACACCACCGTCAACCTAAAAGATCAATGCAAGGCTATCACTTTGAGAAGTGGAACCGCCTATGAAGGCCCGAAAATGCTTAGGGATGATAAAGATGTTGGTGAAGGAAGCTCAAAGCAAAAAGAAAAACAAGACGAACAAAATGAAGAAAGTGAAGAGATCGAGCATGTCAAGGAAAAAGAGGGCTCGATAAAAGAAAATGTGGAACCACCACCTAAAGAAAATGAAGAACCAAGATTGCACGTACCTTATCCCCAATGCCTACAAAATAAGAAGAACGAGGAACAATTCTCAAGGTTCCTCGATATTTTTCGAAAGGTTCAAGTTAAAATTCCATTGGTGGAAGCTTTGCAACAAATGGCAAATTACGCAAAGTTTCTCAAAGATGTGATTTCTAAAAAGAGAAGGTTGGGAGATTTTGAGATGGTGAATCTCATGGAAGAGTGTAGTGCACTTATACAAAGAAAGCTCCCCGCTAAGTTAAAAGACCCCGGAAGTTTCACCATCATGGTTACTATCGGGGATAGCCACATGGGATAGACGCTATGTGATTTGGGAGCAAGCATTAACTTAATGCAGCTCTCCTTTTTCTTGAAGTTGAATATTGGAGAAATCAAGCCGACTACCATATGTTTACAAATGACGGATCGATCCATGACCTATCCTAAAGGAGTGGTGGAAGATGTGTTGGTGAAAGTCAATGACTTTATCTTCCCTGTCGACTTTGTGGTTTTAGATATAGAGGAGGACAAGGACGTCCCTCTTATTCTTGGACGACCATTCTTGAATATGGGGAAGGCTTTGATTGATGTCGAAAAAGGGGAGTTAACATTGAGAGTTAATGACGAAAAGATGATCTTTTCTCTCCAAAAGGCTATGAAGCACAAGGAGGAAGACATGGAATGTAAAGAAGAGTGCAAGGTGTTCGAAATGGTGGACTCGTGCATGGAGTTGGAGCACACCTTGGAACACATCATGGGCATACGAGATCCACTTGAGATTTGCATTTCTAAATCTATGTTTAATTCATCCTCTGGTGATTTTTATCCTTTAGATGTTGCTCTTGTCGATACTATTTCTTTGATAAATTCTTTGCAGGAGGAGTATTTAAGAAAGCCCAAGTTTCTTCCATTGAAGAACAAGGAACAAACATCAACTGAGGAAGAGACGAGGAATGACAAGATGGAATTAAAGCCACTTCTACCTCACTTAAGGTATGTGTACCTTGAAGATGGTGAGAATAAACCGATAATAGTTTCTTCCTTTTTGAATGATGAGCAACTTGACAAATTGCTAAGGGTGGTGAGAAAATACAAGAGCACTATAGGTTGGTCTATCTTGGATCTAAAAGGGATTAGCCCCTCGATTTGCATGCATAAAATCCTTTTAGAGGAAGATTACAAACCGAAAGTGCAACATCAAAGAAGATTGAATCCAATTATGCAAGAAGTTGTTAGAAAGGAAGTGTTGAAACTGTTAGATACCGGTAAAATTTTTACAATTTCTGATAGCGAGTGGGTGAGTCCTACTCAAGTGGTAGCAAAGAAAGGAGGTACGACCCTAGTGGAAAATGAAAATAATGAGATAATAGCTACTAGGTTGGTCACGGGTTGGAGAATGTGCATTGACTATAGGGCTTTGAATGTTTACACTAGAAAAGACCATTTTCCCATACCCTTTATCATTTATCGATCAAATGCTTGACATGTTAGCAGGGCATGAATTCTATTGCTTTTTAGATGGATACTCGGGGTATAATCAGATAATGATTGCTTCCGAAGATCAAGAAAAAAGGGCATGTACTTGTCCATATGGAATCTTTGCATATAGATGGATGTCTTTCGGGTTGTGTAATGCACCCGCCACCTTTCAAAGGTGTATGATTTCTATCTTCCATGGTTTGATTGAAAACATAATGGAAGTATTTATGGACGATTTCTCCATTTTTGGTGATTCATTTTATAATTGCCTTAATAATTTGTCTGAAGTATTGCAGAGGTGTGAAGACACCAACTTAGTGCTAAATTGGGAAAAATGCCACTTTATGTTACGAGATGGTATTATGTTAGGACACAGGGTGTCCGGAGAAGGCCTTGAAGTGGATCGAGCCAAAATTGTAGCCATTGAGAAGCTACCGTCCCCGACGAATGAAAATGGAGTTAGAAGTTTTCTAGGACACGCTGGGTTTTATAGGCGTTTCATCAAAGATTTTTCAAAAATATCTAAACCTTTGTGTCATCTTCTAGAAAAATCGTCTGATTTTGTTTTTGATAATGATTGTTTGCAGGCTTTCGAGACCCTGAAGTTGGCCCTTATTACAGCACCTATGCTCATTACACCGGACTAGAGCCAACCATTCGAAGTGATGTGCGATGCAAGTGAAATAGCAGTAGGTGCCGTTTTGGGCCAAAAGCGAGATAAGCTTTTCCGAGTCATCTATTACGGGAGTAATACCCTTGATCGGGCTCAAACAAACTACCCCACCACGGAGAGGGAGCTACTTGCCGTGGTATATGCATTCGATAAATTCAGGCCTTATCTCATTGGGGCCCGAACTATCATGCACACCGATCATGCCGCTCTAAGGAATCTTTTTGCCAAGAATAATGCAAAACCACGGCTCATCAGATAGATCTTGCTGCTCCAGGAATTTGATGTAGAGATTCGGGACAGAAAGGGATGTTAGAATGTGGTAGCAGACCACCTTTCTCACCTTGATCAAGTGAATGATGAAATGGGGTCAACACGGCCTATTAACGAGCTCTTTCCCGACGAAAGAATCCTAGCAATCAAGTCTCATGTGCCTTGGCTCGCTGACATTGTGAACTTCCTGGTGGCAAGGGTGAAGCCACTGGAATTGGAAGCTTACCAAAGAAAAAAAATTCTTCCACGACCTGAAGTACTATGTGTGGGATGAGCCGTACCTTTTCAGAAGATGTGCAGATTTGGTGCTTAGGCGGTGTGTACCTGAAGAAGAATGGGAAGAAATCCTTGAAGCATGCCACAATTCTCCCACTGGAGGACATTTCGCCTCCATTAGAATCGGAAGAAAAGTGATGCAGAGCGGGTTCTATTGGCCTTCACTATTCAAGGATTGTGTTGAATACGTGAAGAGATGTGAGAGGTGTTAAAGGATGGGTTCTATTTCAAAAAGAGATGAGATGCCAATGAAGAACATAATCGAGGTGGAACTATTTGATGTATGGGGCATCAATTTTATGGGCCCTTTCGTGAGTTCAAATGGTTTCCAATATATTTTGTTGGCCATTGACTATGTCTCAAGATGGATTGAAGTCGTGCCTACCGCAACCAATAATGCAAATGTGGTGTTGAAGTTCTTGAAAAGAAATGTGTTGACACGATTTGGGGCCCCGAGAGCTCTAATCAGTGATGGTGGTCGTCATTTTTTCAACAAGTGGTTGGCCGCTTTGCTTGCAAAGTATGGAGTTTGACACAACATCACCATAGCCTACCATTCTCAAGCTAATGGCCAAGCCGAGTTGGCTAATCGAGAGGTGAAGCAGATTCTACAAAAGATAGTGAAAACAAACGGCAAGGATTGGTCCAATCTCTTGGACGATGCATTGTGGGCGTATAGGACGGCATATAAGACCCCGTTGGGCATGTCGCCCTATCAATTGGTTTTCGGGAAATCATGTCATCTTCCCATCGAGCTGTCACACAAGGCTTAGAGGAAAGGATGGGAATCTACTTGTTGTCAATGGCGAAAGGGTCAAACAATTCTATGTACCGGAGATAAAGGATGAAAATGGTTCCAACAATCCCACAATTTCATGAAGAATAAGACCACGTCGAGCTACCGACAATAAATGAAGCGCTTGTTGGCAGGCAACCTAACCTCGTTACCTTTGTACATTTCATTTGTTTATTTTTCAAGTCTTTTAATTTACGTTTAACTCTTTAACTAGATTTAATATGTTGTTTTGAGTGTTTATATAGTTTTGGAATTAGAAAACAGGGTACACGGAGAAAATGAGCTAAAAATATCAAAACACAGAGCGTCTGGCGCGATCCACAGCGCGCGAGCACCGGTCGCGCCGTCTGGCGCGACCCACAGCGCGACTGAGCCCACTCAGGCCCAAACATTCCTTCCAACCCTTCTCTGGCGCGACAGACAGCGCGAGCGAGGGCGCGACTGACCCCGCTCGCACCCGACCCTGTAGCAGTTTAAACGGGTTTTAAACTCTCCCCTTTCATTTTTTCACTCATTTTTCACACACCTCACACTCAAAACACACACATACACTCAAAAATTCTTCATTCCAATCAAGAACCAAAGGTAAACCCCCCTCATCTTCTTCATTTATGTTTTGCCCATGATTTAATCTTAAAATTACATTTAATTTTGGATTGTTATGGTGGGATTGTAGAGATTTCTATAACATCCCAGAATTTCAGAGAGTTCTCTAAATTTATTTAGAAGACTAAAGAAAATAATTGGAGCTAAAATAAAGTAAAACAGATGTAAGTCGCGACTTTTTGACTATTTTATGTGAAAATCGATTATGATATTTTGCATTTGCTGCCGAAAGATAGTTAATATTGGTCTTTTCTAAAACGTAACGACCTAAAGGAAGCTATTGATGCTTTCAGAATTTTATTCTGACCTCTACAAGAGTCCCGTAATTGAAAATCGTAAAGTGAAAACCTGTGAATAGTAATTTATGCGAGCAGTCGTGATTCGAAAAATTTATGAAATCCTCTTCATTGATCTGAGACTTGTTCTATCAAGCCTATCTTACAGGAAATGACCTAAGGAATCCGTTCGTGTTCACGGATTGCCAATCTGAGGTCAATCGAGCGCTCGGGAGCAAAATCTGTCAGTCAAAATGAATAGTAAAAGTAATTTTTGAAAGGGAATCTTTTCTCGTTTCTCTTCAGAAGACCCCTCGTCATCTCAAGTTGGATTGGTTCAATAGTACTCGAGCTAACGAGTCTCTCGGTATTTTCGGATTTTGTGTCGGAGGTCATTTGGACCTCGCCATTGAATAAAGCAACTTTAATTGAATTCGGAAATCACTTTATCAGTGTTTTATATCCGAAAAAGTTATACCCGCTCCGGAGCCACTTTTCCTCTAAATAGGGGGGCTTGGGCTCATTTGCAATTGCTCATTCTCTCTCTTTCTCTCTCTAGTTCGTGTTGACGAACGAGAGAAACTCGGGCCTGCGCCGAGTAAATCGCGCATGCGGGCCCAGGTTAAGTTTTATTTGGGGGTAGGGGTGCTGCTGCGGGAGCAGCTGTCGAGCGCCGGAAGGCTGCCGGAGTACCGCTGCTGTTGCCGTGCATGGCCGGAAATTTCCGTCGTCGTGCCACCGTCGCGCCGCCGCTTCGGACGTCTCGCTTCAGTCCATTTCTTATCCTTTATAGTTGAAATTTTAATATATTGTGTATTTTAAATAGTGCTTCATTTCGTATGTTGAGTGCGTTGTCGTCCGGTGGCCAGAAACCGGCGAAAACGCCGGAAAACGTGAAAAATAAAGGGGCGCCGATCAGTTTCAGTTTTGGCCCATTTTTTCCCATTTCGGGTCGTCAAATTGAAAAAGTTTGAACTAGAAAGTTGCTCAAAATATTATTTTCTATAGGACTGTCAAGTTTCATAATTTTCCGATAAGTCTTGATTAAAGTCGATTATTTTAATCAGGCAGTTATTTTTATAATTAAAGCATGTGATTTCAGAAAATTTCAAAAATTATATAGTTTAATAAAGATATATGTGGGGTCATGCCTGATTATTTTCATGATTTTTGGACAAGTGAAAAGTGTAATTGAGGTTAGCTGTGTAAAATTTGATTAAAATGGCAAGTTACGGAAAGTAACCTCTGTTATATCTTTTGGTCCCAATAAATTGGAAATTATATTTTGGAATTTATTTCCTTCTGTGTTGAAGTTGTACGAGGTCTCTAGAGTCGCGCATTCTTAATTGAAATATAATTAAAGTGAATAAAAACTCAAATTAAATTAAAGTCGAGTTCTAAAAATTAGAGCAGGAACTGTATTTCTTGCAGTTGTGATGTTAATCACTAAAGGTGTCATTATGAGGTAAACCCTGCACATACACGTGATCCGAGCATCATTACAGGAGTCAATGGTAGGTAACCCCTGGTATACTCAGGGTCAATGCTAGGTGATCCCTGGTACACTCTTCTCGGATTAGGGAGGTAACCCCTCCTTTTTCCTATCAGCGACATGTCATAGAGTGCAGTAGATGACAGAAGGAGCTACAGGGTACCAAAGAGAAGTAAAGGTTTGCAGAAATGGGAAGGGCTTTCGCGTTTTGCTCTCCATTATCTGTATTTATATTTTGGATATTCTGTTACAGTTTTTATTAAAGATTGAGTTAAAAGTTTAACCCACTGAGTGCTTTAGTACTCACGCCAAAAATATTTTCAAAATGTTTTTCACAGGTTGAGATGCTGGAGGTGATGGCTCTATGTACAGTTGTGGGTTGATCATGCCTTGCCGTCTCGTTCAGGCTAAATTATTGTTTATGAGTATGTTGTTATGTGATACAATGTTACTCCATTATTTTCCGCTTAAACTCTGATACAATTGCCTCATAGTATGATTGCATACTATGTTTGATTTTTGGGCTTATCTGAATTGTATTCCTTATTGAATCATGATAAATAAAGTCCCATTTCTTTTCCTTAGATCCAAGCATGTCTCTTTACAGTTTTCGACCTATGGATAGGTCATATTTGGTTGAGTCTTGGATTCTGTTTATTTTTCAGTTGACCTATGAATGGGTCTCAACTTGATTAATTGTTTCTGTCCTATGAATGGGACATAAAATAGTTTATTTACCTCTGACCTATTCATGGGTCTTAGTTGTTGTGGCCTATGGAGAGGTCTTGTTTATTTGAAGCATGAGAATCCTATCTATTAATTGTAGGATTCTGTTTGAATTTGACTAGCCTATGAATAGGCATTCTTTTGACTTGATTGAATCATTTGACTTCGTTGATACGTTGAAAGACGTGGATTTCTTCCAGTTACAGAGGCTGTGCTGCCCAAATTTCTGGGGAATATAACCTATTCTTGTTCTAAAGCCATTTCATTTGATTGTTCTAAATAGTATTTCCTTTTTTAGTAACACCTCGACCCTCATTTATTATTTCTTATGGGATCGGGACATTATAGAGGACTCCCTGGATTTTGGATCATGCTACATATTTCTTTGTATTTTTTCTGTAGTGTCCCCGTCCTAATCCCGGGGACCGGGGCGTTACAATTTCATTTTAGGGTTCATACTGGGAAAATTTTCTTGGCTAATTCTTGTTCGGTTGGGTTACTTCTAAATTGTTCCTTGAGCATGATTTTACTACATTGTGGTTGAATTTGTTCAAATTCCAAATTAGGGCTAAACATTTGGGGAAAATTGCTTGGATTGAATTTTTGGTTAATTTTGTTGCGTCTAATTTCTCCCATGAGCAAGAATGACCATTATCTAAAAGGAGTGAAGTTAATTTGGAGATGCTTGTACATGTATTGTTGTGAATTGAGAACAAGAGCTTAGCATATTTGGGTTTTTGAATTTCTTGCCTTGTTCTTGAATTACTCTTCTTCTATGGACTTTTTTGTTGAATTTTGCAAAGGGATGAAAGTGGTGAAATGTGCATATGTTGGTTTTGTGTGTGGTGAAGAGTGAATTTTGAAGAAAATTTGGAAGTGTTGATTTAATTGGTGAAAAATGGTGTGAAATGCTATTGTTGGGACTTTGCTTGATGTTGTTGTTTCTCTAGCTCCATGATGCCAAATGTAGTTGGCTTTTGTTGTGAATTGGGGGGTAGTTATGTGCAACCCCGACTGTGTTTTATAATTCGTTTTGAAGATTGTAGTGCCTTGTATGGAAATGCTTTTTGCTTTTGGTTAGATTATGCTAAGGCCTACAAGTTGTGAATAGTTTTGTTGTATTTTGTTAGGAGTGGTCCAAGATTCTATTTGTTGGTCTGGTTTGTTGTTTTACAATGGAGCCCTCACTTTTTATTTGTTTTTGTTCTTTGCAAGGTATCTTGTAAAGAAACCTATATATTTAGGATGGCTAGACCAAGCAGGGGATACGCTTCAAGGAGACAGGTCATTGAGGAATCTGAAGAAGAAGAATCGAGTGTTGACCTCTCAGAAGAAGAGGAAGAAGAAGATGAGGAGTAAGAAGATGAGGAGTAAGAAGAAGAGGAAAAAGAGGAGAATGTGCAACCCGAGCCTTTGCTGGAGTTTCCCGACAGTGGAGTTGATAACCTCGCAAGAGCGGGTGTTTTCTTCCGTACACAAGAGGAACGGGACATTTGGTTGAAGCTGTCAAGATCTTTTAACATTGTGCCTACCAAGTATTCGTGTGATTCGTGTACTCAAGCTATGGGAATCCACGATGATGTTTGGAGAATGTTCACTAGAATTGGGTGGGCAAATGCAATGCAAGGAAGGTGGCCTACCTATCCTATCTTGGTCAAAGAATTCCTATCCTCACTTCAAGTTCACAAATTCCCCACTAGAGGGCCAATTGCGTGCACTTTTCGATTGGAAAATCGCAATCACGAGCTCACAGTGGCCAGGCTTAACCAAATCTTTCAAACCCCGACAGATGGATACTTTCACTACCACATCAATTTCAACACTGAGGTGTTTTGGAGATTGTTCCTAGACCCCGATGAGAGGATGGCCCAGTATGACTCAGGATTGGCCAAGGCTTCTCAAATCTAAAATCCGGTCTTCTGATACATCCACAGAATCCTTTCCTCCACTGTCCTTGCTCGACATAAGAATAGTGGACATCGTAAGGTTGAGCTATACATCCTGTGGAGTATGCTCCAAGCAATATACGTGGATTTTGGAGCTTTACTTTTGGATCAATTTAAAAGACAAGTGCAGTCTAGCAAAGGTAGGTGAGTATAGGAGGCATGATTACTCGTATTGCCATGGCCTTCAACATTAATCTGGCCGCCTATCAGCCACTTCCGGGTCCTCGAGCTCTCAATCTAGCACATCTTCGGAATGTGCGCATGATCAGCCCCAATGCTGCCCCAATAGAGCTCATCATGAAGGATGGCAGGATGTTCCCACTGCCTAATCCAGCACTCACCTCGGTTTCAAACTTTGAGCACCAAAGAAACTGGATGATGAATATCCTGGAGCACAATGCTCTGATGATAATGCCTGAGAGAGTACAGCTCCATCGAGAGAACGAGGAGCCAAGGGCACCACGAGGGCAGAGAAGAAACCGAGGGGACGTGGCGGATAAGCGACTGACATCTCTTGAAGGTATGATGACAAACATGAATCAAAATTTTACTAACTTTCAAGGAAATGTCTTCACTCAGCTCACCGATATGAGGGCGGATTTCGATGTACGGCTAACGAACATGCGGAAGAATGTGGATACTCTATTCACAAATATGCAGACGGACCTTGATGCAAGATTCACGGGCCTGCAGACTCATATTGATGGCCGGTTCGTCGGCATGAGGACGGAGTTTCAAGGGCTGCAGAGCAACTATTCGAATCTGCATGGGGATTTCTCCCATTTGAGGTCGGACGTCTCCGATATTGCCATTATGATGAGGCAATGGGGTGGCATTAGATCTTCATCACAAAATCCATCCCAGACCTTTACTCCCCCATTCTCGCCATTCCAGCAGTACCCCAATCCATACCCGGGGCCATTCCAGTTTCCGCAGAATCCCCACCCACGCCCGTCCCTAGATGCTGATGCCTGAGGCTGTGTTAGTTGATCAACGATACCACTAACCTGTCCCCCTAAACTTAGTCTTACTTCGGTCTTGAATAAGTTTGAGGGAGGGGGTGAACATTTGTGTGTATTGTTGATCTCTTTTGACTCTAGTACTATCTTTTTTTTAGAACCTTTTATTTTAGAATTGTTAAAACTCTTTTTATTTGAATGCTTTTATTTATTTAACTATTGTTATGGGATTTGCTACTTGATGATTTGATAATTAAGGATTTCATGGTTTTTGTGATATTTTATAGCTTTGTATTTATTTTTGTTAATACGTATGATTGGTTTAATAGTAGGTAATAGCATTGATGTCAAGCAGGTTTAGCCATGATCTTGTGTTTCAACTCCTTTATTGCTTATTGAGTTAATGTTTATCATGCTCACTTTTGGGAAATCTTGATTTGCCTATGATGTTGTCTTTAGTAAAAATAAGTGCATGCATAAGAACATGAGTTGATATACACTTGATTTGAATTGTGAAAATATTGGTTTAACTTGTAACCATCCCATCTCGTGAGAATTGAGCCTTGATCTTGTTTTTCATGTGTGGATCATCAATAATATTGGTATCTCTAGAACTTGCCCTATGAACTCTCTTGATTTTACAAGTTGTTCTTAGAACATGGAGATGACCTAAGGCTTTCTTTGTCAAGTTTGTGACTGAAATGAGTTTATTTTTTTCCCTACAAATACAACCCTTATTAGCCCCTTTGTGCTTGTTATTGATTTTATTTGAAACCAAGGGTAGAAGGAATTTGGGAATCAAGTAAGCTTGAGAAAAAAAATGGGAGTTAATTGAGAATTGAACAAAAATTTATATTGTTGAATAGCCCGTTTTGATCATACGCATATTGCGAGCCTCACAATTTGAAAGAAAAAAAAAGTGTAAATTGTCAAAGAGCAATCATGAAAATAAAAAATAAAAAGAGGAGCAATTAGTGTTTTGTTGGCTATAGCAGTCCGAAATCCATTTAAATTCCCAAGCAATGTGTAGGGTAGAAGAAAACTCGAAATAGTTTTGTTTGTTATGGAAGAATGAAATAGGTTACGGGGATTGATTTTTAAGTCACTTTTAACCTATATTTTTCCTACCTTGTCTAAAGAGCCTAACGTGCAACCCTTAAGACCTATGTGATCCTTATTTGGAGCACACTTGTGAAAAGAGATGAGTTATTGTGCAAGCATATGGCAGTATACTAACATTATTCGATGTTGAGCGTATACACATCCCTTTTCTCCTTAAGAGGTTGAGTTTGAGCTTGATATTCCTTAAAGCAAGGGAAAGCCGTGTTTTTACATTTTCATTTCTTGTGTATCGAAGCTTCATATCATTATGTATGATCACATGCTTTCTGTTCTTCTTCTGAGGCATTCTTAAACTTGATTTCCCTTGTTCTCTTTTGCTTGCAATCTTGTTTGAGAACAAACAAAAACTTAAGTTTGGGAGAGTTGAAAATCGGGATTTTTGTGCTTCTTTTTACTGCAACTTTGGGCTATTTCAATACTATTTTATAAACCAATTATACATTTTTGATGTCCAAACTCATATTTAATCCAAGTACAAATTCCAAGTATGTTATAGAAGAAAACCAAGAGTTCGAGGCACTGGCGCGAGCCACAGTCCGAGCGACGGCGCGACCCGATTGCTCCGGCCCGAAAGCCATGTGTCATAAGACTTTGGCGCGAGCCCCAGCGCGAGAGAAAGCGCGAGTTTGGTTGCGCCAGATGGCACGACTCACAGCACGAGCAGTCGCACGACCGAGCCCTCTCGCATCTAACATCTCATGTTTTCTCTGGCGTGACCCACAGCGCGGGTGGTGGAGCGACCGAGCCCACCCGCACTCACACACCCTTTCCATAGTCCTCTGGCGTGACCCATAGCACAGGTTGTGGCGCGACCGAGCCCTCTCGTGCTCACACACCCTTTCAACACTTCTCTGGCGCGACCCACAGCGCGACCGGGGCGTGACCGAGCCCTTGTTGCGTCACTGATGCTCTGTTTTGCATGCCTTATCTTCTCATTTTCCCTCTATTATTTGGGGACGAATTAGAAAGGAGAAAGAGGAGAGATTTGAACCACCCAACTTGAAGAAAATAGAGACTATTCCATTCCTTAGTGTTTTTCTTCCTAAAAATGTAAAAAGAGTAGAAAATATAGAAGAGAGGAAGAGAGGGCTTGGGCTTGGTGGATATTGTTCTTGAAGATCTTAAAGAGTTGAAGTGGAAGGATCATTGTGGATGCTTTTTGTACAATCTATAGGTTTAATCTAATCTCTATCTATGTTCATTTAAAAGTTTTGTGATTTTGATCTCAAAAGCATGAGTAGCTAATCTATTTAGGTTTTGGGGTGTTGGATCCTTTGATGATGGGTGATTGAGATGAATGTATGATGAATGACCTTTCCCTTTTTAAAACTTATGGATCAATGTATTGATTGATGAATGTAACAGCCCGATCCCGAGATAAGAATTAATGAATAGGGATGGGGTGTTATTAAGGGATTAACGAATAAGGTCGGAAGATTAACGAAGAAGGTTAAGAATAATGATATGCTTTGAAAGATAGATGCTGATACTCGGGTTTACTTGATTAAGATGAAAACATGCTTTAGCGGAATAAAATGGCTAACTAATCAGATACCAATAAGCAGAGACCCGATCATAGGTCAAAACGAATAACAGATATCTACGTGAATAAGCCTCTTCATAGGCGAATGGAATTCATATTCGAGAAGCGGAAATAAAACTTAATATGCATCTTATAAATATATAATCATGTCTGGGATATTCTTAGAGTCTTGACAATCATAGTAGAACTTAAACGGAATTAGAAAGAGTGTATCAGAGTAGTAGAAACATCATGGGATTTCAAGAGAGATTCAGATAATAGCAAAACAATCTTGGCAACCAACCCACATCCACAGCCACCAACATCCTCAGCATCTCAACCTGAAAACATTTGAAAAAGAGGGGGCATGAGTACTAATGTACTCAGTGGGTTTTAGCAAAAACACTTTAATAACTTCAAGATATCCAATAATTAACTGACGGTATATGGAGAGCAAAACGGAAAAGACCTCCCCATATCCATAAAACCTTTTTGTTTTCTTTTTGGGCCCAACCTGGCTCAAACCTGATGTCAACTGCACCCTTAGGCATGCCATGGGATAGAAGAGGGGTTACCTCAAACATCCGAACGAGTTTGCGAGGGAAATAACCCAACAGTGACTCCCTTAAGTTCTGAGCTCAAATCCTGCTTAAATGAAATGCTAAGTTCCTTCCTTCCTTAACCTTGCTATCAAAACCAATCCTAGAGCACGTCTAGGTACTAATCCTTTGATATAACATGATCTCGGCCTATAAGGGATTTTACGCTACCTTAACAAGGCAATCCTTAATCCTTAACTATACGAGCTTTAACCAAGCATAAACATTCACATACAAGGAGATGAACGTAAATAATATACGAATTGTAACTAAAGACAATTCTAAACATTCATGGTAAACATAAACAATACTTTAATATTTCTAGCATTTCTTAGCATTTCTAGACATTCTAACATGCTTGAGAGCTCATTTAAAACATAATATCTTCCTTTCATTCCTTCCTTGTACAGAGATCAATCAGGCAGAGCAAAAATGCTTTATTGGATATCTCATTTGCCCTATATGCTTCTAGAGCTTAATAGCTCAAACTTTAGATGAGTATAGTTTTACCCACCTCGATCACGGAGCAGAAGATGAGGCAACGAGTTGATGATCCTTCTTCGAATTCCTACGAGGCTCACTTTCTCCTACAAAAGTCGAATTATCGACTTAGCGGCCTCCTTCAAAGATTTCTAACTAACAACACGAAATTAAATAATACCCAACTAAAATACCCTTAGCTAGGACTTAAACATGGATAGCACGACTTTATGACTTTATAAGGTTCCGAGAAGGATTTATTTTATTTAAGGAACTTCTTGTCTTGATTTCTCAATTTTTAGACGGAAAATAACTTGAATAGCTTATTCGAAATAAATCGGAAATAACTTGAATGCTTCTCTAAAATTTGAGCTTGAAAATAGCTTGGAAATAACACGATTTGAAAAGCTCGAAAAGCTTGGGAAGAGGGTATGAAAAATAGCCGGAAAAATTGGTGGAGAACAGCACGGAGAAGGGGGGCGCCGCGGCGCAGATAGGCGCCGGCGGGCAGCCCTCCGCCGCGGCGCAGGGGTGCGCCGGCGGGCTATGAGGGCCAAGTGGGGTGTGGCGCGGCGGTGCACCCCCCCTCCCCCCCCCCCCCCCCCCGCGGCGCTCTCTCTCTTTCTCTCTCTTTCGCCCAGTCTGGGCGATCTTCAACTGGGTTCTTCGTGTTCGTTGATTCTTTCGACGAACACGAAGAACACTTTACCAAACTTTCCTAAAAACAACATGCTTAAAATCAACATGCAATGGCATGCTTTAACTTAAAAAGAATTTTGGCATTATAACGGCATACACACGATAATCCTCCTTAATAATTAGAATAACGACGAAATCTTTTAAATATAGCTTGAACGGAATTTAACGGAATAATCGAGGCTAATCTCAAGAATAATAATGACAGGAATAAAGCGAGAATTATAACGTAAACGTTATTAATTTGGAACTTCAATAAGAATCGAAATACAATTTATACGGAAGGTAAACGAGCAATAATGAAGAACGCGAAGAACGTAAAGAACGGAAAGTAAATGCGGAATTTAAAAGATGGAAAAGAAATAGAGCCGAGACCGACGAACAAGAATGGACGGGGTTAGGTGCGTCGAAGGAAGGTGGCTAGCTCGGCGTCTCGTCAAGTTGCAACGGCGGCAGAGCCACCTGCTACGACCCAACAGCGCCCCTAGCACATTTTCTCACCGCATCCCTTCCACGCCACTCCGCTCGTCGTCTTGCAGAACACTTACGAAGAACACTTTTTACTTCGACAGAACTTTCTCGGCTTTCAAAGCTTCTCACTCTCTCGATTTAGAAGTAAAATGGATGGTAAATGAGCAAAGGAATGCAAAGGGCTGATCCCTTATTTATAGGAGAAGATTTGGCTTCCCTTGGAAGCCATTGCAGTGTGGAAATACTGCGAAAGTTACCCCGGGTTCGGTTAAAAGATGCTTTATTCGATGTCGAGGTCCAAATGACTTCAGACACGAAATCTAAAAATACCGGGAGACTCGTTGGCTCGAATACTAGTGAACCAACTTGATTCGTGAAGAAGATGGGGTCATCAGAAGAAAGACGAGCAAAGATTCCCTTTTTGGAATTACTTTTTACTATTCACTCAGACTGACAGATTTTGCTCCCGAGCGTTCGATTGACCTCAGAATGGAAATCTGTGAATACCAACGGAATCCTTGAGTCATTTCCTATAAGAAGGGCCTGACAGAACTAGACTCGGATCAATGAGGAGGATTTCATAAAATTCGCAAAACACGAACGCACGCAAAAGTTACTATTCATTCGCCTTTTAAATACGTTTTTCATCACCGGGAACTCAAATGACTTCAGAATTAAAATCCGAAAACACCGGTATACTCCTTGAGTTAAAACCTTTCTAACGAGACCACGAATGGCCATAAAAGAATTAAGATCATATTTTCTGAAAAGATGATTTTCATAAAAACTGACTCTTAAAGTCGTGACTGACATCCAACCTTAATTAACTTATTTAAATTTCTTCCTTAACTGATTAATTAACATTAACAATTCTCTTAAACCTTATCCAAAAATATGGGGTGTTACATCCTACCCCCCTTAAAGAAAATTTCATCCCGAAATTTACTAACCATGATAAGCAATATCAGGGTACTTCTTGAGCAGCTCGGATTCAAGTTCTCAGGTTGCCTCCTCTGAACCATGATGGTTCTAGATTACTTTCACGAGGTTGATCTCCTTATTCCTCAACTTCTGGATCTTTCGATCCACAATGGCCTGTGGTTTTTCTTCATAGGCTAAGTCCTCATTTAGGACTATCTCTTCCTTGCTAATCACGTGCTTTGGATCAAACACGTACTTTCTCAACATTGAGACATGAAAGACGTCATGAACGTCACTCAAGTTGGGTGGTAAGGCCAACCTGTAGGCTACTTCATTCACCTTTTCTAGAATCTCAAAAGGTCCGATAAATCTGGGCCTTAACTTGCTTTGTTTGCCAAAACGAACTACTCCTCTTGACGGAGTCACCTTCAAGAACACTTTATCTCCAACAGAAAAACTGAGCTCCGTTCTTTTCTTATCCGCATAAGCCTTTTGTCTATCTTGAGCCTCCTTGATTCGTTGACGAATAAGCTCGATCTTCTAGACAGCTTTCTGGACCATTTCAGGCCCAAGTATCCTTCTCTCTCCAACTTCATCCCAATACAAGGGCGATCTACACTTCTTTCCGTACAGGGCTTTATAAGGGGCCATGCCGATCGATGACTGGTAGCTGTTGTTATACGCAAACTCTACCAAAGGCAGTAATTCCTCCCAACTGCTTCCTTGATCGATGACTACTCCTCTAAGCATGTCTTCCAGAATTTGGTTAGTCCTTCCGGACTGGCTATCCGTTTGAGGATGAAATGCTGTGCTGAAATTGAGCTTTGATCCCATTGCATCTTGTAGGCTCCTCCAGTATCTTGATGTAAATCTTATATCACGATCCAATGTAATCGAGACCGGCACTCCGTGTAAACGCACAACTTCCTTAACATACAGCTGGGCTAATTGATCTAGCCCATCCATCATCTTAACAGCAACAAAATGGGCTGATTTAGATAATCGATCAACGATTACCCAAATAGCGGTATTCCCCCAATTAGACTTTGGCAAACCTACGACAAAGTCCATATTGATGTGATCCCACTTCCATTCAGGAATTTCTAAGGGTTGAAGCAAACCAGAAGGTTTTTGATGCAAAGCTTTCACTTGTTGACAGTTTAAACACCTTTTCACGAAGGCGGCTATCTCTCTTTTCATGTTATTCCACCAGAAGTTCCTCTTGAGGTCTTGGTACATCTTGGTGCTTCCGGGATGTGCTGTATATGGCGTGTCATGTGCTTCGCACATGATTTCCTCCTTTAGTTTTTCCTCGCTCGGCACACAAAGCCTTCATTTGAATAAGAGCGCGTTATCGGCGGCTTCTGCGAAATCTTGCGAGCTATCAGATCGTGCTTCTAGCCTTTTCTTTTCGAGAAACTCGTCTCCTCTCTGGGCTTCAATTATCCTTTGCCTTAGGTCGGGCTGAGCGACTATTGTGGCGACTTGAGCTTGAATAGTCTCGGGTGGTGTTAGCACCTCGATCCTTAACTTCTCGAACTCTTTGCGAAGATCCTCCTGAACTAGAATGAGTCCTCACTCTGCCTTCTCTTTCCTACTTAGGGCATCTGCTACCACATTCGCCTTGCCTAGGTGGTAGTGAATTGTGCAGTCGTAATCCTTTACAAGTTCTATCCATCTTCTCTGCCTCATGTTAAGATCCTTTTGCTCGAAGAAATACTTCAAGCTCTTGTGATCTGAGAAGATCTCACACTTAGCTCCGTAGAGATAGTGCCTCCAGATCTTCAGCGCATGAATTGACTGCTGCTAGCTCTAAGTCATGCGTAGGGTAGTTCTTCTCGTGATTCTTAAGCTGCCTTGAAGCATAAGCAATCACCTTTCCTTTCTGCATCAACACTGGGGCTGTGGTTAGCATCTTCTTCAAAGTTTGGAAACTTTCCTCGCACTCAGGCATCCACTTAAACTTGGAGTCCTTCTTTAGCAATCGCGTCATGGGCTTGGATATAGTCGAGAATCCTTCGATGAATCTACGATAATATCTAGCGAGCCCTAGAAAACTTCTTATCTCATTCACGCTCTTTGGAGACTTACAGTTGCTTACAGCTTCAATCTTAGCTGGATCCACCTTAATTCCTTCTACTGAAACTATATGACCTAAAAACATAATTTCCTTGAGCCAAAACTCACACTTACTAAACTTAGCATAAAGCCTTTCTCTTCTTAACGTCTCCAGCACCACTCTTAGGTGCTCTTGATGCTTCTTTTCATCCTTGGAATAGATGAGGATATCATCTATAAAAACTAGAACAAACTTATCTAGATACGGGTGAAAAATCCGGTTCATTAAATCCATGAACACTGCTGGGGCGTTGGTCAATCCGAATGACATTACCAAAAACTCGTAATGCCCATAGCGAGTTCTAAAAACAGTCTTAGGTATATCCTCCTTTCGAATATTCAACTGATGATACCCAGATCTTAAGTCTATCTTGGAGAAGACACTTGCTCCCTTGAGCTGATCAAAGAGATCGTCTATTCTTGGGAGAGGGTATCGATTCTTGATGGTTAGCTTATTAAGCTCTCTATAGTTGATGCACATTCTCAATGTACCATCCTTCTTCTTTACGAACAAGATTGGAGCTCCCCAAGGTGGCACACTAGGTTGGATAAAACCTAGGTCTAATAACTCTTGCAGTTGAACTTTGAGTTCTTGCAACTCCTTAGGCGCCATTCTGTAGGGAGCTTTCGAAACTGGGGCGGCTCCTGCTTCCAACTTGATGGCGAACTCTATCTGCCTGTCTGGAGGCAGTCCTGGCAGCTCCTTTAGGAATACGTCGGGGTATTCTCTTACGATTGGAACGTCTTCGATTGAAAGCTCTCCTTCCTATTTCCTATTTAGATTAACTGAAAATGCTTGGCAGCTATTCTTACTTATCATCTTAGTGGACTTCAGGACGGATATCGTTGGGACTCTGGTTCCCAGCCTTGATCCGTAGACCTTCATCTCGGGTTTTCCGGGTGGTCGAAACACCACTTCCCTCTCGGGGCAGCTTATGGAGGCATAAGCTGAGCTAACCAATCCATTCCTAGGATTATATCAAAGTCCTGAATCTTTATCACATAAAGATTTGACTTAAAGGTTTCCCCTTCTATGTTCAATTCTAGGTTAGAGCAGACCTTCCTAGACATCATTCTCTTTCCAGAGGGATACTTATTTTAAGAGCATACTTAGCATTGTCGGGTTTTATCTTCAGTTTCTTACACACAGATTCAGCTAAAAACGAATGCGATGCTCCAGTATCGAAGAGAGCTAAAACTGGCGTCTCGAGGAGGGTAACCATACCTGCCAGATTACCTGGGGCTTTAGCAGCTTGCTGCTGATTGAGAGCATAAGTACGAGCTGGCTGAGGTGGCCTTTGTTCTTGATTAGACTTTTGATCTCGTCCTTGGTTCGACCTTGGATTCATCCCCGGCCTTTGACCCTGAGGTCCTCCTTACTGCAGCCTTGGCTGATTTCCAGGAAGTTGCTGAAGCGGCTGCGGATACATGGGTTGTTGTGGTGTTTGGGATCGTCTGTTGTTTCCTTTAGGACACTCTCTCTTGAAGTGTCCCTCCTCACCATAATTGTATTACCCGATTTGATTTGCTCGGCAGGCTCCGAGGTGCGTCCTTCCGCACTTTTGACACGGCCTCAGGTTAGGGTTATGGTTTGGATGACTTCGAGGTACCCCTGACTCTCGGTTCTGCCAGTGGGGTTTCTTTCCTCTGTCATCTCTTCTTCCTCCTTCCCATTTTCTTTTTCCCTTTGGATCATTAGTTGACTGAGGGGGTCGAACTTTCTCTCAAAGAAGAATGGCTTCTATGCTTAAGGCTTTGGCTAAGGTTCGAGCATAAGACATGTCTTCTTGCCCAGCGAGGGCTATGCCAATCTCGGATCTAAGTCCTTTCTTGAACTTGCGTGCTTTCTTCCCATCTGTGTCCACTAGATGTGGAGCATGCCTTGACAACTGATTGAATTCTCTGTAGTATTCTGACACTGTCTTATTTCCTTGCTTTAGGTTCCAGAATTCCATCTCTTTTGCCTCTCGATAACAATCCGGGATGTACTTCTGATATAAGTCGTGCTTGAAATCTTCCCAACTATAGTCCTCTCATTGCTCTGGGGTTATGGTCCTTCGAATGGACTCCCACCAGTAGTCCGCATCGTCCGTCAGCATAAAAAGAGCGCAACTTAACTTCTCTTCTTCCGAACAAGCTATGAAATCGAAAATTCGCTCTAAGGAGCGAACCCATTTTTCAGCATCCATTGGATCTCCTAAACTATTAAACGATGGAGGGTTGTGTTTGAGAAACACACTTTCGGCTCTTGGGCCAGGGTTTGGGACTTGCTCGGGTTCGTTCTCATCTTCATTTTCAGTTTGACGTCTTCGAGGCGGTATCCTAAAGAACTAGATATTAGCAACGTTGATTGAATTCGCACAATTGCAAGGATGCCTTTCGATAAGATCTTTAATTTACGCAAGATAGATCAAACAAGATGGAATTTTAAACGATATTCAAGCATAATGGGGAAAATTGCCTCATTATTAGGACTTTGGCATCGATATCATAACGGAAGTTATGGGTTACAAACAGAGTAGGGCAGTCTCTTGGAAAATTCACTGCCACTATTAGAGTCTAGAGAGGTTAAAGCATATATTACATATTAGAGTTTTGGTTAAAGTGGATTGAACGGACATCAGAAAATCAGACAGACAACAGATAGATCAGACAACTAGGTATTTTAACAGCAACACCTCCTACACTTCCTACTAACGCTCAATCATAAGTCGGGCCCTTCCCCTTCTTCTTGCATGGCGATCCTACTTCCTCTTTACCCTCCTCCGGGTCCTCTTCTTCTTCTTCCTCGTCTCCAACTTCAACTGTCTATGGGACGCTGAACTTGAACATTCTCATGCGGATGCTCCCTGTCCCAGACCCTGAGAAGCGGACACAGGAGTCCACTGGTTCATTTGAGGAGTGCAGGAAAATAGGGACTCGGTGTGATTCACGATCCGGACACTTGAGGGTCCCGCTCCTGAGGTTCCTTCGTCGTGAGAGTGTGGCGCTTGAAATCCCGGGGGACTATTGAGAGTCGCCCTTTGCAGTTCTAACTCTACCACGAGAGAGGGGTTTTGCTCGTCTGCTTGCTGCTCGGCTAAGGCGTGCACGTGGCCATACTCCGACACCCAACGAGCCATCAAGGCTGATGAGAACTCTGTCAGATTTTCGATTTCAGCATACGTCTCGGGATCACGGGTGATCGTGCTTTGCAGGATACGGTACATCGTAGGCCTCCAAGCAGGTGGCGCATGCTCACACATGCGGATGCACGTTTCCAAGTCGGATACGCTTCCGGGCTCTCCTCCGTAGCCATTTGCCCAAGCCCATCTTTCAAGGTACCTTGCCATATAAGATAGCAACTGCTCGTTGCCATTCCATGTCTCCCTTCTGAACCTCTCGACCCTTTCTTGCACAGGGTGAAAAAGAGGCACACTTTTCCTAGCTGTCGAGCGACGCTTAACCATCTAGAAGAGAATAACTTAATCAGTCTAGATTATAAAAGGGAGACCTAAGGTCCTCCTGAGATCATACTAACGTCTAGATTAATCTTGCATGCATAGCTCCTTTTTAATAAGCAGTTGACAATTTTATAAAAATTTTGGTGCCCGAAGTCTTTAAACATACATGTTTACCTTTTCTTTGAGTTAAAATTTCAAGAAATGAATTTAAGCCTTTTTGGGATCGAAAAATCTTTTCACAAACTTTCCATCTTGGAAATCATCTTACCTGAACACCTTTTACTCTTATCCATAAAACAAGTATGCTTGCTCAAATCTTTTCCCTTCCTGTATTCCAAAAATCATGAATCCAACATCCTAAATTTCTATACTATCATACATTGATTTTTGGTTGAGGATACGAGGGTGATGGCGAGCTGTGGGTTGCTACTTTAACTCATCAAAGAACAACTTATATTCACATAAATACTTAGCTTAACTTAAATAAAGAGACAGGTATGCAGAGTTGCAAGCCTGCTCTGATACCATCTGTAACAGCCCGGTCCCGAGATAGGAATTAACGAATGGGGACGGGGTGTTATTAAGGGATTAATGAATAAGGTCGGAAGATTAATGAAAAAGGTTAAGAATAATGATATGCTTTGAAAGATAGATGGTGATACTCAGGTTTACTTGATTAAGATGAAAACATGCTTTAGCCGAATAAAACGGCTAACTAATCAGATACCAATAAGCATAGACCCGATCATAGGTCAAAGCGAATAACAGATATCTACGTGAATAAGCCTCTTCATAGGCGAACGGAATTCATATTCGAGAAGCGGAAATAAAACTTAATATGCATCTTATAAATATATAATCATGTCTGGGATATTCTTAGAGTCTTGAAAATCATAATAGAACTTAAACGGAATTAGAAAGAGTGTATCAGAGTAGCAGAAACATCATGGGCTTTCAAAAGAGATTCAGATAATAACAAAACAATCTTGGCAGCCAACCCACATCCACAGCCACCAACATCCTCAGCATCTCAACCTGAAAACATTTGAAAAAGAAGGGGCATGAGCACTAATGTACTCAGTGGGTTTTAGCAAAAATACTTTAATAACTTCAAAATATCCAATAATTAACTGACGGTATATGGAGAGCAAAACGCAAAAGCCCTCCCCATATTCGTAAAACCTTTTTCTTTTCTTTTTGGGCCCAACCTGACTCAAACCTGATGTCAACTGCACCCTTAGGCATACCATGGGATAGAAGAGGGGTTACCTCAAACATCCGAACGAGTTTGCGAGGGAAATAACCCAGCAGTGACTCCCTTAAGTTCTGAGCTCAAATCCTGCTTAAGTGAAACGCTAAGTTCCTTCCTTCCTTAACCTTGCTATCAAAACCAATCCTAGAGCACGTCTAGGTACTAATCCTTTGATATAACATGATCTCGGCCTATAAGGGATTTTACGCTACCTTAACAAGGCAATCCTTAATCCTTAACTATATGAGCTTTAACCAAGCATAAACATTCACATACAAGGAGATGAACGTAAATAATATACGAATTGTAACTAAAGACAACTCTAAACATTCATGGTAAGCATAAACAATACTTTAATATTTCTAGCATTTCTTAGCATTTCTAGACATTCTAACATGCTTGAGAGCTCATTTAAAACATAATATCTTCCTTTCATTCCTTCCTTGTACAGAGATCAATCAGGCAGAGCAAAAATGCTTTATTGGATATCTCATTTTTCCTATATGCTTCTAGAGCTTAATAGCTCAAACTTTAGATGAGTATAGATTTACCCACCTGAATCACGGAGCAGAAGATGAGGCAATGAGTTGATGATCCTTCTTCGAATTCCCACGAGGCTCACTTTCTCCTACAAAAGTCGAATTATCGACTTAGCGGCCTCCTTCGAAGATTTCTAACTAACAACACGAAATTAAATAATACCCAACTAAAATACCCTTAGCTAGGGCCGAGGGGGGTATGGCGCACGGCGCACCCCCCCCCCCTCCCCCCTCACGGGGCTCTCTCCCTTTCTCTCTCTTCCGCCCAGTTCTGAGTGATCTTCAACTGGGTTCTTCGTGTTCATTGATTCTTTCGACGAACATGAAGAACACTTTACCAAAATTTCCTAAAAACAACATGCTTAAAATCAACATGCAACGACATGCTTTAACTTAAAAAGAATTTTGGCATTATAACGGCATACACACGATAATCCTCCTTAATAATTAGAATAACGATGAAATCTTTTAAATATAGCTTGAACGGAATTTAACGGAATAATCGAGGCTAATCTCAAGAATAATAATGACAGGAATAAAGCGAGAATTATAATGTAAATGTTATTAATTTGGAACTTCAATAAGAATCGAAATACAACTTATACGGAAGGTAAACGAGCAATAATGAAGAACACGAAGAACGTAAAGAACGGATAGTAAATACGGAATTTAAAAGACGGAAAAGAAATGGAGTTGAGACCGACGAACAAGAATTGACGGGGTTAGGTGCGTCGAAGGAAGGTGGCTAGCTCGGCGTCTCATCGAGTCGCAACAGTGGCAGAGCCGCCTGCTACGACCCAACGGCACCCCTAGCACATTTCCTCACCGCATCCCTTCCACGCCACTCCGCTCGTCGTCTTGCAGAACACTTACGAAGAATGCTTTTTACTTCAACAGAACTTTCTCGGCTTTCAAAGCTTCTCTCTCTCGATTTAGAAGTGAAATGGATGGTAAATGAGCAAAGGAATGCAAATGGGTGATCCCTTATTTATAGGAGAAGCTTTGGCTTCCCTTGGAAGCCATTGCAGTGTGGAAATACTGTGAAAGTTACCCCGGGTTCGGTTAAAAGATGCTTTATTCGATGTCGAGGTCCAAATGACTTCAGACACGAAATCTAAAAATACCACGAGACTCGTTGGCTCGAATACTAGTGAACCAACTTGATTCATGAAGAAGACGGGGTCGTCAGAAGAAAGACGAGCAAAGATTCCCTTTTTGGAATTACTTTTTACTATTCACTCAGACTGATAGATTTTGCTCCCGAGCGTTCGATTGACCTCAGAATGGAAATCTGTGAACGCCAACGGAATTCTTGAGTCATTTCCCATAAGAGGGGCCTGAAAGAACTAGACTTGGATCAACGAGGAAGATTTCGTAAATTTCGCAAAACACGAACGCACGCAAAAGTTACTATTCATTCGTCTTTTAAATATGTTTAATCACCGGGAACTCAAATGACTTCAGAATTAAAATTCAAAAACACCGGCATACTCCTTGAGTTAAAACCTTTCTAGCGAGATCACGAATGGCCATAAAAGAATTAAGATCATATTTTCCGAAAAGACGATTTTCACGAAAACTGACTCTTAAAGTCGTGACTGACATCCAACCTTAATTAACTTATTTAAATTTCTTCCTTAACTGATTAATTAACATTAACAATTCTCTTAAACCTTATCCAAAAATCTGGGGTGTTACAATGAATGTATGTGAGTGGCCTCCATTTAGATTCATGTGTTACTTAATGTGTGATTAGGTTTGCTCATTATGTATGTGTATTTGATCCATGAGACCTTTCACTTGTATTTTGAGATAAGTATGAGTATTAGGCTTGTCAATGGTGATTTGGGACCTTAGAAGGTTTGAGTGAAATAGTTACTAGAGATAGTGAGTTTTGCACTTGCTTGTCTACTATGTGTTTGAGAAAATGCTAAGATGATATTTTGCCCAAATCATGATTGAAGAGAGGAGAGATATGTGAATCATATGGTTTTGAGAATATCTTGATCAAGGATCTAGCACCCTAAAACCCCTCCTTTTATTATCCCTTTTTAAATCTTTCATTTGAAGTGTTTACTAGTTTACATTCAAGAGTACACTTGTGAAATTGGTGAACTTGGAACAAAACATTTGTGGCTAAAATGATGTTTGTTTAGATAGTTAATGTAACTTGAGCCAACATTACTTGCATTGTTAGATCATAACTCATATTCTTTGTGGTTCGACTCGTATCATTGTTTGCTACATTCGTGTACACTTGCACTTGGCACGATCTATAATTTGAGGTATAAAATACGTCATCAGGTGACCTACTATTAGAGTGGTATACTCGTGACAAAAGGTTATAAGTAAAAGAGTCAACTTATTTTGTAGCCATTGAGAATTTTAAAAAACATATTTTAGCCAGCTATTTTTAAATATATAAATATTAGTCATTTTGGACAAAAATACCCTTTCCTCATTTTTTAAATAATTGATAATAAAGAAAAAAAAGGCGCGTTGGTCCTGGCGCGCAGGTGCGCACGCGCATCGGGAGCCCTGCACCTGCATGCACACCCACCACACTCGACTGAGTGCGCAGGTGCGCGCACGCATCAACAGCCCCACACCCGTGCGCGCTAGACTCGCGCAGGTGCACGGGCGTGCGTCGGCAACCCCCCACTTAACCACGCACGCACATAATTTTATTTTTTCTTTTTTTTTAGACAAATTCTTTAAATAAAGGGTATTGTAGAAAAGTTGGACAAAATAATAATATTTCACAAAAAGTGGCTTAAAAAGGTTTTTTTTTTTTTTACTGGCTACTTTGACATATTGTCACTAAGTAAAATTCGCACAAATCTTTAAGTATAGATTGTTACACAATTTTTTAAATATGATTTACAGTCCATATATGTTAGCAGGGTATTGCAACCAGTGGAGACCCTCAAGTAGTGGGTTATTCTTGTAAAAAAAATAGGAAGAATAAAAAATAAAAATTGTATTTTGAATAAATAAAGTTAAATGAATTCGTTGAAAATCAATTTCACTGGAGATGAGGAGTCGGAATGAATTTGAGGATGAATTTGAATTGAATTTGTAGATTTTAATTATTTTGGCTTCTAACAAAATTTTGATCAAATTGCTCCTTTAACTTTTTAAAAGGTATCAAGATGGTCCTTTCGTTGCTCCCTCAACAGACGAACATTAACGTCCATCCATTGAGGAAGTAGCGAAAGACCATTGTCATACATATTTTAAAAAATTTATAGGAGCAATTTGGGCCAAACTTTGATTCCAAAGACATTAGAATTGACAAATAATTAAAAATAAAAATATTGAAATAAAAATAAAATATTTATTTTTTTCAAAAACTAACTTATAAACTTATAAAAAATATTTATTTTTTAAATTAGTTTTTAAAATATATTTAGGTTTTTTAAAAATACAAATATTTAGTTTCAGTAAAAAGTATGTTACTATTGAAAAATCTAAGTGTTTGTGGAAAAATTAATGTGTATTTTTTCTAGCTCCATTACTATTTTCATCTAAGAAATAGTCAATATAATCCAAGTTTTAACCTAGAGTGGCCTATTTGAGTCAAAGAGTCAAGGAAATGGCAACGAGCTCCCCCACGTAATAGTCGAAGAGCTACGTGAACATTTTCCCAATTTTATATTAAAAGTTTAAAACTACATATTTTATTTTTAGGGAAAATAGTAAAATGCCCCCCTCAATTATTCCTTAGGGTCTCACCTTTCTAAAATGTCATTGCACACCCTTATATGGATATAAAATTTAATAACGTTAAACACACAATAATATAAATATTTCTATCATACTTGAATCTTTACACATACTTTCACACAAAATTAATTTAAATACATTTTTACAATTAATTAACCAAAATCACAAAAAAATAATAATAATAAATACACACAAAATTTATTAATAAAATAATAAATACAGAATAACAATATTATATTAAAAAATTCAATATTTTTAATGTGTGTGTGTGTGTGTGTGTATAAATAGATAATTTGAAATCATTTTAATCTAAAAATTATTAAATATTCCAAGTTTAAGTTATCAGTATTTAAACCAATACTTTATTCTGCTTCGCCGACTACTAGTCTTGTTCAGTTTGATATTTTTAGATCATAACGATATTGGACAATGGAGATTTCGAGAAAAAATATCTACTACTATATAAAAAGAGCCATGTTTTATAAAATTTGATCTACCTATTATATCCCTATCGTTACTTTAATTTAAGGGTAATATTGTTATATATATTATATATAATATTTAATGAAATATAATATTATTATAATTTAATTTTTAAAAAAGTAATGATCTTATATACTATGTATTACAAAAAATATATATTATAATATACTATATTAAGTTACATATTAAACAAAGGAGATACACTACGTCACAATTTGTTTTTTAATTCCAACAAAGAAATAAAAAATTTCTTCTTTATCGATTGAAAAAAATAAATTCAGATGGATTTTAACTTTTGATAATTTCATGTAAGATTTTGTTATTTAGTTTTCTCATTTTTTTTGGATTTTTATGAATATAATTAAGGCCTTAATTATTGGGTGACTTTGGAAGTTGATGGACAAAATTCTGCAAGTTAATGATGTTGTCGGGTGACTAAATGTCTATGCCGGCATCTAAATTTAGTCAAATAACATGTATACATACTTTGCAAGAAATTATGTCGCCCTTTTTCAATTAGTAGACATAGTTAAACACCTAAGAAGTTCTTGAACTTGTTCACGGTATTTTTCTCTCAAATTTTCTTTTTCATGTAATCTACATAAATGCATATTATATTTCATTTATTTTTAAATAATATTAAATTTTATTTCACCTTTTTAGACCGCTAAGATTTTCAAAAACTATCATGAAGGATTTAAAATATATAAACTAAGTCAAACATAAAAAATACAAGAATACAAACAAATAAAAAATTAACGAAATTAATAAATCATCAAAGAAATTTCATTTCATAATAGAATTTTCTTTAAAGAAAAATGTTTGTTTAGTTCCTCGAATAATGTCTTTGTCCAGATCTCTTCATCACAAGCTTCTGGTAATAAGAGCAAAGCAAAAATTATGATATAAATGCAATATTTCCAAAAAGAATTGAGAAGAAAAAAATATAGAATACATCTATAGTTCGAAATATTTTGTCGCATAGATTGAAATTGAGTGAATTGATAAAGGACCACATAAATATTGATTGTTGGCAAGGAAAAGCGTACGTCGATGGTGAAATTTAGAGACATGTCTAAAATTATTGTTGAGAGAAAATGGAGAAGAAAAGAGAGAGTGGTGAAGAATGACGCCTACCACTTTTTCCTAGAGGCATATCTTGATTGACGGTGAAATTTTAAAGCAAAATATTAAATTGTGTTTTGCTGATATAAAATGGATAGGAAAAGAGAGATGATAAAGAGCGGCCGGAGCTCAAATTTTTACACTAGATTCATAAATCAAATGTGAAAGAGAGAGATTTGCTCTTTTATGTAGAAAATCTATGAGCTTATTGAGTTGGGTATGCATGAGCTTGAGATAAAGCTTAATAGCTACTCAAGTAACTCTAGCTCGACTCAGTTAACTACGAATGAAATTCGATTATGTTATGAATCAATCACGAGTTGAGTTGACTCACTTAAATTCCCACTTAGATCTCTTCAAAGACCACCTTAACCAAAACACATGATTTGTCAAAATAAATGACAAACAATTAAGTGCACATAATTGCACCAACAACAAAAATTTTAATTTCAATTAAATATTATTATTTACAAATTTAACATATTAAATTCAATAAAATTATAAATCTTGTTTGTAATTATATATTAATTACAAATTATAAAATTTGTAGGAAGTTCAAATTGGAGTTATAATAGTTAAAGATTATATAATCTCTTTTGTTAAGATCATTTGTGGTCAACATAATCTATTTAATCTCTAATTGTGTAATAGCATTTACAGAAGTTGATACAATGTATCATATACATCCTATATAAAAAAATTGATAAATAAATGGTAAAATGTTGAAAAAGATGCATTCAATAACATTGAAAATAAAATACAATACAATTTTATAATGTTTAATTATAGAATAAAAATTAGCAAACAAAAAAAAGTTTAGTAGTAAGTACAGTTATTTCTAATAGAATTTTTCCATAATTTCTTTCTAATAGAATTTTTCCATAATTTCTATTTCTTCTTCTTCTTCTTCTTCTTCTTCTTCTTCTTCTTCTTCTTCTTCTTCTTCTTCTTCTTATTATTATTATTATTATTATTATTATTATTATTATTATTATTATTATTATTATTATTATTATTATTTTGAATGCATGTCATATATTAGAGAAAATATTAGGACTTACAGTCTTACAAATTATTTTCTTAGTCTTACAAATTATTTTGTTTCAACATGCATAACTATTTAATGTATCAACATATAATATAGACAAAACACATCATTAGGTCCATATAATTCTATGTTTTGTTTCAATGAGTCTCTGTACAATTTTAATGTTTTATTAAGTCCTTCTACTTTGACAATACACTCTTTTAGGTCATTGTACTATTTTATTTCTATAGATTCCTTGTACAATTTTTTATTTTAATTAGTAAATCCTTCTACTTCGTATATTTGATATCATTAAGTCTTTAATTATCTAATAAAAATAACATAATCTACATTTTTTAATTATTTAAATAATTAACTCAAGATATTAAATATTTTTTTATGCATTTATGTGTAATAATATATTTAAATAATGAAAAAATTGGTCTCTTAGCCCACTGATGTCGATCCATTTGTCATATGCATTTTAATTTTATTTTTCTATTTCTATATTTTATAGATAAATTATAGTAATAATTTTTTATTAGAAAAATAATTCACTAACTAATAACACTAATCAAGCTTAATTTCATATAATACAAAAAAAATATTAAAACCCATGAATTAATTTCCAGAACAGGACGATGACCGTTTATATTTCTTTTTCATCTTCTAATTAGATTCTCATTTTTTTAATTATTGATCAAAGTTTTATTAGTAATCTATAATAATTGGATTAGGTTAAATAATAAAAAAATAATAAATTAATTCATTAGTTCTGTCAAACATTGACCTCTTTTTTTTTCTTCTTCTTTTTTTTTAGTGAAATAAAGAATTGGTAATATGAAATAAAAAAGTAAAATGATCTATAAAATATAAAAACTGCAGAGGGATCTCTTGAAATAAAATAAAAATTTATAGGGACTTGAGAAAATAGATTTTGTAAGTAGAAAGACCTATTAAAATAAAAAAAGTTTGTAAAGAGACCTATCGAAATAAAACATATAGGAGTACAAGGACCTGAGAATGTGTATTTTACTTATAATATATGTATATTATTGTATTTGCATAATTTATTGCATATATTATTTACTTATATATATTTGTCACGACCCCAAATTAATATCTGATTAATATGAAGTGTGACCGGCACGACTCGATCCCAATGAAGGATGGATCAAGGCGCGAACCAGAAATAATTAAATAAAGGAATAAACTACCGTATTCCAGGAACGATAATTTACTGTGAACTCTAATTCATAAGTGAGTTTCAATTCACAAAATATAACTGAAGAAATAAATACCTCAGAGTAGCAAAAAGGTATCATCGAGTTCAAGACATACTGAAGACTTGACTCGGTTATACTAAAGTAGCGGAAGCAAAATAACATAACGAAATACAGGAAATATTCTGAGTCCTGTACAAAACGACTTTCTTTCCCAGCACTTCACCCTGCACCATCAACCCTCAACCTGCACATTTTAAAAAAAACAAACATGCAGGGCTGAGTACAAGTATACTCAGTGAACACATTGCCAAGAATATCATAATACATATCTGATATTATGAACGTTCATCAAAACTGTTTTATTATCATGCATCATCTGAGTAAACACACAGGGGTTTTTATCTGAAAAGGCCCTATGTTTTACTAAATCATTTTCTGTCTTTGCGCGCGCTTTTCTGTTGTATGATCATCCATATCCCAACTGTGTGCCAAGGAATAGCTCCGCTCAGCCTTTTCCGCACATGTCGAGGAATAGCTCCGCTCAGCCTTTTCCACGAATACATATCTGAACTAAACTCCGAGGAATAGCTCCGCTCAGCCTTTTCCAAGAACGTTTAGCACCGTCGATGTCTTAGTCAAGAATAGCTCCGCTCAGCTTTTCTCTCTTCCTAATATCACCGACTCAAGTGTGCACTAACCTCGGTTAACATGCTAAGTTAGCACGAGGCCCGATCGATTTAACAGTTAGAAACCCCTTGCGAGCTAACTAAATACGGATAAGGATATCATAGAAAACAAATATTTTATGCATGACAATCATTTATTTGCATCAGAATAATTAACTGCGGGTGAGTAAAAACTTAAATCATTATTTGGACTAAGAGTCCGTTGAAAAAGAAAGCCCACCTTTCACTGACGTTTTAATTACTGCAGCTGCTAATTCCCCACTGGTCTTATTCGTTGCGGATCTGCTAGCCTTCAGTAGATAAAAATACACTTAGCATGTTGATCCAAATCCGATAGGACTCAACACGAAACGAAGGCCTATTTGAGTCTAGTATCCGTTCTAAATTTTATCTTAGCTTAAGGGTTATTCTCAACCCTAGCTATTATACATATTAAGGCATACATCATCATCATTTAAGGTATCAACAATACCTTAACATCATCGCAATTAGACTCTAGCAACAAAATCAACATTAAGCCCATAGACTAAACATGGTTCCGCACAACGTCTATCTTTGCAAAATTGTCTGATTTGACTCACTAAGGTATAGGGATTGTACCATATACCAACGGAAAACCACGGGAGTCTAGTTTACGGCTAAATTTATGGTGACTCAAGATGATAAATAACGAAAAAGTTATGATCATTTTACTAAAACGTGGCAGAATTGCCAGAATTTCCGAAATCAAACTCGTGACTTGACTTTGAAGATTTTTCACGATCGATTCGGGAAGAGTTACGGACTGGGCTATATACCATTAGAAAGCCACGGAAGTCTAGAATTTTTACAAATTTACAGTGGCTTAAAATGATGACAAATGAAACGGATATACCCGTTTTACCAAAAGGTAGCGAAACTGTCCCGAATTTCCGAAACAGAATATATGACCTAACTTCGCCGATTTTTCATAAATTCCTCAGAACGAATTAGGGAATGGGATTTATACCATTGGAAAGCCAATTAAGTCTAGTTTTTGGCAAAATTTACGGTGTCTCAATCGGACGTAAAACGAGGGAGTTATGCTCGTTTAACCGGAGGGTGGCAAATCTGCCGAACCGCGCGCGAAATGCACGAACTCAAACAAAACATATCTAAAAACTCATTTCTAAATCATTTAACATGCTTTGAAACACCAAACCTCAATCCAACATGTTTAAACATTAATCAACAGGTTATCTCAAAATCTTTGCAACACAAATATATATATATATCTCGCATGAAAAAAAACTGGAACATAAATCATGCAACAATATAACTCCAAGTTTTCGAAATACCTTTCAAAAGTCGAAAATGGAGATGAAGAAGATGAAGTCACAGCTGGTGTTCCTCCCTCTCACTCTCTCGTAAATTTTGAAGAAGAAAGGAACGAAAAAGAAGAAGAAGAAGAAGAAGAAGAAGAAGAAGAAGAAAGAAATGAAGGTGAAGAAAGGTGGCAGCTCTCTCTCTTGGCAATAGATATATACCAAACAAATATCTATTTTTACTATTCCTAATATGGATAATTAAGAGCAAATCAAACATGTTTATCCACTTTTTAAATTTGGATAATTGAAAAGGGGACAAAAACTCACGTGGGAGACATGGCTTCCCCAGACTTAGTTGACTTTAGCTTAATTTTTTTTTTACAACAAATATATATATAAAAAACCATGCATAGATTTATTATGTTATCCACTTGCCAAATTGGATATATGAAAGGAAAAAAAAAACGTGGGGCATGGTTACACAATCTTGGTTGATTAAAAAAAAATATACTCGGTTGTTCGGTTATCGTGATATTTTCCGTCTCCGGAAAAATTCCAAACTAAACCGATATTGTTAAATAATTCACTTACTTTAAAACAATAATTTATCAAAAATTATTGATTTTAAAACACTGCTTTAAAAATACTGGTTTTAAAATTTCTCGATAATTAAAACGTCCAAAACTTAGAGAATATCTAATTCTCTTAACTTGAGCATCTCGTTTAAATTATCTAAATTTAAACAATTGCATGACTGGAGAATATCTGAGTCTCCCAGTCCTGAAATTAATTATCGGAATATCTGATTCACGATAATCACGCACCGTAAATAAAATAGGAATCGAATTTATCTGAAATTACGATTCCGGCTTTCCATACAGAAAAGGAGATAAACCCTAACTGAAATATTTAATCCACCTACGGAATTTTAATTGACCTTGAATTCATGGAACTTAACGGATACTTCCGACCCTAATCTGACTGAAAATTACTATACTAAATAGTAATTGCAACAATTTACTGCAGTTAAGCAGTAATTAATTTACGGGGTATTACAATATTATATCCACATCATTAGTTATAGCTATTCTGGAGATTTAGCATAAATTCAAAGAAAGTGAAATGGTTGCAATTAAAAGTACATATGGAGTTTTGAAGACTTTAAACATAACTATCATGCACGAAAAAGCCTAAAGCAACTAAAGTGAGAGAAAGGAAAAAAAATACAAATTGTAGGCTTCTGAAGTGCAAGAAGAGACAAAACACACAAGAGTAAAAGTATTGAAGATTAAATTAAGATCAAACTAGAAAAAAATTAATTTTTAATGTGAATATATAGATTCACATTATAAATAATATAAACATCCTTGATTATTACTAATATTTCAAATTTTTGTTGATTCATTACATATTTCTACGAATTTTATGTGCATTGTATTTTTACAGTAGATAATATTGTGTGTTTTTCACTTATCTGTAGTTCTCAGTAGGAAAAATATGCAAATAATCCATCAACTATTATTTATTGAATTTATTACCCACTTCTTTATTTTTTGGCTCAAATAGTCTCCTTTACGTCGTTAAATATTAGACCATGTAGACCCTTAATTATTTGGATGAAAAAGTTAACGATGTTAGCAAGTACAAACTAACACACTATATTTTTTCACACACACTTAGATCTAAGCACCCATTAACACGTTTTTTACACACGAAAAATTAGTACAAATTATTGGGGAAGAATAATATGCTTTCAATACATTTTTTGTTGTTAAATTCTAGACTAGAAATCCATTGTAAATTTTTGTCTTGATCAAATAGGATATATACTGTGAATTTTGTTGTTATGTTTTCATTGTAATTAACTTTAACCCAGAAATGAATTATGATGAGTATTATAATTAAAAAATTATTTCTTACCCCTCTCTAACTTCCCGCTTTAGCGTTTATTTTTATTATTTTTTAATTCAGCTTTAGACACAATTTTTACGTATCTGCAATTATTATGAAAACTTAATGTTTGTTGATTTATGGTGGTAATAATTGTTTTTTCCAATTATTTGTATACTAATTTTTTGGTGTAAAAAGTGTGTGTTGGTGCATGGAAAGATTTAAGTATGTATAGAAAATGTATGTTAATGTATTTTTATTAACACTGTTAACTTTTTCGTTCAATGAAGGATCTATGTGATTCAATCACGCATAAAAATTGAGGCACTAGCTACTTACACTTTTACCTTTATTAGTTATATATTTGAATATAAAACCATCATAAAAAAAAATATATCATATTCATATTCCCCACCAAAGCACACGTAAAATTGATTGCATAAGGTAAATATCGACTATTTCTAATATATATATATATATATGTATTTTGTATCTCTTTCAAAATCTTAGATAAAATTTCTGAAATGCATAAATTAAATGCAACTATTGATGTAAATGCACAAATAATTCATATTATTTTCAAACGGATGTACTATTCAATACTATTTATGCATACTTATAATATTTTTTGTTAAAATTATTCATTAATTGTAACACCCCAATTCCTAATGAATAGGAACGCTACTAAAAATCCCTTTCTTCATATCAAATATTTTAAAATATAATGCGGAAACTAGAAAGTAATAAAAAAATAAAATAAAAAGATCTATCTATATTTATATGTCATAATAGAGTGGAAGAGAATCTGCCTAACCTGCCTAATAGATGTCATATAAATTAAGATAAATTTCGAAATAGAATTCATATAGTAATTCATACTCCTTCGATAAATTTTGCAAAATGAAATGTATATACATCCTAACAAGGTAACAACCCGTCATAACATAAACTAAGCGAAAGCATGATACTTGGGTCACAGCCCATAAACTCAAATACGTATCTTAGCCCTCATCAAACAAACGTATCCAAATGTATCCAAAGTCCGAAAGATCGAGTCACAACCAACCATAATAATCAACGTTTATCAAATAATCTAAAATATGATCGAGATAAGTTAGTAATAGCAAAGTTTATAAACATGTGAAATTAAGAGAACATCGTGGTCATTTCTCCGCCCGCTTCGCCTCTCGACACCTTAACCTGAAAATATTAAAATGAATAGGGCGTGAGCATGTAAACATACTCAGTGGGGAATACACTGCAAGCAGCTATAACCAATTGTGTAATGCATCATACAAATGAACACATAAACTTAGTTGATATAGTGAGACTAGCCTCGGTCCCTTATGGACCTGACCCCTCGTGGGCCTACCCCTTGTGGGCAATCAACTTTGTCGATCCCTTGTGGATCATGAACCTCTTGTGGGCCACATTAGTTCATAGGCATGATACACAACACAACAATGATTATAACCATGTAACAACTACGCTTACAGATAAAAGTAAACCCCACCTCGAATGAAGATCAAAGTAAACCTCTTAAAGCCTCAAGTTGTTGTCCATCTTCGAGCTCCGAATGCGCCACTCCTAGCACTTTAAAATTACTTCTTTAGATATCGGGCCTTTAAGATATTATTTGAGTAAGTTTATCATTTTTACGAACTATAAATCATCTTATATCATTTGGATATTTCAAGGCCCTTTAATTAAAATTAAAAATCTAAATTCAACAATAAACATAATTTCAGCTAACCTTAAACTCATTAAAAGCATTTGACATATTTATGAATTTAAGTGTAGTAACATAGCTAAAAAAAACTCAAGTCATATGCTCATTCATATGAAGTTTAGATTTAACTTAAATTATTTCTCAAATTATGGACTTAATAGACGTTTATAAAATTCTAGAGGTCATAGCACACTTTATTAAAATCTTCAACTTGCTATAACAATTCAAAATAATTCAAGAGCCCAATTGGTTATTCTATACAATCAAAATCCTCAAATTCAATCATTTAAAAGAAATCCCCTGTTTTACTTATCCTGTACCAGTTCTAATAAATCACCCATATCTCCTCAACTAAAACTCAAAATCAAGAAATTCCAAGTTCTTTATAATCCTAAGACACATATCTAAAACTGTCCTAGAAATAGACATTCCCAAATTTCGAAATTAAAAGGGCTAAAAAGTCGAATTAAGTAAACAAAATTAATCTGTTCGGAAAAACTGACAAGCTTCGGTAAAATGATTTTAACTTCGTCTACAAAATTCATATTAACCCGATTCAAGTTTCAAATGAAAGCTAAGACAATAACCTACAACTATGATGTGGTTTAGACATCCAAAAACAGCTCGAAGAAGTCAGAATTTCAATCATACTAGGGGTATCTGTGCTGCCCAAAATAAACAGATTTGGATTGTAGGTTTTCTCTTTGATTTTTACAATTAAATCTTTATGTTCTTTCATAGTCAAGCACTTATATATGTTATATATGAAAACTCCAAGATAAAAAAATGATATAATTTATAATTAACCCATGCTCCTATCTTTAAGAATTGAAGAAGATTGAACAAAATAATTTGTAATGAGCCAAGGGAATCCAAAACCTTCATTTTCTACTTCTAGGCAGCCCTCCATACCACCTTCCAACCTCATTAATCATGCAACAATGTGAATCCCAAAATCAAAGGAACAAGAAAGGAAAAGAGGGAGAGAAGCTTTACCTTGCTTAGGAGAAAACCGACGGGAGAGAGATTGAGAGCTTCTGTGTGTATGTCTGAGAGAGCTTACTCTTCTTTTATTTTTTTTTTTTTTTTTATTTTACAAGAAGTTGGAGAGAGGAGAAGAGAGATCAAAGTGAGAGAGTGTGAAAATGGATCGAAAGTGTGTGTGAGAGAGAAGAGTGTATCCACTTTTATTTTGAGAGAGAGATTTTCTAGAATGTTAAAGTAGGAGAGAGAGCGAGAGTATTCTAGAATAATAGGGAGGAAGAGGGATAATGTGCTATATCCATTTTTATTTTATTTTATTTATTTATTTTTCTATCTTCATAAAAATGTTTTGATATTTTTTTTTAAATAATAATTTATTAACTTACCTACTCATTTCATTTCCCCTCTTTTTTATTTATTAAATGTATTGAAATATCTATAATATATACTACTATTATTGTTAGCTAAAACAAGCTCTTGATTAACTAATACTTAATTTATTAAATTCCATTCGCATAGGCCCGATGCTCGTTTTATTAAAAATCCTAGATTCTATATTTTATAGTTTATATATGAATTTATGTTAGGGCGCATCGTAGCTCAAGTGCCGGACAACCTGTAAACATTTAAATCAAAAACACTAAATATCATAAACAAAATAATTTAATTTGCAAAATAATAATAATTTAATTTTAAAAAGATTTGGGGTATTACATTAATATTTATTAATATTACAAGTTTTACAGATTTTATGGTGTTAAATATTAGCCATTTTGGACAAAAATACTCTATCCTCATTTTTTAAATGATTCATAAAAAAGAAAAAAAAAGGCGCGTTGGTCCCGACGCGCGCTCATCTGGAGCCCTGCTGGCCCTGCACCAGCATGCGCGCCCACCACGCTCGACTGAGTGAGCAAGTGCGCGCACGCGTAGCAGGCTCGTATCCGTGCGCACTAGACTCGCGCTGGTGCACGGGCGCGCGTCGGCAGCCCCCCACTTACCTGCGCGCGCGCATAATTTTATTTTTTCTTTTTTTTAGACAAATTCTTTAAATAAAGGGTATTGTAGAAAAATCTAAGTGTTTGTGGAAAAATTAATGTGTATTTTTCTAACTCCAGTACTATTTTCATCTAGGAAATAGTCTATATAATCCAAATTTTAATCTAGAGGGGCCTATTTGAGTCAAATAGTTAAGGAAATGGCAACGAGCTCCCCACGTAATAGTTGAAGAGCTACGTGCACATTTTCCCAATTTTATATTAAAACTTTAAAACTACATATTTTATTTTTAGGGAAAATAGTAAAATGCCCCGACCCCTCAATTATTCCTTAGGGTCTCACCTTTCTAAAATGTCTCATATTGCACACCCTTATATGGATGTAAAATTTAATAGCGTTAAACACACACTAATATAAATATTTCTCTCATACTTGAATCTTTACATATACTTTCACACACAATTAATTTAAATACATTTTTACAATTAATTAACAAAAATTACAAAAATCAAATAAAATAATAAATACACACAAAATTTATTAATTAAATAATAAATACATAATAGCAATATAATATTAAGAATTAAATATTTTTAATGTGTGTGTGTATAAATAGATAATTTATAAAATCATTTTAATCTAAAATTATTAAATATACCAAGTTTAAGTTATCACTATTTAAACCAATACTTTATTCTGCTTCGCCAACTTTTTATCTTGTTCAGTTTGATATTTTTAGATCATAACGATATTGGAGAATGGAGATTTGGAGAAAAAATATATATCTAAATATATCAACATTAAAGTACTGCTTTTTTTGTCTAATATTCATGAACACCAAGCTAAACCTCAAATCCATGCATCATTCATTCTTTTAATTTTGCACCAAATTTTGCGGTTGGGTCTCATGTGTTTTTTAATTTTATATTAATTTAAAATAAATATATAATGCTTTTAATTATTTACCTTAACTATAATTCATGTATTTTTTATTCGTGAAAATTTTGGCGACGGACATACCAACGTTAGTCCCTCGCTACTAATGATGGATTATAATTTGTTGCTATAATTGGTCGCTAAATCACGTTTTTCTTGTAGTGCACTATATATATTTATATCAAATTATAAATATGAATCACTTATTTTAATGTAAATCATTTTCTGATTATTGATTAATCTAGAATTTTTAAATATTATTATATTTATAAAATGATATGTATATATATATATATATATATATATTGAAATGTATTTTTTTAATTGGCTACTCAAATTTAGTATAATAAAATTATTCAAAATTTAAGCAAATTACTTGAATTGCGTGCAATGCATGCTTTCTCTCCTAGTCTAACAAAAAACAAGAACAAAAACATTCGAAACAAGTAAAGGTCAAATAAATATAGTGAGAGTTGATTTTTCTAAAACTAATTAAAAACTCGATTTATAAAAAATAAAAAATAAACTTTCCCGTGTAATTGTATATTTGTAGTTTACAAAATTACTAGTCAGTTCGTTAAATTGTGATTGACTTATTCCATGGTGGAATGTAGCCGCCAAAATTTCAAATGTGAAATCGAGTAATTTTGAAATATTTTGAGATAACCTAGAAAGTCATGAAAGAAAATGGTCTGCATGCAGAATTGGATTATTGTGCAAGATACAACTATTTTATTCGGTCATTCAATTATCATCAACGCGGGCAAGAAATATATATATGCATGTAGTGGAATTAATAAGAAGGATATGATTTAAAATGGAATTGACGTTCCTATTTCAACCAAGAATGATGAAATTTTGAAAAGTCAATTTGAAAGGTGGAGTTTGAAAATGGTGAGCTTCAATTCTGAGAAACTAAGTATACGCGTTTCCGACTGAGAAATTAAGAAGCTTATAAATAGAAGGCAATATTGCAAGAGTCTCAAACACAAATTTATCTTCTCTAAATCATAAACCATGAAAACTCCTTCAATCTCAACTCTCTCATTCATTCTTCTTCTAATTTTCTCATGCTCATCGGCAGCTTCTGCTGATGGGCACGATGATTTTCTGGAATGTCTCTCCGATCAGTTTCAGAATAATTACTCCTCGATTTCGAACGACGTTTACACCACTGCCAACTCATCATACACTTCCGTCCTAAAATTCTCGATTCGAAATCTGAGATTGGATACGGAATCAACTCCGAAACCCCAAGTGATTATAACCCCAGAACATGAATCCCAAATCCCTGCTATCATACACTGCGCCAAAGCAAGTGATCTGGAAATCAGAACTCGAAGTGGTGGCCACGACTTTGAGGGACTGTCTTATGTCTCGCAAGTCCCGTTTGTGATCGTTGATCTGATCAATCTCAGTGAAATAACAGTCAATGTTGAGGAGAAAACTGCATGGATCGAAGCAGGTGCAACGCTCGGTTCCGTATACTACAGGATAGCAGAGAAAAGCCCAGTTCTGGGATTTCCTGCTGGCCTCTGCCCATCTGTGGGTGTTGGTGGACACATCAGTGGAGGAGGGTATGGCGCCATGATGAGAAAATACGGTCTGGCTGGAGACAATGTCATCGATGCTAGAATAGTCGACGTTAATGGAAGAATTCTGGACAGAAAGTCAATGGGTGAAGATCTGTTCTGGGCTATTAGAGGCGGCGGAGGTGCTAGCTTCGGTGTAATTGTTGCATGGAAGGTACAATTGGTGGATGTTCCAGAAAGAGTCACCGCTTTCTCAGTGATAAGGACTCAGAATGTGACTCAACTCCTTCACCGCTGGCAATACGTGGCTCCGAAAGCCGACAAGGATTTGTTCCTCTCAGTAACCTTTAATCGGGTGAATTCGACTATCCAAGCTAATTTCATTTCCCTTTTCCTCGGTGGGGTTGACAGATTACTCGCATTGATGCAAGAAAGCTTCCCGGAGTTGGGGATCGTGAGAGAAGAGTGCTCGGAAGTGAGTTGGATTGAATCGGCCTTCATTGTAGGACAAATTCCGGAGGGGCCTCTTGAAGTTCTGCTCAACAGAACTGATCGGAACCTAAGATCCGCCAAAGTGAAATCAGATTATGTGCAGCAACCCATTCCTGAATTCGTGTTTGAAGGGATCATCAGACAGTTATATGAACCGGAAGCCTATGGGACTATTATCTGGATGGTCCCATATGGTGGAAGAATGGATGAAATTTCTGAGTCCGCCACTCCGTTTCCTCATAGGGCTGGTAACTTGTATAAACTTGCAGGTTTGGTTTATTGGGACGATGATGAGTCTCAAAATTCAGACAGGTACATAAATTGGAGCAGGAGGTATTACAGTTACATGACTCCTTATGTTTCAAAATTCCCCAGGCAAGCTTACCTCAACTATAGAGATCTTGACATTGGAGTCAACAACGTTGATGGGAAGACCAGTTACGCACAAGCCAGCATTTGGGGCATGAAATATTTCAAGAATAATTTCAATCGCCTTGTTCGGGTGAAAACCGTAGTTGATCCTGACAACTTCTTCAAGAATGAACAGAGCATTCCATCCTTGCGCTCTAACTTCTAACAAGTGGCCGGATTAAGATATGATATTCTTCGTGAACATAGTTGACAGTACATGCTTAATTATTTGATGTAATTTTCTGGAAATACTTACTGTACATTTATTTTTTTATTTTTTTAATAAACACGTTTTCTTTTATCAATCTCTCTCTACTTTTATGAACACATCCCATTTTCCACATCTTTTGGCACGCCATAATTAATACGAAGCATCAAGCAAAAAACTATTTTAGATAAATCACATAAAAACATGCATTACGATTATAATTATTAAGTATCTTCTTAAGAAATGATAATTTATAAATACAAATGCATAAATTAAAAACTTATGAGCTTGAGTGAATAATAACAAAAAATATATACTAAAAAAAATCAATTAAATATATAGTAAAACATGAATATAACCAATGTTTGGATATAGTAAAACATGAATCAAATAATGGATCATTTTATTAGACATGTAACGAGTAAATATATTGTGTGCAGTTGATTTAGAACATTACTTTTTTAGGAATAAGGTCCATTTTGATCCATTAATTATACATATTCAAAATCTTAATTTGATCATTGAACCAAAGTTTGGCCCAAATTGCTCATATAGTATTTTTAAATGGTATCACGATGACCCATCCGTTGCTCTCTCAGCTAATGGACGTTAAGTTCCGTCCACTGAGGAAGCAATGAAGGGATCATCGTGATACCTTATAAAAAGTTACGGGAGCAATTTGGCAAAAATTTTGTTACGAGCCAAAATAAAATTCCCAAATTATACTTTATTCCATACAACATATAATTGAATAATATTGTATTAATTCCAACAAATATATATTACATTAAATTTACTTTAAAAACTCTCTACAACTATGCCTTATAAATTTTGAGATAATAATAAACTAACTTATAACTAAATAACTAATTAAGATTTATGTATAAAATTATGAACATTAAATAAAATTACCATGTAAACACCAAATTGATACAATGACAATAGAGAATAGGGATAAGGTCCAATTTAGCCCCTAAATGATTTTTCGAGGAGCATTTTGGCCCTTAAACTAATTTTGGTCCCACTTACCTCTTGAACTTTCGAACTCAACTCAATTAACCCCTTGAACTTTTGAGCTTAACCCAGTTAGCCACTTGAAGATAAAAATTAAGTTTTATTTTGGTTATTTCTAAATAAAATATAATAAAATAAAAAGGAAAAAAATTGTAACTATTATTCCCCCCACCAAAAAAGTAAGAATATACCAGCATTTCTCGTTCAATATGTCCAAATATATATAACCTAGCATAATTTTAAAAATATATAAATTGATGAGTTAATTGAAATTACATTATCTTTGAAGTAATTCACTATAAATACAATCCGAAAAATACTTCATTTCTTATATATATATGTATGTATGAAATTATACTGTATGGATTCTGAGAATGAAAATCTATATATAATAAAAAAAAATATTTTATTAGATATATATATATATAACGTTGAGTGCGCAGGTGCGCGCACGCACTAGCAGCCCCGCACCCGTGCGCGCTAGACTCGCGCAGGTGCACGGGTGAACGTCGGCAGCCCCCCACTTACCCGCGCACGCACATAATTTTATTTTTTATTTTTTTAGACAAATTCTTTAAATAAAGGGTATTGTAGAAAAGTTGGACAAAATAATAATATTTCACAAAAAGTGGCTTAAAAAGGGGTTTTTTTTTTTTTTTTTTTACTGGCTACTTTGACATATTGTCACTAAGTAAAATTCACCCAAATCTTTAAGTATAGATTGTTACGCAATTTTTTAAGTATGTTTTACAGTCCATATATGTTAGCAGGGTATTGCACCCAGTGGAGACCCTCAAGTAGTGGGTTATTCTTGTAAAAAAAAATAGGAAAAATCAAAAATAAAAATTGTATTTTGAATAAATAAAGTTAACGAATTCGTTTAAAATCAATTTCACTGGAATTGAGGAGTGGAATGAATTTGAATTGAATTTGCAGATTTTATTTTGGCTTCTAACAAAATTTTGATGAAATTGCTCCTTTAACTTTTTAAAAAGTATCAAGATGGTCCCTTTGTTGCTCCCTCAACAGACGAACATTAACGTCCATCCATTGAGGAAGCAACGAAAGACCATTGTCATACATTTTTAAAAAATTTATAGGAGCAACTTGGGCCAAACTTTGATTCCAACGACATTAGAATTGATAAATAATTAAAAATAAAAATATTGAAATAAAAATAAAATATTTAGTTTTTTTCAAAAAAGAACTTATAAACTTATAAAAATATTTATTTTTAAAATTATTTTTTAAAATATATTTATGTTTTTTAAAAATACAATGTAATATCCAAAAAAAAAATTATCATCCAAAATTTAATTATAGATGCAAATCTTATAGTTAGAATAAGTAGTATAGTTTATATTTTAATTAATCCAACATCTTGAAGTGGGCCTTAGAAAAATATAATTAGTTAAGCCTATCTATTGTTGGAGCCTTTGATTTTCGGCCTAGTGTAGTGGATGGCCCATCCTAGCCCATTACCCATAAATATATATCTATGATAAATGAATGAATAATTCATTTTCTCCATTTCAGATTTTAGGTCAGCCCCTTTCCTCTCTCTTCTCTCTCCCTCTCGCCTCCCCCTCTCCTCCAGCGCCGGCGGCGGCGCCACCGTCTCCACCGACCGGAATAATATTCCAGCGACCTTATTTTTAGCATGCAATTACATTTTCGGACTCCCCTTCTTCTCCTCTTTCTTTTTCTTTGAATATTTTTAAGAGATTTTGAAGTTTAGGCTTCCGATTTTCGGATCTAAGAATGGGTTAAACCCTAGCCTATCAATACTTCATTTTCTTCTTTATTTTTCAACTTTATTTTCGATTTTAGTATGTAGATTGTGATTTTCGGGCTGTTTTAAATTATTTCCGTAAAAATATTTTCTTAATTTTATTTAAAGTGTTCTTGGTGTTCTTGACTACTTTAATTTAAGGTTAAATGGTGGATTGTTGAAATGAAAAGAAAAGAAAAGGAAAAAAAAAATAAAATGTAAATTGTTTAGATATTTTGGTATGATTGCCGTGTGTGCGTGCGTGTGTTACTGGTGTGTGTGTGTGTGTATTTCTTGTTCTTTATTTTTTTGTTCTTTGTTTTGTTATTACTTTTTATTTATTTAGTTATTTTCACCTTTTCGTATAGATCCTTCCATATTAATTAAAAAGCATAAGTTATACTTTAAAATCAAATCATAGCCTAATTGATAAGTTATGCATTTTTCTTGTTCAATCCTTCTGGTTGACAGCTTAATTTGCACTCTTTTTAATAAGTTATTAAAAAATGGAATTATGATATTATTTAATAAAAAAATAAAAATGAACGATAAAAAAACATAGCCAAAATTTTATTACATGGTCTTGATTAATGGTTAAGGACTATTCTTGTTGTTACAAAGATCTAGGGTTTGAATTTATTTGGGAGTAGATTATTGTTTTAATTAATAAGGTGTATTTTATGACTATATTTAAATAAAATCTTGGACTTATTTTTGAAAATGGGATTTGGTTTAGTGGTTGGGGATTAATGTTTATATTAGAGAGGTTTAAAGTTCAAAACCCCTTACATGCATTTTTAGATCTATTTTATTGCAATTAATATCTTCTGTTTTAACTATAATGAATTAAAATCATGTGTTATGTTTTCGAAAATGGTGCTTGCCTTAATGGATATATTCAGATTTGTTAACTGAAAGGTTAAGTGTTTGAATCCTATTAATGTAGTTTTAATCATTTTTATCTAAGATTATTTTGGATCTTATATAATTAATGTCACCTAATTCATTTCGAAAATGGTGTTTAGTTAAGTGGTTAGAGTTCAGATTATTGTTTGAGAAGTTTGGGGTTCGATTCTTATTAAGCTAATATTTATGCTTTTAACCTTTTTATCATAAAACCTTTCTGGACTATATAAATTATTAATGATGGTTTATAAATTTTGAAAATGAGTCTTAGCCTAGTTGTTAGTGTTCTAATTGTGATTAAGGGGGGGGGGTCCAGGGTTCGAAACCTCTTGATACAGTTTTAATTAATTCTTATTTTGTGTATTTTAATTCAAAGCATACATGAAGCTATTTAATTAAAGTGGTTTGTTTTATGTTATATAAAATCATTTGGTATAGTGGTTAAAGTCTCATTATTTTATAGTAAAGTCATGAGTTCAAATCATTTTGACTACAATTTTATTTATGCATTTATTTATTTAATTTATTTTTTTCTATTTTGTTTAACTTTAGAATTTAATTTAAAATTAAGTATATAATAAGTGATATTTTACTTTATTGGGAAATTATTATCTTTTAAACCATTCATTTAATCATATGATTTTAACCTACATGATTAAAATATATTTTTCTTGATCAAGTACTCGGGTATAGCTTCTTAAAGCTAGGATTACCCGTTTGATCTCCAAGCATCGTCTTTTCATGACCTTATTCTATAGACTTGCCTTTATACCCTTATACCCGTATTTACTTTATAGAATAGGTTAATAACCACAATGAGCTTCTAAGTCTTAGTCTTTATGTGTAGGACAAAACACGGAACATCGGACTTAGGGGACTTCTAGAAGAATCGTTAAAGCTTCAGCTTTAATAGCTATCAGGTGGGCTATACTATATCTTTGCAAGTTGTATCTTTCGAGTTATTAAGCTCTGCTTTTGTTAAAATTGCATATGTGACTATCTGTGTTAAATATTTACGTGCTACTGTATGTTGTCGGAGTCTCATAAACCAGCGCTGTACCAATGTGAGTAGCTACAGTATGCATGCATTATTCGTCATGCCCTACTCCTTGTCGGTGAGACTAAAATGAAACACTCTTTGGTTACACTCTTTGGTTATACTCATTCGGTATACTTTGGCCATACTCAACTTTACGCGTTGGTGATGTAGTATGGGTTGCAGGCAGTGACTGGTTATACTCTTAAGCGCTTCACGATAAAATATTTTGGTGAACTTAGGTTGCTTTCAACTTTAAAACCTCCTAAGCTTCACTACCTGCATAAACACAGATAGATTACTTTAACAAAATGATTTGCATAACTTGAATTGTGAAAACTTGCCCACTGAGTGCATTAGTACTCATCCCAAATCTTTTTAAACATTTTCAGGTCAGTAGGCTGGAGCGTAGAGGTGATGAGGCTGAGAGATGGGCTTTTGTTATTTACTGAATTCCCATTATCTCTTTTTGTTAATTCTTATGTTACGAATTAAGCTTCCGCACTTATACTACTCTTTTGTTAAAGCACTAAGAATCCTGATCTTGGTGTTTTGGATCTATATATGTATTAAAAAGCATGTTTGGTTGTTCTAAATCTTCTCTTGATATTTCTTTGATTAATTAATTACCCCTTTCTTTCCCGCTTCTTAATTCCAACCTCCGTGGTGTCCATTTCCACGGTCTTTTGGGACCGGGGCGCTACAAAGTGGTATCAAAGCCAGGTTTGCAATTCTGCAGACCTGCTGGATCTTATTACATTTCTATTAAATTCCCGTGTGATATTATATAAGCCCTCAGCTCGTCACTCACGCAACAGCTTAAAAGGTACGCATGTTTTTATGCGGACTTTAGTTTTTAAAAGTTTACATTATTTATTGAAGTGTTAAGTTTGTCTGAAAATGAAAGATTAGGATTCACTGTGTTGACAGGAATTCCTCGAAAGATTGATTTCTATGTTGATTGCATACTCGCATTAACTGCGTTGATTGCGTACTCTGTTGCTATTTTGATAGAATACTGGTTTTGAAATATATTTGTGAGCATATTGGTTCTGTCTAAAAACTATGTTGATTACATAATTGTATGAACTTGTTTATCTATGCCTTGTGCATACTTGTGATGTTGAGAATGTGCAGAATGCATACTGTGAACTGTGATAGCCAAAAAGTGTTTGTTATATATATACTCTGGAATGAGAACGAGAACTTAAAAGTTTGATAACGTAAGATGAACTTAGCCTGTAGTTGGTGAACTTAGACTGAGCTTGTAAGAACTTGTGAAATTTGTTTGAACATAGACTGAAAAAAAAATCGTGTTACCTTTATGGATGGAGAGATGTTTGTTTATGATTCGTGTTACCTTTATAGATTTTGTACGAAAGTGTTGATCGATTGGAGATTTGAGTAGTTGCAGAATGCCAAGAGGAAGACTGAGAAATGTGAACTTGGCTATGCCTGAGGCGCCAAATAACCCGCAAGTTCAGGAACCAAGGATTGAAATGGAGTTCAGACGCCATAATCCCTCGACTTTCAATGGAGAGGGTGATCCACTCACAGCTGAACGTTGGGTTCGAGTTCTGGAAAAGATCTTTGGGTTTTTGAAATGCACCGATAAAGAGATGGTAGCATGTGCTCTATATCAGCTCGTAGGTGATGCTGATTTCTGGTGGGAGTCAGTTCGAAGGACAATACCCGATGTAGATTAGGAGTTGTTCACCTGGGAGGACTTCAAGATGATTTTATATCAAAAATACATTCCAGCACATTATCAGCATCAGAAGGCCAATGAGTTCTGGAATCTCAAGCAGGGGAGTAAATCAGTGGCAGAATATGATTTGCAATTCAACAGGTTATCTCGATATGCACCACAGATAGTAGACACGGAAGAGAAGAGGATTGAAAAATTTCGCATGGGTTTGAAACCGGAAATAGGCACTGCACTGATTGGAAAGGACGAAACAAGCTATGGTCAAATACGGAGTTGGGCGCTTAGCATTGAGGCAATGCAGGGGACACCAAAGGCTTAGGCATCTCAACCAGCAGCTGAGGATCAGAAGGGGAAACGGAAGTGGGATGGTCCACAACAAGGTTATCAAGGAAAGAATTTTCAGCATAACTATCAAGGAGGAAGGAATTTTGGATCAAGGCCTGCAGGACAGGGGAATGTTGCACCAAAATCTCAAGGCTATGAAGGAAATGCACCGATGTGTGCAAGTTGTACCAGACATCACTTTGGGCCATGTGTCCAATGCTATCGGTGTGGCCAACATGGCCATTATGCTAACAAATGCCAACAGAATTCTGGATTACAAGATCAGCAGCAGCAGAGACCACAATTCAGACAAGACATGACAAATACGGGACCACAAGGTGGAGCAGGTCGAGTGAATAATAACAACAACAGAGGTAATCTTAGGCCTCAGCAAAATCAGAATCAAGGTCCTCGGGCACCACAACAAGCTAGAGCGTATGCTCTCAACCAGCAAGAGGCAGTTGAAAACCCTGGGAATTTGGCAGGTATGATTAGTTTGAGCGATATACCTGTGCTTGCTTTATTTGATACTGGAGCGTCATATTCTTTTATATCTAGAGATGCATGTAAACGTCTCAATCTAGAGCTAGAATTAGCAAGAGAAGCCTTAGCAGTAAGCATTCCCTCAGGACGAACACTCTTAGCTGACTGTGTTTGTAAGAACTTAGACTTGGTAGTAGGTGAAAAGAATTTCACAACTGACTTTTATGCTCTTGAGATGCGAGACTTTGACATTATATTTGGGATAGATTGGCTGACAAAGGAGAGTGCAACAATACGCTGCCATGAGAGAGAGAGAGAGATAATATTTCAGAAGCTATGTGAGGAAGAGGTGAAGTTTTATGGAGCAAAAATGGGAAATATAATTCCCATCATCACAACGTTGATGGCTGCCAAATTGTTACAAAAAGGAGATTGTCAGGAATTTCTAGTAAACCTTACAAGTAAGAAAGAAGAAGATCTAACAGTGGATCAGGTACCAGTGGTGCGAGAATACGAGGACATATTTCAAAACGATTTGCCAGGGTTACCGCCAGATAGACAAGTAGAGTTCACAATAGACTTGGAACAGGAGCAGCACCGGTATCCAAAGCCCCATATCATTTAGCGCCAAAGGAGTTGCAAGAGTTGAAGGTTCAACTAGAGGAATTATTGGAATTAGGTTTTATAAGACCTAGTGTATCGCCTTGGAGAGCACCGATCATGTTCGTCAAAAAGAAGGATGGTACTATGAGAATGTGCATCGATTATCAGGAGTTGAACAAGATAACAGTGAAGAACAAGTATCCACTTCCGAGGATAGATGATCTCTTCGATCAGTTATCAGGTGCAAAAGTATTTTCCAAAATTGATCTACGATCTGGGTATCACCAAGTTAAAGTAAGAGAAGATGACATACCCAAAACTGCATTCCGAACAAGATATGGCCACTATGAGTTTCTAGTGTTGCCATTTGGATTAACAAATGCACCCGCAGTCTTTATGGATTTAATGAATCGTGTTTTCCATGAATATCTGGATAAGTCTGTGTTGGTCTTTATTGACGACATACTAATCTACTCAAGAAATGAAGCAGAACATGAAGAACACTTGCGACTAGTATTGGAAACACTACGAAGAGAAAAGTTATATGCTAAATTCAGCAAGTGTGAATTTTGGCTAAAGGAAGTAATGTTCCTTGGCCATATTGTGTTAGCAGAAGGGATCAAGGTCGATCCTGCAAAGATCGAGGCGGTAAAGAGATGGAAATCACAAACCAACGTTCATGAGATAAGAAGTTTTCTCGGTTTAGCAGGATATTACCGGAAGTTCATTAAAGATTTCTCAAAGATAGCAAGGCCAATGACGCCACTTTTGAGAAAGAAGGTCAAATTTGAGTGGACTGATTCGTGTGAACAGATTTTTCAGGAACTCGAGACAAGATTAACTACCGCACCGGTCTTAACTTTGCCCGAAGGAATGGAAGGATTTATGATTTACACTGACGCGTCTAAACTGGGTTTAGGATGCGTACTGATGCAGAATGGGAAGGTGGTCGCTTATGTCTCACGACAATTACGACCTCACGAACTGAACTTCCCAACCCACGATTTGGAGCTTGCCGCCGTCTTTCATGCACTCAAGATTTGGAGACATTATCTTTATGGGGTGAAATGCGAGATCTACACTGACCATAAGAGTTTGAAGTATATCTTCGATCAAAAAGAGCTTAATATGAGGCAGAGAAGATGGTTGGAGTTGGTGAAAGATTATGACTGCACAATACATTATCATCCAGGGAAAGCAAATGTAGTAGCTGACGCTTTGAGCAGAAAGAAACAAGGAGTGCTAGGATATATGCTCACAAATAAGGATGAACTTGCGAGAGAAATAGAAAAGATGGAATTAGAGTTAGTATTTCCACCAAGCTCTACAGAAAGTGTGATAGCCGCAGTGGTAGCCAAACCAGACTTAAGATCGAGAATCATAGATTCTCAGCCAAAAGATGAGCGATTGGAGAAGATAAGGCAAAGAGTCAAGGCGGGTGAACCAAAAGAATTTAGGGAAGTTAGCGACGGAGCTTTAATGTTCCGTGACAGACTATGCATTCCCAGTGACGACACACTGAAGCAAGAAATTATGAGAGAGGCTCATAATACTCCCTACGTTGCACATCCAGGCAGCATGAAACTATACAAAGACTTGAAGCAATACTTTTGGTGGAACAATATGAAAAGAGAGATAGCGGCATTTGTGGAGAGATGTTTAACATGCCAACAAGTGAAAGCCATACATCAACGACCTTCTGGATTATTGCAGCCGTTGGAAATTCCAGAATGGAAATGAGAGCATATAACGATGGATTTCATGGTAGGCTTACCACGATCAGTGAGAGAAAACTCAACAGTGTGGGTTATCGTGGATCGATTGACCAAATCAGCACATTTTGTGCCAATCAAAACAACAATGGAGTTGAGCAAATTAGCACAAACTTATGTAAAAGAAATTGTTCGCTTGCATGGAATTCCAGTTTCTATCACGTCAGATCATGATACTCGTTTCACATCAAGGTTTTGGAAGAGTCTTCAAGAAGCAATGGTAACGAAGCTGAACTTCAGTACCGCTTTTCATCCTCAAACAGATGGCCAATCAGAGAGAACGATACAGATTTTGGAGGACATGCTCCGAGGAGTTGTGTTGGATGGAAATACAAGCTGGGAAGATATTTTACCCTTGGTGGAGTTTGCTTATAACAACAGCTAACAATCAACTATAAAAATGGCACCATATGAAGCCTTGTATGGTCGCAAATGCAGATCGCCCCTATATTGGGTCCAGAGATCGTGCAAACCACTGTCAAGATGATCGACCAAATTCGAGCAAGAATGAAAGAAGCACAAGACAGACATAAGGCATATGCAGATAAGCGCAGAACAGACCTACAGTTCCAAGTTGGTGACAAGGTCTTCTTAAAGGTATCTCCGACACGAGGCGTTGTGAGATTTGGAAAGCGAGGCAAATTGAGACCAAGATTCATTGGGCCATTTGAGATACTAGAAAGAATAGCTGAGGTTGCTTACCGACTAGCTCTACCACCGGACTTGTCACAAGTTCATGATGTATATCACATTTCAATGCTCAGAAAATATGTGTTTGACCCTGAACACGTTGTCAAAAATAGTTGGTTAATTTTACGTTCTGATATGACGTACAAGGAAAAACCTCACGAGATTCTTGATAGAAATATACAAGTTCTAAGAAGTAAACAAATTCCATTGGTGCTTGTGCAATGGAATCATCACGATCGATCAGAAGCAACTTGGGAACTTGAAAGCAAGATGAGAGAACAATACCCCGAGATATTCTAAGGTACGTGAATTTCGGGACGAAATTCTTTTAAGGGGGGAGGCATGTAATACCCCAAAAAAAAAAATTATCATCCAAAATTTAATTATAGATGCAAATCTTATAGTTAGAATAAGTAGTATAGTTTATATTTTAATTAATCCAACATCTTGAAGTGGGCCTTAGAAAAATATAATTAGTTAAGCCTATCTACTGTTGGAGCCTTTGATTTTCGGCCCAGTGTAGTGGATGGCCAATCCTAGCCCATTACCCATAAATATATATCTATGATAAATGAATGAATAATTCATTTTCTCCATTTCAGATTTTAGGTCAGCCCCTTTCCTCTCTCTTCTCTCTCCCTCTCCTCCAGCGCCGGTGGCGGCGCCACCGTCTCCACCGGCCGGAATAATTTTCCGGCGACCTTATTTTTAGCATGCAATTACATTTTCGGATTCCCCTTCTTCTCCTCTTTCTTTTTCTTTGAATATTTTTAAGAGATTTTGAAGTTTAGGCTTCCGATTTTCGGATCTAAGAATGGGTTATACCCTAGCCTATCGATGCTTAATTTTCTTCTTCATTTTTCAACTTTATTTTCGATTTTAGTATGTAGATTGTGATTTTCGGGCTGTTTTATATTATTTCTTTAAAAATATTTTCTTAATTTTATTTAAAGTGGTCTTGGTGTTCTTGACTACTTTAATTTAAGGTTAAATGGTGGATTGTTGAAATGAAAAGAAAAGAAAAGGAAAAAAAAATGTAAATTGTTTAGATATTTTGGTATGATTGCCTTGTGTGTGTGCGTGTGTTACTGGTGTGTGTGTGTGTGTATTTCTTGTTATTTATTTTTTTGTTCTTTGTTTTGTTATTACTTTTTATTTATTTAGTTATTTTCACTTTTTCGTATAGATCCTTCCATATTAATTAAAAAGCATAAGTTATACTTTAAAATCAAATCATAGCCTAATTGATAAGTTATGCATTTTTCTTGTTCAATCAAACTCGTTGACAGTTTAATTTGCACTCTTTTTAATAAGTTATTAAAAAATAGAATTATGATATTATTTAATAAAAAAATAAAAATGAACGAAAAAAAAACATAGCCAAAATTTTATTACATGGTCTTCTTGATTAATGGTTAAGGACTATTCTTGTTGTTACAAAGATCTAGGGTTTGAATTTATTTGGGAGTAGATTATTGTTTTAATTAATAAGGTGTATTTTATGACTCTATTTAAATAAAATCTTGGAATTATTTTTGAAAATGGGATTTGGTTTAGTGGTTGGGGATTAATGTTTATATTAGAGAGGTTTAAAGTTCAAAACCCCTTACATGTATTTTTAGATCTATTTTATTGCAATTAATATCTTCTGTTTTAACTATAATTAATTAAAATCATGTGTTAAGTTTTCGAAAATGGTGTTTGCCTTAATGGATATGTTCAGATTTGTTAGCTGAAAGGTTAAGGGTTTGAATCCAATTAATGTAGTTTTAATTTAGTTTTAATCATTTTTATCTAAGATTATTTTGGATCTTATATAATTAATGTCACCTAATTAATTTCGAAAATGGTGTTTAGTTAAGTGGTTAGAGTCCAGATTATTATTTGAGAGGTTTGTGGTTCGATTCTTATTAAGCTAATATTTATGCCTTTTTATCATAAAACCTTTCTGGACTATATAAATTATTAATGATGGTTTATAAATTTTGAAAATGAGTCTTAGCCTTGTGGTTAGTGTTCTAATTGTGATTAAGGGGCATACATGAAGCTATTTAATTAAAGTGGTTTGTTTTACGTTATATAAAATCATTTGGTATAGTGGTTAAAGTCTCATTTTTTTATAGTAAAGTCATGAGTTCAAATCCTTTTGACTACAATTTTATTTATGCATTTATTTATTTAATTTATTTATTTTTTCTATTTTGTTTAACTTTAGAATTTAATTTAAAATTAAGTATATAATAAGTGATATTTTACTTTATTGGGAAATTATTATCTTTTAAACCATTCATTTAATCATATGATTTTAACCTACATGATTTAAATATATTTTTCTCGATCAAGTACTCGGGTATAGCTTCTTAAAGCTAGGATTACCCGTTTGATCTCCAAGCATCGTCTTTTCATGACCTTATTCTATAGACTTGCCTTTATACCCTTATACCCGTATTTACTTTATAGAATAGGTTAATAACCTCAATGAGCTTCTAAGTCTTAGTCTTTATGTGTAGGATAAAACCCGGAACATCGGACTTAGGGGACTTCTAGAAGAATCGTTAAAGCTTCAGCTTTAATAGCTATTAGGTGTGCTATACTATATCTATGAAAGTTGTATCTGTCGAGTTATTAAGCTCTGCTTTTGTTAAAATTGCATATGTGACTATCTGTGTTAAATATTTACGTGCTACTGTATGTTGTCGGAGTCTCATAAACCAGCGTTGTGTCAATGTGAGTAGCTACAGTATGCATGCATTATTCGTCATGCCCTACTCCTTGTCGGTGAGACTAAAATGAAACACTCTTTGGTTACATTCTTTGGTTATACTCATTGGATATACTTTGGCCATACTCAACTTTACGCGCTGGTGATGTAGTACGGGTTGCGGGCAGTGACTGGTTATACTCTTAAGCGCTTCACGATAAAATATTTTGGTGAACTTAGGTTGCTTTCAACTTTAAAACCTCCTAAGCTTCACTACCTGCATAAACACAGATAGATTACTTTAACAAAATGATTTGCATAACTTGAATTGTGAAAACTTGCCCACTGAATGCATTAGTACTCAGCCCAAATCTTTTTAAACATTTTCAGGTCAGTAGGCTGGAGCGTAGAGGTGACGAGGCTGAGAGATGGGGTTTTGTTATTTACCGAATTCCCATTATCTCTTTTTGTTAATTCTTTTGTTACGAATTAAGCTTCCGCACTTATACTACTCTTTTGTTAAAACACTAAGAATCCCGATCTTGGTGTTTTGGATCTATATATGTATTAAAAAGCATGTTTGGTTGTTCTGAATCTTCTCTTGATATTTCTTTGATTAATTAATTACCCCTTTCTTTCCCGCTTCTTAATTCCAACCTCCGTGGCGTCCATTTCCACGGTTTTTTGGGACCGGGGCGCTATATACAAATATTTAGTTTCAGTAAAAAGTGTGTTACTATGTGAAAAGTCTAAGTGTGTGGAATTAATGTGTATTTTTTCTATGTCCATTACTATTTTCATCTAAGAAATAGTCTATATAATCCAAATTTTAACCTAGAGGGGCCTATTTGAGTCAAATAGTCAAGGAAATAGCAACGAGCTCCCCCACGTAATAGTCGAAGAGCTACGTGAACATTTTCCCAATTTTATATTAAAAGTTTAAAACTACATATTTTATTTTTAGGGAAAATAGTAAAATGCCCCCCTCAATTATTCCTTAGGGTCTCACCTTTCTAAAATGTCTCATATTGCACACCCTTATATGGATGTAAAATTTAATAACGTTAAACACACAATAATATAAATATTTCTCTCATACTTGAATCTTTACATATACTTTCACACACAATTAATTTAAATACATTTTTACAATTAATTAACCAAAATCACAAAAAAATAATAATAATAAATACATACAAAATTTATTAATAAAATAATAAATACAGAATAACAATATAATATTAAAAAATTCGATATTTTTAATGTGTGTGTGTGTGTGTATAAATAGATAATTTAAAATCATTTTAATCTAAAAATTATTAAATATACCAAGTTTAAGTTATCACTATTTAAACCAATACTTTATTCTGCTTCGCCGACTACTAGTCGTGTTCAGTTTGATATTTTTAGATCATGACGATATTGGACAATGGAGATTTCGAGAAAAAATATATATCTAAATATATCACCATTAAAGTCATGCTCTTTTTGCCTAATATTCATGAACACCAAGCTAAACCTCAAATCCATGCATCATTCATTCTTTTAATTTTGCACCAAATTTTGCGGTTGGGTCTCATATAGTAATTTAAAATAAATATATAATACTTCTAATTATTTACCTTAACTACAATTCATGTATTTTGTATTCGTGAAATTATTGGCGACGGACATACCGACGTTAGTCCCTCGCTACTAATGATCGATTCTAATCTGTTACTATAATTCGTTGCTAAATCACTTTTTTCTTGTAGTGCACTATATATATATTTAAATCAAATTATAAACATGAATCATTTATTTTAATGTAAATCAATTGTTGTATCATCTTACGTCCATTTTGATCCATTAATTATACATATTCAAAATCTTAATTTGATCATAGAACCAAAGTTTGGCCCGAATTGCTCATATAACATTTTTCAAAGGTATCAGGATGACCCATCCTTGCTCCCTCAACTAATGGACATTAAGTTCCGTACATTGAGGAAGCAATGAAGGGACCATCGTGATACCTTATAAAAAGTTACAGGAGCAATTTGGCCAAAATTTTGTTACGAGCCAAAACAAAATCCCCAAATTATACTTTATTCCATACAACACATAATTGAATAATATTGTATTAATTCCAACAAATATATATTACATTAAATTTACTTTAAAAACTTTCTACAACTATGCCTTATAAATTTTGAGATAATAATAAACTAACTTATAACTAAATAACTAATTAAGATTTATGTATTAAATTATGAACATTAAATAAAATTACCATGTAAACACCAAATTGATACAATGACAATAGAGAATAGGGATAAGGTCCAATTTAGCCCCTAAATGATTTTTCGAGGAGCATTTTGGCCCTTTGACTAATTTTGATCCCAGTTAGCCCTTGAACTTTCGAACTCAATTTAATTAACTCCTTGAACTTTTGAGCTTAACCCAGTTAGCCACTTGAAGATAAAAATCAAGTTTTGTATTGGTTATTTCTAAATAAAATATAATAAAATAAAAAGGAAAAAAATTGTAACTATTATTCCCCCAACCAAAAAAATAAGAATATACCAGCATTTCTCATTCAATATGTCCAAATATATATAAGCTAGTATAATTTTAAAAATATATGAATTAATGAGTTAATTGAAATTACATTATGTTTGAAGTAATTCACTATAAATACAATCCGAAAAATACTTCATTTCTTTTATATATATGTATGTATGAAATTATACTGTATGGATTCTGAGAATGAAAATCTATATATTCTAAAAAATATATTATGTTAGATATATATATATATATAATATTGATTATATTATAGTAGATTATTAATGTTTATAATTTATCAATTTAATATTTTAATATGTCATAAATATATTGCCAATTTATGTACCACTAAAATTATTTATAAAAAAAAACATTTTTATTTTTGTTGTGTATATACAGCGCGAACGGGGCGAGACAAGGGCTCTGTTTTGCGTGCCTTATCTTCTCATTTTCCCTCTATTATTTGGGGATGAATTAGAAAGGAGAAATGGGAGAGATTTGAACCACCCAACTTAAAGAAAATAGAGACTATTCCATTCATTAGTATTTTTCTTCCAAAAAATGTAAAAAGAGTAGAAAATATAGAAGAGAGGAAGAGAGGGCTTGGGCTTGGTGGATATTGTTCTTGAAGATGTTAAAGAGTTGAAGTGGAAGGATCATTGTGGATGCTTTTTGTACAATCTATTGGTTTAATCTAATATCTATCTATGTTTATTTACAAGTTTTGTGATTTTGTAACGCCCCGGTCCCAAGAGACCGTGGAAATGAGCGCCACGGGGGTGGGGATTAAGAAGAAGGGAAAGAAAGGGGATTTCGAGGATGATTCTCAATGAATGATTCCAAATTAGTTCAATAATAGAGTACGATTATCGTAACAAATTCAGAGTTATATATTTATATATATATATATATATATATATATATCCAAAACATGAGTTTTTGCTCTTGCGGAAGCTATGATATATCAAAAAAAATAATACGATGATCAGAGATTAAGACGAGCCAAGACAACGGGATAGCTACAAGAGTACACATATAAGCCCCATCACAGCTCATTGTCTCCACGCTCCAGCTCATTGTCCTGAAAATATTTGAGAAAATATTTGGGTTGAGTACTAATGTACTCAGTGGGTTTTCTGAGAAAATTGAGTTATCAAAAGCATTTGATAAAATAATTATCTGTGAGTATGCAGATGAATGTTAGAAGGTTTTGTAAAGGGAAAATGCATCTAAGTTCATCAAAACGTTTATATGAATGTGTTCACCAGTAAACCCTGAAGTGAACCTTGATCCATCAGTAAACCCTGAAATGGACCCGCTCACCAGTAAACCCTGAAGTGAGCTAAGTACGACACCCGCAACCACCACTACATCATCATGCGCAATTACTGAGTAAACCCTCAAGGTAATTAAAAGTTCTTTTAGCTGAGAACAGCAAGGGATTGGGTGCGACTCAAACCAAGCAAGACTGTAGCTACTCACATTGACACAGCGCTGGTATATGAGACTCTGACAACGACAGCAAGCCAAACGAATCATTTTACACAGATAATCATATACGCATATTTGTTTCAAAATGAGCTTAATAACTCAAACATAGCATTTGGAAAAAGATAGTATATGCCCACCTTTTGACTATAATAGTCGAAGCTTTTCAGTTTCTACGGAATTGAGCAACACCACAATGATTACGTCTTACGGCAAATGATCTACAAATATCAAAATTCATCTTAGAACCTCCACGAGGTCAAGACTCTCGCAATTACATAGTTTCACATGCTTGTTGGTTAAACCGACCCAAGCTAAACCTTAATAGCTTAGCATATATAAATTTAAAATTATGATTCTTACCTCTACTATTAATTTGTTTGAACATTTTAGATAATACTTAATTTAAAAGCATAAATTTTAGTTCACTAAATACTCTTAAGTATGAAATTAATTTCATTTACTTAATCTAGTAATTTTGGAAATCAAGCTTGCTACTTAAATTGTAAAAGTCATTAATTTAAACTTTCCTATTTAAATATTTTAATAATTATAACACTTATGTGTAAAATTTAGAATTGCAGTACCATTATCTATCATTATTATATTTTTTTTTATGGCAAAAGAATAATTTAAATACTTGAAAGATTAATTAATCACTTGCTGTAATATTGAATTACAAATCTATAGATTTACAAACTAGTTCGGTTAAATCCAATACACTTGAATAAATAGTACTTCTTTGCATTAATACAATCATAGGGCTGAATCTCCATTTTTTTAATATGTGTTTTAAGCTTATATGTTGCCATCTATTCATAGTTACTAAATATAATTATTTTCGACAACTAACAATTCCTCATACTTGATTGAATTAAAATATTATCTACATAGTGAAAGATTCATGCCAATAAATTTTATGTGATAATTTATAATCAAGAAAACTAGAATAGAAATAATAATTATCATGCTAATTAAAAGGATGAATTGGAATTGCATACCTTCCCTCAATTAATTCGTCTACTTCTGATTCAACCAAATTTCATAAAATATATATGACATGTATATATTAATAAACACTCTATCTTTTAATTGGTTACACTAAGCAAACCTAATATCTTGCCACATATATGTGAAATTTAAAATATGGTTGCCACATATGCTAGCTTTACTAATTTTGTTCTTACCCCATTTTATATATTTAATGCTATCTTTGTTGATTACTATTAACATTATTTTTTTTACTATATGTGTGTGTATACATGCTCCTTCAATACTTGTGAATCATTTTATTATTATTATTATTATTATTATTATTATTATTATTATTATTATTATTATTATTATTATTTAATTAGATAGAAGAATGACTCATCTAATACTCATCTATACCCTTGGGACACATCACACTATTAGTTTAGATTAGGGACACGTATATGAAGCCAACTTGCAAGCAAATATAATCCTAATTTCTAAACACTTATATATATAATTGGCAAAATTATCCAAGTAGTCATAATTTAATATAATTAGCATACAACCAAATGTTGGCTGGCATGCATGCATATATATACACTTTTATTTATATGCTTAATTATATATGTATTCATGTATTCGTACAAAATTATTGTCAATAAATTTATTGACCCTAAATAAATTAAAATTTTAATTAATCAAACTATATTCATATCTAGGATTCTAATAAAAATATGAGAATGTTCCAGGTATCACTAATCCATTAAACGGCACACTTTGCCTTTAAAGAAATTTATAAGGGTATATTTTCTTTCCTAACTTACCCTTAAGGTAATCATAAGCTATTATTTTAATACTAAAAAGTTTGGGATATTATAGATTTTGATCTCAAAAGCATGAGTAGCTAATCTATTTAGGTTTTGGGGTGTTGGATCCTTTGATGATGGGTGTTTGAGATGAATGTATGATGAATGACCTTTCCCTTTTTAAAACTTATGGATCAATGTGTTGATTGACCAATGTATGTGGGTGGCCTCCATTTAGATTCATGTGTTACTTAATATGTGATTAGGTTTGCTCATTATGTATGTGTATTTGATCCATGAGACCTTTTACTTGTATTTTAAGATAAGTATGAGTATTAGGCTTGTCAATGGTGATTTGGGACCTTGGAAGGCTTGAGTGAAATAGTTACTAGAGATAGTGAGTTTTGCACTTGCTTGTATGCTACGTGTTTGAGAAAATGCCTAGATGATCTTTTGCCCAAATCATAATTGAAGAGAGGAGAGATATGTGAATCATATGGTTTTGAGAATACCTTGATCAAGGATCTAGTACCCTAAAACCCCTCCTTTTATTATCCCTTATTAAATCTTTCATTTGAAGTGTTTACTAGTTTACATTCAAGAGTACACTTGTGATATTTGGTGAACTTGGAACAAAACATTCTCTAAAGAAATGATGTTTGTTTAGATAGTGATTGTAACTTGAGCCAACATTACTTGCATTGTTAGATCATAACTCATATTCCTTGTGGTTTGACTCGTATCATTGCTTGCTACATTCATGTACACTTGCATTTGGCACGATCTATAATTTGAGGTATAAAATACGTCATCAAATTTTTGGCGCCGTTGCCGGGGAATAGATTGTTATGTTTTAAAGTTTATGCAATATTATTCAAATGGTTACTTTGCTAATTTAGACATTTTGATTTTTGTTTTTATTTGTGTTTGAGTGGCTCACATTGTGTCAAATTTCAGGTAGTGTATGCACACCAGGTCGCAAGGAGAGCCACCTAACAACTTAGACTTGGAAATTGAAGTGACGATGCGGCACAACAATGCACAGAGACGGAGGAGAATGGCGAACAATCCTCCACCGGTTCAAGATCCTCTAATTGCCCAATTTCAAAGGCAATTAGAGGTAATGCAAGAACAGTTAAGGGCCCAAGAAGAAGCACAACATGCTGCAGAAGAGGCCCCGATCTGAAATATTTTTCAACCTGTTGTAAATCAAGGGGTAGTGAATGGCCCACCCATTCAAGCAAATAATTTTGAGCTCAAAACATCGCTCATCCTCATACTCCAACAGCATCCTTTTAAAGCAACGACTATGGAGGATCTGAATGAGCACATATGGAAATTTCTTGAGTACAGTGGGACCATGAAGATGAATAGAGTCCCAGAAGATGCTATTCGACTTAGGCTCTTTCCATTCTCCTTGGGCGAAAAGGCGGAAACATGATGGTTTAGCCAAGCTCAAGGATCATTCCAAACTTGGGATGTGTTGGTGACTAAATTTCTCCACAAGTTTTTCCCACCTGAAAAAACTCTCAAGTTAAAAGGTGACATCACAGTTTTCAAACAATGGGATGACGAGAACATGTACGAGGGGTGGGAACGATTCAGAAAAATGCTAAGAAAATGTCTTGGACATGGATTTGGCACCGACCATCAAGTGTGTATCTTTTATGCCGGGTGTAAACCCGAGGTGAGGACACTCATGGACGCTGCTGCACGAGGATCTTTGCTAGCACGAGCTCCGGAAAAGGCCATGTGAATTATTGAGGAAATGGCCTCTAATTCGTCCCAATGGCCAGTGGCAAGAGAGAACGTGCAAATCATGAAGAAAGTCACATCGCCTTCTAATTCAGATGCATTGGGATTACTGGCAGCTCAAATGGCAACTTTGAACTCCAAAATCGAAGCTTTCACCACTCCAAAACCTGAAAGTTCTCAAGCCCCGTTCGGAGAAATGAATTATGTCAACCAAGGGGGTTATCAAAACCAACAACGGCCGTTCAACCAAGGGTACAACAAGCCGCAGTATGGAAATCAATATGGAGGAAATCAAAATTTCCAAAATAGGGCGCAACACCCTAATCTCTCCTACAGAAATCTGAATAGTGGTATTGTTCCACCTCCCGGTTTCTCTGTGACCAATGGTGTTATTGACGAGGAAAAGAAACAAAAAATGGATGATTTGTTGATAGCTTTTATGAGTAAGACAGAAAAGTAAATGGCGGATTCACAAGTCCGTGTGGGGAAGTTAGAAAATAATGTCAGAGCTATTAGCATTCAAGTGAATCAACTAGAGAAGCAGATAAGCCAATTAGCAACGATCATTGGTGGTCAACACCAACAAGGAAAGTTTTCAAGCAACACCACCGTCAACCTAAAAGATCAATGCAAGGCTATCACTTTGAGAAGTGGAACCGCCTATGAAGGCCCGAAAATGCTTAGGGATGATAAAGATGTTGGTGAAGGAAGCTCAAAGCAAAAAGAAAAACAAGACGAACAAAATGAAGAAAGTGAAGAGATCGAGCATGTCAAGGAAAAAGAGGGCTCGATAAAAGAAAATGTGGAACCACCACCTAAAGAAAATGAAGAACCAAGATTGCACGTACCTTATCCCCAATGCCTACAAAATAAGAAGAACGAGGAACAATTCTCAAGGTTCCTCGATATTTTTCGAAAGGTTCAAGTTAAAATTCCATTGGTGGAAGCTTTGCAACAAATGGCAAATTACGCAAAGTTTTTCAAAGATGTGATTTCTAAAAAGAGAAGGTTGGGAGATTTTGAGATGGTGAATCTCATGGAAGAGTGTAGTGCACTTATACAAAGAAAGCTCCCCGCTAAGTTAAAAGACCCCAGAAGTTTCACCATCATGGTTACTATCGGGGATAGCCACATGGGATAGACGCTATGTGATTTGGGAGCAAGCATTAACTTAATGCAGCTCTCCTTTTTCTTGAAGTTGAATATTGGAGAAATCAAGCCGACTACCATATGTTTACAAATGACGGATCGATCCATGACCTATCCTAAAAGAGTGGTGGAAGATGTGTTGGTGAAAGTCAATGACTTTATCTTCCCTGTCGACTTTGTGGTTTTAGATATAGAGGAGGACAAGGACGTCCCTCTTATTCTTGGACGACCATTCTTGAATATGGGGAAGGCTTTGATTGATGTCGAAAAAGGGGAGTTAACATTGAGAGTTAATGACGAAAAGATGATCTTTTCTCTCCAAAAGGCTATGAAGCACAAGGAGGAAGACATGGAATGTAAAGAAGAGTGCAAGGAGTTCGAAATGGTGGACTCGTGCATGGAGTTGGAGCACAACTTGGAACACATCATGGGCATACGAGATCCACTTGAGATTTGCATTTCTAAATCTATGTTTAATTCATCCTCTGGTGATTTTTATCCTTTAGATGTTGCTCTTGTCGATACTATTTCTTTGATAAATTCTTTGCAGGAGGAGTATTTAAGAAAGCCCAAGTTTCTTCCATTGAAGAACAAGGAACAAACATCAACTGAGGAAGAGACGAGGAATGACAAGATGGAATTAAAGCCACTTCTACCTCACTTAAGGTATGTGTACCTTGAAGATGGTGAGAATAAACCGATAATAGTTTCTTCCTTTTTGAATGATGAGCAACTTGACAAATTGCTAAGGGTGGTGAGAAAATACAAGAGCACTATAGGTTGGTCTATCTTGGATCTAAAAGGGATTAGCCCCTCGATTTGCATGCATAAAATCCTTTTAGAGGAAGATTACAAACCGAAAGTGCAACATCAAAGAAGATTGAATCCAATTATGCAAGAAGTTGTTAGAAAGGAAGTGTTGAAACTGTTAGATACCGGTAAAATTTTTACAATTTCTGATAGCGAGTGGGTGAGTCCTACTCAAGTGGTAGCAAAGAAAGGAGGTACGACCCTAGTGGAAAATGAAAATAATGAGATAATAGCTACTAGGTTGGTCACGGGTTGGAGAATGTGCATTGACTATAGGGCTTTGAATGTTTACACTAGAAAAGACCATTTTCCCATACCCTTTATCATTTATCGATCAAATGCTTGACATGTTAGCAGGGCATGAATTCTATTGCTTTTTAGATGGATACTCGGGGTATAATCAGATAATGATTGCCTCTGAAGATCAAGAAAAAAGGGCATGTACTTGTCCATATGGAATCTTTGCATATAGATGGATGTCTTTCGGGTTGTGTAATGCACCCGCCACCTTTCAAAGGTGTATGATTTCTATCTTCCATGGTTTGATTGAAAACATAATGGAAGTATTTATGGACGATTTCTCCATTTTTGGTGATTCATTTTATAATTGCCTTAATAATTTGTCTGAAGTATTGCAGAGGTGTGAAGACACCAACTTAGTGCTAAATTGGGAAAAATGCCACTTTATGTTACGAGATGGTATTATGTTGGGACACAGGGTGTCCGGAGAAGGCCTTGAAGTGGATCGAGCCAAAATTGTAGCCATTGAGAAGCTACCGTCCCCGACGAATGAAAATGGAGTTAGAAGTTTTCTAGGACACGCTGGGTTTTATAGGCGTTTCATCAAAGATTTTTCAAAAATATCTAAACCTTTGTGTCATCTTCTAGAAAAATCGTCTGATTTTGTTTTTGATAATGATTGTTTGCAGGCTTTCGAGACCCTGAAGTTGGCCCTTATTACAGCACCTATGCTCATTACACCGGACTAGAGCCAACCATTCGAAGTGATGTGCGATGCAAGTGAAATAGCAGTAGGTGCCGTTTTGGGCCAAAAGCGAGATAAGCTTTTCCGAGTCATCTATTACGGGAGTAATACCCTTGATCGGGCTCAAACAAACTACCCCACCACGGAGAGGGAGCTACTTGCCGTGGTATATGCATTCGATAAATTCAGGCCTTATCTCATTGGGGCCCGAACTATCATGCACACCGATCATGCCGCTCTAAGGAATCTTTTTGCCAAGAATGATGCAAAACCACGGCTCATCAGATAGATCTTGCTGCTCCAGGAATTTGATGTAGAGATTCGGGACAGAAAGGGATGTTAGAATGTGGTAGCAGACCACCTTTCTCACCTTGATCAAGTGAATGATGAAATGGGGTCAACACGGCCTATTAACGAGCTCTTTCCCGACGAAAGAATCCTAGCAATCAAGTCTCATGTGCCTTGGCTCGCTGACATTGTGAACTTCCTGGTGGCAAGGGTGAAGCCACTGGAATTGGAAGCTTACCAAAGAAAAAAAATTCTTCCACGACCTGAAGTACTATGTGTGGGATGAGCCGTACCTTTTCAGAAGATGTGCAGATTTGGTGCTTAGGCGGTGTGTACCTGCTGAAGAAGAATGGGAAGAAATCCTTGAAGCATGCCACAATTCTCCCACTGGAGGACATTTCGCCTCCATTAGAATCGGAAGAAAAGTGATGCAGAGCGGGTTCTATTGGCCTTCACTATTCAAGGATTGTGTTGAATACGTGAAGAGATGTGAGAGGTGTTAAAGGATGGGTTCTATTTCAAAAAGAGATGAGATGCCAATGAAGAACATAATCGAGGTGGAACTATTTGATGTATGGGGCATCAATTTTATGGGCCCTTTCATGAGTTCAAATGGTTTCCAATATATTTTGTTGGCCATTGACTATGTCTCAAGATGGATTGAAGTCGTGCCTACCGCAACCAATAATGCAAATGTGGTGTTAAAGTTCTTGAAAAGAAATGTGTTGACACGATTTGGGGCCCCGAGAGCTCTAATCAGTGATGGTGGTCGTCATTTTTTCAACAAGTGGTTGGCCGCTTTGCTTGCAAAGTATGGAGTTTGACACAACATCACCATAGCCTACCATTCTCAAGCTAATGGCCAAGCCGAGTTGGCTAATCGAGAGGTGAAGCAGATTCTACAAAAGATGGTGAAAACAAACGGCAAGGATTGGTCCAATCTCTTGGACGATGCATTGTGGGCGTATAGGACGGCATATAAGACCCCGTTGGGCATGTCGCCCTATCAATTGGTTTTCGGGAAATCATGTCATCTTCCCATCGAGCTGTCACACAAGGCTTAGAGGAAAGGATGGGAATCTACTTGTTGTCAATGGCGAAAGGGTCAAACAATTCTATGTACCGGAGATAAAGGATGAAAATGGTTCCAACAATCCCACAATTTCATGAAGAATGAGACCACGTCGAGCTACCGACAATAAATGAAGCGCTTGTTGGCAGGCAACCCAACCTCGTTACCTTTGTACATTTCATTTGTTTATTTTTCAAGTCTTTTAATTTACGTTTAACTCTTTAACTAGATTTAATATGTTGTTTTGAGTGTTTATATAGTTTTGGAATTAGAAAACAGGGTACACGGAGAAAATGAGCTAAAAATATCAAAACACAGAGCGTCTGGCGCGATCCACAGCGCGCGAGCACCGGTCGCGCCGTCTGGCGCGACCCACAGCGCGACTGAGCCCACTCAGGCCCAAACATTCCTTCCAACCCTTCTCTGGCGCGACAGACAGCGCGAGCGAGGGCGCGACTGACCCCGCTCGCACCCGACCCTGTAGCAGTTTAAACGGGTTTTAAACTCTCCCCTTTCATTTTTTCACTCATTTTTCACACACCTCACACTCAAAACACACACATACACTCAAAAATTCTTCATTCCAATCAAGAACCAAAGGTAAACCCCCCTCATCTTCTTCATTTATGTTTTGCCCATGATTTAATCTTAAAATTACATTTAATTTTGGATTGTTATGGTGGGATTGTAGAGATTTCTATAACATCCCAGAATTTCAGAGAGTTCTCTAAATTTATTTAGAAGACTAAAGAAAATAATTGGAGCTAAAATAAAGTAAAACAGATGTAAGTCGCGACTTTTTGACTATTTTATGTGAAAATCGATTATGATATTTTGCATTTGCTGCCGAAAGATAGTTAATATTGGTCTTTTCTAAAACGTAACGACCTAAAGGAAGCTATTGATGCTTTCAGAATTTTATTCTGACCTCTACAAGAGTCCCGTAATTGAAAATCGTAAAGTGAAAACCTGTGAATAGTAATTTATGCGAGCAGTCGTGATTCGAAAAATTTATGAAATCCTCTTCATTGATCTGAGACTTGTTCTATCAAGCCTATCTTACAGGAAATGACCTAAGGAATCCGTTCGTGTTCACGGATTGCCAATCTGAGGTCAATCGAGCGCTCGGGAGCAAAATCTGTCAGTCAAAATGAATAGTAAAAGTAATTTTTGAAAGGGAATCTTTTCTCGTTTCTCTTCAGAAGACTCCCTCGTCATCTCAAGTTGGATTGGTTCAATAGTACTCGAGCTAACGAGTCTCTCGATATTTTCGGATTTTGTGTCGGAGGTCATTTGGACCTCGCCATTGAATAAAGCAACTTTAATTGAATTCGGAAATCACTTTATCAGTGTTTTATATCCGAAAAAGTTATACCCGCTCCGGAGCCACTTTTCCTCTAAATAGGGGGGCTTGGGCTCATTTGCAATTGCTCATTCTCTCTCTTTCTCTCTCTAGTTCGTGTTGACGAACGAGAGAAACTCGGGCCTGCGCCGAGTAAATCGCGCATGCGGGCCCAGGTTAAGTTTTATTTGGGGGTAGGGGTGCTGCTGCGGGAGCAGCTGTCGAGCGCTGGAAGGCTGCCGGAGTACCGCTGCTGTTGCCGTGCATGGCCGGAAATTTCCGTCGTCGTGCCACCGTCGCGCCGCCGCTTCGGACGTCTCGCTTCAGTCCATTTCTTATCCTTTATAGTTGAAATTTTAATATATTGTGTATTTTAAATAGTGCTTCATTTCGTATGTTGAGTGCGTTGTCGTCCGGTGGCCAGAAACCGGCGAAAACGCCGGAAAACGTGAAAAATAAAGGGGCGCCGATCAGTTTCAGTTTTGGCCCATTTTTGCCCATTTCGGGTCGTCAAATTGAAAAAGTTTGAACTAGAAAGTTGCTCAAAATATTATTTTCTATAGGACTGTCAAGTTTCATAATTTTCCGATAAGTCTTGATTAAAGTCGATTATTTTAATCAGGCAGTTATTTTTATAATTAAAGCATGTGATTTCAGAAAATTTCAAAAATTATATAGTTTAATAAAGATATATGTGGGGTCATGCCTGATTATTTTCATGATTTTTGGACAAGTGAAAAGTGTAATTGAGGTTAGCTGTGTAAAATTTGATTAAAATGGCAAGTTACGGAAAGTAACCTCTGTTATATCTTTTGGTCCCAATAAATTGGAAATTATATTTTGGAATTTATTTCCTTCTGTGTTGAAGTTGTACGAGGTCTCTAGAGTCGCGCATTCTTAATTGAAATATAATTAAAGTGAATAAAAACTCAAATTAAATTAAAGTCGAGTTCTAAAAATTAGAGCAGGAACTGTATTTCTTGCAGTTGTGATGTTAATCACTAAAGGTGTCATTATGAGGTAAACCCTGCACATACACGTGATCCGAGCATCATTACAGGAGTCAATGGTAGGTAACCCCTGGTATACTCAGGGTCAATGCTAGGTGATCCCTGGTACACTCTTCTCGGATTAGGGAGGTAACCCCTCCTTTTTCCTATCAGCGACATGTCATAGAGTGCAGTAGATGACAGAAGGAGCTACAGGGTACCAAAGAGAAGTAAAGGTTTGCAGAAATGGGAAGGGCTTTCGCGTTTTGCTCTCCATTATCTGTATTTATATTTTGGATATTCTGTTACAGTTTTTATTAAAGATTGAGTTAAAAGTTTAACCCACTGAGTGCTTTAGTACTCACGCCAAAAATATTTTCAAAATGTTTTTCACAGGTTGAGATGCTGGAGGTGATGGCTCTATGTACAGTTGTGGGTTGATCATGCCTTGCCGTCTCGTTCAGGCTAAATTATTGTTTATGAGTATGTTGTTATGTGATACAATGTTACTCCATTATTTTCCGCTTAAACTCTGATACAATTGCCTCATAGTATGATTGCATACTATGTTTGATTTTTGGGCTTATCTGAATTGTATTCCTTATTGAATCATGATAAATAAAGTCCCATTTCTTTTCCTTAGATCCAAGCATGTCTCTTTACAGTTTTCGACCTATGGATAGGTCATATTTGGTTGAGTCTTGGATTCTGTTTATTTTTCAGTTGACCTATGAATGGGTCTCAACTTGATTAATTGTTTCTGTCCTATGAATGGGACATAAAATAGTTTATTTACCTCTGACCTATTCATGGGTCTTAGTTGTTGTGGCCTATGGAGAGGTCTTGTTTATTTGAAGCATGAGAATCCTATCTATTAATTGTAGGATTCTGTTTGAATTTGACTAGCCTATGAATAGGCATTCTTTTGACTTGATTGAATCATTTGACTTCGTTGATACGTTGAAAGACGTGGATTTCTTCCAGTTACAGAGGCTGTGCTGCCCAAATTTCTGGGGAATATAACCTATTCTTGTTCTAAAGCCATTTCATTTGATTGTTCTAAATAGTATTTCCTTTTTTAGTAACACCTCGACCCTCATTTATTATTTCTTATGGGATCGGGACATTATAGAGGACTCCCTGGATTTTGGATCATGCTACATATTTCTTTGTATTTTTTCCGTAGTGTCCCCGTCCTAATCCCGGGGACCGGGGCGTTACAATTTCATTTTAGGGTTCATACTGGGAAAATTTTCTTGGCTAATTCTTATTCGGTTGGGTTACTTCTAAATTGTTCCTTGAGCATGATTTTACTACATTGTGGTTGAATTTGTTCAAATTCCAAATTAGGGCTAAACATTTGGGGAAAATTGCTTGGATTGAATTTTTGGTTAATTTTGTTGCGTCTAATTTCTCCCATGAGCAAGAATGACCATTATCTAAAAGGAGTGAAGTTAATTTGGAGATGCTTGTACATGTATTGTTGTGAATTGAGAACAAGAGCTTAGCATATTTGGGTTTTTGAATTTCTTGCCTTGTTCTTGAATTACTCTTCTTCTATGGACTTTTTTGTTGAATTTTGCAAAGGGATGAAAGTGGTGAAATGTGCATATGTTGGTTTTGTGTGTGGTGAAGAGTGAATTTTGAAGAAAATTTGGAAGTGTTGATTTAATTGGTGAAAAATGGTGTGAAATGCTATTGTTGGGACTTTGCTTGATGTTGTTGTTTCTCTAGCTCCATGATGCCAAATGTAGTTGGCTTTTGTTGTGAATTGGGGGGTAGTTATGTGCAACCCCGACTGTGTTTTATAATTCGTTTTGAAGATTGTAGTGCCTTGTATGGAAATGCTTTTTGCTTTTGGTTAGATTATGCTAAGGCCTACAAGTTGTGAATAGTTTTGTTGTATTTTGTTAGGAGTGGTCCAAGATTCTATTTGTTGGTCTGGTTTGTTGTTTTACAATGGAGCCCTCACTTTTTATTTGTTTTTGTTCTTTGCAAGGTATCTTGTAAAGAAACCTATATATTTAGGATGGCTAGACCAAGCAGGGGATACGCTTCAAGGAGACAGGTCATTGAGGAATCTGAAGAAGAAGAATCGAGTGTTGACCTCTCAGAAGAAGAGGAAGAAGAAGATGAGGAGTAAGAAGATGAGGAGTAAGAAGAAGAGGAAAAAGAGGAGAATGTGCAACCCGAGCCTTTGCTGGAGTTTCCCGACAGTGGAGTTGATAACCTCGCAAGAGCGGGTGTTTTCTTCCGTACACAAGAGGAACGGGACATTTGGTTGAAGCTGTCAAGATCTTTTAACATTGTGCCTACCAAGTATTCGTGTGATTCGTGTACTCAAGCTATGGGAATCCACGATGATGTTTGGAGAATGTTCACTAGAATTGGGTGGGCAAATGCAATGCAAGGAAGGTGGCCTACCTATCCTATCTTGGTCAAAGAATTCCTATCCTCACTTCAAGTTCACAAATTCCCCACTAGAGGGCCAATTGCGTGCACTTTTCGATTGGAAAATCGCAATCACGAGCTCACAGTGGCCAGGCTTAACCAAATCTTTCAAACCCCGACAGATGGATACTTTCACTACCACATCAATTTCAACACTGAGGTGTTTTGGAGATTGTTCCTAGACCCCGATGAGAGGATGGCCCAGTATGACTCAGGATTGGCCAAGGCTTCTCAAATCTAAAATTCGGTCTTCTGATACATCCACAGAATCCTTTCCTCCACTGTCCTTGCTCGACATAAGAATAGTGGACATCGTAAGGTTGAGCTATACATCCTGTGGAGTATGCTCCAAGCAATATACGTGGATTTTGGAGCTTTACTTTTGGATCAATTTAAAAGACAAGTGCAGTCTAGCAAAGGTAGGTGAGTATAGGAGGCATGATTACTCGTATTGCCATGGCCTTCAACATTAATCTGGCCGCCTATCAGCCACTTCCGGGTCCTCGAGCTCTCAATCTAGCACATCTTCGGAATGTGCGCATGATCAGCCCCAATGCTGCCCCAATAGAGCTCATCATGAAGGATGGCAGGATGTTCCCACTGCCTAATCCAGCACTCACCTCGGTTTCAAACTTTGAGCACCAAAGAAACTGGATGATGAATATCCTGGAGCACAATGCTCTGATGATACTGCCTGAGAGAGTACAGCTCCATCGAGAGAACGAGGAGCCAAGGGCACCACGAGGGCAGAGAAGAAACCGAGGGGACGTGGCGGATAAGCGACTGACATCTCTTGAAGGTATGATGACAAACATGAATCAAAATTTTACTAACTTTCAAGGAAATGTCTTCACTCAGCTCACCGATATGAGGGCGGATTTCGATGTACGGCTAACGAACATGCGGAAGAATGTGGATACTCTATTCACAAATATGCAGACGGACCTTGATGCAAGATTCACGGGCCTGCAGACTCATATTGATGGCCGGTTCGTCGGCATGAGGACGGAGTTTCAAGGGCTGCAGAGCAACTATTCGAATCTGCATGGGGATTTCTCCCATTTGAGGTCGGACGTCTCCGATATTGCCATTATGATGAGGCAATGGGGTGGCATTAGATCTTCATCACAAAATCCATCCCAGACCTTTACTCCCCCATTCTCGCCATTCCAGCAGTACCCCAATCCATACCCGGGGCCATTCCAGTTTCCGCAGAATCCCCACCCACGCCCGTCCCTAGATGCTGATGCCTGAGGCTGTGTTAGTTGATCAACGATACCACTAACCTGTCCCCCTAAACTTAGTCTTACTTCGGTCTTGAATAAGTTTGAGGGAGGGGGTGAACATTTGTGTGTATTGTTGATCTCTTTTGACTCTAGTACTATCTTTTTTTTAGAACCTTTTATTTTAGAATTGTTAAAACTCTTTTTATTTGAATGCTTTTATTTATTTAACTATTGTTATGGGATTTGCTACTTGATGATTTGATAATTAAGGATTTCATGGTTTTTGTGATATTTTATAGCTTTGTATTTATTTTTGTTAATACGTATGATTGGTTTAATAGTAGGTAATAGCATTGATGTCAAGCAGGTTTAGCCATGATCTTGTGTTTCAACTCCTTTATTGCTTATTGAGTTAATGTTTATCATGCTCACTTTTGGGAAATCTTGATTTGCCTATGATGTTGTCTTTAGTAAAAATAAGTGCATGCATAAGAACATGAGTTGATATACACTTGATTTGAATTGTGAAAATATTGGTTTAACTTGTAACCATCCCATCTTGTGAGAATTGAGCCTTGATCTTGTTTTTCATGTGTGGATCATCAATAATATTGGTATCTCTAGAACTTGCCCTATGAACTCTCTTGATTTTACAAGTTGTTCTTAGAACATGGAGATGACCTAAGGCTTTCTTTGTCAAGTTTGTGACTGAAATGAGTTTATTTTTTTCCCTACAAATACAACCCTTATTAGCCCCTTTGTGCTTGTTATTGATTTTATTTGAAACCAAGGGTAGAAGGAATTTGGGAATCAAGTAAGCTTGAGAAAAAAAATGGGAGTTAATTGAGAATTGAACAAAAATTTATATTGTTGAATAGCCCGTTTTGATCATACGCATATTGCGAGCCTCACAATTTGAAAGAAAAAAAAAGTGTAAATTGTCAAAGAGCAATCATGAAAATAAAAAATAAAAAGAGGAGCAATTAGTGTTTTGTTGGCTATAGCAGTCCGAAATCCATTTAAATTCCCAAGCAATGTGTAGGGTAGAAGAAAACTCGAAATAGTTTTGTTTGTTATGGAAGAATGAAATAGGTTACGGGGATTGATTTTTAAGTCACTTTTAACCTATATTTTTCCTACCTTGTCTAAAGAGCCTAACGTGCAACCCTTAAGACCTATGTGATCCTTATTTGGAGCACACTTGTGAAAAGAGATGAGTTATTGTGCAAGCATATGGCAGTATACTAACATTATTCGATGTTGAGCGTATACACATCCCTTTTCTCCTTAAGAGGTTGAGTTTGAGCTTGATATTCCTTAAAGCAAGGGAAAGCCGTGTTTTTACATTTTCATTTCTTGTGTATCGAAGCTTCATATCATTATGTATGATCACATGCTTTCTGTTCTTCTTCTGAGGCATTCTTAAACTTGATTTCCCTTGTTCTCTTTTGCTTGCAATCTTGTTTGAGAACAAACAAAAACTTAAGTTTGGGAGAGTTGAAAATCGGGATTTTTGTGCTTCTTTTTACTGCAACTTTGGGCTATTTCAATACTATTTTATAAACCAATTATACATTTTTGATGTCCAAACTCATATTTAATCCAAGTACAAATTCCAAGTATGTTATAGAAGAAAACCAAGAGTTCGAGGCACTGGCGCGAGCCACAGTCCGAGCGACGGCGCGACCCGAGTGCTCCGGCCCGAAAGCCATGTGTCATAAGCCTTTGGCGCGAGCCCCAGCGCGAGAGAAAGCGCGAGTTTGGTTGCGCCAGATGGCACGACTCACAGCACGAGCAGTCGCACGACCGAGCCCTCTCGCATCTAACATCTCATGTTTTCTCTGGCGTGACCCACAGCGCGGGTGGTGGAGCGACCGAGCCCACCCGCACTCACACACCCTTTCCATAGTCCTCTGGCGTGACCCATAGCACAGGTTGTGGCGCGACCGAGCCCTCTCGTGCTCACACACCCTTTCAACACTTCTCTGGCGCGACCCACAGCGCGACCGGGGCGTGACCGAGCCCTTGTTGCGTCACTGATGCTCTGTTTTGCATGCCTTATCTTCTCATTTTCCCTCTATTATTTGGGGACGAATTAGAAAGGAGAAAGAGGAGAGATTTGAACCACCCAACTTGAAGAAAATAGAGACTATTCCATTCCTTAGTGTTTTTCTTCCTAAAAATGTAAAAAGAGTAGAAAATATAGAAGAGAGGAAGAGAGGGCTTGGGCTTGGTGGATATTGTTCTTGAAGATCTTAAAGAGTTGAAGTGGAAGGATCATTGTGGATGCTTTTTGTACAATCTATAGGTTTAATCTAATCTCTATCTATGTTCATTTAAAAGTTTTGTGATTTTGATCTCAAAAGCATGAGTAGCTAATCTATTTAGGTTTTGGGGTGTTGGATCCTTTGATGATGGGTGATTGAGATGAATGTATGATGAATGACCTTTCCCTTTTTAAAACTTATGGATCAATGTATTGATTGATGAATGTAACAGCCCGATCCCGAGATAAGAATTAATGAATAGGGATGGGGTGTTATTAAGGGATTAACGAATAAGGTCGGAAGATTAACGAAGAAGGTTAAGAATAATGATATGCTTTGAAAGATAGATGCTGATACTCGGGTTTACTTGATTAAGATGAAAACATGCTTTAGCGGAATAAAATGGCTAACTAATCAGATACCAATAAGCAGAGACCCGATCATAGGTCAAAACGAATAACAGATATCTACGTGAATAAGCCTCTTCATAGGCGAATGGAATTCATATTCGAGAAGCGGAAATAAAACTTAATATGCATCTTATAAATATATAATCATGTCTGGGATATTCTTAGAGTCTTGACAATCATAGTAGAACTTAAACGGAATTAGAAAGAGTGTATCAGAGTAGTAGAAACATCATGGGATTTCAAGAGAGATTCAGATAATAGCAAAACAATCTTGGCAACCAACCCACATCCACAGCCACCAACATCCTCAGCATCTCAACCTGAAAACATTTGAAAAAGAGGGGGCATGAGTACTAATGTACTCAGTGGGTTTTAGCAAAAACACTTTAATAACTTCAAGATATCCAATAATTAACTGACGGTATATGGAGAGCAAAACGGAAAAGACCTCCCCATATCCATAAAACCTTTTTGTTTTCTTTTTGGGCCCAACCTGGCTCAAACCTGATGTCAACTGCACCCTTAGGCATGCCATGGGATAGAAGAGGGGTTACCTCAAACATCCGAACGAGTTTGCGAGGGAAATAACCCAACAGTGACTCCCTTAAGTTCTGAGCTCAAATCCTGCTTAAATGAAATGCTAAGTTCCTTTCTTCCTTAACCTTGCTATCAAAACCAATCCTAGAGCACGTCTAGGCACTAATCCTTTGATATAACATGATCTCGGCCTATAAGGGATTTTACGCTACCTTAACAAGGCAATCCTTAATCCTTAACTATACGAGCTTTAACCAAGCATAAACATTCACATACAAGGAGATGAACGTAAATAATATACGAATTGTAACTAAAGACAATTCTAAACATTCATGGTAAACATAAACAATACTTTAATATTTCTAGCATTTCTTAGCATTTCTAGACATTCTAACATGCTTGAGAGCTCATTTAAAACATAATATCTTCCTTTCATTCCTTCCTTGTACAGAGATCAATCAGGCAGAGCAAAAATGCTTTATTGGATATCTCATTTGCCCTATATGCTTCTAGAGCTTAATAGCTCAAACTTTAGATGAGTATAGTTTTACCCACCTCGATCACGGAGCAGAAGATGAGGCAACGAGTTGATGATCCTTCTTCGAATTCCCACGAGGCTCACTTTCTCCTACAAAAGTCGAATTATCGACTTAGCGGCCTCCTTCAAAGATTTCTAACTATCAACACGAAATTAAATAATACCCAACTAAAATACCCTTAGCTAGGACTTAAACATGGATAGCACGACTTTATGACTTTATAAGGTTCCGAGAAGGATTTATTTTATTTAAGGAACTTCTTGTCTTGATTTCTCAATTTTTAGACGGAAAATAACTTGAATAGCTTATTCGAAATAAATCGGAAATAACTTGAATGCTTCTCTAAAATTTGAGCTTGAAAATAGCTTGGAAATAACACGATTTGAAAAGCTCGAAAAGCTCGGGAAGAGGGTATGAAAAATAGCCGGAAAAATTGGTGGAGAACAGCACGGAGAAGGGGGGCGCCGCGGCGCAGATAGGCGCCGGCGGGCAGCCCTCCGCCGCGGCGCAGGGGTGCGCCGGCGGGCTATGAGGGCCAAGTGGGGTGTGGCGCGGCGGTGCACCCCCCCTCCCCCCCCCCCCCCCCGCGGCGCTCTCTCCCTTTCTCTCTCTTTCGCCCAGTCTGGGCGATCTTCAACTGGGTTCTTCGTGTTCGTTGATTCTTTCGACGAACACGAAGAACACGAAGAACACTTTACCAAACTTTCCTAAAAACAACATGCTTAAAATCAACATGCAATGGCATGCTTTAACTTAAAAAGAATTTTGGCATTATAACGGCATACACACGATAATCCTCCTTAATAATTAGAATAACGACGAAATCTTTTAAATATAGCTTGAACGGAATTTAACGGAATAATCGAGGCTAATCTCAAGAATAATAATGACAGGAATAAAGCGAGAATTATAACGTAAACGTTATTAATTTGGAACTTCAATAAGAATCGAAATACAATTTATACGGAAGGTAAACGAGCAATAATGAAGAACGCGAAGAACGTAAAGAACGGAAAGTAAATGCGGAATTTAAAAGATGGAAAAGAAATAGAGCCGAGACCGACGAACAAGAATGGACGGGGTTAGGTGCGTCGAAGGAAGGTGGCTAGCTCGGCGTCTCGTCAAGTTGCAACGGCGGCAGAGCCACCTGCTACGACCCAACAGCGCCCCTAGCACATTTTCTCACCGCATCCCTTCCACGCCACTCCGCTCGTCGTCTTGCAGAACACTTACGAAGAACACTTTTTACTTCGACAGAACTTTCTCGGCTTTCAAAGCTTCTCACTCTCTCGATTTAGAAGTAAAATGGATGGTAAATGAGCAAAGGAATGCAAAGGGCTGATCCCTTATTTATAGGAGAAGATTTGGCTTCCCTTGGAAGCCATTGCAGTGTGGAAATACTGCGAAAGTTACCCCGGGTTCGGTTAAAAGATGCTTTATTCGATGTCGAGGTCCAAATGACTTCAGACACGAAATCTAAAAATACCGGGAGACTCGTTGGCTCGAATACTAGTGAACCAACTTGATTCATGAAGAAGATGGGGTCATCAGAAGAAAGACGAGCAAAGATTCCCTTTTTGGAATTACTTTTTACTATTCACTCAGACTGACAGATTTTGCTCCCGAGCGTTCGATTGACCTCAGAATGGAAATCTGTGAATACCAACGGAATCCTTGAGTCATTTCCTATAAGAAGGGCCTGACAGAACTAGACTCGGATCAATGAGGAGGATTTCATAAAATTCGCAAAACACGAACGCACGCAAAAGTTACTATTCATTCGCCTTTTAAATACGTTTTTCATCACCGGGAACTCAAATGACTTCAGAATTAAAATCCGAAAACACCGGTATACTCCTTGAGTTAAAACCTTTCTAACGAGACCACGAATGGCCATAAAAGAATTAAGATCATATTTTCTGAAAAGATGATTTTCATAAAAACTGACTCTTAAAGTCGTGACTGACATCCAACCTTAATTAACTTATTTAAATTTCTTCCTTAACTGATTAATTAACATTAACAATTCTCTTAAACCTTATCCAAAAATATGGGGTGTTACATCCTACCCCCCTTAAAGAAAATTTCATCCCGAAATTTACTAACCATGATAAGCAATATCAGGGTACTTCTTGAGCAGCTCGGATTCAAGTTCTCAGGTTGCCTCCTCTGAACCATGATGGTTCTAGATTACTTTCACGAGGTTGATCTCCTTATTCCTCAACTTCTGGATCTTTCGATCCACAATGGCCTGTGGTTTTTCTTCATAGGCTAAGTCCTCATTTAGGACTATCTCTTCCTTGCTAATCACGTGCTTTGGATCAAACACGTACTTTCTCAACATTGAGACATGAAAGACGTCATGAACGTCACTCAAGTTGGGTGGTAAGGCCAACCTGTAGGCTACTTCATTCACCTTTTCTAGAATCTCAAAAGGTCCGATAAATCTGGGCCTTAACTTGCTTTGTTTGCCAAAACGAACTACTCCTCTTGACGGAGTCACCTTCAAGAACACTTTATCTCCAACAGAAAAACTGAGCTCCGTTCTTTTCTTGTCCGCATAAGCCTTTTGTCTATCTTGAGCCTCCTTGATTCGTTGACGAATAAGCTCGATCTTCTGGACAGCTTCCTGGACCATTTCAGGCCCAAGTATCCTTCTCTCTCCAACTTCATCCCAATACAAGGGCGATCTACACTTCTTTCCGTACAGGGCTTTATAAGGGGCCATGCCGATCGATGACTGGTAGCTGTTGTTATACGCAAACTCTACCAAAGGCAGTAATTCCTCCCAACTGCTTCCTTGATCGATGACTACTCCTCTAAGCATGTCTTCCAGAATTTGGTTAGTCCTTCCGGACTGGCTATCCGTTTGAGGATGAAATGCTGTGCTGAAATTGAGCTTTGATCCCATTGCATCTTGTAGGCTCCTCCAGTATCTTGATGTAAATCTTATATCACGATCCAATGTAATCGAGACCGGCACTCCGTGTAAACGCACAACTTCCTTAACATACAGCTGGGCTAATTGATCTAGCCCATCCATCATCTTAACAGCAACAAAATGGGCTGATTTAGATAATCGATCAACGATTACCCAAATAGCGGTATTCCCCCAATTAGACTTTGGCAAACCTACGACAAAGTCCATATTGATGTGATCCCACTTCCATTCAGGAATTTCTAAGGGTTGAAGCAAACCAGAAGGTTTTTGATGCAAAGCTTTCACTTGTTGACAGTTTAAACACCTTTTCACGAAGGCGGCTATCTCTCTTTTCATGTTATTCCACCAGAAGTTCCTCTTGAGGTCTTGGTACATCTTGGTGCTTCCGGGATGTGCTGTATATGGCGTGTCATGTGCTTCGCACATGATTTCCTCCTTTAGTTTTTCCTTGCTCGGCACACAAAGCCTTCATTTGAATAAGAGCGCGTTATCGGCGGCTTCTGCGAAATCTTGCGAGCTATCAGATCGTGCTTCTAGCCTTTTCTTTTCGAGAAACTCGTCTCCTCTCTGGGCTTCAATTATCCTTTGCCTTAGGTCGGGCTGAGCGACTATTGTGGCGACTTGAGCTTGAATAGTCTCGGGTGGTGTTAGCACCTCGATCCTTAACTTCTCGAACTCTTTGCGAAGATCCTCCTGAACTAGAATGAGTCCTCACTCTGCCTTCTCTTTCCTACTTAGGGCATCTGCTACCACATTCGCCTTGCCTAGGTGGTAGTGAATTGTGCAGTCGTAATCCTTTACAAGTTCTATCCATCTTCTCTGCCTCATGTTAAGATCCTTTTGCTCGAAGAAATACTTCAAGCTCTTGTGATCTGAGAAGATCTCACACTTAGCTCCGTAGAGATAGTGCCTCCAGATCTTCAGCGCATGAATTGACTGCTGCTAGCTCTAAGTCATGCGTAGGGTAGTTCTTCTCGTGATTCTTAAGCTGCCTTGAAGCATAAGCAATCACCTTTCCTTTCTGCATCAACACTGGGGCTGTGGTTAGCATCTTCTTCAAAGTTTGGAAACTTTCCTCGCACTCAGGCATCCACTTAAACTTGGAGTCCTTCTTTAGCAATCGCGTCATGGGCTTGGATATAGTCGAGAATCCTTCGATGAATCTACGATAATATCTAGCGAGCCCTAGAAAACTTCTTATCTCATTCACGCTCTTTGGAGACTTACAGTTGCTTACAGCTTCAATCTTAGCTGGATCCACCTTAATTCCTTCTACTGAAACTATATGACCTAAAAACATAATTTCCTTGAGCCAAAACTCACACTTACTAAACTTAGCATAAAGCCTTTCTCTTCTTAACGTCTCCAGCACCACTCTTAGGTGCTCTTGATGCTTCTTTTCATCCTTGGAATAGATGAGGATATCATCTATAAAAACTAGAACAAACTTATCTAGATACGGGTGAAAAATCCGGTTCATTAAATCCATGAACACTGCTGGGGCGTTGGTCAATCCGAATGACATTACCAAAAACTCGTAATGCCCATAGCGAGTTCTAAAAACAGTCTTAGGTATATCCTCCTTTCGAATATTCAACTGATGATACCCAGATCTTAAGTCTATCTTGGAGAAGACACTTGCTCCCTTGAGCTGATCAAAGAGATCGTCTATTCTTGGGAGAGGGTATCGATTCTTGATGGTTAGCTTATTAAGCTCTCTATAGTTGATGCACATTCTCAATGTACCATCCTTCTTCTTTACGAACAAGATTGGAGCTCCCCAAGGTGGCACACTAGGTTGGATAAAACCTAGGTCTAATAACTCTTGCAGTTGAACTTTGAGTTCTTGCAACTCCTTAGGCGCCATTCTGTAGGGAGCTTTTGAAACTGGGGCGGCTCCTGCTTCCAACTTGATGGCGAACTCTATCTGCCTGTCTGGAGGCAGTCCTGGCAGCTCCTTTAGGAATACGTCGGGGTATTCTCTTACGATTGGAACGTCTTCGATTGAAAGCTCTCCTTCCTATTTCCTATTTAGATTAACTGAAAATGCTTGGCAGCTATTCTTACTTATCATCTTAGTGGACTTCAGGACGGATATCGTTGGGACTCTGGTTCCCAGCCTTGATCCGTAGACCTTCATCTCGGGTTTTCCGGGTGGTCGAAACACCACTTCCCTCTCGGGGCAGCTTATGGAGGCATAAGCTGAGCTAACCAATCCATTCCTAGGATTATATCAAAGTCCTGAATCTTTATCACATAAAGATTTGACTTAAAGGTTTCCCCTTCTATGTTCAATTCTAGGTTAGAGCAGACCTTCCTAGACATCATTCTCTTTCCAGAGGGATACTTATTTTAAGAGCATACTTAGCATTGTCGGGTTTTATCTTCAGTTTCTTACACACAGATTCAGCTAAAAACGAATGCGATGCTCCAGTATCGAAGAGAGCTAAAACTGGCGTCTCGAGGAGGGTAACCATACCTGCCAGATTACCTGGGGCTTTAGCAGCTTGCTGCTGATTGAGAGCATAAGTACGAGCTGGCTGAGGTGGCCTTTGTTCTTGATTAGACTTTTGATCTCGTCCTTGGTTCGACCTTGGATTCATCCCCGGCCTTTGACCCTGAGGTCCTCCTTACTGCAGCCTTGGCTGATTTCCAGGAAGTTGCTGAAGCGGCTGCGGATACATGGGTTGTTGTGGTGTTTGGGATCGTCTATTGTTTCCTTTAGGACACTCTCTCTTGAAGTGTCCCTCCTCACCATAATTGTATTACCCGATTTGATTTGCTCGGCAGGCTCCGAGGTGCGTCCTTCCGCACTTTCGACACGGCCTCAGGTTAGGGTTATGGTTTGGATGACTTCGAGGTACCCCTGACTCTCGGTTCTGCCAGTGGGGTTTCTTTCCTCTGTCATCTCTTCTTCCTCCTTCCCATTTTCTTTTTCCCTTTGGATCATTAGTTGACTGAGGGGGTCGAACTTTCTCTCAAAGAAGAATGGCTTCTATGCTTAAGGCTTTGGCTAAGGTTCGAGCATAAGACATGTCTTCTTGCCCAGCGAGGGCTATGCCAATCTCGGATCTAAGTCCTTTCTTGAACTTGCGTGCTTTCTTCCCATCTGTGTCCACTAGATGTGGAGCATGCCTTGACAACTGATTGAATTCTCTGTAGTATTCTGACACTGTCTTATTTCCTTGCTTTAGGTTCCAGAATTCCATCTCTTTTGCCTCTCGATAACAATCCGGGATGTACTTCTGATATAAGTCGTGCTTGAAATCTTCCCAACTATAGTCCTCTCATTGCTCTGGGGTTATGGTCCTTCGAATGGACTCCCACCAGTAGTCCGCATCGTCCGTCAGCATAAAAAGAGCGCAACTTAACTTCTCTTCTTCCGAACAAGCTATGAAATCGAAAATTCGCTCTAAGGAGCGAACCCATTTTTCAGCATCCATTGGATCTCCTAAACTATTAAACGATGGAGGGTTGTGTTTGAGAAACACACTTTCGGCTCTTGGGCCAGGGTTTGGGACTTGCTCGGGTTCGTTCTCATCTTCATTTTCAGTTTGACGTCTTCGAGGCGGTATCCTAAAGAACTAGATATTAGCAACGTTGATTGAATTCGCACAATTGCAAGGATGCCTTTCGATAAGATCTTTAATTTACGCAAGATAGATCAAACAAGATGGAATTTTAAACGATATTCAAGCATAATGGGGAAAATTGCCTCATTATTAGGACTTTGGCATCGATATCATAACGGAAGTTATGGGTTACAAACAGAGTAGGGCAGTCTCTTGGAAAATTCACTGCCACTATTAGAGTCTAGAGAGGTTAAAGCATATATTACATATTAGAGTTTTGGTTAAAGTGGATTGAACGGACATCAGAAAATCAGACAGACAACAGATAGATCAGACAACTAGGTATTTTAACAGCAACACCTCCTACACTTCCTACTAACGCTCAATCATAAGTCGGGCCCTTCCCCTTCTCCTTGCATGGCGATCCTACTTCCTCTTTACCCTCCTCCGGGTCCTCTTCTTCTTCTTCCTCGTCTCCAACTTCAACTGTCTATGGGACGCTGAACTTGAACGTTCTCATGCGGATGCTCCCTGTCCCAGACCCTGAGAAGCGGACACAGGAGTCCACTGGTTCATTTGAGGAGTGCAGGAAAATAGGGACTCGGTGTGATTCACGATCCGGACACTTGAGGGTCCCGCTCCTGAGGTTCCTTCGTCGTGAGAGTGTGGCGCTTGAAATCCCGGGGGACTATTGAGAGTCGCCCTTTGCAGTTCTAACTCTACCACGAGAGAGGGGTTTTGCTCGTCTGCTTGCTGCTCGGCTAAGGCGTGCACGTGGCCATACTCCGACACCCAACGAGCCATCAAGGCTGATGAGAACTCTGTCAGATTTTCGATTTCAGCATACGTCTCGGGATCACGGGTGATCGTGCTTTGCAGGATACGGTACATCGTAGGCCTCCAAGCAGGTGGCGCATGCTCACACATGCGGATGCACGTTTCCAAGTCGGATACGCTTCCGGGCTCTCCTCCGTAGCCATTTGCCCAAGCCCATCTTTCAAGGTACCTTGCCATATAAGATAGCAACTGCTCGTTGCCATTCCATGTCTCCCTTCTGAACCTCTCGACCCTTTCTTGCACAGGGTGAAAAAGAGGCACACTTTTCCTAGCTGTCGAGCGACGCTTAACCATCTAGAAGAGAATAACTTAATCAGTCTAGATTATAAAAGGGAGACCTAAGGTCCTCCTGAGATCATACTAACGTCTAGATTAATCTTGCATGCATAGCTCCTTTTTAATAAGCAGTTGACAATTTTATAAAAATTTTGGTGCCCGAAGTCTTTAAACATACATGTTTACCTTTTCTTTGAGTTAAAATTTCGAGAAATGAATTTAAGCCTTTTTGGGATCGAAAAATCTTTTCACAAACTTTCCATCTTGGAAATCATCTTACCTGAACACCTTTTACTCTTATCCATAAAACAAGTATGCTTGCTCAAATCTTTTCCCTTCCTGTATTCCAAAAATCATGAATCCAACATCCTAAATTTCTATACTATCATACATTGATTTTTGGTTGAGGATACGAGGGTGATGGCGAGCTGTGGGTTGCTACTTTAACTCATCAAAGAACAACTTATATTCACATAAATACTTAGCTTAACTTAAATAAAGAGACAGGTATGCAGAGTTGCAAGCCTGCTCTGATACCATCTGTAACAGCCCGGTCCCGAGATAGGAATTAACGAATGGGGACGGGGTGTTATTAAGGGATTAATGAATAAGGTCGGAAGATTAATGAAAAAGGTTAAGAATAATGATATGCTTTGAAAGATAGATGGTGATACTCGGGTTTACTTGATTAAGATGAAAACATGCTTTAGCCGAATAAAACGGCTAACTAATCAGATACCAATAAGCATAGACCCGATCATAGGTCAAAGCGAATAACAGATATCTACGTGAATAAGCCTCTTCATAGGCGAACGGAATTCATATTCGAGAAGCGGAAATAAAACTTAATATGCATCTTATAAATATATAATCATGTCTGGGATATTCTTAGAGTCTTGAAAATCATAATAGAACTTAAACGGAATTAGAAAGAGTGTATCAGAGTAGCAGAAACATCATGGGCTTTCAAAAGAGATTCAGATAATAGCAAAACAATCTTGGCAGCCAACCCACATCCACAGCCACCAACATCCTCAGCATCTCAACCTGAAAACATTTGAAAAAGAAGGGGCATGAGCACTAATGTACTCAGTGGGTTTTAGCAAAAATACTTTAATAACTTCAAGATATCCAATAATTAACTGACGGTATATGGAGAGCAAAACGCAAAAGCCCTCCCCATATTCGTAAAACCTTTTTCTTTTCTTTTTGGGCCCAACCTGACTCAAACCTGATGTCAACTGCACCCTTAGGCATACCATGGGATAGAAGAGGGGTTACCTCAAACATCCGAACGAGTTTGCGAGGGAAATAACCCAGCAGTGACTCCCTTAAGTTCTGAGCTCAAATCCTGCTTAAGTGAAACGCTAAGTTCCTTCCTTCCTTAACCTTGCTATCAAAACCAATCCTAGAGCACGTCTAGGTACTAATCCTTTGATATAACATGATCTCGGCCTATAAGGGATTTTACGCTACCTTAACAAGGCAATCCTTAATCCTTAACTATATGAGCTTTAACCAAGCATAAACATTCACATACAAGGAGATGAACGTAAATAATATACGAATTGTAACTAAAGACAACTCTAAACATTCATGGTAAGCATAAACAATACTTTAATATTTCTAGCATTTCTTAGCATTTCTAGACATTCTAACATGCTTGAGAGCTCATTTAAAACATAATATCTTCCTTTCATTCCTTCCTTGTACAGAGATCAATCAAGCAGAGCAAAAATGCTTTATTGGATATCTCATTTTTCCTATATGCTTCTAGAGCTTAATAGCTCAAACTTTAGATGAGTATAGATTTACCCACCTGAATCACGGAGCAGAAGATGAGGCAATGAGTTGATGATCCTTCTTCGAATTCCCACGAGGCTCACTTTCTCCTACAAAAGTCGAATTATCGACTTAGCGGCCTCCTTCGAAGATTTCTAACTAACAACACGAAATTAAATAATACCCAACTAAAATACCCTTAGCTAGGGCCGAGGGGGGTATGGCGCACGGCGCACCCCCCCCCCCCCTCCCCCCTCACGGGGCTCTCTCCCTTTCTCTCTCTTCCGCCCAGTTCTGAGTGATCTTCAACTGGGTTCTTCGTGTTCATTGATTCTTTCGACGAACATGAAGAACACTTTACCAAAATTTCCTAAAAACAACATGCTTAAAATCAACATGCAACGACATGCTTTAACTTAAAAAGAATTTTGGCATTATAACGGCATACACACGATAATCCTCCTTAATAATTAGAATAACGATGAAATCTTTTAAATATAGCTTGAACGGAATTTAACGGAATAATCGAGGCTAATCTCAAGAATAATAATGACATGAATAAAGCGAGAATTATAATGTAAATGTTATTAATTTGGAACTTCAATAAGAATCGAAATACAACTTATACGGAAGGTAAACGAGCAATAATGAAGAACACGAAGAACGTAAAGAACGGATAGTAAATACGGAATTTAAAAGACGGAAAAGAAATGGAGTTGAGACCGACGAACAAGAATTGACGGGGTTAGGTGCGTCGAAGGAAGGTGGCTAGCTCGGCGTCTCATCGAGTCGCAATAGTGGCAGAGCCGCCTGCTACGACCCAACGGCACCCCTAGCATATTTCCTCACCGCATCCCTTCCACGCCACTCCGCTCGTCGTCTTGCAGAACACTTACGAAGAATGCTTTTTACTTCAACAGAACTTTCTCGGCTTTCAAAGCTTCTCTCTCTCGATTTAGAAGTGAAATGGATGGTAAATGAGCAAAGGAATGCAAATGGGTGATCCCTTATTTATAGGAGAAGCTTTGGCTTCCCTTGGAAGCCATTGCAGTGTGGAAATACTGTGAAAGTTACCCCGGGTTCGGTTAAAAGATGCTTTATTCGATGTCGAGGTCCAAATGACTTCAGACACGAAATCTAAAAATACCACGAGACTCGTTGGCTCGAATACTAGTGAACCAACTTGATTCATGAAGAAGACGGGGTCGTCAGAAGAAAGACGAGCAAAGATTCCCTTTTTGGAATTACTTTTTACTATTCACTCAGACTGATAGATTTTGCTCCCGAGCGTTCGATTGACCTCAGAATGGAAATCTGTGAACGCCAACGGAATTCTTGAGTCATTTCCCATAAGAGGGGCCTGAAAGAACTAGACTTGGATCAACGAGGAAGATTTCGTAAATTTCGCAAAACACGAACGCACGCAAAAGTTACTATTCATTCGTCTTTTAAATATGTTTAATCACCGGGAACTCAAATGACTTCAGAATTAAAATTCAAAAACACCGGCATACTCCTTGAGTTAAAACCTTTCTAGCGAGATCACGAATGGCCATAAAAGAATTAAGATCATATTTTCCGAAAAGACGATTTTCACGAAAACTGACTCTTAAAGTCGTGACTGACATCCAACCTTAATTAACTTATTTAAATTTCTTCCTTAACTGATTAATTAACATTAACAATTCTCTTAAACCTTATCCAAAAATCTGGGGTGTTACAATGAATGTATGTGAGTGGCCTCCATTTAGATTCATGTGTTACTTAATGTGTGATTAGGTTTGCTCATTATGTATGTGTATTTGATCCATGAGACCTTTTACTTGTATTTTGAGATAAGTATGAGTATTAGGCTTGTCAATGGTGATTTGGGACCTTAGAAGGTTTGAGTGAAATAGTTACTAGAGATAGTGAGTTTTGCACTTGCTTGTCTACTATGTGTTTGAGAAAATGCTAAGATGATATTTTGCCCAAATCATGATTGAAGAGAGGAGAGATATGTGAATCATATGGTTTTGAGAATATCTTGATCAAGGATCTAGCACCCTAAAACCCCTCCTTTTATTATCCCTTTTTAAATCTTTCATTTGAAGTGTTTACTAGTTTACATTCAAGAGTACACTTGTGAAATTGGTGAACTTGGAACAAAACATTTGTGGCTAAAATGATGTTTGTTTAGATAGTTAATGTAACTTGAGCCAACATTACTTGCATTGTTAGATCATAACTCATATTCTTTGTGGTTCGACTCGTATCATTGTTTGCTACATTCGTGTACACTTGCACTTGGCACGATCTATAATTTGAGGTATAAAATACGTCATCAGGTGACCTACTATTAGAGTGGTATACTCGTGACAAAAGGTTATAAGTAAAAGAGTCAACTTATTTTGTAGCCATTGAGAATTTTAAAAAACATATTTTAGCCAGCTATTTTTAAATATATAAATATTAGTCATTTTGGACAAAAATACCCTTTCCTCATTTTTTAAATAATTGATAATAAAGAAAAAAAAGGCGCGTTGGTCCTGGCGCGCAGGTGCGCACGCGCATCGGGAGCCCTGCACCTGCATGCACACCCACCACACTCGACTGAGTGCGCAGGTGCGCGCACGCATCAACAGCCCCACACCCGTGCGCGCTAGACTCGCGCAGGTGCACGGGCGTGCGTCGGCAACCCCCCACTTAACCACGCACGCACATAATTTTATTTTTTCTTTTTTTTTAGACAAATTCTTTAAATAAAGGGTATTGTAGAAAAGTTGGACAAAATAATAATATTTCACAAAAAGTGGCTTAAAAAGGTTTTTTTTTTTTTACTGGCTACTTTGACATATTGTCACTAAGTAAAATTCGCACAAATCTTTAAGTATAGATTGTTACACAATTTTTTAAATATGATTTACAGTCCATATATGTTAGCAGGGTATTGCAACCAGTGGAGACCCTCAAGTAGTGGGTTATTCTTGTAAAAAAAATAGGAAGAATAAAAAATAAAAATTGTATTTTGAATAAATAAAGTTAAATGAATTCGTTGAAAATCAATTTCACTGGAGATGAGGAGTCGGAATGAATTTGAGGATGAATTTGAATTGAATTTGTAGATTTTAATTATTTTGGCTTCTAACAAAATTTTGATCAAATTGCTCCTTTAACTTTTTAAAAGGTATCAAGATGGTCCTTTCGTTGCTCCCTCAACAGACGAACATTAACGTCCATCCATTGAGGAAGTAGCGAAAGACCATTGTCATACATATTTTAAAAAATTTATAGGAGCAATTTGGGCCAAACTTTGATTCCAAAGACATTAGAATTGACAAATAATTAAAAATAAAAATATTGAAATAAAAATAAAATATTTATTTTTTTCAAAAACTAACTTATAAACTTATAAAAAATATTTATTTTTTAAATTAGTTTTTAAAATATATTTAGGTTTTTTAAAAATACAAATATTTAGTTTCAGTAAAAAGTATGTTACTATGTGAAAAATCTAAGTGTTTGTGGAAAAATTAATGTGTATTTTTTCTAGCTCCATTACTATTTTCATCTAAGAAATAGTCAATATAATCCAAGTTTTAACCTAGAGTGGCCTATTTGAGTCAAAGAGTCAAGGAAATGGCAACGAGCTCCCCCACGTAATAGTCGAAGAGCTACGTGAACATTTTCCCAATTTTATATTAAAAGTTTAAAACTACATATTTTATTTTTAGGGAAAATAGTAAAATGCCCCCCTCAATTATTCCTTAGGGTCTCACCTTTCTAAAATGTCATTGCACACCCTTATATGGATATAAAATTTAATAACGTTAAACACACAATAATATAAATATTTCTATCATACTTGAATCTTTACACATACTTTCACACAAAATTAATTTAAATACATTTTTACAATTAATTAACCAAAATCACAAAAAAATAATAATAATAAATACACACAAAATTTATTAATAAAATAATAAATACAGAATAACAATATTATATTAAAAAATTCAATATTTTTAATGTGTGTGTGTGTGTGTGTATAAATAGATAATTTGAAATCATTTTAATCTAAAAATTATTAAATATTCCAAGTTTAAGTTATCAGTATTTAAACCAATACTTTATTCTGCTTCGCCGACTACTAGTCTTGTTCAGTTTGATATTTTTAGATCATAACGATATTGGACAATGGAGATTTCGAGAAAAAATATCTACTACTATATAAAAAGAGCCATGTTTTATAAAATTTGATCTTCCTATTATATCCCTATCGTTACTTTAATTTAAGGGTAATATTGTTATATATATTATATATAATATTTAATGAAATATAATATTATTATAATTTAATTTTTAAAAAGGTAATGATCTTATATACTATGTATTACAAAAAATATATATTATAATATACTATATTAAGTTACATATTAAACAAAGGAGATACACTACGTCACAATTTGTTTTTTAATTCCAACAAAGAAATAAAAAATTTCTTCTTTATCGATTGAAAAAAATAAATTCAGATGGATTTTAACTTTTGATAATTTCATGTAAGATTTTGTTATTTAGTTTTCTCATTTTTTTTGGATTTTTATGAATATAATTAAGGCCTTAATTATTGGGTGACTTTGGAAGTTGATGGACAAAATTCTGCAAGTTAATGATGTTGTCGGGTGACTAAATGTCTATGCCGGCATCTAAATTTAGTCAAATAACATGTATACATACTTTGCAAGAAATTATGTCGCCCTTTTTCAATTAGTAGACATAGTTAAACACCTAAGAAGTTCTTGAACTTGTTCACGGTATTTTTCTCTCAAATTTTCTTTTTCATGTAATCTACATAAATGCATATTATATTTCATTTATTTTTAAATAATATTAAATTTTATTTCACCTTTTTAGACCGCTAAGATTTTCAAAAACTATCATGAAGGATTTAAAATATATAAACTAAGTCAAACATAAAAAATACAAGAATACAAACAAATAAAAAATTAACGAAATTAATAAATCATCAAAGAAATTTCATTTCATAATAGAATTTTCTTTAAAGAAAAATGTTTGTTTAGTTCCTCGAATAATGTCTTTGTCCAGATCTCTTCATCACAAGCTTCTGGTAATAAGAGCAAAGCAAAAATTATGATATAAATGCAATATTTCCAAAAAGAATTGAGAAGAAAAAAATATAGAATACATCTATAGTTCGAAATATTTTGTCGCATAGATTGAAATTGAGTGAATTGATAAAGGACCACATAAATATTGATTGTTGGCAAGGAAAAGCGTACGTCGATGGTGAAATTTAGAGACATGTCTAAAATTATTGTTGAGAGAAAATGGAGAAGAAAAGAGAGAGTGGTGAAGAATGACGCCTACCACTTTTTCCTAGAGGCATATCTTGATTGACGGTGAAATTTTAAAGCAAAATATTAAATTGTGTTTTGCTGATATAAAATGGATAGGAAAAGAGAGATGATAAAGAGCGGCCGGAGCTCAAATTTTTACACTAGATTCATAAATCAAATGTGAAAGAGAGAGATTTGCTCTTTTATGTAGAAAATCTATGAGCTTATTGAGTTGGGTATGCATGAGCTTGAGATAAAGCTTAATAGCTACTCAAGTAACTCTAGCTCGACTCAGTTAACTACGAATGAAATTCGATTATGTTATGAATCAATCACGAGTTGAGTTGACTCACTTAAATTCCCACTTAGATCTCTTCAAAGACCACCTTAACCAAAACACATGATTTGTCAAAATAAATGACAAACAATTAAGTGCACATAATTGCACCAACAACAAAAATTTTAATTTCAATTAAATATTATTATTTACAAATTTAACATATTAAATTCAATAAAATTATAAATCTTGTTTGTAATTATATATTAATTACAAATTATAAAATTTGTAGGAAGTTCAAATTGGAGTTATAATAGTTAAAGATTATATAATCTCTTTTGTTAAGATCATTTGTGGTCAACATAATCTATTTAATCTCTAATTGTGTAATAGCATTTACAGAAGTTGATACAATGTATCATATACATCCTATATAAAAAAATTGATAAATAAATGGTAAAATGTTGAAAAAGATGCATTCAATAACATTGAAAATAAAATACAATACAATTTTATAATGTTTAATTATAGAATAAAAATTAGCAAACAAAAAAAAGTTTAGTAGTAAGTACAGTTATTTCTAATAGAATTTTTCCATAATTTCTTTCTAATAGAATTTTTCCATAATTTCTATTTCTTCTTCTTCTTCTTCTTCTTCTTCTTCTTCTTCTTCTTCTTATTATTATTATTATTATTATTATTATTATTTTGAATGCATGTCATATATTAGAGAAAATATTAGGACTTACAGTCTTACAAATTATTTTCTTAGTCTTACAAATTATTTTGTTTCAACATGCATAACTATTTAATGTATCAACATATAATATAGACAAAACACATCATTAGGTCCATATAATTCTATGTTTTGTTTCAATGAGTCTCTGTACAATTTTAATGTTTTATTAAGTCCTTCTACTTTGACAATACACTCTTTTAGGTCATTGTACTATTTTATTTCTATAGATTCCTTGTACAATTTTTTATTTTAATTAGTAAATCCTTCTACTTCGTATATTTGATATCATTAAGTCTTTAATTATCTAATAAAAATAACATAATCTACATTTTTTAATTATTTAAATAATTAACTCAAGATATTAAATATTTTTTTATGCATTTATGTGTAATAATATATTTAAATAATGAAAAAATTGGTCTCTTAGTCCACTGATGTCGATCCATTTGTCATATGCATTTTAATTTTATTTTTCTATTTCTATATTTTATAGATAAATTATAGTAATAATTTTTTATTAGAAAAATAATTCACTAACTAATAACACTAATCAAGCTTAATTTCATATAATACAAAAAAAATATTAAAACCCATGAATTAATTTCCAGAACAGGACGATGACCGTTTATATTTCTTTTTCATCTTCTAATTAGATTCTCATTTTTTTAATTATTGATCAAAGTTTTATTAGTAATCTATAATAATTGGATTAGGTTAAATAATAAAAAAATAATAAATTAATTCATTAGTTCTGTCAAACATTGACCTCTTTTTTTTTCTTCTTCTTTTTTTTTAGTGAAATAAAGAATTGGTAATATGAAATAAAAAAGTAAAATGATCTATAAAATATAAAAACTGCAGAGGGATCTCTTGAAATAAAATAAAAATGTATAGGGACTTGAGAAAATAGATTTTGTAAGTAGAAAGACCTATTAAAATAAAAAAAGTTTGTAAAGAGACCTATCGAAATAAAACATATAGGAGTACAAGGACCTGAGAATGTGTGTTTTACTTATAATATATGTATATTATTGTATTTGCATAATTTATTGCATATATTATTTACTTATATATATTTGTCACGACCCCAAATTAATATCTGATTAATATGAAGTGTGACTGGCACGACTCGATCCCAATGAAGGATGGATCAAGGCGCGAACCAGAAATAATTAAATAAAGGAATAAACTACCGTATTCCAGGAACGATAATTTACTGTGAACTCTAATTCATAAGTGAGTTTCAATTCACAAAATATAACTGAAGAAATAAATACCTCAGAGTAGCAAAAAGGTATCATCGAGTTCAAGACATACTGAAGACTTGACTCGGTTATACTAAAGTAGCGGAAGCAAAATAACATAACGAAATACAGGAAATATTCTGAGTCCTGTACAAAACGACTTTCTTTCCCAGCACTTCACCCTGCACCATCAACCCTCAACCTGCACATTTTAAAAAAAACAAACATGCAGGGCTGAGTACAAGTATACTCAGTGAACACATTGCCAAGAATATCATAATACATATCTGATATTATGAACGTTCATCAAAACTGTTTTATTATCATGCATCATCTGAGTAAACACACAGGGGTTTTTATCTGAAAAGGCCCTATGTTTTACTAAATCATTTTATGTCTTTGCGCGCGCTTTTCTGTTGTATGATCATCCATATCCCAACTGTGTGCCAAGGAATAGCTCCGCTCAGCCTTTTCCGCACATGTCGAGGAATAGCTCCGCTCAGCCTTTTCCACGAATACATATCTGAACTAAACTCCGAGGAATAGCTCCGCTCAGCCTTTTCCAAGAACGTTTAGCACCGTCGATGTCTTAGTCAAGAATAGCTCCGCTCAGCTTTTCTCTCTTCCTAATATCACCGACTCAAGTGTGCACTAACCTCGGTTAACATGCTAAGTTAGCACGAGGCCCGATCGATTTAAAAGTTAGAAACCCCTTGCGAGCTAACTAAATACGGATAAGGATATCATAGAAAACAAATATTTTATGCATGACAATCATTTATTTGCATCAGAATAATTAACTGCGGGTGAGTAAAAACTTAAATCATTATTTGGACTAAGAGTCCGTTGAAAAAGAAAGCCCACCTTTCACCGACGTTTTAATTACTGCAGCTGCTAATTCCCCACTGGTCTTATTCGTTGCGGATCTGCTAGCCTTCAGTAGATAAAAATACACTTAGCATGTTGATCCAAATCCGATAGGACTCAACACGAAACGAAGGCCTATTTGAGTCTAGTATCCGTTCTAAATTTTATCTTAGCTTAAGGGTTATTCTCAACCCTAGCTATTATACATATTAAGGCATACATCATCATCATTTAAGGTATCAACAATACCTTAACATCATCGCAATTAGACTCTAGCAACAAAATCAACATTAAGCCCATAGACTAAACATGGTTCCGCACAACGTCTATCTTTGCAAAATTGTCTGATTTGACTCACTAAGGTATAGGGATTGTACCATATACCAACGGAAAACCACGGGAGTCTAGTTTACGGCTAAATTTATGGTGACTCAAGATGATAAATAACGAAAAAGTTATGATCATTTTACTAAAACGTGGCAGAATTGCCAGAATTTCCGAAATCAAACTCGTGACCTGACTTTGAAGATTTTTCACGATCGATTCGGGAAGAGTTACGGACTGGGCTATATACCATTAGAAAGCCACGGAAGTCTAGAATTTTTACAAATTTACAGTGGCTTAAAATGATGACAAATGAAACGGATATACCCGTTTTACCAAAAGGTAGCGAAACTGTCCCGAATTTCCAAAACAGAATATATGACCTAACTTCGCCGATTTTTCATAAATTCCTCAGAACGAATTAGGGAATGGGATTTATACCATTGGAAATCCAATTAAGTCTAGTTTTTGGCAAAATTTACGGTGTCTCAATCGGACGTAAAACGAGGGAGTTATGCTCGTTTAACCGGAGGGTGGCAAATCTGCCGAACCGCGCGCGAAATGCACGAACTCAAACAAAACATATCTAAAAACTCATTTCTAAATCATTTAACATGCTTTGAAACACCAAACCTCAATCCAACATGTTTAAACATTAATCAACAGGTTATCTCAAAATCTTTGCAACACAAATATATATATATATCTCGCATGAAAAAAAACTGGAACATAAATCATGCAACAATATAACTCCAAGTTTTCGAAATACCTTTCAAAAGTCGAAAATGGAGATGAAGAAGATGAAGTCACAGCTGGTGTTCCTCCCTCTCACTCTCTCGTAAATTTTGAAGAAGAAAGGAACGAAAAAGAAGAAGAAGAAGAAGAAGAAGAAGAAGAAGAAGAAGAAGAAGAAAGAAATGAAGGTGAAGAAAGGTGGCAGCTCTCTCTCTTGGCAATAGATATATACCAAACAAATATCTATTTTTACTATTCCTAATATGGATAATTAAGAGCAAATCAAACATGTTTATCCACTTTTTAAATTTGGATAATTGAAAAGGGGACAAAAACTCACGTGGGAGACATGGCTTCCCCATACTTAGTTGACTTTAGCTTAATTTTTTTTTTACAACAAATATATATATAAAAAACCATGCATAGATTTATTATGTTATCCACTTGCCAAATTGGATATATGAAAGGAAAAAAAAACGTGGGGCATGGTTACACAATCTTGGTTGATTAAAAAAAAATATACTCGGTTGTTCGGTTATCGTGATATTTTCCGTCTCCGGAAAAATTCCAAACTAAACCGATATTGTTAAATAATTCACTTACTTTAAAACAATAATTTATCAAAAATTATTGATTTTAAAACACTGCTTTAAAAATACTGGTTTTAAAATTTCTCGATAATTAAAACGTCCAAAACTTAGAGAATATCTAATTCTCTTAACTTGAGCATCTCGTTTAAATTATCTAAATTTAAACAATTGCATGACTGGAGAATATCTGAGTCTCCCAGTCCTGAAATTAATTATCGGAATATCTGATTCACGATAATCACGCACCGTAAATAAAATAGGAATCGAATTTATCTGAAATTACGATTCCGGCTTTCCATACAGAAAAGGAGATAAACCCTAACTGAAATATTTAATCCACCTACGGAATTTTAATTGACCTTGAATTCATGGAACTTAACGGATACTTCCGACCCTAATCTGACTGAAAATTACTATACTAAATAGTAATTGCAACAATTTACTGCAGTTAAGCAGTAATTAATTTACGGGGTATTACAATATTATATCCACATCATTAGTTATAGCTATTCTGGAGATTTAGCATAAATTCAAAGAAAGTGAAATGGTTGCAATTAAAAGTACATATGGAGTTTTGAAGACTTTAAACATAACTATCATGCACGAAAAAGCCTAAAGCAACTAAAGTGAGAGAAAGGAAAAAAAATACAAATTGTAGGCTTCTGAAGTGCAAGAAGAGACAAAACACACAAGAGTAAAAGTATTGAAGATTAAATTAAGATCAAACTAGAAAAAAATTAATTTTTAATGTGAATATATAGATTCACATTATAAATAATATAAACATCCTTGATTATTACTAATATTTCAAATTTTTGTTGATTCATTACATATTTCTACGAATTTTATGTGCATTGTATTTTTACAGTAGATAATATTGTGTGTTTTTCACTTATCTGTAGTTCTCAGTAGGAAAAATATGCAAATAATCCATCAACTATTATTTATTGAATTTATTACCCACTTCTTTATTTTTTGGCTCAAATAGTCTCCTTTACGTCGTTAAATATTAGACCATGTAGACCCTTAATTATTTGGATGAAAAAGTTAACGATGTTAGCAAGTACAAACTAACACACTATATTTTTTCACACACACTTAGATCTAAGCACCCATTAACACGTTTTTTACACACGAAAAATTAGTACAAATTATTGGGGAAGAATAATATGCTTTCAATACATTTTTTGTTGTTAAATTCTAGACTAGAAATCCATTGTAAATTTTTGTCTTGATCAAATAGGATATATACTGTGAATTTTGTTGTTATGTTTTCATTGTAATTAACTTTAACCCAGAAATGAATTATGATGAGTATTATAATTAAAAAATTATTTCTTACCCCTCTCTAACTTCCCGCTTTAGCGTTTATTTTTATTATTTTTTAATTCAGCTTTAGACACAATTTTTACGTATCTGCAATTATTATGAAAACTTAATGTTTGTTGATTTATGGTGGTAATAATTGTTTTTTCCAATTATTTGTATACTAATTTTTTGGTGTAAAAAGTGTGTGTTGGTGCATGGAAAGATTTAAGTATGTATAGAAAATGTATGTTAATGTATTTTTATTAACACTGTTAACTTTTTCGTTCAATGAAGGATCTATGTGATTCAATCACGCATAAAAATTGAGGCACTAGCTACTTACACTTTTACCTTTATTAGTTATATATTTGAATATAAAACCATCATAAAAAAAAATATATCATATTCATATTCCCCACCAAAGCACACGTAAAATTGATTGCATAAGGTAAATATCGACTATTTCTAATATATATATATATATATATGTATTTTGTATCTCTTTCAAAATCTTAGATAAAATTTCTGAAATGCATAAATTAAATGCAACTATTGATGTAAATGCACAAATAATTCATATTATTTTCAAACGGATGTACTATTCAATACTATTTATGCATACTTATAATATTTTTTGTTAAAATTATTCATTAATTGTAACACCCCAATTCCTAATGAATAGGAACGCTACTAAAAATCCCTTTCTTCATATCAAATATTTTAAAATATAATGCGGAAACTAGAAAGTAATAAAAAAATAAAATAAAAAGATCTATCTATATTTATATGTCATAATAGAGTGGAAGAGAATCTGCCTAACCTGCCTAATAGATGTCATATAAATTAAGATAAATTTCGAAATAGAATTCATATAGTAATTCATACTCCTTCGATAAATTTTGCAAAATGAAATGTATATACATCCTAACAAGGTAACAACCCGTCATAACATAAACTAAGCGAAAGCATGATACTTGGGTCACAGCCCATAAACTCAAATACGTATCTTAGCCCTCATCAAACAAACGTATCCAAATGTATCCAAAGTCCGAAAGATCGAGTCACAACCAACCATAATAATCAACGTTTATCAAATAATCTAAAATATGATCGAGATAAGTTAGTAATAGCAAAGTTTATAAACATGTGAAATTAAGAGAACATCGTGGTCATTTCTCCGCCCGCTTCGCCTCTCGACACCTTAACCTGAAAATATTAAAATGAATAGGGCGTGAGCATGTAAACATACTCAGTGGGGAATACACTGCAAGCAGCTATAACCAATTGTGTAATGCATCATACAAATGAACACATAAACTTAGTTGATATAGTGAGACTAGCCTCGGTCCCTTATGGACCTGACCCCTCGTGGGCCTACCCCTTGTGGGCAATCAACTTTGTCGATCCCTTGTGGATCATGAACCTCTTGTGGGCCACATTAGTTCACAGGCATGATACACAACACAACAATGATTATAACCATGTAACAACTACGCTTACAGATAAAAGTAAACCCCACCTCGAATGAAGATCAAAGTAAACCTCTTAAAGCCTCAAGTTGTTGTCCATCTTCGAGCTCCGAATGCGCCACTCCTAGCACTTTAAAATTACTTCTTTAGATATCGGGCCTTTAAGATATTATTTGAGTAAGTTTATCATTTTTACGAACTATAAATCATCTTATATCATTTGGATATTTCAAGGCCCTTTAATTAAAATTAAAAATCTAAATTCAACAATAAACATAATTTCAGCTAACCTTAAACTCATTAAAAGCATTTGACATATTTATGAATTTAAGTGTAGTAACATAGCTAAAAAAAACTCAAGTCATATGCTCATTCATATGAAGTTTAGATTTAACTTAAATTATTTCTCAAATTATGGACTTAATAGACGTTTATAAAATTCTAGAGGTCATAGCACACTTTATTAAAATCTTCAACTTGCTATAACAATTCAAAATAATTCAAGAGCCCAATTGGTTATTCTATACAATCAAAATCCTCAAATTCAATCATTTAAAAGAAATCCCCTGTTTTACTTATCCTGTACCAGTTCTAATAAATCACCCATATCTCCTCAACTAAAACTCAAAATCAAGAAATTCCAAGTTCTTTATAATCCTAAGACACATATCTAAAACTGTCCTAGAAATAGACATTCCCAAATTTCGAAATTAAAAGGGCTAAAAAGTCGAATTAAGTAAACAAAATTAATCTGTTCGGAAAAACTGACAAGCTTCGGTAAAATGATTTTAACTTCGTCTACAAAATTCATATTAACCCGATTCAAGTTTCAAATGAAAGCTAAGACAATAACCTACAACTATGATGTGGTTTAGACATCCAAAAACAGCTCGAAGAAGTCAGAATTTCAATCATACTAGGGGTATCTGTGCTGCCCAAAATAAACAGATTTGGATTGTAGGTTTTCTCTTTGATTTTTACAATTAAATCTTTATGTTCTTTCATAGTCAAGCACTTATATATGTTATATATGAAAACTCCAAGATAAAAAAATGATATAATTTATAATTAACCCATGCTCCTATCTTTAAGAATTGATGAAGATTGAACAAAATAATTTGTAATGAGCCAAGGGAATCCAAAACCTTCATTTTCTACTTCTAGGCAGCCCTCCATACCACCTTCCAACCTCATTAATCATGCAACAATGTGAATCCCAAAATCAAAGGAACAAGAAAGGAAAAGAGGGAGAGAAGCTTTACCTTGCTTAGGAGAAAACCGACGGGAGAGAGATTGAGAGCTTCTGTGTGTATGTCTGAGAGAGCTTACTCTTCTTTTATTTTTTTTTTTTTTTTTATTTTACAAGAAGTTGGAGAGAGGAGAAGAGAGATCAAAGTGAGAGAGTGTGAAAATGGATCGAAAGTGTGTGTGAGAGAGAAGAGTGTATCCACTTTTATTTTGAGAGAGAGATTTTCTAGAATGTTAAAGTAGGAGAGAGAGCGAGAGTATTCTAGAATAATAGGGAGGAAGAGGGATAATGTGCTATATCCATTTTTATTTTATTTTATTTATTTATTTTTCTATCTTCATAAAAATGTTTTGATATTTTTTTTTAAATAATAATTTATTAACTTACCTACTCATTTCATTTCCCCTCTTTTTTATTTATTAAATGTATTGAAATATCTATAATATATACTACTATTATTGTTAGCTAAAACAAGCTCTTGATTAACTAATACTTAATTTATTAAATTCCATTCGCATAGGCCCGATGCTCGTTTTATTAAAAATCCTAGATTCTATATTTTATAGTTTATATATGAATTTATGTTAGGGCGCATCGTAGCTCAAGTGCCGGACAACCTGTAAACATTTAAATCAAAAACACTAAATATCATAAACAAAATAATTTAATTTGCAAAATAATAATAATTTAATTTTAAAAAGATTCGGGGTATTACATTAATATTTATTAATATTACAAGTTTTACAGATTTTATGGTGTTAAATATTAGCCATTTTGGACAAAAATACTCTATCCTCATTTTTTAAATGATTCATAAAAAAGAAAAAAAAAGGCGCGTTGGTCCCGACGCGCGCTCATCTGGAGCCCTGCTGGCCCTGCACCAGCATGCGCGCCCACCACGCTCGACTGAGTGAGCAAGTGCGCGCACGCGTAGCAGGCTCGTATCCGTGCGCACTAGACTCGCGCTGGTGCACGGGCGCGCGTCGGCAGCCCCCCACTTACCTGCGCGCGCGCATAATTTTATTTTTTCTTTTTTTTAGACAAATTCTTTAAATAAAGGGTATTGTAGAAAAATCTAAGTGTTTGTGGAAAAATTAATGTGTATTTTTCTAACTCCAGTACTATTTTCATCTAGGAAATAGTCTATATAATCCAAATTTTAATCTAGAGGGGCCTATTTGAGTCAAATAGTTAAGGAAATGGCAACGAGCTCCCCACGTAATAGTTGAAGAGCTACGTGCACATTTTCCCAATTTTATATTAAAACTTTAAAACTACATATTTTATTTTTAGGGAAAATAGTAAAATGCCCCGACCCCTCAATTATTCCTTAGGGTCTCACCTTTCTAAAATGTCTCATATTGCACACCCTTATATGGATGTAAAATTTAATAGCGTTAAACACACACTAATATAAATATTTCTCTCATACTTGAATCTTTACATATACTTTCACACACAATTAATTTAAATACATTTTTACAATTAATTAACAAAAATTACAAAAATCAAATAAAATAATAAATACACACAAAATTTATTAATTAAATAATAAATACGTAATAGCAATATAATATTAAGAATTAAATATTTTTAATGTGTGTGTGTATAAATAGATAATTTATAAAATCATTTTAATCTAAAATTATTAAATATACCAAGTTTAAGTTATCACTATTTAAACCAATACTTTATTCTGCTTCGCCAACTTCTTATCTTGTTCAGTTTGATATTTTTAGATCATAACGATATTGGAGAATGGAGATTTGGAGAAAAAATATATATCTAAATATATCAACATTAAAGTACTGCTTTTTTTGTCTAATATTCATGAACACCAAGCTAAACCTCAAATCCATGCATCATTCATTCTTTTAATTTTGCACCAAATTTTGCGGTTGGGTCTCATGTGTTTTTTAATTTTATATTAATTTAAAATAAATATATAATGCTTTTAATTATTTACCTTAACTATAATTCATGTATTTTTTATTCGTGAAAATTTTGGTGACGGACATACCAACGTTAGTCCCTCGCTACTAATGATGGATTATAATTTGTTGCTATAATTGGTCGCTAAATCACGTTTTTCTTGTAGTGCACTATATATATTTATATCAAATTATAAATATGAATCACTTATTTTAATGTAAATCATTTTCTGATTATTGATTAATCTAGAATTTTTAAATATTATTATATTTATAAAATGATATGTATATATATATATATATATTGAAATGTATTTTTTTAATTGGCTACTCAAATTTAGTATAATAAAATTATTCAAAATTTAAGCAAATTACTTGAATTGTGTGCAATGCATGCTTTCTCTCCTAGTCTAACAAAAAACAAGAACAAAAACATTCGAAACAAGTAAAGGTCAAATAAATATAGTGAGAGTTGATTTTTCTAAAACTAATTAAAAACTCGATTTATAAAAAATAAAAAATAAACTTTCCCGTGTAATTGTATATTTGTAGTTTACAAAATTACTAGTCAGTTCGTTAAATTGTGATTGACTTATTCCATGGTGGAATGTAGCCGCCAAAATTTCAAATGTGAAATCGAGTAATTTTGAAATATTTTGAGATAACCTAGAAAGTCATGAAAGAAAATGGTCTGCATGCAGAATTGGATTATTGTGCAAGATACAACTATTTTATTCGGTCATTCAATTATCATCAACGCGGGCAAGAAATATATATATGCATGTAGTGGAATTAATAAGAAGGATATGATTTAAAATGGAATTGACGTTCCTATTTCAACCAAGAATGATGAAATTTTGAAAAGTCAATTTGAAAGGTGGAGTTTGAAAATGGTGAGCTTCAATTCTGAGAAACTAAGTATACGCGTTTCCGACTGAGAAATTAAGAAGCTTATAAATAGAAGGCAATATTGCAAGAGTCTCAAACACAAATTTATCTTCTCTAAATCATAAACCATGAAAACTCCTTCAATCTCAACTCTCTCATTCATTCTTCTTCTAATTTTCTCATGCTCATCGGCAGCTTCTGCTGATGGGCACGATGATTTTCTGGAATGTCTCTCCGATCAGTTTCAGAATAATTACTCCTCGATTTCGAACGACGTTTACACCACTGCCAACTCATCATACACTTCCGTCCTAAAATTCTCGATTCGAAATCTGAGATTGGATACGGAATCAACTCCGAAACCCCAAGTGATTATAACCCCAGAACATGAATCCCAAATCCCTGCTATCATACACTGCGCCAAAGCAAGTGATCTGGAAATCAGAACTCGAAGTGGTGGCCACGACTTTGAGGGACTGTCTTATGTCTCGCAAGTCCCGTTTGTGATCGTTGATCTGATCAATCTCAGTGAAATAACAGTCAATGTTGAGGAGAAAACTGCATGGATCGAAGCAGGTGCAACGCTCGGTTCCGTATACTACAGGATAGCAGAGAAAAGCCCAGTTCTGGGATTTCCTGCTGGCCTCTGCCCATCTGTGGGTGTTGGTGGACACATCAGTGGAGGAGGGTATGGCGCCATGATGAGAAAATACGGTCTGGCTGGAGACAATGTCATCGATGCTAGAATAGTCGACGTTAATGGAAGAATTCTGGACAGAAAGTCAATGGGTGAAGATCTGTTCTGGGCTATTAGAGGCGGCGGAGGTGCTAGCTTCGGTGTAATTGTTGCATGGAAGGTACAATTGGTGGATGTTCCAGAAAGAGTCACCGCTTTCTCAGTGATAAGGACTCAGAATGTGACTCAACTCCTTCACCGCTGGCAATACGTGGCTCCGAAAGCCGACAAGGATTTGTTCCTCTCAGTAACCTTTAATCGGGTGAATTCGACTATCCAAGCTAATTTCATTTCCCTTTTCCTCGGTGGGGTTGACAGATTACTCGCATTGATGCAAGAAAGCTTCCCGGAGTTGGGGATCGTGAGAGAAGAGTGCTCGGAAGTGAGTTGGATTGAATCGGCCTTCATTGTAGGACAAATTCCGGAGGGGCCTCTTGAAGTTCTGCTCAACAGAACTGATCGGAACCTAAGATCCGCCAAAGTGAAATCAGATTATGTGCAGCAACCCATTCCTGAATTCGTGTTTGAAGGGATCATCAGACAGTTATATGAACCGGAAGCCTATGGGACTATTATCTGGATGGTCCCATATGGTGGAAGAATGGATGAAATTTCTGAGTCCGCCACTCCGTTTCCTCATAGGGCTGGTAACTTGTATAAACTTGCAGGTTTGGTTTATTGGGACGATGATGAGTCTCAAAATTCAGACAGGTACATAAATTGGAGCAGGAGGTATTACAGTTACATGACTCCTTATGTTTCAAAATTCCCCAGGCAAGCTTACCTCAACTATAGAGATCTTGACATTGGAGTCAACAACGTTGATGGGAAGACCAGTTACGCACAAGCCAGCATTTGGGGCATGAAATATTTCAAGAATAATTTCAATCGCCTTGTTCGGGTGAAAACCGTAGTTGATCCTGACAACTTCTTCAAGAATGAACAGAGCATTCCATCCTTGCGCTCTAACTTCTAACAAGTGGCCGGATTAAGATATGATATTCTTCGTGAACATAGTTGACAGTACATGCTTAATTATTTGATGTAATTTTCTGGAAATACTTACTGTACATTTATTTTTTTATTTTTTTAATAAACACGTTTTCTTTTATCAATCTCTCTCTACTTTTATGAACACATCCCATTTTCCACATCTTTTGGCACGCCATAATTAATACGAAGCATCAAGCAAAAAACTATTTTAGATAAATCACATAAAAACATGCATTACGATTATAATTATTAAGTATCTTCTTAAGAAATGATAATTTATAAATACAAATGCATAAATTAAAAACTTATGAGCTTGAGTGAATAATAACAAAAAATATATACTAAAAAAAATCAATTAAATATATAGTAAAACATGAATATAACCAATGTTTGGATATAGTAAAACATGAATCAAATAATGGATCATTTTATTAGACATGTAACGAGTAAATATATTGTGTGCAGTTGATTTAGAACATTACTTTTTTAGGAATAAGGTCCATTTTGATCCATTAATTATACATATTCAAAATCTTAATTTGATCATTGAACCAAAGTTTGGCCCAAATTGCTCATATAGTATTTTTAAATGGTATCACGATGACCCATCCGTTGCTCTCTCAGCTAATGGACGTTAAGTTCCGTCCACTGAGGAAGCAATGAAGGGATCATCGTGATACCTTATAAAAAGTTACGGGAGCAATTTGGCAAAAATTTTGTTACGAGCCAAAATAAAATTCCCAAATTATACTTTATTCCATACAACATATAATTGAATAATATTGTATTAATTCCAACAAATATATATTACATTAAATTTACTTTAAAAACTCTCTACAACTATGCCTTATAAATTTTGAGATAATAATAAACTAACTTATAACTAAATAACTAATTAAGATTTATGTATAAAATTATGAACATTAAATAAAATTACCATGTAAACACCAAATTGATACAATGACAATAGAGAATAGGGATAAGGTCCAATTTAGCCCCTAAATGATTTTTCGAGGAGCATTTTGGCCCTTAAACTAATTTTGGTCCCACTTAACCTCTTGAACTTTCGAACTCAACTCAATTAACCCCTTGAACTTTTGAGCTTAACCCAGTTAGCCACTTGAAGATAAAAATTAAGTTTTATTTTGGTTATTTCTAAATAAAATATAATAAAATAAAAAGGAAAAAAATTGTAACTATTATTCCCCCCACCAAAAAAGTAAGAATATACCAGCATTTCTCGTTCAATATGTCCAAATATATATAACCTAGCATAATTTTAAAAATATATAAATTAATGAGTTAATTGAAATTACATTATCTTTGAAGTAATTCACTATAAATACAATCCGAAAAATACTTCATTTCTTATATATATATGTATGTATGAAATTATACTGTATGGATTCTGAGAATGAAAATCTATATATAATAAAAAAAAATATTATATTAGATATATATATATATATATATAACGTTGAGTGCGCAGGTGCGCGCACGCACTAGCAGCCCCGCACCCGTGCGCGCTAGACTCGCGCAGGTGCACGGGTGAACGTCGGCAGCCCCCCACTTACCCGCGCACGCACATAATTTTATTTTTTATTTTTTTAGACAAATTCTTTAAATAAAGGGTATTGTAGAAAAGTTGGACAAAATAATAATATTTCACAAAAAGTGGCTTAAAAAGGGGTTTTTTTTTTTTTTTTTTTTTTACTGGCTACTTTGACATATTGTCACTAAGTAAAATTCACCCAAATCTTTAAGTATAGATTGTTACGCAATTTTTTAAGTATGTTTTACAGTCCATATATGTTAGCAGGGTATTGCACCCAGTGGAGACCCTCAAGTAGTGGGTTATTCTTGTAAAAAAAAATAGGAAAAATCAAAAATAAAAATTGTATTTTGAATAAATAAAGTTAACGAATTCGTTTAAAATCAATTTCACTGGAATTGAGGAGTGGAATGAATTTGAATTGAATTTGCAGATTTTATTTTGGCTTCTAACAAAATTTTGATGAAATTGCTCCTTTAACTTTTTAAAAAGTATCAAGATGGTCCCTTTGTTGCTCCCTCAACAGACGAACATTAACGTCCATCCATTGAGGAAGCAACGAAAGACCATTGTCATACATTTTTAAAAAATTTATAGGAGCAACTTGGGCCAAACTTTGATTCCAACGACATTAGAATTGATAAATAATTAAAAATAAAAATATTGAAATAAAAATAAAATATTTAGTTTTTTTCAAAAAAGAACTTATAAACTTATAAAAATATTTATTTTTAAAATTATTTTTTAAAATATATTTATGTTTTTTAAAAATACAATGTAATATCCAAAAAAAAAATTATCATCCAAAATTTAATTATAGATGCAAATCTTATAGTTAGAATAAGTAGTATAGTTTATATTTTAATTAATCCAACATCTTGAAGTGGGCCTTAGAAAAATATAATTAGTTAAGCCTATCTATTGTTGGAGCCTTTGATTTTCGGCCTAGTGTAGTGGATGGCCCATCCTAGCCCATTACCCATAAATATATATCTATGATAAATGAATGAATAATTCATTTTCTCCATTTCAGATTTTAGGTCAGCCCCTTTCCTCTCTCTTCTCTCTCCCTCTCGCCTCCCCCTCTCCTCCAGCGCCGGCGGCGGCGCCACCGTCTCCACCGACCGGAATAATATTCCAGCGACCTTATTTTTAGCATGCAATTACATTTTCGGACTCCCCTTCTTCTCCTCTTTCTTTTTCTTTGAATATTTTTAAGAGATTTTGAAGTTTAGGCTTCCGATTTTCGGATCTAAGAATGGGTTAAACCCTAGCCTATCAATACTTCATTTTCTTCTTTATTTTTCAACTTTATTTTCGATTTTAGTATGTAGATTGTGATTTTCGGGCTGTTTTAAATTATTTCCGTAAAAATATTTTCTTAATTTTATTTAAAGTGTTCTTGGTGTTCTTGACTACTTTAATTTAAGGTTAAATGGTGGATTGTTGAAATGAAAAGAAAAGAAAAGGAAAAAAAAAAAAATGTAAATTGTTTAGATATTTTGGTATGATTGCCGTGTGTGCGTGCGTGTGTTACTGGTGTGTGTGTGTGTGTATTTCTTGTTCTTTATTTTTTTGTTCTTTGTTTTGTTATTACTTTTTATTTATTTAGTTATTTTCACTTTTTCGTATAGATCCTTCCATATTAATTAAAAAGCATAAGTTATACTTTAAAATCAAATCATAGCCTAATTGATAAGTTATGCATTTTTCTTGTTCAATCCTTCTGGTTGACAGCTTAATTTGCACTCTTTTTAATAAGTTATTAAAAAATGGAATTATGATATTATTTAATAAAAAAATAAAAATGAACGATAAAAAAACATAGCCAAAATTTTATTACATGGTCTTGATTAATGGTTAAGGACTATTCTTGTTGTTACAAAGATCTAGGGTTTGAATTTATTTGGGAGTAGATTATTGTTTTAATTAATAAGGTGTATTTTATGACTATATTTAAATAAAATCTTGGACTTATTTTTGAAAATGGGATTTGGTTTAGTGGTTGGGGATTAATGTTTATATTAGAGAGGTTTAAAGTTCAAAACCCCTTACATGCATTTTTAGATCTATTTTATTGCAATTAATATCTTCTGTTTTAACTATAATGAATTAAAATCATGTGTTATGTTTTCGAAAATGGTGCTTGCCTTAATGGATATATTCAGATTTGTTAACTGAAAGGTTAAGTGTTTGAATCCTATTAATGTAGTTTTAATCATTTTTATCTAAGATTATTTTGGATCTTATATAATTAATGTCACCTAATTCATTTCGAAAATGGTGTTTAGTTAAGTGGTTAGAGTTCAGATTATTGTTTGAGAAGTTTGGGGTTCGATTCTTATTAAGCTAATATTTATGCTTTTAACCTTTTTATCATAAAACCTTTCTGGACTATATAAATTATTAATGATGGTTTATAAATTTTGAAAATGAGTCTTAGCCTAGTTGTTAGTGTTCTAATTGTGATTAAGGGGGGGGGGGGGTCCAGGGTTCGAAACCTCTTGATACAGTTTTAATTAATTCTTATTTTGTGTATTTTAATTCAAAGCATACATGAAGCTATTTAATTAAAGTGGTTTGTTTTATGTTATATAAAATCATTTGGTATAGTGGTTAAAGTCTCATTATTTTATAGTAAAGTCATGAGTTCAAATCATTTTGACTACAATTTTATTTATGCATTTATTTATTTAATTTATTTTTTTCTATTTTGTTTAACTTTAGAATTTAATTTAAAATTAAGTATATAATAAGTGATATTTTACTTTATTGGGAAATTATTATCTTTTAAACCATTCATTTAATCATATGATTTTAACCTACATGATTAAAATATATTTTTCTTGATCAAGTACTCGGGTATAGCTTCTTAAAGCTAGGATTACCCGTTTGATCTCCAAGCATCGTCTTTTCATGACCTTATTCTATAGACTTGCCTTTATACCCTTATACCCGTATTTACTTTATAGAATAGGTTAATAACCACAATGAGCTTCTAAGTCTTAGTCTTTATGTGTAGGACAAAACACGGAACATCGGACTTAGGGGACTTCTAGAAGAATCGTTAAAGCTTCAGCTTTAATAGCTATCAGGTGGGCTATACTATATCTTTGCAAGTTGTATCTCTCGAGTTATTAAGCTCTGCTTTTGTTAAAATTGCATATGTGACTATCTGTGTTAAATATTTACGTGCTACTGTATGTTGTCGGAGTCTCATAAACCAGCGCTGTACCAATGTGAGTAGCTACAGTATGCATGCATTATTCGTCATGCCCTACTCCTTGTCGGTGAGACTAAAATGAAACACTCTTTGGTTACACTCTTTGGTTATACTCATTCGGTATACTTTGGCCATACTCAACTTTACGCGTTGGTGATGTAGTATGGGTTGCAGGCAGTGACTGGTTATACTCTTAAGCACTTCACGATAAAATATTTTGGTGAACTTAGGTTGCTTTCAACTTTAAAACCTCCTAAGCTTCACTACCTGCATAAACACAGATAGATTACTTTAACAAAATGATTTGCATAACTTGAATTGTGAAAACTTGCCCACTGAGTGCATTAGTACTCATCCCAAATCTTTTTAAACATTTTCAGGTCAGTAGGCTGGAGCGTAGAGGTGATGAGGCTGAGAGATGGGCTTTTGTTATTTACCGAATTCCCATTATCTCTTTTTGTTAATTCTTATGTTACGAATTAAGCTTCCGCACTTATACTACTCTTTTGTTAAAGCACTAAGAATCCTGATCTTGGTGTTTTGGATCTATATATGTATTAAAAAGCATGTTTGGTTGTTCTAAATCTTCTCTTGATATTTCTTTGATTAATTAATTACCCCTTTCTTTCCCGCTTCTTAATTCCAACCTCCGTGGTGTCCATTTCCACGGTCTTTTGGGACCGGGGCGCTACAAAGTGGTATCAAAGCCAGGTTTGCAATTCTGCAGACCTGCTGGATCTTATTACATTTCTATTAAATTCCCGTGTGATATTATATAAGCCCTCAGCTCGTCACTCACGCAACAGCCTAAAAGGTACGCATGTTTTTATGCAGACTTTAGTTTTTAAAAGTTTACATTATTTATTGAAGTGTTAAGTTTGTCTGAAAATGAAAGATTAGGATTCACTGTGTTGACAGGAATTCCTCGAAAGATTGATTTCTATGTTGATTGCATACTCGCATTAACTGCGTTGATTGCGTACTCTGTTGCTATTTTGATAGAATACTGGTTTTGAAATATGTTTGTGAGCATATTGGTTCTGTCTAAAAACTATGTTGATTACATAATTGTATGAACTTGTTTATCTATGCCTTGTGCATACTTGTGATGTTGAGAATGTGCAGAATGCATACTGTGAACTGTGATAGCCAAAAAGTGTTTGTTATATATATACTCTGGAATGAGAACGAGAACTTAAAAGTTTGATAACGTAAGATGAACTTAGCCTGTAGTTGGTGAACTTAGACTGAGCTTGTAAGAACTTGTGAAATTTGTTTGAACATAGACTGAAAAAAAAATCGTGTTACCTTTATGGATGGAGAGATGTTTGTTTATGATTCGTGTTACCTTTATAGATTTTGTACGAAAGTGTTGATCGATTGGAGATTTGAGTAGTTGCAGAATGCCAAGAGGAAGACTGAGAAATGTGAACTTGGCTATGCCTGAGGCGCCAAATAACCCGCAAGTTCAGGAACCAAGGATTGAAATGGAGTTCAGACGCCATAATCCCTCGACTTTCAATGGAGAAGGTGATCCACTCACAGCTGAACGTTGGGTTCGAGCTCTGGAAAAGATCTTTGGGTTTTTGAAATGCACCGATAAAGAGATGGTAGCATGTGCTCTATATCAGCTCGTAGGTGATGCTGATTTCTGGTGGGAGTCAGTTCGAAGGACAATACCCGATGTAGATTAGGAGTTGTTCACCTGGGAGGACTTCAAGATGATTTTATATCAAAAATACATTCCAGCACATTATCAGCATCAGAAGGCCAATGAGTTCTGGAATCTCAAGCAGGGGAGTAAATCAGTGGCAGAATATGATTTGCAATTCAACAGGTTATCTCGATATGCACCACAGATAGTAGACACGGAAGAGAAGAGGATTGAAAAATTTCGCATGGGTTTGAAACCGGAAATAGGCACTGCACTGATTGGAAAGGACGAAACAAGCTATGGTCAAATACGGAGTTGGGCGCTTAGCATTGAGGCAATGCAGGGGACACCAAAGGCTTAGGCATCTCAACCAGCAGCTGAGGATCAGAAGGGGAAACGGAAGTGGGATGGTCCACAACAAGGTTATCAAGGAAAGAATTTTCAGCATAACTATCAAGGAGGAAGGAATTTTGGATCAAGGCCTGCAGGACAGGGGAATGTTGCACCAAAATCTCAAGGCTATGAAGGAAATGCACCGATGTGTGCAAGTTGTACCAGACATCACTTTGGGCCATGTGTCCAATGCTATCGGTGTGGCCAACATGGCCATTATGCTAACAAATGCCAACAGAATTCTGGATTACAAGATCAGCAGCAGCAGAGACCACAATTCAGACAAGACATGACAAATACGGGACCACAAGGTGGAGCAGGTCGAGTGAATAATAACAACAACAGAGGTAATCTTAGGCCTCAGCAAAATCAGAATCAAGGTCCTCGGGCACCACAACAAGCTAGAGCGTATGCTCTCAACCAGCAAGAGGCAGTTGAAAACCCTGGGAATTTGGCAGGTATGATTAGTTTGAGCGATATACCTGTGCTTGCTTTATTTGATACTGGAGCGTCATATTCTTTTATATCTAGAGATGCATGTAAACGTCTCAATCTAGAGCTAGAATTAGCAAGAGAAGCCTTAGCAGTAAGCATTCCCTCAGGACGAACACTCTTAGCTGACTGTGTTTGTAAGAACTTAGACTTGGTAGTAGGTGAAAAGAATTTCACAACTGACTTTTATGCTCTTGAGATGCGAGACTTTGACATTATATTTGGGATAGATTGGCTGACAAAGGAGAGTGCAACAATACGCTGCCATGAGAGAGAGAGAGAGATAATATTTCAGAAGCTATGTGAGGAAGAGGTGAAGTTTTATGGAGCAAAAATGGGAAATATAATTCCCATCATCACAACGTTGAAGGCTGCCAAATTGTTACAAAAAGGAGATTGTCAGGAATTTCTAGTAAACCTTACAAGTAAGAAAGAAGAAGATCTAACAGTGGATCAGGTACCAGTGGTGCGAGAATACGAGGACATATTTCAAAACGATTTGCCAGGGTTACCGCCAGATAGACAAGTAGAGTTCACAATAGACTTGGAACAGGAGCAGCACCGGTATCCAAAGCCCCATATCATTTAGCGCCAAAGGAGTTGCAAGAGTTGAAGGTTCAACTAGAGGAATTATTGGAATTAGGTTTTATAAGACCTAGTGTATCGCCTTGGAGAGCACCGATCATGTTCGTCAAAAAGAAGGATGGTACTATGAGAATGTGCATCGATTATCAGGAGTTGAACAAGATAACAGTGAAGAACAAGTATCCACTTCCGAGGATAGATGATCTCTTCGATCAGTTATCAGGTGCAAAAGTATTTTCCAAAATTGATCTACGATCTGGGTATCACCAAGTTAAAGTAAGAGAAGATGACATACCCAAAACTGCATTCCGAACAAGATATGGTCACTATGAGTTTCTAGTGTTGCCATTTGGATTAACAAATGCACCCGCAGTCTTTATGGATTTAATGAATCGTGTTTTCCATGAATATCTAGATAAGTCTGTGTTGGTCTTTATTGACGACATACTAATCTACTCAAGAAATGAAGCAGAACATGAAGAACACTTGCGACTAGTATTGGAAACACTACGAAGAGAAAAGTTATATGCTAAATTCAGCAAGTGTGAATTTTGGCTAAAGAAAGTAATGTTCCTTGGCCATATTGTGTTAGCAGAAGGGATCAAGGTCGATCCTGCAAAGATCGAGGCGGTAAAGAGATGGAAATCACAAACCAACGTTCATGAGATAAGAAGTTTTCTCGGTTTAGCAGGATATTACCGGAAGTTCATTAAAGATTTCTCAAAGATAGCAAGGCCAATGACGCCACTTTTGAGAAAGAAGGTCAAATTTGAGTGGACTGATTCGTGTGAACAGATTTTTCAGGAACTCGAGACAAGATTAACTACCGCACCGGTCTTAACTTTGCCCGAAGGAATGGAAGGATTTATGATTTACACTGACGCGTCTAAACTGGGTTTAGGATGCGTATTGATGCAGAATGGGAAGGTGGTCGCTTATGTCTCACGACAATTACGACCTCACGAACTGAACTTCCCAACCCACGATTTGGAGCTTGCCGCCGTCTTTCATGCACTCAAGATTTGGAGACATTATCTTTATGGGGTGAAATGCGAGATCTACACTGACCATAAGAGTTTGAAGTATATCTTCGATCAAAAAGAGCTTAATATGAGGCAGAGAAGATGGTTGGAGTTGGTGAAAGATTATGACTGCACAATACATTATCATCCAGGGAAAGCAAATGTAGTAGCTGACGCTTTGAGCAGAAAGAAACAAGGAGTGCTAGGATATATGCTCACAAATAAGGATGAACTTGCGAGAGAAATAGAAAAGATGGAATTAGAGTTAGTATTTCCACCAAGCTCTACAGAAAGTGTGATAGCCGCAGTGGTAGCCAAACCAGACTTAAGATCAAGAATCATAGATTCTCAGCCAAAAGATGAGCGATTGGAGAAGATAAGGCAAAGAGTCAAGGCGGGTGAACCAAAAGAATTTAGGGAAGTTAGCGACGGAGCTTTAATGTTCCGTGACAGACTATGCATTCCCAGTGACGACACACTGAAGCAAGAAATTATGAGAGAGGCTCATAATACTCCCTACGTTGCACATCCAGGCAGCACGAAACTATACAAAGACTTGAAGCAATACTTTTGGTGGAACAATATGAAAAGAGAGATAGCGGCATTTGTGGAGAGATGTTTAACATGCCAACAAGTGAAAGCCATACATCAACGACCTTCTGGATTATTGCAGCCGTTGGAAATTCCAGAATGGAAATGAGAGCATATAACGATGGATTTCATGGTAGGCTTACCACGATCAGTGAGAGAAAACTCAACAGTGTGGGTTATCGTGGATCGATTGACCAAATCAGCACATTTTGTGCCAATCAAAACAACAATGGAGTTGAGCAAATTAGCACAAACTTATGTAAAAGAAATTGTTCGCTTGCATGGAATTCCAGTTTCTATCACGTCAGATCATGATACTCGTTTCACATCAAGGTTTTGGAAGAGTCTTCAAGAAGCAATGGTAACGAAGCTGAACTTCAGTACCGCTTTTCATCCTCAAACAGATGGCCAATCAGAGAGAACGATACAGATTTTGGAGGACATGCTCCGAGGAGTTGTGTTGGATGGAAATACAAGCTGGGAAGATATTTTACCCTTGGTGGAGTTTGCTTATAACAACAGCTAACAATCAACTATAAAAATGGCACCATATGAAGCCTTGTATGGTCGCAAATGCAGATCGCCCCTCTATTGGGTCCAGAGATCGTGCAAACCACTGTCAAGATGATCGACCAAATTCGAGCAAGAATGAAAGAAGCACAAGACAGACAGAAGGCATATGCAGATAAGCGCAGAACAGACCTACAGTTCCAAGTTGGTGACAAGGTCTTCTTAAAGGTATCTCCGACACGAGGCGTTGTGAGATTTGGAAAGCGAGGCAAATTGAGACCAAGATTCATTGGGCCATTTGAGATACTAGAAAGAATAGCTGAGGTTGCTTACCGACTAGCTCTACCACCGGACTTGTCACAAGTTCATGATGTATATCACATTTCAATGCTCAGAAAATATGTGTTTGACCCTGAAGACGTTGTCAAAAATAGTTGGTTAATTTTACGTTCTGATATGACGTACAAGGAAAAACCTCACGAGATTCTTGATAGAAATATACAAGTTCTAAGAAGTAAACAAATTCCATTGGTGCTTGTGCAATGGAATCATCACGATCGATCAGAAGCAACTTGGGAACTTGAAAGCAAGATGAGAGAACAATACCCCGAGATATTCTAAGGTACGTGAATTTCGGGACGAAATTCTTTTAAGGGGGGAGGCATGTAATACCCCAAAAAAAAAAATTATCATCCAAAATTTAATTATAGATGCAAATCTTATAGTTAGAATAAGTAGTATAGTTTATATTTTAATTAATCCAACATCTTGAAGTGGGCCTTAGAAAAATATAATTAGTTAAGCCTATCTACTGTTGGAGCCTTTGATTTTCGGCCCAGTGTAGTGGATGGCCAATCCTAGCCCATTACCCATAAATATATATCTATGATAAATGAATGAATAATTCATTTTCTCCATTTCAGATTTTAGGTCAGCCCCTTTCCTCTCTCTTCTCTCTCCCTCTCCTCCAGCGCCGGTGGCGGCGCCACCGTCTCCACCGGCCGGAATAATTTTCCGGCGACCTTATTTTTAGCATGCAATTACATTTTCGGACTCCCCTTCTTCTCCTCTTTCTTTTTCTTTGAATATTTTTAAGAGATTTTGAAGTTTAGGCTTCCGATTTTCGGATCTAAGAATGGGTTATACCCTAGCCTATCGATGCTTAATTTTCTTCTTCATTTTTCAACTTTATTTTCGATTTTAGTATGTAGATTGTGATTTTCGGGCTGTTTTATATTATTTCTTTAAAAATATTTTCTTAATTTTATTTAAAGTGGTCTTGGTGTTCTTGACTACTTTAATTTAAGGTTAAATGGTGGATTGTTGAAATGAAAAGAAAAGAAAAGGAAAAAAAAATGTAAATTGTTTAGATATTTTGGTATGATTGCCTTGTGTGTGTGCGTGTGTTACTGGTGTGTGTGTGTGTGTATTTCTTGTTATTTATTTTTTTGTTCTTTGTTTTGTTATTACTTTTTATTTATTTAGTTATTTTCACTTTTTCGTATAGATCCTTCCATATTAATTAAAAAGCATAAGTTATACTTTAAAATCAAATCATAGCCTAATTGATAAGTTATGCATTTTTCTTGTTCAATCAAACTCGTTGACAGTTTAATTTGCACTCTTTTTAATAAGTTATTAAAAAATGGAATTATGATATTATTTAATAAAAAAATAAAAATGAACGAAAAAAAAACATAGCCAAAATTTTATTACATGGTCTTCTTGATTAATGGTTAAGGACTATTCTTGTTGTTACAAAGATCTAGGGTTTGAATTTATTTGGGAGTAGATTATTGTTTTAATTAATAAGGTGTATTTTATGACTCTATTTAAATAAAATCTTGGAATTATTTTTGAAAATGGGATTTGGTTTAGTGGTTGGGGATTAATGTTTATATTAGAGAGGTTTAAAGTTCAAAACCCCTTACATGTATTTTTAGATCTATTTTATTGCAATTAATATCTTCTGTTTTAACTATAATTAATTAAAATCATGTGTTAAGTTTTCGAAAATGGTGTTTGCCTTAATGGATATGTTCAGATTTGTTAGCTGAAAGGTTAAGGGTTTGAATCCAATTAATGTAGTTTTAATTTAGTTTTAATCATTTTTATCTAAGATTATTTTGGATCTTATATAATTAATGTCACCTAATTAATTTCGAAAATGGTGTTTAGTTAAGTGGTTAGAGTCCAGATTATTATTTGAGAGGTTTGTGGTTCGATTCTTATTAAGCTAATATTTATGCCTTTTTATCATAAAACCTTTCTGGACTATATAAATTATTAATGATGGTTTATAAATTTTGAAAATGAGTCTTAGCCTTGTGGTTAGTGTTCTAATTGTGATTAAGGGGCATACATGAAGCTATTTAATTAAAGTGGTTTGTTTTACGTTATATAAAATCATTTGGTATAGTGGTTAAAGTCTCATTTTTTTATAGTAAAGTCATGAGTTCAAATCCTTTTGACTACAATTTTATTTATGCATTTATTTATTTAATTTATTTATTTTTTCTATTTTGTTTAACTTTAGAATTTAATTTAAAATTAAGTATATAATAAGTGATATTTTACTTTATTGGGAAATTATTATCTTTTAAACCATTCATTTAATCATATGATTTTAACCTACATGATTTAAATATATTTTTCTCGATCAAGTACTCGGGTATAGCTTCTTAAAGCTAGGATTACCCGTTTGATCTCCAAGCATCGTCTTTTCATGACCTTATTCTATAGACTTGCCTTTATACCCTTATACCCGTATTTACTTTATAGAATAGGTTAATAACCTCAATGAGCTTCTAAGTCTTAGTCTTTATGTGTAGGATAAAACCCGGAACATCGGACTTAGGGGACTTCTAGAAGAATCGTTAAAGCTTCAGCTTTAATAGCTATTAGGTGTGCTATACTATATCTATGAAAGTTGTATCTGTCGAGTTATTAAGCTCTGCTTTTGTTAAAATTGCATATGTGACTATCTGTGTTAAATATTTACGTGCTACTGTATGTTGTCGGAGTCTCATAAACCAGCGTTGTGTCAATGTGAGTAGCTACAGTATGCATGCATTATTCGTCATGCCCTACTCCTTGTCGGTGAGACTAAAATGAAACACTCTTTGGTTACATTCTTTGGTTATACTCATTGGATATACTTTGGCCATACTCAACTTTACGCGCTGGTGATGTAGTACGGGTTGCGGGCAGTGACTGGTTATACTCTTAAGCGCTTCACGATAAAATATTTTGGTGAACTTAGGTTGCTTTCAACTTTAAAACCTCCTAAGCTTCACTACCTGCATAAACACAGATAGATTACTTTAACAAAATGATTTGCATAACTTGAATTGTGAAAACTTGCCCACTGAATGCATTAGTACTCAGCCCAAATCTTTTTAAACATTTTCAGGTCAGTAGGCTGGAGCGTAGAGGTGACGAGGCTGAGAGATGGGGTTTTGTTATTTACCGAATTCCCATTATCTCTTTTTGTTAATTCTTTTGTTACGAATTAAGCTTCCGCACTTATACTACTCTTTTGTTAAAACACTAAGAATCCCGATCTTGGTGTTTTGGATCTATATATGTATTAAAAAGCATGTTTGGTTGTTCTGAATCTTCTCTTGATATTTCTTTGATTAATTAATTACCCCTTTCTTTCCCGCTTCTTAATTCCAACCTCCGTGGCGTCCATTTCCACGGTTTTTTGGGACCGGAGCGCTATATACAAATATTTAGTTTCAGTAAAAAGTGTGTTACTATGTGAAAAGTCTAAGTGTGTGGAATTAATGTGTATTTTTTCTATGTCCATTACTATTTTCATCTAAGAAATAGTCTATATAATCCAAATTTTAACCTAGAGGGGCCTATTTGAGTCAAATAGTCAAGGAAATAGCAACGAGCTCCCCCACGTAATAGTCGAAGAGCTACGTGAACATTTTCCCAATTTTATATTAAAAGTTTAAAACTACATATTTTATTTTTAGGGAAAATAGTAAAATGCCCCCCTCAATTATTCCTTAGGGTCTCACCTTTCTAAAATGTCTCATATTGCACACCCTTATATGGATGTAAAATTTAATAACGTTTAACACACAATAATATAAATATTTCTCTCATACTTGAATCTTTACATATACTTTCACACACAATTAATTTAAATACATTTTTACAATTAATTAACCAAAATCACAAAAAAATAATAATAATAAATACATACAAAATTTATTAATAAAATAATAAATACAGAATAACAATATAATATTAAAAAATTCGATATTTTTAATGTGTGTGTGTGTGTGTATAAATAGATAATTTAAAATCATTTTAATCTAAAAATTATTAAATATACCAAGTTTAAGTTATCACTATTTAAACCAATACTTTATTCTGCTTCGCCGACTACTAGTCGTGTTCAGTTTGATATTTTTAGATCATGACGATATTGGACAATGGAGATTTCGAGAAAAAATATATATCTAAATATATCACCATTAAAGTCATGCTCTTTTTGCCTAATATTCATGAACACCAAGCTAAACCTCAAATCCATGCATCATTCATTCTTTTAATTTTGCACCAAATTTTGCGGTTGGGTCTCATATAGTAATTTAAAATAAATATATAATACTTCTAATTATTTACCTTAACTACAATTCATGTATTTTGTATTCGTGAAATTATTGGCGACGGACATACCGACGTTAGTCCCTCGCTACTAATGATCGATTCTAATCTGTTACTATAATTCGTTGCTAAATCACTTTTTTCTTGTAGTGCACTATATATATATTTAAATCAAATTATAAATATGAATCATTTATTTTAATGTAAATCAATTGTTGTATCATCTTACGTCCATTTTGATCCATTAATTATACATATTCAAAATCTTAATTTGATCATAGAACCAAAGTTTGGCCCGAATTGCTCATATAACATTTTTAAAAGGTATCAGGATGACCCATCCTTGCTCCCTCAACTAATGGACATTAAGTTCCGTACATTGAGGAAGCAATGAAGGGACCATCGTGATACCTTATAAAAAGTTACAGGAGCAATTTGGCCAAAATTTTGTTACGAGCCAAAACAAAATCCCCAAATTATACTTTATTCCATACAACACATAATTGAATAATATTGTATTAATTCCAACAAATATATATTACATTAAATTTACTTTAAAAACTTTCTACAACTATGCCTTATAAATTTTGAGATAATAATAAACTAACTTATAACTAAATAACTAATTAAGATTTATGTATTAAATTATGAACATTAAATAAAATTACCATGTAAACACCAAATTGATACAATGACAATAGAGAATAGGGATAAGGTCCAATTTAGCCCCTAAATGATTTTTCGAGGAGCATTTTGGCCCTTTGACTAATTTTGATCCCAGTTAGCCCTTGAACTTTCGAACTCAATTTAATTAACTCCTTGAACTTTTGAGCTTAACCCAGTTAGCCACTTGAAGATAAAAATTAAGTTTTGTATTGGTTATTTCTAAATAAAATATAATAAAATAAAAAGGAAAAAAATTGTAACTATTATTCCCCCAACCAAAAAAATAAGAATATACCAGCATTTCTCATTCAATATGTCCAAATATATATAAGCTAGTATAATTTTAAAAATATATGAATTAATGAGTTAATTGAAATTACATTATGTTTGAAGTAATTCACTATAAATACAATCCGAAAAATACTTCATTTCTTTTATATATATGTATGTATGAAATTATACTGTATAGATTCTGAGAATGAAAATCTATATATTCTAAAAAATATATTATGTTAGATATATATATATATAATATTGATTATATTATAGTAGATTATTAATGTTTATAATTTATCAATTTAATATTTTAATATGTCATAAATATATTGCCAATTTATGTACCACTAAAATTATTTATAAAAAAAAACATTTTTATTTTTGTTGTGTATATACAGCGCGAACGGGGCGAGACAAGGGCTCTGTTTTGCGTGCCTTATCTTCTCATTTTCCCTCTATTATTTGGGGATGAATTAGAAAGGAGAAATGGGAGAGATTTGAACCACCCAACTTAAAGAAAATAGAGACTATTCCATTCATTAGTATTTTTCTTCCAAAAAATGTAAAAAGAGTAGAAAATATAGAAGAGAGGAAGAGAGGGCTTGGGCTTGGTGGATATTGTTCTTGAAGATGTTAAAGAGTTGAAGTGGAAGGATCATTGTGGATGCTTTTTGTACAATCTATTGGTTTAATCTAATATCTATCTATGTTTATTTACAAGTTTTGTGATTTTGTAACGCCCCGGTCCCAAGAGACCGTGGAAATGAGCGCCACGGGGGTGGGGATTAAGAAGAAGGGAAAGAAAGGGGATTTCGAGGATGATTCTCAATGAATGATTCCAAATTAGTTCAATAATAGAGTACGATTATCGTAACAAATTCAGAGTTATATATTTATATATATATATATATATATATCCAAAACATGAGTTTTTGCTCTTGCGGAAGCTATGATATATCAAAAAAAATAATACGATGATCAGAGATTAAGACGAGCCAAGACAACGGGATAGCTACAAGAGTACACATATAAGCCCCATCACAGCTCATTGTCTCCACGCTCCAGCTCATTGTCCTGAAAATATTTGAGAAAATATTTGGGTTGAGTACTAATGTACTCAGTGGGTTTTCTGAGAAAATTGAGTTATCAAAAGCATTTGATAAAATAATTATCTGTGAGTATGCAGATGAATGTTAGAAGGTTTTGTAAAGGGAAAATGCATCTAAGTTCATCAAAACGTTTATATGAATGTGTTCACCAGTAAACCCTGAAGTGAACCTTGATCCATCAGTAAACCCTGAAATGGACCCGCTCACCAGTAAACCCTGAAGTGAGCTAAGTACGACACCCGCAACCACCACTACATCATCATGCGCAATTACTGAGTAAACCCTCAAGGTAATTAAAAGTTCTTTTAGCTGAGAACAGCAAGGGATTGGGTGCGACTCAAACCAAGCAAGACTGTAGCTACTCACATTGACACAGCGCTGGTATATGAGACTCTGACAACGACAGCAAGCCAAACGAATCATTTTACACAGATAATCATATATGCATATTTGTTTCAAAATGAGCTTAATAACTCAAACATAGCATTTGGAAAAAGATAGTATATGCCCACCTTTTGACTATAATAGTCGAAGCTTTTCAGTTTCTACGGAATTGAGCAACACCACAATGATTACGTCTTACGGCAAATGATCTACAAATATCAAAATTCATCTTAGAACCTCCACGAGGTCAAGACTCTCGCAATTACATAGTTTCACATGCTTGTTGGTTAAACCGACCCAAGCTAAACCTTAATAGCTTAGCATATATAAATTTAAAATTATGATTCTTACCTCTACTATTAATTTGTTTGAACATTTTAGATAATACTTAATTTAAAAGCATAAATTTTAGTTCACTAAATACTCTTAAGTATGAAATTAATTTCATTTACTTAATCTAGTAATTTTGGAAATCAAGCTTGCTACTTAAATTGTAAAAGTCATTAATTTAAACTTTCCTATTTAAATATTTTAATAATTATAACACTTATGTGTAAAATTTAGAATTGCAGTACCATTATCTATCATTATTATATTTTTTTTTATGGCAAAAGAATAATTTAAATACTTGAAAGATTAATTAATCACTTGCTGTAATATTGAATTACAAATCTATAGATTTACAAACTAGTTCGGTTAAATCCAATACACTTGAATAAATAGTACTTCTTTGCATTAATACAATCATAGGGCTGAATCTCCATTTTTTTAATATGTGTTTTAAGCTTATATGTTGCCATCTATTCATAGTTACTAAATATAATTATTTTCGACAACTAACAATTCCTCATACTTGATTGAATTAAAATATTATCTACATAGTGAAAGATTCATGCCAATAAATTTTATGTGATAATTTATAATCAAGAAAACTAGAATAGAAATAATAATTATCATGCTAATTAAAAGGATGAATTGGAATTGCATACCTTCCCTCAATTAATTCGTCTACTTCTGATTCAACCAAATTTCATAAAATATATATGACATGTATATATTAATAAACACTCTATCTTTTAATTGGTTACACTAAGCAAACCTAATATCTTGCCACATATATGTGAAATTTAAAATATGGTTGCCACATATGCTAGCTTTACTAATTTTGTTCTTACCCCATTTTATATATTTAATGCTATCTTTGTTGATTACTATTAACATTATTTTTTTTACTATATGTGTGTGTATACATGCTCCTTCAATACTTGTGAATCATTTTATTATTATTATTATTATTATTATTATTATTATTATTATTATTATTATTATTTAATTAGATAGAAGAATGACTCATCTAATACTCATCTATACCCTTGGGACACATCACACTATTAGTTTAGATTAGGGACACGTATATGAAGCCAACTTGCAAGCAAATATAATCCTAATTTCTAAACACTTATATATATAATTGGCAAAATTATCCAAGTAGTCATAATTTAATATAATTAGCATACAACCAAATGTTGGCTGGCATGCATGCATATATATACACTTTTATTTATATGCTTAATTATATATGTATTCATGTATTCGTACAAAATTATTGTCAATAAATTTATTGACCCTAAATAAATTAAAATTTTAATTAATCAAACTATATTCATATCTAGGATTCTAATAAAAATATGAGAATGTTCCAGGTATCACTAATCCATTAAACGGCACACTTTGCCTTTAAAGAAATTTATAAGGGTATATTTTCTTTCCTAACTTACCCTTAAGGTAATCATAAGCTATTATTTTAATACTAAAAAGTTTGGGATATTATAGATTTTGATCTCAAAAGCATGAGTAGCTAATCTATTTAGGTTTTGGGGTGTTGGATCCTTTGATGATGGGTGTTTGAGATGAATGTATGATGAATGACCTTTCCCTTTTTAAAACTTATGGATCAATGTGTTGATTGACCAATGTATGTGGGTGGCCTCCATTTAGATTCATGTGTTACTTAATATGTGATTAGGTTTGCTCATTATGTATGTGTATTTGATCCATGAGACCTTTTACTTGTATTTTAAGATAAGTATGAGTATTAGGCTTGTCAATGGTGATTTGGGACCTTGGAAGGCTTGAGTGAAATAGTTACTAGAGATAGTGAGTTTTGCACTTGCTTGTATGCTACGTGTTTGAGAAAATGCCTAGATGATCTTTTGCCCAAATCATAATTGAAGAGAGGAGAGATATGTGAATCATATGGTTTTGAGAATACCTTGATCAAGGATCTAGTACCCTAAAACCCCTCCTTTTATTATCCCTTATTAAATCTTTCATTTGAAGTGTTTACTAGTTTACATTCAAGAGTACACTTGTGATATTTGGTGAACTTGGAACAAAACATTCTCTAAAGAAATGATGTTTGTTTAGATAGTGATTGTAACTTGAGCCAACATTACTTGCATTGTTAGATCATAACTCATATTCCTTGTGGTTTGACTCGTATCATTGCTTGCTACATTCATGTACACTTGCATTTGGCACGATCTATAATTTGAGGTATAAAATACGTCATCAAATTTTTGGCGCCGTTGCCGGGGAATAGATTGTTATGTTTTAAAGTTTATGCAATATTATTCAAATGGTTACTTTGCTAATTTAGACATTTTGATTTTTGTTTTTATTTGTGTTTGAGTGGCTCACATTGTGTCAAATTTCAGGTAGTGTATGCACACCAGGTCGCAAGGAGAGCCACCTAACAACTTAGACTTGGAAATTGAAGTGACGATGCGGCACAACAATGCACAGAGACGGAGGAGAATGGCGAACAATCCTCCACCGGTTCAAGATCCTCTAATTGCCCAATTTCAAAGGCAATTAGAGGTAATGCAAGAACAGTTAAGGGCCCAAGAAGAAGCACGACATGCTGCAGAAGAGGCCCCGATCTGAAATATTTTTCAACCTGTTGTAAATCAAGGGGTAGTGAATGGCCCACCCATTCAAGCAAATAATTTTGAGCTCAAAACATCGCTCATCCTCATACTCCAACAGCATCCTTTTAAAGCAACGACTATGGAGGATCTGAATGAGCACATATGGAAATTTCTTGAGTACAGTGGGACCATGAAGATGAATAGAGTCCCAGAAGATGCTATTCGACTTAGGCTCTTTCCATTCTCCTTGGGCGAAAAGGCGGAAACATGATGGTTTAGCCAAGCTCAAGGATCATTCCAAACTTGGGATGCGTTGGTGACTAAATTTCTCCACAAGTTTTTCCCACCTGAAAAAACTCTCAAGTTAAAAGGTGACATCACAGTTTTCAAACAATGGGATGACGAGAACATGTACGAGGGGTGGGAACGATTCAGAAAAATGCTAAGAAAATGTCTTGGACATGGATTTGGCACCGACCATCAAGTGTGTATCTTTTATGCCGGGTGTAAACCCGAGGTGAGGACACTCATGGACGCTTCTGCACGAGGATCTTTGCTAGCACGAGCTCCGGAAAAGGCCATGTGAATTATTGAAGAAATGGCCTCTAATTCGTCCCAATGGCCAGTGGCAAGAGAGAACGTGCAAATCATGAAGAAAGTCACATCGCCTTCTAATTCAGATGCATTGGGATTACTGGCAGCTCAAATGGCAACTTTGAACTCCAAAATCGAAGCTTTCACCACTCCAAAACCTGAAAGTTCTCAAGCCCCGTTCGGAGAAATGAATTATGTCAACCAAGGGGGTTATCAAAACCAACAACGGCCGTTCAACCAAGGGTACAACAAGCCGCAGTATGGAAATCAATATGGAGAAAATCAAAATTTCCAAAATAGGGCGCAACACCCTAATCTCTCCTACAGAAATCTGAATAGTGGTATTGTTCCACCTCCCGGTTTCTCTGTGACCAATGGTGTTATTGACGAGGAAAAGAAACAAAAAATGGATGATTTGTTGATAGCTTTTATGAGTAAGACAGAAAAGTAAATGGCGGATTCACAAGTCCGTGTGGGGAAGTTAGAAAATAATGTCAGAGCTATTAGCATTCAAGTGAATCAACTAGAGAAGCAGATAAGCCAATTAGCAACGATCATTGGTGGTCAACACCAACAAGGAAAGTTTTTAAGCAACACCACCGTCAACCTAAAAGATCAATGCAAGGCTATCACTTTGAGAAGTGGAACCGCCTATGAAGGCCCGAAAATGCTTAGGGATGATAAAGATGTTGGTGAAGGAAGCTCAAAGCAAAAAGAAAAACAAGACGAACAAAATGAAGAAAGTGAAGAGATCGAGCATGTCAAGGAAAAAGAGGGCTCGATAAAAGAAAATGTGGAACCACCACCTAAAGAAAATGAAGAACCAAGATTGCACGTACCTTATCCCCAATGCCTACAAAATAAGAAGAACGAGGAACAATTCTCAAGGTTCCTCGATATTTTTCGAAAGGTTCAAGTTAAAATTCCATTGGTGGAAGCTTTGCAACAAATGGCAAATTACGCAAAGTTTCTCAAAGATGTGATTTCTAAAAAGAGAAGGTTGGGAGATTTTGAGATGGTGAATCTCATGGAAGAGTGTAGTGCACTTATACAAAGAAAGCTCCCCGCTAAGTTAAAAGACCCCGGAAGTTTCACCATCATGGTTACTATCGGGGATAGCCACATGGGATAGACGCTATGTGATTTGGGAGCAAGCATTAACTTAATGCAGCTCTCCTTTTTCTTGAAGTTGAATATTGGAGAAATCAAGCCGACTACCATATGTTTACAAATGACGGATCGATCCATGACCTATCCTAAAGGAGTGGTGGAAGATGTGTTGGTGAAAGTCAATGACTTTATCTTCCCTGTCGACTTTGTGGTTTTAGATATAGAGGAGGACAAGGACGTCCCTCTTATTCTTGGACGACCATTCTTGAATATGGGGAAGGCTTTGATTGATGTCGAAAAAGGGGAGTTAACATTGAGAGTTAATGACGAAAAGATGATCTTTTCTCTCCAAAAGGCTATGAAGCACAAGGAGGAAGACATGGAATGTAAAGAAGAGTGCAAGGTGTTCGAAATGGTGGACTCGTGCATGGAGTTGGAGCACACCTTGGAACACATCATGGGCATACGAGATCCACTTGAGATTTGCATTTCTAAATCTATGTTTAATTCATCCTCTGGTGATTTTTATCCTTTAGATGTTGCTCTTGTCGATACTATTTCTTTGATAAATTCTTTGCAGGAGGAGTATTTAAGAAAGCCCAAGTTTCTTCCATTGAAGAACAAGGAACAAACATCAACTGAGGAAGAGACGAGGAATGACAAGATGGAATTAAAGCCACTTCTACCTCACTTAAGGTATGTGTACCTTGAAGATGGTGAGAATAAACCGATAATAGTTTCTTCCTTTTTGAATGATGAGCAACTTGACAAATTGCTAAGGGTGGTGAGAAAATACAAGAGCACTATAGGTTGGTCTATCTTGGATCTAAAAGGGATTAGCCCCTCGATTTGCATGCATAAAATCCTTTTAGAGGAAGATTACAAACCGAAAGTGCAACATCAAAGAAGATTGAATCCAATTATGCAAGAAGTTGTTAGAAAGGAAGTGTTGAAACTGTTAGATACCGGTAAAATTTTTACAATTTCTGATAGCGAGTGGGTGAGTCCTACTCAAGTGGTAGCAAAGAAAGGAGGTACGACCCTAGTAGAAAATGAAAATAATGAGATAATAGCTACTAGGTTGGTCACGGGTTGGAGAATGTGCATTGACTATAGGGCTTTGAATGTTTACACTAGAAAAGACCATTTTCCCATACCCTTTATCATTTATCGATCAAATGCTTGACATGTTAGCAGGGCATGAATTCTATTGCTTTTTAGATGGATACTCGGGGTATAATCAGATAATGATTGCCTCCGAAGATCAAGAAAAAAGGGCATGTACTTGTCCATATGGAATCTTTCCATATAGATGGATGTCTTTCGGGTTGTGTAATGCACCCGCCACCTTTCAAAGGTGTATGATTTCTATCTTCCATGGTTTGATTGAAAACATAATGGAAGTATTTATGGACGATTTCTCCATTTTTGGTGATTCATTTTATAATTGCCTTAATAATTTGTCTGAAGTATTGCAGAGGTGTGAAGACACCAACTTAGTGCTAAATTGGGAAAAATGCCACTTTATGTTACGAGATGGTATTATGTTGGGACACAGGGTGTCCGGAGAAGGCCTTGAAGTGGATCGAGCCAAAATTGTAGCCATTGAGAAGCTACCGTCCCCGACGAATGAAAATGGAGTTAGAAGTTTTCTAGGACACGCTGGGTTTTATAGGCGTTTCATCAAAGATTTTTCAAAAATATCTAAACCTTTGTGTCATCTTCTAGAAAAATCGTCTGATTTTGTTTTTGATAATGATTGTTTGCAGGCTTTCGAGACCCTGAAGTTGGCCCTTATTACAGCACCTATGCTCATTACACCGGACTAGAGCCAACCATTCGAAGTGATGTGCGATGCAAGTGAAATAGCAGTAGGTGCCGTTTTGGGCCAAAAGCGAGATAAGCTTTTCCGAGTCATCTATTACGGGAGTAATACCCTTGATCGGGCTCAAACAAACTACCCCACCACGGAGAGGGAGCTACTTGCCGTGGTATATGCATTCGATAAATTCAGGCCTTATCTCATTGGGGCCCGAACTATCATGCACACCGATCATGCCGCTCTAAGGAATCTTTTTGCCAAGAATGATGCAAAACCACGGCTCATCAGATAGATCTTGCTGCTCCAGGAATTTGATGTAGAGATTCGGGACAGAAAGGGATGTTAGAATGTGGTAGCAGACCACCTTTCTCACCTTGATCAAGTGAATGATGAAATGGGGTCAACACGGCCTATTAACGAGCTCTTTCCCGACGAAAGAATCCTAGCAATCAAGTCTCATGTGCCTTGGCTCGCTGACATTGTGAACTTCCTGGTGGCAAGGGTGAAGCCACTGGAATTGGAAGCTTACCAAAGAAAAAAAATTCTTCCACGACCTGAAGTACTATGTGTGGGATGAGCCGTACCTTTTCAGAAGATGTGCAGATTTGGTGCTTAGGCGGTGTGTACCTGAAGAAGAATGGGAAGAAATCCTTGAAGCATGCCACAATTCTCCCACTGGAGGACATTTCGCCTCCATTAGAATCGGAAGAAAAGTGATGCAGAGCGGGTTCTATTGGCCTTCACTATTCAAGGATTGTGTTGAATACGTGAAGAGATGTGAGAGGTGTTAAAGGATGGGTTCTATTTCAAAAAGAGATGAGATGCCAATGAAGAACATAATCGAGGTGGAACTATTTGATGTATGGGGCATCAATTTTATGGGCCCTTTCGTGAGTTCAAATGGTTTCCAATATATTTTGTTGGCCATTGACTATGTCTCAAGATGGATTGAAGTCGTGCCTACCGCAACCAATAATGCAAATGTGGTGTTGAAGTTCTTGAAAAGAAATGTGTTGACACGATTTGGGGCCCCGAGAGCTCTAATCAGTGATGGTGGTCGTCATTTTTTCAACAAGTGGTTGGCCGCTTTGCTTGCAAAGTATGGAGTTTGACACAACATCACCATAGCCTACCATTCTCAAGCTAATGGCCAAGCCGAGTTGGCTAATCGAGAGGTGAAGCAGATTCTACAAAAGATGGTGAAAACAAACGGCAAGGATTGGTCCAATCTCTTGGACGATGCATTGTGGGCGTATAGGACGGCATATAAGACCCCGTTGGGCATGTCGCCCTATCAATTGGTTTTCGGGAAATCATGTCATCTTCCCATCGAGCTGTCACACAAGGCTTAGAGGAAAGGATGGGAATCTACTTGTTGTCAATGGCGAAAGGGTCAAACAATTCTATGTACCGGAGATAAAGGATGAAAATGGTTCCAACAATCCCACAATTTCATGAAGAATGAGACCACGTCGAGCTACCGACAATAAATGAAGCGCTTGTTGGCAGGCAACCCAACCTCGTTACCTTTGTACATTTCATTTGTTTATTTTTCAAGTCTTTTAATTTACGTTTAACTCTTTAACTAGATTTAATATGTTGTTTTGAGTGTTTATATAGTTTTGGAATTAGAAAACAGGGTACACGGAGAAAATGAGCTAAAAATATCAAAACACAGAGCGTCTGGCGCGATCCACAGCGCGCGAGCACCGGTCGCGCCGTCTGGCGCGACCCACAGCGCGACTGAGCCCACTCAGGCCCAAACATTCCTTCCAACCCTTCTCTGGCGCGACAGACAGCGCGAGCGAGGGCGCGACTGACCCCGCTCGCACCCGACCCTGTAGCAGTTTAAACGGGTTTTAAACTCTCCCCTTTCATTTTTTCACTCATTTTTCACACACCTCACACTCAAAACACACACATACACTCAAAAATTCTTCATTCCAATCAAGAACCAAAGGTAAACCCCCCTCATCTTCTTCATTTATGTTTTGCCCATGATTTAATCTTAAAATTACATTTAATTTTGGATTGTTATGGTGGGATTGTAGAGATTTCTATAACATCCCAGAATTTCAGAGAGTTCTCTAAATTTATTTAGAAGACTAAAGAAAATAATTGGAGCTAAAATAAAGTAAAACAGATGTAAGTCGCGACTTTTTGACTATTTTATGTGAAAATCGATTATGATATTTTGCATTTGCTGCCGAAAGATAGTTAATATTGGTCTTTTCTAAAACGTAACGACCTAAAGGAAGCTATTGATGCTTTCAGAATTTTATTCTGACCTCTACAAGAGTCCCGTAATTGAAAATCGTAAAGTGAAAACCTGTGAATAGTAATTTATGCGAGCAGTCGTGATTCGAAAAATTTATGAAATCCTCTTCATTGATCTGAGACTTGTTCTATCAAGCCTATCTTACAGGAAATGACCTAAGGAATCCGTTCGTGTTCACGGATTGCCAATCTGAGGTCAATCGAGCGCTCGGGAGCAAAATCTGTCAGTCAAAATGAATAGTAAAAGTAATTTTTGAAAGGGAATCTTTTCTCGTTTCTCTTCAGAAGACTCCCTCGTCATCTCAAGTTGGATTGGTTCAATAGTACTCGAGCTAACGAGTCTCTCGGTATTTTCGGATTTTGTGTCGGAGGTCATTTGGACCTCGCCATTGAATAAAGCAACTTTAATTGAATTCGGAAATCACTTTATCAGTGTTTTATATCCGAAAAAGTTATACCCGCTCCGGAGCCACTTTTCCTCTAAATAGGGGGGCTTGGGCTCATTTGCAATTGCTCATTCTCTCTCTTTCTCTCTCTAGTTCGTGTTGACGAACGAGAGAAACTCGGGCCTGCGCCGAGTAAATCGCGCATGCGGGCCCAGGTTAAGTTTTATTTGGGGGTAGGGGTGCTGCTACGGGAGCAGCTGTCGAGCGCCGGAAGGCTGCCGGAGTACCGCTGCTGTTGCCGTGCATGGCCGGAAATTTCCGTCGTCGTGCCACCGTCGCGCCGCCGCTTCGGACGTCTCGCTTCAGTCCATTTCTTATCCTTTATAGTTGAAATTTTAATATATTGTGTATTTTAAATAGTGCTTCATTTCGTATGTTGAGTGCGTTGTCGTCCGGTGGCCAGAAACCGGCGAAAACGCCGGAAAACGTGAAAAATAAAGGGGCGCCGATCAGTTTCAGTTTTGGCCCATTTTTGCCCATTTCGGGTCATCAAATTGAAAAAGTTTGAACTAGAAAGTTGCTCAAAATATTATTTTCTATAGGACTGTCAAGTTTCATAATTTTCCGATAAGTCTTGATTAAAGTCGATTATTTTAATCAGGCAGTTATTTTTATAATTAAAGCATGTGATTTCAGAAAATTTCAAAAATTATATAGTTTAATAAAGATATATGTGGGGTCATGCCTGATTATTTTCATGATTTTTGGACAAGTGAAAAGTGTAATTGAGGTTAGCTGTGTAAAATTTGATTAAAATGGCAAGTTACGGAAAGTAACCTCTGTTATATCTTTTGGTCCCAATAAATTGGAAATTATATTTTGGAATTTATTTCCTTCTGTGTTGAAGTTGTACGAGGTCTCTAGAGTCGCGCATTCTTAATTGAAATATAATTAAAGTGAATAAAAACTCAAATTAAATTAAAGTCGAGTTCTAAAAATTAGAGCAGGAACTGTATTTCTTGCAGTTGTGATGTTAATCACTAAATGTGTCATTATGAGGTAAACCCTGCACATACACGTGATCCGAGCATCATTACAGGAGTCAATGGTAGGTAACCCCTGGTATACTCAGGGTCAATGCTAGGTGATCCCTGGTACACTCTTCTCGGATTAGGGAGGTAACCCCTCCTTTTTCCTATCAGCGACATGTCATAGAGTGCAGTAGATGACAGAAGGAGCTACAGGGTACCAAAGAGAAGTAAAGGTTTGCAGAAATGGGAAGGGCTTTCGCGTTTTTCTCTCCATTATCTGTATTTATATTTTGGATATTCTGTTACAGTTTTTATTAAAGATTGAGTTAAAAGTTTAACCCACTGAGTGCTTTAGTACTCACGCCAAAAATATTTTCAAAATGTTTTTCACAGGTTGAGATGCTGGAGGTGATGGCTCTATGTACAGTTGTGGGTTGATCATGCCTTGCCATCTCGTTCAGGCTAAATTATTGTTTATGAGTATGTTGTTATGTGATACAATGTTACTCCATTATTTTCCGCTTAAACTCTGATACAATTGCCTCATAGTATGATTGCATACTATGTTTGATTTTTGGGCTTATCTGAATTGTATTCCTTATTGAATCATGATAAATAAAGTCCCATTTCTTTTCCTTAGATCCAAGCATGTCTCTTTACAGTTTTCGACCTATGGATAGGTCATATTTTGTTGAGTCTTGGATTCTGTTTATTTTTCAGTTGACCTATGAATGGGTCTCAACTTGATTAATTGTTTATGTCCTATGAATGGGACATAAAATAGTTTATTTACCTCTGACCTATTCATGGGTCTTAGTTGTTGTGGCCTATGGAGAGGTCTTGTTTATTTGAAGCATGAGAATCCTATCTATTAATTGTAGGATTCTGTTTGAATTTGACTAGCCTATGAATAGGCATTCTTTTGACTTGATTGAATCATTTGACTTCGTTGATACGTTGAAAGACGTGGATTTCTTCCAGTTACAGAGGCTGTGCTGCCCAAATTTCTGGGGAATATAACCTATTCTTGTTCTAAAGCCATTTCATTTGATTGTTCTAAATAGTATTTCCTTTTTTAGTAACACCTCGACCCTCATTTATTATTTCTTATGGGATCGGGACATTATAGAGGACTCCCTGGATTTTGGATCATGCTACATATTTCTTTGTATTTTTTCCGTAGTGTCCCCGTCCTAATCCCGGGGACCGGGGCGTTACAATTTCATTTTAGGGTTCATACTGGGAAAATTTTCTTGGCTAATTCTTGTTCGGTTGGGTTACTTCTAAATTGTTCCTTGAGCATGATTTTACTACATTGTGGTTGAATTTGTTCAAATTCCAAATTAGGGCTAAACATTTGGGGAAAATTGCTTGGATTGAATTTTTGGTTAATTTTGTTGCGTCTAATTTCTCCCATGAGCAAGAATGACCATTATCTAAAAGGAGTGAAGTTAATTTGGAGATGCTTGTACATGTATTGTTGTGAATTGAGAACAAGAGCTTAGCATATTTGGGTTTTTGAATTTCTTGCCTTGTTCTTGAATTACTCTTCTTCTATGGACTTTTTTGTTGAATTTTGCAAAGGGATGAAAGTGGTGAAATGTGCATATGTTGGTTTTGTGTGTGGTGAAGAGTGAATTTTGAAGAAAATTTGGAAGTGTTGATTTAATTGGTGAAAAATGGTGTGAAATGCTATTGTTGGGACTTTGCTTGATGTTGTTGTTTCTCTAGCTCCATGATGCCAAATGTAGTTGGCTTTTGTTGTGAATTGGGGGGTAGTTATGTGCAACCCCGACTGTGTTTTATAATTCGTTTTGAAGATTGTAGTGCCTTGTATGGAAATGCTTTTTGCTTTTGGTTAGATTATGCTAAGGCCTACAAGTTGTGAATAGTTTTGTTGTATTTTGTTAGGAGTGGTCCAAGATTCTATTTGTTGGTCTGGTTTGTTGTTTTACAATGGAGCCCTCACTTTTTATTTGTTTTTGTTCTTTGCAAGGTATCTTGTAAAGAAACCTATATATTTAGGATGGCTAGACCAAGCAGGGGATACGCTTCAAGGAGACAGGTCATTGAGGAATCTGAAGAAGAAGAATCGAGTGTTGACCTCTCAGAAGAAGAGGAAGAAGAAGATGAGGAGTAAGAAGATGAGGAGTAAGAAGAAGAGGAAAAAGAGGAGAATGTGCAACCCGAGCCTTTGCTGGAGTTTCCCGACAGTGGAGTTGATAACCTCGCAAGAGCGGGTGTTTTCTTCCGTACACAAGAGGAACGGGACATTTGGTTGAAGCTGTCAAGATCTTTTAACATTGTGCCTACCAAGTATTCGTGTGATTCGTGTACTCAAGCTATGGGAATCCACGATGATGTTTGGAGAATGTTCACTAGAATTGGGTGGGCAAATGCAATGCAAGGAAGGTGGCCTACCTATCCTATCTTGGTCAAAGAATTCCTATCCTCACTTCAAGTTCACAAATTCCCCACTAGAGGGCCAATTGCGTGCACTTTTCGATTGGAAAATCGCAATCACGAGCTCACAGTGGCCAGGCTTAACCAAATCTTTCAAACCCCGACAGATGGATACTTTCACTACCACATCAATTTCAACACTGAGGTGTTTTGGAGATTGTTCCTAGACCCCGATGAGAGGATGGCCCAGTATGACTCAGGATTGGCCAAGGCTTCTCAAATCTAAAATCCGGTCTTCTGATACATCCACAGAATCCTTTCCTCCACTGTCCTTGCTCGACATAAGAATAGTGGACATCGTAAGGTTGAGCTATACATCCTGTGGAGTATGCTCCAAGCAATATACGTGGATTTTGGAGCTTTACTTTTGGATCAATTTAAAAGACAAGTGCAGTCTAGCAAAGGTAGGTGAGTATAGGAGGCATGATTACTCGTATTGCCATGGCCTTCAACATTAATCTGGCCGCCTATCAGCCACTTCCGGGTCCTCGAGCTCTCAATCTAGCACATCTTCGGAATGTGCGCATGATCAGCCCCAATGCTGCCCCAATAGAGCTCATCATGAAGGATGGCAGGATGTTCCCACTGCCTAATCCAGCACTCACCTCGGTTTCAAACTTTGAGCACCAAAGAAACTGGATGATGAATATCCTGGAGCACAATGCTCTGATGATACTGCCTGAGAGAGTACAGCTCCATCGAGAGAACGAGGAGCCAAGGGCACCACGAGGGCAGAGAAGAAACCGAGGGGACGTGGCGGATAAGCGACTGACATCTCTTGAAGGTATGATGACAAACATGAATCAAAATTTTACTAACTTTCAAGGAAATGTCTTCACTCAGCTCACCGATATGAGGGCGGATTTCGATGTACGGCTAACGAACATGCGGAAGAATGTGGATACTCTATTCACAAATATGCAGACGGACCTTGATGCAAGATTCACGGGCCTGCAGACTCATATTGATGGCCGGTTCGTCGGCATGAGGACGGAGTTTCAAGGGCTGCAGAGCAACTATTCGAATCTGCATGGGGATTTCTCCCATTTGAGGTCGGACGTCTCCGATATTGCCATTATGATGAGGCAATGGGGTGGCATTAGATCTTCATCACAAAATCCATCCCAGACCTTTACTCCCCCATTCTCGCCATTCCAGCAGTACCCCAATCCATACCCGGGGCCATTCCAGTTTCCGCAGAATCCCCACCCACGCCCGTCCCTAGATGCTGATGCCTGAGGCTGTGTTAGTTGATCAACGATACCACTAACCTGTCCCCCTAAACTTAGTCTTACTTCGGTCTTGAATAAGTTTGAGGGAGGGGGTGAACATTTGTGTGTATTGTTGATCTCTTTTGACTCTAGTACTATCTTTTTTTTAGAACCTTTTATTTTAGAATTGTTAAAACTCTTTTTATTTGAATGCTTTTATTTATTTAACTATTGTTATGGGATTTGCTACTTGATGATTTGATAATTAAGGATTTCATGGTTTTTGTGATATTTTATAGCTTTGTATTTATTTTTGTTAATACGTATGATTGGTTTAATAGTAGGTAATAGCATTGATGTCAAGCAGGTTTAGCCATGATCTTGTGTTTCAACTCCTTTATTGCTTATTGAGTTAATGTTTATCATGCTCACTTTTGGGAAATCTTGATTTGCCTATGATGTTGTCTTTAGTAAAAATAAGTGCATGCATAAGAACATGAGTTGATATACACTTGATTTGAATTGTGAAAATATTGGTTTAACTTGTAACCATCCCATCTCGTGAGAATTGAGCCTTGATCTTGTTTTTCATGTGTGGATCATCAATAATATTGGTATCTCTAGAACTTGCCCTATGAACTCTCTTGATTTTACAAGTTGTTCTTAGAACATGGAGATGACCTAAGGCTTTCTTTGTCAAGTTTGTGACTGAAATGAGTTTATTTTTTTCCCTACAAATACAACCCTTATTAGCCCCTTTGTGCTTGTTATTGATTTTATTTGAAACCAAGGGTAGAAGGAATTTGGGAATCAAGTAAGCTTGAGAAAAAAAATGGGAGTTAATTGAGAATTGAACAAAAATTTATATTGTTGAATAGCCCGTTTTGATCATACGCATATTGCGAGCCTCACAATTTGAAAGAAAAAAAAAGTGTAAATTGTCAAAGAGCAATCATGAAAATAAAAAATAAAAAGAGGAGCAATTAGTGTTTTGTTGGCTATAGCAGTCCGAAATCCATTTAAATTCCCAAGCAATGTGTAGGGTAGAAGAAAACTCGAAATAGTTTTGTTTGCTATGGAAGAATGAAATAGGTTACGGGGATTGATTTTTAAGTCACTTTTAACCTATATTTTTCCTACCTTGTCTAAAGAGCCTAACGTGCAACCCTTAAGACCTATGTGATCCTTATTTGGAGCACACTTGTGAAAAGAGATGAGTTATTGTGCAAGCATATGGCAGTATACTAACATTATTCGATGTTGAGCGTATACACATCCCTTTTCTCCTTAAGAGGTTGAGTTTGAGCTTGATATTCCTTAAAGCAAGGGAAAGCCGTGTTTTTACATTTTCATTTCTTGTGTATCGAAGCTTCATATCATTATGTATGATCACATGCTTTCTGTTCTTCTTCTGAGGCATTCTTAAACTTGATTTCCCTTGTTCTCTTTTGCTTGCAATCTTGTTTGAGAACAAACAAAAACTTAAGTTTGGGAGAGTTGAAAATCGGGATTTTTGTGCTTCTTTTTACTGCAACTTTGGGCTATTTCAATACTATTTTATAAACCAATTATACATTTTTGATGTCCAAACTCATATTTAATCCAAGTACAAATTCCAAGTATGTTATAGAAGAAAACCAAGAGTTCGAGGCACTGGCGCGAGCCACAGTCCGAGCGACGGCGCGACCCGAGTGCTCCGGCCCGAAAGCCATGTGTCATAAGCCTTTGGCGCGAGCCCCAGCGCGAGAGAAAGCGCGAGTTTGGTTGCGCCAGATGGCACGACTCACAGCACGAGCAGTCGCACGACCGAGCCCTCTCGCATCTAACATCTCATGTTTTCTCTGGCGTGACCCACAGCGCGGGTGGTGGAGCGACCGAGCCCACCCGCACTCACACACCCTTTCCATAGTCCTCTGGCGTGACCCATAGCACAGGTTGTGGCGCGACCGAGCCCTCTCGTGCTCACACACCCTTTCAACACTTCTCTGGCGCGACCCACAGCGCGACCGGGGCGTGACCGAGCCCTTGTTGCGTCACTGATGCTCTGTTTTGCATGCCTTATCTTCTCATTTTCCCTCTATTATTTGGGGACGAATTAGAAAGGAGAAAGAGGAGAGATTTGAACCACCCAACTTGAAGAAAATAGAGACTATTCCATTCCTTAGTGTTTTTCTTCCTAAAAATGTAAAAAGAGTAGAAAATATAGAAGAGAGGAAGAGAGGGCTTGGGCTTGGTGGATATTGTTCTTGAAGATCTTAAAGAGTTGAAGTGGAAGGATCATTGTGGATGCTTTTTGTACAATCTATAGGTTTAATCTAATCTCTATCTATGTTCATTTAAAAGTTTTGTGATTTTGATCTCAAAAGCATGAGTAGCTAATCTATTTAGGTTTTGGGGTGTTGGATCCTTTGATGATGGGTGATTGAGATGAATGTATGATGAATGACCTTTCCCTTTTTAAAACTTATGGATCAATGTATTGATTGATGAATGTAACAGCCCGATCCCGAGATAAGAATTAATGAATAGGGATGGGGTGTTATTAAGGGATTAACGAATAAGGTCGGAAGATTAACAAAGAAGGTTAAGAATAATGATATGCTTTGAAAGATAGATGCTGATACTCGGGTTTACTTGATTAAGATGAAAACATGCTTTAGCGGAATAAAATGGCTAACTAATCAGATACCAATAAGCAGAGACCCGATCATAGGTCAAAACGAATAACAGATATCTACGTGAATAAGCCTCTTCATAGGCGAATGGAATTCATATTCGAGAAGCGGAAATAAAACTTAATATGCATCTTATAAATATATAATCATGTCTGGGATATTCTTAGAGTCTTACCAATCATAGTAGAACTTAAACGGAATTAGAAAGAGTGTATCAGAGTAGTAGAAACATCATGGGATTTCAAGAGAGATTCAGATAATAGCAAAACAATCTTGGCAACCAACCCACATCCACAGCCACCAACATCCTCAGCATCTCAACCTGAAAACATTTGAAAAAGAGGGGGCATGAGTACTAATGTACTCAGTGGGTTTTAGCAAAAACACTTTAATAACTTCAAGATATCCAATAATTAACTGACGGTATATGGAGAGCAAAACGGAAAAGACCTCCCCATATCCATAAAACCTTTTTGTTTTCTTTTTGGGCCCAACCTGGCTCAAACCTGATGTCAACTGCACCCTTAGGCATGCCATGGGATAGAAGAGGGGTTACCTCAAACATCCGAACGAGTTTGCGAGGGAAATAACCCAACAGTGACTCCCTTAAGTTCTGAGCTCAAATCCTGCTTAAATGAAATGCTAAGTTCCTTCCTTCCTTAACCTTGCTATCAAAACCAATCCTAGAGCACGTCTAGGTACTAATCCTTTGATATAACATGATCTCGGCCTATAAGGGATTTTACGCTACCTTAACAAGGCAATCCTTAATCCTTAACTATACGAGCTTTAACCAAGCATAAACATTCACATACAAGGAGATGAACGTAAATAATATACGAATTGTAACTAAAGACAATTCTAAACATTCATGGTAAACATAAACAATACTTTAATATTTCTAGCATTTCTTAGCATTTCTAGACATTCTAACATGCTTGAGAGCTCATTTAAAACATAATATCTTCCTTTCATTCCTTCCTTGTACAGAGATCAATCAGGCAGAGCAAAAATGCTTTATTGGATATCTCATTTGCCCTATATGCTTCTAGAGCTTAATAGCTCAAACTTTAGATGAGTATAGTTTTACCCACCTCGATCACGGAGCAGAAGATGAGGCAACGAGTTGATGATCCTTCTTCGAATTCCCACGAGGCTCACTTTCTCCTACAAAAGTCGAATTATCGACTTAGCGGCCTCCTTCAAAGATTTCTAACTAACAACACGAAATTAAATAATACCCAACTAAAATACCCTTAGCTAGGACTTAAACATGGATAGCACGACTTTATGACTTTATAAGGTTCCGAGAAGGATTTATTTTATTTAAGGAACTTCTTGTCTTGATTTCTCAATTTTTAGACGGAAAATAACTTGAATAGCTTATTCGAAATAAATCGGAAATAACTTGAATGCTTCTCTAAAATTTGAGCTTGAAAATAGCTTGGAAATAACACGATTTGAAAAGCTCGAAAAGCTCGGGAAGAGGGTATGAAAAATAGCCGGAAAAATTGGTGGAGAACAGCACGGAGAAGGGGGGCGCCGCGGCGCAGATAGGCGCCGGCGGGCAGCCCTCCGCCGCGGCGCAGGGGTGCGCCGGCGGGCTATGAGGGCCAAGTGGGGTGTGGCGCGGCGGTGCACCCCCCCTCCCTCCCCCCCCCCCCCCCGCGGCGCTCTCTCCCTTTCTCTCTCTTTCGCCCAGTCTGGGCGATCTTCAACTGGGTTCTTCGTGTTCGTTGATTCTTTCGACGAACACGAAGAACACGAAGAACACTTTACCAAACTTTCCTAAAAACAACATGCTTAAAATCAACATGCAATGGCATGCTTTAACTTAAAAAGAATTTTGGCATTATAACGGCATACACACGATAATCCTCCTTAATAATTAGAATAACGACGAAATCTTTTAAATATAGCTTGAACGGAATTTAACGGAATAATCGAGGCTAATCTCAAGAATAATAATGACAGGAATAAAGCGAGAATTATAACGTAAACGTTATTAATTTGGAACTTCAATAAGAATCGAAATACAATTTATACGGAAGGTAAACGAGCAATAATGAAGAACGCGAAGAACGTAAAGAACGGAAAGTAAATGCGGAATTTAAAAGATGGAAAAGAAATAGAGCCGAGACCGACGAACAAGAATGGACGGGGTTAGGTGCGTCGAAGGAAGGTGGCTAGCTCGGCGTCTCGTCAAGTTGCAACGGCGGCAGAGCCACCTGCTACGACCCAACAGCGCCCCTAGCACATTTTCTCACCGCATCCCTTCCACGCCACTCCGCTCGTCGTCTTGCAGAACACTTACGAAGAACACTTTTTACTTCGACAGAACTTTCTCGGCTTTCAAAGCTTCTCACTCTCTCGATTTAGAAGTAAAATGGATGGTAAATGAGCAAAGGAATGCAAAGGGCTGATCCCTTATTTATAGGAGAAGATTTGGCTTCCCTTGGAAGCCATTGCAGTGTGGAAATACTGCGAAAGTTACCCCGGGTTCGGTTAAAAGATGCTTTATTCGATGTCGAGGTCCAAATGACTTCAGACACGAAATCTAAAAATACCGGGAGACTCGTTGGCTCGAATACTAGTGAACCAACTTGATTCGTGAAGAAGATGGGGTCATCAGAAGAAAGACGAGCAAAGATTCCCTTTTTGGAATTACTTTTTACTATTCACTCAGACTGACAGATTTTGCTCCCGAGCGTTCGATTGACCTCAGAATGGAAATCTGTGAATACCAACGGAATCCTTGAGTCATTTCCTATAAGAAGGGCCTGACAGAACTAGACTCGGATCAATGAGGAGGATTTCATAAAATTCGCAAAACACGAACGCACGCAAAAGTTACTATTCATTCGCCTTTTAAATACGTTTTTCATCACCGGGAACTCAAATGACTTCAGAATTAAAATCCGAAAACACCGGTATACTCCTTGAGTTAAAACCTTTCTAACGAGACCACGAATGGCCATAAAAGAATTAAGATCATATTTTCTGAAAAGATGATTTTCATAAAAACTGACTCTTAAAGTCGTGACTGACATCCAACCTTAATTAACTTATTTAAATTTCTTCCTTAACTGATTAATTAACATTAACAATTCTCTTAAACCTTATCCAAAAATATGGGGTGTTACATCCTACCCCCCTTAAAGAAAATTTCATCCCGAAATTTACTAACCATGATAAGCAATATCAGGGTACTTCTTGAGCAGCTCGGATTCAAGTTCTCAGGTTGCCTCCTCTGAACCATGATGGTTCTAGATTACTTTCACGAGGTTGATCTCCTTATTCCTCAACTTCTGGATCTTTCGATCCACAATGGCCTGTGGTTTTTCTTCATAGGCTAAGTCCTCATTTAGGACTATCTCTTCCTTGCTAATCACGTGCTTTGGATCAAACACGTACTTTCTCAACATTGAGACATGAAAGACGTCATGAACGTCACTCAAGTTGGGTGGTAAGGCCAACCTGTAGGCTACTTCATTCACCTTTTCTAGAATCTCAAAAGGTCCGATAAATCTGGGCCTTAACTTGCTTTGTTTGCCAAAACGAACTACTCCTCTTGACGGAGTCACCTTCAAGAACACTTTATCTCCAACAGAAAAACTGAGCTCCGTTCTTTTCTTGTCCGCATAAGCCTTTTGTCTATCTTGAGCCTCCTTGATTCGTTGACGAATAAGCTCGATCTTCTGGACAGCTTCCTGGACCATTTCAGGCCCAAGTATCCTTCTCTCTCCAACTTCATCCCAATACAAGGGCGATCTACACTTCTTTCCGTACAGGGCTTTATAAGGGGCCATGCCGATCGATGACTGGTAGCTGTTGTTATACGCAAACTCTACCAAAGGCAGTAATTCCTCCCAACTGCTTCCTTGATCGATGACTACTCCTCTAAGCATGTCTTCCAGAATTTGGTTAGTCCTTCCGGACTGGCTATCCGTTTGAGGATGAAATGCTGTGCTGAAATTGAGCTTTGATCCCATTGCATCTTGTAGGCTCCTCCAGTATCTTGATGTAAATCTTATATCACGATCCAATGTAATCGAGACCGGCACTCCGTGTAAACGCACAACTTCCTTAACATACAGCTGGGCTAATTGATCTAGCCCATCCATCATCTTAACAGCAACAAAATGGGCTGATTTAGATAATCGATCAACGATTACCCAAATAGCGGTATTCCCCCAATTAGACTTTGGCAAACCTACGACAAAGTCCATATTGATGTGATCCCACTTCCATTCAGGAATTTCTAAGGGTTGAAGCAAACCAGAAGGTTTTTGATGCAAAGCTTTCACTTGTTGACAGTTTAAACACCTTTTCACGAAGGCAGCTATCTCTCTTTTCATGTTATTCCACCAGAAGTTCCTCTTGAGGTCTTGGTACATCTTGGTGCTTCCGGGATGTGCTGTATATGGCGTGTCATGTGCTTCGCACATGATTTCCTCCTTTAGTTTTTCCTTGCTCGGCACACAAAGCCTTCATTTGAATAAGAGCGCGTTATCGGCGGCTTCTGCGAAATCTTGCGAGCTATCAGATCGTGCTTCTAGCCTTTTCTTTTCGAGAAACTCGTCTCCTCTCTGGGCTTCAATTATCCTTTGCCTTAGGTCGGGCTGAGCGACTATTGTGGCGACTTGAGCTTGAATAGTCTCGGGTGGTGTTAGCACCTCGATCCTTAACTTCTCGAACTCTTTGCGAAGATCCTCCTGAACTAGAATGAGTCCTCACTCTGCCTTCTCTTTCCTACTTAGGGCATCTGCTACCACATTCGCCTTGCCTAGGTGGTAGTGAATTGTGCAGTCGTAATCCTTTACAAGTTCTATCCATCTTCTCTGCCTCATGTTAAGATCCTTTTGCTCGAAGAAATACTTCAAGCTCTTGTGATCTGAGAAGATCTCACACTTAGCTCCGTAGAGATAGTGCCTCCAGATCTTCAGCGCATGAATTGACTGCTGCTAGCTCTAAGTCATGCGTAGGGTAGTTCTTCTCGTGATTCTTAAGCTGCCTTGAAGCATAAGCAATCACCTTTCCTTTCTGCATCAACACTGGGGCTGTGGTTAGCATCTTCTTCAAAGTTTGGAAACTTTCCTCGCACTCAGGCATCCACTTAAACTTGGAGTCCTTCTTTAGCAATCGCGTCATGGGCTTGGATATAGTCGAGAATCCTTCGATGAATCTACGATAATATCTAGCGAGCCCTAGAAAACTTCTTATCTCATTCACGCTCTTTGGAGACTTACAGTTGCTTACAGCTTCAATCTTAGCTGGATCCACCTTAATTCCTTCTACTGAAACTATATGACCTAAAAACATAATTTCCTTGAGCCAAAACTCACACTTACTAAACTTAGCATAAAGCCTTTCTCTTCTTAACGTCTCCAGCACCACTCTTAGGTGCTCTTGATGCTTCTTTTCATCCTTGGAATAGATGAGGATATCATCTATAAAAACTAGAACAAACTTATCTAGATACGGGTGAAAAATCCGGTTCATTAAATCCATGAACACTGCTGGGGCGTTGGTCAATCCGAATGACATTACCAAAAACTCGTAATGCCCATAGCGAGTTCTAAAAACAGTCTTAGGTATATCCTCCTTTCGAATATTCAACTGATGATACCCAGATCTTAAGTCTATCTTGGAGAAGACACTTGCTCCCTTGAGCTGATCAAAGAGATCGTCTATTCTTGGGAGAGGGTATCGATTCTTGATGGTTAGCTTATTAAGCTCTCTATAGTTGATGCACATTCTCAATGTACCATCCTTCTTCTTTACGAACAAGATTGGAGCTCCCCAAGGTGGCACACTAGGTTGGATAAAACCTAGGTCTAATAACTCTTGCAGTTGAACTTTGAGTTCTTGCAACTCCTTAGGCGCCATTCTGTAGGGAGCTTTCGAAACTGGGGCGGCTCCTGCTTCCAACTTGATGGCGAACTCTATCTGCCTGTCTGGAGGCAGTCCTGGCAGCTCCTTTAGGAATACGTCGGGGTATTCTCTTACGATTGGAACGTCTTCGATTGAAAGCTCTCCTTCCTATTTCCTATTTAGATTAACTGAAAATGCTTGGCAGCTATTCTTACTTATCATCTTAGTGGACTTCAGGACGGATATCGTTGGGACTCTGGTTCCCAGCCTTGATCCGTAGACCTTCATCTCGGGTTTTCCGGGTGGTCGAAACACCACTTCCCTCTCGGGGCAGCTTATGGAGGCATAAGCTGAGCTAACCAATCCATTCCTAGGATTATATCAAAGTCCTGAATCTTTATCACATAAAGATTTGACTTAAAGGTTTCCCCTTCTATGTTCAATTCTAGGTTAGAGCAGACCTTCCTAGACATCATTCTCTTTCCAGAGGGATACTTATTTTAAGAGCATACTTAGCATTGTCGGGTTTTATCTTCAGTTTCTTACACACAGATTCAGCTAAAAACGAATGCGATGCTCCAGTATCGAAGAGAGCTAAAACTGGCGTCTCGAGGAGGGTAACCATACCTGCCAGATTACCTGGGGCTTTAGCAGCTTGCTGCTGATTGAGAGCATAAGTACGAGCTGGCTGAGGTGGCCTTTGTTCTTGATTAGACTTTTGATCTCGTCCTTGGTTCGACCTTGGATTCATCCCCGGCCTTTGACCCTGAGGTCCTCCTTACTGCAGCCTTGGCTGATTTCCAGGAAGTTGCTGAAGCGGCTGCGGATACATGGGTTGTTGTGGTGTTTGGGATCGTCTGTTGTTTTCTTTAGGACACTCTCTCTTGAAGTGTCCCTCCTCACCATAATTGTATTACCCGATTTGATTTGCTCGGCAGGCTCCGAGGTGCGTCCTTCCGCACTTTTGACACGGCCTCAGGTTAGGGTTATGGTTTGGATGACTTCGAGGTACCCCTGACTCTCGGTTCTGCCAGTGGGGTTTCTTTCCTCTGTCATCTCTTCTTCCTCCTTCCCATTTTCTTTTTCCCTTTGGATCATTAGTTGACTGAGGGGGTCGAACTTTCTCTCAAAGAAGAATGGCTTCTATGCTTAAGGCTTTGGCTAAGGTTCGAGCATAAGACATGTCTTCTTGCCCAGCGAGGGCTATGCCAATCTCGGATCTAAGTCCTTTCTTGAACTTGCGTGCTTTCTTCCCATCTGTGTCCACTAGATGTGGAGCATGCCTTGACAACTGATTGAATTCTCTGTAGTATTCTGACACTGTCTTATTTCCTTGCTTTAGGTTCCAGAATTCCATCTCTTTTGCCTCTCGATAACAATCCGGGATGTACTTCTGATATAAGTCGTGCTTGAAATCTTCCCAACTATAGTCCTCTCATTGCTCTGGGGTTATGGTCCTTCGAATGGACTCCCACCAGTAGTCCGCATCGTCCGTCAGCATAAAAAGAGCGCAACTTAACTTCTCTTCTTCCGAACAAGCTATGAAATCGAAAATTCGCTCTAAGGAGCGAACCCATTTTTCAGCATCCATTGGATCTCCTAAACTATTAAACGATGGAGGGTTGTGTTTGAGAAACACACTTTCGGCTCTTGGGCCAGGGTTTGGGACTTGCTCGGGTTCGTTCTCATCTTCATTTTCAGTTTGACGTCTTCGAGGCGGTATCCTAAAGAACTAGATATTAGCAACGTTGATTGAATTCGCACAATTGCAAGGATGCCTTTCGATAAGATCTTTAATTTACGCAAGATAGATCAAACAAGATGGAATTTTAAACGATATTCAAGCATAATGGGGAAAATTGCCTCATTATTAGGACTTTGGCATCGATATCATAACGGAAGTTATGGGTTACAAACAGAGTAGGGCAGTCTCTTGGAAAATTCACTGCCACTATTAGAGTCTAGAGAGGTTAAAGCATATATTACATATTAGAGTTTTGGTTAAAGTGGATTGAACGGACATCAGAAAATCAGACAGACAACAGATAGATCAGACAACTAGGTATTTTAACAGCAACACCTCCTACACTTCCTACTAACGCTCAATCATAAGTCGGGCCCTTCCCCTTCTCCTTGCATGGCGATCCTACTTCCTCTTTACCCTCCTCCGGGTCCTCTTCTTCTTCTTCCTCGTCTCCAACTTCAACTGTCTATGGGACGCTGAACTTGAACGTTCTCATGCGGATGCTCCCTGTCCCAGACCCTGAGAAGCGGACACAGGAGTCCACTGGTTCATTTGAGGAGTGCAGGAAAATAGGGACTCGGTGTGATTCACGATCCGGACACTTGAGGGTCCCGCTCCTGAGGTTCCTTCGTCGTGAGAGTGTGGCGCTTGAAATCCCGGGGGACTATTGAGAGTCGCCCTTTGCAGTTCTAACTCTACCACGAGAGAGGGGTTTTGCTCGTCTGCTTGCTGCTCGGCTAAGGCGTGCACGTGGCCATACTCCGACACCCAACGAGCCATCAAGGCTGATGAGAACTCTGTCAGATTTTCGATTTCAGCATACGTCTCGGGATCACGGGTGATCGTGCTTTGCAGGATACGGTACATCGTAGGCCTCCAAGAAGGTGGCGCATGCTCACACATGCGGATGCACGTTTCCAAGTCGGATACGCTTCCGGGCTCTCCTCCGTAGCCATTTGCCCAAGCCCATCTTTCAAGGTACCTTGCCATATAAGATAGCAACTGCTCGTTGCCATTCCATGTCTCCCTTCTGAACCTCTCGACCCTTTCTTGCACAGGGTGAAAAAGAGGCACACTTTTCCTAGCTGTCGAGCGACGCTTAACCATCTAGAAGAGAATAACTTAATCAGTCTAGATTATAAAAGGGAGACCTAAGGTCCTCCTGAGATCATACTAACGTCTAGATTAATCTTGCATGCATAGCTCCTTTTTAATAAGCAGTTGACAATTTTATAAAAATTTTGGTGCCCGAAGTCTTTAAACATACATGTTTACCTTTTCTTTGAGTTAAAATTTCGAGAAATGAATTTAAGCCTTTTTGGGATCGAAAAATCTTTTCACAAACTTTCCATCTTGGAAATCATCTTACCTGAACACCTTTTACTCTTATCCATAAAACAAGTATGCTTGCTCAAATCTTTTCCCTTCCTGTATTCCAAAAATCATGAATCCAACATCCTAAATTTCTATACTATCATACATTGATTTTTGGTTGAGGATACGAGGGTGATGGCGAGCTGTGGGTTGCTACTTTAACTCATCAAAGAACAACTTATATTCACATAAATACTTAGCTTAACTTAAATAAAGAGACAGGTATGCAGAGTTGCAAGCCTGCTCTGATACCATCTGTAATAGCCCGGTCCCGAGATAGGAATTAACGAATGGGGACGGGGTGTTATTAAGGGATTAATGAATAAGGTCGGAAGATTAATGAAAAAGGTTAAGAATAATGATATGCTTTGAAAGATAGATGGTGATACTCGGGTTTACTTGATTAAGATGAAAACATGCTTTAGCCGAATAAAACGGCTAACTAATCAGATACCAATAAGCATAGACCCGATCATAGGTCAAAGCGAATAACAGATATCTACGTGAATAAGCCTCTTCATAGGCGAACGGAATTCATATTCGAGAAGCGGAAATAAAACTTAATATGCATCTTATAAATATATAATCATGTCTGGGATATTCTTAGAGTCTTGAAAATCATAATAGAACTTAAACGGAATTAGAAAGAGTGTATCAGAGTAGCAGAAACATCATGGGCTTTCAAAAGAGATTCAGATAATAGCAAAACAATCTTGGCAGCCAACCCACATCCACAGCCACCAACATCCTCAGCATCTCAACCTGAAAACATTTGAAAAAGAAGGGGCATGAGCACTAATGTACTCAGTGGGTTTTAGCAAAAATACTTTAATAACTTCAAGATATCCAATAATTAACTGACGGTATATGGAGAGCAAAACGCAAAAGCCCTCCCCATATTCGTAAAACCTTTTTCTTTTCTTTTTGGGCCCAACCTGACTCAAACCTGATGTCAACTGCACCCTTAGGCATACCATGGGATAGAAGAGGGGTTACCTCAAACATCCGAACGAGTTTGCGAGGGAAATAACCCAGCAGTGACTCCCTTAAGTTCTGAGCTCAAATCCTGCTTAAGTGAAACGCTAAGTTCCTTCCTTCCTTAACCTTGCTATCAAAACCAATCCTAGAGCACGTCTAGGTACTAATCCTTTGATATAACATGATCTCGGCCTATAAGGGATTTTACGCTACCTTAACAAGGCAATCCTTAATCCTTAACTATATGAGCTTTAACCAAGCATAAACATTCACATACAAGGAGATGAACGTAAATAATATACGAATTGTAACTAAAGACAACTCTAAACATTCATGGTAAGCATAAACAATACTTTAATATTTCTAGCATTTCTTAGCATTTCTAGACATTCTAACATGCTTGAGAGCTCATTTAAAACATAATATCTTCCTTTCATTCCTTCCTTGTACAGAGATCAATCAGGCAGAGCAAAAATGCTTTATTGGATATCTCATTTTTCCTATATGCTTCTAGAGCTTAATAGCTCAAACTTTAGATGAGTATAGATTTACCCACCTGAATCACGGAGCAGAAAATGAGGCAATGAGTTGATGATCCTTCTTCGAATTCCCACGAGGCTCACTTTCTCCTACAAAAGTCGAATTATCGACTTAGCGGCCTCCTTCGAAGATTTCTAACTAACAACACGAAATTAAATAATACCCAACTAAAATACCCTTAGCTAGGGCCGAGGGGGGTATGGCGCACGGCGCACCCCCCCCCCCCCTCCCCCCTCACGGGGCTCTCTCCCTTTCTCTCTCTTCCGCCCAGTTTTGAGTGATCTTCAACTGGGTTCTTCGTGTTCATTGATTCTTTCGACGAACATGAAGAACACTTTACCAAAATTTCCTAAAAACAACATGCTTAAAATCAACATGCAACGACATGCTTTAACTTAAAAAGAATTTTGGCATTATAACGGCATACACACGATAATCCTCCTTAATAATTAGAATAACGATGAAATCTTTTAAATATAGCTTGAACGGAATTTAACGGAATAATCGAGGCTAATCTCAAGAATAATAATGACAGGAATAAAGCGAGAATTATAATGTAAATGTTATTAATTTGGAACTTCAATAAGAATCGAAATACAACTTATACGGAAGGTAAACGAGCAATAATGAAGAACACGAAGAACGTAAAGAACGGATAGTAAATACGGAATTTAAAAGATGGAAAAGAAATGGAGTTGAGACCGACGAACAAGAATTGACGGGGTTAGGTGCGTCGAAGGAAGGTGGCTAGCTCGGCGTCTCATCGAGTCGCAACAGTGGCAGAGCCGCCTGCTACGACCCAACGGCACCCCTAGCACATTTCCTCACCGCATCCCTTCCACGCCACTCCGCTCATCGTCTTGCAGAACACTTACGAAGAATGCTTTTTACTTCAACAGAACTTTCTCGGCTTTCAAAGCTTCTCTCTCTCGATTTAGAAGTGAAATGGATGGTAAATGAGCAAAGGAATGCAAATGGGTGATCCCTTATTTATAGGAAAAGCTTTGGCTTCCCTTGGAAGCCATTGCAGTGTGGAAATACTGTGAAAGTTACCCCGGGTTCGGTTAAAAGATGCTTTATTCGATGTCGAGGTCCAAATGACTTCAGACACGAAATCTAAAAATACCACGAGACTCGTTGGCTCGAATACTAGTGAACCAACTTGATTCATGAAGAAGACGGGGTCGTCAGAAGAAAGACGAGCAAAGATTCCCTTTTTGGAATTACTTTTTACTATTCACTCAGACTGATAGATTTTGCTCCCGAGCGTTCGATTGACCTCAGAATGGAAATCTGTGAACGCCAACGGAATTCTTGAGTCATTTCCCATAAGAGGGGCCTGAAAGAACTAGACTTGGATCAACGAGGAAGATTTCGTAAATTTCGTAAAACACGAACGCACGCAAAAGTTACTATTCATTCGTCTTTTAAATATGTTTAATCACCGGGAACTCAAATGACTTCAGAATTAAAATTCAAAAACACCGGCATACTCCTTGAGTTAAAACCTTTCTAGCGAGATCACGAATGGCCATAAAAGAATTAAGATCATATTTTCCGAAAAGACGATTTTCACGAAAACTGACTCTTAAAGTCGTGACTGACATCCAACCTTAATTAACTTATTTAAATTTCTTCCTTAACTGATTAATTAACATTAACAATTCTCTTAAACCTTATCCAAAAATCTGGGGTGTTACAATGAATGTATGTGAGTGGCCTCCATTTAGATTCATGTGTTACTTAATGTGTGATTAGGTTTGCTCATTATGTATGTGTATTTGATCCATGAGACCTTTTACTTGTATTTTGAGATAAGTATGAGTATTAGGCTTGTCAATGGTGATTTGGGACCTTAGAAGGTTTGAGTGAAATAGTTACTAGAGATAGTGAGTTTTGCACTTGCTTGTCTACTATGTGTTTGAGAAAATGCTAAGATGATATTTTGCCCAAATCATGATTGAAGAGAGGAGAGATATGTGAATCATATGGTTTTGAGAATATCTTGATCAAGGATCTAGCACCCTAAAACCCCTCCTTTTATTATCCCTTTTTAAATCTTTCATTTGAAGTGTTTACTAGTTTACATTCAAGAGTACACTTGTGAAATTGGTGAACTTGGAACAAAACATTTGTGGCTAAAATGATGTTTGTTTAGATAGTTAATGTAACTTGAGCCAACATTACTTGCATTGTTAGATCATAACTCATATTCTTTGTGGTTCGACTCGTATCATTGTTTGCTACATTCGTGTACACTTGCACTTGGCACGATCTATAATTTGAGGTATAAAATACGTCATCAGGTGACCTACTATTAGAGTGGTATACTCGTGACAAAAGGTTATAAGTAAAAGAGTCAACTTATTTTGTAGCCATTGAGAATTTTAAAAAACATATTTTAGCCAGCTATTTTTAAATATATAAATATTAGTCATTTTGGACAAAAATACCCTTTCCTCATTTTTTAAATAATTGATAATAAAGAAAAAAAAGGCGCGTTGGTCCTGGCGCGCAGGTGCGCACGCGCATCGGGAGCCCTGCACCTGCATGCACACCCACCACACTCGACTGAGTGCGCAGGTGCGCGCACGCATCAACAGCCCCACACCCGTGCGCGCTAGACTCGCGCAGGTGCACGGGCGTGCGTCGGCAACCCCCCACTTAACCACGCACGCACATAATTTTATTTTTTCTTTTTTTTTAGACAAATTCTTTAAATAAAGGGTATTGTAGAAAAGTTGGACAAAATAATAATATTTCACAAAAAGTGGCTTAAAAAGGTTTTTTTTTTTTTTTACTGGCTACTTTGACATATTGTCACTAAGTAAAATTCGCACAAATCTTTAAGTATAGATTGTTACACAATTTTTTAAATATGATTTACAGTCCATATATGTTAGCAGGGTATTGCAACCAGTGGAGACCCTCAAGTAGTGGGTTATTCTTGTAAAAAAAATAGGAAGAATAAAAAATAAAAATTGTATTTTGAATAAATAAAGTTAAATGAATTCGTTGAAAATCAATTTCACTGGAGATGAGGAGTCGGAATGAATTTGAGGATGAATTTGAATTGAATTTGTAGATTTTAATTATTTTGGCTTCTAACAAAATTTTGATCAAATTGCTCCTTTAACTTTTTAAAAGGTATCAAGATGGTCCTTTCGTTGCTCCCTCAACAGACGAACATTAACGTCCATCCATTGAGGAAGTAGCGAAAGACCATTGTCATACATATTTTAAAAAATTTATAGGAGCAATTTGGGCCAAACTTTGATTCCAAAGACATTAGAATTGACAAATAATTAAAAATAAAAATATTGAAATAAAAATAAAATATTTATTTTTTTCAAAAACTAACTTATAAACTTATAAAAAATATTTATTTTTTAAATTAGTTTTTAAAATATATTTAGGTTTTTTAAAAATACAAATATTTAGTTTCAGTAAAAAGTATGTTACTATGTGAAAAATCTAAGTGTTTGTGGAAAAATTAATGTGTATTTTTTCTAGCTCCATTACTATTTTCATCTAAGAAATAGTCAATATAATCCAAGTTTTAACCTAGAGTGGCCTATTTGAGTCAAAGAGTCAAGGAAATGGCAACGAGCTCCCCCACGTAATAGTCGAAGAGCTACGTGAACATTTTCCCAATTTTATATTAAAAGTTTAAAACTACATATTTTATTTTTAGGGAAAATAGTAAAATGCCCCCCTCAATTATTCCTTAGGGTCTCACCTTTCTAAAATGTCATTGCACACCCTTATATGGATATAAAATTTAATAACGTTAAACACACAATAATATAAATATTTCTATCATACTTGAATCTTTACACATACTTTCACACAAAATTAATTTAAATACATTTTTACAATTAATTAACCAAAATCACAAAAAAATAATAATAATAAATACACACAAAATTTATTAATAAAATAATAAATACAGAATAACAATATTATATTAAAAAATTCAATATTTTTAATGTGTGTGTGTGTGTGTGTGTATAAATAGATAATTTGAAATCATTTTAATCTAAAAATTATTAAATATTCCAAGTTTAAGTTATCAGTATTTAAACCAATACTTTATTCTGCTTCGCCGACTACTAGTCTTGTTCAGTTTGATATTTTTAGATCATAACGATATTGGACAATGGAGATTTCGAGAAAAAATATCTACTACTATATAAAAAGAGCCATGTTTTATAAAATTTGATCTACCTATTATATCCCTATCGTTACTTTAATTTAAGGGTAATATTGTTATATATATTATATATAATATTTAATGAAATATAATATTATTATAATTTAATTTTTAAAAAGGTAATGATCTTATATACTATGTATTACAAAAAATATATATTATAATATACTATATTAAGTTACATATTAAACAAAGGAGATACACTACGTCACAATTTGTTTTTTAATTCCAACAAAGAAATAAAAAATTTCTTCTTTATCGATTGAAAAAAATAAATTCAGATGGATTTTAACTTTTGATAATTTCATGTAAGATTTTGTTATTTAGTTTTCTCATTTTTTTTGGATTTTTATGAATATAATTAAGGCCTTAATTATTGGGTGACTTTGGAAGTTGATGGACAAAATTCTGCAAGTTAATGATGTTGTCGGGTGACTAAATGTCTATGCCGGCATCTAAATTTAGTCAAATAACATGTATACATACTTTGCAAGAAATTATGTCGCCCTTTTTCAATTAGTAGACATAGTTAAACACCTAAGAAGTTCTTGAACTTGTTCACGGTATTTTTCTCTCAAATTTTCTTTTTCATGTAATCTACATAAATGCATATTATATTTCATTTATTTTTAAATAATATTAAATTTTATTTCACCTTTTTAGACCGCTAAGATTTTCAAAAACTATCATGAAGGATTTAAAATATATAAACTAAGTCAAACATAAAAAATACAAGAATACAAACAAATAAAAAATTAACGAAATTAATAAATCATCAAAGAAATTTCATTTCATAATAGAATTTTCTTTAAAGAAAAATGTTTGTTTAGTTCCTCGAATAATGTCTTTGTCCAGATCTCTTCATCACAAGCTTCTGGTAATAAGAGCAAAGCAAAAATTATGATATAAATGCAATATTTCCAAAAAGAATTGAGAAGAAAAAAATATAGAATACATCTATAGTTCGAAATATTTTGTCGCATAGATTGAAATTGAGTGAATTGATAAAGGACCACATAAATATTGATTGTTGGCAAGGAAAAGCGTACGTCGATGGTGAAATTTAGAGACATGTCTAAAATTATTGTTGAGAGAAAATGGAGAAGAAAAGAGAGAGTGGTGAAGAATGACGCCTACCACTTTTTCCTAGAGGCATATCTTGATTGACGGTGAAATTTTAAAGCAAAATATTAAATTGTGTTTTGCTGATATAAAATGGATAGGAAAAGAGAGATGATAAAGAGCGGCCGGAGCTCAAATTTTTACACTAGATTCATAAATCAAATGTGAAAGAGAGAGATTTGCTCTTTTATGTAGAAAATCTATGAGCTTATTGAGTTGGGTATGCATGAGCTTGAGATAAAGCTTAATAGCTACTCAAGTAACTCTAGCTCGACTCAGTTAACTACGAATGAAATTCGATTATGTTATGAATCAATCACGAGTTGAGTTGACTCACTTAAATTCCCACTTAGATCTCTTCAAAGACCACCTTAACCAAAACACATGATTTGTCAAAATAAATGACAAACAATTAAGTGCACATAATTGCACCAACAACAAAAATTTTAATTTCAATTAAATATTATTATTTACAAATTTAACATATTAAATTCAATAAAATTATAAATCTTGTTTGTAATTATATATTAATTACAAATTATAAAATTTGTAGGAAGTTCAAATTGGAGTTATAATAGTTAAAGATTATATAATCTCTTTTGTTAAGATCATTTGTGGTCAACATAATCTATTTAATCTCTAATTGTGTAATAGCATTTACAGAAGTTGATACAATGTATCATATACATCCTATATAAAAAAATTGATAAATAAATGGTAAAATGTTGAAAAAGATGCATTCAATAACATTGAAAATAAAATACAATACAATTTTATAATGTTTAATTATAGAATAAAAATTAGCAAACAAAAAAAAGTTTAGTAGTAAGTACAGTTATTTCTAATAGAATTTTTCCATAATTTCTATTTCTTCTTCTTCTTCTTCTTCTTCTTCTTCTTCTTCTTCTTCTTATTATTATTATTATTATTATTATTATTATTATTATTATTATTATTATTATTATTATTATTATTATTATTTTGAATGCATGTCATATATTAGAGAAAATATTAGGACTTACAGTCTTACAAATTATTTTCTTAGTCTTACAAATTATTTTGTTTCAACATGCATAACTATTTAATGTATCAACATATAATATAGACAAAACACATCATTAGGTCCATATAATTCTATGTTTTGTTTCAATGAGTCTCTGTACAATTTTAATGTTTTATTAAGTCCTTCTACTTTGACAATACACTCTTTTAGGTCATTGTACTATTTTATTTCTATAGATTCCTTGTACAATTTTTTATTTTAATTAGTAAATCCTTCTACTTCGTATATTTGATATCATTAAGTCTTTAATTATCTAATAAAAATAACATAATCTACATTTTTTAATTATTTAAATAATTAACTCAAGATATTAAATATTTTTTTATGCATTTATGTGTAATAATATATTTAAATAATGAAAAAATTGGTCTCTTAGTCCACTGATGTCGATCCATTTGTCATATGCATTTTAATTTTATTTTTCTATTTCTATATTTTATAGATAAATTATAGTAATAATTTTTTATTAGAAAAATAATTCACTAACTAATAACACTAATCAAGCTTAATTTCATATAATACAAAAAAAATATTAAAACCCATGAATTAATTTCCAGAACAGGACGATGACCGTTTATATTTCTTTTTCATCTTCTAATTAGATTCTCATTTTTTTAATTATTGATCAAAGTTTTATTAGTAATCTATAATAATTGGATTAGGTTAAATAATAAAAAAATAATAAATTAATTCATTAGTTCTGTCAAACATTGACCTCTTTTTTTTTCTTCTTCTTTTTTTTTAGTGAAATAAAGAATTGGTAATATGAAATAAAAAAGTAAAATGATCTATAAAATATAAAAACTGCAGAGGGATCTCTTGAAATAAAATAAAAATGTATAGGGACTTGAGAAAATAGATTTTGTAAGTAGAAAGACCTATTAAAATAAAAAAAGTTTGTAAAGAGACCTATCGAAATAAAACATATAGGAGTACAAGGACCTGAGAATGTGTGTTTTACTTATAATATATGTATATTATTGTATTTGCATAATTTATTGCATATATTATTTACTTATATATATTTGTCACGACCCCAAATTAATATCTGATTAATATGAAGTGTGACTGGCACGACTCGATCCCAATGAAGGATGGATCAAGGCGCGAACCAGAAATAATTAAATAAAGGAATAAACTACCGTATTCCAGGAACGATAATTTACTGTGAACTCTAATTCATAAGTGAGTTTCAATTCACAAAATATAACTGAAGAAATAAATACCTCAGAGTAGCAAAAAGGTATCATCGAGTTCAAGACATACTGAAGACTTGACTCGGTTATACTAAAGTAGCGGAAGCAAAATAACATAACGAAATACAGGAAATATTCTGAGTCCTGTACAAAACGACTTTCTTTCCCAGCACTTCACCCTGCACCATCAACCCTCAACCTGCACATTTTAAAAAAAACAAACATGCAGGGCTGAGTACAAGTATACTCAGTGAACACATTGCCAAGAATATCATAATACATATCTGATATTATGAACGTTCATCAAAACTGTTTTATTATCATGCATCATCTGAGTAAACACACAGGGGTTTTTATCTGAAAAGGCCCTATGTTTTACTAAATCATTTTCTGTCTTTGCGCGCGCTTTTCTGTTGTATGATCATCCATATCCCAACTGTGTGCCAAGGAATAGCTCCGCTCAGCCTTTTCCGCACATGTCGAGGAATAGCTCCGCTCAGCCTTTTCCACGAATACATATCTGAACTAAACTCCGAGGAATAGCTCCGCTCAGCCTTTTCCAAGAACGTTTAGCACCGTCGATGTCTTAGTCAAGAATAGCTCCGCTCAGCTTTTCTCTCTTCCTAATATCACCGACTCAAGTGTGCACTAACCTCGGTTAACATGCTAAGTTAGCACGAGGCCCGATCGATTTAACAGTTAGAAACCCCTTGCGAGCTAACTAAATACGGATAAGGATATCATAGAAAACAAATATTTTATGCATGACAATCATTTATTTGCATCAGAATAATTAACTGCGGGTGAGTAAAAACTTAAATCATTATTTGGACTAAGAGTCCGTTGAAAAAGAAAGCCCACCTTTCACCGACGTTTTAATTACTGCAGCTGCTAATTCCCCACTGGTCTTATTCGTTGCGGATCTGCTAGCCTTCAGTAGATAAAAATACACTTAGCATGTTGATCCAAATCCGATAGGACTCAACACGAAACGAAGGCCTATTTGAGTCTAGTATCCGTTCTAAATTTTATCTTAGCTTAAGGGTTATTCTCAACCCTAGCTATTATACATATTAAGGCATACATCATCATCATTTAAGGTATCAACAATACCTTAACATCATCGCAATTAGACTCTAGCAACAAAATCAACATTAAGCCCATAGACTAAACATGGTTCCGCACAACGTCTATCTTTGCAAAATTGTCTGATTTGACTCACTAAGGTATAGGGATTGTACCATATACCAACGGAAAACCACGGGAGTCTAGTTTACGGCTAAATTTATGGTGACTCAAAGATGATAAATAACGAAAAAGTTATGATCATTTTACTAAAACGTGGCAGAATTGCCAGAATTTCCGAAATCAAACTCGTGACCTGACTTTGAAGATTTTTCACGATCGATTCGGGAAGAGTTACGGACTGGGCTATATACCATTAGAAAGCCACGGAAGTCTAGAATTTTTACAAATTTACAGTGGCTTAAAATGATGACAAATGAAACGGATATACCCGTTTTACCAAAAGGTAGCGAAACTGTCCCGAATTTCCGAAACAGAATATATGACCTAACTTCGCCGATTTTTCATAAATTCCTCAGAACGAATTAGGGAATGGGATTTATACCATTGGAAAGCCAATTAAGTCTAGTTTTTGGCAAAATTTACGGTGTCTCAATCGGACGTAAAACGAGGGAGTTATGCTCGTTTAACCGGAGGGTGGCAAATCTGCCGAACCGCGCGCGAAATGCACGAACTCAAACAAAACATATCTAAAAACTCATTTCTAAATCATTTAACATGCTTTGAAACACCAAACCTCAATCCAACATGTTTAAACATTAATCAACAGGTTATCTCAAAATCTTTGCAACACAAATATATATATATATCTCGCATGAAAAAAAACTGGAACATAAATCATGCAACAATATAACTCCAAGTTTTCGAAATACCTTTCAAAAGTCGAAAATGGAGATGAAGAAGATGAAGTCACAGCTGGTGTTCCTCCCTCTCACTCTCTCGTAAATTTTGAAGAAGAAAGGAACGAAAAAGAAGAAGAAGAAGAAGAAGAAGAAGAAGAAGAAAAAGAAAGAAATGAAGGTGAAGAAAGGTGGCAGCTCTCTCTCTTGGCAATAGATATATACCAAACAAATATCTATTTTTACTATTCCTAATATGGATAATTAAGAGCAAATCAAACATGTTTATCCACTTTTTAAATTTGGATAATTGAAAAGGGGACAAAAACTCACGTGGGAGACATGGCTTCCCCATACTTAGTTGACTTTAGCTTAATTTTTTTTTTACAACAAATATATATATAAAAAACCATGCATAGATTTATTATGTTATCCACTTGCCAAATTGGATATATGAAAGGAAAAAAAAACGTGGGGCATGGTTACACAATCTTGGTTGATTAAAAAAAAATATACTCGGTTGTTCGGTTATCGTGATATTTTCCGTCTCCGGAAAAATTCCAAACTAAACCGATATTGTTAAATAATTCACTTACTTTAAAACAATAATTTATCAAAAATTATTGATTTTAAAACACTGCTTTAAAAATACTGGTTTTAAAATTTCTCGATAATTAAAACGTCCAAAACTTAGAGAATATCTAATTCTCTTAACTTGAGCATCTCGTTTAAATTATCTAAATTTAAACAATTGCATGACTGGAGAATATCTGAGTCTCCCAGTCCTGAAATTAATTATCGGAATATCTGATTCACGATAATCACGCACCGTAAATAAAATAGGAATCAAATTTATCTGAAATTACGATTCCGGCTTTCCATACAGAAAAGGAGATAAACCCTAACTGAAATATTTAATCCACCTACGGAATTTTAATTGACCTTGAATTCATGGAACTTAACGGATACTTCCGACCCTAATCTGACTGAAAATTACTATACTAAATAGTAATTGCAACAATTTACTGCAGTTAAGCAGTAATTAATTTACGGGGTATTACAATATTATATCCACATCATTAGTTATAGCTATTCTGGAGATTTAGCATAAATTCAAAGAAAGTGAAATGGTTGCAATTAAAAGTACATATGGAGTTTTGAAGACTTTAAACATAACTATCATGCACGAAAAAGCCTAAAGCAACTAAAGTGAGAGAAAGGAAAAAAAATACAAATTGTAGGCTTCTGAAGTGCAAGAAGAGACAAAACACACAAGAGTAAAAGTATTGAAGATTAAATTAAGATCAAACTAGAAAAAAATTAATTTTTAATGTGAATATATAGATTCACATTATAAATAATATAAACATCCTTGATTATTACTAATATTTCAAATTTTTGTTGATTCATTACATATTTCTACGAATTTTATGTGCATTGTATTTTTACAGTAGATAATATTGTGTGTTTTTCACTTATCTGTAGTTCTCAGTAGGAAAAATATGCAAATAATCCATCAACTATTATTTATTGAATTTATTACCCACTTCTTTATTTTTTGGCTCAAATAGTCTCCTTTACGTCGTTAAATATTAGACCATGTAGACCCTTAATTATTTGGATGAAAAAGTTAACGATGTTAGCAAGTACAAACTAACACACTATATTTTTTCACACACACTTAGATCTAAGCACCCATTAACACGTTTTTTACACACGAAAAATTAGTACAAATTATTGGGGAAGAATAATATGCTTTCAATACATTTTTTGTTGTTAAATTCTAGACTAGAAATCCATTGTAAATTTTTGTCTTGATCAAATAGGATATATACTGTGAATTTTGTTGTTATGTTTTCATTGTAATTAACTTTAACCCAGAAATGAATTATGATGAGTATTATAATTAAAAAATTATTTCTTACCCCTCTCTAACTTCCCGCTTTAGCGTTTATTTTTATTATTTTTTAATTCAGCTTTAGACACAATTTTTACGTATCTGCAATTATTATGAAAACTTAATGTTTGTTGATTTATGGTGGTAATAATTGTTTTTTCCAATTATTTGTATACTAATTTTTTGGTGTAAAAAGTGTGTGTTGGTGCATGGAAAGATTTAAGTATGTATAGAAAATGTATGTTAATGTATTTTTATTAACACTGTTAACTTTTTCGTTCAATGAAGGATCTATGTGATTCAATCACGCATAAAAATTGAGGCACTAGCTACTTACACTTTTACCTTTATTAGTTATATATTTGAATATAAAACCATCATAAAAAAAAATATATCATATTCATATTCCCCACCAAAGCACACGTAAAATTGATTGCATAAGGTAAATATCGACTATTTCTAATATATATATATATATATGTATTTTGTATCTCTTTCAAAATCTTAGATAAAATTTCTGAAATGCATAAATTAAATGCAACTATTGATGTAAATGCACAAATAATTCATATTATTTTCAAACGGATGTACTATTCAATACTATTTATGCATACTTATAATATTTTTTGTTAAAATTATTCATTAATTGTAACACCCCAATTCCTAATGAATAGGAACGCTACTAAAAATCCCTTTCTTCATATCAAATATTTTAAAATATAATGCGGAAACTAGAAAGTAATAAAAAAATAAAATAAAAAGATCTATCTATATTTATATGTCATAATAGAGTGGAAGAGAATCTGCCTAACCTGCCTAATAGATGTCATATAAATTAAGATAAATTTCGAAATAGAATTCATATAGTAATTCATACTCCTTCGATAAATTTTGCAAAATGAAATGTATATACATCCTAACAAGGTAACAACCCGTCATAACATAAACTAAGCGAAAGCATGATACTTGGGTCACAGCCCATAAACTCAAATACGTATCTTAGCCCTCATCAAACAAACGTATCCAAATGTATCCAAAGTCCGAAAGATCGAGTCACAACCAACCATAATAATCAACGTTTATCAAATAATCTAAAATATGATCGAGATAAGTTAGTAATAGCAAAGTTTATAAACATGTGAAATTAAGAGAACATCGTGGTCATTTCTCCGCCCGCTTCGCCTCTCGACACCTTAACCTGAAAATATTAAAATGAATAGGGCGTGAGCATGTAAACATACTCAGTGGGGAATACACTGCAAGCAGCTATAACCAATTGTGTAATGCATCATACAAATGAACACATAAACTTAGTTGATATAGTGAGACTAGCCTCGGTCCCTTATGGACCTGACCCCTCGTGGGCCTACCCCTTGTGGGCAATCAACTTTGTCGATCCCTTGTGGATCATGAACCTCTTGTGGGCCACATTAGTTCACAGGCATGATACACAACACAACAATGATTATAACCATGTAACAACTACGCTTACAGATAAAAGTAAACCCCACCTCGAATGAAGATCAAAGTAAACCTCTTAAAGCCTCAAGTTGTTGTCCATCTTCGAGCTCCGAATGCGCCACTCCTAGCACTTTAAAATTACTTCTTTAGATATCGGGCCTTTAAGATATTATTTGAGTAAGTTTATCATTTTTACGAACTATAAATCATCTTATATCATTTGGATATTTCAAGGCCCTTTAATTAAAATTAAAAATCTAAATTCAACAATAAACATAATTTCAGCTAACCTTAAACTCATTAAAAGCATTTGACATATTTATGAATTTAAGTGTAGTAACATAGCTAAAAAAAACTCAAGTCATATGCTCATTCATATGAAGTTTAGATTTAACTTAAATTATTTCTCAAATTATGGACTTAATAGACGTTTATAAAATTCTAGAGGTCATAGCACACTTTATTAAAATCTTCAACTTGCTATAACAATTCAAAATAATTCAAGAGCCCAATTGGTTATTCTATACAATCAAAATCCTCAAATTCAATCATTTAAAAGAAATCCCCTGTTTTACTTATCCTGTACCAGTTCTAATAAATCACCCATATCTCCTCAACTAAAACTCAAAATCAAGAAATTCCAAGTTCTTTATAATCCTAAGACACATATCTAAAACTGTCCTAGAAATAGACATTCCCAAATTTCGAAATTAAAAGGGCTAAAAAGTCGAATTAAGTAAACAAAATTAATCTGTTCGGAAAAACTGACAAGCTTCGGTAAAATGATTTTAACTTCGTCTACAAAATTCATATTAACCCGATTCAAGTTTCAAATGAAAGCTAAGACAATAACCTACAACTATGATGTGGTTTAGACATCCAAAAACAGCTCGAAGAAGTCAGAATTTCAATCATACTAGGGGTATCTGTGCTGCCCAAAATAAACAGATTTGGATTGTAGGTTTTCTCTTTGATTTTTACAATTAAATCTTTATGTTCTTTCATAGTCAAGCACTTATATATGTTATATATGAAAACTCCAAGATAAAAAAATGATATAATTTATAATTAACCCATGCTCCTATCTTTAAGAATTGAAGAAGATTGAACAAAATAATTTGTAATGAGCCAAGGGAATCCAAAACCTTCATTTTCTACTTCTAGGCAGCCCTCCATACCACCTTCCAACCTCATTAATCATGCAACAATGTGAATCCCAAAATCAAAGGAACAAGAAAGGAAAAGAGGGAGAGAAGCTTTACCTTGCTTAGGAGAAAACCGACGGGAGAGAGATTGAGAGCTTCTGTGTGTATGTCTGAGAGAGCTTACTCTTCTTTTATTTTATTTTTTTTTTTTATTTTACAAGAAGTTGGAGAGAGGAGAAGAGAGATCAAAGTGAGAGAGTGTGAAAATGGATCGAAAGTGTGTGTGAGAGAGAAGAGTGTATCCACTTTTATTTTGAGAGAGAGATTTTCTAGAATGTTAAAGTAGGAGAGAGAGCGAGAGTATTCTAGAATAATAGGGAGGAAGAGGGATAATGTGCTATATCCATTTTTATTTTATTTTATTTATTTATTTTTCTATCTTCATAAAAATGTTTTGATATTTTTTTTTAAATAATAATTTATTAACTTACCTACTCATTTCATTTCCCCTCTTTTTTATTTATTAAATGTATTGAAATATCTATAATATATACTACTATTATTGTTAGCTAAAACAAGCTCTTGATTAACTAATACTTAATTTATTAAATTCCATTCGCATAGGCCCGATGCTCGTTTTATTAAAAATCCTAGATTCTATATTTTATAGTTTATATATGAATTTATGTTAGGGCGCATCGTAGCTCAAGTGCCGGACAACCTGTAAACATTTAAATCAAAAACACTAAATATCATAAACAAAATAATTTAATTTGCAAAATAATAATAATTTAATTTTAAAAAGATTCGGGGTATTACATTAATATTTATTAATATTACAAGTTTTACAGATTTTATGGTGTTAAATATTAGCCATTTTGGACAAAAATACTCTATCCTCATTTTTTAAATGATTCATAAAAAAGAAAAAAAAAGGCGCGTTGGTCCCGACGCGCGCTCATCTGGAGCCCTGCTGGCCCTGCACCAGCATGCGCGCCCACCACGCTCGACTGAGTGAGCAAGTGCGCGCACGCGTAGCAGGCTCGTATCCGTGCGCACTAGACTCGCGCTGGTGCACGGGCGCGCGTCGGCAGCCCCCCACTTACCTGCGCGCGCGCATAATTTTATTTTTTCTTTTTTTTAGACAAATTCTTTAAATAAAGGGTATTGTAGAAAAATCTAAGTGTTTGTGGAAAAATTAATGTGTATTTTTCTAACTCCAGTACTATTTTCATCTAGGAAATAGTCTATATAATCCAAATTTTAATCTAGAGGGGCCTATTTGAGTCAAATAGTTAAGGAAATGGCAACGAGCTCCCCACGTAATAGTTGAAGAGCTACGTGCACATTTTCCCAATTTTATATTAAAACTTTAAAACTACATATTTTATTTTTAGGGAAAATAGTAAAATGCCCCGACCCCTCAATTATTCCTTAGGGTCTCACCTTTCTAAAATGTCTCATATTGCACACCCTTATATGGATGTAAAATTTAATAGCGTTAAACACACACTAATATAAATATTTCTCTCATACTTGAATCTTTACATATACTTTCACACACAATTAATTTAAATACATTTTTACAATTAATTAACAAAAATTACAAAAATCAAATAAAATAATAAATACACACAAAATTTATTAATTAAATAATAAATACATAATAGCAATATAATATTAAGAATTAAATATTTTTAATGTGTGTGTGTATAAATAGATAATTTATAAAATCATTTTAATCTAAAATTATTAAATATACCAAGTTTAAGTTATCACTATTTAAACCAATACTTTATTCTGCTTCGCCAACTTCTTATCTTGTTCAGTTTGATATTTTTAGATCATAACGATATTGGAGAATGGAGATTTGGAGAAAAAATATATATCTAAATATATCAACATTAAAGTACTGCTTTTTTTGTCTAATATTCATGAACACCAAGCTAAACCTCAAATCCATGCATCATTCATTCTTTTAATTTTGCACCAAATTTTGCGGTTGGGTCTCATGTGTTTTTTAATTTTATATTAATTTAAAATAAATATATAATGCTTTTAATTATTTACCTTAACTATAATTCATGTATTTTTTATTCGTGAAAATTTTGGCGACGGACATACCAACGTTAGTCCCTCGCTACTAATGATGGATTATAATTTGTTGCTATAATTGGTCGCTAAATCACGTTTTTCTTGTAGTGCACTATATATATTTATATCAAATTATAAATATGAATCACTTATTTTAATGTAAATCATTTTCTGATTATTGATTAATCTAGAATTTTTAAATATTATTATATTTATAAAATGATATGTATATATATATATATATATATATTGAAATGTATTTTTTTAATTGGCTACTCAAATTTAGTATAATAAAATTATTCAAAATTTAAGCAAATTACTTGAATTGCGTGCAATGCATGCTTTCTCTCCTAGTCTAACAAAAAACAAGAACAAAAACATTCGAAACAAGTAAAGGTCAAATAAATATAGTGAGAGTTGATTTTTCTAAAACTAATTAAAAACTCGATTTATAAAAAATAAAAAATAAACTTTCCCGTGTAATTGTATATTTGTAGTTTACAAAATTACTAGTCAGTTCGTTAAATTGTGATTGACTTATTCCATGGTGGAATGTAGCCGCCAAAATTTCAAATGTGAAATCGAGTAATTTTGAAATATTTTGAGATAACCTAGAAAGTCATGAAAGAAAATGGTCTGCATGCAGAATTGGATTATTGTGCAAGATACAACTATTTTATTCGGTCATTCAATTATCATCAACGCGGGCAAGAAATATATATATGCATGTAGTGGAGTTAATAAGAAGGATATGATTTAAAATGGAATTGACGTTCCTATTTCAACCAAGAATGATGAAATTTTGAAAAGTCAATTTGAAAGGTGGAGTTTGAAAATGGTGAGCTTCAATTCTGAGAAACTAAGTATACGCGTTTCCGACTGAGAAATTAAGAAGCTTATAAATAGAAGGCAATATTGCAAGAGTCTCAAACACAAATTTATCTTCTCTAAATCATAAACCATGAAAACTCCTTCAATCTCAACTCTCTCATTCATTCTTCTTCTAATTTTCTCATGCTCATCGGCAGCTTCTGCTGATGGGCACGATGATTTTCTGGAATGTCTCTCCGATCAGTTTCAGAATAATTACTCCTCGATTTCGAACGACGTTTACACCACTGCCAACTCATCATACACTTCCGTCCTAAAATTCTCGATTCGAAATCTGAGATTGGATACGGAATCAACTCCGAAACCCCAAGTGATTATAACCCCAGAACATGAATCCCAAATCCCTGCTATCATACACTGCGCCAAAGCAAGTGATCTGGAAATCAGAACTCGAAGTGGTGGCCACGACTTTGAGGGACTGTCTTATGTCTCGCAAGTCCCGTTTGTGATCGTTGATCTGATCAATCTCAGTGAAATAACAGTCAATGTTGAGGAGAAAACTGCATGGATCGAAGCAGGTGCAACGCTCGGTTCCGTATACTACAGGATAGCAGAGAAAAGCCCAGTTCTGGGATTTCCTGCTGGCCTCTGCCCATCTGTGGGTGTTGGTGGACACATCAGTGGAGGAGGGTATGGCGCCATGATGAGAAAATACGGTCTGGCTGGAGACAATGTCATCGATGCTAGAATAGTCGACGTTAATGGAAGAATTCTGGACAGAAAGTCAATGGGTGAAGATCTGTTCTGGGCTATTAGAGGCGGCGGAGGTGCTAGCTTCGGTGTAATTGTTGCATGGAAGGTACAATTGGTGGATGTTCCAGAAAGAGTCACCGCTTTCTCAGTGATAAGGACTCAGAATGTGACTCAACTCCTTCACCGCTGGCAATACGTGGCTCCGAAAGCCGACAAGGATTTGTTCCTCTCAGTAACCTTTAATCGGGTGAATTCGACTATCCAAGCTAATTTCATTTCCCTTTTCCTCGGTGGGGTTGACAGATTACTCGCATTGATGCAAGAAAGCTTCCCGGAGTTGGGGATCGTGAGAGAAGAGTGCTCGGAAGTGAGTTGGATTGAATCGGCCTTCATTGTAGGACAAATTCCGGAGGGGCCTCTTGAAGTTCTGCTCAACAGAACTGATCGGAACCTAAGATCCGCCAAAGTGAAATCAGATTATGTGCAGCAACCCATTCCTGAATTCGTGTTTGAAGGGATCATCAGACAGTTATATGAACCGGAAGCCTATGGGACTATTATCTGGATGGTCCCATATGGTGGAAGAATGGATGAAATTTCTGAGTCCGCCACTCCGTTTCCTCATAGGGCTGGTAACTTGTATAAACTTGCAGGTTTGGTTTATTGGGACGATGATGAGTCTCAAAATTCAGACAGGTACATAAATTGGAGCAGGAGGTATTACAGTTACATGACTCCTTATGTTTCAAAATTCCCCAGGCAAGCTTACCTCAACTATAGAGATCTTGACATTGGAGTCAACAACGTTGATGGGAAGACCAGTTACGCACAAGCCAGCATTTGGGGCATGAAATATTTCAAGAATAATTTCAATCGCCTTGTTCGGGTGAAAACCGTAGTTGATCCTGACAACTTCTTCAAGAATGAACAGAGCATTCCATCCTTGCGCTCTAACTTCTAACAAGTGGCCGGATTAAGATATGATATTCTTCGTGAACATAGTTGACAGTACATGCTTAATTATTTGATGTAATTTTCTGGAAATACTTACTGTACATTTATTTTTTTATTTTTTTAATAAACACGTTTTCTTTTATCAATCTCTCTCTACTTTTATGAACACATCCCATTTTCCACATCTTTTGGCACGCCATAATTAATACGAAGCATCAAGCAAAAAACTATTTTAGATAAATCACATAAAAACATGCATTACGATTATAATTATTAAGTATCTTCTTAAGAAATGATAATTTATAAATACAAATGCATAAATTAAAAACTTATGAGCTTGAGTGAATAATAACAAAAAATATATACTAAAAAAAATCAATTAAATATATAGTAAAACATGAATATAACCAATGTTTGGATATAGTAAAACATGAATCAAATAATGGATCATTTTATTAGACATGTAACGAGTAAATATATTGTGTGCAGTTGATTTAGAACATTACTTTTTTAGGAATAAGGTCCATTTTGATCCATTAATTATACATATTCAAAATCTTAATTTGATCATTGAACCAAAGTTTGGCCCAAATTGCTCATATAGTATTTTTAAATGGTATCACGATGACCCATCCGTTGCTCTCTCAGCTAATGGACGTTAAGTTCCGTCCACTGAGGAAGCAATGAAGGGATCATCGTGATACCTTATAAAAAGTTACGGGAGCAATTTGGCAAAAATTTTGTTACGAGCCAAAATAAAATTCCCAAATTATACTTTATTCCATACAACATATAATTGAATAATATTGTATTAATTCCAACAAATATATATTACATTAAATTTACTTTAAAAACTCTCTACAACTATGCCTTATAAATTTTGAGATAATAATAAACTAACTTATAACTAAATAACTAATTAAGATTTATGTATAAAATTATGAACATTAAATAAAATTACCATGTAAACACCAAATTGATACAATGACAATAGAGAATAGGGATAAGGTCCAGTTTAGCCCCTAAATGATTTTTCGAGGAGCATTTTGGCCCTTAAACTAATTTTGGTCCCACTTAACCTCTTGAACTTTCGAACTCAACTCAATTAACCCCTTGAACTTTTGAGCTTAACCCAGTTAGCCACTTGAAGATAAAAATTAAGTTTTATTTTGGTTATTTCTAAATAAAATATAATAAAATAAAAAGGAAAAAAATTGTAACTATTATTCCCCCCACCAAAAAAGTAAGAATATACCAGCATTTCTCGTTCAATATGTCCAAATATATATAACCTAGCATAATTTTAAAAATATATAAATTAATGAGTTAATTGAAATTACATTATCTTTGAAGTAATTCACTATAAATACAATCCGAAAAATACTTCATTTCTTATATATATATGTATGTATGAAATTATACTGTATGGATTCTGAGAATGAAAATCTATATATAATAAAAAAAAATATTATATTAGATATATATATATATATATATAACGTTGAGTGCGCAGGTGCGCGCACGCACTAGCAGCCCCGCACCCGTGCGCGCTAGACTCGCGCAGGTGCACGGGTGAACGTCGGCAGCCCCCCACTTACCCGCGCACGCACATAATTTTATTTTTTATTTTTTTAGACAAATTCTTTAAATAAAGGGTATTGTAGAAAAGTTGGACAAAATAATAATATTTCACAAAAAGTGGCTTAAAAAGGGGTTTTTTTTTTTTTTTTTTTTTACTGGCTACTTTGACATATTGTCACTAAGTAAAATTCACCCAAATCTTTAAGTATAGATTGTTACGCAATTTTTTAAGTATGTTTTACAGTCCATATATGTTAGCAGGGTATTGCACCCAGTGGAGACCCTCAAGTAGTGGGTTATTCTTGTAAAAAAAAATAGGAAAAATCAAAAATAAAAATTGTATTTTGAATAAATAAAGTTAACGAATTCGTTTAAAATCAATTTCACTGGAATTGAGGAGTGGAATGAATTTGAATTGAATTTGCAGATTTTATTTTGGCTTCTAACAAAATTTTGATGAAATTGCTCCTTTAACTTTTTAAAAAGTATCAAGATGGTCCCTTTGTTGCTCCCTCAACAGACGAACATTAACGTCCATCCATTGAGGAAGCAACGAAAGACCATTGTCATACATTTTTAAAAAATTTATAGGAGCAACTTGGGCCAAACTTTGATTCCAACGACATTAGAATTGATAAATAATTAAAAATAAAAATATTGAAATAAAAATAAAATATTTAGTTTTTTTCAAAAAAGAACTTATAAACTTATAAAAATATTTATTTTTAAAATTATTTTTTAAAATATATTTATGTTTTTTAAAAATACAATGTAATATCCAAAAAAAAAATTATCATCCAAAATTTAATTATAGATGCAAATCTTATAGTTAGAATAAGTAGTATAGTTTATATTTTAATTAATCCAACATCTTGAAGTGGGCCTTAGAAAAATATAATTAGTTAAGCTTATCTATTGTTGGAGCCTTTGATTTTCGGCCTAGTGTAGTGGATGGCCCATCCTAGCCCATTACCCATAAATATATATCTATGATAAATGAATGAATAATTCATTTTCTCCATTTCAGATTTTAGGTCAGCCCCTTTCCTCTCTCTTCTCTCTCCCTCTCGCCTCCCCCTCTCCTCCAGCGCCGGCGGCGGCGCCACCGTCTCCACCGACCGGAATAATATTCCAGCGACCTTATTTTTAGCATGCAATTACATTTTCGGACTCCCCTTCTTCTCCTCTTTCTTTTTCTTTGAATATTTTTAAGAGATTTTGAAGTTTAGGCTTCCGATTTTCGGATCTAAGAATGGGTTAAACCCTAGCCTATCAATACTTCATTTTCTTCTTTATTTTTCAACTTTATTTTCGATTTTAGTATGTAGATTGTGATTTTCGGGCTGTTTTAAATTATTTCCGTAAAAATATTTTCTTAATTTTATTTAAAGTGTTCTTGGTGTTCTTGACTACTTTAATTTAAGGTTAAATGGTGGATTGTTGAAATGAAAAGAAAAGAAAAGGAAAAAAAAAATAAAATGTAAATTGTTTAGATATTTTGGTATGATTGCCGTGTGTGCGTGCGTGTGTTACTGGTGTGTGTGTGTGTGTGTATTTCTTGTTCTTTATTTTTTTGTTCTTTGTTTTGTTATTACTTTTTATTTATTTAGTTATTTTCACTTTTTCGTATAGATCCTTCCATATTAATTAAAAAGCATAAGTTATACTTTAAAATCAAATCATAGCCTAATTGATAAGTTATGCATTTTTCTTGTTCAATCCTTCTGGTTGACAGCTTAATTTGCACTCTTTTTAATAAGTTATTAAAAAATGGAATTATGATATTATTTAATAAAAAAATAAAAATGAACGATAAAAAAACATAGCCAAAATTTTATTACATGGTCTTGATTAATGGTTAAGGACTATTCTTGTTGTTACAAAGATCTAGGGTTTGAATTTATTTGGGAGTAGATTATTGTTTTAATTAATAAGGTGTATTTTATGACTATATTTAAATAAAATCTTGGACTTATTTTTGAAAATGGGATTTGGTTTAGTGGTTGGGGATTAATGTTTATATTAGAGAGGTTTAAAGTTCAAAACCCCTTACATGCATTTTTAGATCTATTTTATTGCAATTAATATCTTCTGTTTTAACTATAATGAATTAAAATCATGTGTTATGTTTTCGAAAATGGTGCTTGCCTTAATGGATATATTCAGATTTGTTAACTGAAAGGTTAAGTGTTTGAATCCTATTAATGTAGTTTTAATCATTTTTATCTAAGATTATTTTGGATCTTATATAATTAATGTCACCTAATTCATTTCGAAAATGGTGTTTAGTTAAGTGGTTAGAGTTCAGATTATTGTTTGAGAAGTTTGGGGTTCGATTCTTATTAAGCTAATATTTATGCTTTTAACCTTTTTATCATAAAACCTTTCTGGACTATATAAATTATTAATGATGGTTTATAAATTTTGAAAATGAGTCTTAGCCTAGTTGTTAGTGTTCTAATTGTGATTAAGGGGGGGGGGTCCAGGGTTCGAAACCTCTTGATACAGTTTTAATTAATTCTTATTTTGTGTATTTTAATTCAAAGCATACATGAAGCTATTTAATTAAAGTGGTTTGTTTTATGTTATATAAAATCATTTGGTATAGTGGTTAAAGTCTCATTATTTTATAGTAAAGTCATGAGTTCAAATCATTTTGACTACAATTTTATTTATGCATTTATTTATTTAATTTATTTTTTTCTATTTTGTTTAACTTTAGAATTTAATTTAAAATTAAGTATATAATAAGTGATATTTTACTTTATTGGGAAATTATTATCTTTTAAACCATTCATTTAATCATATGATTTTAACCTACATGATTAAAATATATTTTTCTTGATCAAGTACTCGGGTATAGCTTCTTAAAGCTAGGATTACCCGTTTGATCTCCAAGCATCGTCTTTTCATGACCTTATTCTATAGACTTGCCTTTATACCCTTATACCCGTATTTACTTTATAGAATAGGTTAATAACCACAATGAGCTTCTAAGTCTTAGTCTTTATGTGTAGGACAAAACACGGAACATCGGACTTAGGGGACTTCTAGAAGAATCGTTAAAGCTTCAGCTTTAATAGCTATCAGGTGGGCTATACTATATCTTTGCAAGTTGTATCTTTCGAGTTATTAAGCTCTGCTTTTGTTAAAATTGCATATGTGACTATCTGTGTTAAATATTTACGTGCTACTGTATGTTGTCGGAGTCTCATAAACCAGCGCTGTACCAATGTGAGTAGCTACAGTATGCATGCATTATTCGTCATGCCCTACTCCTTGTCGGTGAGACTAAAATGAAACACTCTTTGGTTACACTCTTTGGTTATACTCATTCGGTATACTTTGGCCATACTCAACTTTACGCGTTGGTGATGTAGTATGGGTTGCAGGCAGTGACTTGTTATACTCTTAAGCACTTCACGATAAAATATTTTGGTGAACTTAGGTTGCTTTCAACTTTAAAACCTCCTAAGCTTCACTACCTGCATAAACACAGATAGATTACTTTAACAAAATGATTTGCATAACTTGAATTGTGAAAACTTGCCCACTGAGTGCATTAGTACTCATCCCAAATCTTTTTAAACATTTTCAGGTCAGTAGGCTGGAGCGTAGAGGTGATGAGGCTGAGAGATGGGCTTTTGTTATTTACCGAATTCCCATTATCTCTTTTTGTTAATTCTTATGTTACGAATTAAGCTTCCGCACTTATACTACACTTTTGTTAAAGCACTAAGAATCCTGATCTTGGTGTTTTGGATCTATATATGTATTAAAAAGCATGTTTGGTTGTTCTAAATCTTCTCTTGATATTTCTTTGATTAATTAATTACCCCTTTCTTTCCCGCTTCTTAATTCCAACCTCCGTGGTGTCCATTTCCACGGTCTTTTGGGACCGGGGCGCTACAAAGTGGTATCAAAGCCAGGTTTGCAATTCTGCAGACCTGCTGGATCTTATTACATTTCTATTAAATTCCCGTGTGATATTATATAAGCCCTCAGCTCGTCACTCACGCAACAGCCTAAAAGGTACGCATGTTTTTATGCAGACTTTAGTTTTTAAAAGTTTACATTATTTATTGAAGTGTTAAGTTTGTCTGAAAATGAAAGATTAGGATTCACTGTGTTGACAGGAATTCCTCGAAAGATTGATTTCTATGTTGATTGCATACTCGCATTAACTGCGTTGATTGCGTACTCTGTTGCTATTTTGATAGAATACTGGTTTTGAAATATGTTTGTGAGCATATTGGTTCTGTCTAAAAACTATGTTGATTACATAATTGTATGAACTTGTTTATCTATGCCTTGTGCATACTTGTGATGTTGAGAATGTGCAGAATGCATACTGTGAACTGTGATAGCCAAAAAGTGTTTGTTATATATATACTCTGGAATGAGAACGAGAACTTAAAAGTTTGATAACGTAAGATGAACTTAGCCTGTAGTTGGTGAACTTAGACTGAGCTTGTAAGAACTTGTGAAATTTGTTTGAACATAGACTGAAAAAAAAATCGTGTTACCTTTATGGATGGAGAGATGTTTGTTTATGATTCGTGTTACCTTTATAGATTTTGTACGAAAGTGTTGATCGATTGGAGATTTGAGTAGTTGCAGAATGCCAAGAGGAAGACTGAGAAATGTGAACTTGGCTATGCCTGAGGCGCCAAATAACCCGCAAGTTCAGGAACCAAGGATTGAAATGGAGTTCAGACGCCATAATCCCTCGACTTTCAATGGAGAAGGTGATCCACTCACAGCTGAACGTTGGGTTCGAGCTCTGGAAAAGATCTTTGGGTTTTTGAAATGCACCGATAAAGAGATGGTAGCATGTGCTCTATATCAGCTCGTAGGTGATGCTGATTTCTGGTGGGAGTCAGTTCGAAGGACAATACCCGATGTAGATTAGGAGTTGTTCACCTGGGAGGACTTCAAGATGATTTTATATCAAAAATACATTCCAGCACATTATCAGCATCAGAAGGCCAATGAGTTCTAGAATCTCAAGCAGGGGAGTAAATCAGTGGCAGAATATGATTTGCAATTCAACAGGTTATCTCGATATGCACCACAGATAGTAGACACGGAAGAGAAGAGGATTGAAAAATTTCGCATGGGTTTGAAACCGGAAATAGGCACTGCACTGATTGGAAAGGACGAAACAAGCTATGGTCAAATACGGAGTTGGGCGCTTAGCATTGAGGCAATGCAGGGGACACCAAAGGCTTAGGCATCTCAACCAGCAGCTGAGGATCAGAAGGGGAAACGGAAGTGGGATGGTCCACAACAAGGTTATCAAGGAAAGAATTTTCAGCATAACTATCAAGGAGGAAGGAATTTTGGATCAAGGCCTGCAGGACAGGGGAATGTTGCACCAAAATCTCAAGGCTATGAAGGAAATGCACCGATGTGTGCAAGTTGTACCAGACATCACTTTGGGCCATGTGTCCAATGCTATCGGTGTGGCCAACATGGCCATTATGCTAACAAATGCCAACAGAATTCTGGATTACAAGATCAGCAGCAGCAGAGACCACAATTCAGACAAGACATGACAAATACGGGACCACAAGGTGGAGCAGGTCGAGTGAATAATAACAACAACAGAGGTAATCTTAGGCCTCAGCAAAATCAGAATCAAGGTCCTCGGGCACCACAACAAGCTAGAGCGTATGCTCTCAACCAGCAAGAGGCAGTTGAAAACCCTGGGAATTTGGCAGGTATGATTAGTTTGAGCGATATACCTGTGCTTGCTTTATTTGATACTGGAGCGTCATATTCTTTTATATCTAGAGATGCATGTAAACGTCTCAATCTAGAGCTAGAATTAGCAAGAGAAGCCTTAGCAGTAAGCATTCCCTCAGGACGAACACTCTTAGCTGACTGTGTTTGTAAGAACTTAGACTTGGTAGTAGGTGAAAAGAATTTCACAACTGACTTTTATGCTCTTGAGATGCGAGACTTTGACATTATATTTGGGATAGATTGGCTGACAAAGGAGAGTGCAACAATACGCTGCCATGAGAGAGAGAGAGAGATAATATTTCAGAAGCTATGTGAGGAAGAGGTGAAGTTTTATGGAGCAAAAATGGGAAATATAATTCCCATCATCACAACGTTGAAGGCTGCCAAATTGTTACAAAAAGGAGATTGTCAGGAATTTCTAGTAAACCTTACAAGTAAGAAAGAAGAAGATCTAACAGTTGATCAGGTACCAGTGGTGCGAGAATACGAGGACATATTTCAAAACGATTTGCCAGGGTTACCGCCAGATAGACAAGTAGAGTTCACAATAGACTTGGAACAGGAGCAGCACCGGTATCCAAAGCCCCATATCATTTAGCGCCAAAGGAGTTGCAAGAGTTGAAGGTTCAACTAGAGGAATTATTGGAATTAGGTTTTATAAGACCTAGTGTATCGCCTTGGAGAGCACCGATCATGTTCGTCAAAAAGAAGGATGGTACTATGAGAATGTGCATCGATTATCAGGAGTTGAACAAGATAACAGTGAAGAACAAGTATCCACTTCCGAGGATAGATGATCTCTTCGATCAGTTATCAGGTGCAAAAGTATTTTCCAAAATTGATCTACGATCTGGGTATCACCAAGTTAAAGTAAGAGAAGATGACATACCCAAAACTGCATTCCGAACAAGATATGGCCACTATGAGTTTCTAGTGTTGCCATTTGGATTAACAAATGCACCCGCAGTCTTTATGGATTTAATGAATCGTGTTTTCCATGAATATCTGGATAAGTCTGTGTTGGTCTTTATTGACGACATACTAATCTACTCAAGAAATGAAGCAGAACATGAAGAACACTTGCGACTAGTATTGGAAACACTACGAAGAGAAAAGTTATATGCTAAATTCAGCAAGTGTGAATTTTGGCTAAAGAAAGTAATGTTCCTTGGCCATATTGTGTTAGCAGAAGGGATCAAGGTCGATCCTGCAAAGATCGAGGCGGTAAAGAGATGGAAATCACAAACCAACGTTCATGAGATAAGAAGTTTTCTCGGTTTAGCAGGATATTACCGGAAGTTCATTAAAGATTTCTCAAAGATAGCAAGGCCAATGACGCCACTTTTGAGAAAGAAGGTCAAATTTGAGTGGACTGATTCGTGTGAACAGATTTTTCAGGAACTCGAGACAAGATTAACTACCGCACCGGTCTTAACTTTGCCCGAAGGAATGGAAGGATTTATGATTTACACTGACGCGTCTAAACTGGGTTTAGGATGCGTATTGATGCAGAATGGGAAGGTGGTCGCTTATGTCTCACGACAATTACGACCTCACGAACTGAACTTCCCAACCCACGATTTGGAGCTTGCCGCCGTCTTTCATGCACTCAAGATTTGGAGACATTATCTTTATGGGGTGAAATGCGAGATCTACACTGACCATAAGAGTTTGAAGTATATCTTCGATCAAAAAGAGCTTAATATGAGGCAGAGAAGATGGTTGGAGTTGGTGAAAGATTATGACTGCACAATACATTATCATCCAGGGAAAGCAAATGTAGTAGCTGACGCTTTGAGCAGAAAGAAACAAGGAGTGCTAGGATATATGCTCACAAATAAGGATGAACTTGCGAGAGAAATAGAAAAGATGGAATTAGAGTTAGTATTTCCACCAAGCTCTACAGAAAGTGTGATAGCCGCAGTGGTAGCCAAACCAGACTTAAGATCGAGAATCATAGATTCTCAGCCAAAAGATGAGCGATTGGAGAAGATAAGGCAAAGAGTCAAGGCGGGTGAACCAAAAGAATTTAGGGAAGTTAGCGACGGAGCTTTAATGTTCCGTGACAGACTATGCATTCCCAGTGACGACACACTGAAGCAAGAAATTATGAGAGAGGCTCATAATACTCCCTACGTTGCACATCCAGGCAGCACGAAACTATACAAAGACTTGAAGCAATACTTTTGGTGGAACAATATGAAAAGAGAGATAGCGGCATTTGTGGAGAGATGTTTAACATGCCAACAAGTGAAAGCCATACATCAACGACCTTCTGGATTATTGCAGCCGTTGGAAATTCCAGAATGGAAATGAGAGCATATAACGATGGATTTCATGGTAGGCTTACCACGATCAGTGAGAGAAAACTCAACAGTGTGGGTTATCGTGGATCGATTGACCAAATCAGCACATTTTGTGCCAATCAAAACAACAATGGAGTTGAGCAAATTAGCACAAACTTATGTAAAAGAAATTGTTCGCTTGCATGGAATTCCAGTTTCTATCACGTCAGATCATGATACTCGTTTCACATCAAGGTTTTGGAAGAGTCTTCAAGAAGCAATGGTAACGAAGCTGAACTTCAGTACCGCTTTTCATCCTCAAACAGATGGCCAATCAGAGAGAACGATACAGATTTTGGAGGACATGCTCCGAGGAGTTGTGTTGGATGGAAATACAAGCTGGGAAGATATTTTACCCTTGGTGGAGTTTGCTTATAACAACAGCTAACAATCAACTATAAAAATGGCACCATATGAAGCCTTGTATGGTCGCAAATGCAGATCGCCCCTATATTGGGTCCAGAGATCGTGCAAACCACTGTCAAGATGATCGACCAAATTCGAGCAAGAATGAAAGAAGCACAAGACAGACAGAAGGCATATGCAGATAAGCGCAGAACAGACCTACAGTTCCAAGTTGGTGACAAGGTCTTCTTAAAGGTATCTCCGACACGAGGCGTTGTGAGATTTGGAAAGCGAGGCAAATTGAGACCAAGATTCATTGGGCCATTTGAGATACTAGAAAGAATAGCTGAGGTTGCTTACCGACTAGCTCTACCACCGGACTTGTCACAAGTTCATGATGTATATCACATTTCAATGCTCAGAAAATATGTGTTTGACCCTGAACACGTTGTCAAAAATAGTTGGTTAATTTTACGTTCTGATATGACGTACAAGGAAAAACCTCACGAGATTCTTGATAGAAATATACAAGTTCTAAGAAGTAAACAAATTCCATTGGTGCTTGTGCAATGGAATCATCACGATCGATCAGAAGCAACTTGGGAACTTGAAAGCAAGATGAGAGAACAATACCCCGAGATATTCTAAGGTACGTGAATTTCGGGACGAAATTCTTTTAAGGGGGGAGGCATGTAATACCCCAAAAAAAAAAATTATCATCCAAAATTTAATTATAGATGCAAATCTTATAGTTAGAATAAGTAGTATAGTTTATATTTTAATTAATCCAACATCTTGAAGTGGGCCTTAGAAAAATATAATTAGTTAAGCCTATCTACTGTTGGAGCCTTTGATTTTCGGCCCAGTGTAGTGGATGGCCAATCCTAGCCCATTACCCATAAATATATATCTATGATAAATGAATGAATAATTCATTTTCTCCATTTCAGATTTTAGGTCAGCCCCTTTCCTCTCTCTTCTCTCTCCCTCTCCTCCAGCGCCGGTGGCGGCGCCACCGTCTCCACCGGCCGGAATAATTTTCCGGCGACCTTATTTTTAGCATGCAATTACATTTTCGGACTCCCCTTCTTCTCCTCTTTCTTTTTCTTTGAATATTTTTAAGAGATTTTGAAGTTTAGGCTTCCGATTTTCGGATCTAAGAATGGGTTATACCCTAGCCTATCGATGCTTAATTTTCTTCTTCATTTTTCAACTTTATTTTCGATTTTAGTATGTAGATTGTGATTTTCGGGCTGTTTTATATTATTTCTTTAAAAATATTTTCTTAATTTTATTTAAAGTGGTCTTGGTGTTCTTGACTACTTTAATTTAAGGTTAAATGGTGGATTGTTGAAATGAAAAGAAAAGAAAAGGAAAAAAAAATGTAAATTGTTTAGATATTTTGGTATGATTGCCTTGTGTGTGTGCGTGTGTTACTGGTGTGTGTGTGTGTGTATTTCTTGTTATTTATTTTTTTGTTCTTTGTTTTGTTATTACTTTTTATTTATTTAGTTATTTTCACTTTTTCGTATAGATCCTTCCATATTAATTAAAAAGCATAAGTTATACTTTAAAATCAAATCATAGCCTAATTGATAAGTTATGCATTTTTCTTGTTCAATCAAACTCGTTGACAGTTTAATTTGCACTCTTTTTAATAAGTTATTACAAAGATCTAGGGTTTGAATTTATTTGGGAGTAGATTATTGTTTTAATTAATAAGGTGTATTTTATGACTCTATTTAAATAAAATCTTGGAATTATTTTTGAAAATGGGATTTGGTTTAGTGGTTGGGGATTAATGTTTATATTAGAGAGGTTTAAAGTTCAAAACCCCTTACATGTATTTTTAGATCTATTTTATTGCAATTAATATCTTCTGTTTTAACTATAATTAATTAAAATCATGTGTTAAGTTTTCGAAAATGGTGTTTGCCTTAATGGATATGTTCAGATTTGTTAGCTGAAAGGTTAAGGGTTTGAATCCAATTAATGTAGTTTTAATTTAGTTTTAATCATTTTTATCTAAGATTATTTTGGATCTTATATAATTAATGTCACCTAATTAATTTCGAAAATGGTATTTAGTTAAGTGGTTAGAGTCCAGATTATTATTTGAGAGGTTTGTGGTTCGATTCTTATTAAGCTAATATTTATGCCTTTTTATCATAAAACCTTTCTGGACTATATAAATTATTAATGATGGTTTATAAATTTTGAAAATGAGTCTTAGCCTTGTGGTTAGTGTTCTAATTGTGATTAAGGGGCATACATGAAGCTATTTAATTAAAGTGGTTTGTTTTACGTTATATAAAATCATTTGGTATAGTGGTTAAAGTCTCATTTTTTTATAGTAAAGTCATGAGTTCAAATCCTTTTGACTACAATTTTATTTATGCATTTATTTATTTAATTTATTTATTTTTTCTATTTTGTTTAACTTTAGAATTTAATTTAAAATTAAGTATATAATAAGTGATATTTTACTTTATTGGGAAATTATTATCTTTTAAACCATTCATTTAATCATATGATTTTAACCTACATGATTTAAATATATTTTTCTCGATCAAGTACTCGGGTATAGCTTCTTAAAGCTAGGATTACCCGTTTGATCTCCAAGCATCGTCTTTTCATGACCTTATTCTATAGACTTGCCTTTATACCCTTATACCCGTATTTACTTTATAGAATAGGTTAATAACCTCAATGAGCTTCTAAGTCTTAGTCTTTATGTGTAGGATAAAACCCGGAACATCGGACTTAGGGGACTTCTAGAAGAATCGTTAAAGCTTCAGCTTTAATAGCTATTAGGTGTGCTATACTATATCTATGAAAGTTGTATCTGTCGAGTTATTAAGCTCTGCTTTTGTTAAAATTGCATATGTGACTATCTGTGTTAAATATTTACGTGCTACTGTATGTTGTCGGAGTCTCATAAACCAGCGTTGTGTCAATGTGAGTAGCTACAGTATGCATGCATTATTCGTCATGCCCTACTCCTTGTCGGTGAGACTAAAATGAAACACTCTTTGGTTACATTCTTTGGTTATACTCATTGGATATACTTTGGCCATACTCAACTTTACGCGCTGGTGATGTAGTACGGGTTGCGGGCAGTGACTGGTTATACTCTTAAGCGCTTCACGATAAAATATTTTGGTGAACTTAGGTTGCTTTCAACTTTAAAACCTCCTAAGCTTCACTACCTGCATAAACACAGATAGATTACTTTAACAAAATGATTTGCATAACTTGAATTGTGAAAACTTGCCCACTGAATGCATTAGTACTCAGCCCAAATCTTTTTAAACATTTTCAGGTCAGTAGGCTGGAGCGTAGAGGTGACGAGGCTGAGAGATGGGGTTTTGTTATTTACCGAATTCCCATTATCTCTTTTTGTTAATTCTTTTGTTACGAATTAAGCTTCCGCACTTATACTACTCTTTTGTTAAAACACTAAGAATCCCGATCTTGGTGTTTTGGATCTATATATGTATTAAAAAGCATGTTTGGTTGTTCTGAATCTTCTCTTGATATTTCTTTGATTAATTAATTACCCCTTTCTTTCCCGCTTCTTAATTCCAACCTCCGTGGCGTCCATTTCCACGGTTTTTTGGGACCGGGGCGCTATATACAAATATTTAGTTTCAGTAAAAAGTGTGTTACTATGTGAAAAGTCTAAGTGTGTGGAATTAATGTGTATTTTTTCTATGTCCATTACTATTTTCATCTAAGAAATAGTCTATATAATCCAAATTTTAACCTAGAGGGGCCTATTTGAGTCAAATAGTCAAGGAAATAGCAACGAGCTCCCCCACGTAATAGTCGAAGAGCTACGTGAACATTTTCCCAATTTTATATTAAAAGTTTAAAACTACATATTTTATTTTTAGGGAAAATAGTAAAATGCCCCCCCTCAATTATTCCTTAGGGTCTCACCTTTCTAAAATGTCTCATATTGCACACCCTTATATGGATGTAAAATTTAATAACGTTAAACACACAATAATATAAATATTTCTCTCATACTTGAATCTTTACATATACTTTCACACACAATTAATTTAAATACATTTTTACAATTAATTAACCAAAATCACAAAAAAATAATAATAATAAATACATACAAAATTTATTAATAAAATAATAAATACAGAATAACAATATAATATTAAAAAATTCGATATTTTTAATGTGTGTGTGTGTGTGTATAAATAGATAATTTAAAATCATTTTAATCTAAAAATTATTAAATATACCAAGTTTAAGTTATCACTATTTAAACCAATACTTTATTCTGCTTCGCCGACTACTAGTCGTGTTCAGTTTGATATTTTTAGATCATGACGATATTGGACAATGGAGATTTCGAGAAAAAATATATATCTAAATATATCACCATTAAAGTCATGCTCTTTTTGCCTAATATTCATGAACACCAAGCTAAACCTCAAATCCATGCATCATTCATTCTTTTAATTTTGCACCAAATTTTGCGGTTGGGTCTCATATAGTAATTTAAAATAAATATATAATACTTCTAATTATTTACCTTAACTACAATTCATGTATTTTGTATTCGTGAAATTATTGGCGACGGACATACCGACGTTAGTCCCTCGCTACTAATGATCGATTCTAATCTGTTACTATAATTCGTTGCTAAATCACTTTTTTCTTGTAGTGCACTATATATATATTTAAATCAAATTATAAATATGAATCATTTATTTTAATGTAAATCAATTGTTGTATCATCTTACGTCCATTTTGATCCATTAATTATACATATTCAAAATCTTAATTTGATCATAGAACCAAAGTTTGGCCCGAATTGCTCATATAACATTTTTAAAAGGTATCAGGATGACCCATCCTTGCTCCCTCAACTAATGGACATTAAGTTCCGTACATTGAGGAAGCAATGAAGGGACCATCGTGATACCTTATAAAAAGTTACAGGAGCAATTTGGCCAAAATTTTGTTACGAGCCAAAACAAAATCCCCAAATTATACTTTATTCCATACAACACATAATTGAATAATATTGTATTAATTCCAACAAATATATATTACATTAAATTTACTTTAAAAACTTTCTACAACTATGCCTTATAAATTTTGAGATAATAATAAACTAACTTATAACTAAATAACTAATTAAGATTTATGTATTAAATTATGAACATTAAATAAAATTACCATGTAAACACCAAATTGATACAATGACAATAGAGAATAGGGATAAGGTCCAATTTAGCCCCTAAATGATTTTTCGAGGAGCATTTTGGCCCTTTGACTAATTTTGATCCCAGTTAGCCCTTGAACTTTCGAACTCAATTTAATTAACTCCTTGAACTTTTGAGCTTAACCCAGTTAGCCACTTGAAGATAAAAATTAAGTTTTGTATTGGTTATTTCTAAATAAAATATAATAAAATAAAAAGGAAAAAAATTGTAACTATTATTCCCCCAACCAAAAAAATAAGAATATACCAGCATTTCTCATTCAATATGTCCAAATATATATAAGCTAGTATAATTTTAAAAATATATGAATTAATGAGTTAATTGAAATTACATTATGTTTGAAGTAATTCACTATAAATACAATCCGAAAAATACTTCATTTCTTTTATATATATGTATGTATGAAATTATACTGTATGGATTCTGAGAATGAAAATCTATATATTCTAAAAAATATATTATGTTAGATATATATATATATAATATTGATTATATTATAGTAGATTATTAATGTTTATAATTTATCAATTTAATATTTTAATATGTCATAAATATATTGCCAATTTATGTACCACTAAAATTATTTATAAAAAAAAACATTTTTATTTTTGTTGTGTATATACAGCGCGAACGGGGCGAGACAAGGGCTCTGTTTTGCGTGCCTTATCTTCTCATTTTCCCTCTATTATTTGGGGATGAATTAGAAAGGAGAAATGGGAGAGATTTGAACCACCCAACTTAAAGAAAATAGAGACTATTCCATTCATTAGTATTTTTCTTCCAAAAAATGTAAAAAGAGTAGAAAATATAGAAGAGAGGAAGAGAGGGCTTGGGCTTGGTGGATATTGTTCTTGAAGATGTTAAAGAGTTGAAGTGGAAGGATCATTGTGGATGATTTTTGTACAATCTATTGGTTTAATCTAATATCTATCTATGTTTATTTACAAGTTTTGTGATTTTGTAACGCCCCGGTCCCAAGAGACCGTGGAAATGAGCGCCACGGGGGTGGGGATTAAGAAGAAGGGAAAGAAAGGGGATTTCGAGGATGATTCTCAATGAATGATTCCAAATTAGTTCAATAATAGAGTACGATTATCGTAACAAATTCAGAGTTATATATTTATATATATATATATATATATATATATCCAAAACATGAGTTTTTGCTCTTGCGGAAGCTATGATATATCAAAAAAAATAATACGATGATCAGAGATTAAGACGAGCCAAGACAACGGGATAGCTACAAGAGTACACATATAAGCCCCATCACAGCTCATTGTCTCCACGCTCCAGCTCATTGTCCTGAAAATATTTGAGAAAATATTTGGGTTGAGTACTAATGTACTCAGTGGGTTTTCTGAGAAAATTGAGTTATCAAAAGCATTTGATAAAATAATTATCTGTGAGTATGCAGATGAATGTTAGAAGGTTTTGTAAAGGGAAAATGCATCTAAGTTCATCAAAACGTTTATATGAATGTGTTCACCAGTAAACCCTGAAGTGAACCTTGATCCATCAGTAAACCCTGAAATGGACCCGCTCACCAGTAAACCCTGAAGTGAGCTAAGTACGACACCCGCAACCACCACTACATCATCATGCGCAATTACTGAGTAAACCCTCAAGGTAATTAAAAGTTCTTTTAGCTGAGAACAGCAAGGGATTGGGTGCGACTCAAACCAAGCAAGACTGTAGCTACTCACATTGACACAGCGCTGGTATATGAGACTCTGACAACGACAGCAAGCCAAACGAATCATTTTACACAGATAATCATATATGCATATTTGTTTCAAAATGAGCTTAATAACTCAAACATAGCATTTGGAAAAAGATAGTATATGCCCACCTTTTGACTATAATAGTCGAAGCTTTTCAGTTTCTACGGAATTGAGCAACACCACAATGATTACGTCTTACGGCAAATGATCTACAAATATCAAAATTCATCTTAGAACCTCCACGAGGTCAAGACTCTCGCAATTACATAGTTTCACATGCTTGTTGGTTAAACCGACCCAAGCTAAACCTTAATAGCTTAGCATATATAAATTTAAAATTATGATTCTTACCTCTACTATTAATTTGTTTGAACATTTTAGATAATACTTAATTTAAAAGCATAAATTTTAGTTCACTAAATACTCTTAAGTATGAAATTAATTTCATTTACTTAATCTAGTAATTTTGGAAATCAAGCTTGCTACTTAAATTGTAAAAGTCATTAATTTAAACTTTCCTATTTAAATATTTTAATAATTATAACACTTATGTGTAAAATTTAGAATTGCAGTACCATTATCTATCATTATTATATTTTTTTTTATGGCAAAAGAATAATTTAAATACTTGAAAGATTAATTAATCACTTGCTGTAATATTGAATTACAAATCTATAGATTTACAAACTAGTTCGGTTAAATCCAATACACTTGAATAAATAGTACTTCTTTGCATTAATACAATCATAGGGCTGAATCTCCATTTTTTTAATATGTGTTTTAAGCTTATATGTTGCCATCTATTCATAGTTACTAAATATAATTATTTTCGACAACTAACAATTCCTCATACTTGATTGAATTAAAATATTATCTACATAGTGAAAGATTCATGCCAATAAATTTTATGTGATAATTTATAATCAAGAAAACTAGAATAGAAATAATAATTATCATGCTAATTAAAAGGATGAATTGGAATTGCATACCTTCCCTCAATTAATTCGTCTACTTCTGATTCAACCAAATTTCATAAAATATATATGACATGTATATATTAATAAACACTCTATCTTTTAATTGGTTACACTAAGCAAACCTAATATCTTGCCACATATATGTGAAATTTAAAATATGGTTGCCACATATGCTAGCTTTACTAATTTTGTTCTTACCCCATTTTATATATTTAATGCTATCTTTGTTGATTACTATTAACATTATTTTTTTTACTATATGTGTGTGTATACATGCTCCTTCAATACTTGTGAATCATTTTATTATTATTATTATTATTATTATTATTATTATTATTATTATTATTATTATTATTTAATTAGATAGAAGAATGACTCATCTAATACTCATCTATACCCTTGGGACACATCACACTATTAGTTTAGATTAGGGACACGTATATGAAGCCAACTTGCAAGCAAATATAATCCTAATTTCTAAACACTTATATATATAATTGGCAAAATTATCCAAGTAGTCATAATTTAATATAATTAGCATACAACCAAATGTTGGCTGGCATGCATGCATATATATACACTTTTATTTATATGCTTAATTATATATGTATTCATGTATTCGTACAAAATTATTGTCAATAAATTTATTGACCCTAAATAAATTAAAATTTTAATTAATCAAACTATATTCATATCTAGGATTCTAATAAAAATATGAGAATGTTCCAGGTATCACTAATCCATTAAACGGCACACTTTGCCTTTAAAGAAATTTATAAGGGTATATTTTCTTTCCTAACTTACCCTTAAGGTAATCATAAGCTATTATTTTAATACTAAAAAGTTTGGGATATTATAGATTTTGATCTCAAAAGCATGAGTAGCTAATCTATTTAGGTTTTGGGGTGTTGGATCCTTTGATGATGGGTGTTTGAGATGAATGTATGATGAATGACCTTTCCCTTTTTAAAACTTATGGATCAATGTGTTGATTGACCAATGTATGTGGGTGGCCTCCATTTAGATTCATGTGTTACTTAATATGTGATTAGGTTTGCTCATTATGTATGTGTATTTGATCCATGAGACCTTTTACTTGTATTTTAAGATAAGTATGAGTATTAGGCTTGTCAATGGTGATTTGGGACCTTGGAAGGCTTGAGTGAAATAGTTACTAGAGATAGTGAGTTTTGCACTTGCTTGTATGCTACGTGTTTGAGAAAATGCCTAGATGATCTTTTGCCCAAATCATAATTGAAGAGAGGAGAGATATGTGAATCATATGGTTTTGAGAATACCTTGATCAAGGATCTAGTACCCTAAAACCCCTCCTTTTATTATCCCTTATTAAATCTTTCATTTGAAGTGTTTACTAGTTTACATTCAAGAGTACACTTGTGATATTTGGTGAACTTGGAACAAAACATTCTCTAAAGAAATGATGTTTGTTTAGATAGTGATTGTAACTTGAGCCAACATTACTTGCATTGTTAGATCATAACTCATATTCCTTGTGGTTTGACTCGTATCATTGCTTGCTACATTCATGTACACTTGCATTTGGCACGATCTATAATTTGAGGTATAAAATACGTCATCAAATTTTTGGCGCCGTTGCCGGGGAATAGATTGTTATGTTTTAAAGTTTATGCAATATTATTCAAATGGTTACTTTGCTAATTTAGACATTTTGATTTTTGTTTTTATTTGTGTTTGAGTGGCTCACATTGTGTCAAATTTCAGGTAGTGTATGCACACCAGGTCGCAAGGAGAGCCACCTAACAACTTAGACTTGGAAATTGAAGTGACGATGCGGCACAACAATGCACAGAGACGGAGGAGAATGGCGAACAATCCTCCACCGGTTCAAGATCCTCTAATTGCCCAATTTCAAAGGCAATTAGAGGTAATGCAAGAACAGTTAAGGGCCCAAGAAGAAGCACGACATGCTGCAGAAGAGGCCCCGATCTGAAATATTTTTCAACCTGTTGTAAATCAAGGGGTAGTGAATGGCCCACCCATTCAAGCAAATAATTTTGAGCTCAAAACATCGCTCATCCTCATACTCCAACAGCATCCTTTTAAAGCAACGACTATGGAGGATCTGAATGAGCACATATGGAAATTTCTTGAGTACAGTGGGACCATGAAGATGAATAGAGTCCCAGAAGATGCTATTCGACTTAGGCTCTTTCCATTCTCCTTGGGCGAAAAGGCGGAAACATGATGGTTTAGCCAAGCTCAAGGATCATTCCAAACTTGGGATGCGTTGGTGACTAAATTTCTCCACAAGTTTTTCCCACCTGAAAAAACTCTCAAGTTAAAAGGTGACATCACAGTTTTCAAACAATGGGATGACGAGAACATGTACGAGGGGTGGGAACGATTCAGAAAAATGCTAAGAAAATGTCTTGGACATGGATTTGGCACCGACCATCAAGTGTGTATCTTTTATGCCGGGTGTAAACCCGAGGTGAGGACACTCATGGACGCTGCTGCACGAGGATCTTTGCTAGCACGAGCTCCGGAAAAGGCCATGTGAATTATTGAGGAAATGGCCTCTAATTCGTCCCAATGGCCAGTGGCAAGAGAGAACGTGCAAATCATGAAGAAAGTCACATCGCCTTCTAATTCAGATGCATTGGGATTACTGGCAGCTCAAATGGCAACTTTGAACTCCAAAATCGAAGCTTTCACCACTCCAAAACCTGAAAGTTCTCAAGCCCCGTTCGGAGAAATGAATTATGTCAACCAAGGGGGTTATCAAAACCAACAACGGCCGTTCAACCAAGGGTACAACAAGCCGCAGTATGGAAATCAATATGGAGGAAATCAAAATTTCCAAAATAGGGCGCAACACCCTAATCTCTCCTACAGAAATCTGAATAGTGGTATTGTTCCACCTCCCGGTTTCTCTGTGACCAATGGTGTTATTGACGAGGAAAAGAAACAAAAAATGGATGATTTGTTGATAGCTTTTATGAGTAAGACAGAAAAGTAAATGGCGGATTCACAAGTCCGTGTGGGGAAGTTAGAAAATAATGTCAGAGCTATTAGCATTCAAGTGAATCAACTAGAGAAGCAGATAAGCCAATTAGCAACGATCATTGGTGGTCAACACCAACAAGGAAAGTTTTCAAGCAACACCACCGTCAACCTAAAAGATCAATGCAAGGCTATCACTTTGAGAAGTGGAACCGCCTATGAAGGCCCGAAAATGCTTAGGGATGATAAAGATGTTGGTGAAGGAAGCTCAAAGCAAAAAGAAAAACAAGACGAACAAAATGAAGAAAGTGAAGAGATCGAGCATGTCAAGGAAAAAGAGGGCTCGATAAAAGAAAATGTGGAACCACCACCTAAAGAAAATGAAGAACCAAGATTGCACGTACCTTATCCCCAATGCCTACAAAATAAGAAGAACGAGGAACAATTCTCAAGGTTCCTCGATATTTTTCGAAAGGTTCAAGTTAAAATTCCATTGGTGGAAGCTTTGCAACAAATGGCAAATTACGCAAAGTTTCTCAAAGATGTGATTTCTAAAAAGAGAAGGTTGGGAGATTTTGAGATGGTGAATCTCATGGAAGAGTGTAGTGCACTTATACAAAGAAAGCTCCCCGCTAAGTTAAAAGACCCCGGAAGTTTCACCATCATGGTTACTATCGGGGATAGCCACATGGGATAGACGCTATGTGATTTGGGAGCAAGCATTAACTTAATGCAGCTCTCCTTTTTCTTGAAGTTGAATATTGGAGAAATCAAGCCGACTACCATATGTTTACAAATGACGGATCGATCCATGACCTATCCTAAAGGAGTGGTGGAAGATGTGTTGGTGAAAGTCAATGACTTTATCTTCCCTGTCGACTTTGTGGTTTTAGATATAGAGGAGGACAAGGACGTCCCTCTTATTCTTGGACGACCATTCTTGAATATGGGGAAGGCTTTGATTGATGTCGAAAAAGGGGAGTTAACATTGAGAGTTAATGACGAAAAGATGATCTTTTCTCTCCAAAAGGCTATGAAGCACAAGGAGGAAGACATGGAATGTAAAGAAGAGTGCAAGGTGTTCGAAATGGTGGACTCGTGCATGGAGTTGGAGCACACCTTGGAACACATCATGGGCATACGAGATCCACTTGAGATTTGCATTTCTAAATCTATGTTTAATTCATCCTCTGGTGATTTTTATCCTTTAGATGTTGCTCTTGTCGATACTATTTCTTTGATAAATTCTTTGCAGGAGGAGTATTTAAGAAAGCCCAAGTTTCTTCCATTGAAGAACAAGGAACAAACATCAACTGAGGAAGAGACGAGGAATGACAAGATGGAATTAAAGCCACTTCTACCTCACTTAAGGTATGTGTACCTTGAAGATGGTGAGAATAAACCGATAATAGTTTCTTCCTTTTTGAATGATGAGCAACTTGACAAATTGCTAAGGGTGGTGAGAAAATACAAGAGCACTATAGGTTGGTCTATCTTGGATCTAAAAGGGATTAGCCCCTCGATTTGCATGCATAAAATCCTTTTAGAGGAAGATTACAAACCGAAAGTGCAACATCAAAGAAGATTGAATCCAATTATGCAAGAAGTTGTTAGAAAGGAAGTGTTGAAACTGTTAGATACCGGTAAAATTTTTACAATTTCTGATAGCGAGTGGGTGAGTCCTACTCAAGTGGTAGCAAAGAAAGGAGGTACGACCCTAGTGGAAAATGAAAATAATGAGATAATAGCTACTAGGTTGGTCACGGGTTGGAGAATGTGCATTGACTATAGGGCTTTGAATGTTTACACTAGAAAAGACCATTTTCCCATACCCTTTATCATTTATCGATCAAATGCTTGACATGTTAGCAGGGCATGAATTCTATTGCTTTTTAGATGGATACTCGGGGTATAATCAGATAATGATTGCCTCCGAAGATCAAGAAAAAAGGGCATGTACTTGTCCATATGGAATCTTTGCATATAGATGGATGTCTTTCGGGTTGTGTAATGCACCCGCCACCTTTCAAAGGTGTATGATTTCTATCTTCCATGGTTTGATTGAAAACATAATGGAAGTATTTATGGACGATTTCTCCATTTTTGGTGATTCATTTTATAATTGCCTTAATAATTTGTCTGAAGTATTGCAGAGGTGTGAAGACACCAACTTAGTGCTAAATTGGGAAAAATGCCACTTTATGTTACGAGATGGTATTATGTTGGGACACAGGGTGTCCGGAGAAGGCCTTGAAGTGGATCGAGCCAAAATTGTAGCCATTAAGAAGCTACCGTCCCCGACGAATGAAAATGGAGTTAGAAGTTTTCTAGGACACGCTGGGTTTTATAGGCGTTTCATCAAAGATTTTTCAAAAATATCTAAACCTTTGTGTCATCTTCTAGAAAAATCGTCTGATTTTGTTTTTGATAATGATTGTTTGCAGGCTTTCGAGACCCTGAAGTTGGCCCTTATTACAGCACCTATGCTCATTACACCGGACTAGAGCCAACCATTCGAAGTGATGTGCGATGCAAGTGAAATAGCAGTAGGTGCCGTTTTGGGCCAAAAGCGAGATAAGCTTTTCCGAGTCATCTATTACGGGAGTAATACCCTTGATCGGGCTCAAACAAACTACCCCACCACGGAGAGGGAGCTACTTGCCGTGGTATATGCATTCGATAAATTCAGGCCTTATCTCATTGGGGCCCGAACTATCATGCACACCGATCATGCCGCTCTAAGGAATCTTTTTGCCAAGAATGATGCAAAACCACGGCTCATCAGATAGATCTTGCTGCTCCAGGAATTTGATGTAGAGATTCGGGACAGAAAGGGATGTTAGAATGTGGTAGCAGACCACCTTTCTCACCTTGATCAAGTGAATGATGAAATGGGGTCAACACGGCCTATTAACGAGCTCTTTCCCGACGAAAGAATCCTAGCAATCAAGTCTCATGTGCCTTGGCTCGCTGACATTGTGAACTTCCTGGTGGCAAGGGTGAAGCCACTGGAATTGGAAGCTTACCAAAGAAAAAAAATTCTTCCACGACCTGAAGTACTATGTGTGGGATGAGCCGTACCTTTTCAGAAGATGTGCAGATTTGGTGCTTAGGCGGTGTGTACCTGAAGAAGAATGGGAAGAAATCCTTGAAGCATGCCACAATTCTCCCACTGGAGGACATTTCGCCTCCATTAGAATCGGAAGAAAAGTGATGCAGAGCGGGTTCTATTGGCCTTCACTATTCAAGGATTGTGTTGAATACGTGAAGAGATGTGAGAGGTGTTAAAGGATGGGTTCTATTTCAAAAAGAGATGAGATGCCAATGAAGAACATAATCGAGGTGGAACTATTTGATGTATGGGGCATCAATTTTATGGGCCCTTTCGTGAGTTCAAATGGTTTCCAATATATTTTGTTGGCCATTGACTATGTCTCAAGATGGATTGAAGTCGTGCCTACCGCAACCAATAATGCAAATGTGGTGTTGAAGTTCTTGAAAAGAAATGTGTTGACACGATTTGGGGCCCCGAGAGCTCTAATCAGTGATGGTGGTCGTCATTTTTTCAACAAGTGGTTGGCCGCTTTGCTTGCAAAGTATGGAGTTTGACACAACATCACCATAGCCTACCATTCTCAAGCTAATGGCCAAGCCAAGTTGGCTAATCGAGAGGTGAAGCAGATTCTACAAAAGATGGTGAAAACAAACGGCAAGGATTGGTCCAATCTCTTGGACGATGCATTGTGGGCGTATAGGACGGCATATAAGACCCCGTTGGGCATGTCGCCCTATCAATTGGTTTTCGGGAAATCATGTCATCTTCCCATCGAGCTGTCACACAAGGCTTAGAGGAAAGGATGGGAATCTACTTGTTGTCAATGGCGAAAGGGTCAAACAATTCTATGTACCGGAGATAAAGGATGAAAATGGTTCCAACAATCCCACAATTTCATGAAGAATGAGACCACGTCGAGCTACCGACAATAAATGAAGCGCTTGTTGGCAGGCAACCCAACCTCGTTACCTTTGTACATTTCATTTGTTTATTTTTCAAGTCTTTTAATTTACGTTTAACTCTTTAACTAGATTTAATATGTTGTTTTGAGTGTTTATATAGTTTTGGAATTAGAAAACAGGGTACACGGAGAAAATGAGCTAAAAATATCAAAACACAGAGCGTCTGGCGCGATCCACAGCGCGCGAGCACCGGTCGCGCCGTCTGGCGCGACCCACAGCGCGACTGAGCCCACTCAGGCCCAAACATTCCTTCCAACCCTTCTCTGGCGCGACAGACAGCGCGAGCGAGGGCGCGACTGACCCCGCTCGCACCCGACCCTGTAGCAGTTTAAACGGGTTTTAAACTCTCCCCTTTCATTTTTTCACTCATTTTTCACACACCTCACACTCAAAACACACACATACACTCAAAAATTCTTCATTCCAATCAAGAACCAAAGGTAAACCCCCCTCATCTTCTTCATTTATGTTTTGCCCATGATTTAATCTTAAAATTACATTTAATTTTGGATTGTTATGGTGGGATTGTAGAGATTTCTATAACATCCCAGAATTTCAGAGAGTTCTCTAAATTTATTTAGAAGACTAAAGAAAATAATTGGAGCTAAAATAAAGTAAAACAGATGTAAGTCGCGACTTTTTGACTATTTTATGTGAAAATCGATTATGATATTTTGCATTTGCTGCCGAAAGATAGTTAATATTGGTCTTTTCTAAAACGTAACGACCTAAAGGAAGCTATTGATGCTTTCAGAATTTTATTCTGACCTCTACAAGAGTCCCGTAATTGAAAATCGTAAAGTGAAAACCTGTGAATAGTAATTTATGCGAGCAGTCGTGATTCGAAAAATTTATGAAATCCTCTTCATTGATCTGAGACTTGTTCTATCAAGCCTATCTTACAGGAAATGACCTAAGGAATCCGTTCGTGTTCACGGATTGCCAATCTGAGGTCAATCGAGCGCTCGGGAGCAAAATCTGTCAGTCAAAATGAATAGTAAAAGTAATTTTTGAAAGGGAATCTTTTCTCGTTTCTCTTCAGAAGACTCCCTCGTCATCTCAAGTTGGATTGGTTCAATAGTACTCGAGCTAACGAGTCTCTCGGTATTTTCGGATTTTGTGTCGGAGGTCATTTGGACCTCGCCATTGAATAAAGCAACTTTAATTGAATTCGGAAATCACTTTATCAGTGTTTTATATCCGAAAAAGTTATACCCGCTCCGGAGCCACTTTTCCTCTAAATAGGGGGGCTTGGGCTCATTTGCAATTGCTCATTCTCTCTCTTTCTCTCTCTAGTTCGTGTTGACGAACGAGAGAAACTCGGGCCTGCGCCGAGTAAATCGCGCATGCGGGCCCAGGTTAAGTTTTATTTGGGGGTAGGGGTGCTGCTGCGGGAGCAGCTGTCGAGCGCCGGAAGGCTGCCGGAGTACCGCTGCTGTTGCCGTGCATGGCCGGAAATTTCCGTCGTCGTGCCACCGTCGCGCCGCCGCTTCGGACGTCTCGCTTCAGTCCATTTCTTATCCTTTATAGTTGAAATTTTAATATATTGTGTATTTTAAATAGTGCTTCATTTCGTATGTTGAGTGCGTTGTCGTCCGGTGGCCAGAAACCGGCGAAAACGCCGGAAAACGTGAAAAATAAAGGGGCGCCGATCAGTTTCAGTTTTGGCCCATTTTTGCCCATTTCGGGTCGTCAAATTGAAAAAGTTTGAACTAGAAAGTTGCTCAAAATATTATTTTCTATAGGACTGTCAAGTTTCATAATTTTCCGATAAGTCTTGATTAAAGTCGATTATTTTAATCAGGCAGTTATTTTTATAATTAAAGCATGTGATTTCAGAAAATTTCAAAAATTATATAGTTTAATAAAGATATATGTGGGGTCATGCCTGATTATTTTCATGATTTTTGGACAAGTGAAAAGTGTAATTGAGGTTAGCTGTGTAAAATTTGATTAAAATGGCAAGTTACGGAAAGTAACCTCTGTTATATCTTTTGGTCCCAATAAATTGGAAATTATATTTTGGAATTTATTTCCTTCTGTGTTGAAGTTGTACGAGGTCTCTAGAGTCGCGCATTCTTAATTGAAATATAATTAAAGTGAATAAAAACTCAAATTAAATTAAAGTCGAGTTCTAAAAATTAGAGCAGGAACTGTATTTCTTGCAGTTGTGATGTTAATCACTAAAGGTGTCATTATGAGGTAAACCCTGCACATACACGTGATCCGAGCATCATTACAGGAGTTAATGGTAGGTAACCCCTGGTATACTCAGGGTCAATGCTAGGTGATCCCTGGTACACTCTTCTCGGATTAGGGAGGTAACCCCTCCTTTTTCCTATCAGCGACATGTCATAGAGTGCAGTAGATGACAGAAGGAGCTACAGGGTACCAAAGAGAAGTAAAGGTTTGCAGAAATCGGAAGGGCTTTCGCGTTTTGCTCTCCATTATCTGTATTTATATTTTGGATATTCTGTTACAGTTTTTATTAAAGATTGAGTTAAAAGTTTAACCCACTGAGTGCTTTAGTACTCACGCCAAAAATATTTTCAAAATGTTTTTCACAGGTTGAGATGCTGGAGGTGATGGCTCTATGTACAGTTGTGGGTTGATCATGCCTTGCCATCTCGTTCAGGCTAAATTATTGTTTATGAGTATGTTGTTATGTGATACAATGTTACTCCATTATTTTCCGTTTAAACTCTGATACAATTGCCTCATAGTATGATTGCATACTATGTTTGATTTTTGGGCTTATCTGAATTGTATTCCTTATTGAATCATGATAAATAAAGTCCCATTTCTTTTCTTTAGATCCAAGCATGTCTCTTTACAGTTTTCGACCTATGGATAGGTCATATTTGGTTGAGTCTTGGATTCTGTTTATTTTTCAGTTGACCTATGAATGGGTCTCAACTTGATTAATTGTTTATGTCCTATGAATGGGACATAAAATAGTTTATTTACCTCTGACCTATTCATGGGTCTTAGTTGTTGTGGCCTATGGAGAGGTCTTGTTTATTTGAAGCATGAGAATCCTATCTATTAATTGTAGGATTCTGTTTGAATTTGACTAGCCTATGAATAGGCATTCTTTTGACTTGATTGAATCATTTGACTTCGTTGATACGTTGAAAGACGTGGATTTCTTCCAGTTACAGAGGCTGTGCTGCCCAAATTTCTGGGGAATATAACCTATTCTTGTTCTAAAGCCATTTCATTTGATTGTTCTAAATAGTATTTCCTTTTTTAGTAACACCTCGACCCTCATTTATTATTTCTTATGGGATCGGGACATTATAGAGGACTCCCTGGATTTTGGATCATGCTACATATTTCTTTGTATTTTTTCCGTAGTGTCCCCGTCCTAATCCCGGGGACCGGGGCGTTACAATTTCATTTTAGGGTTCATACTGGGAAAATTTTCTTGGCTAATTCTTGTTCGGTTGGGTTACTTCTAAATTGTTCCTTGAGCATGATTTTACTACATTGTGGTTGAATTTGTTCAAATTCCAAATTAGGGCTAAACATTTGGGGAAAATTGCTTGGATTGAATTTTTGGTTAATTTTGTTGCGTCTAATTTCTCCCATGAGCAAGAATGACCATTATCTAAAAGGAGTGAAGTTAATTTGGAGATGCTTGTACATGTATTGTTGTGAATTGAGAACAAGAGCTTAGCATATTTGGGTTTTTGAATTTCTTGCCTTGTTCTTGAATTACTCTTCTTCTATGGACTTTTTTGTTGAATTTTGCAAAGGGATGAAAGTGGTGAAATGTGCATATGTTGGTTTTGTGTGTGGTGAAGAGTGAATTTTGAAGAAAATTTGGAAGTGTTGATTTAATTGGTGAAAAATGGTGTGAAATGCTATTGTTGGGACTTTGCTTGATGTTGTTGTTTCTCTAGCTCCATGATGCCAAATGTAGTTGGCTTTTGTTGTGAATTGGGGGGTAGTTATGTGCAACCCCGACTGTGTTTTATAATTCGTTTTGAAGATTGTAGTGCCTTGTATGGAAATGCTTTTTGCTTTTGGTTAGATTATGCTAAGGCCTACAAGTTGTGAATAGTTTTGTTGTATTTTGTTAGGAGTGGTTCAAGATTCTATTTGTTGGTCTGGTTTGTTGTTTTACAATGGAGCCCTCACTTTTTATTTGTTTTTGTTCTTTGCAAGGTATCTTGTAAAGAAACCTATATATTTAGGATGGCTAGACCAAGCAGGGGATACGCTTCAAGGAGACAGGTCATTGAGGAATCTGAAGAAGAAGAATCGAGTGTTGACCTCTCAGAAGAAGAGGAAAAAGAAGATGAGGAGTAAGAAGATGAGGAGTAAGAAGAAGAGGAAAAAGAGGAGAATGTGCAACCCGAGCCTTTGCTGGAGTTTCCCGACAGTGGAGTTGATAACCTCGCAAGAGCGGGTGTTTTCTTCCGTACACAAGAGGAACGGGACATTTGGTTGAAGCTGTCAAGATCTTTTAACATTGTGCCTACCAAGTATTCGTGTGATTCGTGTACTCAAGCTATGGGAATCCACGATGATGTTTGGAGAATGTTCACTAGAATTGGGTGGGCAAATGCAATGCAAGGAAGGTGGCCTACCTATCCTATCTTGGTCAAAGAATTCCTATCCTCACTTCAAGTTCACAAATTCCCCACTAGAGGGCCAATTGCGTGCACTTTTCGATTGGAAAATCGCAATCACGAGCTCACAGTGGCCAGGCATAACCAAATCTTTCAAACCCCGACAGATGGATACTTTCACTACCACATCAATTTCAACACTGAGGTGTTTTGGAGATTGTTCCTAGACCCCGATGAGAGGATGGCCCAGTATGACTCAAGATTGGCCAAGGCTTCTCAAATCTAAAATCCGGTCTTCTGATACATCCACAGAATCCTTTCCTCCACTGTCCTTGCTCGACATAAGAATAGTGGACATCGTAAGGTTGAGCTATACATCCTGTGGAGTATGCTCCAAGCAATATACGTGGATTTTGGAGCTTTACTTTTGGATCAATTTAAAAGACAAGTGCAGTCTAGCAAAGGTAGGTGAGTATAGGAGGCATGATTACTCGTATTGCCATGGCCTTCAACATTAATCTGGCCGCCTATCAGCCACTTCCGGGTCCTCGAGCTCTCAATCTAGCACATCTTCGGAATGTGCGCATGATCAGCCCCAATGCTGCCCCAATAGAGCTCATCATGAAGGATGGCAGGATGTTCCCACTGCCTAATCCAGCACTCACCTCGGTTTCAAACTTTGAGCACCAAAGAAACTGGATGATGAATATCCTGGAGCACAATGCTCTGATGATAATGCCTGAGAGAGTACAGCTCCATCGAGAGAACGAGGAGCCAAGGGCACCACGAGGGCAGAGAAGAAACCGAGGGGACGTGGCGGATAAGCGACTGACATCTCTTGAAGGTATGATGACAAACATGAATCAAAATTTTACTAACTTTCAAGGAAATGTCTTCACTCAGCTCACCGATATGAGGGCGGATTTCGATGTACGTCTAACGAACATGCGGAAGAATGTGGATACTCTATTCACAAATATGCAGACGGACCTTGATGCAAGATTCACGGGCCTGCAGACTCATATTGATGGCCGGTTCGTCGGCATGAGGACGGAGTTTCAAGGGCTGCAGAGCAACTATTCGAATCTGCATGGGGATTTCTCCCATTTGAGGTCGGACGTCTCCGATATTGCCATTATGATGAGGCAATGGGGTGGCATTAGATCTTCATCACAAAATCCATCCCAGACCTTTACTCCCCCATTCTCGCCATTCCAGCAGTACCCCAATCCATACCCGGGGCCATTCCAGTTTCCGCAGAATCCCCACCCACGCCCGTCCCTAGATGCTGATGCCTGAGGCTGTGTTAGTTGATCAACGATACCACTAACCTGTCCCCCTAAACTTAGTCTTACTTCGGTCTTGAATAAGTTTGAGGGAGGGGGTGAACATTTGTGTGTATTGTTGATCTCTTTTGACTCTAGTACTATCTTTTTTTTAGAACCTTTTATTTTAGAATTGTTAAAACTCTTTTTATTTGAATGCTTTTATTTATTTAACTATTGTTATGGGATTTGCTACTTGATGATTTGATAATTAAGGATTTCATGGTTTTTGTGATATTTTATAGCTTTGTATTTATTTTTGTTAATACGTATGATTGGTTTAATAGTAGGTAATAGCATTGATGTCAAGCAGGTTTAGCCATGATCTTGTGTTTCAACTCCTTTATTGCTTATTGAGTTAATGTTTATCATGCTCACTTTTGGGAAATCTTGATTTGCCTATGATGTTGTCTTTAGTAAAAATAAGTGCATGCATAAGAACATGAGTTGATATACACTTGATTTGAATTGTGAAAATATTGGTTTAACTTGTAACCATCCCATCTCGTGAGAATTGAGCCTTGATCTTGTTTTTCATGTGTGGATCATCAATAATATTGGTATCTCTAGAACTTGCCCTATGAACTCTCTTGATTTTACAAGTTGTTCTTAGAACATGGAGATGACCTAAGGCTTTCTTTGTCAAGTTTGTGACTGAAATGAGTTTATTTTTTTCCCTACAAATACAACCCTTATTAGCCCCTTTGTGCTTGTTATTGATTTTATTTGAAACCAAGGGTAGAAGGAATTTGGGAATCAAGTAAGCTTGAGAAAAAAAATGGGAGTTAATTGAGAATTGAACAAAAATTTATATTGTTGAATAGCCCGTTTTGATCATACGCATATTGCGAGCCTCACAATTTGAAAGAAAAAAAAAGTGTAAATTGTCAAAGAGCAATCATGAAAATAAAAAATAAAAAGAGGAGCAATTAGTGTTTTGTTGGCTATAGCAGTCCGAAATCCATTTAAATTCCCAAGCAATGTGTAGGGTAGAAGAAAACTCGAAATAGTTTTGTTTGTTATGGAAGAATGAAATAGGTTACGGGGATTGATTTTTAAGTCACTTTTAACCTATATTTTTCCTACCTTGTCTAAAGAGCCTAACGTGCAACCCTTAAGACCTATGTGATCCTTATTTGGAGCACACTTGTGAAAAGAGATGAGTTATTGTGCAAGCATATGGCAGTATACTAACATTATTCGATGTTGAGCGTATACACATCCCTTTTCTCCTTAAGAGGTTGAGTTTGAGCTTGATATTCCTTAAAGCAAGGGAAAGCCGTGTTTTTACATTTTCATTTCTTGTGTATCGAAGCTTCATATCATTATGTATGATCACATGCTTTCTGTTCTTCTTCTGAGGCATTCTTAAACTTGATTTCCCTTGTTCTCTTTTGCTTGCAATCTTGTTTGAGAACAAACAAAAACTTAAGTTTGGGAGAGTTGAAAATCGGGATTTTTGTGCTTCTTTTTACTGCAACTTTGGGCTATTTCAATACTATTTTATAAACCAATTATACATTTTTGATGTCCAAACTCATATTTAATCCAAGTACAAATTCCAAGTATGTTATAGAAGAAAACCAAGAGTTCGAGGCACTGGCGCGAGCCACAGTCCGAGCGACGGCGCGACCCGAGTGCTCCGGCCCGAAAGCCATGTGTCATAAGCCTTTGGCGCGAGCCCCAGCGCGAGAGAAAGCGCGAGTTTGGTTGCGCCAGATGGCACGACTCACAGCACGAGCAGTCGCACGACCGAGCCCTCTCGCATCTAACATCTCATGTTTTCTCTGGCGTGACCCACAGCGCGGGTGGTGGAGCGACCGAGCCCACCCGCACTCACACACCCTTTCCATAGTCCTCTGGCGTGACCCATAGCACAGGTTGTGGCGCGACCGAGCCCTCTCGTGCTCACACACCCTTTCAACACTTCTCTGGCGCGACCCACAGCGCGACCGGGGCGTGACCGAGCCCTTGTTGCGTCACTGATGCTCTGTTTTGCATGCCTTATCTTCTCATTTTCCCTCTATTATTTGGGGACGAATTAGAAAGGAGAAAGAGGAGAGATTTGAACCACCCAACTTGAAGAAAATAGAGACTATTCCATTCCTTAGTGTTTTTCTTCCTAAAAATGTAAAAAGAGTAGAAAATATAGAAGAGAGGAAGAGAGGGCTTGGGCTTGGTGGATATTGTTCTTGAAGATCTTAAAGAGTTGAAGTGGAAGGATCATTGTGGATGCTTTTTGTACAATCTATAGGTTTAATCTAATCTCTATCTATGTTCATTTAAAAGTTTTGTGATTTTGATCTCAAAAGCATGAGTAGCTAATCTATTTAGGTTTTGGGGTGTTGGATCCTTTGATGATGGGTGATTGAGATGAATGTATGATGAATGACCTTTCCCTTTTTAAAACTTATGGATCAATGTATTGATTGATGAATGTAACAGCCCGATCCCGAGATAAGAATTAATGAATAGGGATGGGGTGTTATTAAGGGATTAACGAATAAGGTCGGAAGATTAACAAAGAAGGTTAAGAATAATGATATGCTTTGAAAGATAGATGCTGATACTCGGGTTTACTTGATTAAGATGAAAACATGCTTTAGCGGAATAAAATGGCTAACTAATCAGATACCAATAAGCAGAGACCCGATCATAGGTCAAAACGAATAACAGATATCTACGTGAATAAGCCTCTTCATAGGCGAATGGAATTCATATTCGAGAAGCGGAAATAAAACTTAATATGCATCTTATAAATATATAATCATGTCTGGGATATTCTTAGAGTCTTGACAATCATAGTAGAACTTAAACGGAATTAGAAAGAGTGTATCAGAGTAGTAGAAACATCATGGGATTTCAAGAGAGATTCAGATAATAGCAAAACAATCTTGGCAACCAACCCACATCCACAGCCACCAACATCCTCAGCATCTCAACCTGAAAACATTTGAAAAAGAGGGGGCATGAGTACTAATGTACTCAATGGGTTTTAGCAAAAACACTTTAATAACTTCAAGATATCCAATAATTAACTGACGGTATATGGAGAGCAAAACGGAAAAGACCTCCCCATATCCATAAAACCTTTTTGTTTTCTTTTTGGGCCCAACCTGGCTCAAACCTGATGTCAACTGCACCCTTAGGCATGCCATGGGATAGAAGAGGGGTTACCTCAAACATCCGAACGAGTTTGCGAGGGAAATAACCCAACAGTGACTCCCTTAAGTTCTGAGCTCAAATCCTGCTTAAATGAAATGCTAAGTTCCTTCCTTCCTTAACCTTGCTATCAAAACCAATCCTAGAGCACGTCTAGGTACTAATCCTTTGATATAACATGATCTCGGCCTATAAGGGATTTTACGCTACCTTAACAAGGCAATCCTTAATCCTTAACTATACGAGCTTTAACCAAGCATAAACATTCACATACAAGGAGATGAACGTAAATAATATACGAATTGTAACTAAAGACAATTCTAAACATTCATGGTAAACATAAACAATACTTTAATATTTCTAGCATTTCTTAGCATTTCTAGACATTCTAACATGCTTGAGAGCTCATTTAAAACATAATATCTTCCTTTCATTCCTTCCTTGTACAGAGATCAATCAGGCAGAGCAAAAATGCTTTATTGGATATCTCATTTGCCCTATATGCTTCTAGAGCTTAATAGCTCAAACTTTAGATGAGTATAGTTTTACCCACCTCGATCACGGAGCAGCAGATGAGGCAACGAGTTGATGATCCTTCTTCGAATTCCCACGAGGCTCACTTTCTCCTACAAAAGTCGAATTATCGACTTAGCGGCCTCCTTCAAAGATTTCTAACTAACAACACGAAATTAAATAATACCCAACTAAAATACCCTTAGCTAGGACTTAAACATGGATAGCACGACTTTATGACTTTATAAGGTTCCGAGAAGGATTTATTTTATTTAAGGAACTTCTTGTCTTGATTTCTCAATTTTTAGACGGAAAATAACTTGAATAGCTTATTCGAAATAAATCGGAAATAACTTGAATGCTTCTCTAAAATTTGAGCTTGAAAATAGCTTGGAAATAACACGATTTGAAAAGCTCGGGAAGAGGGTATGAAAAATAGCCGGAAAAATTGGTGGAGAACAGCACGGAGAAGGGGGGCGCCGCGGCGCAGATAGGCGCCGGCGGGCAGCCCTCCGCCGCGGCGCAGGGGTGCGCCGGCGGGCTATGAGGGCCAAGTGGGGTGTGGCGCGGCGGTGCACCCCCCCTCCCCCTCCCCCGCGGCGCTCTCTCCCTTTCTCTCTCTTTCGCCCAGTCTGGGCGATCTTCAACTGGGTTCTTCGTGTTCGTTGATTCTTTCGACGAACACGAAGAACACGAAGAACACTTTACCAAACTTTCCTAAAAACAACATGCTTAAAATCAACATGCAATGGCATGCTTTAACTTAAAAAGAATTTTGGCATTATAACGGCATACACACGATAATCCTCCTTAATAATTAGAATAACGACGAAATCTTTTAAATATAGCTTGAACGGAATTTAACGGAATAATCGAGGCTAATCTCAAGAATAATAATGACAGGAATAAAGCGAGAATTATAACGTAAACGTTATTAATTTGGAACTTCAATAAGAATCGAAATACAATTTATACGGAAGGTAAACGAGCAATAATGAAGAACGCGAAGAACGTAAAGAACGGAAAGTAAATGCGGAATTTAAAAGATGGAAAAGAAATAGAGCCGAGACCGACGAACAAGAATGGACGGGGTTAGGTGCGTCGAAGGAAGGTGGCTAGCTCGGCGTCTCGTCAAGTTGCAACGGCGGCAGAGCCACCTGCTACGACCCAACAGCGCCCCTAGCACATTTTCTCACCGCATCCCTTCCACGCCACTCCGCTCGTCGTCTTGCAGAACACTTACGAAGAACACTTTTTACTTCGACAGAACTTTCTCGGCTTTCAAAGCTTCTCACTCTCTCGATTTAGAAGTAAAATGGATGGTAAATGAGCAAAGGAATGCAAAGGGCTGATCCCTTATTTATAGGAGAAGATTTGACTTCCCTTGGAAGCCATTGCAGTGTGGAAATACTGCGAAAGTTACCCCGGGTTCGGTTAAAAGATGCTTTATTCGATGTCGAGGTCCAAATGACTTCAGACACGAAATCTAAAAATACCGGGAGACTCGTTGGCTCGAATACTAGTGAACCAACTTGATTCGTGAAGAAGATGGGGTCATCAGAAGAAAGACGAGCAAAGATTCCCTTTTTGGAATTACTTTTTACTATTCACTCAGACTGACAGATTTTGCTCCCGAGCGTTCGATTGACCTCAGAATGGAAATCTGTGAATACCAACGGAATCCTTGAGTCATTTCCTATAAGAAGGGCCTGACAGAACTAGACTCGGATCAATGAGGAGGATTTCATAAAATTCGCAAAACACGAACGCACGCAAAAGTTACTATTCATTCGCCTTTTAAATACGTTTTTCATCACTGGGAACTCAAATGACTTCAGAATTAAAATCCGAAAACACCGGTATACTCCTTGAGTTAAAACCTTTCTAACGAGACCACGAATGGCCATAAAAGAATTAAGATCATATTTTCTGAAAAGATGATTTTCATAAAAACTGACTCTTAAAGTCGTGACTGACATCCAACCTTAATTAACTTATTTAAATTTCTTCCTTAACTGATTAATTAACATTAACAATTCTCTTAAACCTTATCCAAAAATATGGGGTGTTACATCCTACCCCCCTTAAAGAAAATTTCATCCCGAAATTTACTAACCATGATAAGCAATATCAGGGTACTTCTTGAGCAGCTCGGATTCAAGTTCTCAGGTTGCCTCCTCTGAACCATGATGGTTCTAGATTACTTTCACGAGGTTGATCTCCTTATTCCTCAACTTCTGGATCTTTCGATCCACAATGGCCTGTGGTTTTTCTTCATAGGCTAAGTCCTCATTTAGGACTATCTCTTCCTTGCTAATCACGTGCTTTGGATCAAACACGTACTTTCTCAACATTGAGACATGAAAGACGTCATGAACGTCACTCAAGTTGGGTGGTAAGGCCAACCTGTAGGCTACTTCATTCACCTTTTCTAGAATCTCAAAAGGTCCGATAAATCTGGGCCTTAACTTGCTTTGTTTGCCAAAACGAACTACTCCTCTTGACGGAGTCACCTTCAAGAACACTTTATCTCCAACAGAAAAACTGAGCTCCGTTCTTTTCTTGTCCGCATAAGCCTTTTGTCTATCTTGAGCCTCCTTGATTCGTTGACGAATAAGCTCGATCTTCTGGACAGCTTCCTGGACCATTTCAGGCCCAAGTATCCTTCTCTCTCCAACTTCATCCCAATACAAGGGCGATCTACACTTCTTTCCGTACAGGGCTTTATAAGGGGCCATGCCGATCGATGACTGGTAGCTGTTGTTATACGCAAACTCTACCAAAGGCAGTAATTCCTCCCAACTGCTTCCTTGATCGATGACTACTCCTCTAAGCATGTCTTCCAGAATTTGGTTAGTCCTTCCGGACTGGCTATCCGTTTGAGGATGAAATGCTGTGCTGAAATTGAGCTTTGATCCCATTGCATCTTGTAGGCTCCTCCAGTATCTTGATGTAAATCTTATATCACGATCCAATGTAATCGAGACCGGCACTCCGTGTAAACGCACAACTTCCTTAACATACAGCTGGGCTAATTGATCTAGCCCATCCATCATCTTAACAGCAACAAAATGGGCTGATTTAGATAATCGATCAACGATTACCCAAATAGCGGTATTCCCCCAATTAGACTTTGGCAAACCTACGACAAAGTCCATATTGATGTGATCCCACTTCCATTCAGGAATTTCTAAGGGTTGAAGCAAACCAGAAGGTTTTTGATGCAAAGCTTTCACTTGTTGACAGTTTAAACACCTTTTCACGAAGGCGGCTATCTCTCTTTTCATGTTATTCCACCAGAAGTTCCTCTTGAGGTCTTGGTACATCTTGGTGCTTCCGGGATGTGCTGTATATGGCGTGTCATGTGCTTCGCACATGATTTCCTCCTTTAGTTTTTCCTTGCTCGGCACACAAAGCCTTCATTTGAATAAGAGCGCGTTATCGGCGGCTTCTGTGAAATCTTGCGAGCTATCAGATCGTGCTTCTAGCCTTTTCTTTTCGAGAAACTCGTCTCCTCTCTGGGCTTCAATTATCCTTTGCCTTAGGTCGGGCTGAGCGACTATTGTGGCGACTTGAGCTTGAATAGTCTCGGGTGGTGTTAGCACCTCGATCCTTAACTTCTCGAACTCTTTGCGAAGATCCTCCTGAACTAGAATGAGTCCTCACTCTGCCTTCTCTTTCCTACTTAGGGCATCTGCTACCACATTCGCCTTGCCTAGGTGGTAGTGAATTGTGCAGTCGTAATCCTTTACAAGTTCTATCCATCTTCTCTGCCTCATGTTAAGATCCTTTTGCTCGAAGAAATACTTCAAGCTCTTGTGATCTGAGAAGATCTCACACTTAGCTCCGTAGAGATAGTGCCTCCAGATCTTCAGCGCATGAATTGACTGCTGCTAGCTCTAAGTCATGCGTAGGGTAGTTCTTCTCGTGATTCTTAAGCTGCCTTGAAGCATAAGCAATCACCTTTCCTTTCTGCATCAACACTGGGGCTGTGGTTAGCATCTTCTTCAAAGTTTGGAAACTTTCCTCGCACTCAGGCATCCACTTAAACTTGAAGTCCTTCTTTAGCAATCGCGTCATGGGCTTGGATATAGTCGAGAATCCTTCGATGAATCTACGATAATATCTAGCGAGCCCTAGAAAACTTCTTATCTCATTCACGCTCTTTGGAGACTTACAGTTGCTTACAGCTTCAATCTTAGCTGGATCCACCTTAATTCCTTCTACTGAAACTATATGACCTAAAAACATAATTTCCTTGAGCCAAAACTCACACTTACTAAACTTAGCATAAAGCCTTTCTCTTCTTAACGTCTCCAGCACCACTCTTAGGTGCTCTTGATGCTTCTTTTCATCCTTGGAATAGATGAGGATATCATCTATAAAAACTAGAACAAACTTATCTAGATACGGGTGAAAAATCCGGTTCATTAAATCCATGAACACTGCTGGGGCGTTGGTCAATCCGAATGACATTACCAAAAACTCGTAATGCCCATAGCGAGTTCTAAAAACAGTCTTAGGTATATCCTCCTTTCGAATATTCAACTGATGATACCCAGATCTTAAGTCTATCTTGGAGAAGACACTTGCTCCCTTGAGCTGATCAAAGAGATCGTCTATTCTTGGGAGAGGGTATCGATTCTTGATGGTTAGCTTATTAAGCTCTCTATAGTTGATGCACATTCTCAATGTACCATCCTTCTTCTTTACGAACAAGATTGGAGCTCCCCAAGGTGGCACACTAGGTTGGATAAAACCTAGGTCTAATAACTCTTGCAGTTGAACTTTGAGTTCTTGCAACTCCTTAGGCGCCATTCTGTAGGGAGCTTTCGAAACTGGGGCGGCTCCTGCTTCCAACTTGATGGCGAACTCTATCTGCCTGTCTGGAGGCAGTCCTGGCAGCTCCTTTAGGAATACGTCGGGGTATTCTCTTACGATTGGAACGTCTTCGATTGAAAGCTCTCCTTCCTATTTCCTATTTAGATTAACTGAAAATGCTTGGCAGCTATTCTTACTTATCATCTTAGTGGACTTCAGGACGGATATCGTTGGGACTCTGGTTCCCAGCCTTGATCCGTAGACCTTCATCTCGGGTTTTCCGGGTGGTCGAAACACCACTTCCCTCTCGGGGCAGCTTATGGAGGCATAAGCTGAGCTAACCAATCCATTCCTAGGATTATATCAAAGTCCTGAATCTTTATCACATAAAGATTTGACTTAAAGGTTTCCCCTTCTATGTTCAATTCTAGGTTAGAGCAGACCTTCCTAGACATCATTCTCTTTCCAGAGGGATACTTATTTTAAGAGCATACTTAGCATTGTCGGGTTTTATCTTCAGTTTCTTACACACAGATTCAGCTAAAAACGAATGCGATGCTCCAGTATCGAAGAGAGCTAAAACTGGCGTCTCGAGGAGGGTAACCATACCTGCCAGATTACCTGGGGCTTTAGCAGCTTGCTGCTGATTGAGAGCATAAGTACGAGCTGGCTGAGGTGGCCTTTGTTCTTGATTAGACTTTTGATCTCGTCCTTGGTTCGACCTTGGATTCATCCCCGGCCTTTGACCCTGAGGTCCTCCTTACTGCAGCCTTGGCTGATTTCCAGGAAGTTGCTGAAGCGGCTGCGGATACATGGGTTGTTGTGGTGTTTGGGATCGTCTGTTGTTTTCTTTAGGACACTCTCTCTTGAAGTGTCCCTCCTCACCATAATTGTATTACCCGATTTGATTTGCTCGGCAGGCTCCGAGGTGCGTCCTTCCGCACTTTTGACACGGCCTCAGGTTAGGGTTATGGTTTGGATGACTTCGAGGTACCCCTGACTCTCGGTTCTGCCAGTGGGGTTTCTTTCCTCTGTCATCTCTTCTTCCTCCTTCCCATTTTCTTTTTCCCTTTGGATCATTAGTTGACTGAGGGGGTCGAACTTTCTCTCAAAGAAGAATGGCTTCTATGCTTAAGGCTTTGGCTAAGGTTCGAGCATAAGACATGTCTTCTTGCCCAGCGAGGGCTATGCCAATCTCGGATCTAAGTCCTTTCTTGAACTTGCGTGCTTTCTTCCCATCTGTGTCCACTAGATGTGGAGCATGCCTTGACAACTGATTGAATTCTCTGTAGTATTCTGACACTGTCTTATTTCCTTGCTTTAGGTTCCAGAATTCCATCTCTTTTGCCTCTCGATAACAATCCGGGATGTACTTCTGATATAAGTCGTGCTTGAAATCTTCCCAACTATAGTCCTCTCATTGCTCTGGGGTTATGGTCCTTCGAATGGACTCCCACCAGTAGTCCGCATCGTCCGTCAGCATAAAAAGAGCGCAACTTAACTTCTCTTCTTCCGAACAAGCTATGAAATCGAAAATTCGCTCTAAGGAGCGAACCCATTTTTCAGCATCCATTGGATCTCCTAAACTATTAAACGATGGAGGGTTGTGTTTGAGAAACACACTTTCGGCTCTTGGGCCAGGGTTTGGGACTTGCTCGGGTTCGTTCTCATCTTCATTTTCAGTTTGACGTCTTCGAGGCGGTATCCTAAAGAACTAGATATTAGCAACGTTGATTGAATTCGCACAATTGCAAGGATGCCTTTCGATAAGATCTTTAATTTACGCAAGATAGATCAAACAAGATGGAATTTTAAACGATATTCAAGCATAATGGGGAAAATTGCCTCATTATTAGGACTTTGGCATCGATATCATAACGGAAGTTATGGGTTACAAACAGAGTAGGGCAGTCTCTTGGAAAATTCACTGCCACTATTAGAGTCTAGAGAGGTTAAAGCATATATTACATATTAGAGTTTTGGTTAAAGTGGATTGAACGGACATCAGAAAATCAGACAGACAACAGATAGATCAGACAACTAGGTATTTTAACAGCAACACCTCCTACACTTCCTACTAACGCTCAATCATAAGTCGGGCCCTTCCCCTTCTCCTTGCATGGCGATCCTACTTCCTCTTTACCCTCCTCCGGGTCCTCTTCTTCTTCTTCCTCGTCTCCAACTTCAACTGTCTATGGGACGCTGAACTTGAACGTTCTCATGCGGATGCTCCCTGTCCCAGACCCTGAGAAGCGAACACAGGAGTCCACTGGTTCATTTGAGGAGTGCAGGAAAATAGGGACTCGGTGTGATTCACGATCCGGACACTTGAGGGTCCCGCTCCTGAGGTTCCTTCGTCGTGAGAGTGTGGCGCTTGAAATCCCGGGGGACTATTGAGAGTCGCCCTTTGCAGTTCTAACTCTACCACGAGAGAGGGGTTTTGCTCGTCTGCTTGCTGCTCGGCTAAGGCGTGCACGTGGCCATACTCCGACACCCAACGAGCCATCAAGGCTGATGAGAACTCTGTCAGATTTTCGATTTCAGCATACGTCTCGGGATCACGGGTGATCGTGCTTTGCAGGATACGGTACATCGTAGGCCTCCAAGCAGGTGGCGCATGCTCACACATGCGGATGCACGTTTCCAAGTCGGATACGCTTCCGGGCTCTCCTCCGTAGCCATTTGCCCAAGCCCATCTTTCAAGGTACCTTGCCATATAAGATAGCAACTGCTCGTTGCCATTCCATGTCTCCCTTCTGAACCTCTCGACCCTTTCTTGCACAGGGTGAAAAAGAGGCACACTTTTCCTAGCTGTCGAGCGACGCTTAACCATCTAGAAGAGAATAACTTAATCAGTCTAGATTATAAAAGGGAGACCTAAGGTCCTCCTGAGATCATACTAACGTCTAGATTAATCTTGCATGCATAGCTCCTTTTTAATAAGCAGTTGACAATTTTATAAAAATTTTGGTGCCCGAAGTCTTTAAACATACATGTTTACCTTTTCTTTGAGTTAAAATTTCGAGAAATGAATTTAAGCCTTTTTGGGATCGAAAAATCTTTTCACAAACTTTCCATCTTGGAAATCATCTTACCTGAACACCTTTTACTCTTATCCATAAAACAAGTATGCTTGCTCAAATCTTTTCCCTTCCTGTATTCCAAAAATCATGAATCCAACATCCTAAATTTCTATACTATCATACATTGATTTTTGGTTGAGGATACGAGGGTGATGGCGAGCTGTGGGTTGCTACTTTAACTCATCAAAGAACAACTTATATTCACATAAATACTTAGCTTAACTTAAATAAAGAGACAGGTATGCAGAGTTGCAAGCCTGCTCTGATACCATCTGTAATAGCCCGGTCCCGAGATAGGAATTAACGAATGGGGACGGGGTGTTATTAAGGGATTAATGAACAAGGTCGGAAGATTAATGAAAAAGGTTAAGAATAATGATATGCTTTGAAAGATAGATGGTGATACTCGGGTTTACTTGATTAAGATGAAAACATGCTTTAGCCGAATAAAACGGCTAACTAATCAGATACCAATAAGCATAGACCCGATCATAGGTCAAAGCGAATAACAGATATCTACGTGAATAAGCCTCTTCATAGGCGAACGGAATTCATATTCGAGAAGCGGAAATAAAACTTAATATGCATCTTATAAATATATAATCATGTCTGGGATATTCTTAGAGTCTTGAAAATCATAATAGAACTTAAACGGAATTAGAAAGAGTGTATCAGAGTAGCAGAAACATCATGGGCTTTCAAAAGAGATTCAGATAATAGCAAAACAATCTTGGCAGCCAACCCACATCCACAGCCACCAACATCCTCAGCATCTCAACCTGAAAACATTTGAAAAAGAAGGGGCATGAGCACTAATGTACTCAGTGGGTTTTAGCAAAAATACTTTAATAACTTCAAGATATCCAATAATTAACTGACGGTATATGGAGAGCAAAACGCAAAAGCCCTCCCCATATTCGTAAAACCTTTTTCTTTTCTTTTTGGGCCCAACCTGACTCAAACCTGATGTCAACTGCACCCTTAGGCATACCATGGGATAGAAGAGGGGTTACCTCAAACATCCGAACGAGTTTGCGAGGGAAATAACCCAGCAGTGACTCCCTTAAGTTCTGAGCTCAAATCCTGCTTAAGTGAAATGCTAAGTTCCTTCCTTCCTTAACCTTGCTATCAAAACCAATCCTAGAGCACGTCTAGGTACTAATCCTTTGATATAACATGATCTCGGCCTATAAGGGATTTTACGCTACCTTAACAAGGCAATCCTTAATCCTTAACTATATGAGCTTTAACCAAGCATAAACATTCACATACAAGGAGATGAACGTAAATAATATACGAATTGTAACTAAAGACAACTCTAAACATTCATGGTAAGCATAAACAATACTTTAATATTTCTAGCATTTCTTAGCATTTCTAGACATTCTAACATGCTTGAGAGCTCATTTAAAACATAATATCTTCCTTTCATTCCTTCCTTGTACAGAGATCAATCAGGCAGAGCAAAAATGCTTTATTGGATATCTCATTTTTCCTATATGCTTCTAGAGCTTAATAGCTCAAACTTTAGATGAGTATAGATTTACCCACCTGAATCACGGAGCAGAAGATGAGGCAATGAGTTGATGATCCTTCTTCGAATTCCCACGAGGCTCACTTTCTCCTACAAAAGTCGAATTATCGACTTAGCGGCCTCCTTCGAAGATTTCTAACTAACAACACGAAATTAAATAATACCCAACTAAAATACCCTTAGCTAGGGCCGAGGGGGGTATGGCGCACGGCGCACCCCCCCCCCCCTCCCCCCTCACGGGGCTCTCTCCCTTTCTCTCTCTTCCGCCCAGTTCTGAGTGATCTTCAACTGGGTTCTTCGTGTTCATTGATTCTTTCGACGAACATGAAGAACACTTTACCAAAATTTCCTAAAAACAACATGCTTAAAATCAACATGCAACGACATGCTTTAACTTAAAAAGAATTTTGGCATTATAACGGCATACACACGATAATCCTCCTTAATAATTAGAATAACGATGAAATCTTTTAAATATAGCTTGAACGGAATTTAACGGAATAATCGAGGCTAATCTCAAGAATAATAATGACAGGAATAAAGCGAGAATTATAATGTAAATGTTATTAATTTGGAACTTCAATAAGAATCGAAATACAACTTATACGGAAGGTAAACGAGCAATAATGAAGAACACGAAGAACGTAAAGAACGGATAGTAAATACGGAATTTAAAAGACGGAAAAGAAATGGAGTTGAGACCGACGAACAAGAATTGACGGGGTTAGGTGCGTCGAAGGAAGGTGGCTAGCTCGGCGTCTCATCGAGTCGCAACAGTGGCAGAGCCGCCTGCTACGACCCAACGGCACCCCTAGCACATTTCCTCACCGCATCCCTTCCACGCCACTCCGCTCATCGTCTTGCAGAACACTTACGAAGAATGCTTTTTACTTCAACAGAACTTTCTCGGCTTTCAAAGCTTCTCTCTCTCGATTTAGAAGTGAAATGGATGGTAAATGAGCAAAGGAATGCAAATGGGTGATCCCTTATTTATAGGAGAAGCTTTGGCTTCCCTTGGAAGCCATTGCAGTGTGGAAATACTGTGAAAGTTACCCCGGGTTCGGTTAAAAGATGCTTTATTCGATGTCGAGGTCCAAATGACTTCAGACACGAAATCTAAAAATACCACGAGACTCGTTGGCTCGAATACTAGTGAACCAACTTGATTCATGAAGAAGACGGGGTCGTCAGAAGAAAGACGAGCAAAGATTCCCTTTTTGGAATTACTTTTTACTATTCACTCAGACTGATAGATTTTGCTCCCGAGCGTTCGATTGACCTCAGAATGGAAATCTGTAAACGCCAACGGAATTCTTAAGTCATTTCCCATAAGAGGGGCCTGAAAGAACTAGACTTGGATCAACGAGGAAGATTTCGTAAATTTCGCAAAACACGAACGCACGCAAAAGTTACTATTCATTCGTCTTTTAAATATGTTTAATCACCGGGAACTCAAATGACTTCAGAATTAAAATTCAAAAACACCGGCATACTCCTTGAGTTAAAACCTTTCTAGCGAGATCACGAATGGCCATAAAAGAATTAAGATCATATTTTCCGAAAAGACGATTTTCACGAAAACTGACTCTTAAAGTCGTGACTGACATCCAACCTTAATTAACTTATTTAAATTTCTTCCTTAACTGATTAATTAACATTAACAATTCTCTTAAACCTTATCCAAAAATCTGGGGTGTTACAATGAATGTATGTGAGTGGCCTCCATTTAGATTCATGTGTTACTTAATGTGTGATTAGGTTTGCTCATTATGTATGTGTATTTGATCCATGAGACCTTTTACTTGTATTTTGAGATAAGTATGAGTATTAGGCTTGTCAATGGTGATTTGGGACCTTAGAAGGTTTGAGTGAAATAGTTACTAGAGATAGTGAGTTTTGCACTTGCTTGTCTACTATGTGTTTGAGAAAATGCTAAGATGATATTTTGCCCAAATCATGATTGAAGAGAGGAGAGATATGTGAATCATATGGTTTTGAGAATATCTTGATCAAGGATCTAGCACCCTAAAACCCCTCCTTTTATTATCCCTTTTTAAATCTTTCATTTGAAGTGTTTACTAGTTTACATTCAAGAGTACACTTGTGAAATTGGTGAACTTGGAACAAAACATTTGTGGCTAAAATGATGTTTGTTTAGATAGTTAATGTAACTTGAGCCAACATTACTTGCATTGTTAGATCATAACTCATATTCTTTGTGGTTCGACTCGTATCATTGTTTGCTACATTCGTGTACACTTGCACTTGGCACGATCTATAATTTGAGGTATAAAATACGTCATCAGGTGACCTACTATTAGAGTGGTATACTCGTGACAAAAGGTTATAAGTAAAAGAGTCAACTTATTTTGTAGCCATTGAGAATTTTAAAAAACATATTTTAGCCAGCTATTTTTAAATATATAAATATTAGTCATTTTGGACAAAAATACCCTTTCCTCATTTTTTAAATAATTGATAATAAAGAAAAAAAAGGCGCGTTGGTCCTGGCGCGCAGGTGCGCACGCGCATCGGGAGCCCTGCACCTGCATGCACACCCACCACACTCGACTGAGTGCGCAGGTGCGCGCACGCATCAACAGCCCCACACCCGTGCGCGCTAGACTCGCGCAGGTGCACGGGCGTGCGTCGGCAACCCCCCACTTAACCACGCACGCACATAATTTTATTTTTTCTTTTTTTTTAGACAAATTCTTTAAATAAAGGGTATTGTAGAAAAGTTGGACAAAATAATAATATTTCACAAAAAGTGGCTTAAAAAGGTTTTTTTTTTTTTTTACTGGCTACTTTGACATATTGTCACTAAGTAAAATTCGCACAAATCTTTAAGTATAGATTGTTACACAATTTTTTAAATATGATTTACAGTCCATATATGTTAGCAGGGTATTGCAACCAGTGGAGACCCTCAAGTAGTGGGTTATTCTTGTAAAAAAAATAGGAAGAATAAAAAATAAAAATTGTATTTTGAATAAATAAAGTTAAATGAATTCGTTGAAAATCAATTTCACTGGAGATGAGGAGTCGGAATGAATTTGAGGATGAATTTGAATTGAATTTGTAGATTTTAATTATTTTGGCTTCTAACAAAATTTTGATCAAATTGCTCCTTTAACTTTTTAAAAGGTATCAAGATGGTCCTTTCGTTGCTCCCTCAACAGACGAACATTAACGTCCATCCATTGAGGAAGTAGCGAAAGACCATTGTCATACATATTTTAAAAAATTTATAGGAGCAATTTGGGCCAAACTTTGATTCCAAAGACATTAGAATTGACAAATAATTAAAAATAAAAATATTGAAATAAAAATAAAATATTTATTTTTTTCAAAAACTAACTTATAAACTTATAAAAAATATTTATTTTTTAAATTAGTTTTTAAAATATATTTAGGTTTTTTAAAAATACAAATATTTAGTTTCAGTAAAAAGTATGTTACTATGTGAAAAATCTAAGTGTTTGTGGAAAAATTAATGTGTATTTTTTCTAGCTCCATTACTATTTTCATCTAAGAAATAGTCAATATAATCCAAGTTTTAACCTAGAGTGGCCTATTTGAGTCAAAGAGTCAAGGAAATGGCAACGAGCTCCCCCACGTAATAGTCGAAGAGCTACGTGAACATTTTCCCAATTTTATATTAAAAGTTTAAAACTACATATTTTATTTTTAGGGAAAATAGTAAAATGCCCCCCTCAATTATTCCTTAGGGTCTCACCTTTCTAAAATGTCATTGCACACCCTTATATGGATATAAAATTTAATAACGTTAAACACACAATAATATAAATATTTCTATCATACTTGAATCTTTACACATACTTTCACACAAAATTAATTTAAATACATTTTTACAATTAATTAACCAAAATCACAAAAAAATAATAATAATAAATACACACAAAATTTATTAATAAAATAATAAATACAGAATAACAATATTATATTAAAAAATTCAATATTTTTAATGTGTGTGTGTGTGTGTGTGTATAAATAGATAATTTGAAATCATTTTAATCTAAAAATTATTAAATATTCCAAGTTTAAGTTATCAGTATTTAAACCAATACTTTATTCTGCTTCGCCGACTACTAGTCTTGTTCAGTTTGATATTTTTAGATCATAACGATATTGGACAATGGAGATTTCGAGAAAAAATATCTACTACTATATAAAAAGAGCCATGTTTTATAAAATTTGATCTACCTATTATATCCCTATCGTTACTTTAATTTAAGGGTAATATTGTTATATATATTATATATAATATTTAATGAAATATAATATTATTATAATTTAATTTTTAAAAAGGTAATGATCTTATATACTATGTATTACAAAAAATATATATTATAATATACTATATTAAGTTACATATTAAACAAAGGAGATACACTACGTCACAATTTGTTTTTTAATTCCAACAAAGAAATAAAAAATTTCTTCTTTATCGATTGAAAAAAATAAATTCAGATGGATTTTAACTTTTGATAATTTCATGTAAGATTTTGTTATTTAGTTTTCTCATTTTTTTTGGATTTTTATGAATATAATTAAGGCCTTAATTATTGGGTGACTTTGGAAGTTGATGGACAAAATTCTGCAAGTTAATGATGTTGTCGGGTGACTAAATGTCTATGCCGGCATCTAAATTTAGTCAAATAACATGTATACATACTTTGCAAGAAATTATGTCGCCCTTTTTCAATTAGTAGACATAGTTAAACACCTAAGAAGTTCTTGAACTTGTTCACGGTATTTTTCTCTCAAATTTTCTTTTTCATGTAATCTACATAAATGCATATTATATTTCATTTATTTTTAAATAATATTAAATTTTATTTCACCTTTTTAGACCGCTAAGATTTTCAAAAACTATCATGAAGGATTTAAAATATATAAACTAAGTCAAACATAAAAAATACAAGAATACAAACAAATAAAAAATTAACGAAATTAATAAATCATCAAAGAAATTTCATTTCATAATAGAATTTTCTTTAAAGAAAAATGTTTGTTTAGTTCCTCGAATAATGTCTTTGTCCAGATCTCTTCATCACAAGCTTCTGGTAATAAGAGCAAAGCAAAAATTATGATATAAATGCAATATTTCCAAAAAGAATTGAGAAGAAAAAAATATAGAATACATCTATAGTTCGAAATATTTTGTCGCATAGATTGAAATTGAGTGAATTGATAAAGGACCACATAAATATTGATTGTTGGCAAGGAAAAGCGTACGTCGATGGTGAAATTTAGAGACATGTCTAAAATTATTGTTGAGAGAAAATGGAGAAGAAAAGAGAGAGTGGTGAAGAATGACGCCTACCACTTTTTCCTAGAGGCATATCTTGATTGACGGTGAAATTTTAAAGCAAAATATTAAATTGTGTTTTGCTGATATAAAATGGATAGGAAAAGAGAGATGATAAAGAGCGGCCGGAGCTCAAATTTTTACACTAGATTCATAAATCAAATGTGAAAGAGAGAGATTTGCTCTTTTATGTAGAAAATCTATGAGCTTATTGAGTTGGGTATGCATGAGCTTGAGATAAAGCTTAATAGCTACTCAAGTAACTCTAGCTCGACTCAGTTAACTACGAATGAAATTCGATTATGTTATGAATCAATCACGAGTTGAGTTGACTCACTTAAATTCCCACTTAGATCTCTTCAAAGACCACCTTAACCAAAACACATGATTTGTCAAAATAAATGACAAACAATTAAGTGCACATAATTGCACCAACAACAAAAATTTTAATTTCAATTAAATATTATTATTTACAAATTTAACATATTAAATTCAATAAAATTATAAATCTTGTTTGTAATTATATATTAATTACAAATTATAAAATTTGTAGGAAGTTCAAATTGGAGTTATAATAGTTAAAGATTATATAATCTCTTTTGTTAAGATCATTTGTGGTCAACATAATCTATTTAATCTCTAATTGTGTAATAGCATTTACAGAAGTTGATACAATGTATCATATACATCCTATATAAAAAAATTGATAAATAAATGGTAAAATGTTGAAAAAGATGCATTCAATAACATTGAAAATAAAATACAATACAATTTTATAATGTTTAATTATAGAATAAAAATTAGCAAACAAAAAAAAGTTTAGTAGTAAGTACAGTTATTTCTAATAGAATTTTTCCATAATTTCTTTCTAATAGAATTTTTCCATAATTTCTATTTCTTCTTCTTCTTCTTCTTCTTCTTCTTCTTCTTCTTCTTCTTCTTCTTCTTCTTCTTCTTATTATTATTATTATTATTATTATTATTATTATTATTATTATTATTATTATTATTATTTTGAATGCATGTCATATATTAGAGAAAATATTAGGACTTACAGTCTTACAAATTATTTTCTTAGTCTTACAAATTATTTTGTTTCAACATGCATAACTATTTAATGTATCAACATATAATATAGACAAAACACATCATTAGGTCCATATAATTCTATGTTTTGTTTCAATGAGTCTCTGTACAATTTTAATGTTTTATTAAGTCCTTCTACTTTGACAATACACTCTTTTAGGTCATTGTACTATTTTATTTCTATAGATTCCTTGTACAATTTTTTATTTTAATTAGTAAATCCTTCTACTTCGTATATTTGATATCATTAAGTCTTTAATTATCTAATAAAAATAACATAATCTACATTTTTTAATTATTTAAATAATTAACTCAAGATATTAAATATTTTTTTATGCATTTATGTGTAATAATATATTTAAATAATGAAAAAATTGGTCTCTTAGCCCACTGATGTCGATCCATTTGTCATATGCATTTTAATTTTATTTTTCTATTTCTATATTTTATAGATAAATTATAGTAATAATTTTTTATTAGAAAAATAATTCACTAACTAATAACACTAATCAAGCTTAATTTCATATAATACAAAAAAAATATTAAAACCCATGAATTAATTTCCAGAACAGGACGATGACCGTTTATATTTCTTTTTCATCTTCTAATTAGATTCTCATTTTTTTAATTATTGATCAAAGTTTTATTAGTAATCTATAATAATTGGATTAGGTTAAATAATAAAAAAATAATAAATTAATTCATTAGTTCTGTCAAACATTGACCTCTTTTTTTTTCTTCTTCTTTTTTTTTAGTGAAATAAAGAATTGGTAATATGAAATAAAAAAGTAAAATGATCTATAAAATATAAAAACTGCAGAGGGATCTCTTGAAATAAAATAAAAATGTATAGGGACTTGAGAAAATAGATTTTGTAAGTAGAAAGACCTATTAAAATAAAAAAAGTTTGTAAAGAGACCTATCGAAATAAAACATATAGGAGTACAAGGACCTGAGAATGTGTGTTTTACTTATAATATATGTATATTATTGTATTTGCATAATTTATTGCATATATTATTTACTTATATATATTTGTCACGACCCCAAATTAATATCTGATTAATATGAAGTGTGACTGGCACGACTCGATCCCAATGAAGGATGGATCAAGGCGCGAACCAGAAATAATTAAATAAAGGAATAAACTACCGTATTCCAGGAACGATAATTTACTGTGAACTCTAATTCATAAGTGAGTTTCAATTCACAAAATATAACTGAAGAAATAAATACCTCAGAGTAGCAAAAAGGTATCATCGAGTTCAAGACATACTGAAGACTTGACTCGGTTATACTAAAGTAGCGGAAGCAAAATAACATAACGAAATACAGGAAATATTCTGAGTCCTGTACAAAACGACTTTCTTTCCCAGCACTTCACCCTGCACCATCAACCCTCAACCTGCACATTTTAAAAAAAACAAACATGCAGGGCTGAGTACAAGTATACTCAGTGAACACATTGCCAAGAATATCATAATACATATCTGATATTATGAACGTTCATCAAAACTGTTTTATTATCATGCATCATCTGAGTAAACACACAGGGGTTTTTATCTGAAAAGGCCCTATGTTTTACTAAATCATTTTCTGTCTTTGCGCGCGCTTTTCTGTTGTATGATCATCCATATCCCAACTGTGTGCCAAGGAATAGCTCCGCTCAGCCTTTTCCGCACATGTCGAGGAATAGCTCCGCTCAGCCTTTTCCACGAATACATATCTGAACTAAACTCCGAGGAATAGCTCCGCTCAGCCTTTTCCAAGAACGTTTAGCACCGTCGATGTCTTAGTCAAGAATAGCTCCGCTCAGCTTTTCTCTCTTCCTAATATCACCGACTCAAGTGTGCACTAACCTCGGTTAACATGCTAAGTTAGCACGAGGCCCGATCGATTTAACAGTTAGAAACCCCTTGCGAGCTAACTAAATACGGATAAGGATATCATAGAAAACAAATATTTTATGCATGACAATCATTTATTTGCATCAGAATAATTAACTGCGGGTGAGTAAAAACTTAAATCATTATTTGGACTAAGAGTCCGTTGAAAAAGAAAGCCCACCTTTCACCGACGTTTTAATTACTGCAGCTGCTAATTCCCCACTGGTCTTATTCGTTGCGGATCTGCTAGCCTTCAGTAGATAAAAATACACTTAGCATGTTGATCCAAATCCGATAGGACTCAACACGAAACGAAGGCCTATTTGAGTCTAGTATCCGTTCTAAATTTTATCTTAGCTTAAGGGTTATTCTCAACCCTAGCTATTATACATATTAAGGCATACATCATCATCATTTAAGGTATCAACAATACCTTAACATCATCGCAATTAGACTCTAGCAACAAAATCAACATTAAGCCCATAGACTAAACATGGTTCCGCACAACGTCTATCTTTGCAAAATTGTCTGATTTGACTCACTAAGGTATAGGGATTGTACCATATACCAACGGAAAACCACGGGAGTCTAGTTTACGGCTAAATTTATGGTGACTCAAAGATGATAAATAACGAAAAAGTTATGATCATTTTACTAAAACGTGGCAGAATTGCCAGAATTTCCGAAATCAAACTCGTGACCTGACTTTGAAGATTTTTCACGATCGATTCGGGAAGAGTTACGGACTGGGCTATATACCATTAGAAAGCCACGGAAGTCTAGAATTTTTACAAATTTACAGTGGCTTAAAATGATGACAAATGAAACGGATATACCCGTTTTACCAAAAGGTAGCGAAACTGTCCCGAATTTCCGAAACAGAATATATGACCTAACTTCGCCGATTTTTCATAAATTCCTCAGAACGAATTAGGGAATGGGATTTATACCATTGGAAAGCCAATTAAGTCTAGTTTTTGGCAAAATTTACGGTGTCTCAATCGGACGTAAAACGAGGGAGTTATGCTCGTTTAACCGGAGGGTGGCAAATCTGCCGAACCGCGCGCGAAATGCACGAACTCAAACAAAACATATCTAAAAACTCATTTCTAAATCATTTAACATGCTTTGAAACACCAAACCTCAATCCAACATGTTTAAACATTAATCAACAGGTTATCTCAAAATCTTTGCAACACAAATATATATATATATCTCGCATGAAAAAAAACTGGAACATAAATCATGCAACAATATAACTCCAAGTTTTCGAAATACCTTTCAAAAGTCGAAAATGGAGATGAAGAAGATGAAGTCACAGCTGGTGTTCCTCCCTCTCACTCTCTCGTAAATTTTGAAGAAGAAAGGAACGAAAAAGAAGAAGAAGAAGAAGAAGAAGAAGAAGAAGAAGAAGAAAAAGAAAGAAATGAAGGTGAAGAAAGGTGGCAGCTCTCTCTCTTGGCAATAGATATATACCAAACAAATATCTATTTTTACTATTCCTAATATGGATAATTAAGAGCAAATCAAACATGTTTATCCACTTTTTAAATTTGGATAATTGAAAAGGGGACAAAAACTCACGTGGGAGACATGGCTTCCCCATACTTAGTTGACTTTAGCTTAATTTTTTTTTTACAACAAATATATATATAAAAAATCATGCATAGATTTATTATGTTATCCACTTGCCAAATTGGATATATGAAAGGAAAAAAAAACGTGGGGCATGGTTACACAATCTTGGTTGATTAAAAAAAAATATACTCGGTTGTTCGGTTATCGTGATATTTTCCGTCTCCGGAAAAATTCCAAACTAAACCGATATTGTTAAATAATTCACTTACTTTAAAACAATAATTTATCAAAAATTATTGATTTTAAAACAGTGCTTTAAAAATACTGGTTTTAAAATTTCTCGATAATTAAAACGTCCAAAACTTAGAGAATATCTAATTCTCTTAACTTGAGCATCTCGTTTAAATTATCTAAATTTAAACAATTGCATGACTGGAGAATATCTGAGTCTCCCAGTCCTGAAATTAATTATCGGAATATCTGATTCACGATAATCACGCACCGTAAATAAAATAGGAATCGAATTTATCTGAAATTACGATTCCGGCTTTCCATACAGAAAAGGAGATAAACCCTAACTGAAATATTTAATCCACCTACGGAATTTTAATTGACCTTGAATTCATGGAACTTAACGGATACTTCCGACCCTAATCTGACTGAAAATTACTATACTAAATAGTAATTGCAACAATTTACTGCAGTTAAGCAGTAATTAATTTACGGGGTATTACAATATTATATCCACATCATTAGTTATAGCTATTCTGGAGATTTAGCATAAATTCAAAGAAAGTGAAATGGTTGCAATTAAAAGTACATATGGAGTTTTGAAGACTTTAAACATAACTATCATGCACGAAAAAGCCTAAAGCAACTAAAGTGAGAGAAAGGAAAAAAAATACAAATTGTAGGCTTCTGAAGTGCAAGAAGAGACAAAACACACAAGAGTAAAAGTATTGAAGATTAAATTAAGATCAAACTAGAAAAAAATTAATTTTTAATGTGAATATATAGATTCACATTATAAATAATATAAACATCCTTGATTATTACTAATATTTCAAATTTTTGTTGATTCATTACATATTTCTACGAATTTTATGTGCATTGTATTTTTACAGTAGATAATATTGTGTGTTTTTCACTTATCTGTAGTTCTCAGTAGGAAAAATATGCAAATAATCCATCAACTATTATTTATTGAATTTATTACCCACTTCTTTATTTTTTGGCTTAAATAGTCTCCTTTACGTCGTTAAATATTAGACCATGTAGACCCTTAATTATTTGGATGAAAAAGTTAACGATGTTAGCAAGTACAAACTAACACACTATATTTTTTCACACACACTTAGATCTAAGCACCCATTAACACGTTTTTTACACACGAAAAATTAGTACAAATTATTGGGGAAGAATAATATGCTTTCAATACATTTTTTGTTGTTAAATTCTAGACTAGAAATCCATTGTAAATTTTTGTCTTGATCAAATAGGATATATACTGTGAATTTTGTTGTTATGTTTTCATTGTAATTAACTTTAACCCAGAAATGAATTATGATGAGTATTATAATTAAAAAATTATTTCTTACCCCTCTCTAACTTCCCGCTTTAGCGTTTATTTTTATTATTTTTTAATTCAGCTTTAGACACAATTTTTACGTATCTGCAATTATTATGAAAACTTAATGTTTGTTGATTTATGGTGGTAATAATTGTTTTTTCCAATTATTTGTATACTAATTTTTTGGTGTAAAAAGTGTGTGTTGGTGCATGGAAAGATTTAAGTATGTATAGAAAATGTATGTTAATGTATTTTTATTAACACTGTTAACTTTTTCGTTCAATGAAGGATCTATGTGATTCAATCACGCATAAAAATTGAGGCACTAGCTACTTACACTTTTACCTTTATTAGTTATATATTTGAATATAAAACCATCATAAAAAAAAATATATCATATTCATATTCCCCACCAAAGCACACGTAAAATTGATTGCATAAGGTAAATATCGACTATTTCTAATATATATATATATATATATATATATATATGTATTTTGTATCTCTTTCAAAATCTTAGATAAAATTTCTGAAATGCATAAATTAAATGCAACTATTGATGTAAATGCACAAATAATTCATATTATTTTCAAACGGATGTACTATTCAATACTATTTATGCATACTTATAATATTTTTTGTTAAAATTATTCATTAATTGTAACACCCCAATTCCTAATGAATAGGAACGCTACTAAAAATCCCTTTCTTCATATCAAATATTTTAAAATATAATGCGGAAACTAGAAAGTAATAAAAAAATAAAATAAAAAGATCTATCTATATTTATATGTCATAATAGAGTGGAAGAGAATCTGCCTAACCTGCCTAATAGATGTCATATAAATTAAGATAAATTTCGAAATAGAATTCATATAGTAATTCATACTCCTTCGATAAATTTTGCAAAATGAAATGTATATACATCCTAACAAGGTAACAACCCGTCATAACATAAACTAAGCGAAAGCATGATACTTGGGTCACAGCCCATAAACTCAAATACGTATCTTAGCCCTCATCAAACAAACGTATCCAAATGTATCCAAAGTCCGAAAGATCGAGTCACAACCAACCATAATAATCAACGTTTATCAAATAATCTAAAATATGATCGAGATAAGTTAGTAATAGCAAAGTTTATAAACATGTGAAATTAAGAGAACATCGTGGTCATTTCTCCGCCCGCTTCGCCTCTCGACACCTTAACCTGAAAATATTAAAATGAATAGGGCGTGAGCATGTAAACATACTCAGTGGGGAATACACTGCAAGCAGCTATAACCAATTGTGTAATGCATCATACAAATGAACACATAAACTTAGTTGATATAGTGAGACTAGCCTCGGTCCCTTATGGACCTGACCCCTCGTGGGCCTACCCCTTGTGGGCAATCAACTTTGTCGATCCCTTGTGGATCATGAACCTCTTGTGGGCCACATTAGTTCATAGGCATGATACACAACACAACAATGATTATAACCATGTAACAACTACGCTTACAGATAAAAGTAAACCCCACCTCGAATGAAGATCAAAGTAAACCTCTTAAAGCCTCAAGTTGTTGTCCATCTTCGAGCTCCGAATGCGCCACTCCTAGCACTTTAAAATTACTTCTTTAGATATCGGGCCTTTAAGATATTATTTGAGTAAGTTTATCATTTTTACGAACTATAAATCATCTTATATCATTTGGATATTTCAAGGCCCTTTAATTAAAATTAAAAATCTAAATTCAACAATAAACATAATTTCAGCTAACCTTAAACTCATTAAAAGCATTTGACATATTTATGAATTTAAGTGTAGTAACATAGCTAAAAAAAACTCAAGTCATATGCTCATTCATATGAAGTTTAGATTTAACTTAAATTATTTCTCAAATTATGGACTTAATAGACGTTTATAAAATTCTAGAGGTCATAGCACACTTTATTAAAATCTTCAACTTGCTATAACAATTCAAAATAATTCAAGAGCCCAATTGGTTATTCTATACAATCAAAATCCTCAAATTCAATCATTTAAAAGAAATCCCCTGTTTTACTTATCCTGTACCAGTTCTAATAAATCACCCATATCTCCTCAACTAAAACTCAAAATCAAGAAATTCCAAGTTCTTTATAATCCTAAGACACATATCTAAAACTGTCCTAGAAATAGACATTCCCAAATTTCGAAATTAAAAGGGCTAAAAAGTCGAATTAAGTAAACAAAATTAATCTGTTCGGAAAAACTGACAAGCTTCGGTAAAATGATTTTAACTTCGTCTACAAAATTCATATTAACCCGATTCAAGTTTCAAATGAAAGCTAAGACAATAACCTACAACTATGATGTGGTTTAGACATCCAAAAACAGCTCGAAGAAGTCAGAATTTCAATCATACTAGGGGTATCTGTGCTGCCCAAAATAAACAGATTTGGATTGTAGGTTTTCTCTTTGATTTTTACAATTAAATCTTTATGTTCTTTCATAGTCAAGCACTTATATATGTTATATATGAAAACTCCAAGATAAAAAAATGATATAATTTATAATTAACCCATGCTCCTATCTTTAAGAATTGAAGAAGATTGAACAAAATAATTTGTAATGAGCCAAGGGAATCCAAAACCTTCATTTTCTACTTCTAGGCAGCCCTCCATACCACCTTCCAACCTCATTAATCATGCAACAATGTGAATCCCAAAATCAAAGGAACAAGAAAGGAAAAGAGGGAGAGAAGCTTTACCTTGCTTAGGAGAAAACCGACGGGAGAGAGATTGAGAGCTTCTGTGTGTATGTCTGAGAGAGCTTACTCTTCTTTTATTTTTATTTTTTTTTTTATTTTACAAGAAGTTGGAGAGAGGAGAAGAGAGATCAAAGTGAGAGAGTGTGAAAATGGATCGAAAGTGTGTGTGAGAGAGAAGAGTGTATCCACTTTTATTTTGAGAGAGAGATTTTCTAGAATGTTAAAGTAGGAGAGAGAGCGAGAGTATTCTAGAATAATAGGGAGGAAGAGGGATAATGTGCTATATCCATTTTTATTTTATTTTATTTATTTATTTTTCTATCTTCATAAAAATGTTTTGATATTTTTTTTTAAATAATAATTTATTAACTTACCTACTCATTTCATTTCCCCTCTTTTTTATTTATTAAATGTATTGAAATATCTATAATATATACTACTATTATTGTTAGCTAAAACAAGCTCTTGATTAACTAATACTTAATTTATTAAATTCCATTCGCATAGGCCCGATGCTCGTTTTATTAAAAATCCTAGATTCTATATTTTATAGTTTATATATGAATTTATGTTAGGGCGCATCGTAGCTCAAGTGCCGGACAACCTGTAAACATTTAAATCAAAAACACTAAATATCATAAACAAAATAATTTAATTTGCAAAATAATAATAATTTAATTTTAAAAAGATTCGGGGTATTACATTAATATTTATTAATATTACAAGTTTTACAGATTTTATGGTGTTAAATATTAGCCATTTTGGACAAAAATACTCTATCCTCATTTTTTAAATGATTCATAAAAAAGAAAAAAAAAGGCGCGTTGGTCCCGACGCGCGCTCATCTGGAGCCCTGCTGGCCCTGCACCAGCATGCGCGCCCACCACGCTCGACTGAGTGAGCAAGTGCGCGCACGCGTAGCAGGCTCGTATCCGTGCGCACTAGACTCGCGCTGGTGCACGGGCGCGCGTCGGCAGCCCCCCACTTACCTGCGCGCGCGCATAATTTTATTTTTTCTTTTTTTTAGACAAATTCTTTAAATAAAGGGTATTGTAGAAAAATCTAAGTGTTTGTGGAAAAATTAATGTGTATTTTTCTAACTCCAGTACTATTTTCATCTAGGAAATAGTCTATATAATCCAAATTTTAATCTAGAGGGGCCTATTTGAGTCAAATAGTTAAGGAAATGGCAACGAGCTCCCCACGTAATAGTTGAAGAGCTACGTGCACATTTTCCCAATTTTATATTAAAACTTTAAAACTACATATTTTATTTTTAGGGAAAATAGTAAAATGCCCCGACCCCTCAATTATTCCTTAGGGTCTCACCTTTCTAAAATGTCTCATATTGCACACCCTTATATGGATGTAAAATTTAATAGCGTTAAACACACACTAATATAAATATTTCTCTCATACTTGAATCTTTACATATACTTTCACACACAATTAATTTAAATACATTTTTACAATTAATTAACAAAAATTACAAAAATCAAATAAAATAATAAATACACACAAAATTTATTAATTAAATAATAAATACATAATAGCAATATAATATTAAGAATTAAATATTTTTAATGTGTGTGTGTATAAATAGATAATTTATAAAATCATTTTAATCTAAAATTATTAAATATACCAAGTTTAAGTTATCACTATTTAAACCAATACTTTATTCTGCTTCGCCAACTTTTTATCTTGTTCAGTTTGATATTTTTAGATCATAACGATATTGGAGAATGGAGATTTGGAGAAAAAATATATATCTAAATATATCAACATTAAAGTACTGCTTTTTTTGTCTAATATTCATGAACACCAAGCTAAACCTCAAATCCATGCATCATTCATTCTTTTAATTTTGCACCAAATTTTGCGGTTGGGTCTCATGTGTTTTTTAATTTTATATTAATTTAAAATAAATATATAATGCTTTTAATTATTTACCTTAACTATAATTCATGTATTTTTTATTCGTGAAAATTTTGGCGACGGACATACCAACGTTAGTCCCTCGCTACTAATGATGGATTATAATTTGTTGCTATAATTGGTCGCTAAATCACGTTTTTCTTGTAGTGCACTATATATATTTATATCAAATTATAAATATGAATCACTTATTTTAATGTAAATCATTTTCTGATTATTGATTAATCTAGAATTTTTAAATATTATTATATTTATAAAATGATATGTATATATATATATATATATATATATATATATATTGAAATGTATTTTTTTAATTGGCTACTCAAATTTAGTATAATAAAATTATTCAAAATTTAAGCAAATTACTTGAATTGCGTGCAATGCATGCTTTCTCTCCTAGTCTAACAAAAAACAAGAACAAAAACATTCGAAACAAGTAAAGGTCAAATAAATATAGTGAGAGTTGATTTTTCTAAAACTAATTAAAAACTCGATTTATAAAAAATAAAAAATAAACTTTCCCGTGTAATTGTATATTTGTAGTTTACAAAATTACTAGTCAGTTCGTTAAATTGTGATTGACTTATTCCATGGTGGAATGTAGCCGCCAAAATTTCAAATGTGAAATCGAGTAATTTTGAAATATTTTGAGATAACCTAGAAAGTCATGAAAGAAAATGGTCTGCATGCAGAATTGGATTATTGTGCAAGATACAACTATTTTATTCGGTCATTCAATTATCATCAACGCGGGCAAGAAATATATATATGCATGTAGTGGAATTAATAAGAAGGATATGATTTAAAATGGAATTGACGTTCCTATTTCAACCAAGAATGATGAAATTTTGAAAAGTCAATTTGAAAGGTGGAGTTTGAAAATGGTGAGCTTCAATTCTGAGAAACTAAGTATACGCGTTTCCGACTGAGAAATTAAGAAGCTTATAAATAGAAGGCAATATTGCAAGAGTCTCAAACACAAATTTATCTTCTCTAAATCATAAACCATGAAAACTCCTTCAATCTCAACTCTCTCATTCATTCTTCTTCTAATTTTCTCATGCTCATCGGCAGCTTCTGCTGATGGGCACGATGATTTTCTGGAATGTCTCTCCGATCAGTTTCAGAATAATTACTCCTCGATTTCGAACGACGTTTACACCACTGCCAACTCATCATACACTTCCGTCCTAAAATTCTCGATTCGAAATCTGAGATTGGATACGGAATCAACTCCGAAACCCCAAGTGATTATAACCCCAGAACATGAATCCCAAATCCCTGCTATCATACACTGCGCCAAAGCAAGTGATCTGGAAATCAGAACTCGAAGTGGTGGCCACGACTTTGAGGGACTGTCTTATGTCTCGCAAGTCCCGTTTGTGATCGTTGATCTGATCAATCTCAGTGAAATAACAGTCAATGTTGAGGAGAAAACTGCATGGATCGAAGCAGGTGCAACGCTCGGTTCCGTATACTACAGGATAGCAGAGAAAAGCCCAGTTCTGGGATTTCCTGCTGGCCTCTGCCCATCTGTGGGTGTTGGTGGACACATCAGTGGAGGAGGGTATGGCGCCATGATGAGAAAATACGGTCTGGCTGGAGACAATGTCATCGATGCTAGAATAGTCGACGTTAATGGAAGAATTCTGGACAGAAAGTCAATGGGTGAAGATCTGTTCTGGGCTATTAGAGGCGGCGGAGGTGCTAGCTTCGGTGTAATTGTTGCATGGAAGGTACAATTGGTGGATGTTCCAGAAAGAGTCACCGCTTTCTCAGTGATAAGGACTCAGAATGTGACTCAACTCCTTCACCGCTGGCAATACGTGGCTCCGAAAGCCGACAAGGATTTGTTCCTCTCAGTAACCTTTAATCGGGTGAATTCGACTATCCAAGCTAATTTCATTTCCCTTTTCCTCGGTGGGGTTGACAGATTACTCGCATTGATGCAAGAAAGCTTCCCGGAGTTGGGGATCGTGAGAGAAGAGTGCTCGGAAGTGAGTTGGATTGAATCGGCCTTCATTGTAGGACAAATTCCGGAGGGGCCTCTTGAAGTTCTGCTCAACAGAACTGATCGGAACCTAAGATCCGCCAAAGTGAAATCAGATTATGTGCAGCAACCCATTCCTGAATTCGTGTTTGAAGGGATCATCAGACAGTTATATGAACCGGAAGCCTATGGGACTATTATCTGGATGGTCCCATATGGTGGAAGAATGGATGAAATTTCTGAGTCCGCCACTCCGTTTCCTCATAGGGCTGGTAACTTGTATAAACTTGCAGGTTTGGTTTATTGGGACGATGATGAGTCTCAAAATTCAGACAGGTACATAAATTGGAGCAGGAGGTATTACAGTTACATGACTCCTTATGTTTCAAAATTCCCCAGGCAAGCTTACCTCAACTATAGAGATCTTGACATTGGAGTCAACAACGTTGATGGGAAGACCAGTTACGCACAAGCCAGCATTTGGGGCATGAAATATTTCAAGAATAATTTCAATCGCCTTGTTCGGGTGAAAACCGTAGTTGATCCTGACAACTTCTTCAAGAATGAACAGAGCATTCCATCCTTGCGCTCTAACTTCTAACAAGTGGCCGGATTAAGATATGATATTCTTCGTGAACATAGTTGACAGTACATGCTTAATTATTTGATGTAATTTTCTGGAAATACTTACTGTACATTTATTTTTTTATTTTTTTAATAAACACGTTTTCTTTTATCAATCTCTCTCTACTTTTATGAACACATCCCATTTTCCACATCTTTTGGCACGCCATAATTAATACGAAGCATCAAGCAAAAAACTATTTTAGATAAATCACATAAAAACATGCATTACGATTATAATTATTAAGTATCTTCTTAAGAAATGATAATTTATAAATACAAATGCATAAATTAAAAACTTATGAGCTTGAGTGAATAATAACAAAAAATATATACTAAAAAAAATCAATTAAATATATAGTAAAACATGAATATAACCAATGTTTGGATATAGTAAAACATGAATCAAATAATGGATCATTTTATTAGACATGTAACGAGTAAATATATTGTGTGCAGTTGATTTAGAACATTACTTTTTTAGGAATAAGGTCCATTTTGATCCATTAATTATACATATTCAAAATCTTAATTTGATCATTGAACCAAAGTTTGGCCCAAATTGCTCATATAGTATTTTTAAATGGTATCACGATGACCCATCCGTTGCTCTCTCAGCTAATGGACGTTAAGTTCCGTCCACTGAGGAAGCAATGAAGGGATCATCGTGATACCTTATAAAAAGTTACGGGAGCAATTTGGCAAAAATTTTGTTACGAGCCAAAATAAAATTCCCAAATTATACTTTATTCCATACAACATATAATTGAATAATATTGTATTAATTCCAACAAATATATATTACATTAAATTTACTTTAAAAACTCTCTACAACTATGCCTTATAAATTTTGAGATAATAATAAACTAACTTATAACTAAATAACTAATTAAGATTTATGTATAAAATTATGAACATTAAATAAAATTACCATGTAAACACCAAATTGATACAATGACAATAGAGAATAGGGATAAGGTCCAATTTAGCCCCTAAATGATTTTTCGAGGAGCATTTTGGCCCTTAAACTAATTTTGGTCCCACTTACCTCTTGAACTTTCGAACTCAACTCAATTAACCCCTTGAACTTTTGAGCTTAACCCAGTTAGCCACTTGAAGATAAAAATTAAGTTTTATTTTGGTTATTTCTAAATAAAATATAATAAAATAAAAAGGAAAAAAATTGTAACTATTATTCCCCCCACCAAAAAAGTAAGAATATACCAGCATTTCTCGTTCAATATGTCCAAATATATATAACCTAGCATAATTTTAAAAATATATAAATTGATGAGTTAATTGAAATTACATTATCTTTGAAGTAATTCACTATAAATACAATCCGAAAAATACTTCATTTCTTATATATATATGTATGTATGAAATTATACTGTATGGATTCTGAGAATGAAAATCTATATATAATAAAAAAAAATATTTTATTAGATATATATATATATAACGTTGAGTGCGCAGGTGCGCGCACGCACTAGCAGCCCCGCACCCGTGCGCGCTAGACTCGCGCAGGTGCACGGGTGAACGTCGGCAGCCCCCCACTTACCCGCGCACGCACATAATTTTATTTTTTATTTTTTTAGACAAATTCTTTAAATAAAGGGTATTGTAGAAAAGTTGGACAAAATAATAATATTTCACAAAAAGTGGCTTAAAAAGGGGTTTTTTTTTTTTTTTTTTTACTGGCTACTTTGACATATTGTCACTAAGTAAAATTCACCCAAATCTTTAAGTATAGATTGTTACGCAATTTTTTAAGTATGTTTTACAGTCCATATATGTTAGCAGGGTATTGCACCCAGTGGAGACCCTCAAGTAGTGGGTTATTCTTGTAAAAAAAAATAGGAAAAATCAAAAATAAAAATTGTATTTTGAATAAATAAAGTTAACGAATTCGTTTAAAATCAATTTCACTGGAATTGAGGAGTGGAATGAATTTGAATTGAATTTGCAGATTTTATTTTGGCTTCTAACAAAATTTTGATGAAATTGCTCCTTTAACTTTTTAAAAAGTATCAAGATGGTCCCTTTGTTGCTCCCTCAACAGACGAACATTAACGTCCATCCATTGAGGAAGCAACGAAAGACCATTGTCATACATTTTTAAAAAATTTATAGGAGCAACTTGGGCCAAACTTTGATTCCAACGACATTAGAATTGATAAATAATTAAAAATAAAAATATTGAAATAAAAATAAAATATTTAGTTTTTTTCAAAAAAGAACTTATAAACTTATAAAAATATTTATTTTTAAAATTATTTTTTAAAATATATTTATGTTTTTTAAAAATACAATGTAATATCCAAAAAAAAAATTATCATCCAAAATTTAATTATAGATGCAAATCTTATAGTTAGAATAAGTAGTATAGTTTATATTTTAATTAATCCAACATCTTGAAGTGGGCCTTAGAAAAATATAATTAGTTAAGCCTATCTATTGTTGGAGCCTTTGATTTTCGGCCTAGTGTAGTGGATGGCCCATCCTAGCCCATTACCCATAAATATATATCTATGATAAATGAATGAATAATTCATTTTCTCCATTTCAGATTTTAGGTCAGCCCCTTTCCTCTCTCTTCTCTCTCCCTCTCGCCTCCCCCTCTCCTCCAGCGCCGGCGGCGGCGCCACCGTCTCCACCGACCGGAATAATATTCCAGCGACCTTATTTTTAGCATGCAATTACATTTTCGGACTCCCCTTCTTCTCCTCTTTCTTTTTCTTTGAATATTTTTAAGAGATTTTGAAGTTTAGGCTTCCGATTTTCGGATCTAAGAATGGGTTAAACCCTAGCCTATCAATACTTCATTTTCTTCTTTATTTTTCAACTTTATTTTCGATTTTAGTATGTAGATTGTGATTTTCGGGCTGTTTTAAATTATTTCCGTAAAAATATTTTCTTAATTTTATTTAAAGTGTTCTTGGTGTTCTTGACTACTTTAATTTAAGGTTAAATGGTGGATTGTTGAAATGAAAAGAAAAGAAAAGGAAAAAAAAAATAAAATGTAAATTGTTTAGATATTTTGGTATGATTGCCGTGTGTGCGTGCGTGTGTTACTGGTGTGTGTGTGTGTGTATTTCTTGTTCTTTATTTTTTTGTTCTTTGTTTTGTTATTACTTTTTATTTATTTAGTTATTTTCACCTTTTCGTATAGATCCTTCCATATTAATTAAAAAGCATAAGTTATACTTTAAAATCAAATCATAGCCTAATTGATAAGTTATGCATTTTTCTTGTTCAATCCTTCTGGTTGACAGCTTAATTTGCACTCTTTTTAATAAGTTATTAAAAAATGGAATTATGATATTATTTAATAAAAAAATAAAAATGAACGATAAAAAAACATAGCCAAAATTTTATTACATGGTCTTGATTAATGGTTAAGGACTATTCTTGTTGTTACAAAGATCTAGGGTTTGAATTTATTTGGGAGTAGATTATTGTTTTAATTAATAAGGTGTATTTTATGACTATATTTAAATAAAATCTTGGACTTATTTTTGAAAATGGGATTTGGTTTAGTGGTTGGGGATTAATGTTTATATTAGAGAGGTTTAAAGTTCAAAACCCCTTACATGCATTTTTAGATCTATTTTATTGCAATTAATATCTTCTGTTTTAACTATAATGAATTAAAATCATGTGTTATGTTTTCGAAAATGGTGCTTGCCTTAATGGATATATTCAGATTTGTTAACTGAAAGGTTAAGTGTTTGAATCCTATTAATGTAGTTTTAATCATTTTTATCTAAGATTATTTTGGATCTTATATAATTAATGTCACCTAATTCATTTCGAAAATGGTGTTTAGTTAAGTGGTTAGAGTTCAGATTATTGTTTGAGAAGTTTGGGGTTCGATTCTTATTAAGCTAATATTTATGCTTTTAACCTTTTTATCATAAAACCTTTCTGGACTATATAAATTATTAATGATGGTTTATAAATTTTGAAAATGAGTCTTAGCCTAGTTGTTAGTGTTCTAATTGTGATTAAGGGGGGGGGGTCCAGGGTTCGAAACCTCTTGATACAGTTTTAATTAATTCTTATTTTGTGTATTTTAATTCAAAGCATACATGAAGCTATTTAATTAAAGTGGTTTGTTTTATGTTATATAAAATCATTTGGTATAGTGGTTAAAGTCTCATTATTTTATAGTAAAGTCATGAGTTCAAATCATTTTGACTACAATTTTATTTATGCATTTATTTATTTAATTTATTTTTTTCTATTTTGTTTAACTTTAGAATTTAATTTAAAATTAAGTATATAATAAGTGATATTTTACTTTATTGGGAAATTATTATCTTTTAAACCATTCATTTAATCATATGATTTTAACCTACATGATTAAAATATATTTTTCTTGATCAAGTACTCGGGTATAGCTTCTTAAAGCTAGGATTACCCGTTTGATCTCCAAGCATCGTCTTTTCATGACCTTATTCTATAGACTTGCCTTTATACCCTTATACCCGTATTTACTTTATAGAATAGGTTAATAACCACAATGAGCTTCTAAGTCTTAGTCTTTATGTGTAGGACAAAACACGGAACATCGGACTTAGGGGACTTCTAGAAGAATCGTTAAAGCTTCAGCTTTAATAGCTATCAGGTGGGCTATACTATATCTTTGCAAGTTGTATCTTTCGAGTTATTAAGCTCTGCTTTTGTTAAAATTGCATATGTGACTATCTGTGTTAAATATTTACGTGCTACTGTATGTTGTCGGAGTCTCATAAACCAGCGCTGTACCAATGTGAGTAGCTACAGTATGCATGCATTATTCGTCATGCCCTACTCCTTGTCGGTGAGACTAAAATGAAACACTCTTTGGTTACACTCTTTGGTTATACTCATTCGGTATACTTTGGCCATACTCAACTTTACGCGTTGGTGATGTAGTATGGGTTGCAGGCAGTGACTGGTTATACTCTTAAGCGCTTCACGATAAAATATTTTGGTGAACTTAGGTTGCTTTCAACTTTAAAACCTCCTAAGCTTCACTACCTGCATAAACACAGATAGATTACTTTAACAAAATGATTTGCATAACTTGAATTGTGAAAACTTGCCCACTGAGTGCATTAGTACTCATCCCAAATCTTTTTAAACATTTTCAGGTCAGTAGGCTGGAGCGTAGAGGTGATGAGGCTGAGAGATGGGCTTTTGTTATTTACCGAATTCCCATTATCTCTTTTTGTTAATTCTTATGTTACGAATTAAGCTTCCGCACTTATACTACTCTTTTGTTAAAGCACTAAGAATCCTGATCTTGGTGTTTTGGATCTATATATGTATTAAAAAGCATGTTTGGTTGTTCTAAATCTTCTCTTGATATTTCTTTGATTAATTAATTACCCCTTTCTTTCCCGCTTCTTAATTCCAACCTCCGTGGTGTCCATTTCCACGGTCTTTTGGGACCGGGGCGCTACAAAGTGGTATCAAAGCCAGGTTTGCAATTCTGCAGACCTGCTGGATCTTATTACATTTCTATTAAATTCCCGTGTGATATTATATAAGCCCTCAGCTCGTCACTCACGCAACAGCTTAAAAGGTACGCATGTTTTTATGCGGACTTTAGTTTTTAAAAGTTTACATTATTTATTGAAGTGTTAAGTTTGTCTGAAAATGAAAGATTAGGATTCACTGTGTTGACAGGAATTCCTTGAAAGATTGATTTCTATGTTGATTGCATACTCGCATTAACTGCGTTGATTGCGTACTCTGTTGCTATTTTGATAGAATACTGGTTTTGAAATATATTTGTGAGCATATTGGTTCTGTCTAAAAACTATGTTGATTACATAATTGTATGAACTTGTTTATCTATGCCTTGTGCATACTTGTGATGTTGAGAATGTGCAGAATGCATACTGTGAACTGTGATAGCCAAAAAGTGTTTGTTATATATATACTCTGGAATGAGAACGAGAACTTAAAAGTTTGATAACGTAAGATGAACTTAGCCTGTAGTTGGTGAACTTAGACTGAGCTTGTAAGAACTTGTGAAATTTGTTTGAACATAGACTGAAAAAAAAATCGTGTTACCTTTATGGATGGAGAGATGTTTGTTTATGATTCGTGTTACCTTTATAGATTTTGTACGAAAGTGTTGATCGATTGGAGATTTGAGTAGTTGCAGAATGCCAAGAGGAAGACTGAGAAATGTGAACTTGGCTATGCCTGAGGCGCCAAATAACCCGCAAGTTCAGGAACCAAGGATTGAAATAGAGTTCAGACGCCATAATCCCTCGACTTTCAATGGAGAGGGTGATCCACTCACAGCTGAACGTTGGGTTCGAGCTCTGGAAAAGATCTTTGGGTTTTTGAAATGCACCGATAAAGAGATGGTAGCATGTGCTCTATATCAGCTCGTAGGTGATGCTGATTTCTGGTGGGAGTCAGTTCGAAGGACAATACCCGATGTAGATTAGGAGTTGTTCACCTGGGAGGACTTCAAGATGATTTTATATCAAAAATACATTCCAGCACATTATCAGCATCAGAAGGCCAATGAGTTCTGGAATCTCAAGCAGGGGAGTAAATCAGTGGCAGAATATGATTTGCAATTCAACAGGTTATCTCGATATGCACCACAGATAGTAGACACGGAAGAGAAGAGGATTGAAAAATTTCGCATGGGTTTGAAACCGGAAATAGGCACTGCACTGATTGGAAAGGACGAAACAAGCTATGGTCAAATACGGAGTTGGGCGCTTAGCATTGAGGCAATGCAGGGGACACCAAAGGCTTAGGCATCTCAACCAGCAGCTGAGGATCAGAAGGGGAAACGGAAGTGGGATGGTCCACAACAAGGTTATCAAGGAAAGAATTTTCAGCATAACTATCAAGGAGGAAGGAATTTTGGATCAAGGCCTGCAGGACAGGGGAATGTTGCACCAAAATCTCAAGGCTATGAAGGAAATGCACCGATGTGTGCAAGTTGTACCAGACATCACTTTGGGCCATGTGTCCAATGCTATCGGTGTGGCCAACATGGCCATTATGCTAACAAATGCCAACAGAATTCTGGATTACAAGATCAGCAGCAGCAGAGACCACAATTCAGACAAGACATGACAAATACGGGACCACAAGGTGGAGCAGGTCGAGTGAATAATAACAACAACAGAGGTAATCTTAGGCCTCAGCAAAATCAGAATCAAGGTCCTCGGGCACCACAACAAGCTAGAGCGTATGCTCTCAACCAGCAAGAGGCAGTTGAAAACCCTGGGAATTTGGCAGGTATGATTAGTTTGAGCGATATACCTGTGCTTGCTTTATTTGATACTGGAGCGTCATATTCTTTTATATCTAGAGATGCATGTAAACGTCTCAATCTAGAGCTAGAATTAGCAAGAGAAGCCTTAGCAGTAAGCATTCCCTCAGGACGAACACTCTTAGCTGACTGTGTTTGTAAGAACTTAGACTTGGTAGTAGGTGAAAAGAATTTCACAACTGACTTTTATGCTCTTGAGATGCGAGACTTTGACATTATATTTGGGATAGATTGGCTGACAAAGGAGAGTGCAACAATACGCTGCCATGAGAGAGAGAGAGAGATAATATTTCAGAAGCTATGTGAGGAAGAGGTGAAGTTTTATGGAGCAAAAATGGGAAATATAATTCCCATCATCACAACGTTGATGGCTGCCAAATTGTTACAAAAAGGAGATTGTCAGGAATTTCTAGTAAACCTTACAAGTAAGAAAGAAGAAGATCTAACAGTGGATCAGGTACCAGTGGTGCGAGAATACGAGGACATATTTCAAAACGATTTGCCAGGGTTACCGCCAGATAGACAAGTAGAGTTCACAATAGACTTGGAACAGGAGCAGCACCGGTATCCAAAGCCCCATATCATTTAGCGCCAAAGGAGTTGCAAGAGTTGAAGGTTCAACTAGAGGAATTATTGGAATTAGGTTTTATAAGACCTAGTGTATCGCCTTGGAGAGCACCGATCATGTTCGTCAAAAAGAAGGATGGTACTATGAGAATGTGCATCGATTATCAGGAGTTGAACAAGATAACAGTGAAGAACAAGTATCCACTTCCGAGGATAGATGATCTCTTCGATCAGTTATCAGGTGCAAAAGTATTTTCCAAAATTGATCTACGATCTGGGTATCACCAAGTTAAAGTAAGAGAAGATGACATACCCAAAACTGCATTCCGAACAAGATATGGCCACTATGAGTTTCTAGTGTTGCCATTTGGATTAACAAATGCACCCGCAGTCTTTATGGATTTAATGAATCGTGTTTTCCATGAATATCTGGATAAGTCTGTGTTGGTCTTTATTGACGACATACTAATCTACTCAAGAAATGAAGCAGAACATGAAGAACACTTGCGACTAGTATTGGAAACACTACGAAGAGAAAAGTTATATGCTAAATTCAGCAAGTGTGAATTTTGGCTAAAGGAAGTAATGTTCCTTGGCCATATTGTGTTAGCAGAAGGGATCAAGGTCGATCCTGCAAAGATCGAGGCGGTAAAGAGATGGAAATCACAAACCAACGTTCATGAGATAAGAAGTTTTCTCGGTTTAGCAGGATATTACCGGAAGTTCATTAAAGATTTCTCAAAGATAGCAAGGCCAATGACGCCACTTTTGAGAAAGAAGGTCAAATTTGAGTGGACTGATTCGTGTGAACAGATTTTTCAGGAACTCGAGACAAGATTAACTACCGCACCGGTCTTAACTTTGCCCGAAGGAATGGAAGGATTTATGATTTACACTGACGCGTCTAAACTGGGTTTAGGATGCGTACTGATGCAGAATGGGAAGGTGGTCGCTTATGTCTCACGACAATTACGACCTCACGAACTGAACTTCCCAACCCACGATTTGGAGCTTGCCGCCGTCTTTCATGCACTCAAGATTTGGAGACATTATCTTTATGGGGTGAAATGCGAGATCTACACTGACCATAAGAGTTTGAAGTATATCTTCGATCAAAAAGAGCTTAATATGAGGCAGAGAAGATGGTTGGAGTTGGTGAAAGATTATGACTGCACAATACATTATCATCCAGGGAAAGCAAATGTAGTAGCTGACGCTTTGAGCAGAAAGAAACAAGGAGTGCTAGGATATATGCTCACAAATAAGGATGAACTTGCGAGAGAAATAGAAAAGATGGAATTAGAGTTAGTATTTCCACCAAGCTCTACAGAAAGTGTGATAGCCGCAGTGGTAGCCAAACCAGACTTAAGATCGAGAATCATAGATTCTCAGCCAAAAGATGAGCGATTGGAGAAGATAAGGCAAAGAGTCAAGGCGGGTGAACCAAAAGAATTTAGGGAAGTTAGCGACGGAGCTTTAATGTTCCGTGACAGACTATGCATTCCCAGTGACGACACACTGAAGCAAGAAATTATGAGAGAGGCTCATAATACTCCCTACGTTGCACATCCAGGCAGCACGAAACTATACAAAGACTTGAAGCAATACTTTTGGTGGAACAATATGAAAAGAGAGATAGCGGCATTTGTGGAGAGATGTTTAACATGCCAACAAGTGAAAGCCATACATCAACGACCTTCTGGATTATTGCAGCCGTTGGAAATTCCAGAATGGAAATGAGAGCATATAACGATGGATTTCATGGTAGGCTTACCACGATCAGTGAGAGAAAACTCAACAGTGTGGGTTATCGTGGATCGATTGACCAAATCAGCACATTTTGTGCCAATCAAAACAACAATGGAGTTGAGCAAATTAGCACAAACTTATGTAAAAGAAATTGTTCGCTTGCATGGAATTCCAGTTTCTATCACGTCAGATCATGATACTCGTTTCACATCAAGGTTTTGGAAGAGTCTTCAAGAAGCAATGGTAACGAAGCTGAACTTCAGTACCGCTTTTCATCCTCAAACAGATGGCCAATCAGAGAGAACGATACAGATTTTGGAGGACATGCTCCGAGGAGTTGTGTTGGATGGAAATACAAGCTGGGAAGATATTTTACCCTTGGTGGAGTTTGCTTATAACAACAGCTAACAATCAACTATAAAAATGGCACCATATGAAGCCTTGTATGGTCGCAAATGCAGATCGCCCCTATATTGGGTCCAGAGATCGTGCAAACCACTGTCAAGATGATCGACCAAATTCGAGCAAGAATGAAAGAAGCACAAGACAGACAGAAGGCATATGCAGATAAGCGCAGAACAGACCTACAGTTCCAAGTTGGTGACAAGGTCTTCTTAAAGGTATCTCCGACACGAGGCGTTGTGAGATTTGGAAAGCGAGGCAAATTGAGACCAAGATTCATTGGGCCATTTGAGATACTAGAAAGAATAGCTGAGGTTGCTTACCGACTAGCTCTACCACCGGACTTGTCACAAGTTCATGATGTATATCACATTTCAATGCTCAGAAAATATGTGTTTGACCTTGAACACGTTGTCAAAAATAGTTGGTTAATTTTACGTTCTGATATGACGTACAAGGAAAAACCTCACGAGATTCTTGATAGAAATATACAAGTTCTAAGAAGTAAACAAATTCCATTGGTGCTTGTGCAATGGAATCATCACGATCGATCAGAAGCAACTTGGGAACTTGAAAGCAAGATGAGAGAACAATACCCCGAGATATTCTAAGGTACGTGAATTTCGGGACGAAATTCTTTTAAGGGGGGAGGCATGTAATACCCCAAAAAAAAAAATTATCATCCAAAATTTAATTATAGATGCAAATCTTATAGTTAGAATAAGTAGTATAGTTTATATTTTAATTAATCCAACATCTTGAAGTGGGCCTTAGAAAAATATAATTAGTTAAGCCTATCTACTGTTGGAGCCTTTGATTTTCGGCCCAGTGTAGTGGATGGCCAATCCTAGCCCATTACCCATAAATATATATCTATGATAAATGAATGAATAATTCATTTTCTCCATTTCAGATTTTAGGTCAGCCCCTTTCCTCTCTCTTCTCTCTCCCTCTCCTCCAGCGCCGGTGGCGGCGCCACCGTCTCCACCGGCCGGAATAATTTTCCGGCGACCTTATTTTTAGCATGCAATTACATTTTCGGATTCCCCTTCTTCTCCTCTTTCTTTTTCTTTGAATATTTTTAAGAGATTTTGAAGTTTAGGCTTCCGATTTTCGGATCTAAGAATGGGTTATACCCTAGCCTATCGATGCTTAATTTTCTTCTTCATTTTTCAACTTTATTTTCGATTTTAGTATGTAGATTGTGATTTTCGGGCTGTTTTATATTATTTCTTTAAAAATATTTTCTTAATTTTATTTAAAGTGGTCTTGGTGTTCTTGACTACTTTAATTTAAGGTTAAATGGTGGATTGTTGAAATGAAAAGAAAAGAAAAGGAAAAAAAAATGTAAATTGTTTAGATATTTTGGTATGATTGCCTTGTGTGTGTGCGTGTGTTACTGGTGTGTGTGTGTGTGTATTTCTTGTTATTTATTTTTTTGTTCTTTGTTTTGTTATTACTTTTTATTTATTTAGTTATTTTCACTTTTTCGTATAGATCCTTCCATATTAATTAAAAAGCATAAGTTATACTTTAAAATCAAATCATAGCCTAATTGATAAGTTATGCATTTTTCTTGTTCAATCAAACTCGTTGACAGTTTAATTTGCACTCTTTTTAATAAGTTATTAAAAAATAGAATTATGATATTATTTAATAAAAAAATAAAAATGAACGAAAAAAAAACATAGCCAAAATTTTATTACATGGTCTTCTTGATTAATGGTTAAGGACTATTCTTGTTGTTACAAAGATCTAGGGTTTGAATTTATTTGGGAGTAGATTATTGTTTTAATTAATAAGGTGTATTTTATGACTCTATTTAAATAAAATCTTGGAATTATTTTTGAAAATGGGATTTGGTTTAGTGGTTGGGGATTAATGTTTATATTAGAGAGGTTTAAAGTTCAAAACCCCTTACATGTATTTTTAGATCTATTTTATTGCAATTAATATCTTCTGTTTTAACTATAATTAATTAAAATCATGTGTTAAGTTTTCGAAAATGGTGTTTGCCTTAATGGATATGTTCAGATTTGTTAGCTGAAAGGTTAAGGGTTTGAATCCAATTAATGTAGTTTTAATTTAGTTTTAATCATTTTTATCTAAGATTATTTTGGATCTTATATAATTAATGTCACCTAATTAATTTCGAAAATGGTGTTTAGTTAAGTGGTTAGAGTCCAGATTATTATTTGAGAGGTTTGTGGTTCGATTCTTATTAAGCTAATATTTATGCCTTTTTATCATAAAACCTTTCTGGACTATATAAATTATTAATGATGGTTTATAAATTTTGAAAATGAGTCTTAGCCTTGTGGTTAGTGTTCTAATTGTGATTAAGGGGCATACATGAAGCTATTTAATTAAAGTGGTTTGTTTTACGTTATATAAAATCATTTGGTATAGTGGTTAAAGTCTCATTTTTTTATAGTAAAGTCATGAGTTCAAATCCTTTTGACTACAATTTTATTTATGCATTTATTTATTTAATTTATTTATTTTTTCTATTTTGTTTAACTTTAGAATTTAATTTAAAATTAAGTATATAATAAGTGATATTTTACTTTATTGGGAAATTATTATCTTTTAAACCATTCATTTAATCATATGATTTTAACCTACATGATTTAAATATATTTTTCTCGATCAAGTACTCGGGTATAGCTTCTTAAAGCTAGGATTACCCGTTTGATCTCCAAGCATCGTCTTTTCATGACCTTATTCTATAGACTTGCCTTTATACCCTTATACCCGTATTTACTTTATAGAATAGGTTAATAACCTCAATGAGCTTCTAAGTCTTAGTCTTTATGTGTAGGATAAAACCCGGAACATCGGACTTAGGGGACTTCTAGAAGAATCGTTAAAGCTTCAGCTTTAATAGCTATTAGGTGTGCTATACTATATCTATGAAAGTTGTATCTGTCGAGTTATTAAGCTCTGCTTTTGTTAAAATTGCATATGTGACTATCTGTGTTAAATATTTACGTGCTACTGTATGTTGTCGGAGTCTCATAAACCAGCGTTGTGTCAATGTGAGTAGCTACAGTATGCATGCATTATTCGTCATGCCCTACTCCTTGTCGGTAAGACTAAAATGAAACACTCTTTGGTTACATTCTTTGGTTATACTCATTGGATATACTTTGGCCATACTCAACTTTACGCGCTGGTGATGTAGTACGGGTTGCGGGCAGTGACTGGTTATACTCTTAAGCGCTTCACGATAAAATATTTTGGTGAACTTAGGTTGCTTTCAACTTTAAAACCTCCTAAGCTTCACTACCTGCATAAACACAGATAGATTACTTTAACAAAATGATTTGCATAACTTGAATTGTGAAAACTTGCCCACTGAATGCATTAGTACTCAGCCCAAATCTTTTTAAACATTTTCAGGTCAGTAGGCTGGAGCGTAGAGGTGACGAGGCTGAGAGATGGGGTTTTGTTATTTACCGAATTCCCATTATCTCTTTTTGTTAATTCTTTTGTTACGAATTAAGCTTCCGCACTTATACTACTCTTTTGTTAAAACACTAAGAATCCCGATCTTGGTGTTTTGGATCTATATATGTATTAAAAAGCATGTTTGGTTGTTCTGAATCTTCTCTTGATATTTCTTTGATTAATTAATTACCCCTTTCTTTCCCGCTTCTTAATTCCAACCTCCGTGGCGTCCATTTCCACGGTTTTTTGGGACCGGGGCGCTATATACAAATATTTAGTTTCAGTAAAAAGTGTGTTACTATGTGAAAAGTCTAAGTGTGTGGAATTAATGTGTATTTTTTCTATGTCCATTACTATTTTCATCTAAGAAATAGTCTATATAATCCAAATTTTAACCTAGAGGGGCCTATTTGAGTCAAATAGTCAAGGAAATAGCAACGAGCTCCCCCACGTAATAGTCGAAGAGCTACGTGAACATTTTCCCAATTTTATATTAAAAGTTTAAAACTACATATTTTATTTTTAGGGAAAATAGTAAAATGCCCCCCTCAATTATTCCTTAGGGTCTCACCTTTCTAAAATGTCTCATATTGCACACCCTTATATGGATGTAAAATTTAATAACGTTAAACACACAATAATATAAATATTTCTCTCATACTTGAATCTTTACATATACTTTCACACACAATTAATTTAAATACATTTTTACAATTAATTAACCAAAATCACAAAAAAATAATAATAATAAATACATACAAAATTTATTAATAAAATAATAAATACAGAATAACAATATAATATTAAAAAATTCGATATTTTTAATGTGTGTGTGTGTGTGTATAAATAGATAATTTAAAATCATTTTAATCTAAAAATTATTAAATATACCAAGTTTAAGTTATCACTATTTAAACCAATACTTTATTCTGCTTCGCCGACTACTAGTCGTGTTCAGTTTGATATTTTTAGATCATGACGATATTGGACAATGGAGATTTCGAGAAAAAATATATATCTAAATATATCACCATTAAAGTCATGCTCTTTTTGCCTAATATTCATGAACACCAAGCTAAACCTCAAATCCATGCATCATTCATTCTTTTAATTTTGCACCAAATTTTGCGGTTGGGTCTCATATAGTAATTTAAAATAAATATATAATACTTCTAATTATTTACCTTAACTACAATTCATGTATTTTGTATTCGTGAAATTATTGGCGACGGACATACCGACGTTAGTCCCTCGCTACTAATGATCGATTCTAATCTGTTACTATAATTCGTTGCTAAATCACTTTTTTCTTGTAGTGCACTATATATATATTTAAATCAAATTATAAATATGAATCATTTATTTTAATGTAAATCAATTGTTGTATCATCTTACGTCCATTTTGATCCATTAATTATACATATTCAAAATCTTAATTTGATCATAGAACCAAAGTTTGGCCCGAATTGCTCATATAACATTTTTCAAAGGTATCAGGATGACCCATCCTTGCTCCCTCAACTAATGGACATTAAGTTCCGTACATTGAGGAAGCAATGAAGGGACCATCGTGATACCTTATAAAAAGTTACAGGAGCAATTTGGCCAAAATTTTGTTACGAGCCAAAACAAAATCCCCAAATTATACTTTATTCCATACAACACATAATTGAATAATATTGTATTAATTCCAACAAATATATATTACATTAAATTTACTTTAAAAACTTTCTACAACTATGCCTTATAAATTTTGAGATAATAATAAACTAACTTATAACTAAATAACTAATTAAGATTTATGTATTAAATTATGAACATTAAATAAAATTACCATGTAAACACCAAATTGATACAATGACAATAGAGAATAGGGATAAGGTCCAATTTAGCCCCTAAATGATTTTTCGAGGAGCATTTTGGCCCTTTGACTAATTTTGATCCCAGTTAGCCCTTGAACTTTCGAACTCAATTTAATTAACTCCTTGAACTTTTGAGCTTAACCCAGTTAGCCACTTGAAGATAAAAATCAAGTTTTGTATTGGTTATTTCTAAATAAAATATAATAAAATAAAAAGGAAAAAAATTGTAACTATTATTCCCCCAACCAAAAAAATAAGAATATACCAGCATTTCTCATTCAATATGTCCAAATATATATAAGCTAGTATAATTTTAAAAATATATGAATTAATGAGTTAATTGAAATTACATTATGTTTGAAGTAATTCACTATAAATACAATCCGAAAAATACTTCATTTCTTTTATATATATGTATGTATGAAATTATACTGTATGGATTCTGAGAATGAAAATCTATATATTCTAAAAAATATATTATGTTAGATATATATATATATATAATATTGATTATATTATAGTAGATTATTAATGTTTATAATTTATCAATTTAATATTTTAATATGTCATAAATATATTGCCAATTTATGTACCACTAAAATTATTTATAAAAAAAAACATTTTTATTTTTGTTGTGTATATACAGCGCGAACGGGGCGAGACAAGGGCTCTGTTTTGCGTGCCTTATCTTCTCATTTTCCCTCTATTATTTGGGGATGAATTAGAAAGGAGAAATGGGAGAGATTTGAACCACCCAACTTAAAGAAAATAGAGACTATTCCATTCATTAGTATTTTTCTTCCAAAAAATGTAAAAAGAGTAGAAAATATAGAAGAGAGGAAGAGAGGGCTTGGGCTTGGTGGATATTGTTCTTGAAGATGTTAAAGAGTTGAAGTGGAAGGATCATTGTGGATGCTTTTTGTACAATCTATTGGTTTAATCTAATATCTATCTATGTTTATTTACAAGTTTTGTGATTTTGTAACGCCCCGGTCCCAAGAGACCGTGGAAATGAGCGCCACGGGGGTGGGGATTAAGAAGAAGGGAAAGAAAGGGGATTTCGAGGATGATTCTCAATGAATGATTCCAAATTAGTTCAATAATAGAGTACGATTATCGTAACAAATTCAGAGTTATATATTTATATATATATATATATATATATATATATCCAAAACATGAGTTTTTGCTCTTGCGGAAGCTATGATATATCAAAAAAAATAATACGATGATCAGAGATTAAGACGAGCCAAGACAACGGGATAGCTACAAGAGTACACATATAAGCCCCATCACAGCTCATTGTCTCCACGCTCCAGCTCATTGTCCTGAAAATATTTGAGAAAATATTTGGGTTGAGTACTAATGTACTCAGTGGGTTTTCTGAGAAAATTGAGTTATCAAAAGCATTTGATAAAATAATTATCTGTGAGTATGCAGATGAATGTTAGAAGGTTTTGTAAAGGGAAAATGCATCTAAGTTCATCAAAACGTTTATATGAATGTGTTCACCAGTAAACCCTGAAGTGAACCTTGATCCATCAGTAAACCCTGAAATGGACCCGCTCACCAGTAAACCCTGAAGTGAGCTAAGTACGACACCCGCAACCACCACTACATCATCATGCGCAATTACTGAGTAAACCCTCAAGGTAATTAAAAGTTCTTTTAGCTGAGAACAGCAAGGGATTGGGTGCGACTCAAACCAAGCAAGACTGTAGCTACTCACATTGACACAGCGCTGGTATATGAGACTCTGACAACGACAGCAAGCCAAACGAATCATTTTACACAGATAATCATATACGCATATTTGTTTCAAAATGAGCTTAATAACTCAAACATAGCATTTGGAAAAAGATAGTATATGCCCACCTTTTGACTATAATAGTCGAAGCTTTTCAGTTTCTACGGAATTGAGCAACACCACAATGATTACGTCTTACGGCAAATGATCTACAAATATCAAAATTCATCTTAGAACCTCCACGAGGTCAAGACTCTCGCAATTACATAGTTTCACATGCTTGTTGGTTAAACCGACCCAAGCTAAACCTTAATAGCTTAGCATATATAAATTTAAAATTATGATTCTTACCTCTACTATTAATTTGTTTGAACATTTTAGATAATACTTAATTTAAAAGCATAAATTTTAGTTCACTAAATACTCTTAAGTATGAAATTAATTTCATTTACTTAATCTAGTAATTTTGGAAATCAAGCTTGCTACTTAAATTGTAAAAGTCATTAATTTAAACTTTCCTATTTAAATATTTTAATAATTATAACACTTATGTGTAAAATTTAGAATTGCAGTACCATTATCTATCATTATTATATTTTTTTTTATGGCAAAAGAATAATTTAAATACTTGAAAGATTAATTAATCACTTGCTGTAATATTGAATTACAAATCTATAGATTTACAAACTAGTTCGGTTAAATCCAATACACTTGAATAAATAGTACTTCTTTGCATTAATACAATCATAGGGCTGAATCTCCATTTTTTTAATATGTGTTTTAAGCTTATATGTTGCCATCTATTCATAGTTACTAAATATAATTATTTTCGACAACTAACAATTCCTCATACTTGATTGAATTAAAATATTATCTACATAGTGAAAGATTCATGCCAATAAATTTTATGTGATAATTTATAATCAAGAAAACTAGAATAGAAATAATAATTATCATGCTAATTAAAAGGATGAATTGGAATTGCATACCTTCCCTCAATTAATTCGTCTACTTCTGATTCAACCAAATTTCATAAAATATATATGACATGTATATATTAATAAACACTCTATCTTTTAATTGGTTACACTAAGCAAACCTAATATCTTGCCACATATATGTGAAATTTAAAATATGGTTGCCACATATGCTAGCTTTACTAATTTTGTTCTTACCCCATTTTATATATTTAATGCTATCTTTGTTGATTACTATTAACATTATTTTTTTTACTATATGTGTGTGTATACATGCTCCTTCAATACTTGTGAATCATTTTATTATTATTATTATTATTATTATTATTATTATTATTATTATTATTATTATTTAATTAGATAGAAGAATGACTCATCTAATACTCATCTATACCCTTGGGACACATCACACTATTAGTTTAGATTAGGGACACGTATATGAAGCCAACTTGCAAGCAAATATAATCCTAATTTCTAAACACTTATATATATAATTGGCAAAATTATCCAAGTAGTCATAATTTAATATAATTAGCATACAACCAAATGTTGGCTGGCATGCATGCATATATATACACTTTTATTTATATGCTTAATTATATATGTATTCATGTATTCGTACAAAATTATTGTCAATAAATTTATTGACCCTAAATAAATTAAAATTTTAATTAATCAAACTATATTCATATCTAGGATTCTAATAAAAATATGAGAATGTTCCAGGTATCACTAATCCATTAAACGGCACACTTTGCCTTTAAAGAAATTTATAAGGGTATATTTTCTTTCCTAACTTACCCTTAAGGTAATCATAAGCTATTATTTTAATACTAAAAAGTTTGGGATATTATAGATTTTGATCTCAAAAGCATGAGTAGCTAATCTATTTAGGTTTTGGGGTGTTGGATCCTTTGATGATGGGTGTTTGAGATGAATGTATGATGAATGACCTTTCCCTTTTTAAAACTTATGGATCAATGTGTTGATTGACCAATGTATGTGGGTGGCCTCCATTTAGATTCATGTGTTACTTAATATGTGATTAGGTTTGCTCATTATGTATGTGTATTTGATCCATGAGACCTTTTACTTGTATTTTAAGATAAGTATGAGTATTAGGCTTGTCAATGGTGATTTGGGACCTTGGAAGGCTTGAGTGAAATAGTTACTAGAGATAGTGAGTTTTGCACTTGCTTGTATGCTACGTGTTTGAGAAAATGCCTAGATGATCTTTTGCCCAAATCATAATTGAAGAGAGGAGAGATATGTGAATCATATGGTTTTGAGAATACCTTGATCAAGGATCTAGTACCCTAAAACCCCTCCTTTTATTATCCCTTATTAAATCTTTCATTTGAAGTGTTTACTAGTTTACATTCAAGAGTACACTTGTGATATTTGGTGAACTTGGAACAAAACATTCTCTAAAGAAATGATGTTTGTTTAGATAGTGATTGTAACTTGAGCCAACATTACTTGCATTGTTAGATCATAACTCATATTCCTTGTGGTTTGACTCGTATCATTGCTTGCTACATTCATGTACACTTGCATTTGGCACGATCTATAATTTGAGGTATAAAATACGTCATCAAATTTTTGGCGCCGTTGCCGGGGAATAGATTGTTATGTTTTAAAGTTTATGCAATATTATTCAAATGGTTACTTTGCTAATTTAGACATTTTGATTTTTGTTTTTATTTGTGTTTGAGTGGCTCACATTGTGTCAAATTTCAGGTAGTGTATGCACACCAGGTCGCAAGGAGAGCCACCTAACAACTTAGACTTGGAAATTGAAGTGACGATGCGGCACAACAATGCACAGAGACGGAGGAGAATGGCGAACAATCCTCCACCGGTTCAAGATCCTCTAATTGCCCAATTTCAAAGGCAATTAGAGGTAATGCAAGAACAGTTAAGGGCCCAAGAAGAAGCACGACATGCTGCAGAAGAGGCCCCGATCTGAAATATTTTTCAACCTGTTGTAAATCAAGGGGTAGTGAATGGCCCACCCATTCAAGCAAATAATTTTGAGCTCAAAACATCGCTCATCCTCATACTCCAACAGCATCCTTTTAAAGCAACGACTATGGAGGATCTGAATGAGCACATATGGAAATTTCTTGAGTACAGTGGGACCATGAAGATGAATAGAGTCCCAGAAGATGCTATTCGACTTAGGCTCTTTCCATTCTCCTTGGGCGAAAAGGCGGAAACATGATGGTTTAGCCAAGCTCAAGGATCATTCCAAACTTGGGATGCGTTGGTGACTAAATTTCTCCACAAGTTTTTCCCACCTGAAAAAACTCTCAAGTTAAAAGGTGACATCACAGTTTTCAAACAATGGGATGACGAGAACATGTACGAGGGGTGGGAACGATTCAGAAAAATGCTAAGAAAATGTCTTGGACATGGATTTGGCACCGACCATCAAGTGTGTATCTTTTATGCCGGGTGTAAACCCGAGGTGAGGACACTCATGGACGCTGCTGCACGAGGATCTTTGCTAGCACGAGCTCCGGAAAAGGCCATGTGAATTATTGAGGAAATGGCCTCTAATTCGTCCCAATGGCCAGTGGCAAGAGAGAACGTGCAAATCATGAAGAAAGTCACATCGCCTTCTAATTCAGATGCATTGGGATTACTGGCAGCTCAAATGGCAACTTTGAACTCCAAAATCGAAGCTTTCACCACTCCAAAACCTGAAAGTTCTCAAGCCCCGTTCGGAGAAATGAATTATGTCAACCAAGGGGGTTATCAAAACCAACAACGGCCGTTCAACCAAGGGTACAACAAGCCGCAGTATGGAAATCAATATGGAGGAAATCAAAATTTCCAAAATAGGGCGCAACACCCTAATCTCTCCTACAGAAATCTGAATAGTGGTATTGTTCCACCTCCCGGTTTCTCTGTGACCAATGGTGTTATTGACGAGGAAAAGAAACAAAAAATGGATGATTTGTTGATAGCTTTTATGAGTAAGACAGAAAAGTAAATGGCGGATTCACAAGTCCGTGTGGGGAAGTTAGAAAATAATGTCAGAGCTATTAGCATTCAAGTGAATCAACTAGAGAAGCAGATAAGCCAATTAGCAACGATCATTGGTGGTCAACACCAACAAGGAAAGTTTTCAAGCAACACCACCGTCAACCTAAAAGATCAATGCAAGGCTATCACTTTGAGAAGTGGAACCGCCTATGAAGGCCCGAAAATGCTTAGGGATGATAAAGATGTTGGTGAAGGAAGCTCAAAGCAAAAAGAAAAACAAGACGAACAAAATGAAGAAAGTGAAGAGATCGAGCATGTCAAGGAAAAAGAGGGCTCGATAAAAGAAAATGTGGAACCACCACCTAAAGAAAATGAAGAACCAAGATTGCACGTACCTTATCCCCAATGCCTACAAAATAAGAAGAACGAGGAACAATTCTCAAGGTTCCTCGATATTTTTCGAAAGGTTCAAGTTAAAATTCCATTGGTGGAAGCTTTGCAACAAATGGCAAATTACGCAAAGTTTTTCAAAGATGTGATTTCTAAAAAGAGAAGGTTGGGAGATTTTGAGATGGTGAATCTCATGGAAGAGTGTAGTGCACTTATACAAAGAAAGCTCCCCGCTAAGTTAAAAGACCCCAGAAGTTTCACCATCATGGTTACTATCGGGGATAGCCACATGGGATAGACGCTATGTGATTTGGGAGCAAGCATTAACTTAATGCAGCTCTCCTTTTTCTTGAAGTTGAATATTGGAGAAATCAAGCCGACTACCATATGTTTACAAATGACGGATCGATCCATGACCTATCCTAAAAGAGTGGTGGAAGATGTGTTGGTGAAAGTCAATGACTTTATCTTCCCTGTCGACTTTGTGGTTTTAGATATAGAGGAGGACAAGGACGTCCCTCTTATTCTTGGACGACCATTCTTGAATATGGGGAAGGCTTTGATTGATGTCGAAAAAGGGGAGTTAACATTGAGAGTTAATGACGAAAAGATGATCTTTTCTCTCCAAAAGGCTATGAAGCACAAGGAGGAAGACATGGAATGTAAAGAAGAGTGCAAGGTGTTCGAAATGGTGGACTCGTGCATGGAGTTGGAGCACAACTTGGAACACATCATGGGCATACGAGATCCACTTGAGATTTGCATTTCTAAATCTATGTTTAATTCATCCTCTGGTGATTTTTATCCTTTAGATGTTGCTCTTGTCGATACTATTTCTTTGATAAATTCTTTGCAGGAGGAGTATTTAAGAAAGCCCAAGTTTCTTCCATTGAAGAACAAGGAACAAACATCAACTGAGGAAGAGACGAGGAATGACAAGATGGAATTAAAGCCACTTCTACCTCACTTAAGGTATGTGTACCTTGAAGATGGTGAGAATAAACCGATAATAGTTTCTTCCTTTTTGAATGATGAGCAACTTGACAAATTGCTAAGGGTGGTGAGAAAATACAAGAGCACTATAGGTTGGTCTATCTTGGATCTAAAAGGGATTAGCCCCTCGATTTGCATGCATAAAATCCTTTTAGAGGAAGATTACAAACCGAAAGTGCAACATCAAAGAAGATTGAATCCAATTATGCAAGAAGTTGTTAGAAAGGAAGTGTTGAAACTGTTAGATACCGGTAAAATTTTTACAATTTCTGATAGCGAGTGGGTGAGTCCTACTCAAGTGGTAGCAAAGAAAGGAGGTACGACCCTAGTGGAAAATGAAAATAATGAGATAATAGCTACTAGGTTGGTCACGGGTTGGAGAATGTGCATTGACTATAGGGCTTTGAATGTTTACACTAGAAAAGACCATTTTCCCATACCCTTTATCATTTATCGATCAAATGCTTGACATGTTAGCAGGGCATGAATTCTATTGCTTTTTAGATGGATACTCGGGGTATAATCAGATAATGATTGCCTCTGAAGATCAAGAAAAAAGGGCATGTACTTGTCCATATGGAATCTTTGCATATAGATGGATGTCTTTCGGGTTGTGTAATGCACCCGCCACCTTTCAAAGGTGTATGATTTCTATCTTCCATGGTTTGATTGAAAACATAATGGAAGTATTTATGGACGATTTCTCCATTTTTGGTGATTCATTTTATAATTGCCTTAATAATTTGTCTGAAGTATTGCAGAGGTGTGAAGACACCAACTTAGTGCTAAATTGGGAAAAATGCCACTTTATGTTACGAGATGGTATTATGTTGGGACACAGGGTGTCCGGAGAAGGCCTTGAAGTGGATCGAGCCAAAATTGTAGCCATTGAGAAGCTACCGTCCCCGACGAATGAAAATGGAGTTAGAAGTTTTCTAGGACACGCTGGGTTTTATAGGCGTTTCATCAAAGATTTTTCAAAAATATCTAAACCTTTGTGTCATCTTCTAGAAAAATCGTCTGATTTTGTTTTTGATAATGATTGTTTGCAGGCTTTCGAGACCCTGAAGTTGGCCCTTATTACAGCACCTATGCTCATTACACCGGACTAGAGCCAACCATTCGAAGTGATGTGCGATGCAAGTGAAATAGCAGTAGGTGCCGTTTTGGGCCAAAAGCGAGATAAGCTTTTCCGAGTCATCTATTACGGGAGTAATACCCTTGATCGGGCTCAAACAAACTACCCCACCACGGAGAGGGAGCTACTTGCCGTGGTATATGCATTCGATAAATTCAGGCCTTATCTCATTGGGGCCCGAACTATCATGCACACCGATCATGCCGCTCTAAGGAATCTTTTTGCCAAGAATGATGCAAAACCACGGCTCATCAGATAGATCTTGCTGCTCCAGGAATTTGATGTAGAGATTCGGGACAGAAAGGGATGTTAGAATGTGGTAGCAGACCACCTTTCTCACCTTGATCAAGTGAATGATGAAATGGGGTCAACACGGCCTATTAACGAGCTCTTTCCCGACGAAAGAATCCTAGCAATCAAGTCTCATGTGCCTTGGCTCGCTGACATTGTGAACTTCCTGGTGGCAAGGGTGAAGCCACTGGAATTGGAAGCTTACCAAAGAAAAAAAATTCTTCCACGACCTGAAGTACTATGTGTGGGATGAGCCGTACCTTTTCAGAAGATGTGCAGATTTGGTGCTTAGGCAGTGTGTACCTGCTGAAGAAGAATGGGAAGAAATCCTTGAAGCATGCCACAATTCTCCCACTGGAGGACATTTCGCCTCCATTAGAATCGGAAGAAAAGTGATGCAGAGCGGGTTCTATTGGCCTTCACTATTCAAGGATTGTGTTGAATACGTGAAGAGATGTGAGAGGTGTTAAAGGATGGGTTCTATTTCAAAAAGAGATGAGATGCCAATGAAGAACATAATCGAGGTGGAACTATTTGATGTATGGGGCATCAATTTTATGGGCCCTTTCGTGAGTTCAAATGGTTTCCAATATATTTTGTTGGCCATTGACTATGTCTCAAGATGGATTGAAGTCGTGCCTACCGCAACCAATAATGCAAATGTGGTGTTAAAGTTCTTGAAAAGAAATGTGTTGACACGATTTGGGGCCCCGAGAGCTCTAATCAGTGATGGTGGTCGTCATTTTTTCAACAAGTGGTTGGCCGCTTTGCTTGCAAAGTATGGAGTTTGACACAACATCACCATAGCCTACCATTCTCAAGCTAATGGCCAAGCCGAGTTGGCTAATCGAGAGGTGAAGCAGATTCTACAAAAGATGGTGAAAACAAACGGCAAGGATTGGTCCAATCTCTTGGACGATGCATTGTGGGCGTATAGGACGGCATATAAGACCCCGTTGGGCATGTCGCCCTATCAATTGGTTTTCGGGAAATCATGTCATCTTCCCATCGAGCTGTCACACAAGGCTTAGAGGAAAGGATGGGAATCTACTTGTTGTCAATGGCGAAAGGGTCAAACAATTCTATGTACCGGAGATAAAGGATGAAAATGGTTCCAACAATCCCACAATTTCATGAAGAATGAGACCACGTCGAGCTACCGACAATAAATGAAGCGCTTGTTGGCAGGCAACCCAACCTCGTTACCTTTGTACATTTCATTTGTTTATTTTTCAAGTCTTTTAATTTACGTTTAACTCTTTAACTAGATTTAATATGTTGTTTTGAGTGTTTATATAGTTTTGGAATTAGAAAACAGGGTACACGGAGAAAATGAGCTAAAAATATCAAAACACAGAGCGTCTGGCGCGATTCACAGCGCGCGAGCACCGGTCGCGCCGTCTGGCGCGACCCACAGCGCGACTGAGCCCACTCAGGCCCAAACATTCCTTCCAACCCTTCTCTGGCGCGACAGACAGCGCGAGCGAGGGCGCGACTGACCCCGCTCGCACCCGACCCTGTAGCAGTTTAAACGGGTTTTAAACTCTCCCCTTTCATTTTTTCACTCATTTTTCACACACCTCACACTCAAAACACACACATACACTCAAAAATTCTTCATTCCAATCAAGAACCAAAGGTAAACCCCCCTCATCTTCTTCATTTATGTTTTGCCCATGATTTAATCTTAAAATTACATTTAATTTTGGATTGTTATGGTGGGATTGTAGAGATTTCTATAACATCCCAGAATTTCAGAGAGTTCTCTAAATTTATTTAGAAGACTAAAGAAAATAATTGGAGCTAAAATAAAGTAAAACAGATGTAAGTCGCGACTTTTTGACTATTTTATGTGAAAATCGATTATGATATTTTGCATTTGCTGCCGAAAGATAGTTAATATTGGTCTTTTCTAAAACGTAACGACCTAAAGGAAGCTATTGATGCTTTCAGAATTTTATTCTGACCTCTACAAGAGTCCCGTAATTGAAAATCGTAAAGTGAAAACCTGTGAATAGTAATTTATGCGAGCAGTCGTGATTCGAAAAATTTATGAAATCCTCTTCATTGATCTGAGACTTGTTCTATCAAGCCTATCTTACAGGAAATGACCTAAGGAATCCGTTCGTGTTCACGGATTGCCAATCTGAGGTCAATCGAGCGCTCGGGAGCAAAATCTGTCAGTCAAAATGAATAGTAAAAGTAATTTTTGAAAGGGAATCTTTTCTCGTTTCTCTTCAGAAGACTCCCTCGTCATCTCAAGTTGGATTGGTTCAATAGTACTCGAGCTAACGAGTCTCTCGGTATTTTCGGATTTTGTGTCGGAGGTCATTTGGACCTCGCCATTGAATAAAGCAACTTTAATTGAATTCGGAAATCACTTTATCAGTGTTTTATATCCGAAAAAGTTATACCCGCTCCGGAGCCACTTTTCCTCTAAATAGGGGGGCTTGGGCTCATTTGCAATTGCTCATTCTCTCTCTTTCTCTCTCTAGTTCGTGTTGACGAACGAGAGAAACTCGGGCCTGCGCCGAGTAAATCGCGCATGCGGGCCCAGGTTAAGTTTTATTTGGGGGTAGGGGTGCTGCTGCGGGAGCAGCTGTCGAGCGCCGGAAGGCTGCCGGAGTACCGCTGCTGTTGCCGTGCATGGCCGGAAATTTCCGTCGTCGTGCCACCGTCGCGCCGCCGCTTCGGACGTCTCGCTTCAGTCCATTTCTTATCCTTTATAGTTGAAATTTTAATATATTGTGTATTTTAAATAGTGCTTCATTTCGTATGTTGAGTGCGTTGTCGTCCGGTGGCCAGAAACCGGCGAAAACGCCGGAAAACGTGAAAAATAAAGGGGCGCCGATCAGTTTCAGTTTTGGCCCATTTTTGCCCATTTCGGGTCGTCAAATTGAAAAAGTTTGAACTAGAAAGTTGCTCAAAATATTATTTTCTATAGGACTGTCAAGTTTCATAATTTTCCGATAAGTCTTGATTAAAGTCGATTATTTTAATCAGGCAGTTATTTTTATAATTAAAGCATGTGATTTCAGAAAATTTCAAAAATTATATAGTTTAATAAAGATATATGTGGGGTCATGCCTGATTATTTTCATGATTTTTGGACAAGTGAAAAGTGTAATTGAGGTTAGCTGTGTAAAATTTGATTAAAATGGCAAGTTACGGAAAGTAACCTCTGTTATATCTTTTGGTCCCAATAAATTGGAAATTATATTTTGGAATTTATTTCCTTCTGTGTTGAAGTTGTACGAGGTCTCTAGAGTCGCGCATTCTTAATTGAAATATAATTAAAGTGAATAAAAACTCAAATTAAATTAAAGTCGAGTTCTAAAAATTAGAGCAGGAACTGTATTTCTTGCAGTTGTGATGTTAATCACTAAAGGTGTCATTATGAGGTAAACCCTGCACATACACGTGATCCGAGCATCATTACAGGAGTCAATGGTAGGTAACCCCTGGTATACTCAGGGTCAATGCTAGGTGATCCCTGGTACACTCTTCTCGGATTAGGGAGGTAACCCCTCCTTTTTCCTATCAGCGACATGTCATAGAGTGCAGTAGATGACAGAAGGAGCTACAGGGTACCAAAGAGAAGTAAAGGTTTGCAGAAATGGGAAGGGCTTTCGCGTTTTGCTCTCCATTATCTGTATTTATATTTTGGATATTCTGTTACAGTTTTTATTAAAGATTGAGTTAAAAGTTTAACCCACTGAGTGCTTTAGTACTCACGCCAAAAATATTTTCAAAATGTTTTTCACAGGTTGAGATGCTGGAGGTGATGGCTCTATGTACAGTTGTGGGTTGATCATGCCTTGCCGTCTCGTTCAGGCTAAATTATTGTTTATGAGTATGTTGTTATGTGATACAATGTTACTCCATTATTTTCCGCTTAAACTCTGATACAATTGCCTCATAGTATGATTGCATACTATGTTTGATTTTTGGGCTTATCTGAATTGTATTCCTTATTGAATCATGATAAATAAAGTCCCATTTCTTTTCCTTAGATCCAAGCATGTCTCTTTACAGTTTTCGACCTATGGATAGGTCATATTTGGTTGAGTCTTGGATTCTGTTTATTTTTCAGTTGACCTATGAATGGGTCTCAACTTGATTAATTGTTTCTGTCCTATGAATGGGACATAAAATAGTTTATTTACCTCTGACCTATTCATGGGTCTTAGTTGTTGTGGCCTATGGAGAGGTCTTGTTTATTTGAAGCATGAGAATCCTATCTATTAATTGTAGGATTCTGTTTGAATTTGACTAGCCTATGAATAGGCATTCTTTTGACTTGATTGAATCATTTGACTTCGTTGATACGTTGAAAGACGTGGATTTCTTCCAGTTACAGAGGCTGTGCTGCCCAAATTTCTGGGGAATAAAACCTATTCTTGTTCTAAAGCCATTTCATTTTATTGTTCTAAATAGTATTTCCTTTTTTAGTAACACCTCGACCCTCATTTATTATTTCTTATGGGATCGGGACATTATAGAGGACTCCCTGGATTTTGGATCATGCTACATATTTCTTTGTATTTTTTCCGTAGTGTCCCCGTCCTAATCCCGGGGACCGGGGCGTTACAATTTCATTTTAGGGTTCATACTGGGAAAATTTTCTTGGCTAATTCTTATTCGGTTGGGTTACTTCTAAATTGTTCCTTGAGCATGATTTTACTACATTGTGGTTGAATTTGTTCAAATTCCAAATTAGGGCTAAACATTTGGGGAAAATTGCTTGGATTGAATTTTTGGTTAATTTTGTTGCGTCTAATTTCTCCCATGAGCAAGAATGACCATTATCTAAAAGGAGTGAAGTTAATTTGGAGATGCTTGTACATGTATTGTTGTGAATTGAGAACAAGAGCTTAGCATATTTGGGTTTTTGAATTTCTTGCCTTGTTCTTGAATTACTCTTCTTCTATGGACTTTTTTGTTGAATTTTGCAAAGGGATGAAAGTGGTGAAATGTGCATATGTTGGTTTTGTGTGTGGTGAAGAGTGAATTTTGAAGAAAATTTGGAAGTGTTGATTTAATTGGTGAAAAATGGTGTGAAATGCTATTGTTGGGACTTTGCTTGATGTTGTTGTTTCTCTAGCTCCATGATGCCAAATGTAGTTGGCTTTTGTTGTGAATTGGGGGGTAGTTATGTGCAACCCCGACTGTGTTTTATAATTCGTTTTGAAGATTGTAGTGCCTTGTATGGAAATGCTTTTTGCTTTTGGTTAGATTATGCTAAGGCCTACAAGTTGTGAATAGTTTTGTTGTATTTTGTTAGGAGTGGTCCAAGATTCTATTTGTTGGTCTGGTTTGTTGTTTTACAATGGAGCCCTCACTTTTTATTTGTTTTTGTTCTTTGCAAGGTATCTTGTAAAGAAACCTATATATTTAGGATGGCTAGACCAAGCAGGGGATACGCTTCAAGGAGACAGGTCATTGAGGAATCTGAAGAAGAAGAATCGAGTGTTGACCTCTCAGAAGAAGAGGAAGAAGAAGATGAGGAGTAAGAAGATGAGGAGTAAGAAGAAGAGGAAAAAGAGGAGAATGTGCAACCCGAGCCTTTGCTGGAGTTTCCCGACAGTGGAGTTGATAACCTCGCAAGAGCGGGTGTTTTCTTCCGTACACAAGAGGAACGGGACATTTGGTTGAAGCTGTCAAGATCTTTTAACATTGTGCCTACCAAGTATTCGTGTGATTCGTGTACTCAAGCTATGGGAATCCACGATGATGTTTGGAGAATGTTCACTAGAATTGGGTGGGCAAATGCAATGCAAGGAAGGTGGCCTACCTATCCTATCTTGGTCAAAGAATTCCTATCCTCACTTCAAGTTCACAAATTCCCCACTAGAGGGCCAATTGCGTGCACTTTTCGATTGGAAAATCGCAATCACGAGCTCACAGTGGCCAGGCTTAACCAAATCTTTCAAACCCCGACAGATGGATACTTTCACTACCACATCAATTTCAACACTGAGGTGTTTTGGAGATTGTTCCTAGACCCCGATGAGAGGATGGCCCAGTATGACTCAGGATTGGCCAAGGCTTCTCAAATCTAAAATCCGATCTTCTGATACATCCACAGAATCCTTTCCTCCACTGTCCTTGCTCGACATAAGAATAGTGGACATCGTAAGGTTGAGCTATACATCCTGTGGAGTATGCTCCAAGCAATATATGTGGATTTTGGAGCTTTACTTTTGGATCAATTTAAAAGACAAGTGCAGTCTAGCAAAGGTAGGTGAGTATAGGAGGCATGATTACTCGTATTGCCATGGCCTTCAACATTAATCTGGCCGCCTATCAGCCACTTCCGGGTCCTCGAGCTCTCAATCTAGCACATCTTCGGAATGTGCGCATGATCAGCCCCAATGCTGCCCCAATAGAGCTCATCATGAAGGATGGCAGGATGTTCCCACTGCCTAATCCAGCACTCACCTCGGTTTCAAACTTTGAGCACCAAAGAAACTGGATGATGAATATCCTGGAGCACAATGCTCTGATGATACTGCCTGAGAGAGTACAGCTCCATCGAGAGAACGAGGAGCCAAGGGCACCACGAGGGCAGAGAAGAAACCGAGGGGACGTGGCGGATAAGCGACTGACATCTCTTGAAGGTATGATGACAAACATGAATCAAAATTTTACTAACTTTCAAGGAAATGTCTTCACTCAGCTCACCGATATGAGGGCGGATTTCGATGTACGGCTAACGAACATGCGGAAGAATGTGGATACTCTATTCACAAATATGCAGACGGACCTTGATGCAAGATTCACGGGCCTGCAGACTCATATTGATGGCCGGTTCGTCGGCATGAGGACGGAGTTTCAAGGGCTGCAGAGCAACTATTCGAATCTGCATGGGGATTTCTCCCATTTGAGGTCGGACGTCTCCGATATTGCCATTATGATGAGGCAATGGGGTGGCATTAGATCTTCATCACAAAATCCATCCCAGACCTTTACTCCCCCATTCTCGCCATTCCAGCAGTACCCCAATCCATACCCGGGGCCATTCCAGTTTCCGCAGAATCCCCACCCACGCCCGTCCCTAGATGCTGATGCCTGAGGCTGTGTTAGTTGATCAACGATACCACTAACCTGTCCCCCTAAACTTAGTCTTACTTCGGTCTTGAATAAGTTTGAGGGAGGGGGTGAACATTTGTGTGTATTGTTGATCTCTTTTGACTCTAGTACTATCTTTTTTTTAGAACCTTTTATTTTAGAATTGTTAAAACTCTTTTTATTTGAATGCTTTTATTTATTTAACTATTGTTATGGGATTTGCTACTTGATGATTTGATAATTAAGGATTTCATGGTTTTTGTGATATTTTATAGCTTTGTATTTATTTTTGTTAATACGTATGATTGGTTTAATAGTAGGTAATAGCATTGATGTCAAGCAGGTTTAGCCATGATCTTGTGTTTCAACTCCTTTATTGCTTATTGAGTTAATGTTTATCATGCTCACTTTTGGGAAATCTTGATTTGCCTATGATGTTGTCTTTAGTAAAAATAAGTGCATGCATAAGAACATGAGTTGATATACACTTGATTTGAATTGTGAAAATATTGGTTTAACTTGTAACCATCCCATCTCGTGAGAATTGAGCCTTGATCTTGTTTTTCATGTGTGGATCATCAATAATATTGGTATCTCTAGAACTTGCCCTATGAACTCTCTTGATTTTACAAGTTGTTCTTAGAACATGGAGATGACCTAAGGCTTTCTTTGTCAAGTTTGTGACTGAAATGAGTTTATTTTTTTCCCTACAAATACAACCCTTATTAGCCCCTTTGTGCTTGTTATTGATTTTATTTGAAACCAAGGGTAGAAGGAATTTGGGAATCAAGTAAGCTTGAGAAAAAAAATGGGAGTTAATTGAGAATTGAACAAAAATTTATATTGTTGAATAGCCCGTTTTGATCATACGCATATTGCGAGCCTCACAATTTGAAAGAAAAAAAAAGTGTAAATTGTCAAAGAGCAATCATGAAAATAAAAAATAAAAAGAGGAGCAATTAGTGTTTTGTTGGCTATAGCAGTCCGAAATCCATTTAAATTCCCAAGCAATGTGTAGGGTAGAAGAAAACTCGAAATAGTTTTGTTTGTTATGGAAGAATGAAATAGGTTACGGGGATTGATTTTTAAGTCACTTTTAACCTATATTTTTCCTACCTTGTCTAAAGAGCCTAACGTGCAACCCTTAAGACCTATGTGATCCTTATTTGGAGCACACTTGTGAAAAGAGATGAGTTATTGTGCAAGCATATGGCAGTATACTAACATTATTCGATGTTGAGCGTATACACATCCCTTTTCTCCTTAAGAGGTTGAGTTTGAGCTTGATATTCCTTAAAGCAAGGGAAAGCCGTGTTTTTACATTTTCATTTCTTGTGTATCGAAGCTTCATATCATTATGTATGATCACATGCTTTCTGTTCTTCTTCTGAGGCATTCTTAAACTTGATTTCCCTTGTTCTCTTTTGCTTGCAATCTTGTTTGAGAACAAACAAAAACTTAAGTTTGGGAGAGTTGAAAATCGGGATTTTTGTGCTTCTTTTTACTGCAACTTTGGGCTATTTCAATACTATTTTATAAACCAATTATACATTTTTGATGTCCAAACTCATATTTAATCCAAGTACAAATTCCAAGTATGTTATAGAAGAAAACCAAGAGTTCGAGGCACTGGCGCGAGCCACAGTCCGAGCGACGGCGCGACCCGAGTGCTCCGGCCCGAAAGCCATGTGTCATAAGCCTTTGGCGCGAGCCCCAGCGCGAGAGAAAGCGCGAGTTTGGTTGCGCCAGATGGCACGACTCACAGCACGAGCAGTCGCACGACCGAGCCCTCTCGCATCTAACATCTCATGTTTTCTCTGGCGTGACCCACAGCGCGGGTGGTGGAGCGACCGAGCCCACCCGCACTCACACACCCTTTCCATAGTCCTCTGGCGTGACCCATAGCACAGGTTGTGGCGCGACCGAGCCCTCTCGTGCTCACACACCCTTTCAACACTTCTCTGGCGCGACCCACAGCGCGACCGGGGCGTGACCGAGCCCTTGTTGCGTCACTGATGCTCTGTTTTGCATGCCTTATCTTCTCATTTTCCCTCTATTATTTGGGGACGAATTAGAAAGGAGAAAGAGGAGAGATTTGAACCACCCAACTTGAAGAAAATAGAGACTATTCCATTCCTTAGTGTTTTTCTTCCTAAAAATGTAAAAAGAGTAGAAAATATAGAAGAGAGGAAGAGAGGGCTTGGGCTTGGTGGATATTGTTCTTGAAGATCTTAAAGAGTTGAAGTGGAAGGATCATTGTGGATGCTTTTTGTACAATCTATAGGTTTAATCTAATCTCTATCTATGTTCATTTAAAAGTTTTGTGATTTTGATCTCAAAAGCATGAGTAGCTAATCTATTTAGGTTTTGGGGTGTTGGATCCTTTGATGATGGGTGATTGAGATGAATGTATGATGAATGACCTTTCCCTTTTTAAAACTTATGGATCAATGTATTGATTGATGAATGTAACAGCCCGATCCCGAGATAAGAATTAATGAATAGGGATGGGGTGTTATTAAGGGATTAACGAATAAGGTCGGAAGATTAACGAAGAAGGTTAAGAATAATGATATGCTTTGAAAGATAGATGCTGATACTCGGGTTTACTTGATTAAGATGAAAACATGCTTTAGCGGAATAAAATGGCTAACTAATCAGATACCAATAAGCAGAGACCCGATCATAGGTCAAAACGAATAACAGATATCTACGTGAATAAGCCTCTTCATAGGCGAATGGAATTCATATTCGAGAAGCGGAAATAAAACTTAATATGCATCTTATAAATATATAATCATGTCTAGGATATTCTTAGAGTCTTGACAATCATAGTAGAACTTAAACGGAATTAGAAAGAGTGTATCAGAGTAGTAGAAACATCATGGGATTTCAAGAGAGATTCAGATAATAGCAAAACAATCTTGGCAACCAACCCACATCCACAGCCACCAACATCCTCAGCATCTCAACCTGAAAACATTTGAAAAAGAGGGGGCATGAGTACTAATGTACTCAGTGGGTTTTAGCAAAAACACTTTAATAACTTCAAGATATCCAATAATTAACTGACGGTATATGGAGAGCAAAACGGAAAAGACCTCCCCATATCCATAAAACCTTTTTGTTTTCTTTTTGGGCCCAACCTGGCTCAAACCTGATGTCAACTGCACCCTTAGGCATGCCATGGGATAGAAGAGGGGTTACCTCAAACATCCGAACGAGTTTGCGAGGGAAATAACCCAACAGTGACTCCCTTAAGTTCTGAGCTCAAATCCTGCTTAAATGAAATGCTAAGTTCCTTTCTTCCTTAACCTTGCTATCAAAACCAATCCTAGAGCACGTCTAGGCACTAATCCTTTGATATAACATGATCTCGGCCTATAAGGGATTTTACGCTACCTTAACAAGGCAATCCTTAATCCTTAACTATACGAGCTTTAACCAAGCATAAACATTCACATACAAGGAGATGAACGTAAATAATATACGAATTGTAACTAAAGACAATTCTAAACATTCATGGTAAACATAAACAATACTTTAATATTTCTAGCATTTCTTAGCATTTCTAGACATTCTAACATGCTTGAGAGCTCATTTAAAACATAATATCTTCCTTTCATTCCTTCCTTGTACAGAGATCAATCAGGCAGAGCAAAAATGCTTTATTGGATATCTCATTTGCCCTATATGCTTCTAGAGCTTAATAGCTCAAACTTTAGATGAGTATAGTTTTACCCACCTCGATCACGGAGCAGAAGATGAGGCAACGAGTTGATGATCCTTCTTCGAATTCCCACGAGGCTCACTTTCTCCTACAAAAGTCGAATTATCGACTTAGCGGCCTCCTTCAAAGATTTCTAACTAACAACACGAAATTAAATAATACCCAACTAAAATACCCTTAGCTAGGACTTAAACATGGATAGCACGACTTTATGACTTTATAAGGTTCCGAGAAGGATTTATTTTATTTAAGGAACTTCTTGTCTTGATTTCTCAATTTTTAGACGGAAAATAACTTGAATAGCTTATTCGAAATAAATCGGAAATAACTTGAATGCTTCTCTAAAATTTGAGCTTGAAAATAGCTTGGAAATAACACGATTTGAAAAGCTCGAAAAGCTCGGGAAGAGGGTATGAAAAATAGCCGGAAAAATTGGTGGAGAACAGCACGGAGAAGGGGGGCGCCGCGGCGCAGATAGGCGCCGGCGGGCAGCCCTCCGCCGCGGCGCAGGGGTGCGCCGGCGGGCTATGAGGGCCAAGTGGGGTGTGGCGCGGCGGTGCACCCCCCCTCCCCCCCCCCCCCCCCGCGGCGCTCTCTCCCTTTCTCTCTCTTTCGCCCAGTCTGGGCGATCTTCAACTGGGTTCTTCGTGTTCGTTGATTCTTTCGACGAACACGAAGAACACGAAGAACACTTTACCAAACTTTCCTAAAAACAACATGCTTAAAATCAACATGCAATGGCATGCTTTAACTTAAAAAGAATTTTGGCATTATAACGGCATACACACGATAATCCTCCTTAATAATTAGAATAACGACGAAATCTTTTAAATATAGCTTGAACGGAATTTAACGGAATAATCGAGGCTAATCTCAAGAATAATAATGACAGGAATAAAGCGAGAATTATAACGTAAACGTTATTAATTTGGAACTTCAATAAGAATCGAAATACAATTTATACGGAAGGTAAACGAGCAATAATGAAGAACGCGAAGAACGTAAAGAACGGAAAGTAAATGCGGAATTTAAAAGATGGAAAAGAAATAGAGCCGAGACCGACGAACAAGAATGGACGGGGTTAGGTGCGTCGAAGGAAGGTGGCTAGCTCGGCGTCTCGTCAAGTTGCAACGGCGGCAGAGCCACCTGCTACGACCCAACAGCGCCCCTAGCACATTTTCTCACCGCATCCCTTCCACGCCACTCCGCTCGTCGTCTTGCAGAACACTTACGAAGAACACTTTTTACTTCGACAGAACTTTCTCGGCTTTCAAAGCTTCTCACTCTCTCGATTTAGAAGTAAAATGGATGGTAAATGAGCAAAGGAATGCAAAGGGCTGATCCCTTATTTATAGGAGAAGATTTGGCTTCCCTTGGAAGCCATTGCAGTGTGGAAATACTGCGAAAGTTACCCCGGGTTCGGTTAAAAGATGCTTTATTCGATGTCGAGGTCCAAATGACTTCAGACACGAAATCTAAAAATACCGGGAGACTCGTTGGCTCGAATACTAGTGAACCAACTTGATTCGTGAAGAAGATGGGGTCATCAGAAGAAAGACGAGCAAAGATTCCCTTTTTGGAATTACTTTTTACTATTCACTCAGACTGACAGATTTTGCTCCCGAGCGTTCGATTGACCTCAGAATGGAAATCTGTGAATACCAACGGAATCCTTGAGTCATTTCCTATAAGAAGGGCCTGATAGAACTAGACTCGGATCAATGAGGAGGATTTCATAAAATTCGCAAAACACGAACGCACGCAAAAGTTACTATTCATTCGCCTTTTAAATACGTTTTTCATCACCGGGAACTCAAATGACTTCAGAATTAAAATCCGAAAACACCGGTATACTCCTTGAGTTAAAACCTTTCTAACGAGACCACGAATGGCCATAAAAGAATTAAGATCATATTTTCCGAAAAGACGATTTTCACGAAAACTGACTCTTAAAGTCGTGACTGACATCCAACCTTAATTAACTTATTTAAATTTCTTCCTTAACTGATTAATTAACATTAACAATTCTCTTAAACCTTATCCAAAAATATGGGGTGTTACATCCTACCCCCCTTAAAGAAAATTTCATCCCGAAATTTACTAACCATGATAAGCAATATCAGGGTACTTCTTGAGCAGCTCGGATTCAAGTTCTCAGGTTGCCTCCTCTGAACCATGATGGTTCTAGATTACTTTCACGAGGTTGATCTCCTTATTCCTCAACTTCTGGATCTTTCGATCCACAATGGCCTGTGGTTTTTCTTCATAGGCTAAGTCCTCATTTAGGACTATCTCTTCCTTGCTAATCACGTGCTTTGGATCAAACACGTACTTTCTCAACATTGAGACATGAAAGACGTCATGAACGTCACTCAAGTTGGGTGGTAAGGCCAACCTGTAGGCTACTTCATTCACCTTTTCTAGAATCTCAAAAGGTCCGATAAATCTGGGCCTTAACTTGCTTTGTTTGCCAAAACGAACTACTCCTCTTGACGGAGTCACCTTCAAGAACACTTTATCTCCAACAGAAAAACTGAGCTCCGTTCTTTTCTTGTCCGCATAAGCCTTTTGTCTATCTTGAGCCTCCTTGATTCGTTGACGAATAAGCTCGATCTTCTGGACAGCTTCCTGGACCATTTCAGGCCCAAGTATCCTTCTCTCTCCAACTTCATCCCAATACAAGGGCGATCTACACTTCTTTCCGTACAGGGCTTTATAAGGGGCCATGCCGATCGATGACTGGTAGCTGTTGTTATACGCAAACTCTACCAAAGGCAGTAATTCCTCCCAACTGCTTCCTTGATCGATGACTACTCCTCTAAGCATGTCTTCCAGAATTTAGTTAGTCCTTCCGGACTGGCTATCCGTTTGAGGATGAAATGCTGTGCTGAAATTGAGCTTTGATCCCATTGCATCTTGTAGGCTCCTCCAGTATCTTGATGTAAATCTTATATCACGATCCAATGTAATCGAGACCGGCACTCCGTGTAAACGCACAACTTCCTTAACATACAGCTGGGCTAATTGATCTAGCCCATCCATCATCTTAACAGCAACAAAATGGGCTGATTTAGATAATCGATCAACGATTACCCAAATAGCGGTATTCCCCCAATTAGACTTTGGCAAACCTACGACAAAGTCCATATTGATGTGATCCCACTTCCATTCAGGAATTTCTAAGGGTTGAAGCAAACCAGAAGGTTTTTGATGCAAAGCTTTCACTTGTTGACAGTTTAAACACCTTTTCACGAAGGCGGCTATCTCTCTTTTCATGTTATTCCACCAGAAGTTCCTCTTGAGGTCTTGGTACATCTTGGTGCTTCCGGGATGTGCTGTATATGGCGTGTCATGTGCTTCGCACATGATTTCCTCCTTTAGTTTTTCCTTGCTCGGCACACAAAGCCTTCATTTGAATAAGAGCGCGTTATCGGCGGCTTCTGCGAAATCTTGCGAGCTATCAGATCGTGCTTCTAGCCTTTTCTTTTCGAGAAACTCGTCTCCTCTCTGGGCTTCAATTATCCTTTGCCTTAGGTCGGGCTGAGCGACTATTGTGGCGACTTGAGCTTGAATAGTCTCGGGTGGTGTTAGCACCTCGATCCTTAACTTCTCGAACTCTTTGCGAAGATCCTCCTGAACTAGAATGAGTCCTCACTCTGCCTTCTCTTTCCTACTTAGGGCATCTGCTACCACATTCGCCTTGCCTAGGTGGTAGTGAATTGTGCAGTCGTAATCCTTTACAAGTTCTATCCATCTTCTCTGCCTCATGTTAAGATCCTTTTGCTCGAAGAAATACTTCAAGCTCTTGTGATCTGAGAAGATCTCACACTTAGCTCCGTAGAGATAGTGCCTCCAGATCTTCAGCGCATGAATTGACTGCTGCTAGCTCTAAGTCATGCGTAGGGTAGTTCTTCTCGTGATTCTTAAGCTGCCTTGAAGCATAAGCAATCACCTTTCCTTTCTGCATCAACACTGGGGCTGTGGTTAGCATCTTCTTCAAAGTTTGGAAACTTTCCTCGCACTCAGGCATCCACTTAAACTTGGAGTCCTTCTTTAGCAATCGCGTCATGGGCTTGGATATAGTCGAGAATCCTTCGATGAATCTACGATAATATCTAGCGAGCCCTAGAAAACTTCTTATCTCATTCACGCTCTTTGGAGACTTACAGTTGCTTACAGCTTCAATCTTAGCTGGATCCACCTTAATTCCTTCTACTGAAACTATATGACCTAAAAACATAATTTCCTTGAGCCAAAACTCACACTTACTAAACTTAGCATAAAGCCTTTCTCTTCTTAACGTCTCCAGCACCACTCTTAGGTGCTCTTGATGCTTCTTTTCATCCTTGGAATAGATGAGGATATCATCTATAAAAACTAGAACAAACTTATCTAGATACGGGTGAAAAATCCGGTTCATTAAATCCATGAACACTGCTGGGGCGTTGGTCAATCCGAATGACATTACCAAAAACTCGTAATGCCCATAGCGAGTTCTAAAAACAGTCTTAGGTATATCCTCCTTTCGAATATTCAACTGATGATACCCAGATCTTAAGTCTATCTTGGAGAAGACACTTGCTCCCTTGAGCTGATCAAAGAGATCGTCTATTCTTGGGAGAGGGTATCGATTCTTGATGGTTAGCTTATTAAGCTCTCTATAGTTGATGCACATTCTCAATGTACCATCCTTCTTCTTTACGAACAAGATTGGAGCTCCCCAAGGTGGCACACTAGGTTGGATAAAACCTAGGTCTAATAACTCTTGCAGTTGAACTTTGAGTTCTTGCAACTCCTTAGGCGCCATTCTGTAGGGAGCTTTTGAAACTGGGGCGGCTCCTGCTTCCAACTTGATGGCGAACTCTATCTGCCTGTCTGGAGGCAGTCCTGGCAGCTCCTTTAGGAATACGTCGGGGTATTCTCTTACGATTGGAACGTCTTCGATTGAAAGCTCTCCTTCCTATTTCCTATTTAGATTAACTGAAAATGCTTGGCAGCTATTCTTACTTATCATCTTAGTGGACTTCAGGACGGATATCGTTGGGACTCTGGTTCCCAGCCTTGATCCGTAGACCTTCATCTCGGGTTTTCCGGGTGGTCGAAACACCACTTCCCTCTCGGGGCAGCTTATGGAGGCATAAGCTGAGGTAACCAATCCATTCCTAGGATTATATCAAAGTCCTGAATCTTTATCACATAAAGATTTGACTTAAAGGTTTCCCCTTCTATGTTCAATTCTAGGTTAGAGCAGACCTTCCTAGACATCATTCTCTTTCCAGAGGGATACTTATTTTAAGAGCATACTTAGCATTGTCGGGTTTTATCTTCAGTTTCTTACACACAGATTCAGCTAAAAATGAATGCGATGCTCCAGTATCGAAGAGAGCTAAAACTGGCGTCTCGAGGAGGGTAACCATACCTGCCAGATTACCTGGGGCTTTAGCAGCTTGCTGCTGATTGAGAGCATAAGTACGAGCTGGCTGAGGTGGCCTTTGTTCTTGATTAGACTTTTGATCTCGTCCTTGGTTCGACCTTGGATTCATCCCCGGCCTTTGACCCTGAGGTCCTCCTTACTGCAGCCTTGGCTGATTTCCAGGAAGTTGCTGAAGCGGCTGCGGATATATGGGTTGTTGTGGTGTTTGGGATCGTCTGTTGTTTCCTTTAGGACACTCTCTCTTGAAGTGTCCCTCCTCACCATAATTGTATTACCCGATTTGATTTGCTCGGCAGGCTCCGAGGTGCGTCCTTCCGCACTTTCGACACGGCCTCAGGTTAGGGTTATGGTTTGGATGACTTCGAGGTACCCCTGACTCTCGGTTCTGCCAGTGGGGTTTCTTTCCTCTGTCATCTCTTCTTCCTCCTTCCCATTTTCTTTTTCCCTTTGGATCATTAGTTGACTGAGGGGGTCGAACTTTCTCTCAAAGAAGAATGGCTTCTATGCTTAAGGCTTTGGCTAAGGTTCGAGCATAAGACATGTCTTCTTGCCCAGCGAGGGCTATGCCAATCTCGGATCTAAGTCCTTTCTTGAACTTGCGTGCTTTCTTCCCATCTGTGTCCACTAGATGTGGAGCATGCCTTGACAACTGATTGAATTCTCTGTAGTATTCTGACACTGTCTTATTTCCTTGCTTTAGGTTCCAGAATTCCATCTCTTTTGCCTCTCGATAACAATCCGGGATGTACTTCTGATATAAGTCGTGCTTGAAATCTTCCCAACTATAGTCCTCTCATTGCTCTGGGGTTATGGTCCTTCGAATGGACTCCCACCAGTAGTCCGCATCGTCCGTCAGCATAAAAAGAGCGCAACTTAACTTCTCTTCTTCCGAACAAGCTATGAAATCGAAAATTCGCTCTAAGGAGCGAACCCATTTTTCAGCATCCATTGGATCTCCTAAACTATTAAACGATGGAGGGTTGTGTTTGAGAAACACACTTTCGGCTCTTGGGCCAGGGTTTGGGACTTGCTCGGGTTCGTTCTCATCTTCATTTTCAGTTTGACGTCTTCGAGGCGGTATCCTAAAGAACTAGATATTAGCAACGTTGATTGAATTCGCACAATTGCAAGGATGCCTTTCGATAAGATCTTTAATTTACGCAAGATAGATCAAACAAGATGGAATTTTAAATGATATTCAAGCATAATGGGGAAAATTGCCTCATTATTAGGACTTTGGCATCGATATCATAACGGAAGTTATGGGTTACAAACAGAGTAGGGCAGTCTCTTGGAAAATTCACTGCCACTATTAGAGTCTAGAGAGGTTAAAGCATATATTACATATTAGAGTTTTGGTTAAAGTGGATTGAACGGACATCAGAAAATCAGACAGACAACAGATAGATCAGACAACTAGGTATTTTAACAGCAACACCTCCTACACTTCCTACTAACGCTCAATCATAAGTCGGGCCCTTCCCCTTCTCCTTGCATGGCGATCCTACTTCCTCTTTACCCTCCTCCGGGTCCTCTTCTTCTTCTTCCTCGTCTCCAACTTCAACTGTCTATGGGACGCTGAACTTGAACGTTCTCATGCGGATGCTCCCTGTCCCAGACCCTGAGAAGCGGACACAGGAGTCCACTGGTTCATTTGAGGAGTGCAGGAAAATAGGGACTCGGTGTGATTCACGATCCGGACACTTGAGGGTCCCGCTCCTGAGGTTCCTTCGTCGTGAGAGTGTGGCGCTTGAAATCCCGGGGGACTATTGAGAGTCGCCCTTTGCAGTTCTAACTCTACCACGAGAGAGGGGTTTTGCTCGTCTGCTTGCTGCTCGGCTAAGGCGTGCACGTGGCCATACTCCGACACCCAACGAGCCATCAAGGCTGATGAGAACTCTGTCAGATTTTCGATTTCAGCATACGTCTCGGGATCACGGGTGATCGTGCTTTGCAGGATACGGTACATCGTAGGCCTCCAAGCAGGTGGCGCATGCTCACACATGCGGATGCACGTTTCCAAGTCGGATACGCTTCCGGGCTCTCCTCCGTAGCCATTTGCCCAAGCCCATCTTTCAAGGTACCTTGCCATATAAGATAGCAACTGCTCGTTGCCATTCCATGTCTCCCTTCTGAACCTCTCGACCCTTTCTTGCACAGGGTGAAAAAGAGGCACACTTTTCCTAGCTGTCGAGCGACGCTTAACCATCTAGAAGAGAATAACTTAATCAGTCTAGATTATAAAAGGGAGACCTAAGGTCCTCCTGAGATCATACTAACGTCTAGATTAATCTTGCATGCATAGCTCCTTTTTAATAAGCAGTTGACAATTTTATAAAAATTTTGGTGCCCGAAGTCTTTAAACATACATGTTTACCTTTTCTTTGAGTTAAAATTTCGAGAAATGAATTTAAGCCTTTTTGGGATCGAAAAATCTTTTCACAAACTTTCCATCTTGGAAATCATCTTACCTGAACACCTTTTACTCTTATCCATAAAACAAGTATGCTTGCTCAAATCTTTTCCCTTCCTGTATTCCAAAAATCATGAATCCAACATCCTAAATTTCTATACTATCATACATTGATTTTTGGTTGAGGATACGAGGGTGATGGCGAGCTGTGGGTTGCTACTTTAACTCATCAAAGAACAACTTATATTCACATAAATACTTAGCTTAACTTAAATAAAGAGACAGGTATGCAGAGTTGCAAGCCTGCTCTGATACCATCTGTAACAGCCCGGTCCCGAGATAGGAATTAACGAATGGGGACGGGGTGTTATTAAGGGATTAATGAATAAGGTCGGAAGATTAATGAAAAAGGTTAAGAATAATGATATGCTTTGAAAGATAGATGGTGATACTCGGGTTTACTTGATTAAGATGAAAACATGCTTTAGCCGAATAAAACGGCTAACTAATCAGATACCAATAAGCATAGACCCGATCATAGGTCAAAGCGAATAACAGATATCTACGTGAATAAGCCTCTTCATAGGCGAACGGAATTCATATTCGAGAAGCGGAAATAAAACTTAATATGCATCTTATAAATATATAATCATGTCTGGGATATTCTTAGAGTCTTGAAAATCATAATAGAACTTAAACGGAATTAGAAAGAGTGTATCAGAGTAGCAGAAACATCATGGGCTTTCAAAAGAGATTCAGATAATAGCAAAACAATCTTGGCAGCCAACCCACATCCACAGCCACCAACATCCTCAGCATCTCAACCTGAAAACATTTGAAAAAGAAGGGGCATGAGCACTAATGTACTCAGTGGGTTTTAGCAAAAATACTTTAATAACTTCAAGATATCCAATAATTAACTGACGGTATATGGAGAGCAAAACGCAAAAGCCCTCCCCATATTCGTAAAACCTTTTTCTTTTCTTTTTGGGCCCAACCTGACTCAAACCTGATGTCAACTGCACCCTTAGGCATACCATGGGATAGAAGAGGGGTTACCTCAAACATCCGAACGAGTTTGCGAGGGAAATAACCCAGCAGTGACTCCCTTAAGTTCTGAGCTCAAATCCTGCTTAAGTGAAACGCTAAGTTCCTTCCTTCCTTAACCTTGCTATCAAAACCAATCCTAGAGCACGTCTAGGTACTAATCCTTTGATATAACATGATCTCGGCCTATAAGGGATTTTACGCTACCTTAACAAGGCAATCCTTAATCCTTAACTATATGAGCTTTAACCAAGCATAAACATTCACATACAAGGAGATGAACGTAAATAATATACGAATTGTAACTAAAGACAACTCTAAACATTCATGGTAAGCATAAACAATACTTTAATATTTCTAGCATTTCTTAGCATTTCTAGACATTCTAACATGCTTGAGAGCTCATTTAAAACATAATATCTTCCTTTCATTCCTTCCTTGTACAGAGATCAATCAGGCAGAGCAAAAATGCTTTATTGGATATCTCATTTTTCCTATATGCTTCTAGAGCTTAATAGCTCAAACTTTAGATGAGTATAGATTTACCCACCTGAATCACGGAGCAGAAGATGAGGCAATGAGTTGATGATCCTTCTTCGAATTCCCACGAGGCTCACTTTCTCCTACAAAAGTCGAATTATCGACTTAGCGGCCTCCTTCGAAGATTTCTAACTAACAACACGAAATTAAATAATACCCAACTAAAATACCCTTAGCTAGGGCCGAGGGGGGTATGGTGCACGGCGCACCCCCCCCCCCCTCCCCCCTCACGGGGCTCTCTCCCTTTCTCTCTCTTCCGCCCAGTTCTGAGTGATCTTCAACTGGGTTCTTCGTGTTCATTGATTCTTTCGACGAACATGAAGAACACTTTACCAAAATTTCCTAAAAACAACATGCTTAAAATCAACATGCAACGACATGCTTTAACTTAAAAAGAATTTTGGCATTATAACGGCATACACACGATAATCCTCCTTAATAATTAGAATAACGATGAAATCTTTTAAATATAGCTTGAACGGAATTTAACGGAATAATCGAGGCTAATCTCAAGAATAATAATGACATGAATAAAGCGAGAATTATAATGTAAATGTTATTAATTTGGAACTTCAATAAGAATCGAAATACAACTTATACGGAAGGTAAACGAGCAATAATGAAGAACACGAAGAACGTAAAGAACGGATAGTAAATACGGAATTTAAAAGACGGAAAAGAAATGGAGTTGAGACCGACGAACAAGAATTGACGGGGTTAGGTGCGTCGAAGGAAGGTGGCTAGCTCGGCGTCTCATCGAGTCGCAATAGTGGCAGAGCCGCCTGCTACGACCCAACGGCACCCCTAGCACATTTCCTCACCGCATCCCTTCCACGCCACTCCGCTCGTCGTCTTGCAGAACACTTACGAAGAATGCTTTTTACTTCAACAGAACTTTCTCGGCTTTCAAAGCTTCTCTCTCTCGATTTAGAAGTGAAATGGATGGTAAATGAGCAAAGGAATGCAAATGGGTGATCCCTTATTTATAGGAGAAGCTTTGGCTTCCCTTGGAAGCCATTGCAGTGTGGAAATACTGTGAAAGTTACCCCGGGTTCGGTTAAAAGATGCTTTATTCGATGTCGAGGTCCAAATGACTTCAGACACGAAATCTAAAAATACCACGAGACTCGTTGGCTCGAATACTAGTGAACCAACTTGATTCATGAAGAAGACGGGGTCGTCAGAAGAAAGACGAGCAAAGATTCCCTTTTTGGAATTACTTTTTACTATTCACTCAGACTGATAGATTTTGCTCCCGAGCGTTCGATTGACCTCAGAATGGAAATCTGTGAACGCCAACGGAATTCTTGAGTCATTTCCCATAAGAGGGGCCTGAAAGAACTAGACTTGGATCAACGAGGAAGATTTCGTAAATTTCGCAAAACACGAACGCACGCAAAAGTTACTATTCATTCGTCTTTTAAATATGTTTAATCACCGGGAACTCAAATGACTTCAGAATTAAAATTCAAAAACACCGGCATACTCCTTGAGTTAAAACCTTTCTAGCGAGATCACGAATGGCCATAAAAGAATTAAGATCATATTTTCCGAAAAGACGATTTTCACGAAAACTGACTCTTAAAGTCGTGACTGACATCCAACCTTAATTAACTTATTTAAATTTCTTCCTTAACTGATTAATTAACATTAACAATTCTCTTAAACCTTATCCAAAAATCTGGGGTGTTACAATGAATGTATGTGAGTGGCCTCCATTTAGATTCATGTGTTACTTAATGTGTGATTAGGTTTGCTCATTATGTATGTGTATTTGATCCATGAGACCTTTTACTTGTATTTTGAGATAAGTATGAGTATTAGGCTTGTCAATGGTGATTTGGGACCTTAGAAGGTTTGAGTGAAATAGTTACTAGAGATAGTGAGTTTTGCACTTGCTTGTCTACTATGTGTTTGAGAAAATGCTAAGATGATATTTTGCCCAAATCATGATTGAAGAGAGGAGAGATATGTGAATCATATGGTTTTGAGAATATCTTGATCAAGGATCTAGCACCCTAAAACCCCTCCTTTTATTATCCCTTTTTAAATCTTTCATTTGAAGTGTTTACTAGTTTACATTCAAGAGTACACTTGTGAAATTGGTGAACTTGGAACAAAACATTTGTGGCTAAAATGATGTTTGTTTAGATAGTTAATGTAACTTGAGCCAACATTACTTGCATTGTTAGATCATAACTCATATTCTTTGTGGTTCGACTCGTATCATTGTTTGCTACATTCGTGTACACTTGCACTTGGCACGATCTATAATTTGAGGTATAAAATACGTCATCAGGTGACCTACTATTAGAGTGGTATACTCGTGACAAAAGGTTATAAGTAAAAGAGTCAACTTATTTTGTAGCCATTGAGAATTTTAAAAAACATATTTTAGCCAGCTATTTTTAAATATATAAATATTAGTCATTTTGGACAAAAATACCCTTTCCTCATTTTTTAAATAATTGATAATAAAGAAAAAAAAGGCGCGTTGGTCCTGGCGCGCAGGTGCGCACGCGCATCGGGAGCCCTGCACCTGCATGCACACCCACCACACTCGACTGAGTGCGCAGGTGCGCGCACGCATCAACAGCCCCACACCCGTGCGCGCTAGACTCGCGCAGGTGCACGGGCGTGCGTCGGCAACCCCCCACTTAACCACGCACGCACATAATTTTATTTTTTCTTTTTTTTTAGACAAATTCTTTAAATAAAGGGTATTGTAGAAAAGTTGGACAAAATAATAATATTTCACAAAAAGTGGCTTAAAAAGGTTTTTTTTTTTTTTACTGGCTACTTTGACATATTGTCACTAAGTAAAATTCGCACAAATCTTTAAGTATAGATTGTTACACAATTTTTTAAATATGATTTACAGTCCATATATGTTAGCAGGGTATTGCAACCAGTGGAGACCCTCAAGTAGTGGGTTATTCTTGTAAAAAAAATAGGAAGAATAAAAAATAAAAATTGTATTTTGAATAAATAAAGTTAAATGAATTCGTTGAAAATCAATTTCACTGGAGATGAGGAGTCGGAATGAATTTGAGGATGAATTTGAATTGAATTTGTAGATTTTAATTATTTTGGCTTCTAACAAAATTTTGATCAAATTGCTCCTTTAACTTTTTAAAAGGTATCAAGATGGTCCTTTCGTTGCTCCCTCAACAGACGAACATTAACGTCCATCCATTGAGGAAGTAGCGAAAGACCATTGTCATACATATTTTAAAAAATTTATAGGAGCAATTTGGGCCAAACTTTGATTCCAAAGACATTAGAATTGACAAATAATTAAAAATAAAAATATTGAAATAAAAATAAAATATTTATTTTTTTCAAAAACTAACTTATAAACTTATAAAAAATATTTATTTTTTAAATTAGTTTTTAAAATATATTTAGGTTTTTTAAAAATACAAATATTTAGTTTCAGTAAAAAGTATGTTACTATGTGAAAAATCTAAGTGTTTGTGGAAAAATTAATGTGTATTTTTTCTAGCTCCATTACTATTTTCATCTAAGAAATAGTCAATATAATCCAAGTTTTAACCTAGAGTGGCCTATTTGAGTCAAAGAGTCAAGGAAATGGCAACGAGCTCCCCCACGTAATAGTCGAAGAGCTACGTGAACATTTTCCCAATTTTATATTAAAAGTTTAAAACTACATATTTTATTTTTAGGGAAAATAGTAAAATGCCCCCCTCAATTATTCCTTAGGGTCTCACCTTTCTAAAATGTCATTGCACACCCTTATATGGATATAAAATTTAATAACGTTAAACACACAATAATATAAATATTTCTATCATACTTGAATCTTTACACATACTTTCACACAAAATTAATTTAAATACATTTTTACAATTAATTAACCAAAATCACAAAAAAATAATAATAATAAATACACACAAAATTTATTAATAAAATAATAAATACAGAATAACAATATTATATTAAAAAATTCAATATTTTTAATGTGTGTGTGTGTGTGTGTATAAATAGATAATTTGAAATCATTTTAATCTAAAAATTATTAAATATTCCAAGTTTAAGTTATCAGTATTTAAACCAATACTTTATTCTGCTTCGCCGACTACTAGTCTTGTTCAGTTTGATATTTTTAGATCATAACGATATTGGACAATGGAGATTTCGAGAAAAAATATCTACTACTATATAAAAAGAGCCATGTTTTATAAAATTTGATCTTCCTATTATATCCCTATCGTTACTTTAATTTAAGGGTAATATTGTTATATATATTATATATAATATTTAATGAAATATAATATTATTATAATTTAATTTTTAAAAAGGTAATGATCTTATATACTATGTATTACAAAAAATATATATTATAATATACTATATTAAGTTACATATTAAACAAAGGAGATACACTACGTCACAATTTGTTTTTTAATTCCAACAAAGAAATAAAAAATTTCTTCTTTATCGATTGAAAAAAATAAATTCAGATGGATTTTAACTTTTGATAATTTCATGTAAGATTTTGTTATTTAGTTTTCTCATTTTTTTTGGATTTTTATGAATATAATTAAGGCCTTAATTATTGGGTGACTTTGGAAGTTGATGGACAAAATTCTGCAAGTTAATGATGTTGTCGGGTGACTAAATGTCTATGCCGGCATCTAAATTTAGTCAAATAACATGTATACATACTTTGCAAGAAATTATGTCGCCCTTTTTCAATTAGTAGACATAGTTAAACACCTAAGAAGTTCTTGAACTTGTTCACGGTATTTTTCTCTCAAATTTTCTTTTTCATGTAATCTACATAAATGCATATTATATTTCATTTATTTTTAAATAATATTAAATTTTATTTCACCTTTTTAGACCGCTAAGATTTTCAAAAACTATCATGAAGGATTTAAAATATATAAACTAAGTCAAACATAAAAAATACAAGAATACAAACAAATAAAAAATTAACGAAATTAATAAATCATCAAAGAAATTTCATTTCATAATAGAATTTTCTTTAAAGAAAAATGTTTGTTTAGTTCCTCGAATAATGTCTTTGTCCAGATCTCTTCATCACAAGCTTCTGGTAATAAGAGCAAAGCAAAAATTATGATATAAATGCAATATTTCCAAAAAGAATTGAGAAGAAAAAAATATAGAATACATCTATAGTTCGAAATATTTTGTCGCATAGATTGAAATTGAGTGAATTGATAAAGGACCACATAAATATTGATTGTTGGCAAGGAAAAGCGTACGTCGATGGTGAAATTTAGAGACATGTCTAAAATTATTGTTGAGAGAAAATGGAGAAGAAAAGAGAGAGTGGTGAAGAATGACGCCTACCACTTTTTCCTAGAGGCATATCTTGATTGACGGTGAAATTTTAAAGCAAAATATTAAATTGTGTTTTGCTGATATAAAATGGATAGGAAAAGAGAGATGATAAAGAGCGGCCGGAGCTCAAATTTTTACACTAGATTCATAAATCAAATGTGAAAGAGAGAGATTTGCTCTTTTATGTAGAAAATCTATGAGCTTATTGAGTTGGGTATGCATGAGCTTGAGATAAAGCTTAATAGCTACTCAAGTAACTCTAGCTCGACTCAGTTAACTACGAATGAAATTCGATTATGTTATGAATCAATCACGAGTTGAGTTGACTCACTTAAATTCCCACTTAGATCTCTTCAAAGACCACCTTAACCAAAACACATGATTTGTCAAAATAAATGACAAACAATTAAGTGCACATAATTGCACCAACAACAAAAATTTTAATTTCAATTAAATATTATTATTTACAAATTTAACATATTAAATTCAATAAAATTATAAATCTTGTTTGTAATTATATATTAATTACAAATTATAAAATTTGTAGGAAGTTCAAATTGGAGTTATAATAGTTAAAGATTATATAATCTCTTTTGTTAAGATCATTTGTGGTCAACATAATCTATTTAATCTCTAATTGTGTAATAGCATTTACAGAAGTTGATACAATGTATCATATACATCCTATATAAAAAAATTGATAAATAAATGGTAAAATGTTGAAAAAGATGCATTCAATAACATTGAAAATAAAATACAATACAATTTTATAATGTTTAATTATAGAATAAAAATTAGCAAACAAAAAAAAGTTTAGTAGTAAGTACAGTTATTTCTAATAGAATTTTTCCATAATTTCTTTCTAATAGAATTTTTCCATAATTTCTATTTCTTCTTCTTCTTCTTCTTCTTCTTCTTCTTCTTCTTCTTATTATTATTATTATTATTATTATTATTATTTTGAATGCATGTCATATATTAGAGAAAATATTAGGACTTACAGTCTTACAAATTATTTTCTTAGTCTTACAAATTATTTTGTTTCAACATGCATAACTATTTAATGTATCAACATATAATATAGACAAAACACATCATTAGGTCCATATAATTCTATGTTTTGTTTCAATGAGTCTCTGTACAATTTTAATGTTTTATTAAGTCCTTCTACTTTGACAATACACTCTTTTAGGTCATTGTACTATTTTATTTCTATAGATTCCTTGTACAATTTTTTATTTTAATTAGTAAATCCTTCTACTTCGTATATTTGATATCATTAAGTCTTTAATTATCTAATAAAAATAACATAATCTACATTTTTTAATTATTTAAATAATTAACTCAAGATATTAAATATTTTTTTATGCATTTATGTGTAATAATATATTTAAATAATGAAAAAATTGGTCTCTTAGCCCACTGATGTCGATCCATTTGTCATATGCATTTTAATTTTATTTTTCTATTTCTATATTTTATAGATAAATTATAGTAATAATTTTTTATTAGAAAAATAATTCACTAACTAATAACACTAATCAAGCTTAATTTCATATAATACAAAAAAAATATTAAAACCCATGAATTAATTTCCAGAACAGGACGATGACCGTTTATATTTCTTTTTCATCTTCTAATTAGATTCTCATTTTTTTAATTATTGATCAAAGTTTTATTAGTAATCTATAATAATTGGATTAGGTTAAATAATAAAAAAATAATAAATTAATTCATTAGTTCTGTCAAACATTGACCTCTTTTTTTTTCTTCTTCTTTTTTTTTAGTGAAATAAAGAATTGGTAATATGAAATAAAAAAGTAAAATGATCTATAAAATATAAAAACTGCAGAGGGATCTCTTGAAATAAAATAAAAATGTATAGGGACTTGAGAAAATAGATTTTGTAAGTAGAAAGACCTATTAAAATAAAAAAAGTTTGTAAAGAGACCTATCGAAATAAAACATATAGGAGTACAAGGACCTGAGAATGTGTGTTTTACTTATAATATATGTATATTATTGTATTTGCATAATTTATTGCATATATTATTTACTTATATATATTTGTCACGACCCCAAATTAATATCTGATTAATATGAAGTGTGACTGGCACGACTCGATCCCAATGAAGGATGGATCAAGGCGCGAACCAGAAATAATTAAATAAAGGAATAAACTACCGTATTCCAGGAACGATAATTTACTGTGAACTCTAATTCATAAGTGAGTTTCAATTCACAAAATATAACTGAAGAAATAAATACCTCAGAGTAGCAAAAAGGTATCATCGAGTTCAAGACATACTGAAGACTTGACTCGGTTATACTAAAGTAGCGGAAGCAAAATAACATAACGAAATACAGGAAATATTCTGAGTCCTGTACAAAACGACTTTCTTTCCCAGCACTTCACCCTGCACCATCAACCCTCAACCTGCACATTTTAAAAAAAACAAACATGCAGGGCTGAGTACAAGTATACTCAGTGAACACATTGCCAAGAATATCATAATACATATCTGATATTATGAACGTTCATCAAAACTGTTTTATTATCATGCATCATCTGAGTAAACACACAGGGGTTTTTATCTGAAAAGGCCCTATGTTTTACTAAATCATTTTCTGTCTTTGCGCGCGCTTTTCTGTTGTATGATCATCCATATCCCAACTGTGTGCCAAGGAATAGCTCCGCTCAGCCTTTTCCGCACATGTCGAGGAATAGCTCCGCTCAGCCTTTTCCACGAATACATATCTGAACTAAACTCCGAGGAATAGCTCCGCTCAGCCTTTTCCAAGAACGTTTAGCACCGTCGATGTCTTAGTCAAGAATAGCTCCGCTCAGCTTTTCTCTCTTCCTAATATCACCGACTCAAGTGTGCACTAACCTCGGTTAACATGCTAAGTTAGCACGAGGCCCGATCGATTTAACAGTTAGAAACCCCTTGCGAGCTAACTAAATACGGATAAGGATATCATAGAAAACAAATATTTTATGCATGACAATCATTTATTTGCATCAGAATAATTAACTGCGGGTGAGTAAAAACTTAAATCATTATTTGGACTAAGAGTCCGTTGAAAAAGAAAGCCCACCTTTCACCGACGTTTTAATTACTGCAGCTGCTAATTCCCCACTGGTCTTATTCGTTGCGGATCTGCTAGCCTTCAGTAGATAAAAATACACTTAGCATGTTGATCCAAATCCGATAGGACTCAACACGAAACGAAGGCCTATTTGAGTCTAGTATCCGTTCTAAATTTTATCTTAGCTTAAGGGTTATTCTCAACCCTAGCTATTATACATATTAAGGCATACATCATCATCATTTAAGGTATCAACAATACCTTAACATCATCGCAATTAGACTCTAGCAACAGAATCAACATTAAGCCCATAGACTAAACATGGTTCCGCACAACGTCTATCTTTGCAAAATTGTCTGATTTGACTCACTAAGGTATAGGGATTGTACCATATACCAACGGAAAACCACGGGAGTCTAGTTTACGGCTAAATTTATGGTGACTCAAGATGATAAATAACAAAAAAGTTATGATCATTTTACTAAAACGTGGCAGAATTGCCAGAATTTCCGAAATCAAACTCGTGACCTGACTTTGAAGATTTTTCACGATCGATTCGGGAAGAGTTACGGACTGGGCTATATACCATTAGAAAGCCACGGAAGTCTAGAATTTTTACAAATTTACAGTGGCTTAAAATGATGACAAATGAAACGGATATACCCGTTTTACCAAAAGGTAGCGAAACTGTCCCGAATTTCCAAAACAGAATATATGACCTAACTTCGCCGATTTTTCATAAATTCCTCAGAACGAATTAGGGAATGGGATTTATACCATTGGAAATCCAATTAAGTCTAGTTTTTGGCAAAATTTACGGTGTCTCAATCGGACGTAAAACGAGGGAGTTATGCTCGTTTAACCGGAGGGTGGCAAATCTGCCGAACCGCGCGCGAAATGCACGAACTCAAACAAAACATATCTAAAAACTCATTTCTAAATCATTTAACATGCTTTGAAACACCAAACCTCAATCCAACATGTTTAAACATTAATCAACAGGTTATCTCAAAATCTTTGCAACACAAATATATATATATATCTCGCATGAAAAAAAACTGGAACATAAATCATGCAACAATATAACTCCAAGTTTTCGAAATACCTTTCAAAAGTCGAAAATGGAGATGAAGAAGATGAAGTCACAGCTGGTGTTCCTCCCTCTCACTCTCTCGTAAATTTTGAAGAAGAAAGGAACGAAAAAGAAGAAGAAGAAGAAGAAGAAGAAGAAGAAGAAGAAGAAAAAGAAAGAAATGAAGGTGAAGAAAGGTGGCAGCTCTCTCTCTTGGCAATAGATATATACCAAACAAATATCTATTTTTACTATTCCTAATATGGATAATTAAGAGCAAATCAAACATGTTTATCCACTTTTTAAATTTGGATAATTGAAAAGGGGACAAAAACTCACGTGGGAGACATGGCTTCCCCATACTTAGTTGACTTTAGCTTAATTTTTTTTTTACAACAAATATATATATAAAAAACCATGCATAGATTTATTATGTTATCCACTTGCCAAATTGGATATATGAAAGGAAAAAAAAACGTGGGGCATGGTTACACAATCTTGGTTGATTAAAAAAAAATATACTCGGTTGTTCGGTTATCGTGATATTTTCCGTCTCCGGAAAAATTCCAAACTAAACCGATATTGTTAAATAATTCACTTACTTTAAAACAATAATTTATCAAAAATTATTGATTTTAAAACACTGCTTTAAAAATACTGGTTTTAAAATTTCTCGATAATTAAAACGTCCAAAACTTAGAGAATATCTAATTCTCTTAACTTGAGCATCTCGTTTAAATTATCTAAATTTAAACAATTGCATGACTGGAGAATATCTGAGTCTCCCAGTCCTGAAATTAATTATCGGAATATCTGATTCACGATAATCACGCACCGTAAATAAAATAGGAATCGAATTTATCTGAAATTACGATTCCGGCTTTCCATACAGAAAAGGAGATAAACCCTAACTGAAATATTTAATCCACCTACGGAATTTTAATTGACCTTGAATTCATGGAACTTAACGGATACTTCCGACCCTAATCTGACTGAAAATTACTATACTAAATAGTAATTGCAACAATTTACTGCAGTTAAGCAGTAATTAATTTACGGGGTATTACAATATTATATCCACATCATTAGTTATAGCTATTCTGGAGATTTAGCATAAATTCAAAGAAAGTGAAATGGTTGCAATTAAAAGTACATATGGAGTTTTGAAGACTTTAAACATAACTATCATGCACGAAAAAGCCTAAAGCAACTAAAGTGAGAGAAAGGAAAAAAAATACAAATTGTAGGCTTCTGAAGTGCAAGAAGAGACAAAACACACAAGAGTAAAAGTATTGAAGATTAAATTAAGATCAAACTAGAAAAAAATTAATTTTTAATGTGAATATATAGATTCACATTATAAATAATATAAACATCCTTGATTATTACTAATATTTCAAATTTTTGTTGATTCATTACATATTTCTACGAATTTTATGTGCATTGTATTTTTACAGTAGATAATATTGTGTGTTTTTCACTTATCTGTAGTTCTCAGTAGGAAAAATATGCAAATAATCCATCAACTATTATTTATTGAATTTATTACCCACTTCTTTATTTTTTGGCTCAAATAGTCTCCTTTACGTCGTTAAATATTAGACCATGTAGACCCTTAATTATTTGGATGAAAAAGTTAACGATGTTAGCAAGTACAAACTAACACACTATATTTTTTCACACACACTTAGATCTAAGCACCCATTAACACGTTTTTTACACACGAAAAATTAGTACAAATTATTGGGGAAGAATAATATGCTTTCAATACATTTTTTGTTGTTAAATTCTAGACTAGAAATCCATTGTAAATTTTTGTCTTGATCAAATAGGATATATACTGTGAATTTTGTTGTTATGTTTTCATTGTAATTAACTTTAACCCAGAAATGAATTATGATGAGTATTATAATTAAAAAATTATTTCTTACCCCTCTCTAACTTCCCGCTTTAGCGTTTATTTTTATTATTTTTTAATTCAGCTTTAGACACAATTTTTACGTATCTGCAATTATTATGAAAACTTAATGTTTGTTGATTTATGGTGGTAATAATTGTTTTTTCCAATTATTTGTATACTAATTTTTTGGTGTAAAAAGTGTGTGTTGGTGCATGGAAAGATTTAAGTATGTATAGAAAATGTATGTTAATGTATTTTTATTAACACTGTTAACTTTTTCGTTCAATGAAGGATCTATGTGATTCAATCACGCATAAAAATTGAGGCACTAGCTACTTACACTTTTACCTTTATTAGTTATATATTTGAATATAAAACCATCATAAAAAAAAATATATCATATTCATATTCCCCACCAAAGCACACGTAAAATTGATTGCATAAGGTAAATATCGACTATTTCTAATATATATATATATATATATATGTATTTTGTATCTCTTTCAAAATCTTAGATAAAATTTCTGAAATGCATAAATTAAATGCAACTATTGATGTAAATGCACAAATAATTCATATTATTTTCAAACGGATGTACTATTCAATACTATTTATGCATACTTATAATATTTTTTGTTAAAATTATTCATTAATTGTAACACCCCAATTCCTAATGAATAGGAACGCTACTAAAAATCCCTTTCTTCATATCAAATATTTTAAAATATAATGCGGAAACTAGAAAGTAATAAAAAAATAAAATAAAAAGATCTATCTATATTTATATGTCATAATAGAGTGGAAGAGAATCTGCCTAACCTGCCTAATAGATGTCATATAAATTAAGATAAATTTCGAAATAGAATTCATATAGTAATTCATACTCCTTCGATAAATTTTGCAAAATGAAATGTATATACATCCTAACAAGGTAACAACCCGTCATAACATAAACTAAGCGAAAGCATGATACTTGGGTCACAGCCCATAAACTCAAATACGTATCTTAGCCCTCATCAAACAAACGTATCCAAATGTATCCAAAGTCCGAAAGATCGAGTCACAACCAACCATAATAATCAACGTTTATCAAATAATCTAAAATATGATCGAGATAAGTTAGTAATAGCAAAGTTTATAAACATGTGAAATTAAGAGAACATCGTGGTCATTTCTCCGCCCGCTTCGCCTCTCGACACCTTAACCTGAAAATATTAAAATGAATAGGGCGTGAGCATGTAAACATACTCAGTGGGGAATACACTGCAAGCAGCTATAACCAATTGTGTAATGCATCATACAAATGAACACATAAACTTAGTTGATATAGTGAGACTAGCCTCGGTCCCTTATGGACCTGACCCCTCGTGGGCCTACCCCTTGTGGGCAATCAACTTTGTCGATCCCTTGTGGATCATGAACCTCTTGTGGGCCACATTAGTTCACAGGCATGATACACAACACAACAATGATTATAACCATGTAACAACTACGCTTACAGATAAAAGTAAACCCCACCTCGAATGAAGATCAAAGTAAACCTCTTAAAGCCTCAAGTTGTTGTCCATCTTCGAGCTCCGAATGCGCCACTCCTAGCACTTTAAAATTACTTCTTTAGATATCGGGCCTTTAAGATATTATTTGAGTAAGTTTATCATTTTTACGAACTATAAATCATCTTATATCATTTGGATATTTCAAGGCCCTTTAATTAAAATTAAAAATCTAAATTCAACAATAAACATAATTTCAGCTAACCTTAAACTCATTAAAAGCATTTGACATATTTATGAATTTAAGTGTAGTAACATAGCTAAAAAAAACTCAAGTCATATGCTCATTCATATGAAGTTTAGATTTAACTTAAATTATTTCTCAAATTATGGACTTAATAGACGTTTATAAAATTCTAGAGGTCATAGCACACTTTATTAAAATCTTCAACTTGCTATAACAATTCAAAATAATTCAAGAGCCCAATTGGTTATTCTATACAATCAAAATCCTCAAATTCAATCATTTAAAAGAAATCCCCTGTTTTACTTATCCTGTACCAGTTCTAATAAATCACCCATATCTCCTCAACTAAAACTCAAAATCAAGAAATTCCAAGTTCTTTATAATCCTAAGACACATATCTAAAACTGTCCTAGAAATAGACATTCCCAAATTTCGAAATTAAAAGGGCTAAAAAGTCGAATTAAGTAAACAAAATTAATCTGTTCGGAAAAACTGACAAGCTTCGGTAAAATGATTTTAACTTCGTCTACAAAATTCATATTAACCCGATTCAAGTTTCAAATGAAAGCTAAGACAATAACCTACAACTATGATGTGGTTTAGACATCCAAAAACAGCTCGAAGAAGTCAGAATTTCAATCATACTAGGGGTATCTGTGCTGCCCAAAATAAACAGATTTGGATTGTAGGTTTTCTCTTTGATTTTTACAATTAAATCTTTATGTTCTTTCATAGTCAAGCACTTATATATGTTATATATGAAAACTCCAAGATAAAAAAATGATATAATTTATAATTAACCCATGCTCCTATCTTTAAGAATTGATGAAGATTGAACAAAATAATTTGTAATGAGCCAAGGGAATCCAAAACCTTCATTTTCTACTTCTAGGCAGCCCTCCATACCACCTTCCAACCTCATTAATCATGCAACAATGTGAATCCCAAAATCAAAGGAACAAGAAAGGAAAAGAGGGAGAGAAGCTTTACCTTGCTTAGGAGAAAACCGACGGGAGAGAGATTGAGAGCTTCTGTGTGTATGTCTGAGAGAGCTTACTCTTCTTTTATTTATTTTTTTTTTTTTATTTTACAAGAAGTTGGAGAGAGGAGAAGAGAGATCAAAGTGAGAGAGTGTGAAAATGGATCGAAAGTGTGTGTGAGAGAGAAGAGTGTATCCACTTTTATTTTGAGAGAGAGATTTTCTAGAATGTTAAAGTAGGAGAGAGAGCGAGAGTATTCTAGAATAATAGGGAGGAAGAGGGATAATGTGCTATATCCATTTTTATTTTATTTTATTTATTTATTTTTCTATCTTCATAAAAATGTTTTGATATTTTTTTTTAAATAATAATTTATTAACTTACCTACTCATTTCATTTCCCCTCTTTTTTATTTATTAAATGTATTGAAATATCTATAATATATACTACTATTATTGTTAGCTAAAACAAGCTCTTGATTAACTAATACTTAATTTATTAAATTCCATTCGCATAGGCCCGATGCTCGTTTTATTAAAAATCCTAGATTCTATATTTTATAGTTTATATATGAATTTATGTTAGGGCGCATCGTAGCTCAAGTGCCGGACAACCTGTAAACATTTAAATCAAAAACACTAAATATCATAAACAAAATAATTTAATTTGCAAAATAATAATAATTTAATTTTAAAAAGATTCGGGGTATTACATTAATATTTATTAATATTACAAGTTTTACAGATTTTATGGTGTTAAATATTAGCCATTTTGGACAAAAATACTCTATCCTCATTTTTTAAATGATTCATAAAAAAGAAAAAAAAAGGCGCGTTGGTCCCGACGCGCGCTCATCTGGAGCCCTGCTGGCCCTGCACCAGCATGCGCGCCCACCACGCTCGACTGAGTGAGCAAGTGCGCGCACGCGTAGCAGGCTCGTATCCGTGCGCACTAGACTCGCGCTGGTGCACGGGCGCGCGTCGGCAGCCCCCCACTTACCTGCGCGCGCGCATAATTTTATTTTTTCTTTTTTTTAGACAAATTCTTTAAATAAAGGGTATTGTAGAAAAATCTAAGTGTTTGTGGAAAAATTAATGTGTATTTTTCTAACTCCAGTACTATTTTCATCTAGGAAATAGTCTATATAATCCAAATTTTAATCTAGAGGGGCCTATTTGAGTCAAATAGTTAAGGAAATGGCAACGAGCTCCCCACGTAATAGTTGAAGAGCTACGTGCACATTTTCCCAATTTTATATTAAAACTTTAAAACTACATATTTTATTTTTAGGGAAAATAGTAAAATGCCCCGACCCCTCAATTATTCCTTAGGGTCTCACCTTTCTAAAATGTCTCATATTGCACACCCTTATATGGATGTAAAATTTAATAGCGTTAAACACACACTAATATAAATATTTCTCTCATACTTGAATCTTTACATATACTTTCACACACAATTAATTTAAATACATTTTTACAATTAATTAACAAAAATTACAAAAATCAAATAAAATAATAAATACACACAAAATTTATTAATTAAATAATAAATACGTAATAGCAATATAATATTAAGAATTAAATATTTTTAATGTGTGTGTGTATAAATAGATAATTTATAAAATCATTTTAATCTAAAATTATTAAATATACCAAGTTTAAGTTATCACTATTTAAACCAATACTTTATTCTGCTTCGCCAACTTCTTATCTTGTTCAGTTTGATATTTTTAGATCATAACGATATTGGAGAATGGAGATTTGGAGAAAAAATATATATCTAAATATATCAACATTAAAGTACTGCTTTTTTTGTCTAATATTCATGAACACCAAGCTAAACCTCAAATCCATGCATCATTCATTCTTTTAATTTTGCACCAAATTTTGCGGTTGGGTCTCATGTGTTTTTTAATTTTATATTAATTTAAAATAAATATATAATGCTTTTAATTATTTACCTTAACTATAATTCATGTATTTTTTATTCGTGAAAATTTTGGCGACGGACATACCAACGTTAGTCCCTCGCTACTAATGATGGATTATAATTTGTTGCTATAATTGGTCGCTAAATCACGTTTTTCTTGTAGTGCACTATATATATTTATATCAAATTATAAATATGAATCACTTATTTTAATGTAAATCATTTTCTGATTATTGATTAATCTAGAATTTTTAAATATTATTATATTTATAAAATGATATGTATATATATATATATATATATATTGAAATGTATTTTTTTAATTGGCTACTCAAATTTAGTATAATAAAATTATTCAAAATTTAAGCAAATTACTTGAATTGCGTGCAATGCATGCTTTCTCTCCTAGTCTAACAAAAAACAAGAACAAAAACATTCGAAACAAGTAAAGGTCAAATAAATATAGTGAGAGTTGATTTTTCTAAAACTAATTAAAAACTCGATTTATAAAAAATAAAAAATAAACTTTCCCGTGTAATTGTATATTTGTAGTTTACAAAATTACTAGTCAGTTCGTTAAATTGTGATTGACTTATTCCATGGTGGAATGTAGCCGCCAAAATTTCAAATGTGAAATCGAGTAATTTTGAAATATTTTGAGATAACCTAGAAAGTCATGAAAGAAAATGGTCTGCATGCAGAATTGGATTATTGTGCAAGATACAACTATTTTATTCGGTCATTCAATTATCATCAACGCGGGCAAGAAATATATATATGCATGTAGTGGAATTAATAAGAAGGATATGATTTAAAATGGAATTGACGTTCCTATTTCAACCAAGAATGATGAAATTTTGAAAAGTCAATTTGAAAGGTGGAGTTTGAAAATGGTGAGCTTCAATTCTGAGAAACTAAGTATACGCGTTTCCGACTGAGAAATTAAGAAGCTTATAAATAGAAGGCAATATTGCAAGAGTCTCAAACACAAATTTATCTTCTCTAAATCATAAACCATGAAAACTCCTTCAATCTCAACTCTCTCATTCATTCTTCTTCTAATTTTCTCATGCTCATCGGCAGCTTCTGCTGATGGGCACGATGATTTTCTGGAATGTCTCTCCGATCAGTTTCAGAATAATTACTCCTCGATTTCGAACGACGTTTACACCACTGCCAACTCATCATACACTTCCGTCCTAAAATTCTCGATTCGAAATCTGAGATTGGATACGGAATCAACTCCGAAACCCCAAGTGATTATAACCCCAGAACATGAATCCCAAATCCCTGCTATCATACACTGCGCCAAAGCAAGTGATCTGGAAATCAGAACTCGAAGTGGTGGCCACGACTTTGAGGGACTGTCTTATGTCTCGCAAGTCCCGTTTGTGATCGTTGATCTGATCAATCTCAGTGAAATAACAGTCAATGTTGAGGAGAAAACTGCATGGATCGAAGCAGGTGCAACGCTCGGTTCCGTATACTACAGGATAGCAGAGAAAAGCCCAGTTCTGGGATTTCCTGCTGGCCTCTGCCCATCTGTGGGTGTTGGTGGACACATCAGTGGAGGAGGGTATGGCGCCATGATGAGAAAATACGGTCTGGCTGGAGACAATGTCATCGATGCTAGAATAGTCGACGTTAATGGAAGAATTCTGGACAGAAAGTCAATGGGTGAAGATCTGTTCTGGGCTATTAGAGGCGGCGGAGGTGCTAGCTTCGGTGTAATTGTTGCATGGAAGGTACAATTGGTGGATGTTCCAGAAAGAGTCACCGCTTTCTCAGTGATAAGGACTCAGAATGTGACTCAACTCCTTCACCGCTGGCAATACGTGGCTCCGAAAGCCGACAAGGATTTGTTCCTCTCAGTAACCTTTAATCGGGTGAATTCGACTATCCAAGCTAATTTCATTTCCCTTTTCCTCGGTGGGGTTGACAGATTACTCGCATTGATGCAAGAAAGCTTCCCGGAGTTGGGGATCGTGAGAGAAGAGTGCTCGGAAGTGAGTTGGATTGAATCGGCCTTCATTGTAGGACAAATTCCGGAGGGGCCTCTTGAAGTTCTGCTCAACAGAACTGATCGGAACCTAAGATCCGCCAAAGTGAAATCAGATTATGTGCAGCAACCCATTCCTGAATTCGTGTTTGAAGGGATCATCAGACAGTTATATGAACCGGAAGCCTATGGGACTATTATCTGGATGGTCCCATATGGTGGAAGAATGGATGAAATTTCTGAGTCCGCCACTCCGTTTCCTCATAGGGCTGGTAACTTGTATAAACTTGCAGGTTTGGTTTATTGGGACGATGATGAGTCTCAAAATTCAGACAGGTACATAAATTGGAGCAGGAGGTATTACAGTTACATGACTCCTTATGTTTCAAAATTCCCCAGGCAAGCTTACCTCAACTATAGAGATCTTGACATTGGAGTCAACAACGTTGATGGGAAGACCAGTTACGCACAAGCCAGCATTTGGGGCATGAAATATTTCAAGAATAATTTCAATCGCCTTGTTCGGGTGAAAACCGTAGTTGATCCTGACAACTTCTTCAAGAATGAACAGAGCATTCCATCCTTGCGCTCTAACTTCTAACAAGTGGCCGGATTAAGATATGATATTCTTCGTGAACATAGTTGACAGTACATGCTTAATTATTTGATGTAATTTTCTGGAAATACTTACTGTACATTTATTTTTTTATTTTTTTAATAAACACGTTTTCTTTTATCAATCTCTCTCTACTTTTATGAACACATCCCATTTTCCACATCTTTTGGCACGCCATAATTAATACGAAGCATCAAGCAAAAAACTATTTTAGATAAATCACATAAAAACATGCATTACGATTATAATTATTAAGTATCTTCTTAAGAAATGATAATTTATAAATACAAATGCATAAATTAAAAACTTATGAGCTTGAGTGAATAATAACAAAAAATATATACTAAAAAAAATCAATTAAATATATAGTAAAACATGAATATAACCAATGTTTGGATATAGTAAAACATGAATCAAATAATGGATCATTTTATTAGACATGTAACGAGTAAATATATTGTGTGCAGTTGATTTAGAACATTACTTTTTTAGGAATAAGGTCCATTTTGATCCATTAATTATACATATTCAAAATCTTAATTTGATCATTGAACCAAAGTTTGGCCCAAATTGCTCATATAGTATTTTTAAATGGTATCACGATGACCCATCCGTTGCTCTCTCAGCTAATGGACGTTAAGTTCCGTCCACTGAGGAAGCAATGAAGGGATCATCGTGATACCTTATAAAAAGTTACGGGAGCAATTTGGCAAAAATTTTGTTACGAGCCAAAATAAAATTCCCAAATTATACTTTATTCCATACAACATATAATTGAATAATATTGTATTAATTCCAACAAATATATATTACATTAAATTTACTTTAAAAACTCTCTACAACTATGCCTTATAAATTTTGAGATAATAATAAACTAACTTATAACTAAATAACTAATTAAGATTTATGTATAAAATTATGAACATTAAATAAAATTACCATGTAAACACCAAATTGATACAATGACAATAGAGAATAGGGATAAGGTCCAATTTAGCCCCTAAATGATTTTTCGAGGAGCATTTTGGCCCTTAAACTAATTTTGGTCCCACTTAACCTCTTGAACTTTCGAACTCAACTCAATTAACCCCTTGAACTTTTGAGCTTAACCCAGTTAGCCACTTGAAGATAAAAATTAAGTTTTATTTTGGTTATTTCTAAATAAAATATAATAAAATAAAAAGGAAAAAAATTGTAACTATTATTCCCCCCACCAAAAAAGTAAGAATATACCAGCATTTCTCGTTCAATATGTCCAAATATATATAACCTAGCATAATTTTAAAAATATATAAATTAATGAGTTAATTGAAATTACATTATCTTTGAAGTAATTCACTATAAATACAATCCGAAAAATACTTCATTTCTTATATATATATGTATGTATGAAATTATACTGTATGGATTCTGAGAATGAAAATCTATATATAATAAAAAAAAATATTATATTAGATATATATATATATATATAACGTTGAGTGCGCAGGTGCGCGCACGCACTAGCAGCCCCGCACCCGTGCGCGCTAGACTCGCGCAGGTGCACGGGTGAACGTCGGCAGCCCCCCACTTACCCGCGCACGCACATAATTTTATTTTTTATTTTTTTAGACAAATTCTTTAAATAAAGGGTATTGTAGAAAAGTTGGACAAAATAATAATATTTCACAAAAAGTGGCTTAAAAAGGGGTTTTTTTTTTTTTACTGGCTACTTTGACATATTGTCACTAAGTAAAATTCACCCAAATCTTTAAGTATAGATTGTTACGCAATTTTTTAAGTATGTTTTACAGTCCATATATGTTAGCAGGGTATTGCACCCAGTGGAGACCCTCAAGTAGTGGGTTATTCTTGTAAAAAAAAATAGGAAAAATCAAAAATAAAAATTGTATTTTGAATAAATAAAGTTAACGAATTCGTTTAAAATCAATTTCACTGGAATTGAGGAGTGGAATGAATTTGAATTGAATTTGCAGATTTTATTTTGGCTTCTAACAAAATTTTGATGAAATTGCTCCTTTAACTTTTTAAAAAGTATCAAGATGGTCCCTTTGTTGCTCCCTCAACAGACGAACATTAACGTCCATCCATTGAGGAAGCAACGAAAGACCATTGTCATACATTTTTAAAAAATTTATAGGAGCAACTTGGGCCAAACTTTGATTCCAACGACATTAGAATTGATAAATAATTAAAAATAAAAATATTGAAATAAAAATAAAATATTTAGTTTTTTTCAAAAAAGAACTTATAAACTTATAAAAATATTTATTTTTAAAATTATTTTTTAAAATATATTTATGTTTTTTAAAAATACAATGTAATATCCAAAAAAAAAATTATCATCCAAAATTTAATTATAGATGCAAATCTTATAGTTAGAATAAGTAGTATAGTTTATATTTTAATTAATCCAACATCTTGAAGTGGGCCTTAGAAAAATATAATTAGTTAAGCCTATCTATTGTTGGAGCCTTTGATTTTCGGCCTAGTGTAGTGGATGGCCCATCCTAGCCCATTACCCATAAATATATATCTATGATAAATGAATGAATAATTCATTTTCTCCATTTCAGATTTTAGGTCAGCCCCTTTCCTCTCTCTTCTCTCTCCCTCTCGCCTCCCCCTCTCCTCCAGCGCCGGCGGCGGCGCCACCGTCTCCACCGACCGGAATAATATTCCAGCGACCTTATTTTTAGCATGCAATTACATTTTCGGACTCCCCTTCTTCTCCTCTTTCTTTTTCTTTGAATATTTTTAAGAGATTTTGAAGTTTAGGCTTCCGATTTTCGGATCTAAGAATGGGTTAAACCCTAGCCTATCAATACTTCATTTTCTTCTTTATTTTTCAACTTTATTTTCGATTTTAGTATGTAGATTGTGATTTTCGGGCTGTTTTAAATTATTTCCGTAAAAATATTTTCTTAATTTTATTTAAAGTGTTCTTGGTGTTCTTGACTACTTTAATTTAAGGTTAAATGGTGGATTGTTGAAATGAAAAGAAAAGAAAAGGAAAAAAAAAAAAATGTAAATTGTTTAGATATTTTGGTATGATTGCCGTGTGTGCGTGCGTGTGTTACTGGTGTGTGTGTGTGTGTATTTCTTGTTCTTTATTTTTTTGTTCTTTGTTTTGTTATTACTTTTTATTTATTTAGTTATTTTCACTTTTTCGTATAGATCCTTCCATATTAATTAAAAAGCATAAGTTATACTTTAAAATCAAATCATAGCCTAATTGATAAGTTATGCATTTTTCTTGTTCAATCCTTCTGGTTGACAGCTTAATTTGCACTCTTTTTAATAAGTTATTAAAAAATGGAATTATGATATTATTTAATAAAAAAATAAAAATGAACGATAAAAAAACATAGCCAAAATTTTATTACATGGTCTTGATTAATGGTTAAGGACTATTCTTGTTGTTACAAAGATCTAGGGTTTGAATTTATTTGGGAGTAGATTATTGTTTTAATTAATAAGGTGTATTTTATGACTATATTTAAATAAAATCTTGGACTTATTTTTGAAAATGGGATTTGGTTTAGTGGTTGGGGATTAATGTTTATATTAGAGAGGTTTAAAGTTCAAAACCCCTTACATGCATTTTTAGATCTATTTTATTGCAATTAATATCTTCTGTTTTAACTATAATGAATTAAAATCATGTGTTATGTTTTCGAAAATGGTGCTTGCCTTAATGGATATATTCAGATTTGTTAACTGAAAGGTTAAGTGTTTGAATCCTATTAATGTAGTTTTAATCATTTTTATCTAAGATTATTTTGGATCTTATATAATTAATGTCACCTAATTCATTTCGAAAATGGTGTTTAGTTAAGTGGTTAGAGTTCAGATTATTGTTTGAGAAGTTTGGGGTTCGATTCTTATTAAGCTAATATTTATGCTTTTAACCTTTTTATCATAAAACCTTTCTGGACTATATAAATTATTAATGATGGTTTATAAATTTTGAAAATGAGTCTTAGCCTAGTTGTTAGTGTTCTAATTGTGATTAAGGGGGGGGGGGGGGGTCCAGGGTTCGAAACCTCTTGATACAGTTTTAATTAATTCTTATTTTGTGTATTTTAATTCAAAGCATACATGAAGCTATTTAATTAAAGTGGTTTGTTTTATGTTATATAAAATCATTTGGTATAGTGGTTAAAGTCTCATTATTTTATAGTAAAGTCATGAGTTCAAATCATTTTGACTACAATTTTATTTATGCATTTATTTATTTAATTTATTTTTTTCTATTTTGTTTAACTTTAGAATTTAATTTAAAATTAAGTATATAATAAGTGATATTTTACTTTATTGGGAAATTATTATCTTTTAAACCATTCATTTAATCATATGATTTTAACCTACATGATTAAAATATATTTTTCTTGATCAAGTACTCGGGTATAGCTTCTTAAAGCTAGGATTACCCGTTTGATCTCCAAGCATCGTCTTTTCATGACCTTATTCTATAGACTTGCCTTTATACCCTTATACCCGTATTTACTTTATAGAATAGGTTAATAACCACAATGAGCTTCTAAGTCTTAGTCTTTATGTGTAGGACAAAACACGGAACATCGGACTTAGGGGACTTCTAGAAGAATCGTTAAAGCTTCAGCTTTAATAGCTATCAGGTGGGCTATACTATATCTTTGCAAGTTGTATCTCTCGAGTTATTAAGCTCTGCTTTTGTTAAAATTGCATATGTGACTATCTGTGTTAAATATTTACGTGCTACTGTATGTTGTCGGAGTCTCATAAACCAGCGCTGTACCAATGTGAGTAGCTACAGTATGCATGCATTATTCGTCATGCCCTACTCCTTGTCGGTGAGACTAAAATGAAACACTCTTTGGTTACACTCTTTGGTTATACTCATTCGGTATACTTTGGCCATACTCAACTTTACGCGTTGGTGATGTAGTATGGGTTGCAGGCAGTGACTGGTTATACTCTTAAGCACTTCACGATAAAATATTTTGGTGAACTTAGGTTGCTTTCAACTTTAAAACCTCCTAAGCTTCACTACCTGCATAAACACAGATAGATTACTTTAACAAAATGATTTGCATAACTTGAATTGTGAAAACTTGCCCACTGAGTGCATTAGTACTCATCCCAAATCTTTTTAAACATTTTCAGGTCAGTAGGCTGGAGCGTAGAGGTGATGAGGCTGAGAGATGGGCTTTTGTTATTTACCGAATTCCCATTATCTCTTTTTGTTAATTCTTATGTTACGAATTAAGCTTCCGCACTTATACTACTCTTTTGTTAAAGCACTAAGAATCCTGATCTTGGTGTTTTGGATCTATATATGTATTAAAAAGCATGTTTGGTTGTTCTAAATCTTCTCTTGATATTTCTTTGATTAATTAATTACCCCTTTCTTTCCCGCTTCTTAATTCCAACCTCCGTGGTGTCCATTTCCACGGTCTTTTGGGACCGGGGCGCTACAAAGTGGTATCAAAGCCAGGTTTGCAATTCTGCAGACCTGCTGGATCTTATTACATTTCTATTAAATTCCCGTGTGATATTATATAAGCCCTCAGCTCGTCACTCACGCAACAGCCTAAAAGGTACGCATGTTTTTATGCAGACTTTAGTTTTTAAAAGTTTACATTATTTATTGAAGTGTTAAGTTTGTCTGAAAATGAAAGATTAGGATTCACTGTGTTGACAGGAATTCCTCGAAAGATTGATTTCTATGTTGATTGCATACTCGCATTAACTGCGTTGATTGCGTACTTTGTTGCTATTTTGATAGAATACTGGTTTTGAAATATGTTTGTGAGCATATTGGTTCTGTCTAAAAACTATGTTGATTACATAATTGTATGAACTTGTTTATCTATGCCTTGTGCATACTTGTGATGTTGAGAATGTGCAGAATGCATACTGTGAACTGTGATAGCCAAAAAGTGTTTGTTATATATATACTCTGGAATGAGAACGAGAACTTAAAAGTTTGATAACGTAAGATGAACTTAGCCTGTAGTTGGTGAACTTAGACTGAGCTTGTAAGAACTTGTGAAATTTGTTTGAACATAGACTGAAAAAAAAATCGTGTTACCTTTATGGATGGAGAGATGTTTGTTTATGATTCGTGTTACCTTTATAGATTTTGTACGAAAGTGTTGATCGATTGGAGATTTGAGTAGTTGCAGAATGCCAAGAGGAAGACTGAGAAATGTGAACTTGGCTATGCCTGAGGCGCCAAATAACCCGCAAGTTCAGGAACCAAGGATTGAAATGGAGTTCAGACGCCATAATCCCTCGACTTTCAATGGAGAAGGTGATCCACTCACAGCTGAACGTTGGGTTCGAGCTCTGGAAAAGATCTTTGGGTTTTTGAAATGCACCGATAAAGAGATGGTAGCATGTGCTCTATATCAGCTCGTAGGTGATGCTGATTTCTGGTGGGAGTCAGTTCGAAGGACAATACCCGATGTAGATTAGGAGTTGTTCACCTGGGAGGACTTCAAGATGATTTTATATCAAAAATACATTCCAGCACATTATCAGCATCAGAAGGCCAATGAGTTCTGGAATCTCAAGCAGGGGAGTAAATCAGTGGCAGAATATGATTTGCAATTCAACAGGTTATCTCGATATGCACCACAGATAGTAGACACGGAAGAGAAGAGGATTGAAAAATTTCGCATGGGTTTGAAACCGGAAATAGGCACTGCACTGATTGGAAAGGACGAAACAAGCTATGGTCAAATACGGAGTTGGGCGCTTAGCATTGAGGCAATGCAGGGGACACCAAAGGCTTAGGCATCTCAACCAGCAGCTGAGGATCAGAAGGGGAAACGGAAGTGGGATGGTCCACAACAAGGTTATCAAGGAAAGAATTTTCAGCATAACTATCAAGGAGGAAGGAATTTTGGATCAAGGCCTGCAGGACAGGGGAATGTTGCACCAAAATCTCAAGGCTATGAAGGAAATGCACCGATGTGTGCAAGTTGTACCAGACATCACTTTGGGCCATGTGTCCAATGCTATCGGTGTGGCCAACATGGCCATTATGCTAACAAATGCCAACAGAATTCTGGATTACAAGATCAGCAGCAGCAGAGACCACAATTCAGACAAGACATGACAAATACGGGACCACAAGGTGGAGCAGGTCGAGTGAATAATAACAACAACAGAGGTAATCTTAGGCCTCAGCAAAATCAGAATCAAGGTCCTCGGGCACCACAACAAGCTAGAGCGTATGCTCTCAACCAGCAAGAGGCAGTTGAAAACCCTGGGAATTTGGCAGGTATGATTAGTTTGAGCGATATACCTGTGCTTGCTTTATTTGATACTGGAGCGTCATATTCTTTTATATCTAGAGATGCATGTAAACGTCTCAATCTAGAGCTAGAATTAGCAAGAGAAGCCTTAGCAGTAAGCATTCCCTCAGGACGAACACTCTTAGCTGACTGTGTTTGTAAGAACTTAGACTTGGTAGTAGGTGAAAAGAATTTCACAACTGACTTTTATGCTCTTGAGATGCGAGACTTTGACATTATATTTGGGATAGATTGGCTGACAAAGGAGAGTGCAACAATACGCTGCCATGAGAGAGAGAGAGAGATAATATTTCAGAAGCTATGTGAGGAAGAGGTGAAGTTTTATGGAGCAAAAATGGGAAATATAATTCCCATCATCACAACGTTGAAGGCTGCCAAATTGTTACAAAAAGGAGATTGTCAGGAATTTCTAGTAAACCTTACAAGTAAGAAAGAAGAAGATCTAACAGTGGATCAGGTACCAGTGGTGCGAGAATACGAGGACATATTTCAAAACGATTTGCCAGGGTTACCGCCAGATAGACAAGTAGAGTTCACAATAGACTTGGAACAGGAGCAGCACCGGTATCCAAAGCCCCATATCATTTAGCGCCAAAGGAGTTGCAAGAGTTGAAGGTTCAACTAGAGGAATTATTGGAATTAGGTTTTATAAGACCTAGTGTATCGCCTTGGAGAGCACCGATCATGTTCGTCAAAAAGAAGGATGGTACTATGAGAATGTGCATCGATTATCAGGAGTTGAACAAGATAACAGTGAAGAACAAGTATCCACTTCCGAGGATAGATGATCTCTTCGATCAGTTATCAGGTGCAAAAGTATTTTCCAAAATTGATCTACGATCTGGGTATCACCAAGTTAAAGTAAGAGAAGATGACATACCCAAAACTGCATTCCGAACAAGATATGGCCACTATGAGTTTCTAGTGTTGCCATTTGGATTAACAAATGCACCCGCAGTCTTTATGGATTTAATGAATCGTGTTTTCCATGAATATCTAGATAAGTCTGTGTTGGTCTTTATTGACGACATACTAATCTACTCAAGAAATGAAGCAGAACATGAAGAACACTTGCGACTAGTATTGGAAACACTACGAAGAGAAAAGTTATATGCTAAATTCAGCAAGTGTGAATTTTGGCTAAAGAAAGTAATGTTCCTTGGCCATATTGTGTTAGCAGAAGGGATCAAGGTCGATCCTGCAAAGATCGAGGCGGTAAAGAGATGGAAATCACAAACCAACGTTCATGAGATAAGAAGTTTTCTCGGTTTAGCAGGATATTACCGGAAGTTCATTAAAGATTTCTCAAAGATAGCAAGGCCAATGACGCCACTTTTGAGAAAGAAGGTCAAATTTGAGTGGACTGATTCGTGTGAACAGATTTTTCAGGAACTCGAGACAAGATTAACTACCGCACCGGTCTTAACTTTGCCCGAAGGAATGGAAGGATTTATGATTTACACTGACGCGTCTAAACTGGGTTTAGGATGCGTATTGATGCAGAATGGGAAGGTGGTCGCTTATGTCTCACGACAATTACGACCTCACGAACTGAACTTCCCAACCCACGATTTGGAGCTTGCCGCCGTCTTTCATGCACTCAAGATTTGGAGACATTATCTTTATGGGGTGAAATGCGAGATCTACACTGACCATAAGAGTTTGAAGTATATCTTCGATCAAAAAGAGCTTAATATGAGGCAGAGAAGATGGTTGGAGTTGGTGAAAGATTATGACTGCACAATACATTATCATCCAGGGAAAGCAAATGTAGTAGCTGACGCTTTGAGCAGAAAGAAACAAGGAGTGCTAGGATATATGCTCACAAATAAGGATGAACTTGCGAGAGAAATAGAAAAGATGGAATTAGAGTTAGTATTTCCACCAAGCTCTACAGAAAGTGTGATAGCCGCAGTGGTAGCCAAACCAGACTTAAGATCAAGAATCATAGATTCTCAGCCAAAAGATGAGCGATTGGAGAAGATAAGGCAAAGAGTCAAGGCGGGTGAACCAAAAGAATTTAGGGAAGTTAGCGACGGAGCTTTAATGTTCCGTGACAGACTATGCATTCCCAGTGACGACACACTGAAGCAAGAAATTATGAGAGAGGCTCATAATACTCCCTACGTTGCACATCCAGGCAGCACGAAACTATACAAAGACTTGAAGCAATACTTTTGGTGGAACAATATGAAAAGAGAGATAGCGGCATTTGTGGAGAGATGTTTAACATGCCAACAAGTGAAAGCCATACATCAACGACCTTCTGGATTATTGCAGCCGTTGGAAATTCCAGAATGGAAATGAGAGCATATAACGATGGATTTCATGGTAGGCTTACCACGATCAGTGAGAGAAAACTCAACAGTGTGGGTTATCGTGGATCGATTGACCAAATCAGCACATTTTGTGCCAATCAAAACAACAATGGAGTTGAGCAAATTAGCACAAACTTATGTAAAAGAAATTGTTCGCTTGCATGGAATTCCAGTTTCTATCACGTCAGATCATGATACTCGTTTCACATCAAGGTTTTGGAAGAGTCTTCAAGAAGCAATGGTAACGAAGCTGAACTTCAGTACCGCTTTTCATCCTCAAACAGATGGCCAATCAGAGAGAACGATACAGATTTTGGAGGACATGCTCCGAGGAGTTGTGTTGGATGGAAATACAAGCTGGGAAGATATTTTACCCTTGGTGGAGTTTGCTTATAACAACAGCTAACAATCAACTATAAAAATGGCACCATATGAAGCCTTGTATGGTCGCAAATGCAGATCGCCCCTCTATTGGGTCCAGAGATCGTGCAAACTACTGTCAAGATGATCGACCAAATTCGAGCAAGAATGAAAGAAGCACAAGACAGACAGAAGGCATATGCAGATAAGCGCAGAACAGACCTACAGTTCCAAGTTGGTGACAAGGTCTTCTTAAAGGTATCTCCGACACGAGGCGTTGTGAGATTTGGAAAGCGAGGCAAATTGAGACCAAGATTCATTGGGCCATTTGAGATACTAGAAAGAATAGCTGAGGTTGCTTACCGACTAGCTCTACCACCGGACTTGTCACAAGTTCATGATGTATATCACATTTCAATGCTCAGAAAATATGTGTTTGACCCTGAACACGTTGTCAAAAATAGTTGGTTAATTTTACGTTCTGATATGACGTACAAGGAAAAACCTCACGAGATTCTTGATAGAAATATACAAGTTCTAAGAAGTAAACAAATTCCATTGGTGCTTGTGCAATGGAATCATCACGATCGATCAGAAGCAACTTGGGAACTTGAAAGCAAGATGAGAGAACAATACCCCGAGATATTCTAAGGTACGTGAATTTCGGGACGAAATTCTTTTAAGGGGGGAGGCATGTAATACCCCAAAAAAAAAAATTATCATCCAAAATTTAATTATAGATGCAAATCTTATAGTTAGAATAAGTAGTATAGTTTATATTTTAATTAATCCAACATCTTGAAGTGGGCCTTAGAAAAATATAATTAGTTAAGCCTATCTACTGTTGGAGCCTTTGATTTTCGGCCCAGTGTAGTGGATGGCCAATCCTAGCCCATTACCCATAAATATATATCTATGATAAATGAATGAATAATTCATTTTCTCCATTTCAGATTTTAGGTCAGCCCCTTTCCTCTCTCTTCTCTCTCCCTCTCCTCCAGCGCCGGTGGCGGCGCCACCGTCTCCACCGGCCGGAATAATTTTCCGGCGACCTTATTTTTAGCATGCAATTACATTTTCGGACTCCCCTTCTTCTCCTCTTTCTTTTTCTTTGAATATTTTTAAGAGATTTTGAAGTTTAGGCTTCCGATTTTCGGATCTAAGAATGGGTTATACCCTAGCCTATCGATGCTTAATTTTCTTCTTCATTTTTCAACTTTATTTTCGATTTTAGTATGTAGATTGTGATTTTCGGGCTGTTTTATATTATTTCTTTAAAAATATTTTCTTAATTTTATTTAAAGTGGTCTTGGTGTTCTTGACTACTTTAATTTAAGGTTAAATGGTGGATTGTTGAAATGAAAAGAAAAGAAAAGGAAAAAAAAATGTAAATTGTTTAGATATTTTGGTATGATTGCCTTGTGTGTGTGCGTGTGTTACTGGTGTGTGTGTGTGTGTATTTCTTGTTATTTATTTTTTTGTTCTTTGTTTTGTTATTACTTTTTATTTATTTAGTTATTTTCACTTTTTCGTATAGATCCTTCCATATTAATTAAAAAGCATAAGTTATACTTTAAAATCAAATCATAGCCTAATTGATAAGTTATGCATTTTTCTTGTTCAATCAAACTCGTTGACAGTTTAATTTGCACTCTTTTTAATAAGTTATTAAAAAATGGAATTATGATATTATTTAATAAAAAAATAAAAATGAACGAAAAAAAAACATAGCCAAAATTTTATTACATGGTCTTCTTGATTAATGGTTAAGGACTATTCTTGTTGTTACAAAGATCTAGGGTTTGAATTTATTTGGGAGTAGATTATTGTTTTAATTAATAAGGTGTATTTTATGACTCTATTTAAATAAAATCTTGGAATTATTTTTGAAAATGGGATTTGGTTTAGTGGTTGGGGATTAATGTTTATATTAGAGAGGTTTAAAGTTCAAAACCCCTTACATGTATTTTTAGATCTATTTTATTGCAATTAATATCTTCTGTTTTAACTATAATTAATTAAAATCATGTGTTAAGTTTTCGAAAATGGTGTTTGCCTTAATGGATATGTTCAGATTTGTTAGCTGAAAGGTTAAGGGTTTGAATCCAATTAATGTAGTTTTAATTTAGTTTTAATCATTTTTATCTAAGATTATTTTGGATCTTATATAATTAATGTCACCTAATTAATTTCGAAAATGGTGTTTAGTTAAGTGGTTAGAGTCCAGATTATTATTTGAGAGGTTTGTGGTTCGATTCTTATTAAGCTAATATTTATGCCTTTTTATCATAAAACCTTTCTGGACTATATAAATTATTAATGATGGTTTATAAATTTTGAAAATGAGTCTTAGCCTTGTGGTTAGTGTTCTAATTGTGATTAAGGGGCATACATGAAGCTATTTAATTAAAGTGGTTTGTTTTACGTTATATAAAATCATTTGGTATAGTGGTTAAAGTCTCATTTTTTTATAGTAAAGTCATGAGTTCAAATCCTTTTGACTACAATTTTATTTATGCATTTATTTATTTAATTTATTTATTTTTTCTATTTTGTTTAACTTTAGAATTTAATTTAAAATTAAGTATATAATAAGTGATATTTTACTTTATTGGGAAATTATTATCTTTTAAACCATTCATTTAATCATATGATTTTAACCTACATGATTTAAATATATTTTTCTCGATCAAGTACTCGGGTATAGCTTCTTAAAGCTAGGATTACCCGTTTGATCTCCAAGCATCGTCTTTTCATGACCTTATTCTATAGACTTGCCTTTATACCCTTATACCCGTATTTACTTTATAGAATAGGTTAATAACCTCAATGAGCTTCTAAGTCTTAGTCTTTATGTGTAGGATAAAACCCGGAACATCGGACTTAGGGGACTTCTAGAAGAATCGTTAAAGCTTCAGCTTTAATAGCTATTAGGTGTGCTATACTATATCTATGAAAGTTGTATCTGTCGAGTTATTAAGCTCTGCTTTTGTTAAAATTGCATATGTGACTATCTGTGTTAAATATTTACGTGCTACTGTATGTTGTCGGAGTCTCATAAACCAGCGTTGTGTCAATGTGAGTAGCTACAGTATGCATGCATTATTCGTCATGCCCTACTCCTTGTCGGTGAGACTAAAATGAAACACTCTTTGGTTACATTCTTTGGTTATACTCATTGGATATACTTTGGCCATACTCAACTTTACGCGCTGGTGATGTAGTACGGGTTGCGGGCAGTGACTGGTTATACTCTTAAGCGCTTCACGATAAAATATTTTGGTGAACTTAGGTTGCTTTCAACTTTAAAACCTCCTAAGCTTCACTACCTGCATAAACACAGATAGATTACTTTAACAAAATGATTTGCATAACTTGAATTGTGAAAACTTGCCCACTGAGTGCATTAGTACTCATCCCAAATCTTTTTAAACATTTTCAGGTCAGTAGGCTGGAGCGTAGAGGTGATGAGGCTGAGAGATGGGCTTTTGTTATTTACCGAATTCCCATTATCTCTTTTTGTTAATTCTTATGTTACGAATTAAGCTTCCGCACTTATACTACTCTTTTGTTAAAGCACTAAGAATCCTGATCTTGGTGTTTTGGATCTATATATGTATTAAAAAGCATGTTTGGTTGTTCTAAATCTTCTCTTGATATTTCTTTGATTAATTAATTACCCCTTTCTTTCCCGCTTCTTAATTCCAACCTCCGTGGTGTCCATTTCCACGGTCTTTTGGGACCGGGGCGCTACAAAGTGGTATCAAAGCCAGGTTTGCAATTCTGCAGACCTGCTGGATCTTATTACATTTCTATTAAATTCCCGTGTGATATTATATAAGCCCTCAGCTCGTCACTCACGCAACAGCCTAAAAGGTACGCATGTTTTTATGCAGACTTTAGTTTTTAAAAGTTTACATTATTTATTGAAGTGTTAAGTTTGTCTGAAAATGAAAGATTAGGATTCACTGTGTTGACAGGAATTCCTCGAAAGATTGATTTCTATGTTGATTGCATACTCGCATTAACTGCGTTGATTGCGTACTCTGTTGCTATTTTGATAGAATACTGGTTTTGAAATATGTTTGTGAGCATATTGGTTCTGTCTAAAAACTATGTTGATTACATAATTGTATGAACTTGTTTATCTATGCCTTGTGCATACTTGTGATGTTGAGAATGTGCAGAATGCATACTGTGAACTGTGATAGCCAAAAAGTGTTTGTTATATATATACTCTGGAATGAGAACGAGAACTTAAAAGTTTGATAACGTAAGATGAACTTAGCCTGTAGTTGGTGAACTTAGACTGAGCTTGTAAGAACTTGTGAAATTTGTTTGAACATAGACTGAAAAAAAAATCGTGTTACCTTTATGGATGGAGAGATGTTTGTTTATGATTCGTGTTACCTTTATAGATTTTGTACGAAAGTGTTGATCGATTGGAGATTTGAGTAGTTGCAGAATGCCAAGAGGAAGACTGAGAAATGTGAACTTGGCTATGCCTGAGGCGCCAAATAACCCGCAAGTTCAGGAACCAAGGATTGAAATGGAGTTCAGACGCCATAATCCCTCGACTTTCAATGGAGAAGGTGATCCACTCACAGCTGAACGTTGGGTTCGAGCTCTGGAAAAGATCTTTGGGTTTTTGAAATGCACCGATAAAGAGATGGTAGCATGTGCTCTATATCAGCTCGTAGGTGATGCTGATTTCTGGTGGGAGTCAGTTCGAAGGACAATACCCGATGTAGATTAGGAGTTGTTCACCTGGGAGGACTTCAAGATGATTTTATATCAAAAATACATTCCAGCACATTATCAGCATCAGAAGGCCAATGAGTTCTGGAATCTCAAGCAGGGGAGTAAATCAGTGGCAGAATATGATTTGCAATTCAACAGGTTATCTCGATATGCACCACAGATAGTAGACACGGAAGAGAAGAGGATTGAAAAATTTCGCATGGGTTTGAAACCGGAAATAGGCACTGCACTGATTGGAAAGGACGAAACAAGCTATGGTCAAATACGGAGTTGGGCGCTTAGCATTGAGGCAATGCAGGGGACACCAAAGGCTTAGGCATCTCAACCAGCAGCTGAGGATCAGAAGGGGAAACGGAAGTGGGATGGTCCACAACAAGGTTATCAAGGAAAGAATTTTCAGCATAACTATCAAGGAGGAAGGAATTTTGGATCAAGGCCTGCAGGACAGGGGAATGTTGCACCAAAATCTCAAGGCTATGAAGGAAATGCACCGATGTGTGCAAGTTGTACCAGACATCACTTTGGGCCATGTGTCCAATGCTATCGGTGTGGCCAACATGGCCATTATGCTAACAAATGCCAACAGAATTCTGGATTACAAGATCAGCAGCAGCAGAGACCACAATTCAGACAAGACATGACAAATACGGGACCACAAGGTGGAGCAGGTCGAGTGAATAATAACAACAACAGAGGTAATCTTAGGCCTCAGCAAAATCAGAATCAAGGTCCTCGGGCACCACAACAAGCTAGAGCGTATGCTCTCAACCAGCAAGAGGCAGTTGAAAACCCTGGGAATTTGGCAGGTATGATTAGTTTGAGCGATATACCTGTGCTTGCTTTATTTGATACTGGAGCGTCATATTCTTTTATATCTAGAGATGCATGTAAACGTCTCAATCTAGAGCTAGAATTAGCAAGAGAAGCCTTAGCAGTAAGCATTCCCTCAGGACGAACACTCTTAGCTGACTGTGTTTGTAAGAACTTAGACTTGGTAGTAGGTGAAAAGAATTTCACAACTGACTTTTATGCTCTTGAGATGCGAGACTTTGACATTATATTTGGGATAGATTGGCTGACAAAGGAGAGTGCAACAATACGCTGCCATGAGAGAGAGAGAGAGATAATATTTCAGAAGCTATGTGAGGAAGAGGTGAAGTTTTATGGAGCAAAAATGGGAAATATAATTCCCATCATCACAACGTTGAAGGCTGCCAAATTGTTACAAAAAGGAGATTGTCAGGAATTTCTAGTAAACCTTACAAGTAAGAAAGAAGAAGATCTAACAGTGGATCAGGTACCAGTGGTGCGAGAATACGAGGACATATTTCAAAACGATTTGCCAGGGTTACCGCCAGATAGACAAGTAGAGTTCACAATAGACTTGGAACAGGAGCAGCACCGGTATCCAAAGCCCCATATCATTTAGCGCCAAAGGAGTTGCAAGAGTTGAAGGTTCAACTAGAGGAATTATTGGAATTAGGTTTTATAAGACCTAGTGTATCGCCTTGGAGAGCACCGATCATGTTCGTCAAAAAGAAGGATGGTACTATGAGAATGTGCATCGATTATCAGGAGTTGAACAAGATAACAGTGAAGAACAAGTATCCACTTCCGAGGATAGATGATCTCTTCGATCAGTTATCAGGTGCAAAAGTATTTTCCAAAATTGATCTACGATCTGGGTATCACCAAGTTAAAGTAAGAGAAGATGACATACCCAAAACTGCATTTCGAACAAGATATGGCCACTATGAGTTTCTAGTGTTGCCATTTGGATTAACAAATGCACCCGCAGTCTTTATGGATTTAATGAATCGTGTTTTCCATGAATATCTAGATAAGTCTGTGTTGGTCTTTATTGACGACATACTAATCTACTCAAGAAATGAAGCAGAACATGAAGAACACTTGCGACTAGTATTGGAAACACTACGAAGAGAAAAGTTATATGCTAAATTCAGCAAGTGTGAATTTTGGCTAAAGAAAGTAATGTTCCTTGGCCATATTGTGTTAGCAGAAGGGATCAAGGTCGATCCTGCAAAGATCGAGGCGGTAAAGAGATGGAAATCACAAACCAACGTTCATGAGATAAGAAGTTTTCTCGGTTTAGCAGGATATTACCGGAAGTTCATTAAAGATTTCTCAAAGATAGCAAGGCCAATGACGCCACTTTTGAGAAAGAAGGTCAAATTTGAGTGGACTGATTCGTGTGAACAGATTTTTCAGGAACTCGAGACAAGATTAACTACCGCACCGGTCTTAACTTTGCCCGAAGGAATGGAAGGATTTATGATTTACACTGACGCGTCTAAACTGGGTTTAGGATGCGTATTGATGCAGAATGGGAAGGTGGTCGCTTATGTCTCACGACAATTACGACCTCACGAACTGAACTTCCCAACCCACGATTTGGAGCTTGCCGCCGTCTTTCATGCACTCAAGATTTGGAGACATTATCTTTATGGGGTGAAATGCGAGATCTACACTGACCATAAGAGTTTGAAGTATATCTTCGATCAAAAAGAGCTTAATATGAGGCAGAGAAGATGGTTGGAGTTGGTGAAAGATTATGACTGCACAATACATTATCATCCAGGGAAAGCAAATGTAGTAGCTGACGCTTTGAGCAGAAAGAAACAAGGAGTGCTAGGATATATGCTCACAAATAAGGATGAACTTGCGAGAGAAATAGAAAAGATGGAATTAGAGTTAGTATTTCCACCAAGCTCTACAGAAAGTGTGATAGCCGCAGTGGTAGCCAAACCAGACTTAAGATCAAGAATCATAGATTCTCAGCCAAAAGATGAGCGATTGGAGAAGATAAGGCAAAGAGTCAAGGCGGGTGAACCAAAAGAATTTAGGGAAGTTAGCGACGGAGCTTTAATGTTCCGTGACAGACTATGCATTCCCAGTGACGACACACTGAAGCAAGAAATTATGAGAGAGGCTCATAATACTCCCTACGTTGCACATCCAGGCAGCACGAAACTATACAAAGACTTGAAGCAATACTTTTGGTGGAACAATATGAAAAGAGAGATAGCGGCATTTGTGGAGAGATGTTTAACATGCCAACAAGTGAAAGCCATACATCAACGACCTTCTGGATTATTGCAGCCGTTGGAAATTCCAGAATGGAAATGAGAGCATATAACGATGGATTTCATGGTAGGCTTACCACGATCAGTGAGAGAAAACTCAACAGTGTGGGTTATCGTGGATCGATTGACCAAATCAGCACATTTTGTGCCAATCAAAACAACAATGGAGTTGAGCAAATTAGCACAAACTTATGTAAAAGAAATTGTTCGCTTGCATGGAATTCCAGTTTCTATCACGTCAGATCATGATACTCGTTTCACATCAAGGTTTTGGAAGAGTCTTCAAGAAGCAATGGTAACGAAGCTGAACTTCAGTACCGCTTTTCATCCTCAAACAGATGGCCAATCAGAGAGAACGATACAGATTTTGGAGGACATGCTCCGAGGAGTTGTGTTGGATGGAAATACAAGCTGGGAAGATATTTTACCCTTGGTGGAGTTTGCTTATAACAACAGCTAACAATCAACTATAAAAATGGCACCATATGAAGCCTTGTATGGTCGCAAATGCAGATCGCCCCTCTATTGGGTCCAGAGATCGTGCAAACCACTGTCAAGATGATCGACCAAATTCGAGCAAGAATGAAAGAAGCACAAGACAGACAGAAGGCATATGCAGATAAGCGCAGAACAGACCTACAGTTCCAAGTTGGTGACAAGGTCTTCTTAAAGGTATCTCCGACACGAGGCGTTGTGAGATTTGGAAAGCGAGGCAAATTGAGACCAAGATTCATTGGGCCATTTGAGATACTAGAAAGAATAGCTGAGGTTGCTTACCGACTAGCTCTACCACCGGACTTGTCACAAGTTCATGATGTATATCACATTTCAATGCTCAGAAAATATGTGTTTGACCCTGAACACGTTGTCAAAAATAGTTGGTTAATTTTACGTTCTGATATGACGTACAAGGAAAAACCTCACGAGATTCTTGATAGAAATATACAAGTTCTAAGAAGTAAACAAATTCCATTGGTGCTTGTGCAATGGAATCATCACGATCGATCAGAAGCAACTTGGGAACTTGAAAGCAAGATGAGAGAACAATACCCCGAGATATTCTAAGGTACGTGAATTTCGGGACGAAATTCTTTTAAGGGGGGAGGCATGTAATACCCCAAAAAAAAAAATTATCATCCAAAATTTAATTATAGATGCAAATCTTATAGTTAGAATAAGTAGTATAGTTTATATTTTAATTAATCCAACATCTTGAAGTGGGCCTTAGAAAAATATAATTAGTTAAGCCTATCTACTGTTGGAGCCTTTGATTTTCGGCCCAGTGTAGTGGATGGCCAATCCTAGCCCATTACCCATAAATATATATCTATGATAAATGAATGAATAATTCATTTTCTCCATTTCAGATTTTAGGTCAGCCCCTTTCCTCTCTCTTCTCTCTCCCTCTCCTCCAGCGCCGGTGGCGGCGCCACCGTCTCCACCGGCCGGAATAATTTTCCGGCGACCTTATTTTTAGCATGCAATTACATTTTCGGACTCCCCTTCTTCTCCTCTTTCTTTTTCTTTGAATATTTTTAAGAGATTTTGAAGTTTAGGCTTCCGATTTTCGGATCTAAGAATGGGTTATACCCTAGCCTATCGATGCTTAATTTTCTTCTTCATTTTTCAACTTTATTTTCGATTTTAGTATGTAGATTGTGATTTTCGGGCTGTTTTATATTATTTCTTTAAAATTATTTTCTTAATTTTATTTAAAGTGGTCTTGGTGTTCTTGACTACTTTAATTTAAGGTTAAATGGTGGATTGTTGAAATGAAAAGAAAAGAAAAGGAAAAAAAAATGTAAATTGTTTAGATATTTTGGTATGATTGCCTTGTGTGTGTGCGCGTGTTACTGGTGTGTGTGTGTGTGTATTTCTTGTTATTTATTTTTTTGTTCTTTGTTTTGTTATTACTTTTTATTTATTTAGTTATTTTCACTTTTTCGTATAGATCCTTCCATATTAATTAAAAAGCATAAGTTATACTTTAAAATCAAATCATAGCCTAATTGATAAGTTATGCATTTTTCTTGTTCAATCAAACTCGTTGACAGTTTAATTTGCACTCTTTTTAATAAGTTATTAAAAAATGGAATTATGATATTATTTAATAAAAAAATAAAAATGAACGAAAAAAAAACATAGCCAAAATTTTATTACATGGTCTTCTTGATTAATGGTTAAGGACTATTCTTGTTGTTACAAAGATCTAGGGTTTGAATTTATTTGGGAGTAGATTATTGTTTTAATTAATAAGGTGTATTTTATGACTCTATTTAAATAAAATCTTGGAATTATTTTTGAAAATGGGATTTGGTTTAGTGGTTGGGGATTAATGTTTATATTAGAGAGGTTTAAAGTTCAAAACCCCTTACATGTATTTTTAGATCTATTTTATTGCAATTAATATCTTCTGTTTTAACTATAATTAATTAAAATCATGTGTTAAGTTTTCGAAAATGGTGTTTGCCTTAATGGATATGTTCAGATTTGTTAGCTGAAAGGTTAAGGGTTTGAATCCAATTAATGTAGTTTTAATTTAGTTTTAATCATTTTTATCTAAGATTATTTTGGATCTTATATAATTAATGTCACCTAATTAATTTCGAAAATGGTGTTTAGTTAAGTGGTTAGAGTCCAGATTATTATTTGAGAGGTTTGTGGTTCGATTCTTATTAAGCTAATATTTATGCCTTTTTATCATAAAACCTTTCTGGACTATATAAATTATTAATGATGGTTTATAAATTTTGAAAATGAGTCTTAGCCTTGTGGTTAGTGTTCTAATTGTGATTAAGGGGCATACATGAAGCTATTTAATTAAAGTGGTTTGTTTTACGTTATATAAAATCATTTGGTATAGTGGTTAAAGTCTCATTTTTTTATAGTAAAGTCATGAGTTCAAATCCTTTTGACTACAATTTTATTTATGCATTTATTTATTTAATTTATTTATTTTTTCTATTTTGTTTAACTTTAGAATTTAATTTAAAATTAAGTATATAATAAGTGATATTTTACTTTATTGGGAAATTATTATCTTTTAAACCATTCATTTAATCATATGATTTTAACCTACATGATTTAAATATATTTTTCTCGATCAAGTACTCGGGTATAGCTTCTTAAAGCTAGGATTACCCGTTTGATCTCCAAGCATCGTCTTTTCATGACCTTATTCTATAGACTTGCCTTTATACCCTTATACCCGTATTTACTTTATAGAATAGGTTAATAACCTCAATGAGCTTCTAAGTCTTAGTCTTTATGTGTAGGATAAAACCCGGAACATCGGACTTAGGGGACTTCTAGAAGAATCGTTAAAGCTTCAGCTTTAATAGCTATTAGGTGTGCTATACTATATCTATGAAAGTTGTATCTGTCGAGTTATTAAGCTCTGCTTTTGTTAAAATTGCATATGTGACTATCTGTGTTAAATATTTACGTGCTACTGTATGTTGTCGGAGTCTCATAAACCAGCGTTGTGTCAATGTGAGTAGCTACAGTATGCATGCATTATTCGTCATGCCCTACTCCTTGTCGGTGAGACTAAAATGAAACACTCTTTGGTTACATTCTTTGGTTATACTCATTGGATATACTTTGGCCATACTCAACTTTACGCGCTGGTGATGTAGTACGGGTTGCGGGCAGTGACTGGTTATACTCTTAAGCGCTTCACGATAAAATATTTTGGTGAACTTAGGTTGCTTTCAACTTTAAAACCTCCTAAGCTTCACTACCTGCATAAACACAGATAGATTACTTTAACAAAATGATTTGCATAACTTGAATTGTGAAAACTTGCCCACTGAATGCATTAGTACTCAGCCCAAATCTTTTTAAACATTTTCAGGTCAGTAGGCTGGAGCGTAGAGGTGACGAGGCTGAGAGATGGGGTTTTGTTATTTACCGAATTCCCATTATCTCTTTTTGTTAATTCTTTTGTTACGAATTAAGCTTCCGCACTTATACTACTCTTTTGTTAAAACACTAAGAATCCCGATCTTGGTGTTTTGGATCTATATATGTATTAAAAAGCATGTTTGGTTGTTCTGAATCTTCTCTTGATATTTCTTTGATTAATTAATTACCCCTTTCTTTCCCGCTTCTTAATTCCAACCTCCGTGGCGTCCATTTCCACGGTTTTTTGGGACCGGGGCGCTATATACAAATATTTAGTTTCAGTAAAAAGTGTGTTACTATGTGAAAAGTCTAAGTGTGTGGAATTAATGTGTATTTTTTCTATGTCCATTACTATTTTCATCTAAGAAATAGTCTATATAATCCAAATTTTAACCTAGAGGGGCCTATTTGAGTCAAATAGTCAAGGAAATAGCAACGAGCTCCCCCACGTAATAGTCGAAGAGCTACGTGAACATTTTCCCAATTTTATATTAAAAGTTTAAAACTACATATTTTATTTTTAGGGAAAATAGTAAAATGCCCCCCTCAATTATTCCTTAGGGTCTCACCTTTCTAAAATGTCTCATATTGCACACCCTTATATGGATGTAAAATTTAATAACGTTTAACACACAATAATATAAATATTTCTCTCATACTTGAATCTTTACATATACTTTCACACACAATTAATTTAAATACATTTTTACAATTAATTAACCAAAATCACAAAAAAATAATAATAATAAATACATACAAAATTTATTAATAAAATAATAAATACAGAATAACAATATAATATTAAAAAATTCGATATTTTTAATGTGTGTGTGTGTGTGTATAAATAGATAATTTAAAATCATTTTAATCTAAAAATTATTAAATATACCAAGTTTAAGTTATCACTATTTAAACCAATACTTTATTCTGCTTCGCCGACTACTAGTCGTGTTCAGTTTGATATTTTTAGATCATGACGATATTGGACAATGGAGATTTCGAGAAAAAATATATATCTAAATATATCACCATTAAAGTCATGCTCTTTTTGCCTAATATTCATGAACACCAAGCTAAACCTCAAATCCATGCATCATTCATTCTTTTAATTTTGCACCAAATTTTGCGGTTGGGTCTCATATAGTAATTTAAAATAAATATATAATACTTCTAATTATTTACCTTAACTACAATTCATGTATTTTGTATTCGTGAAATTATTGGCGACGGACATACCGACGTTAGTCCCTCGCTACTAATGATCGATTCTAATCTGTTACTATAATTCGTTGCTAAATCACTTTTTTCTTGTAGTGCACTATATATATATTTAAATCAAATTATAAATATGAATCATTTATTTTAATGTAAATCAATTGTTGTATCATCTTACGTCCATTTTGATCCATTAATTATACATATTCAAAATCTTAATTTGATCATAGAACCAAAGTTTGGCCCGAATTGCTCATATAACATTTTTAAAAGGTATCAGGATGACCCATCCTTGCTCCCTCAACTAATGGACATTAAGTTCCGTACATTGAGGAAGCAATGAAGGGACCATCGTGATACCTTATAAAAAGTTACAGGAGCAATTTGGCCAAAATTTTGTTACGAGCCAAAACAAAATCCCCAAATTATACTTTATTCCATACAACACATAATTGAATAATATTGTATTAATTCCAACAAATATATATTACATTAAATTTACTTTAAAAACTTTCTACAACTATGCCTTATAAATTTTGAGATAATAATAAACTAACTTATAACTAAATAACTAATTAAGATTTATGTATTAAATTATGAACATTAAATAAAATTACCATGTAAACACCAAATTGATACAATGACAATAGAGAATAGGGATAAGGTCCAATTTAGCCCCTAAATGATTTTTCGAGGAGCATTTTGGCCCTTTGACTAATTTTGATCCCAGTTAGCCCTTGAACTTTCGAACTCAATTTAATTAACTCCTTGAACTTTTGAGCTTAACCCAGTTAGCCACTTGAAGATAAAAATTAAGTTTTGTATTGGTTATTTCTAAATAAAATATAATAAAATAAAAAGGAAAAAAATTGTAACTATTATTCCCCCAACCAAAAAAATAAGAATATACCAGCATTTCTCATTCAATATGTCCAAATATATATAAGCTAGTATAATTTTAAAAATATATGAATTAATGAGTTAATTGAAATTACATTATGTTTGAAGTAATTCACTATAAATACAATCCGAAAAATACTTCATTTCTTTTATATATATGTATGTATGAAATTATACTGTATGGATTCTGAGAATGAAAATCTATATATTCTAAAAAATATATTATGTTAGATATATATATATATAATATTGATTATATTATAGTAGATTATTAATGTTTATAATTTATCAATTTAATATTTTAATATGTCATAAATATATTGCCAATTTATGTACCACTAAAATTATTTATAAAAAAAAACATTTTTATTTTTGTTGTGTATATACAGCGCGAACGGGGCGAGACAAGGGCTCTGTTTTGCGTGCCTTATCTTCTCATTTTCCCTCTATTATTTGGGGATGAATTAGAAAGGAGAAATGGGAGAGATTTGAACCACCCAACTTAAAGAAAATAGAGACTATTCCATTCATTAGTATTTTTCTTCCAAAAAATGTAAAAAGAGTAGAAAATATAGAAGAGAGGAAGAGAGGGCTTGGGCTTGGTGGATATTGTTCTTGAAGATGTTAAAGAGTTGAAGTGGAAGGATCATTGTGGATGCTTTTTGTACAATCTATTGGTTTAATCTAATATCTATCTATGTTTATTTACAAGTTTTGTGATTTTGTAACGCCCCGGTCCCAAGAGACCGTGGAAATGAGCGCCACGGGGGTGGGGATTAAGAAGAAGGGAAAGAAAGGGGATTTCGAGGATGATTCTCAATGAATGATTCCAAATTAGTTCAATAATAGAGTACGATTATCGTAACAAATTCAGAGTTATATATTTATATATATATATATATATATATATATATATCCAAAACATGAGTTTTTGCTCTTGCGGAAGCTATGATATATCAAAAAAAATAATACGATGATCAGAGATTAAGACGAGCCAAGACAACGGGATAGCTACAAGAGTACACATATAAGCCCCATCACAGCTCATTGTCTCCACGCTCCAGCTCATTGTCCTGAAAATATTTGAGAAAATATTTGGGTTGAGTACTAATGTACTCAGTGGGTTTTCTGAGAAAATTGAGTTATCAAAAGCATTTGATAAAATAATTATCTGTGAGTATGCAGATGAATGTTAGAAGGTTTTGTAAAGGGAAAATGCATCTAAGTTCATCAAAACGTTTATATGAATGTGTTCACCAGTAAACCCTGAAGTGAACCTTGATCCATCAGTAAACCCTGAAATGGACCCGCTCACCAGTAAACCCTGAAGTGAGCTAAGTACGACACCCGCAACCACCACTACATCATCATGCGCAATTACTGAGTAAACCCTCAAGGTAATTAAAAGTTCTTTTAGCTGAGAACAGCAAGGGATTGGGTGCGACTCAAACCAAGCAAGACTGTAGCTACTCACATTGACACAGCGCTGGTATATGAGACTCTGACAACGACAGCAAGCCAAACGAATCATTTTACACAGATAATCATATATGCATATTTGTTTCAAAATGAGCTTAATAACTCAAACATAGCATTTGGAAAAAGATAGTATATGCCCACCTTTTGACTATAATAGTCGAAGCTTTTCAGTTTCTACGGAATTGAGCAACACCACAATGATTACGTCTTACGGCAAATGATCTACAAATATCAAAATTCATCTTAGAACCTCCACGAGGTCAAGACTCTCGCAATTACATAGTTTCACATGCTTGTTGGTTAAACCGACCCAAGCTAAACCTTAATAGCTTAGCATATATAAATTTAAAATTATGATTCTTACCTCTACTATTAATTTGTTTGAACATTTTAGATAATACTTAATTTAAAAGCATAAATTTTAGTTCACTAAATACTCTTAAGTATGAAATTAATTTCATTTACTTAATCTAGTAATTTTGGAAATCAAGCTTGCTACTTAAATTGTAAAAGTCATTAATTTAAACTTTCCTATTTAAATATTTTAATAATTATAACACTTATGTGTAAAATTTAGAATTGCAGTACCATTATCTATCATTATTATATTTTTTTTTATGGCAAAAGAATAATTTAAATACTTGAAAGATTAATTAATCACTTGCTGTAATATTGAATTACAAATCTATAGATTTACAAACTAGTTCGGTTAAATCCAATACACTTGAATAAATAGTACTTCTTTGCATTAATACAATCATAGGGCTGAATCTCCATTTTTTTAATATGTGTTTTAAGCTTATATGTTGCCATCTATTCATAGTTACTAAATATAATTATTTTCGACAACTAACAATTCCTCATACTTGATTGAATTAAAATATTATCTACATAGTGAAAGATTCATGCCAATAAATTTTATGTGATAATTTATAATCAAGAAAACTAGAATAGAAATAATAATTATCATGCTAATTAAAAGGATGAATTGGAATTGCATACCTTCCCTCAATTAATTCGTCTACTTCTGATTCAACCAAATTTCATAAAATATATATGACATGTATATATTAATAAACACTCTATCTTTTAATTGGTTACACTAAGCAAACCTAATATCTTGCCACATATATGTGAAATTTAAAATATGGTTGCCACATATGCTAGCTTTACTAATTTTGTTCTTACCCCATTTTATATATTTAATGCTATCTTTGTTGATTACTATTAACATTATTTTTTTTACTATATGTGTGTGTATACATGCTCCTTCAATACTTGTGAATCATTTTATTATTATTATTATTATTATTATTATTATTATTATTATTATTATTATTATTATTTAATTAGATAGAAGAATGACTCATCTAATACTCATCTATACCCTTGGGACACATCACACTATTAGTTTAGATTAGGGACACGTATATGAAGCCAACTTGCAAGCAAATATAATCCTAATTTCTAAACACTTATATATATAATTGGCAAAATTATCCAAGTAGTCATAATTTAATATAATTAGCATACAACCAAATGTTGGCTGGCATGCATGCATATATATACACTTTTATTTATATGCTTAATTATATATGTATTCATGTATTCGTACAAAATTATTGTCAATAAATTTATTGACCCTAAATAAATTAAAATTTTAATTAATCAAACTATATTCATATCTAGGATTCTAATAAAAATATGAGAATGTTCCAGGTATCACTAATCCATTAAACGGCACACTTTGCCTTTAAAGAAATTTATAAGGGTATATTTTCTTTCCTAACTTACCCTTAAGGTAATCATAAGCTATTATTTTAATACTAAAAAGTTTGGGATATTATAGATTTTGATCTCAAAAGCATGAGTAGCTAATCTATTTAGGTTTTGGGGTGTTGGATCCTTTGATGATGGGTGTTTGAGATGAATGTATGATGAATGACCTTTCCCTTTTTAAAACTTATGGATCAATGTGTTGATTGACCAATGTATGTGGGTGGCCTCCATTTAGATTCATGTGTTACTTAATATGTGATTAGGTTTGCTCATTATGTATGTGTATTTGATCCATGAGACCTTTTACTTGTATTTTAAGATAAGTATGAGTATTAGGCTTGTCAATGGTGATTTGGGACCTTGGAAGGCTTGAGTGAAATAGTTACTAGAGATAGTGAGTTTTGCACTTGCTTGTATGCTACGTGTTTGAGAAAATGCCTAGATGATCTTTTGCCCAAATCATAATTGAAGAGAGGAGAGATATGTGAATCATATGGTTTTGAGAATACCTTGATCAAGGATCTAGTACCCTAAAACCCCTCCTTTTATTATCCCTTATTAAATCTTTCATTTGAAGTGTTTACTAGTTTACATTCAAGAGTACACTTGTGATATTTGGTGAACTTGGAACAAAACATTCTCTAAAGAAATGATGTTTGTTTAGATAGTGATTGTAACTTGAGCCAACATTACTTGCATTGTTAGATCATAACTCATATTCCTTGTGGTTTGACTCGTATCATTGCTTGCTACATTCATGTACACTTGCATTTGGCACGATCTATAATTTGAGGTATAAAATACGTCATCAAATTTTTGGCGCCGTTGCCGGGGAATAGATTGTTATGTTTTAAAGTTTATGCAATATTATTCAAATGGTTACTTTGCTAATTTAGACATTTTGATTTTTGTTTTTATTTGTGTTTGAGTGGCTCACATTGTGTCAAATTTCAGGTAGTGTATGCACACCAGGTCGCAAGGAGAGCCACCTAACAACTTAGACTTGGAAATTGAAGTGACGATGCGGCACAACAATGCACAGAGACGGAGGAGAATGGCGAACAATCCTCCACCGGTTCAAGATCCTCTAATTGCCCAATTTCAAAGGCAATTAGAGGTAATGCAAGAACAGTTAAGGGCCCAAGAAGAAGCACGACATGCTGCAGAAGAGGCCCCGATCTGAAATATTTTTCAACCTGTTGTAAATCAAGGGGTAGTGAATGGCCCACCCATTCAAGCAAATAATTTTGAGCTCAAAACATCGCTCATCCTCATACTCCAACAGCATCCTTTTAAAGCAACGACTATGGAGGATCTGAATGAGCACATATGGAAATTTCTTGAGTACAGTGGGACCATGAAGATGAATAGAGTCCCAGAAGATGCTATTCGACTTAGGCTCTTTCCATTCTCCTTGGGCGAAAAGGCGGAAACATGATGGTTTAGCCAAGCTCAAGGATCATTCCAAACTTGGGATGCGTTGGTGACTAAATTTCTCCACAAGTTTTTCCCACCTGAAAAAACTCTCAAGTTAAAAGGTGACATCACAGTTTTCAAACAATGGGATGACGAGAACATGTACGAGGGGTGGGAACGATTCAGAAAAATGCTAAGAAAATGTCTTGGACATGGATTTGGCACCGACCATCAAGTGTGTATCTTTTATGCCGGGTGTAAACCCGAGGTGAGGACACTCATGGACGCTTCTGCACGAGGATCTTTGCTAGCACGAGCTCCGGAAAAGGCCATGTGAATTATTGAAGAAATGGCCTCTAATTCGTCCCAATGGCCAGTGGCAAGAGAGAACGTGCAAATCATGAAGAAAGTCACATCGCCTTCTAATTCAGATGCATTGGGATTACTGGCAGCTCAAATGGCAACTTTGAACTCCAAAATCGAAGCTTTCACCACTCCAAAACCTGAAAGTTCTCAAGCCCCGTTCGGAGAAATGAATTATGTCAACCAAGGGGGTTATCAAAACCAACAACGGCCGTTCAACCAAGGGTACAACAAGCCGCAGTATGGAAATCAATATGGAGGAAATCAAAATTTCCAAAATAGGGCGCAACACCCTAATCTCTCCTACAGAAATCTGAATAGTGGTATTGTTCCACCTCCCGGTTTCTCTGTGACCAATGGTGTTATTGACGAGGAAAAGAAACAAAAAATGGATGATTTGTTGATAGCTTTTATGAGTAAGACAGAAAAGTAAATGGCGGATTCACAAGTCCGTGTGGGGAAGTTAGAAAATAATGTCAGAGCTATTAGCATTCAAGTGAATCAACTAGAGAAGCAGATAAGCCAATTAGCAACGATCATTGGTGGTCAACACCAACAAGGAAAGTTTTCAAGCAACACCACCGTCAACCTAAAAGATCAATGCAAGGCTATCACTTTGAGAAGTGGAACCGCCTATGAAGGCCCGAAAATGCTTAGGGATGATAAAGATGTTGGTGAAGGAAGCTCAAAGCAAAAAGAAAAACAAGACGAACAAAATGAAGAAAGTGAAGAGATCGAGCATGTCAAGGAAAAAGAGGGCTCGATAAAAGAAAATATGGAACCACCACCTAAAGAAAATGAAGAACCAAGATTGCACGTACCTTATCCCCAATGCCTACAAAATAAGAAGAACGAGGAACAATTCTCAAGGTTCCTCGATATTTTTCGAAAGGTTCAAGTTAAAATTCCATTGGTGGAAGCTTTGCAACAAATGGCAAATTACGCAAAGTTTCTCAAAGATGTGATTTCTAAAAAGAGAAGGTTGGGAGATTTTGAGATGGTGAATCTCATGGAAGAGTGTAGTGCACTTATACAAAGAAAGCTCCCCGCTAAGTTAAAAGACCCCGGAAGTTTCACCATCATGGTTACTATCGGGGATAGCCACATGGGATAGACGCTATGTGATTTGGGAGCAAGCATTAACTTAATGCAGCTCTCCTTTTTCTTGAAGTTGAATATTGGAGAAATCAAGCCGACTACCATATGTTTACAAATGACGGATCGATCCATGACCTATCCTAAAGGAGTGGTGGAAGATGTGTTGGTGAAAGTCAATGACTTTATCTTCCCTGTCGACTTTGTGGTTTTAGATATAGAGGAGGACAAGGACGTCCCTCTTATTCTTGGACGACCATTCTTGAATATGGGGAAGGCTTTGATTGATGTCGAAAAAGGGGAGTTAACATTGAGAGTTAATGACGAAAAGATGATCTTTTCTCTCCAAAAGGCTATGAAGCACAAGGAGGAAGACATGGAATGTAAAGAAGAGTGCAAGGTGTTCGAAATGGTGGACTCGTGCATGGAGTTGGAGCACACCTTGGAACACATCATGGGCATACGAGATCCACTTGAGATTTGCATTTCTAAATCTATGTTTAATTCATCCTCTGGTGATTTTTATCCTTTAGATGTTGCTCTTGTCGATACTATTTCTTTGATAAATTCTTTGCAGGAGGAGTATTTAAGAAAGCCCAAGTTTCTTCCATTGAAGAACAAGGAACAAACATCAACTGAGGAAGAGACGAGGAATGACAAGATGGAATTAAAGCCACTTCTACCTCACTTAAGGTATGTGTACCTTGAAGATGGTGAGAATAAACCGATAATAGTTTCTTCCTTTTTGAATGATGAGCAACTTGACAAATTGCTAAGGGTGGTGAGAAAATACAAGAGCACTATAGGTTGGTCTATCTTAGATCTAAAAGGGATTAGCCCCTCGATTTGCATGCATAAAATCCTTTTAGAGGAAGATTACAAACCGAAAGTGCAACATCAAAGAAGATTGAATCCAATTATGCAAGAAGTTGTTAGAAAGGAAGTGTTGAAACTGTTAGATACCGGTAAAATTTTTACAATTTCTGATAGCGAGTGGGTGAGTCCTACTCAAGTGGTAGCAAAGAAAGGAGGTACGACCCTAGTAGAAAATGAAAATAATGAGATAATAGCTACTAGGTTGGTCACGGGTTGGAGAATGTGCATTGACTATAGGGCTTTGAATGTTTACACTAGAAAAGACCATTTTCCCATACCCTTTATCATTTATCGATCAAATGCTTGACATGTTAGCAGGGCATGAATTCTATTGCTTTTTAGATGGATACTCGGGGTATAATCAGATAATGATTGCCTCCGAAGATCAAGAAAAAAGGGCATGTACTTGTCCATATGGAATCTTTGCATATAGATGGATGTCTTTCGGGTTGTGTAATGCACCCGCCACCTTTCAAAGGTGTATGATTTCTATCTTCCATGGTTTGATTGAAAACATAATGGAAGTATTTATGGACGATTTCTCCATTTTTGGTGATTCATTTTATAATTGCCTTAATAATTTGTCTGAAGTATTGCAGAGGTGTGAAGACACCAACTTAGTGCTAAATTGGGAAAAATGCCACTTTATGTTACGAGATGGTATTATGTTGGGACACAGGGTGTCCGGAGAAGGCCTTGAAGTGGATCGAGCCAAAATTGTAGCCATTGAGAAGCTACCGTCCCCGATGAATGAAAATGGAGTTAGAAGTTTTCTAGGACACGCTGGGTTTTATAGGCGTTTCATCAAAGATTTTTCAAAAATATCTAAACCTTTGTGTCATCTTCTAGAAAAATCGTCTGATTTTGTTTTTGATAATGATTGTTTGCAGGCTTTCGAGACCCTGAAGTTGGCCCTTATTACAGCACCTATGCTCATTACACCGGACTAGAGCCAACCATTCGAAGTGATGTGCGATGCAAGTGAAATAGCAGTAGGTGCCGTTTTGGGCCAAAAGCGAGATAAGCTTTTCCGAGTCATCTATTACGGGAGTAATACCCTTGATCGGGCTCAAACAAACTACCCCACCACGGAGAGGGAGCTACTTGCCGTGGTATATGCATTCGATAAATTCAGGCCTTATCTCATTGGGGCCCGAACTATCATGCACACCGATCATGCCGCTCTAAGGAATCTTTTTGCCAAGAATGATGCAAAACCACGGCTCATCAGATAGATCTTGCTGCTCCAGGAATTTGATGTAGAGATTCGGGACAGAAAGGGATGTTAGAATGTGGTAGCAGACCACCTTTCTCACCTTGATCAAGTGAATGATGAAATGGGGTCAACACGGCCTATTAACGAGCTCTTTCCCGACGAAAGAATCCTAGCAATCAAGTCTCATGTGCCTTGGCTCGCTGACATTGTGAACTTCCTGGTGGCAAGGGTGAAGCCACTGGAATTGGAAGCTTACCAAAGAAAAAAAATTCTTCCACGACCTGAAGTACTATGTGTGGGATGAGCCGTACCTTTTCAGAAGATGTGCAGATTTGGTGCTTAGGCGGTGTGTACCTGAAGAAGAATGGGAAGAAATCCTTGAAGCATGCCACAATTCTCCCACTGGAGGACATTTCGCCTCCATTAGAATCGGAAGAAAAGTGATGCAGAGCGGGTTCTATTGGCCTTCACTGTTCAAGGATTGTGTTGAATACGTGAAGAGATGTGAGAGGTGTTAAAGGATGGGTTCTATTTCAAAAAGAGATGAGATGCCAATGAAGAACATAATCGAGGTGGAACTATTTGATGTATGGGGCATCAATTTTATGGGCCCTTTCGTGAGTTCAAATGGTTTCCAATATATTTTGTTGGCCATTGACTATGTCTCAAGATGGATTGAAGTCGTGCCTACCGCAACCAATAATGCAAATGTGGTGTTGAAGTTCTTGAAAAGAAATGTGTTGACACGATTTGGGGCCCCGAGAGCTCTAATCAGTGATGGTGGTCGTCATTTTTTCAACAAGTGGTTGGCCGCTTTGCTTGCAAAGTATGGAGTTTGACACAACATCACCATAGCCTACCATTCTCAAGCTAATGGCCAAGCCGAGTTGGCTAATCGAGAGGTGAAGCAGATTCTACAAAAGATGGTGAAAACAAACGGCAAGGATTGGTCCAATCTCTTGGACGATGCATTGTGGGCGTATAGGACGGCATATAAGACCCCGTTGGGCATGTCGCCCTATCAATTGGTTTTCGGGAAATCATGTCATCTTCCCATCGAGCTGTCACACAAGGCTTAGAGGAAAGGATGGGAATCTACTTGTTGTCAATGGCGAAAGGGTCAAACAATTCTATGTACCGGAGATAAAGGATGAAAATGGTTCCAACAATCCCACAATTTCATGAAGAATGAGACCACGTCGAGCTACCGACAATAAATGAAGCGCTTGTTGGCAGGCAACCCAACCTCGTTACCTTTGTACATTTCATTTGTTTATTTTTCAAGTCTTTTAATTTACGTTTAACTCTTTAACTAGATTTAATATGTTGTTTTGAGTGTTTATATAGTTTTGGAATTAGAAAACAGGGTACACGGAGAAAATGAGCTAAAAATATCAAAACACAGAGCGTCTGGCGCGATCCACAGCGCGTGAGCACCGGTCGCGCCGTCTGGCGCGACCCACAGCGCGACTGAGCCCACTCAGGCCCAAACATTCCTTCCAACCCTTCTCTGGCGCGACAGACAGCGCGAGCGAGGGCGCGACTGACCCCGCTCGCACCCGACCCTGTAGCAGTTTAAACGGGTTTTAAACTCTCCCCTTTCATTTTTTCACTCATTTTTCACACACCTCACACTCAAAACACACACATACACTCAAAAATTCTTCATTCCAATCAAGAACCAAAGGTAAACCCCCCTCATCTTCTTCATTTATGTTTTGCCCATGATTTAATCTTAAAATTACATTTAATTTTGGATTGTTATGGTGGGATTGTAGAGATTTCTATAACATCCCAGAATTTCAGAGAGTTCTCTAAATTTATTTAGAAGACTAAAGAAAATAATTGGAGCTAAAATAAAGTAAAACAGATGTAAGTCGCGACTTTTTGACTATTTTATGTGAAAATCGATTATGATATTTTGCATTTGCTGCCGAAAGATAGTTAATATTGGTCTTTTCTAAAACGTAACGACCTAAAGGAAGCTATTGATGCTTTCAGAATTTTATTCTGACCTCTACAAGAGTCCCGTAATTGAAAATCGTAAAGTGAAAACCTGTGAATAGTAATTTATGCGAGCAGTCGTGATTCGAAAAATTTATGAAATCCTCTTCATTGATCTGAGACTTGTTCTATCAAGCCTATCTTACAGGAAATGACCTAAGGAATCCGTTCGTGTTCACGGATTGCCAATCTGAGGTCAATCGAGCGCTCGGGAGCAAAATCTGTCAGTCAAAATGAATAGTAAAAGTAATTTTTGAAAGGGAATCTTTTCTCGTTTCTCTTCAGAAGACTCCCTCGTCATCTCAAGTTGGATTGGTTCAATAGTACTCGAGCTAACGAGTCTCTCGGTATTTTCGGATTTTGTGTCGGAGGTCATTTGGACCTCGCCATTGAATAAAGCAACTTTAATTGAATTCGGAAATCACTTTATCAGTGTTTTATATCCGAAAAAGTTATACCCGCTCCGGAGCCACTTTTCCTCTAAATAGGGGGGCTTGGGCTCATTTGCAATTGCTCATTCTCTCTCTTTCTCTCTCTAGTTCGTGTTGACGAACGAGAGAAACTCGGGCCTGCGCCGAGTAAATCGCGCATGCGGGCCCAGGTTAAGTTTTATTTGGGGGTAGGGGTGCTGCTGCGGGAGCAGCTGTCGAGCGCCGGAAGGCTGCCGGAGTACCGCTGCTGTTGCCGTGCATGGCCGGAAATTTCCGTCGTCGTGCCACCGTCGCGCCGCCGCTTCGGACGTCTCGCTTCAGTCCATTTCTTATCCTTTATAGTTGAAATTTTAATATATTGTGTATTTTAAATAGTGCTTCATTTCGTATGTTGAGTGCGTTGTCGTCCGGTGGCCAGAAACCGGCGAAAACGCCGGAAAACGTGAAAAATAAAGGGGCGCCGATCAGTTTCAGTTTTGGCCCATTTTTGCCCATTTCGGGTCGTCAAATTGAAAAAGTTTGAACTAGAAAGTTGCTCAAAATATTATTTTCTATAGGACTGTCAAGTTTCATAATTTTCCGATAAGTCTTGATTAAAGTCGATTATTTTAATCAGGCAGTTATTTTTATAATTAAAGCATGTGATTTCAGAAAATTTCAAAAATTATATAGTTTAATAAAGATATATGTGGGGTCATGCCTGATTATTTTCATGATTTTTGGACAAGTGAAAAGTGTAATTGAGGTTAGCTGTGTAAAATTTGATTAAAATGGCAAGTTACGGAAAGTAACCTCTGTTATATCTTTTGGTCCCAATAAATTGGAAATTATATTTTGGAATTTATTTCCTTCTGTGTTGAAGTTGTACGAGGTCTCTAGAGTCGCGCATTCTTAATTGAAATATAATTAAAGTGAATAAAAACTCAAATTAAATTAAAGTCGAGTTCTAAAAATTAGAGCAGGAACTGTATTTCTTGCAGTTGTGATGTTAATCACTAAATGTGTCATTATGAGGTAAACCCTGCACATACACGTGATCCGAGCATCATTACAGGAGTCAATGGTAGGTAACCCCTGGTATACTCAGGGTCAATGCTAGGTGATCCCTGGTACACTCTTCTCGGATTAGGGAGGTAACCCCTCCTTTTTCCTATCAGCGACATGTCATAGAGTGCAGTAGATGACAGAAGGAGCTACAGGGTACCAAAGAGAAGTAAAGGTTTGCAGAAATGGGAAGGGCTTTCGCGTTTTTCTCTCCATTATCTGTATTTATATTTTGGATATTCTGTTACAGTTTTTATTAAAGATTGAGTTAAAAGTTTAACCCACTGAGTGCTTTAGTACTCACGCCAAAAATATTTTCAAAATGTTTTTCACAGGTTGAGATGCTGGAGGTGATGGCTCTATGTACAGTTGTGGGTTGATCATGCCTTGCCATCTCGTTCAGGCTAAATTATTGTTTATGAGTATGTTGTTATGTGATACAATGTTACTCCATTATTTTCCGCTTAAACTCTGATACAATTGCCTCATAGTATGATTGCATACTATGTTTGATTTTTGGGCTTATCTGAATTGTATTCCTTATTGAATCATGATAAATAAAGTCCCATTTCTTTTCCTTAGATCCAAGCATGTCTCTTTACAGTTTTCGACCTATGGATAGGTCATATTTTGTTGAGTCTTGGATTCTGTTTATTTTTCAGTTGACCTATGAATGGGTCTCAACTTGATTAATTGTTTATGTCCTATGAATGGGACATAAAATAGTTTATTTACCTCTGACCTATTCATGGGTCTTAGTTGTTGTGGCCTATGGAGAGGTCTTGTTTATTTGAAGCATGAGAATCCTATCTATTAATTGTAGGATTCTGTTTGAATTTGACTAGCCTATGAATAGGCATTCTTTTGACTTGATTGAATCATTTGACTTCGTTGATACGTTGAAAGACGTGGATTTCTTCCAGTTACAGAGGCTGTGCTGCCCAAATTTCTGGGGAATATAACCTATTCTTGTTCTAAAGCCATTTCATTTGATTGTTCTAAATAGTATTTCCTTTTTTAGTAACACCTCGACCCTCATTTATTATTTCTTATGGGATCGGGACATTATAGAGGACTCCCTGGATTTTGGATCATGCTACATATTTCTTTGTATTTTTTCCGTAGTGTCCCCGTCCTAATCCCGGGGACCGGGGCGTTACAATTTCATTTTAGGGTTCATACTGGGAAAATTTTCTTGGCTAATTCTTGTTCGGTTGGGTTACTTCTAAATTGTTCCTTGAGCATGATTTTACTACATTGTGGTTGAATTTGTTCAAATTCCAAATTAGGGCTAAACATTTGGGGAAAATTGCTTGGATTGAATTTTTGGTTAATTTTGTTGCGTCTAATTTCTCCCATGAGCAAGAATGACCATTATCTAAAAGGAGTGAAGTTAATTTGGAGATGCTTGTACATGTATTGTTGTGAATTGAGAACAAGAGCTTAGCATATTTGGGTTTTTGAATTTCTTGCCTTGTTCTTGAATTACTCTTCTTCTATGGACTTTTTTGTTGAATTTTGCAAAGGGATGAAAGTGGTGAAATGTGCATATGTTGGTTTTGTGTGTGGTGAAGAGTGAATTTTGAAGAAAATTTGGAAGTGTTGATTTAATTGGTGAAAAATGGTGTGAAATGCTATTGTTGGGACTTTGCTTGATGTTGTTGTTTCTCTAGCTCCATGATGCCAAATGTAGTTGGCTTTTGTTGTGAATTGGGGGGTAGTTATGTGCAACCCCGACTGTGTTTTATAATTCGTTTTGAAGATTGTAGTGCCTTGTATGGAAATGCTTTTTGCTTTTGGTTAGATTATGCTAAGGCCTACAAGTTGTGAATAGTTTTGTTGTATTTTGTTAGGAGTGGTCCAAGATTCTATTTGTTGGTCTGGTTTGTTGTTTTACAATGGAGCCCTCACTTTTTATTTGTTTTTGTTCTTTGCAAGGTATCTTGTAAAGAAACCTATATATTTAGGATGGCTAGACCAAGCAGGGGATACGCTTCAAGGAGACAGGTCATTGAGGAATCTGAAGAAGAAGAATCGAGTGTTGACCTCTCAGAAGAAGAGGAAGAAGAAGATGAGGAGTAAGAAGATGAGGAGTAAGAAGAAGAGGAAAAAGAGGAGAATGTGCAACCCGAGCCTTTGCTGGAGTTTCCCGACAGTGGAGTTGATAACCTCGCAAGAGCGGGTGTTTTCTTCCGTACACAAGAGGAACGGGACATTTGGTTGAAGCTGTCAAGATCTTTTAACATTGTGCCTACCAAGTATTCGTGTGATTCGTGTACTCAAGCTATGGGAATCCACGATGATGTTTGGAGAATGTTCACTAGAATTGGGTGGGCAAATGCAATGCAAGGAAGGTGGCCTACCTATCCTATCTTGGTCAAAGAATTCCTATCCTCACTTCAAGTTCACAAATTCCCCACTAGAGGGCCAATTGCGTGCACTTTTCGATTGGAAAATCGCAATCACGAGCTCACAGTGGCCAGGCTTAACCAAATCTTTCAAACCCCGACAGATGGATACTTTCACTACCACATCAATTTCAACACTGAGGTGTTTTGGAGATTGTTCCTAGACCCCGATGAGAGGATGGCCCAGTATGACTCAGGATTGGCCAAGGCTTCTCAAATCTAAAATCCGGTCTTCTGATACATCCACAGAATCCTTTCCTCCACTGTCCTTGCTCGACATAAGAATAGTGGACATCGTAAGGTTGAGCTATACATCCTGTGGAGTATGCTCCAAGCAATATACGTGGATTTTGGAGCTTTACTTTTGGATCAATTTAAAAGACAAGTGCAGTCTAGCAAAGGTAGGTGAGTATAGGAGGCATGATTACTCGTATTGCCATGGCCTTCAACATTAATCTGGCCGCCTATCAGCCACTTCCGGGTCCTCGAGCTCTCAATCTAGCACATCTTCGGAATGTGCGCATGATCAGCCCCAATGCTGCCCCAATAGAGCTCATCATGAAGGATGGCAGGATGTTCCCACTGCCTAATCCAGCACTCACCTCGGTTTCAAACTTTGAGCACCAAAGAAACTGGATGATGAATATCCTGGAGCACAATGCTCTGATGATACTGCCTGAGAGAGTACAGCTCCATCGAGAGAACGAGGAGCCAAGGGCACCACGAGGGCAGAGAAGAAACCGAGGGGACGTGGCGGATAAGCGACTGACATCTCTTGAAGGTATGATGACAAACATGAATCAAAATTTTACTAACTTTCAAGGAAATGTCTTCACTCAGCTCACCGATATGAGGGCGGATTTCGATGTACGGCTAACGAACATGCGGAAGAATGTGGATACTCTATTCACAAATATGCAGACGGACCTTGATGCAAGATTCACGGGCCTGCAGACTCATATTGATGGCCGGTTCGTCGGCATGAGGACGGAGTTTCAAGGGCTGCAGAGCAACTATTCGAATCTGCATGGGGATTTCTCCCATTTGAGGTCGGACGTCTCCGATATTGCCATTATGATGAGGCAATGGGGTGGCATTAGATCTTCATCACAAAATCCATCCCAGACCTTTACTCCCCCATTCTCGCCATTCCAGCAGTACCCCAATCCATACCCGGGGCCATTCCAGTTTCCGCAGAATCCCCACCCACGCCCGTCCCTAGATGCTGATGCCTGAGGCTGTGTTAGTTGATCAACGATACCACTAACCTGTCCCCCTAAACTTAGTCTTACTTCGGTCTTGAATAAGTTTGAGGGAGGGGGTGAACATTTGTGTGTATTGTTGATCTCTTTTGACTCTAGTACTATCTTTTTTTTAGAACCTTTTATTTTAGAATTGTTAAAACTCTTTTTATTTGAATGCTTTTATTTATTTAACTATTGTTATGGGATTTGCTACTTGATGATTTGATAATTAAGGATTTCATGGTTTTTGTGATATTTTATAGCTTTGTATTTATTTTTGTTAATACGTATGATTGGTTTAATAGTAGGTAATAGCATTGATGTCAAGCAGGTTTAGCCATGATCTTGTGTTTCAACTCCTTTATTGCTTATTGAGTTAATGTTTATCATGCTCACTTTTGGGAAATCTTGATTTGCCTATGATGTTGTCTTTAGTAAAAATAAGTGCATGCATAAGAACATGAGTTGATATACACTTGATTTGAATTGTGAAAATATTGGTTTAACTTGTAACCATCCCATCTCGTGAGAATTGAGCCTTGATCTTGTTTTTCATGTGTGGATCATCAATAATATTGGTATCTCTAGAACTTGCCCTATGAACTCTCTTGATTTTACAAGTTGTTCTTAGAACATGGAGATGACCTAAGGCTTTCTTTGTCAAGTTTGTGACTGAAATGAGTTTATTTTTTTCCCTACAAATACAACCCTTATTAGCCCCTTTGTGCTTGTTATTGATTTTATTTGAAACCAAGGGTAGAAGGAATTTGGGAATCAAGTAAGCTTGAGAAAAAAAATGGGAGTTAATTGAGAATTGAACAAAAATTTATATTGTTGAATAGCCCGTTTTGATCATACGCATATTGCGAGCCTCACAATTTGAAAGAAAAAAAAAGTGTAAATTGTCAAAGAGCAATCATGAAAATAAAAAATAAAAAGAGGAGCAATTAGTGTTTTGTTGGCTATAGCAGTCCGAAATCCATTTAAATTCCCAAGCAATGTGTAGGGTAGAAGAAAACTCGAAATAGTTTTGTTTGCTATGGAAGAATGAAATAGGTTACGGGGATTGATTTTTAAGTCACTTTTAACCTATATTTTTCCTACCTTGTCTAAAGAGCCTAACGTGCAACCCTTAAGACCTATGTGATCCTTATTTGGAGCACACTTGTGAAAAGAGATGAGTTATTGTGCAAGCATATGGCAGTATACTAACATTATTCGATGTTGAGCGTATACACATCCCTTTTCTCCTTAAGAGGTTGAGTTTGAGCTTGATATTCCTTAAAGCAAGGGAAAGCCGTGTTTTTACATTTTCATTTCTTGTGTATCGAAGCTTCATATCATTATGTATGATCACATGCTTTCTGTTCTTCTTCTGAGGCATTCTTAAACTTGATTTCCCTTGTTCTCTTTTGCTTGCAATCTTGTTTGAGAACAAACAAAAACTTAAGTTTGGGAGAGTTGAAAATCGGGATTTTTGTGCTTCTTTTTACTGCAACTTTGGGCTATTTCAATACTATTTTATAAACCAATTATACATTTTTGATGTCCAAACTCATATTTAATCCAAGTACAAATTCCAAGTATGTTATAGAAGAAAACCAAGAGTTCGAGGCACTGGCGCGAGCCACAGTCCGAGCGACGGCGCGACCCGAGTGCTCCGGCCCGAAAGCCATGTGTCATAAGCCTTTGGCGCGAGCCCCAGCGCGAGAGAAAGCGCGAGTTTGGTTGCGCCAGATGGCACGACTCACAGCACGAGCAGTCGCACGACCGAGCCCTCTCGCATCTAACATCTCATGTTTTCTCTGGCGTGACCCACAGCGCGGGTGGTGGAGCGACCGAGCCCACCCGCACTCACACACCCTTTCCATAGTCCTCTGGCGTGACCCATAGCACAGGTTGTGGCGCGACCGAGCCCTCTCGTGCTCACACACCCTTTCAACACTTCTCTGGCGCGACCCACAGCGCGACCGGGGCGTGACCGAGCCCTTGTTGCGTCACTGATGCTCTGTTTTGCATGCCTTATCTTCTCATTTTCCCTCTATTATTTGGGGACGAATTAGAAAGGAGAAAGAGGAGAGATTTGAACCACCCAACTTGAAGAAAATAGAGACTATTCCATTCCTTAGTGTTTTTCTTCCTAAAAATGTAAAAAGAGTAGAAAATATAGAAGAGAGGAAGAGAGGGCTTGGGCTTGGTGGATATTGTTCTTGAAGATCTTAAAGAGTTGAAGTGGAAGGATCATTGTGGATGCTTTTTGTACAATCTATAGGTTTAATCTAATCTCTATCTATGTTCATTTAAAAGTTTTGTGATTTTGATCTCAAAAGCATGAGTAGCTAATCTATTTAGGTTTTGGGGTGTTGGATCCTTTGATGATGGGTGATTGAGATGAATGTATGATGAATGACCTTTCCCTTTTTAAAACTTATGGATCAATGTATTGATTGATGAATGTAACAGCCCGATCCCGAGATAAGAATTAATGAATAGGGATGGGGTGTTATTAAGGGATTAACGAATAAGGTCGGAAGATTAACAAAGAAGGTTAAGAATAATGATATGCTTTGAAAGATAGATGCTGATACTCGGGTTTACTTGATTAAGATGAAAACATGCTTTAGCGGAATAAAATGGCTAACTAATCAGATACCAATAAGCAGAGACCCGATCATAGGTCAAAACGAATAACAGATATCTACGTGAATAAGCCTCTTCATAGGCGAATGGAATTCATATTCGAGAAGCGGAAATAAAACTTAATATGCATCTTATAAATATATAATCATGTCTGGGATATTCTTAGAGTCTTACCAATCATAGTAGAACTTAAACGGAATTAGAAAGAGTGTATCAGAGTAGTAGAAACATCATGGGATTTCAAGAGAGATTCAGATAATAGCAAAACAATCTTGGCAACCAACCCACATCCACAGCCACCAACATCCTCAGCATCTCAACCTGAAAACATTTGAAAAAGAGGGGGCATGAGTACTAATGTACTCAGTGGGTTTTAGCAAAAACACTTTAATAACTTCAAGATATCCAATAATTAACTGACGGTATATGGAGAGCAAAACGGAAAAGACCTCCCCATATCCATAAAACCTTTTTGTTTTCTTTTTGGGCCCAACCTGGCTCAAACCTGATGTCAACTGCACCCTTAGGCATGCCATGGGATAGAAGAGGGGTTACCTCAAACATCCGAACGAGTTTGCGAGGGAAATAACCCAACAGTGACTCCCTTAAGTTCTGAGCTCAAATCCTGCTTAAATGAAATGCTAAGTTCCTTCCTTCCTTAACCTTGCTATCAAAACCAATCCTAGAGCACGTCTAGGTACTAATCCTTTGATATAACATGATCTCGGCCTATAAGGGATTTTACGCTACCTTAACAAGGCAATCCTTAATCCTTAACTATACGAGCTTTAACCAAGCATAAACATTCACATACAAGGAGATGAACGTAAATAATATACGAATTGTAACTAAAGACAATTCTAAACATTCATGGTAAACATAAACAATACTTTAATATTTCTAGCATTTCTTAGCATTTCTAGACATTCTAACATGCTTGAGAGCTCATTTAAAACATAATATCTTCCTTTCATTCCTTCCTTGTACAGAGATCAATCAGGCAGAGCAAAAATGCTTTATTGGATATCTCATTTGCCCTATATGCTTCTAGAGCTTAATAGCTCAAACTTTAGATGAGTATAGTTTTACCCACCTCGATCACGGAGCAGAAGATGAGGCAACGAGTTGATGATCCTTCTTCGAATTCCCACGAGGCTCACTTTCTCCTACAAAAGTCGAATTATCGACTTAGCGGCCTCCTTCAAAGATTTCTAACTAACAACACGAAATTAAATAATACCCAACTAAAATACCCTTAGCTAGGACTTAAACATGGATAGCACGACTTTATGACTTTATAAGGTTCCGAGAAGGATTTATTTTATTTAAGGAACTTCTTGTCTTGATTTCTCAATTTTTAGACGGAAAATAACTTGAATAGCTTATTCGAAATAAATCGGAAATAACTTGAATGCTTCTCTAAAATTTGAGCTTGAAAATAGCTTGGAAATAACACGATTTGAAAAGCTCGAAAAGCTCGGGAAGAGGGTATGAAAAATAGCCGGAAAAATTGGTGGAGAACAGCACGGAGAAGGGGGGCGCCGCGGCGCAGATAGGCGCCGGCGGGCAGCCCTCCGCCGCGGCGCAGGGGTGCGCCGGCGGGCTATGAGGGCCAAGTGGGGTGTGGCGCGGCGGTGCACCCCCCCTCCCTCCCCCCCCCCCCCCCCCCCCCGCGGCGCTCTCTCCCTTTCTCTCTCTTTCGCCCAGTCTGGGCGATCTTCAACTGGGTTCTTCGTGTTCGTTGATTCTTTCGACGAACACGAAGAACACGAAGAACACTTTACCAAACTTTCCTAAAAACAACATGCTTAAAATCAACATGCAATGGCATGCTTTAACTTAAAAAGAATTTTGGCATTATAACGGCATACACACGATAATCCTCCTTAATAATTAGAATAACGACGAAATCTTTTAAATATAGCTTGAACGGAATTTAACGGAATAATCGAGGCTAATCTCAAGAATAATAATGACAGGAATAAAGCGAGAATTATAACGTAAACGTTATTAATTTGGAACTTCAATAAGAATCGAAATACAATTTATACGGAAGGTAAACGAGCAATAATGAAGAACGCGAAGAACGTAAAGAACGGAAAGTAAATGCGGAATTTAAAAGATGGAAAAGAAATAGAGCCGAGACCGACGAACAAGAATGGACGGGGTTAGGTGCGTCGAAGGAAGGTGGCTAGCTCGGCGTCTCGTCAAGTTGCAACGGCGGCAGAGCCACCTGCTACGACCCAACAGCGCCCCTAGCACATTTTCTCACCGCATCCCTTCCACGCCACTCCGCTCGTCGTCTTGCAGAACACTTACGAAGAACACTTTTTACTTCGACAGAACTTTCTCGGCTTTCAAAGCTTCTCACTCTCTCGATTTAGAAGTAAAATGGATGGTAAATGAGCAAAGGAATGCAAAGGGCTGATCCCTTATTTATAGGAGAAGATTTGGCTTCCCTTGGAAGCCATTGCAGTGTGGAAATACTGCGAAAGTTACCCCGGGTTCGGTTAAAAGATGCTTTATTCGATGTCGAGGTCCAAATGACTTCAGACACGAAATCTAAAAATACCGGGAGACTCGTTGGCTCGAATACTAGTGAACCAACTTGATTCGTGAAGAAGATGGGGTCATCAGAAGAAAGACGAGCAAAGATTCCCTTTTTGGAATTACTTTTTACTATTCACTCAGACTGACAGATTTTGCTCCCGAGCGTTCGATTGACCTCAGAATGGAAATCTGTGAATACCAACGGAATCCTTGAGTCATTTCCTATAAGAAGGGCCTGACAGAACTAGACTCGGATCAATGAGGAGGATTTCATAAAATTCGCAAAACACGAACGCACGCAAAAGTTACTATTCATTCGCCTTTTAAATACGTTTTTCATCACCGGGAACTCAAATGACTTCAGAATTAAAATCCGAAAACACCGGTATACTCCTTGAGTTAAAACCTTTCTAACGAGACCACGAATGGCCATAAAAGAATTAAGATCATATTTTCTGAAAAGATGATTTTCATAAAAACTGACTCTTAAAGTCGTGACTGACATCCAACCTTAATTAACTTATTTAAATTTCTTCCTTAACTGATTAATTAACATTAACAATTCTCTTAAACCTTATCCAAAAATATGGGGTGTTACATCCTACCCCCCTTAAAGAAAATTTCATCCCGAAATTTACTAACCATGATAAGCAATATCAGGGTACTTCTTGAGCAGCTCGGATTCAAGTTCTCAGGTTGCCTCCTCTGAACCATGATGGTTCTAGATTACTTTCACGAGGTTGATCTCCTTATTCCTCAACTTCTGGATCTTTCGATCCACAATGGCCTGTGGTTTTTCTTCATAGGCTAAGTCCTCATTTAGGACTATCTCTTCCTTGCTAATCACGTGCTTTGGATCAAACACGTACTTTCTCAACATTGAGACATGAAAGACGTCATGAACGTCACTCAAGTTGGGTGGTAAGGCCAACCTGTAGGCTACTTCATTCACCTTTTCTAGAATCTCAAAAGGTCCGATAAATCTGGGCCTTAACTTGCTTTGTTTGCCAAAACGAACTACTCCTCTTGACGGAGTCACCTTCAAGAACACTTTATCTCCAACAGAAAAACTGAGCTCCGTTCTTTTCTTGTCCGCATAAGCCTTTTGTCTATCTTGAGCCTCCTTGATTCGTTGACGAATAAGCTCGATCTTCTGGACAGCTTCCTGGACCATTTCAGGCCCAAGTATCCTTCTCTCTCCAACTTCATCCCAATACAAGGGCGATCTACACTTCTTTCCGTACAGGGCTTTATAAGGGGCCATGCCGATCGATGACTGGTAGCTGTTGTTATACGCAAACTCTACCAAAGGCAGTAATTCCTCCCAACTGCTTCCTTGATCGATGACTACTCCTCTAAGCATGTCTTCCAGAATTTGGTTAGTCCTTCCGGACTGGCTATCCGTTTGAGGATGAAATGCTGTGCTGAAATTGAGCTTTGATCCCATTGCATCTTGTAGGCTCCTCCAGTATCTTGATGTAAATCTTATATCACGATCCAATGTAATCGAGACCGGCACTCCGTGTAAACGCACAACTTCCTTAACATACAGCTGGGCTAATTGATCTAGCCCATCCATCATCTTAACAGCAACAAAATGGGCTGATTTAGATAATCGATCAACGATTACCCAAATAGCGGTATTCCCCCAATTAGACTTTGGCAAACCTACGACAAAGTCCATATTGATGTGATCCCACTTCCATTCAGGAATTTCTAAGGGTTGAAGCAAACCAGAAGGTTTTTGATGCAAAGCTTTCACTTGTTGACAGTTTAAACACCTTTTCACGAAGGCAGCTATCTCTCTTTTCATGTTATTCCACCAGAAGTTCCTCTTGAGGTCTTGGTACATCTTGGTGCTTCCGGGATGTGCTGTATATGGCGTGTCATGTGCTTCGCACATGATTTCCTCCTTTAGTTTTTCCTTGCTCGGCACACAAAGCCTTCATTTGAATAAGAGCGCGTTATCGGCGGCTTCTGCGAAATCTTGCGAGCTATCAGATCGTGCTTCTAGCCTTTTCTTTTCGAGAAACTCGTCTCCTCTCTGGGCTTCAATTATCCTTTGCCTTAGGTCGGGCTGAGCGACTATTGTGGCGACTTGAGCTTGAATAGTCTCGGGTGGTGTTAGCACCTCGATCCTTAACTTCTCGAACTCTTTGCGAAGATCCTCCTGAACTAGAATGAGTCCTCACTCTGCCTTCTCTTTCCTACTTAGGGCATCTGCTACCACATTCGCCTTGCCTAGGTGGTAGTGAATTGTGCAGTCGTAATCCTTTACAAGTTCTATCCATCTTCTCTGCCTCATGTTAAGATCCTTTTGCTCGAAGAAATACTTCAAGCTCTTGTGATCTGAGAAGATCTCACACTTAGCTCCGTAGAGATAGTGCCTCCAGATCTTCAGCGCATGAATTGACTGCTGCTAGCTCTAAGTCATGCGTAGGGTAGTTCTTCTCGTGATTCTTAAGCTGCCTTGAAGCATAAGCAATCACCTTTCCTTTCTGCATCAACACTGGGGCTGTGGTTAGCATCTTCTTCAAAGTTTGGAAACTTTCCTCGCACTCAGGCATCCACTTAAACTTGGAGTCCTTCTTTAGCAATCGCGTCATGGGCTTGGATATAGTCGAGAATCCTTCGATGAATCTACGATAATATCTAGCGAGCCCTAGAAAACTTCTTATCTCATTCACGCTCTTTGGAGACTTACAGTTGCTTACAGCTTCAATCTTAGCTGGATCCACCTTAATTCCTTCTACTGAAACTATATGACCTAAAAACATAATTTCCTTGAGCCAAAACTCACACTTACTAAACTTAGCATAAAGCCTTTCTCTTCTTAACGTCTCCAGCACCACTCTTAGGTGCTCTTGATGCTTCTTTTCATCCTTGGAATAGATGAGGATATCATCTATAAAAACTAGAACAAACTTATCTAGATACGGGTGAAAAATCCGGTTCATTAAATCCATGAACACTGCTGGGGCGTTGGTCAATCCGAATGACATTACCAAAAACTCGTAATGCCCATAGCGAGTTCTAAAAACAGTCTTAGGTATATCCTCCTTTCGAATATTCAACTGATGATACCCAGATCTTAAGTCTATCTTGGAGAAGACACTTGCTCCCTTGAGCTGATCAAAGAGATCGTCTATTCTTGGGAGAGGGTATCGATTCTTGATGGTTAGCTTATTAAGCTCTCTATAGTTGATGCACATTCTCAATGTACCATCCTTCTTCTTTACGAACAAGATTGGAGCTCCCCAAGGTGGCACACTAGGTTGGATAAAACCTAGGTCTAATAACTCTTGCAGTTGAACTTTGAGTTCTTGCAACTCCTTAGGCGCCATTCTGTAGGGAGCTTTCGAAACTGGGGCGGCTCCTGCTTCCAACTTGATGGCGAACTCTATCTGCCTGTCTGGAGGCAGTCCTGGCAGCTCCTTTAGGAATACGTTGGGGTATTCTCTTACGATTGGAACGTCTTCGATTGAAAGCTCTCCTTCCTATTTCCTATTTAGATTAACTGAAAATGCTTGGCAGCTATTCTTACTTATCATCTTAGTGGACTTCAGGACGGATATCGTTGGGACTCTGGTTCCCAGCCTTGATCCGTAGACCTTCATCTCGGGTTTTCCGGGTGGTCGAAACACCACTTCCCTCTCGGGGCAGCTTATGGAGGCATAAGCTGAGCTAACCAATCCATTCCTAGGATTATATCAAAGTCCTGAATCTTTATCACATAAAGATTTGACTTAAAGGTTTCCCCTTCTATGTTCAATTCTAGGTTAGAGCAGACCTTCCTAGACATCATTCTCTTTCCAGAGGGATACTTATTTTAAGAGCATACTTAGCATTGTCGGGTTTTATCTTCAGTTTCTTACACACAGATTCAGCTAAAAACGAATGCGATGCTCCAGTATTGAAGAGAGCTAAAACTGGCGTCTCGAGGAGGGTAACCATACCTGCCAGATTACCTGGGGCTTTAGCAGCTTGCTGCTGATTGAGAGCATAAGTACGAGCTGGCTGAGGTGGCCTTTGTTCTTGATTAGACTTTTGATCTCGTCCTTGGTTCGACCTTGGATTCATCCCCGGCCTTTGACCCTGAGGTCCTCCTTACTGCAGCCTTGGCTGATTTCCAGGAAGTTGCTGAAGCGGCTGCGGATACATGGGTTGTTGTGGTGTTTGGGATCGTCTGTTGTTTCCTTTAGGACACTCTCTCTTGAAGTGTCCCTCCTCACCATAATTGTATTACCCGATTTGATTTGCTCGGCAGGCTCCGAGGTGCGTCCTTCCGCACTTTTGACACGGCCTCAGGTTAGGGTTATGGTTTGGATGACTTCGAGGTACCCCTGACTCTCGGTTCTGCCAGTGGGGTTTCTTTCCTCTGTCATCTCTTCTTCCTCCTTCCCATTTTCTTTTTCCCTTTGGATCATTAGTTGACTGAGGGGGTCGAACTTTCTCTCAAAGAAGAATGGCTTCTATGCTTAAGGCTTTGGCTAAGGTTCGAGCATAAGACATGTCTTCTTGCCCAGCGAGGGCTATGCCAATCTCGGATCTAAGTCCTTTCTTGAACTTGCGTGCTTTCTTCCCATCTGTGTCCACTAGATGTGGAGCATGCCTTGACAACTGATTGAATTCTCTGTAGTATTCTGACACTGTCTTATTTCCTTGCTTTAGGTTCCAGAATTCCATCTCTTTTGCCTCTCGATAACAATCCGGGATGTACTTCTGATATAAGTCGTGCTTGAAATCTTCCCAACTATAGTCCTCTCATTGCTCTGGGGTTATGGTCCTTCGAATGAACTCCCACCAGTAGTCCGCATCGTCCGTCAGCATAAAAAGAGCGCAACTTAACTTCTCTTCTTCCGAACAAGCTATGAAATCGAAAATTCGCTCTAAGGAGCGAACCCATTTTTCAGCATCCATTGGATCTCCTAAACTATTAAACGATGGAGGGTTGTGTTTGAGAAACACACTTTCGGCTCTTGGGCCAGGGTTTGGGACTTGCTCGGGTTCGTTCTCATCTTCATTTTCAGTTTGACGTCTTCGAGGCGGTATCCTAAAGAACTAGATATTAGCAACGTTGATTGAATTCGCACAATTGCAAGGATGCCTTTCGATAAGATCTTTAATTTACGCAAGATAGATCAAACAAGATGGAATTTTAAACGATATTCAAGCATAATGGGGAAAATTGCCTCATTATTAGGACTTTGGCATCGATATCATAACGGAAGTTATGGGTTACAAACAGAGTAGGGCAGTCTCTTGGAAAATTCACTGCCACTATTAGAGTCTAGAGAGGTTAAAGCATATATTACATATTAGAGTTTTGGTTAAAGTGGATTGAACGGACATCAGAAAATCAGACAGACAACAGATAGATCAGACAACTAGGTATTTTAACAGCAACACCTCCTACACTTCCTACTAACGCTCAATCATAAGTCGGGCCCTTCCCCTTCTCCTTGCATGGCGATCCTACTTCCTCTTTACCCTCCTCCGGGTCCTCTTCTTCTTCTTCCTCGTCTCCAACTTCAACTGTCTATGGGACGCTGAACTTGAACGTTCTCATGCGGATGCTCCCTGTCCCAGACCCTGAGAAGCGGACACAGGAGTCCACTGGTTCATTTGAGGAGTGCAGGAAAATAGGGACTCGGTGTGATTCACGATCCGGACACTTGAGGGTCCCGCTCCTGAGGTTCCTTCGTCGTGAGAGTGTGGCGCTTGAAATCCCGGGGGACTATTGAGAGTCGCCCTTTGCAGTTCTAACTCTACCACGAGAGAGGGGTTTTGCTCGTCTGCTTGCTGCTCGGCTAAGGCGTGCACGTGGCCATACTCCGACACCCAACGAGCCATCAAGGCTGATGAGAACTCTGTCAGATTTTCGATTTCAGCATACGTCTCGGGATCACGGGTGATCGTGCTTTGCAGGATACGGTACATCGTAGGCCTCCAAGAAGGTGGCGCATGCTCACACATGCGGATGCACGTTTCCAAGTCGGATACGCTTCCGGGCTCTCCTCCGTAGCCATTTGCCCAAGCCCATCTTTCAAGGTACCTTGCCATATAAGATAGCAACTGCTCGTTGCCATTCCATGTCTCCCTTCTGAACCTCTCGACCCTTTCTTGCACAGGGTGAAAAAGAGGCACACTTTTCCTAGCTGTCGAGCGACGCTTAACCATCTAGAAGAGAATAACTTAATCAGTCTAGATTATAAAAGGGAGACCTAAGGTCCTCCTGAGATCATACTAACGTCTAGATTAATCTTGCATGCATAGCTCCTTTTTAATAAGCAGTTGACAATTTTATAAAAATTTTGGTGCCCGAAGTCTTTAAACATACATGTTTACCTTTTCTTTGAGTTAAAATTTCGAGAAATGAATTTAAGCCTTTTTGGGATCGAAAAATCTTTTCACAAACTTTCCATCTTGGAAATCATCTTACCTGAACACCTTTTACTCTTATCCATAAAACAAGTATGCTTGCTCAAATCTTTTCCCTTCCTGTATTCCAAAAATCATGAATCCAACATCCTAAATTTCTATACTATCATACATTGATTTTTGGTTGAGGATACGAGGGTGATGGCGAGCTGTGGGTTGCTACTTTAACTCATCAAAGAACAACTTATATTCACATAAATACTTAGCTTAACTTAAATAAAGAGACAGGTATGCAGAGTTGCAAGCCTGCTCTGATACCATCTGTAATAGCCCGGTCCCGAGATAGGAATTAACGAATGGGGACGGGGTGTTATTAAGGGATTAATGAATAAGGTCGGAAGATTAATGAAAAAGGTTAAGAATAATGATATGCTTTGAAAGATAGATGGTGATACTCGGGTTTACTTGATTAAGATGAAAACATGCTTTAGCCGAATAAAACGGCTAACTAATCAGATACCAATAAGCATAGACCCGATCATAGGTCAAAGCGAATAACAGATATCTACGTGAATAAGCCTCTTCATAGGCGAACGGAATTCATATTCGAGAAGCGGAAATAAAACTTAATATGCATCTTATAAATATATAATCATGTCTGGGATATTCTTAGAGTCTTGAAAATCATAATAGAACTTAAACGGAATTAGAAAGAGTGTATCAGAGTAGCAGAAACATCATGGGCTTTCAAAAGAGATTCAGATAATAGCAAAACAATCTTGGCAGCCAACCCACATCCACAGCCACCAACATCCTCAGCATCTCAACCTGAAAACATTTGAAAAAGAAGGGGCATGAGCACTAATGTACTCAGTGGGTTTTAGCAAAAATACTTTAATAACTTCAAGATATCCAATAATTAACTGACGGTATATGGAGAGCAAAACGCAAAAGCCCTCCCCATATTCGTAAAACCTTTTTCTTTTCTTTTTGGGCCCAACCTGACTCAAACCTGATGTCAACTGCACCCTTAGGCATACCATGGGATAGAAGAGGGGTTACCTCAAACATCCGAACGAGTTTGCGAGGGAAATAACCCAGCAGTGACTCCCTTAAGTTCTGAGCTCAAATCCTGCTTAAGTGAAACGCTAAGTTCCTTCCTTCCTTAACCTTGCTATCAAAACCAATCCTAGAGCACGTCTAGGTACTAATCCTTTGATATAACATGATCTCGGCCTATAAGGGATTTTACGCTACCTTAACAAGGCAATCCTTAATCCTTAACTATATGAGCTTTAACCAAGCATAAACATTCACATACAAGGAGATGAACGTAAATAATATACGAATTGTAACTAAAGACAACTCTAAACATTCATGGTAAGCATAAACAATACTTTAATATTTCTAGCATTTCTTAGCATTTCTAGACATTCTAACATGCTTGAGAGCTCATTTAAAACATAATATCTTCCTTTCATTCCTTCCTTGTACAGAGATCAATCAGGCAGAGCAAAAATGCTTTATTGGATATCTCATTTTTCCTATATGCTTCTAGAGCTTAATAGCTCAAACTTTAGATGAGTATAGATTTACCCACCTGAATCACGGAGCAGAAGATGAGGCAATGAGTTGATGATCCTTCTTCGAATTCCCACGAGGCTCACTTTCTCCTACAAAAGTCGAATTATCGACTTAGCGGCCTCCTTCGAAGATTTCTAACTAACAACACGAAATTAAATAATACCCAACTAAAATACCCTTAGCTAGGGCCGAGGGGGGTATGGCGCACGGCGCACCCCCCCCCCCCCTCCCCCCTCACGGGGCTCTCTCCCTTTCTCTCTCTTCCGCCCAGTTTTGAGTGATCTTCAACTGGGTTCTTCGTGTTCATTGATTCTTTCGACGAACATGAAGAACACTTTACCAAAATTTCCTAAAAACAACATGCTTAAAATCAACATGCAACGACATGCTTTAACTTAAAAAGAATTTTGGCATTATAACGGCATACACACGATAATCCTCCTTAATAATTAGAATAACGATGAAATCTTTTAAATATAGCTTGAACGGAATTTAACGGAATAATCGAGGCTAATCTCAAGAATAATAATGACAGGAATAAAGCGAGAATTATAATGTAAATGTTATTAATTTGGAACTTCAATAAGAATCGAAATACAACTTATACGGAAGGTAAACGAGCAATAATGAAGAACACGAAGAACGTAAAGAACGGATAGTAAATACGGAATTTAAAAGATGGAAAAGAAATGGAGTTGAGACCGACGAACAAGAATTGACGGGGTTAGGTGCGTCGAAGGAAGGTGGCTAGCTCGGCGTCTCATCGAGTCGCAACAGTGGCAGAGCCGCCTGCTACGACCCAACGGCACCCCTAGCACATTTCCTCACCGCATCCCTTCCACGCCACTCCGCTCATCGTCTTGCAGAACACTTACGAAGAATGCTTTTTACTTCAACAGAACTTTCTCGGCTTTCAAAGCTTCTCTCTCTCGATTTAGAAGTGAAATGGATGGTAAATGAGCAAAGGAATGCAAATGGGTGATCCCTTATTTATAGGAGAAGCTTTGGCTTCCCTTGGAAGCCATTGCAGTGTGGAAATACTGTGAAAGTTACCCCGGGTTCGGTTAAAAGATGCTTTATTCGATGTCGAGGTCCAAATGACTTCAGACACGAAATCTAAAAATACCACGAGACTCGTTGGCTCGAATACTAGTGAACCAACTTGATTCATGAAGAAGACGGGGTCGTCAGAAGAAAGACGAGCAAAGATTCCCTTTTTGGAATTACTTTTTACTATTCACTCAGACTGATAGATTTTGCTCCCGAGCGTTCGATTGACCTCAGAATGGAAATCTGTGAACGCCAACGGAATTCTTGAGTCATTTCCCATAAGAGGGGCCTGAAAGAACTAGACTTGGATCAACGAGGAAGATTTCGTAAATTTCGTAAAACACGAACGCACGCAAAAGTTACTATTCATTCGTCTTTTAAATATGTTTAATCACCGGGAACTCAAATGACTTCAAAATTAAAATTCAAAAACACCGGCATACTCCTTGAGTTAAAACCTTTCTAGCGAGATCACGAATGGCCATAAAAGAATTAAGATCATATTTTCCGAAAAGACGATTTTCACGAAAACTGACTCTTAAAGTCGTGACTGACATCCAACCTTAATTAACTTATTTAAATTTCTTCCTTAACTGATTAATTAACATTAACAATTCTCTTAAACCTTATCCAAAAATCTGGGGTGTTACAATGAATGTATGTGAGTGGCCTCCATTTAGATTCATGTGTTACTTAATGTGTGATTAGGTTTGCTCATTATGTATGTGTATTTGATCCATGAGACCTTTTACTTGTATTTTGAGATAAGTATGAGTATTAGGCTTGTCAATGGTGATTTGGGACCTTAGAAGGTTTGAGTGAAATAGTTACTAGAGATAGTGAGTTTTGCACTTGCTTGTCTACTATGTGTTTGAGAAAATGCTAAGATGATATTTTGCCCAAATCATGATTGAAGAGAGGAGAGATATGTGAATCATATGGTTTTGAGAATATCTTGATCAAGGATCTAGCACCCTAAAACCCCTCCTTTTATTATCCCTTTTTAAATCTTTCATTTGAAGTGTTTACTAGTTTACATTCAAGAGTACACTTGTGAAATTGGTGAACTTGGAACAAAACATTTGTGGCTAAAATGATGTTTGTTTAGATAGTTAATGTAACTTGAGCCAACATTACTTGCATTGTTAGATCATAACTCATATTCTTTGTGGTTCGACTCGTATCATTGTTTGCTACATTCGTGTACACTTGCACTTGGCACGATCTATAATTTGAGGTATAAAATACGTCATCAGGTGACCTACTATTAGAGTGGTATACTCGTGACAAAAGGTTATAAGTAAAAGAGTCAACTTATTTTGTAGCCATTGAGAATTTTAAAAAACATATTTTAGCCAGCTATTTTTAAATATATAAATATTAGTCATTTTGGACAAAAATACCCTTTCCTCATTTTTTAAATAATTGATAATAAAGAAAAAAAAGGCGCGTTGGTCCTGGCGCGCAGGTGTGCACGCGCATCGGGAGCCCTGCACCTGCATGCACACCCACCACACTCGACTGAGTGCGCAGGTGCGCGCACGCATCAACAGCCCCACACCCGTGCGCGCTAGACTCGCGCAGGTGCACGGGCGTGCGTCGGCAACCCCCCACTTAACCACGCACGCACATAATTTTATTTTTTCTTTTTTTTTTAGACAAATTCTTTAAATAAAGGGTATTGTAGAAAAGTTGGACAAAATAATAATATTTCACAAAAAGTGGCTTAAAAAGGTTTTTTTTTTTTTTTACTGGCTACTTTGACATATTGTCACTAAGTAAAATTCGCACAAATCTTTAAGTATAGATTGTTACACAATTTTTTAAATATGATTTACAGTCCATATATGTTAGCAGGGTATTGCAACCAGTGGAGACCCTCAAGTAGTGGGTTATTCTTGTAAAAAAAATAGGAAGAATAAAAAATAAAAATTGTATTTTGAATAAATAAAGTTAAATGAATTCGTTGAAAATCAATTTCACTGGAGATGAGGAGTCGGAATGAATTTGAGGATGAATTTGAATTGAATTTGTAGATTTTAATTATTTTGGCTTCTAACAAAATTTTGATCAAATTGCTCCTTTAACTTTTTAAAAGGTATCAAGATGGTCCTTTCGTTGCTCCCTCAACAGACGAACATTAACGTCCATCCATTGAGGAAGTAGCGAAAGACCATTGTCATACATATTTTAAAAAATTTATAGGAGCAATTTGGGCCAAACTTTGATTCCAAAGACATTAGAATTGACAAATAATTAAAAATAAAAATATTGAAATAAAAATAAAATATTTATTTTTTTCAAAAACTAACTTATAAACTTATAAAAAATATTTATTTTTTAAATTAGTTTTTAAAATATATTTAGGTTTTTTAAAAATACAAATATTTAGTTTCAGTAAAAAGTATGTTACTATGTGAAAAATCTAAGTGTTTGTGGAAAAATTAATGTGTATTTTTTCTAGCTCCATTACTATTTTCATCTAAGAAATAGTCAATATAATCCAAGTTTTAACCTAGAGTGGCCTATTTGAGTCAAAGAGTCAAGGAAATGGCAACGAGCTCCCCCACGTAATAGTCGAAGAGCTACGTGAACATTTTCCCAATTTTATATTAAAAGTTTAAAACTACATATTTTATTTTTAGGGAAAATAGTAAAATGCCCCCCTCAATTATTCCTTAGGGTCTCACCTTTCTAAAATGTCATTGCACACCCTTATATGGATATAAAATTTAATAACGTTAAACACACAATAATATAAATATTTCTATCATACTTGAATCTTTACACATACTTTCACACAAAATTAATTTAAATACATTTTTACAATTAATTAACCAAAATCACAAAAAAATAATAATAATAAATACACACAAAATTTATTAATAAAATAATAAATACAGAATAACAATATTATATTAAAAAATTCAATATTTTTAATGTGTGTGTGTGTGTGTGTGTATAAATAGATAATTTGAAATCATTTTAATCTAAAAATTATTAAATATTCCAAGTTTAAGTTATCAGTATTTAAACCAATACTTTATTCTGCTTCGCCGACTACTAGTCTTGTTCAGTTTGATATTTTTAGATCATAACGATATTGGACAATGGAGATTTCGAGAAAAAATATCTACTACTATATAAAAAGAGCCATGTTTTATAAAATTTGATCTACCTATTATATCCCTATCGTTACTTTAATTTAAGGGTAATATTGTTATATATATTATATATAATATTTAATGAAATATAATATTATTATAATTTAATTTTTAAAAAGGTAATGATCTTATATACTATGTATTACAAAAAATATATATTATAATATACTATATTAAGTTACATATTAAACAAAGGAGATACACTACGTCACAATTTGTTTTTTAATTCCAACAAAGAAATAAAAAATTTCTTCTTTATCGATTGAAAAAAATAAATTCAGATGGATTTTAACTTTTGATAATTTCATGTAAGATTTTGTTATTTAGTTTTCTCATTTTTTTTGGATTTTTATGAATATAATTAAGGCCTTAATTATTGGGTGACTTTGGAAGTTGATGGACAAAATTCTGCAAGTTAATGATGTTGTCGGGTGACTAAATGTCTATGCCGGCATCTAAATTTAGTCAAATAACATGTATACATACTTTGCAAGAAATTATGTCGCCCTTTTTCAATTAGTAGACATAGTTAAACACCTAAGAAGTTCTTGAACTTGTTCACGGTATTTTTCTCTCAAATTTTCTTTTTCATGTAATCTACATAAATGCATATTATATTTCATTTATTTTTAAATAATATTAAATTTTATTTCACCTTTTTAGACCGCTAAGATTTTCAAAAACTATCATGAAGGATTTAAAATATATAAACTAAGTCAAACATAAAAAATACAAGAATACAAACAAATAAAAAATTAACGAAATTAATAAATCATCAAAGAAATTTCATTTCATAATAGAATTTTCTTTAAAGAAAAATGTTTGTTTAGTTCCTCGAATAATGTCTTTGTCCAGATCTCTTCATCACAAGCTTCTGGTAATAAGAGCAAAGCAAAAATTATGATATAAATGCAATATTTCCAAAAAGAATTGAGAAGAAAAAAATATAGAATACATCTATAGTTCGAAATATTTTGTCGCATAGATTGAAATTGAGTGAATTGATAAAGGACCACATAAATATTGATTGTTGGCAAGGAAAAGCGTACGTCGATGGTGAAATTTAGAGACATGTCTAAAATTATTGTTGAGAGAAAATGGAGAAGAAAAGAGAGAGTGGTGAAGAATGACGCCTACCACTTTTTCCTAGAGGCATATCTTGATTGACGGTGAAATTTTAAAGCAAAATATTAAATTGTGTTTTGCTGATATAAAATGGATAGGAAAAGAGAGATGATAAAGAGCGGCCGGAGCTCAAATTTTTACACTAGATTCATAAATCAAATGTGAAAGAGAGAGATTTGCTCTTTTATGTAGAAAATCTATGAGCTTATTGAGTTGGGTATGCATGAGCTTGAGATAAAGCTTAATAGCTACTCAAGTAACTCTAGCTCGACTCAGTTAACTACGAATGAAATTCGATTATGTTATGAATCAATCACGAGTTGAGTTGACTCACTTAAATTCCCACTTAGATCTCTTCAAAGACCACCTTAACCAAAACACATGATTTGTCAAAATAAATGACAAACAATTAAGTGCACATAATTGCACCAACAACAAAAATTTTAATTTCAATTAAATATTATTATTTACAAATTTAACATATTAAATTCAATAAAATTATAAATCTTGTTTGTAATTATATATTAATTACAAATTATAAAATTTGTAGGAAGTTCAAATTGGAGTTATAATAGTTAAAGATTATATAATCTCTTTTGTTAAGATCATTTGTGGTCAACATAATCTATTTAATCTCTAATTGTGTAATAGCATTTACAGAAGTTGATACAATGTATCATATACATCCTATATAAAAAAATTGATAAATAAATGGTAAAATGTTGAAAAAGATGCATTCAATAACATTGAAAATAAAATACAATACAATTTTATAATGTTTAATTATAGAATAAAAATTAGCAAACAAAAAAAAGTTTAGTAGTAAGTACAGTTATTTCTAATAGAATTTTTCCATAATTTCTTTCTAATAGAATTTTTCCATAATTTCTATTTCTTCTTCTTCTTCTTCTTCTTCTTCTTCTTCTTCTTATTATTATTATTATTATTATTATTATTATTATTATTATTATTATTATTATTATTATTATTATTATTATTATTATTATTATTATTATTATTTTGAATGCATGTCATATATTAGAGAAAATATTAGGACTTACAGTCTTACAAATTATTTTCTTAGTCTTACAAATTATTTTGTTTCAACATGCATAACTATTTAATGTATCAACATATAATATAGACAAAACACATCATTAGGTCCATATAATTCTATGTTTTGTTTCAATGAGTCTCTGTACAATTTTAATGTTTTATTAAGTCCTTCTACTTTGACAATACACTCTTTTAGGTCATTGTACTATTTTATTTCTATAGATTCCTTGTACAATTTTTTATTTTAATTAGTAAATCCTTCTACTTCGTATATTTGATATCATTAAGTCTTTAATTATCTAATAAAAATAACATAATCTACATTTTTTAATTATTTAAATAATTAACTCAAGATATTAAATATTTTTTTATGCATTTATGTGTAATAATATATTTAAATAATGAAAAAATTGGTCTCTTAGCCCACTGATGTCGATCCATTTGTCATATGCATTTTAATTTTATTTTTCTATTTCTATATTTTATAGATAAATTATAGTAATAATTTTTTATTAGAAAAATAATTCACTAACTAATAACACTAATCAAGCTTAATTTCATATAATACAAAAAAAATATTAAAACCCATGAATTAATTTCCAGAACAGGACGATGACCGTTTATATTTCTTTTTCATCTTCTAATTAGATTCTCATTTTTTTAATTATTGATCAAAGTTTTATTAGTAATCTATAATAATTGGATTAGGTTAAATAATAAAAAAATAATAAATTAATTCATTAGTTCTGTCAAACATTGACCTCTTTTTTTTTCTTCTTCTTTTTTTTTAGTGAAATAAAGAATTGGTAATATGAAATAAAAAAGTAAAATGATCTATAAAATATAAAAACTGCAGAGGGATCTCTTGAAATAAAATAAAAATGTATAGGGACTTGAGAAAATAGATTTTGTAAGTAGAAAGACCTATTAAAATAAAAAAAGTTTGTAAAGAGACCTATCGAAATAAAACATATAGGAGTACAAGGACCTGAGAATGTGTGTTTTACTTATAATATATGTATATTATTGTATTTGCATAATTTATTGCATATATTATTTACTTATATATATTTGTCACGACCCCAAATTAATATCTGATTAATATGAAGTGTGACTGGCACGACTCGATCCCAATGAAGGATGGATCAAGGCGCGAACCAGAAATAATTAAATAAAGGAATAAACTACCGTATTCCAGGAACGATAATTTACTGTGAACTCTAATTCATAAGTGAGTTTCAATTCACAAAATATAACTGAAGAAATAAATACCTCAGAGTAGCAAAAAGGTATCATCGAGTTCAAGACATACTGAAGACTTGACTCGGTTATACTAAAGTAGCGGAAGCAAAATAACATAACGAAATACAGGAAATATTCTGAGTCCTGTACAAAACGACTTTCTTTCCCAGCACTTCACCCTGCACCATCAACCCTCAACCTGCACATTTTAAAAAAAACAAACATGCAGGGCTGAGTACAAGTATACTCAGTGAACACATTGCCAAGAATATCATAATACATATCTGATATTATGAACGTTCATCAAAACTGTTTTATTATCATGCATCATCTGAGTAAACACACAGGGGTTTTTATCTGAAAAGGCCCTATGTTTTACTAAATCATTTTCTGTCTTTGCGCGCGCTTTTCTGTTGTATGATCATCCATATCCCAACTGTGTGCCAAGGAATAGCTCCGCTCAGCCTTTTCCGCACATGTCGAGGAATAGCTCCGCTCAGCCTTTTCCACGAATACATATCTGAACTAAACTCCGAGGAATAGCTCCGCTCAGCCTTTTCTAAGAACGTTTAGCACCGTCGATGTCTTAGTCAAGAATAGCTCCGCTCAGCTTTTCTCTCTTCCTAATATCACCGACTCAAGTGTGCACTAACCTCGGTTAACATGCTAAGTTAGCACGAGGCCCGATCGATTTAACAGTTAGAAACCCCTTGCGAGCTAACTAAATACGGATAAGGATATCATAGAAAACAAATATTTTATGCATGACAATCATTTATTTGCATCAGAATAATTAACTGCGGGTGAGTAAAAACTTAAATCATTATTTGGACTAAGAGTCCGTTGAAAAAGAAAGCCCACCTTTCACCGACGTTTTAATTACTGCAGCTGCTAATTCCCCACTGGTCTTATTCGTTGCGGATCTGCTAGCCTTCAGTAGATAAAAATACACTTAGCATGTTGATCCAAATCCGATAGGACTCAACACGAAACGAAGGCCTATTTGAGTCTAGTATCCGTTCTAAATTTTATCTTAGCTTAAGGGTTATTCTCAACCCTAGCTATTATACATATTAAGGCATACATCATCATCATTTAAGGTATCAACAATACCTTAACATCATCGCAATTAGACTCTAGCAACAAAATCAACATTAAGCCCATAGACTAAACATGGTTCCGCACAACGTCTATCTTTGCAAAATTGTCTGATTTGACTCACTAAGGTATAGGGATTGTACCATATACCAACGGAAAACCACGGGAGTCTAGTTTACGGCTAAATTTATGGTGACTCAAAGATGATAAATAACGAAAAAGTTATGATCATTTTACTAAAACGTGGCAGAATTGCCAGAATTTCCGAAATCAAACTCGTGACCTGACTTTGAAGATTTTTCACGATCGATTCGGGAAGAGTTACGGACTGGGCTATATACCATTAGAAAGCCACGGAAGTCTAGAATTTTTACAAATTTACAGTGGCTTAAAATGATGACAAATGAAACGGATATACCCGTTTTACCAAAAGGTAGCGAAACTGTCCCGAATTTCCGAAACAGAATATATGACCTAACTTCGCCGATTTTTCATAAATTCCTCAGAACGAATTAGGGAATGGGATTTATACCATTGGAAAGCCAATTAAGTCTAGTTTTTGGCAAAATTTACGGTGTCTCAATCGGACGTAAAACGAGGGAGTTATGCTCGTTTAACCGGAGGGTGGCAAATCTGCCGAACCGCGCGCGAAATGCACGAACTCAAACAAAACATATCTAAAAACTCATTTCTAAATCATTTAACATGCTTTGAAACACCAAACCTCAATCCAACATGTTTAAACATTAATCAACAGGTTATCTCAAAATCTTTGCAACACAAATATATATATATATCTCGCATGAAAAAAAACTGGAACATAAATCATGCAACAATATAACTCCAAGTTTTCGAAATACCTTTCAAAAGTCGAAAATGGAGATGAAGAAGATGAAGTCACAGCTGGTGTTCCTCCCTCTCACTCTCTCGTAAATTTTGAAGAAGAAAGGAACGAAAAAGAAGAAGAAGAAGAAGAAGAAGAAGAAGAAGAAAAAGAAAGAAATGAAGGTGAAGAAAGGTGGCAGCTCTCTCTCTTGGCAATAGATATATACCAAACAAATATCTATTTTTACTATTCCTAATATGGATAATTAAGAGCAAATCAAACATGTTTATCCACTTTTTAAATTTGGATAATTGAAAAGGGGACAAAAACTCACGTGGGAGACATGGCTTCCCCATACTTAGTTGACTTTAGCTTAATTTTTTTTTTACAACAAATATATATATAAAAAACCATGCATAGATTTATTATGTTATCCACTTGCCAAATTGGATATATGAAAGGAAAAAAAAACGTGGGGCATGGTTACACAATCTTGGTTGATTAAAAAAAAATATACTCGGTTGTTCGGTTATCGTGATATTTTCCGTCTCTGGAAAAATTCCAAACTAAACCGATATTGTTAAATAATTCACTTACTTTAAAACAATAATTTATCAAAAATTATTGATTTTAAAACACTGCTTTAAAAATACTGGTTTTAAAATTTCTCGATAATTAAAACGTCCAAAACTTAGAGAATATCTAATTCTCTTAACTTGAGCATCTCGTTTAAATTATCTAAATTTAAACAATTGCATGACTGGAGAATATCTGAGTCTCCCAGTCCTGAAATTAATCATCGGAATATCTGATTCACGATAATCACGCACCGTAAATAAAATAGGAATCGAATTTATCTGAAATTACGATTCCGGCTTTCCATACAGAAAAGGAGATAAACCCTAACTGAAATATTTAATCCACCTACGGAATTTTAATTGACCTTGAATTCATGGAACTTAACGGATACTTCCGACCCTAATCTGACTGAAAATTACTATACTAAATAGTAATTGCAACAATTTACTGCAGTTAAGCAGTAATTAATTTACGGGGTATTACAATATTATATCCACATCATTAGTTATAGCTATTCTGGAGATTTAGCATAAATTCAAAGAAAGTGAAATGGTTGCAATTAAAAGTACATATGGAGTTTTGAAGACTTTAAACATAACTATCATGCACGAAAAAGCCTAAAGCAACTAAAGTGAGAGAAAGGAAAAAAAATACAAATTGTAGGCTTCTGAAGTGCAAGAAGAGACAAAACACACAAGAGTAAAAGTATTGAAGATTAAATTAAGATCAAACTAGAAAAAAATTAATTTTTAATGTGAATATATAGATTCACATTATAAATAATATAAACATCCTTGATTATTACTAATATTTCAAATTTTTGTTGATTCATTACATATTTCTACGAATTTTATGTGCATTGTATTTTTACAGTAGATAATATTGTGTGTTTTTCACTTATCTGTAGTTCTCAGTAGGAAAAATATGCAAATAATCCATCAACTATTATTTATTGAATTTATTACCCACTTCTTTATTTTTTGGCTCAAATAGTCTCCTTTACGTCGTTAAATATTAGACCATGTAGACCCTTAATTATTTGGATGAAAAAGTTAACGATGTTAGCAAGTACAAACTAACACACTATATTTTTTCACACACACTTAGATCTAAGCACCCATTAACACGTTTTTTACACACGAAAAATTAGTACAAATTATTGGGGAAGAATAATATGCTTTCAATACATTTTTTGTTGTTAAATTCTAGACTAGAAATCCATTGTAAATTTTTGTCTTGATCAAATAGGATATATACTGTGAATTTTGTTGTTATGTTTTCATTGTAATTAACTTTAACCCAGAAATGAATTATGATGAGTATTATAATTAAAAAATTATTTCTTACCCCTCTCTAACTTCCCGCTTTAGCGTTTATTTTTATTATTTTTTAATTCAGCTTTAGACACAATTTTTACGTATCTGCAATTATTATGAAAACTTAATGTTTGTTGATTTATGGTGGTAATAATTGTTTTTTCCAATTATTTGTATACTAATTTTTTGGTGTAAAAAGTGTGTGTTGGTGCATGGAAAGATTTAAGTATGTATAGAAAATGTATGTTAATGTATTTTTATTAACACTGTTAACTTTTTCGTTCAATGAAGGATCTATGTGATTCAATCACGCATAAAAATTGAGGCACTAGCTACTTACACTTTTACCTTTATTAGTTATATATTTGAATATAAAACCATCATAAAAAAAAATATATCATATTCATATTCCCCACCAAAGCACGCGTAAAATTGATTGCATAAGGTAAATATCGACTATTTCTAATATATATATATATATATATGTATTTTGTATCTCTTTCAAAATCTTAGATAAAATTTCTGAAATGCATAAATTAAATGCAACTATTGATGTAAATGCACAAATAATTCATATTATTTTCAAACGGATGTACTATTCAATACTATTTATGCATACTTATAATATTTTTTGTTAAAATTATTCATTAATTGTAACACCCCAATTCCTAATGAATAGGAACGCTACTAAAAATCCCTTTCTTCATATCAAATATTTTAAAATATAATGCGGAAACTAGAAAGTAATAAAAAAATAAAATAAAAAGATCTATCTATATTTATATGTCATAATAGAGTGGAAGAGAATCTGCCTAACCTGCCTAATAGATGTCATATAAATTAAGATAAATTTCGAAATAGAATTCATATAGTAATTCATACTCCTTCGATAAATTTTGCAAAATGAAATGTATATACATCCTAACAAGGTAACAACCCGTCATAACATAAACTAAGCGAAAGCATGATACTTGGGTCACAGCCCATAAACTCAAATACGTATCTTAGCCCTCATCAAACAAACGTATCCAAATGTATCCAAAGTCCGAAAGATCGAGTCACAACCAACCATAATAATCAACGTTTATCAAATAATCTAAAATATGATCGAGATAAGTTAGTAATAGCAAAGTTTATAAACATGTGAAATTAAGAGAACATCGTGGTCATTTCTCCGCCCGCTTCGCCTCTCGACACCTTAACCTGAAAATATTAAAATGAATAGGGCGTGAGCATGTAAACATACTCAGTGGGGAATACACTGCAAGCAGCTATAACCAATTGTGTAATGCATCATACAAATGAACACATAAACTTAGTTGATATAGTGAGACTAGCCTCGGTCCCTTATGGACCTGACCCCTCGTGGGCCTACCCCTTGTGGGCAATCAACTTTGTCGATCCCTTGTGGATCATGAACCTCTTGTGGGCCACATTAGTTCACAGGCATGATACACAACACAACAATGATTATAACCATGTAACAACTACGCTTACAGATAAAAGTAAACCCCACCTCGAATGAAGATCAAAGTAAACCTCTTAAAGCCTCAAGTTGTTGTCCATCTTCGAGCTCCGAATGCGCCACTCCTAGCACTTTAAAATTACTTCTTTAGATATCGGGCCTTTAAGATATTATTTGAGTAAGTTTATCATTTTTACGAACTATAAATCATCTTATATCATTTGGATATTTCAAGGCCCTTTAATTAAAATTAAAAATCTAAATTCAATAATAAACATAATTTCAGCTAACCTTAAACTCATTAAAAGCATTTGACATATTTATGAATTTAAGTGTAGTAACATAGCTAAAAAAAACTCAAGTCATATGCTCATTCATATGAAGTTTAGATTTAACTTAAATTATTTCTCAAATTATGGACTTAATAGACGTTTATAAAATTCTAGAGGTCATAGCACACTTTATTAAAATCTTCAACTTGCTATAACAATTCAAAATAATTCAAGAGCCCAATTGGTTATTCTATACAATCAAAATCCTCAAATTCAATCATTTAAAAGAAATCCCCTGTTTTACTTATCCTGTACCAGTTCTAATAAATCACCCATATCTCCTCAACTAAAACTCAAAATCAAGAAATTCCAAGTTCTTTATAATCCTAAGACACATATCTAAAACTGTCCTAGAAATAGACATTCCCAAATTTCGAAATTAAAAGGGCTAAAAAGTCGAATTAAGTAAACAAAATTAATCTGTTCGGAAAAACTGACAAGCTTCGGTAAAATGATTTTAACTTCGTCTACAAAATTCATATTAACCCGATTCAAGTTTCAAATGAAAGCTAAGACAATAACCTACAACTATGATGTGGTTTAGACATCCAAAAACAGCTCGAAGAAGTCAGAATTTCAATCATACTAGGGGTATCTGTGCTGCCCAAAATAAACAGATTTGGATTGTAGGTTTTCTCTTTGATTTTTACAATTAAATCTTTATGTTCTTTCATAGTCAAGCACTTATATATGTTATATATGAAAACTCCAAGATAAAAAAATGATATAATTTATAATTAACCCATGCTCCTATCTTTAAGAATTGAAGAAGATTGAACAAAATAATTTGTAATGAGCCAAGGGAATCCAAAACCTTCATTTTCTACTTCTAGGCAGCCCTCCATACCACCTTCCAACCTCATTAATCATGCAACAATGTGAATCCCAAAATCAAAGGAACAAGAAAGGAAAAGAGGGAGAGAAGCTTTACCTTGCTTAGGAGAAAACCGACGGGAGAGAGATTGAGAGCTTCTGTGTGTATGTCTGAGAGAGCTTACTCTTCTTTTATTTTTTTTTTTTTTTTTATTTTACAAGAAGTTGGAGAGAGGAGAAGAGAGATCAAAGTGAGAGAGTGTGAAAATGGATCGAAAGTGTGTGTGAGAGAGAAGAGTGTATCCACTTTTATTTTGAGAGAGAGATTTTCTAGAATGTTAAAGTAGGAGAGAGAGCGAGAGTATTCTAGAATAATAGGGAGGAAGAGGGATAATGTGCTATATCCATTTTTATTTTATTTTATTTATTTATTTTTCTATCTTCATAAAAATGTTTTGATATTTTTTTTTAAATAATAATTTATTAACTTACCTACTCATTTCATTTCCCCTCTTTTTTATTTATTAAATGTATTGAAATATCTATAATATATACTACTATTATTGTTAGCTAAAACAAGCTCTTGATTAACTAATACTTAATTTATTAAATTCCATTCGCATAGGCCCGATGCTCGTTTTATTAAAAATCCTAGATTCTATATTTTATAGTTTATATATGAATTTATGTTAGGGCGCATCGTAGCTCAAGTGCCGGACAACCTGTAAACATTTAAATCAAAAACACTAAATATCATAAACAAAATAATTTAATTTGCAAAATAATAATAATTTAATTTTAAAAAGATTCGGGGTATTACATTAATATTTATTAATATTACAAGTTTTACAGATTTTATGGTGTTAAATATTAGCCATTTTGGACAAAAATACTCTATCCTCATTTTTTAAATGATTCATAAAAAAGAAAAAAAAAGGCGCGTTGGTCCCGACGCGCGCTCATCTGGAGCCCTGCTGGCCCTGCACCAGCATGCGCGCCCACCACGCTCGACTGAGTGAGCAAGTGCGCGCACGCGTAGCAGGCTCGTATCCGTGCGCACTAGACTCGCGCTGGTGCACGGGCGCGCGTCGGCAGCCCCCCACTTACCTGCGCGCGCGCATAATTTTATTTTTTCTTTTTTTTAGACAAATTCTTTAAATAAAGGGTATTGTAGAAAAATCTAAGTGTTTGTGGAAAAATTAATGTGTATTTTTCTAACTCCAGTACTATTTTCATCTAGGAAATAGTCTATATAATCCAAATTTTAATCTAGAGGGGCCTATTTGAGTCAAATAGTTAAGGAAATGGCAACGAGCTCCCCACGTAATAGTTGAAGAGCTACGTGCACATTTTCCCAATTTTATATTAAAACTTTAAAACTACATATTTTATTTTTAGGGAAAATAGTAAAATGCCCCGACCCCTCAATTATTCCTTAGGGTCTCACCTTTCTAAAATGTCTCATATTGCACACCCTTATATGGATGTAAAATTTAATAGCGTTAAACACACACTAATATAAATATTTCTCTCATACTTGAATCTTTACATATACTTTCACACACAATTAATTTAAATACATTTTTACAATTAATTAACAAAAATTACAAAAATCAAATAAAATAATAAATACACACAAAATTTATTAATTAAATAATAAATACATAATAGCAATATAATATTAAGAATTAAATATTTTTAATGTGTGTGTGTATAAATAGATAATTTATAAAATCATTTTAATCTAAAATTATTAAATATACCAAGTTTAAGTTATCACTATTTAAACCAATACTTTATTCTGCTTCGCCAACTTCTTATCTTGTTCAGTTTGATATTTTTAGATCATAACGATATTGGAGAATGGAGATTTGGAGAAAAAATATATATCTAAATATATCAACATTAAAGTACTGCTTTTTTTGTCTAATATTCATGAACACCAAGCTAAACCTCAAATCCATGCATCATTCATTCTTTTAATTTTGCACCAAATTTTGCGGTTGGGTCTCATGTGTTTTTTAATTTTATATTAATTTAAAATAAATATATAATGCTTTTAATTATTTACCTTAACTATAATTCATGTATTTTTTATTCGTGAAAATTTTGGCGACGGACATACCAACGTTAGTCCCTCGCTACTAATGATGGATTATAATTTGTTGCTATAATTGGTCGCTAAATCACGTTTTTCTTGTAGTGCACTATATATATTTATATCAAATTATAAATATGAATCACTTATTTTAATGTAAATCATTTTCTGATTATTGATTAATCTAGAATTTTTAAATATTATTATATTTATAAAATGATATGTATATATATATATATATATATATATATTGAAATGTATTTTTTTAATTGGCTACTCAAATTTAGTATAATAAAATTATTCAAAATTTAAGCAAATTACTTGAATTGCGTGCAATGCATGCTTTCTCTCCTAGTCTAACAAAAAACAAGAACAAAAACATTCGAAACAAGTAAAGGTCAAATAAATATAGTGAGAGTTGATTTTTCTAAAACTAATTAAAAACTCGATTTATAAAAAATAAAAAATAAACTTTCCCGTGTAATTGTATATTTGTAGTTTACAAAATTACTAGTCAGTTCGTTAAATTGTGATTGACTTATTCCATGGTGGAATGTAGCCGCCAAAATTTCAAATGTGAAATCGAGTAATTTTGAAATATTTTGAGATAACCTAGAAAGTCATGAAAGAAAATGGTCTGCATGCAGAATTGGATTATTGTGCAAGATACAACTATTTTATTCGGTCATTCAATTATCATCAACGCGGGCAAGAAATATATATATGCATGTAGTGGAGTTAATAAGAAGGATATGATTTAAAATGGAATTGACGTTCCTATTTCAACCAAGAATGATGAAATTTTGAAAAGTCAATTTGAAAGGTGGAGTTTGAAAATGGTGAGCTTCAATTCTGAGAAACTAAGTATACGCGTTTCCGACTGAGAAATTAAGAAGCTTATAAATAGAAGGCAATATTGCAAGAGTCTCAAACACAAATTTATCTTCTCTAAATCATAAACCATGAAAACTCCTTCAATCTCAACTCTCTCATTCATTCTTCTTCTAATTTTCTCATGCTCATCGGCAGCTTCTGCTGATGGGCACGATGATTTTCTGGAATGTCTCTCCGATCAGTTTCAGAATAATTACTCCTCGATTTCGAACGACGTTTACACCACTGCCAACTCATCATACACTTCCGTCCTAAAATTCTCGATTCGAAATCTGAGATTGGATACGGAATCAACTCCGAAACCCCAAGTGATTATAACCCCAGAACATGAATCCCAAATCCCTGCTATCATACACTGCGCCAAAGCAAGTGATCTGGAAATCAGAACTCGAAGTGGTGGCCACGACTTTGAGGGACTGTCTTATGTCTCGCAAGTCCCGTTTGTGATCGTTGATCTGATCAATCTCAGTGAAATAACAGTCAATGTTGAGGAGAAAACTGCATGGATCGAAGCAGGTGCAACGCTCGGTTCCGTATACTACAGGATAGCAGAGAAAAGCCCAGTTCTGGGATTTCCTGCTGGCCTCTGCCCATCTGTGGGTGTTGGTGGACACATCAGTGGAGGAGGGTATGGCGCCATGATGAGAAAATACGGTCTGGCTGGAGACAATGTCATCGATGCTAAAATAGTCGACGTTAATGGAAGAATTCTGGACAGAAAGTCAATGGGTGAAGATCTGTTCTGGGCTATTAGAGGCGGCGGAGGTGCTAGCTTCGGTGTAATTGTTGCATGGAAGGTACAATTGGTGGATGTTCCAGAAAGAGTCACCGCTTTCTCAGTGATAAGGACTCAGAATGTGACTCAACTCCTTCACCGCTGGCAATACGTGGCTCCGAAAGCCGACAAGGATTTGTTCCTCTCAGTAACCTTTAATCGGGTGAATTCGACTATCCAAGCTAATTTCATTTCCCTTTTCCTCGGTGGGGTTGACAGATTACTCGCATTGATGCAAGAAAGCTTCCCGGAGTTGGGGATCGTGAGAGAAGAGTGCTCGGAAGTGAGTTGGATTGAATCGGCCTTCATTGTAGGACAAATTCCGGAGGGGCCTCTTGAAGTTCTGCTCAACAGAACTGATCGGAACCTAAGATCCGCCAAAGTGAAATCAGATTATGTGCAGCAACCCATTCCTGAATTCGTGTTTGAAGGGATCATCAGACAGTTATATGAACCGGAAGCCTATGGGACTATTATCTGGATGGTCCCATATGGTGGAAGAATGGATGAAATTTCTGAGTCCGCCACTCCGTTTCCTCATAGGGCTGGTAACTTGTATAAACTTGCAGGTTTGGTTTATTGGGACGATGATGAGTCTCAAAATTCAGACAGGTACATAAATTGGAGCAGGAGGTATTACAGTTACATGACTCCTTATGTTTCAAAATTCCCCAGGCAAGCTTACCTCAACTATAGAGATCTTGACATTGGAGTCAACAACGTTGATGGGAAGACCAGTTACGCACAAGCCAGCATTTGGGGCATGAAATATTTCAAGAATAATTTCAATCGCCTTGTTCGGGTGAAAACCGTAGTTGATCCTGACAACTTCTTCAAGAATGAACAGAGCATTCCATCCTTGCGCTCTAACTTCTAACAAGTGGCCGGATTAAGATATGATATTCTTCGTGAACATAGTTGACAGTACATGCTTAATTATTTGATGTAATTTTCTGGAAATACTTACTGTACATTTATTTTTTTATTTTTTTAATAAACACGTTTTCTTTTATCAATCTCTCTCTACTTTTATGAACACATCCCATTTTCCACATCTTTTGGCACGCCATAATTAATACGAAGCATCAAGCAAAAAACTATTTTAGATAAATCACATAAAAACATGCATTACGATTATAATTATTAAGTATCTTCTTAAGAAATGATAATTTATAAATACAAATGCATAAATTAAAAACTTATGAGCTTGAGTGAATAATAACAAAAAATATATACTAAAAAAAATCAATTAAATATATAGTAAAACATGAATATAACCAATGTTTGGATATAGTAAAACATGAATCAAATAATGGATCATTTTATTAGACATGTAACGAGTAAATATATTGTGTGCAGTTGATTTAGAACATTACTTTTTTAGGAATAAGGTCCATTTTGATCCATTAATTATACATATTCAAAATCTTAATTTGATCATTGAACCAAAGTTTGGCCCAAATTGCTCATATAGTATTTTTAAATGGTATCACGATGACCCATCCGTTGCTCTCTCAGCTAATGGACGTTAAGTTCCGTCCACTGAGGAAGCAATGAAGGGATCATCGTGATACCTTATAAAAAGTTACGGGAGCAATTTGGCAAAAATTTTGTTACGAGCCAAAATAAAATTCCCAAATTATACTTTATTCCATACAACATATAATTGAATAATATTGTATTAATTCCAACAAATATATATTACATTAAATTTACTTTAAAAACTCTCTACAACTATGCCTTATAAATTTTGAGATAATAATAAACTAACTTATAACTAAATAACTAATTAAGATTTATGTATAAAATTATGAACATTAAATAAAATTACCATGTAAACACCAAATTGATACAATGACAATAGAGAATAGGGATAAGGTCCAATTTAGCCCCTAAATGATTTTTCGAGGAGCATTTTGGCCCTTAAACTAATTTTGGTCCCACTTAACCTCTTGAACTTTCGAACTCAACTCAATTAACCCCTTGAACTTTTGAGCTTAACCCAGTTAGCCACTTGAAGATAAAAATTAAGTTTTATTTTGGTTATTTCTAAATAAAATATAATAAAATAAAAAGGAAAAAAATTGTAACTATTATTCCCCCCACCAAAAAAGTAAGAATATACCAGCATTTCTCGTTCAATATGTCCAAATATATATAACCTAGCATAATTTTAAAAATATATAAATTAATGAGTTAATTGAAATTACATTATCTTTGAAGTAATTCACTATAAATACAATCCGAAAAATACTTCATTTCTTATATATATATGTATGTATGAAATTATACTGTATGGATTCTGAGAATGAAAATCTATATATAATAAAAAAAAATATTATATTAGATATATATATATATATAACGTTGAGTGCGCAGGTGCGCGCACGCACTAGCAGCCCCGCACCCGTGCGCGCTAGACTCGCGCAGGTGCACGGGTGAACGTCGGCAGCCCCCCACTTACCCGCGCACGCACATAATTTTATTTTTTATTTTTTTAGACAAATTCTTTAAATAAAGGGTATTGTAGAAAAGTTGGACAAAATAATAATATTTCACAAAAAGTGGCTTAAAAAGGGGTTTTTTTTTTTTTTTTTTTTTACTGGCTACTTTGACATATTGTCACTAAGTAAAATTCACCCAAATCTTTAAGTATAGATTGTTACGCAATTTTTTAAGTATGTTTTACAGTCCATATATGTTAGCAGGGTATTGCACCCAGTGGAGACCCTCAAGTAGTGGGTTATTCTTGTAAAAAAAAATAGGAAAAATCAAAAATAAAAATTGTATTTTGAATAAATAAAGTTAACGAATTCGTTTAAAATCAATTTCACTGGAATTGAGGAGTGGAATGAATTTGAATTGAATTTGCAGATTTTATTTTGGCTTCTAACAAAATTTTGATGAAATTGCTCCTTTAACTTTTTAAAAAGTATCAAGATGGTCCCTTTGTTGCTCCCTCAACAGACGAACATTAACGTCCATCCATTGAGGAAGCAACGAAAGACCATTGTCATACATTTTTAAAAAATTTATAGGAGCAACTTGGGCCAAACTTTGATTCCAACGACATTAGAATTGATAAATAATTAAAAATAAAAATATTGAAATAAAAATAAAATATTTAGTTTTTTTCAAAAAAGAACTTATAAACTTATAAAAATATTTATTTTTAAAATTATTTTTTAAAATATATTTATGTTTTTTAAAAATACAATGTAATATCCAAAAAAAAAATTATCATCCAAAATTTAATTATAGATGCAAATCTTATAGTTAGAATAAGTAGTATAGTTTATATTTTAATTAATCCAACATCTTGAAGTGGGCCTTAGAAAAATATAATTAGTTAAGCCTATCTATTGTTGGAGCCTTTGATTTTCGGCCTAGTGTAGTGGATGGCCCATCCTAGCCCATTACCCATAAATATATATCTATGATAAATGAATGAATAATTCATTTTCTCCATTTCAGATTTTAGGTCAGCCCCTTTCCTCTCTCTTCTCTCTCCCTCTCGCCTCCCCCTCTCCTCCAGCGCCGGCGGCGGCGCCACCGTCTCCACCGACCGGAATAATATTCCAGCGACCTTATTTTTAGCATGCAATTACATTTTCGGACTCCCCTTCTTCTCCTCTTTCTTTTTCTTTGAATATTTTTAAGAGATTTTGAAGTTTAGGCTTCCGATTTTCGGATCTAAGAATGGGTTAAACCCTAGCCTATCAATACTTCATTTTCTTCTTTATTTTTCAACTTTATTTTCGATTTTAGTATGTAGATTGTGATTTTCGGGCTGTTTTAAATTATTTCCGTAAAAATATTTTCTTAATTTTATTTAAAGTGTTCTTGGTGTTCTTGACTACTTTAATTTAAGGTTAAATGGTGGATTGTTGAAATGAAAAGAAAAGAAAAGGAAAAAAAAAATAAAATGTAAATTGTTTAGATATTTTGGTATGATTGCCGTGTGTGCGTGCGTGTGTTACTGGTGTGTGTGTGTGTGTGTATTTCTTGTTCTTTATTTTTTTGTTCTTTGTTTTGTTATTACTTTTTATTTATTTAGTTATTTTCACTTTTTCGTATAGATCCTTCCATATTAATTAAAAAGCATAAGTTATACTTTAAAATCAAATCATAGCCTAATTGATAAGTTATGCATTTTTCTTGTTCAATCCTTCTGGTTGACAGCTTAATTTGCACTCTTTTTAATAAGTTATTAAAAAATGGAATTATGATATTATTTAATAAAAAAATAAAAATGAACGATAAAAAAACATAGCCAAAATTTTATTACATGGTCTTGATTAATGGTTAAGGACTATTCTTGTTGTTACAAAGATCTAGGGTTTGAATTTATTTGGGAGTAGATTATTGTTTTAATTAATAAGGTGTATTTTATGACTATATTTAAATAAAATCTTGGACTTATTTTTGAAAATGGGATTTGGTTTAGTGGTTGGGGATTAATGTTTATATTAGAGAGGTTTAAAGTTCAAAACCCCTTACATGCATTTTTAGATCTATTTTATTGCAATTAATATCTTCTGTTTTAACTATAATGAATTAAAATCATGTGTTATGTTTTCGAAAATGGTGCTTGCCTTAATGGATATATTCAGATTTGTTAACTGAAAGGTTAAGTGTTTGAATCCTATTAATGTAGTTTTAATCATTTTTATCTAAGATTATTTTGGATCTTATATAATTAATGTCACCTAATTCATTTCGAAAATGGTGTTTAGTTAAGTGGTTAGAGTTCAGATTATTGTTTGAGAAGTTTGGGGTTCGATTCTTATTAAGCTAATATTTATGCTTTTAACCTTTTTATCATAAAACCTTTCTGGACTATATAAATTATTAATGATGGTTTATAAATTTTGAAAATGAGTCTTAGCCTAGTTGTTAGTGTTCTAATTGTGATTAAGGGGGGGGGGGGGGTCCAGGGTTCGAAACCTCTTGATACAGTTTTAATTAATTCTTATTTTGTGTATTTTAATTCAAAGCATACATGAAGCTATTTAATTAAAGTGGTTTGTTTTATGTTATATAAAATCATTTGGTATAGTGGTTAAAGTCTCATTATTTTATAGTAAAGTCATGAGTTCAAATCATTTTGACTACAATTTTATTTATGCATTTATTTATTTAATTTATTTTTTTCTATTTTGTTTAACTTTAGAATTTAATTTAAAATTAAGTATATAATAAGTGATATTTTACTTTATTGGGAAATTATTATCTTTTAAACCATTCATTTAATCATATGATTTTAACCTACATGATTAAAATATATTTTTCTTGATCAAGTACTCGGGTATAGCTTCTTAAAGCTAGGATTACCCGTTTGATCTCCAAGCATCGTCTTTTCATGACCTTATTCTATAGACTTGCCTTTATACCCTTATACCCGTATTTACTTTATAGAATAGGTTAATAACCACAATGAGCTTCTAAGTCTTAGTCTTTATGTGTAGGACAAAACACGGAACATCGGACTTAGGGGACTTCTAGAAGAATCGTTAAAGCTTCAGCTTTAATAGCTATCAGGTGGGCTATACTATATCTTTGCAAGTTGTATCTTTCGAGTTATTAAGCTCTGCTTTTGTTAAAATTGCATATGTGACTATCTGTGTTAAATATTTACGTGCTACTGTATATTGTCGGAGTCTCATAAACCAGCGCTGTACCAATGTGAGTAGCTACAGTATGCATGCATTATTCGTCATGCCCTACTCCTTGTCGGTGAGACTAAAATGAAACACTCTTTGGTTACACTCTTTGGTTATACTCATTCGGTATACTTTGGCCATACTCAACTTTACGCGTTGGTGATGTAGTATGGGTTGCAGGCAGTGACTGGTTATACTCTTAAGCACTTCACGATAAAATATTTTGGTGAACTTAGGTTGCTTTCAACTTTAAAACCTCCTAAGCTTCACTACCTGCATAAACACAGATAGATTACTTTAACAAAATGATTTGCATAACTTGAATTGTGAAAACTTGCCCACTGAGTGCATTAGTACTCATCCCAAATCTTTTTAAACATTTTCAGGTCAGTAGGCTGGAGCGTAGAGGTGATGAGGCTGAGAGATGGGCTTTTGTTATTTACCGAATTCCCATTATCTCTTTTTGTTAATTCTTATGTTACGAATTAAGCTTCCGCACTTATACTACACTTTTGTTAAAGCACTAAGAATCCTGATCTTGGTGTTTTGGATCTATATATGTATTAAAAAGCATGTTTGGTTGTTCTAAATCTTCTCTTGATATTTCTTTGATTAATTAATTACCCCTTTCTTTCCCGCTTCTTAATTCCAACCTCCGTGGTGTCCATTTCCACGGTCTTTTGGGACCGGGGCGCTACAAAGTGGTATCAAAGCCAGGTTTGCAATTCTGCAGACCTGCTGGATCTTATTACATTTCTATTAAATTCCCGTGTGATATTATATAAGCCCTCAGCTCGTCACTCACGCAACAGCCTAAAAGGTACGCATGTTTTTATGCAGACTTTAGTTTTTAAAAGTTTACATTATTTATTGAAGTGTTAAGTTTGTCTGAAAATGAAAGATTAGGATTCACTGTGTTGACAGGAATTCCTCGAAAGATTGATTTCTATGTTGATTGCATACTCGCATTAACTGCGTTGATTGCGTACTCTGTTGCTATTTTGATAGAATACTGGTTTTGAAATATGTTTGTGAGCATATTGGTTCTGTCTAAAAACTATGTTGATTACATAATTGTATGAACTTGTTTATCTATGCCTTGTGCATACTTGTGATGTTGAGAATGTGCAGAATGCATACTGTGAACTGTGATAGCCAAAAAGTGTTTGTTATATATATACTCTGGAATGAGAACGAGAACTTAAAAGTTTGATAACGTAAGATGAACTTAGCCTGTAGTTGGTGAACTTAGACTGAGCTTGTAAGAACTTGTGAAATTTGTTTGAACATAGACTGAAAAAAAAATCGTGTTACCTTTATGGATGGAGAGATGTTTGTTTATGATTCGTGTTACCTTTATAGATTTTGTACGAAAGTGTTGATCGATTGGAGATTTGAGTAGTTGCAGAATGCCAAGAGGAAGACTGAGAAATGTGAACTTGGCTATGCCTGAGGCGCCAAATAACCCGCAAGTTCAGGAACCAAGGATTGAAATGGAGTTCAGACGCCATAATCCCTCGACTTTCAATGGAGAAGGTGATCCACTCACAGCTGAACGTTGGGTTCGAGCTCTGGAAAAGATCTTTGGGTTTTTGAAATGCACCGATAAAGAGATGGTAGCATGTGCTCTATATCAGCTCGTAGGTGATGCTGATTTCTGGTGGGAGTCAGTTCGAAGGACAATACCCGATGTAGATTAGGAGTTGTTCACCTGGGAGGACTTCAAGATGATTTTATATCAAAAATACATTCCAGCACATTATCAGCATCAGAAGGCCAATGAGTTCTGGAATCTCAAGCAGGGGAGTAAATCAGTGGCAGAATATGATTTGCAATTCAACAGGTTATCTCGATATGCACCACAGATAGTAGACACGGAAGAGAAGAGGATTGAAAAATTTCGCATGGGTTTGAAACCGGAAATAGGCACTGCACTGATTGGAAAGGACGAAACAAGCTATGGTCAAATACGGAGTTGGGCGCTTAGCATTGAGGCAATGCAGGGGACACCAAAGGCTTAGGCATCTCAACCAGCAGCTGAGGATCAGAAGGGGAAACGGAAGTGGGATGGTCCACAACAAGGTTATCAAGGAAAGAATTTTCAGCATAACTATCAAGGAGGAAGGAATTTTGGATCAAGGCCTGCAGGACAGGGGAATGTTGCACCAAAATCTCAAGGCTATGAAGGAAATGCACCGATGTGTGCAAGTTGTACCAGACATCACTTTGGGCCATGTGTCCAATGCTATCGGTGTGGCCAACATGGCCATTATGCTAACAAATGCCAACAGAATTCTGGATTACAAGATCAGCAGCAGCAGAGACCACAATTCAGACAAGACATGACAAATACGGGACCACAAGGTGGAGCAGGTCGAGTGAATAATAACAACAACAGAGGTAATCTTAGGCCTCAGCAAAATCAGAATCAAGGTCCTCGGGCACCACAACAAGCTAGAGCGTATGCTCTCAACCAGCAAGAGGCAGTTGAAAACCCTGGGAATTTGGCAGGTATGATTAGTTTGAGCGATATACCTGTGCTTGCTTTATTTGATACTGGAGCGTCATATTCTTTTATATCTAGAGATGCATGTAAACGTCTCAATCTAGAGCTAGAATTAGCAAGAGAAGCCTTAGCAGTAAGCATTCCCTCAGGACGAACACTCTTAGCTGACTGTGTTTGTAAGAACTTAGACTTGGTAGTAGGTGAAAAGAATTTCACAACTGACTTTTATGCTCTTGAGATGCGAGACTTTGACATTATATTTGGGATAGATTGGCTGACAAAGGAGAGTGCAACAATACGCTGCCATGAGAGAGAGAGAGAGATAATATTTCAGAAGCTATGTGAGGAAGAGGTGAAGTTTTATGGAGCAAAAATGGGAAATATAATTCCCATCATCACAACGTTGAAGGCTGCCAAATTGTTACAAAAAGGAGATTGTCAGGAATTTCTAGTAAACCTTACAAGTAAGAAAGAAGAAGATCTAACAGTGGATCAGGTACCAGTGGTGCGAGAATACGAGGACATATTTCAAAACGATTTGCCAGGGTTACCGCCAGATAGACAAGTAGAGTTCACAATAGACTTGGAACAGGAGCAGCACCGGTATCCAAAGCCCCATATCATTTAGCGCCAAAGGAGTTGCAAGAGTTGAAGGTTCAACTAGAGGAATTATTGGAATTAGGTTTTATAAGACCTAGTGTATCGCCTTGGAGAGCACCGATCATGTTCGTCAAAAAGAAGGATGGTACTATGAGAATGTGCATCGATTATCAGGAGTTGAACAAGATAACAGTGAAGAACAAGTATCCACTTCCGAGGATAGATGATCTCTTCGATCAGTTATCAGGTGCAAAAGTATTTTCCAAAATTGATCTACGATCTGGGTATCACCAAGTTAAAGTAAGAGAAGATGACATACCCAAAACTGCATTCCGAACAAGATATGGCCACTATGAGTTTCTAGTGTTGCCATTTGGATTAACAAATGCACCCGCAGTCTTTATGGATTTAATGAATCGTGTTTTCCATGAATATCTGGATAAGTCTGTGTTGGTCTTTATTGACGACATACTAATCTACTCAAGAAATGAAGCAGAACATGAAGAACACTTGCGACTAGTATTGGAAACACTACGAAGAGAAAAGTTATATGCTAAATTCAGCAAGTGTGAATTTTGGCTAAAGAAAGTAATGTTCCTTGGCCATATTGTGTTAGCAGAAGGGATCAAGGTCGATCCTGCAAAGATCGAGGCGGTAAAGAGATGGAAATCACAAACCAACGTTCATGAGATAAGAAGTTTTCTCGGTTTAGCAGGATATTACCGGAAGTTCATTAAAGATTTCTCAAAGATAGCAAGGCCAATGACGCCACTTTTGAGAAAGAAGGTCAAATTTGAGTGGACTGATTCGTGTGAACAGATTTTTCAGGAACTCGAGACAAGATTAACTACCGCACCGGTCTTAACTTTGCCCGAAGGAATGGAAGGATTTATGATTTACACTGACGCGTCTAAACTGGGTTTAGGATGCGTATTGATGCAGAATGGGAAGGTGGTCGCTTATGTCTCACGACAATTACGACCTCACGAACTGAACTTCCCAACCCACGATTTGGAGCTTGCCGCCGTCTTTCATGCACTCAAGATTTGGAGACATTATCTTTATGGGGTGAAATGCGAGATCTACACTGACCATAAGAGTTTGAAGTATATCTTCGATCAAAAAGAGCTTAATATGAGGCAGAGAAGATGGTTGGAGTTGGTGAAAGATTATGACTGCACAATACATTATCATCCAGGGAAAGCAAATGTAGTAGCTGACGCTTTGAGCAGAAAGAAACAAGGAGTGCTAGGATATATGCTCACAAATAAGGATGAACTTGCGAGAGAAATAGAAAAGATGGAATTAGAGTTAGTATTTCCACCAAGCTCTACAGAAAGTGTGATAGCCGCAGTGGTAGCCAAACCAGACTTAAGATCGAGAATCATAGATTCTCAGCCAAAAGATGAGCGATTGGAGAAGATAAGGCAAAGAGTCAAGGCGGGTGAACCAAAAGAATTTAGGGAAGTTAGCGACGGAGCTTTAATGTTCCGTGACAGACTATGCATTCCCAGTGACGACACACTGAAGCAAGAAATTATGAGAGAGGCTCATAATACTCCCTACGTTGCACATCCAGGCAGCACGAAACTATACAAAGACTTGAAGCAATACTTTTGGTGGAACAATATGAAAAGAGAGATAGCGGCATTTGTGGAGAGATGTTTAACATGCCAACAAGTGAAAGCCATACATCAACGACCTTCTGGATTATTGCAGCCGTTGGAAATTCCAGAATGGAAATGAGAGCATATAACGATGGATTTCATGGTAGGCTTACCACGATCAGTGAGAGAAAACTCAACAGTGTGGGTTATCGTGGATCGATTGACCAAATCAGCACATTTTGTGCCAATCAAAACAACAATGGAGTTGAGCAAATTAGCACAAACTTATGTAAAAGAAATTGTTCGCTTGCATGGAATTCCAGTTTCTATCACGTCAGATCATGATACTCGTTTCACATCAAGGTTTTGGAAGAGTCTTCAAGAAGCAATGGTAACGAAGCTGAACTTCAGTACCGCTTTTCATCCTCAAACAGATGGCCAATCAGAGAGAACGATACAGATTTTGGAGGACATGCTCCGAGGAGTTGTGTTGGATGGAAATACAAGCTGGGAAGATATTTTACCCTTGGTGGAGTTTGCTTATAACAACAGCTAACAATCAACTATAAAAATGGCACCATATGAAGCCTTGTATGGTCGCAAATGCAGATCGCCCCTATATTGGGTCCAGAGATCGTGCAAACCACTGTCAAGATGATCGACCAAATTCGAGCAAGAATGAAAGAAGCACAAGACAGACAGAAGGCATATGCAGATAAGCGCAGAACAGACCTACAGTTCCAAGTTGGTGACAAGGTCTTCTTAAAGGTATCTCCGACACGAGGCGTTGTGAGATTTGGAAAGCGAGGCAAATTGAGACCAAGATTCATTGGGCCATTTGAGATACTAGAAAGAATAGCTGAGGTTGCTTACCGACTAGCTCTACCACCGGACTTGTCACAAGTTCATGATGTATATCACATTTCAATGCTCAGAAAATATGTGTTTGACCCTGAACACGTTGTCAAAAATAGTTGGTTAATTTTACGTTCTGATATGACGTACAAGGAAAAACCTCACGAGATTCTTGATAGAAATATACAAGTTCTAAGAAGTAAACAAATTCCATTGGTGCTTGTGCAATGGAATCATCACGATCGATCAGAAGCAACTTGGGAACTTGAAAGCAAGATGAGAGAACAATACCCCGAGATATTCTAAGGTACGTGAATTTCGGGACGAAATTCTTTTAAGGGGGGAGGCATGTAATACCCCAAAAAAAAAAATTATCATCCAAAATTTAATTATAGATGCAAATCTTATAGTTAGAATAAGTAGTATAGTTTATATTTTAATTAATCCAACATCTTGAAGTGGGCCTTAGAAAAATATAATTAGTTAAGCCTATCTACTGTTGGAGCCTTTGATTTTCGGCCCAGTGTAGTGGATGGCCAATCCTAGCCCATTACCCATAAATATATATCTATGATAAATGAATGAATAATTCATTTTCTCCATTTCAGATTTTAGGTCAGCCCCTTTCCTCTCTCTTCTCTCTCCCTCTCCTCCAGCGCCGGTGGCGGCGCCACCGTCTCCACCGGCCGGAATAATTTTCCGGCGACCTTATTTTTAGCATGCAATTACATTTTCGGACTCCCCTTCTTCTCCTCTTTCTTTTTCTTTGAATATTTTTAAGAGATTTTGAAGTTTAGGCTTCCGATTTTCGGATCTAAGAATGGGTTATACCCTAGCCTATCGATGCTTAATTTTCTTCTTCATTTTTCAACTTTATTTTCGATTTTAGTATGTAGATTGTGATTTTCGGGCTGTTTTATATTATTTCTTTAAAAATATTTTCTTAATTTTATTTAAAGTGGTCTTGGTGTTCTTGACTACTTTAATTTAAGGTTAAATGGTGGATTGTTGAAATGAAAAGAAAAGAAAAGGAAAAAAAAATGTAAATTGTTTAGATATTTTGGTATGATTGCCTTGTGTGTGTGCGTGTGTTACTGGTGTGTGTGTGTGTGTATTTCTTGTTATTTATTTTTTTGTTCTTTGTTTTGTTATTACTTTTTATTTATTTAGTTATTTTCACTTTTTCGTATAGATCCTTCCATATTAATTAAAAAGCATAAGTTATACTTTAAAATCAAATCATAGCCTAATTGATAAGTTATGCATTTTTCTTGTTCAATCAAACTCGTTGACAGTTTAATTTGCACTCTTTTTAATAAGTTATTAAAAAATGGAATTATGATATTATTTAATAAAAAAATAAAAATGAACGAAAAAAAAAACATAGCCAAAATTTTATTACATGGTCTTCTTGATTAATGGTTAAGGACTATTCTTGTTGTTACAAAGATCTAGGGTTTGAATTTATTTGGGAGTAGATTATTGTTTTAATTAATAAGGTGTATTTTATGACTCTATTTAAATAAAATCTTGGAATTATTTTTGAAAATGGGATTTGGTTTAGTGGTTGGGGATTAATGTTTATATTAGAGAGGTTTAAAGTTCAAAACCCCTTACATGTATTTTTAGATCTATTTTATTGCAATTAATATCTTCTGTTTTAACTATAATTAATTAAAATCATGTGTTAAGTTTTCGAAAATGGTGTTTGCCTTAATGGATATGTTCAGATTTGTTAGCTGAAAGGTTAAGGGTTTGAATCCAATTAATGTAGTTTTAATTTAGTTTTAATCATTTTTATCTAAGATTATTTTGGATCTTATATAATTAATGTCACCTAATTAATTTCGAAAATGGTATTTAGTTAAGTGGTTAGAGTCCAGATTATTATTTGAGAGGTTTGTGGTTCGATTCTTATTAAGCTAATATTTATGCCTTTTTATCATAAAACCTTTCTGGACTATATAAATTATTAATGATGGTTTATAAATTTTGAAAATGAGTCTTAGCCTTGTGGTTAGTGTTCTAATTGTGATTAAGGGGCATACATGAAGCTATTTAATTAAAGTGGTTTGTTTTACGTTATATAAAATCATTTGGTATAGTGGTTAAAGTCTCATTTTTTTATAGTAAAGTCATGAGTTCAAATCCTTTTGACTACAATTTTATTTATGCATTTATTTATTTAATTTATTTATTTTTTCTATTTTGTTTAACTTTAGAATTTAATTTAAAATTAAGTATATAATAAGTGATATTTTACTTTATTGGGAAATTATTATCTTTTAAACCATTCATTTAATCATATGATTTTAACCTACATGATTTAAATATATTTTTCTCGATCAAGTACTCGGGTATAGCTTCTTAAAGCTAGGATTACCCGTTTGATCTCCAAGCATCGTCTTTTCATGACCTTATTCTATAGACTTGCCTTTATACCCTTATACCCGTATTTACTTTATAGAATAGGTTAATAACCTCAATGAGCTTCTAAGTCTTAGTCTTTATGTGTAGGATAAAACCCGGAACATCGGACTTAGGGGACTTCTAGAAGAATCGTTAAAGCTTCAGCTTTAATAGCTATTAGGTGTGCTATACTATATCTATGAAAGTTGTATCTGTCGAGTTATTAAGCTCTGCTTTTGTTAAAATTGCATATGTGACTATCTGTGTTAAATATTTACGTGCTACTGTATGTTGTCGGAGTCTCATAAACCAGCGTTGTGTCAATGTGAGTAGCTACAGTATGCATGCATTATTCGTCATGCCCTACTCCTTGTCGGTGAGACTAAAATGAAACACTCTTTGGTTACATTCTTTGGTTATACTCATTGGATATACTTTGGCCATACTCAACTTTACGCGCTGGTGATGTAGTACGGGTTGCGGGCAGTGACTGGTTATACTCTTAAGCGCTTCACGATAAAATATTTTGGTGAACTTAGGTTGCTTTCAACTTTAAAACCTCCTAAGCTTCACTACCTGCATAAACACAGATAGATTACTTTAACAAAATGATTTGCATAACTTGAATTGTGAAAACTTGCCCACTGAATGCATTAGTACTCAGCCCAAATCTTTTTAAACATTTTCAGGTCAGTAGGCTGGAGCGTAGAGGTGACGAGGCTGAGAGATGGGGTTTTGTTATTTACCGAATTCCCATTATCTCTTTTTGTTAATTCTTTTGTTACGAATTAAGCTTCCGCACTTATACTACTCTTTTGTTAAAACACTAAGAATCCCGATCTTGGTGTTTTGGATCTATATATGTATTAAAAAGCATGTTTGGTTGTTCTGAATCTTCTCTTGATATTTCTTTGATTAATTAATTACCCCTTTCTTTCCCGCTTCTTAATTCCAACCTCCGTGGCGTCCATTTCCACGGTTTTTTGGGACCGGGGCGCTATATACAAATATTTAGTTTCAGTAAAAAGTGTGTTACTATGTGAAAAGTCTAAGTGTGTGGAATTAATGTGTATTTTTTCTATGTCCATTACTATTTTCATCTAAGAAATAGTCTATATAATCCAAATTTTAACCTAGAGGGGCCTATTTGAGTCAAATAGTCAAGGAAATAGCAACGAGCTCCCCCACGTAATAGTCGAAGAGCTACGTGAACATTTTCCCAATTTTATATTAAAAGTTTAAAACTACATATTTTATTTTTAGGGAAAATAGTAAAATGCCCCCCCTCAATTATTCCTTAGGGTCTCACCTTTCTAAAATGTCTCATATTGCACACCCTTATATGGATGTAAAATTTAATAACGTTAAACACACAATAATATAAATATTTCTCTCATACTTGAATCTTTACATATACTTTCACACACAATTAATTTAAATACATTTTTACAATTAATTAACCAAAATCACAAAAAAATAATAATAATAAATACATACAAAATTTATTAATAAAATAATAAATACAGAATAACAATATAATATTAAAAAATTCGATATTTTTAATGTGTGTGTGTGTGTGTATAAATAGATAATTTAAAATCATTTTAATCTAAAAATTATTAAATATACCAAGTTTAAGTTATCACTATTTAAACCAATACTTTATTCTGCTTCGCCGACTACTAGTCGTGTTCAGTTTGATATTTTTAGATCATGACGATATTGGACAATGGAGATTTCGAGAAAAAATATATATCTAAATATATCACCATTAAAGTCATGCTCTTTTTGCCTAATATTCATGAACACCAAGCTAAACCTCAAATCCATGCATCATTCATTCTTTTAATTTTGCACCAAATTTTGCGGTTGGGTCTCATATAGTAATTTAAAATAAATATATAATACTTCTAATTATTTACCTTAACTACAATTCATGTATTTTGTATTCGTGAAATTATTGGCGACGGACATACCGACGTTAGTCCCTCGCTACTAATGATCGATTCTAATCTGTTACTATAATTCGTTGCTAAATCACTTTTTTCTTGTAGTGCACTATATATATATTTAAATCAAATTATAAATATGAATCATTTATTTTAATGTAAATCAATTGTTGTATCATCTTACGTCCATTTTGATCCATTAATTATACATATTCAAAATCTTAATTTGATCATAGAACCAAAGTTTGGCCCGAATTGCTCATATAACATTTTTAAAAGGTATCAGGATGACCCATCCTTGCTCCCTCAACTAATGGACATTAAGTTCCGTACATTGAGGAAGCAATGAAGGGACCATCGTGATACCTTATAAAAAGTTACAGGAGCAATTTGGCCAAAATTTTGTTACGAGCCAAAACAAAATCCCCAAATTATACTTTATTCCATACAACACATAATTGAATAATATTGTATTAATTCCAACAAATATATATTACATTAAATTTACTTTAAAAACTTTCTACAACTATGCCTTATAAATTTTGAGATAATAATAAACTAACTTATAACTAAATAACTAATTAAGATTTATGTATTAAATTATGAACATTAAATAAAATTACCATGTAAACACCAAATTGATACAATGACAATAGAGAATAGGGATAAGGTCCAATTTAGCCCCTAAATGATTTTTCGAGGAGCATTTTGGCCCTTTGACTAATTTTGATCCCAGTTAGCCCTTGAACTTTCGAACTCAATTTAATTAACTCCTTGAACTTTTGAGCTTAACCCAGTTAGCCACTTGAAGATAAAAATTAAGTTTTGTATTGGTTATTTCTAAATAAAATATAATAAAATAAAAAGGAAAAAAATTGTAACTATTATTCCCCCAACCAAAAAAATAAGAATATACCAGCATTTCTCATTCAATATGTCCAAATATATATAAGCTAGTATAATTTTAAAAATATATGAATTAATGAGTTAATTGAAATTACATTATGTTTGAAGTAATTCACTATAAATACAATCCGAAAAATACTTCATTTCTTTTATATATATGTATGTATGAAATTATACTGTATGGATTCTGAGAATGAAAATCTATATATTCTAAAAAATATATTATGTTAGATATATATATATATAATATTGATTATATTATAGTAGATTATTAATGTTTATAATTTATCAATTTAATATTTTAATATGTCATAAATATATTGCCAATTTATGTACCACTAAAATTATTTATAAAAAAAAACATTTTTATTTTTGTTGTGTATATACAGCGCGAACGGGGCGAGACAAGGGCTCTGTTTTGCGTGCCTTATCTTCTCATTTTCCCTCTATTATTTGGGGATGAATTAGAAAGGAGAAATGGGAGAGATTTGAACCACCCAACTTAAAGAAAATAGAGACTATTCCATTCATTAGTATTTTTCTTCCAAAAAATGTAAAAAGAGTAGAAAATATAGAAGAGAGGAAGAGAGGGCTTGGGCTTGGTGGATATTGTTCTTGAAGATGTTAAAGAGTTGAAGTGGAAGGATCATTGTGGATGCTTTTTGTACAATCTATTGGTTTAATCTAATATCTATCTATGTTTATTTACAAGTTTTGTGATTTTGTAACGCCCCGGTCCCAAGAGACCGTGGAAATGAGCGCCACGGGGGTGGGGATTAAGAAGAAGGGAAAGAAAGGGGATTTCGAGGATGATTCTCAATGAATGATTCCAAATTAGTTCAATAATAGAGTACGATTATCGTAACAAATTCAGAGTTATATATTTATATATATATATATATATATATATATCCAAAACATGAGTTTTTGCTCTTGCGGAAGCTATGATATATCAAAAAAAATAATACGATGATCAGAGATTAAGACGAGCCAAGACAACGGGATAGCTACAAGAGTACACATATAAGCCCCATCACAGCTCATTGTCTCCACGCTCCAGCTCATTGTCCTGAAAATATTTGAGAAAATATTTGGGTTGAGTACTAATGTACTCAGTGGGTTTTCTGAGAAAATTGAGTTATCAAAAGCATTTGATAAAATAATTATCTGTGAGTATGCAGATGAATGTTAGAAGGTTTTGTAAAGGGAAAATGCATCTAAGTTCATCAAAACGTTTATATGAATGTGTTCACCAGTAAACCCTGAAGTGAACCTTGATCCATCAGTAAACCCTGAAATGGACCCGCTCACCAGTAAACCCTGAAGTGAGCTAAGTACGACACCCGCAACCACCACTACATCATCATGCGCAATTACTGAGTAAACCCTCAAGGTAATTAAAAGTTCTTTTAGCTGAGAACAGCAAGGGATTGGGTGCGACTCAAACCAAGCAAGACTGTAGCTACTCACATTGACACAGCGCTGGTATATGAGACTCTGACAACGACAGCAAGCCAAACGAATCATTTTACACAGATAATCATATATGCATATTTGTTTCAAAATGAGCTTAATAACTCAAACATAGCATTTGGAAAAAGATAGTATATGCCCACCTTTTGACTATAATAGTCGAAGCTTTTCAGTTTCTACGGAATTGAGCAACACCACAATGATTACGTCTTACGGCAAATGATCTACAAATATCAAAATTCATCTTAGAACCTCCACGAGGTCAAGACTCTCGCAATTACATAGTTTCACATGCTTGTTGGTTAAACCGACCCAAGCTAAACCTTAATAGCTTAGCATATATAAATTTAAAATTATGATTCTTACCTCTACTATTAATTTGTTTGAACATTTTAGATAATACTTAATTTAAAAGCATAAATTTTAGTTCACTAAATACTCTTAAGTATGAAATTAATTTCATTTACTTAATCTAGTAATTTTGGAAATCAAGCTTGCTACTTAAATTGTAAAAGTCATTAATTTAAACTTTCCTATTTAAATATTTTAATAATTATAACACTTATGTGTAAAATTTAGAATTGCAGTACCATTATCTATCATTATTATATTTTTTTTTATGGCAAAAGAATAATTTAAATACTTGAAAGATTAATTAATCACTTGCTGTAATATTGAATTACAAATCTATAGATTTACAAACTAGTTCGGTTAAATCCAATACACTTGAATAAATAGTACTTCTTTGCATTAATACAATCATAGGGCTGAATCTCCATTTTTTTAATATGTGTTTTAAGCTTATATGTTGCCATCTATTCATAGTTACTAAATATAATTATTTTCGACAACTAACAATTCCTCATACTTGATTGAATTAAAATATTATCTACATAGTGAAAGATTCATGCTAATAAATTTTATGTGATAATTTATAATCAAGAAAACTAGAATAGAAATAATAATTATCATGCTAATTAAAAGGATGAATTGGAATTGCATACCTTCCCTCAATTAATTCGTCTACTTCTGATTCAACCAAATTTCATAAAATATATATGACATGTATATATTAATAAACACTCTATCTTTTAATTGGTTACACTAAGCAAACCTAATATCTTGCCACATATATGTGAAATTTAAAATATGGTTGCCACATATGCTAGCTTTACTAATTTTGTTCTTACCCCATTTTATATATTTAATGCTATCTTTGTTGATTACTATTAACATTATTTTTTTTACTATATGTGTGTGTATACATGCTCCTTCAATACTTGTGAATCATTTTATTATTATTATTATTATTATTATTATTATTATTATTATTATTATTATTATTATTATTATTATTATTATTTAATTAGATAGAAGAATGACTCATCTAATACTCATCTATACCCTTGGGACACATCACACTATTAGTTTAGATTAGGGACACGTATATGAAGCCAACTTGCAAGCAAATATAATCCTAATTTCTAAACACTTATATATATAATTGGCAAAATTATCCAAGTAGTCATAATTTAATATAATTAGCATACAACCAAATGTTGGCTGGCATGCATGCATATATATACACTTTTATTTATATGCTTAATTATATATGTATTCATGTATTCGTACAAAATTATTGTCAATAAATTTATTGACCCTAAATAAATTAAAATTTTAATTAATCAAACTATATTCATATCTAGGATTCTAATAAAAATATGAGAATGTTCCAGGTATCACTAATCCATTAAACGGCACACTTTGCCTTTAAAGAAATTTATAAGGGTATATTTTCTTTCCTAACTTACCCTTAAGGTAATCATAAGCTATTATTTTAATACTAAAAAGTTTGGGATATTATAGATTTTGATCTCAAAAGCATGAGTAGCTAATCTATTTAGGTTTTGGGGTGTTGGATCCTTTGATGATGGGTGTTTGAGATGAATGTATGATGAATGACCTTTCCCTTTTTAAAACTTATGGATCAATGTGTTGATTGACCAATGTATGTGGGTGGCCTCCATTTAGATTCATGTGTTACTTAATATGTGATTAGGTTTGCTCATTATGTATGTGTATTTGATCCATGAGACCTTTTACTTGTATTTTAAGATAAGTATGAGTATTAGGCTTGTCAATGGTGATTTGGGACCTTGGAAGGCTTGAGTGAAATAGTTACTAGAGATAGTGAGTTTTGCACTTGCTTGTATGCTACGTGTTTGAGAAAATGCCTAGATGATCTTTTGCCCAAATCATAATTGAAGAGAGGAGAGATATGTGAATCATATGGTTTTGAGAATACCTTGATCAAGGATCTAGTACCCTAAAACCCCTCCTTTTATTATCCCTTATTAAATCTTTCATTTGAAGTGTTTACTAGTTTACATTCAAGAGTACACTTGTGATATTTGGTGAACTTGGAACAAAACATTCTCTAAAGAAATGATGTTTGTTTAGATAGTGATTGTAACTTGAGCCAACATTACTTGCATTGTTAGATCATAACTCATATTCCTTGTGGTTTGACTCGTATCATTGCTTGCTACATTCATGTACACTTGCATTTGGCACGATCTATAATTTGAGGTATAAAATACGTCATCAAATTTTTGGCGCCGTTGCCGGGGAATAGATTGTTATGTTTTAAAGTTTATGCAATATTATTCAAATGGTTACTTTTCTAATTTAGACATTTTGATTTTTGTTTTTATTTGTGTTTGAGTGGCTCACATTGTGTCAAATTTCAGGTAGTGTATGCACACCAGGTCGCAAGGAGAGCCACCTAACAACTTAGACTTGGAAATTGAAGTGACGATGCGGCACAACAATGCACAGAGACGGAGAAGAATGGCGAACAATCCTCCACCGGTTCAAGATCCTCTAATTGCCCAATTTCAAAGGCAATTAGAGGTAATGCAAGAACAGTTAAGGGCCCAAGAAGAAGCACGACATGCTGCAGAAGAGGCCCCGATCTGAAATATTTTTCAACCTGTTGTAAATCAAGGGGTAGTGAATGGCCCACCCATTCAAGCAAATAATTTTGAGCTCAAAACATCGCTCATCCTCATACTCCAACAGCATCCTTTTAAAGCAACGACTATGGAGGATCTGAATGAGCACATATGGAAATTTCTTGAGTACAGTGGGACCATGAAGATGAATAGAGTCCCAGAAGATGCTATTCGACTTAGGCTCTTTCCATTCTCCTTGGGCGAAAAGGCGGAAACATGATGGTTTAGCCAAGCTCAAGGATCATTCCAAACTTGGGATGCGTTGGTGACTAAATTTCTCCACAAGTTTTTCCCACCTGAAAAAACTCTCAAGTTAAAAGGTGACATCACAGTTTTCAAACAATGGGATGACGAGAACATGTACGAGGGGTGGGAACGATTCAGAAAAATGCTAAGAAAATGTCTTGGACATGGATTTGGCACCGACCATCAAGTGTGTATCTTTTATGCCGGGTGTAAACCCGAGGTGAGGACACTCATGGACGCTGCTGCACGAGGATCTTTGCTAGCACGAGCTCCGGAAAAGGCCATGTGAATTATTGAGGAAATGGCCTCTAATTCGTCCCAATGGCCAGTGGCAAGAGAGAACGTGCAAATCATGAAGAAAGTCACATCGCCTTCTAATTCAGATGCATTGGGATTACTGGCAGCTCAAATGGCAACTTTGAACTCCAAAATCGAAGCTTTCACCACTCCAAAACCTGAAAGTTCTCAAGCCCCGTTCGGAGAAATGAATTATGTCAACCAAGGGGGTTATCAAAACCAACAACGGCCGTTCAACCAAGGGTACAACAAGCCGCAGTATGGAAATCAATATGGAGGAAATCAAAATTTCCAAAATAGGGCGCAACACCCTAATCTCTCCTACAGAAATCTGAATAGTGGTATTGTTCCACCTCCCGGTTTCTCTGTGACCAATGGTGTTATTGACGAGGAAAAGAAACAAAAAATGGATGATTTGTTGATAGCTTTTATGAGTAAGACAGAAAAGTAAATGGCGGATTCACAAGTCCGTGTGGGGAAGTTAGAAAATAATGTCAGAGCTATTAGCATTCAAGTGAATCAACTAGAGAAGCAGATAAGCCAATTAGCAACGATCATTGGTGGTCAACACCAACAAGGAAAGTTTTCAAGCAACACCACCGTCAACCTAAAAGATCAATGCAAGGCTATCACTTTGAGAAGTGGAACCGCCTATGAAGGCCCGAAAATGCTTAGGGATGATAAAGATGTTGGTGAAGGAAGCTCAAAGCAAAAAGAAAAACAAGACGAACAAAATGAAGAAAGTGAAGAGATCGAGCATGTCAAGGAAAAAGAGGGCTCGATAAAAGAAAATGTGGAACCACCACCTAAAGAAAATGAAGAACCAAGATTGCACGTACCTTATCCCCAATGCCTACAAAATAAGAAGAACGAGGAACAATTCTCAAGGTTCCTCGATATTTTTCGAAAGGTTCAAGTTAAAATTCCATTGGTGGAAGCTTTGCAACAAATGGCAAATTACGCAAAGTTTCTCAAAGATGTGATTTCTAAAAAGAGAAGGTTGGGAGATTTTGAGATGGTGAATCTCATGGAAGAGTGTAGTGCACTTATACAAAGAAAGCTCCCCGCTAAGTTAAAAGACCCCGGAAGTTTCACCATCATGGTTACTATCGGGGATAGCCACATGGGATAGACGCTATGTGATTTGGGAGCAAGCATTAACTTAATGCAGCTCTCCTTTTTCTTGAAGTTGAATATTGGAGAAATCAAGCCGACTACCATATGTTTACAAATGACGGATCGATCCATGACCTATCCTAAAGGAGTGGTGGAAGATGTGTTGGTGAAAGTCAATGACTTTATCTTCCCTGTCGACTTTGTGGTTTTAGATATAGAGGAGGACAAGGACGTCCCTCTTATTCTTGGACGACCATTCTTGAATATGGGGAAGGCTTTGATTGATGTCGAAAAAGGGGAGTTAACATTGAGAGTTAATGACGAAAAGATGATCTTTTCTCTCCAAAAGGCTATGAAGCACAAGGAGGAAGACATGGAATGTAAAGAAGAGTGCAAGGTGTTCGAAATGGTGGACTCGTGCATGGAGTTGGAGCACACCTTGGAACACATCATGGGCATACGAGATCCACTTGAGATTTGCATTTCTAAATCTATGTTTAATTCATCCTCTGGTGATTTTTATCCTTTAGATGTTGCTCTTGTCGATACTATTTCTTTGATAAATTCTTTGCAGGAGGAGTATTTAAGAAAGCCCAAGTTTCTTCCATTGAAGAACAAGGAACAAACATCAACTGAGGAAGAGACGAGGAATGACAAGATGGAATTAAAGCCACTTCTACCTCACTTAAGGTATGTGTACCTTGAAGATGGTGAGAATAAACCGATAATAGTTTCTTCCTTTTTGAATGATGAGCAACTTGACAAATTGCTAAGGGTGGTGAGAAAATACAAGAGCACTATAGGTTGGTCTATCTTGGATCTAAAAGGGATTAGCCCCTCGATTTGCATGCATAAAATCCTTTTAGAGGAAGATTACAAACCGAAAGTGCAACATCAAAGAAGATTGAATCCAATTATGCAAGAAGTTGTTAGAAAGGAAGTGTTGAAACTGTTAGATACCGGTAAAATTTTTACAATTTCTGATAGCGAGTGGGTGAGTCCTACTCAAGTGGTAGCAAAGAAAGGAGGTACGACCCTAGTGGAAAATGAAAATAATGAGATAATAGCTACTAGGTTGGTCACGGGTTGGAGAATGTGCATTGACTATAGGGCTTTGAATGTTTACACTAGAAAAGACCATTTTCCCATACCCTTTATCATTTATCGATCAAATGCTTGACATGTTAGCAGGGCATGAATTCTATTGCTTTTTAGATGGATACTCGGGGTATAATCAGATAATGATTGCCTCCGAAGATCAAGAAAAAAGGGCATGTACTTGTCCATATGGAATCTTTGCATATAGATGGATGTCTTTCGGGTTGTGTAATGCACCCGCCACCTTTCAAAGGTGTATGATTTCTATCTTCCATGGTTTGATTGAAAACATAATGGAAGTATTTATGGACGATTTCTCCATTTTTGGTGATTCATTTTATAATTGCCTTAATAATTTGTCTGAAGTATTGCAGAGGTGTGAAGACACCAACTTAGTGCTAAATTGGGAAAAATGCCACTTTATGTTACGAGATGGTATTATGTTGGGACACAGGGTGTCCGGAGAAGGCCTTGAAGTGGATCGAGCCAAAATTGTAGCCATTAAGAAGCTACCGTCCCCGACGAATGAAAATGGAGTTAGAAGTTTTCTAGGACACGCTGGGTTTTATAGGCGTTTCATCAAAGATTTTTCAAAAATATCTAAACCTTTGTGTCATCTTCTAGAAAAATCGTCTGATTTTGTTTTTGATAATGATTGTTTGCAGGCTTTCGAGACCCTGAAGTTGGCCCTTATTACAGCACCTATGCTCATTACACCGGACTAGAGCCAACCATTCGAAGTGATGTGCGATGCAAGTGAAATAGCAGTAGGTGCCGTTTTGGGCCAAAAGCGAGATAAGCTTTTCCGAGTCATCTATTACGGGAGTAATACCCTTGATCGGGCTCAAACAAACTACCCCACCACGGAGAGGGAGCTACTTGCCGTGGTATATGCATTCGATAAATTCAGGCCTTATCTCATTGGGGCCCGAACTATCATGCACACCGATCATGCCGCTCTAAGGAATCTTTTTGCCAAGAATGATGCAAAACCACGGCTCATCAGATAGATCTTGCTGCTCCAGGAATTTGATGTAGAGATTCGGGACAGAAAGGGATGTTAGAATGTGGTAGCAGACCACCTTTCTCACCTTGATCAAGTGAATGATGAAATGGGGTCAACACGGCCTATTAACGAGCTCTTTCCCGACGAAAGAATCCTAGCAATCAAGTCTCATGTGCCTTGGCTCGCTGACATTGTGAACTTCCTGGTGGCAAGGGTGAAGCCACTGGAATTGGAAGCTTACCAAAGAAAAAAAATTCTTCCACGACCTGAAGTACTATGTGTGGGATGAGCCGTACCTTTTCAGAAGATGTGCAGATTTGGTGCTTAGGCGGTGTGTACCTGAAGAAGAATGGGAAGAAATCCTTGAAGCATGCCACAATTCTCCCACTGGAGGACATTTCGCCTCCATTAGAATCGGAAGAAAAGTGATGCAGAGCGGGTTCTATTGGCCTTCACTATTCAAGGATTGTGTTGAATACGTGAAGAGATGTGAGAGGTGTTAAAGGATGGGTTCTATTTCAAAAAGAGATGAGATGCCAATGAAGAACATAATCGAGGTGGAACTATTTGATGTATGGGGCATCAATTTTATGGGCCCTTTCGTGAGTTCAAATGGTTTCCAATATATTTTGTTGGCCATTGACTATGTCTCAAGATGGATTGAAGTCGTGCCTACCGCAACCAATAATGCAAATGTGGTGTTGAAGTTCTTGAAAAGAAATGTGTTGACACGATTTGGGGCCCCGAGAGCTCTAATCAGTGATGGTGGTCGTCATTTTTTCAACAAGTGGTTGGCCGCTTTGCTTGCAAAGTATGGAGTTTGACACAACATCACCATAGCCTACCATTCTCAAGCTAATGGCCAAGCCGAGTTGGCTAATCGAGAGGTGAAGCAGATTCTACAAAAGATGGTGAAAACAAACGGCAAGGATTGGTCCAATCTCTTGGACGATGCATTGTGGGCGTATAGGACGGCATATAAGACCCCGTTGGGCATGTCGCCCTATCAATTGGTTTTCGGGAAATCATGTCATCTTCCCATCGAGCTGTCACACAAGGCTTAGAGGAAAGGATGGGAATCTACTTGTTGTCAATGGCGAAAGGGTCAAACAATTCTATGTACCGGAGATAAAGGATGAAAATGGTTCCAACAATCCCACAATTTCATGAAGAATGAGACCACGTCGAGCTACCGACAATAAATGAAGCGCTTGTTGGCAGGCAACCCAACCTCGTTACCTTTGTACATTTCATTTGTTTATTTTTCAAGTCTTTTAATTTACGTTTAACTCTTTAACTAGATTTAATATGTTGTTTTGAGTGTTTATATAGTTTTGGAATTAGAAAACAGGGTACACGGAGAAAATGAGCTAAAAATATCAAAACACAGAGCGTCTGGCGCGATCCACAGCGCGTGAGCACCGGTCGCGCCGTCTGGCGCGACCCACAGCGCGACTGAGCCCACTCAGGCCCAAACATTCCTTCCAACCCTTCTCTGGCGCGACAGACAGCGCGAGCGAGGGCGCGACTGACCCCGCTCGCACCCGACCCTGTAGCAGTTTAAACGGGTTTTAAACTCTCCCCTTTCATTTTTTCACTCATTTTTCACACACCTCACACTCAAAACACACACATACACTCAAAAATTCTTCATTCCAATCAAGAACCAAAGGTAAACCCCCCTCATCTTCTTCATTTATGTTTTGCCCATGATTTAATCTTAAAATTACATTTAATTTTGGATTGTTATGGTGGGATTGTAGAGATTTCTATAACATCCCAGAATTTCAGAGAGTTCTCTAAATTTATTTAGAAGACTAAAGAAAATAATTGGAGCTAAAATAAAGTAAAACAGATGTAAGTCGCGACTTTTTGACTATTTTATGTGAAAATCGATTATGATATTTTGCATTTGCTGCCGAAAGATAGTTAATATTGGTCTTTTCTAAAACGTAACGACCTAAAGGAAGCTATTGATGCTTTCAGAATTTTATTCTGACCTCTACAAGAGTCCCGTAATTGAAAATCGTAAAGTGAAAACCTGTGAATAGTAATTTATGCGAGCAGTCGTGATTCGAAAAATTTATGAAATCCTCTTCATTGATCTGAGACTTGTTCTATCAAGCCTATCTTACAGGAAATGACCTAAGGAATCCGTTCGTGTTCACGGATTGCCAATCTGAGGTCAATCGAGCGCTCGGGAGCAAAATCTGTCAGTCAAAATGAATAGTAAAAGTAATTTTTGAAAGGGAATCTTTTCTCGTTTCTCTTCAGAAGACTCCCTCGTCATCTCAAGTTGGATTGGTTCAATAGTACTCGAGCTAACGAGTCTCTCGGTATTTTCGGATTTTGTGTCGGAGGTCATTTGGACCTCGCCATTGAATAAAGCAACTTTAATTGAATTCGGAAATCACTTTATCAGTGTTTTATATCCGAAAAAGTTATACCCGCTCCGGAGCCACTTTTCCTCTAAATAGGGGGGCTTGGGCTCATTTGCAATTGCTCATTCTCTCTCTTTCTCTCTCTAGTTCGTGTTGACGAACGAGAGAAACTCGGGCCTGCGCCGAGTAAATCGCGCATGCGGGCCCAGGTTAAGTTTTATTTGGGGGTAGGGGTGCTGCTGCGGGAGCAGCTGTCGAGCGCCGGAAGGCTGCCGGAGTACCGCTGCTGTTGCCGTGCATGGCCGGAAATTTCCGTCGTCGTGCCACCGTCGCGCCGCCGCTTCGGACGTCTCGCTTCAGTCCATTTCTTATCCTTTATAGTTGAAATTTTAATATATTGTGTATTTTAAATAGTGCTTCATTTCGTATGTTGAGTGCGTTGTCGTCCGGTGGCCAGAAACCGGCGAAAACGCCGGAAAACGTGAAAAATAAAGGGGCGCCGATCAGTTTCAGTTTTGGCCCATTTTTGCCCATTTCGGGTCGTCAAATTGAAAAAGTTTGAACTAGAAAGTTGCTCAAAATATTATTTTCTATAGGACTGTCAAGTTTCATAATTTTCCGATAAGTCTTGATTAAAGTCGATTATTTTAATCAGGCAGTTATTTTTATAATTAAAGCATGTGATTTCAGAAAATTTCAAAAATTATATAGTTTAATAAAGATATATGTGGGGTCATGCCTGATTATTTTCATGATTTTTGGACAAGTGAAAAGTGTAATTGAGGTTAGCTGTGTAAAATTTGATTAAAATGGCAAGTTACGGAAAGTAACCTCTGTTATATCTTTTGGTCCCAATAAATTGGAAATTATATTTTGGAATTTATTTCCTTCTGTGTTGAAGTTGTACGAGGTCTCTAGAGTCGCGCATTCTTAATTGAAATATAATTAAAGTGAATAAAAACTCAAATTAAATTAAAGTCGAGTTCTAAAAATTAGAGCAGGAACTGTATTTCTTGCAGTTGTGATGTTAATCACTAAAGGTGTCATTATGAGGTAAACCCTGCACATACACGTGATCCGAGCATCATTACAGGAGTCAATGGTAGGTAACCCCTGGTATACTCAGGGTCAATGCTAGGTGATCCCTGGTACACTCTTCTCGGATTAGGGAGGTAACCCCTCCTTTTTCCTATCAGCGACATGTCATAGAGTGCAGTAGATGACAGAAGGAGCTACAGGGTACCAAAGAGAAGTAAAGGTTTGCAGAAATCGGAAGGGCTTTCGCGTTTTGCTCTCCATTATCTGTATTTATATTTTGGATATTCTGTTACAGTTTTTATTAAAGATTGAGTTAAAAGTTTAACCCACTGAGTGCTTTAGTACTCACGCCAAAAATATTTTCAAAATGTTTTTCACAGGTTGAGATGCTGGAGGTGATGGCTCTATGTACAGTTGTGGGTTGATCATGCCTTGCCATCTCGTTCAGGCTAAATTATTGTTTATGAGTATGTTGTTATGTGATACAATGTTACTCCATTATTTTCCGCTTAAACTCTGATACAATTGCCTCATAGTATGATTGCATACTATGTTTGATTTTTGGGCTTATCTGAATTGTATTCCTTATTGAATCATGATAAATAAAGTCCCATTTCTTTTCCTTAGATCCAAGCATGTCTCTTTACAGTTTTCGACCTATGGATAGGTCATATTTGGTTGAGTCTTGGATTCTGTTTATTTTTCAGTTGACCTATGAATGGGTCTCAACTTGATTAATTGTTTATGTCCTATGAATGGGACATAAAATAGTTTATTTACCTCTGACCTATTCATGGGTCTTAGTTGTTGTGGCCTATGGAGAGGTCTTGTTTATTTGAAGCATGAGAATCCTATCTATTAATTGTAGGATTCTGTTTGAATTTGACTAGCCTATGAATAGGCATTCTTTTGACTTGATTGAATCATTTGACTTCGTTGATACGTTGAAAGACGTGGATTTCTTCCAGTTACAGAGGCTGTGCTGCCCAAATTTCTGGGGAATATAACCTATTCTTGTTCTAAAGCCATTTCATTTGATTGTTCTAAATAGTATTTCCTTTTTTAGTAACACCTCGACCCTCATTTATTATTTCTTATGGGATCGGGACATTATAGAGGACTCCCTGGATTTTGGATCATGCTACATATTTCTTTGTATTTTTTCCGTAGTGTCCCCGTCCTAATCCCGGGGACCGGGGCGTTACAATTTCATTTTAGGGTTCATACTGGGAAAATTTTCTTGGCTAATTCTTGTTCGGTTGGGTTACTTCTAAATTGTTCCTTGAGCATGATTTTACTACATTGTGGTTGAATTTGTTCAAATTCCAAATTAGGGCTAAACATTTGGGGAAAATTGCTTGGATTGAATTTTTGGTTAATTTTGTTGCGTCTAATTTCTCCCATGAGCAAGAATGACCATTATCTAAAAGGAGTGAAGTTAATTTGGAGATGCTTGTACATGTATTGTTGTGAATTGAGAACAAGAGCTTAGCATATTTGGGTTTTTGAATTTCTTGCCTTGTTCTTGAATTACTCTTCTTCTATGGACTTTTTTGTTGAATTTTGCAAAGGGATGAAAGTGGTGAAATGTGCATATGTTGGTTTTGTGTGTGGTGAAGAGTGAATTTTGAAGAAAATTTGGAAGTGTTGATTTAATTGGTGAAAAATGGTGTGAAATGCTATTGTTGGGACTTTGCTTGATGTTGTTGTTTCTCTAGCTCCATGATGCCAAATGTAGTTGGCTTTTGTTGTGAATTGGGGGGTAGTTATGTGCAACCCCGACTGTGTTTTATAATTCGTTTTGAAGATTGTAGTGCCTTGTATGGAAATGCTTTTTGCTTTTGGTTAGATTATGCTAAGGCCTACAAGTTGTGAATAGTTTTGTTGTATTTTGTTAGGAGTGGTTCAAGATTCTATTTGTTGGTCTGGTTTGTTGTTTTACAATGGAGCCCTCACTTTTTATTTGTTTTTGTTCTTTGCAAGGTATCTTGTAAAGAAACCTATATATTTAGGATGGCTAGACCAAGCAGGGGATACACTTCAAGGAGACAGGTCATTGAGGAATCTGAAGAAGAAGAATCGAGTGTTGACCTCTCAGAAGAAGAGGAAGAAGAAGATGAGGAGTAAGAAGATGAGGAGTAAGAAGAAGAGGAAAAAGAGGAGAATGTGCAACCCGAGCCTTTGCTGGAGTTTCCCGACAGTGGAGTTGATAACCTCGCAAGAGCGGGTGTTTTCTTCCGTACACAAGAGGAACGGGACATTTGGTTGAAGCTGTCAAGATCTTTTAACATTGTGCCTACCAAGTATTCGTGTGATTCGTGTACTCAAGCTATGGGAATCCACGATGATGTTTGGAGAATGTTCACTAGAATTGGGTGGGCAAATGCAATGCAAGGAAGGTGGCCTACCTATCCTATCTTGGTCAAAGAATTCCTATCCTCACTTCAAGTTCACAAATTCCCCACTAGAGGGCCAATTGCGTGCACTTTTCGATTGGAAAATCGCAATCACGAGCTCACAGTGGCCAGGCTTAACCAAATCTTTCAAACCCCGACAGATGGATACTTTCACTACCACATCAATTTCAACACTGAGGTGTTTTGGAGATTGTTCCTAGACCCCGATGAGAGGATGGCCCAGTATGACTCAAGATTGGCCAAGGCTTCTCAAATCTAAAATCCGGTCTTCTGATACATCCACAGAATCCTTTCCTCCACTGTCCTTGCTCGACATAAGAATAGTGGACATCGTAAGGTTGAGCTATACATCCTGTGGAGTATGCTCCAAGCAATATACGTGGATTTTGGAGCTTTACTTTTGGATCAATTTAAAAGACAAGTGCAGTCTAGCAAAGGTAGGTGAGTATAGGAGGCATGATTACTCGTATTGCCATGGCCTTCAACATTAATCTGGCCGCCTATCAGCCACTTCCGGGTCCTCGAGCTCTCAATCTAGCACATCTTCGGAATGTGCGCATGATCAGCCCCAATGCTGCCCCAATAGAGCTCATCATGAAGGATGGCAGGATGTTCCCACTGCCTAATCCAGCACTCACCTCGGTTTCAAACTTTGAGCACCAAAGAAACTGGATGATGAATATCCTGGAGCACAATGCTCTGATGATAATGCCTGAGAGAGTACAGCTCCATCGAGAGAACGAGGAGCCAAGGGCACCACGAGGGCAGAGAAGAAACCGAGGGGACGTGGCGGATAAGCGACTGACATCTCTTGAAGGTATGATGACAAACATGAATCAAAATTTTACTAACTTTCAAGGAAATGTCTTCACTCAGCTCACCGATATGAGGGCGGATTTCGATGTACGTCTAACGAACATGCGGAAGAATGTGGATACTCTATTCACAAATATGCAGACGGACCTTGATGCAAGATTCACGGGCCTGCAGACTCATATTGATGGCCGGTTCGTCGGCATGAGGACGGAGTTTCAAGGGCTGCAGAGCAACTATTCGAATCTGCATGGGGATTTCTCCCATTTGAGGTCGGACGTCTCCGATATTGCCATTATGATGAGGCAATGGGGTGGCATTAGATCTTCATCACAAAATCCATCCCAGACCTTTACTCCCCCATTCTCGCCATTCCAGCAGTACCCCAATCCATACCCGGGGCCATTCCAGTTTCCGCAGAATCCCCACCCACGCCCGTCCCTAGATGCTGATGCCTGAGGCTGTGTTAGTTGATCAACGATACCACTAACCTGTCCCCCTAAACTTAGTCTTACTTCGGTCTTGAATAAGTTTGAGGGAGGGGGTGAACATTTGTGTGTATTGTTGATCTCTTTTGACTCTAGTACTATCTTTTTTTTAGAACCTTTTATTTTAGAATTGTTAAAACTCTTTTTATTTGAATGCTTTTATTTATTTAACTATTGTTATGGGATTTGCTACTTGATGATTTGATAATTAAGGATTTCATGGTTTTTGTGATATTTTATAGCTTTGTATTTATTTTTGTTAATACGTATGATTGGTTTAATAGTAGGTAATAGCATTGATGTCAAGCAGGTTTAGCCATGATCTTGTGTTTCAACTCCTTTATTGCTTATTGAGTTAATGTTTATCATGCTCACTTTTGGGAAATCTTGATTTGCCTATGATGTTGTCTTTAGTAAAAATAAGTGCATGCATAAGAACATGAGTTGATATACACTTGATTTGAATTGTGAAAATATTGGTTTAACTTGTAACCATCCCATCTCGTGAGAATTGAGCCTTGATCTTGTTTTTCATGTGTGGATCATCAATAATATTGGTATCTCTAGAACTTGCCCTATGAACTCTCTTGATTTTACAAGTTGTTCTTAGAACATGGAGATGACCTAAGGCTTTCTTTGTCAAGTTTGTGACTGAAATGAGTTTATTTTTTTCCCTACAAATACAACCCTTATTAGCCCCTTTGTGCTTGTTATTGATTTTATTTGAAACCAAGGGTAGAAGGAATTTGGGAATCAAGTAAGCTTGAGAAAAAAAATGGGAGTTAATTGAGAATTGAACAAAAATTTATATTGTTGAATAGCCCGTTTTGATCATACGCATATTGCGAGCCTCACAATTTGAAAGAAAAAAAAAGTGTAAATTGTCAAAGAGCAATCATGAAAATAAAAAATAAAAAGAGGAGCAATTAGTGTTTTGTTGGCTATAGCAGTCCGAAATCCATTTAAATTCCCAAGCAATGTGTAGGGTAGAAGAAAACTCGAAATAGTTTTGTTTGTTATGGAAGAATGAAATAGGTTACGGGGATTGATTTTTAAGTCACTTTTAACCTATATTTTTCCTACCTTGTCTAAAGAGCCTAACGTGCAACCCTTAAGACCTATGTGATCCTTATTTGGAGCACACTTGTGAAAAGAGATGAGTTATTGTGCAAGCATATGGCAGTATACTAACATTATTCGATGTTGAGCGTATACACATCCCTTTTCTCCTTAAGAGGTTGAGTTTGAGCTTGATATTCCTTAAAGCAAGGGAAAGCCGTGTTTTTACATTTTCATTTCTTGTGTATCGAAGCTTCATATCATTATGTATGATCACATGCTTTCTGTTCTTCTTCTGAGGCATTCTTAAACTTGATTTCCCTTGTTCTCTTTTGCTTGCAATCTTGTTTGAGAACAAACAAAAACTTAAGTTTGGGAGAGTTGAAAATCGGGATTTTTGTGCTTCTTTTTACTGCAACTTTGGGCTATTTCAATACTATTTTATAAACCAATTATACATTTTTGATGTCCAAACTCATATTTAATCCAAGTACAAATTCCAAGTATGTTATAGAAGAAAACCAAGAGTTCGAGGCACTGGCGCGAGCCACAGTCCGAGCGACGGCGCGACCCGAGTGCTCCGGCCCGAAAGCCATGTGTCATAAGCCTTTGGCGCGAGCCCCAGCGCGAGAGAAAGCGCGAGTTTGGTTGCGCCAGATGGCATGACTCACAGCACGAGCAGTCGCACGACCGAGCCCTCTCGCATCTAACATCTCATGTTTTCTCTGGCGTGACCCACAGCGCGGGTGGTGGAGCAACCGAGCCCACCCGCACTCACACACCCTTTCCATAGTCCTCTGGCGTGACCCATAGCACAGGTTGTGGCGCGACCGAGCCCTCTCGTGCTCACACACCCTTTCAACACTTCTCTGGCGCGACCCACAGCGCGACCGGGGCGTGACCGAGCCCTTGTTGCGTCACTGATGCTCTGTTTTGCATGCCTTATCTTCTCATTTTCCCTCTATTATTTGGGGACGAATTAGAAAGGAGAAAGAGGAGAGATTTGAACCACCCAACTTGAAGAAAATAGAGACTATTCCATTCCTTAGTGTTTTTCTTCCTAAAAATGTAAAAAGAGTAGAAAATATAGAAGAGAGGAAGAGAGGGCTTGGGCTTGGTGGATATTGTTCTTGAAGATCTTAAAGAGTTGAAGTGGAAGGATCATTGTGGATGCTTTTTGTACAATCTATAGGTTTAATCTAATCTCTATCTATGTTCATTTAAAAGTTTTGTGATTTTGATCTCAAAAGCATGAGTAGCTAATCTATTTAGGTTTTGGGGTGTTGGATCCTTTGATGATGGGTGATTGAGATGAATGTATGATGAATGACCTTTCCCTTTTTAAAACTTATGGATCAATGTATTGATTGATGAATGTAACAGCCCGATCCCGAGATAAGAATTAATGAATAGGGATGGGGTGTTATTAAGGGATTAACGAATAAGGTCGGAAGATTAACAAAGAAGGTTAAGAATAATGATATGCTTTGAAAGATAGATGCTGATACTCGGGTTTACTTGATTAAGATGAAAACATGCTTTAGCGGAATAAAATGGCTAACTAATCAGATACCAATAAGCAGAGACCCGATCATAGGTCAAAACGAATAACAGATATCTACGTGAATAAGCCTCTTCATAGGCGAATGGAATTCATATTCGAGAAGCGGAAATAAAACTTAATATGCATCTTATAAATATATAATCATGTCTGGGATATTCTTAGAGTCTTGACAATCATAGTAGAACTTAAACGGAATTAGAAAGAGTGTATCAGAGTAGTAGAAACATCATGGGATTTCAAGAGAGATTCAGATAATAGCAAAACAATCTTGGCAACCAACCCACATCCACAGCCACCAACATCCTCAGCATCTCAACCTGAAAACATTTGAAAAAGAGGGGGCATGAGTACTAATGTACTCAATGGGTTTTAGCAAAAACACTTTAATAACTTCAAGATATCCAATAATTAACTGACGGTATATGGAGAGCAAAACGGAAAAGACCTCCCCATATCCATAAAACCTTTTTGTTTTCTTTTTGGGCCCAACCTGGCTCAAACCTGATGTCAACTGCACCCTTAGGCATGCCATGGGATAGAAGAGGGGTTACCTCAAACATCCGAACGAGTTTGCGAGGGAAATAACCCAACAGTGACTCCCTTAAGTTCTGAGCTCAAATCCTGCTTAAATGAAATGCTAAGTTCCTTCCTTCCTTAACCTTGCTATCAAAACCAATCCTAGAGCACGTCTAGGTACTAATCCTTTGATATAACATGATCTCGGCCTATAAGGGATTTTACGCTACCTTAACAAGGCAATCCTTAATCCTTAACTATACGAGCTTTAACCAAGCATAAACATTCACATACAAGGAGATGAACGTAAATAATATACGAATTGTAACTAAAGACAATTCTAAACATTCATGGTAAACATAAACAATACTTTAATATTTCTAGCATTTCTTAGCATTTCTAGACATTCTAACATGCTTGAGAGCTCATTTAAAACATAATATCTTCCTTTCATTCCTTCCTTGTACAGAGATCAATCAGGCAGAGCAAAAATGCTTTATTGGATATCTCATTTGCCCTATATGCTTCTAGAGCTTAATAGCTCAAACTTTAGATGAGTATAGTTTTACCCACCTCGATCACGGAGCAGCAGATGAGGCAACGAGTTGATGATCCTTCTTCGAATTCCCACGAGGCTCACTTTCTCCTACAAAAGTCGAATTATCGACTTAGCGGCCTCCTTCAAAGATTTCTAACTAACAACACGAAATTAAATAATACCCAACTAAAATACCCTTAGCTAGGACTTAAACATGGATAGCACGACTTTATGACTTTATAAGGTTCCGAGAAGGATTTATTTTATTTAAGGAACTTCTTGTCTTGATTTCTCAATTTTTAGACGGAAAATAACTTGAATAGCTTATTCGAAATAAATCGGAAATAACTTGAATGCTTCTCTAAAATTTGAGCTTGAAAATAGCTTGGAAATAACACGATTTGAAAAGCTCGGGAAGAGGGTATGAAAAATAGCCGGAAAAATTGGTGGAGAACAGCACGGAGAAGGGGGGCGCCGCGGCGCAGATAGGCGCCGGCGGGCAGCCCTCCGCCGCGGCGCAGGGGTGCGCCGGCGGGCTATGAGGGCCAAGTGGGGTGTGGCGCGGCGGTGCACCCCCCCTCCCCCCCCCCCCCGCGGCGCTCTCTCCCTTTCTCTCTCTTTCGCCCAGTCTGGGCGATCTTCAACTGGGTTCTTCGTGTTCGTTGATTCTTTCGACGAACACGAAGAACACGAAGAACACTTTACCAAACTTTCCTAAAAACAACATGCTTAAAATCAACATGCAATGGCATGCTTTAACTTAAAAAGAATTTTAGCATTATAACGGCATACACACGATAATCCTCCTTAATAATTAGAATAACGACGAAATCTTTTAAATATAGCTTGAACGGAATTTAACGGAATAATCGAGGCTAATCTCAAGAATAATAATGACAGGAATAAAGCGAGAATTATAACGTAAACGTTATTAATTTGGAACTTCAATAAGAATCGAAATACAATTTATACGGAAGGTAAACGAGCAATAATGAAGAACGCGAAGAACGTAAAGAACGGAAAGTAAATGCGGAATTTAAAAGATGGAAAAGAAATAGAGCCGAGACCGACGAACAAGAATGGACGGGGTTAGGTGCGTCGAAGGAAGGTGGCTAGCTCGGCGTCTCGTCAAGTTGCAACGGCGGCAGAGCCACCTGCTACGACCCAACAGCGCCCCTAGCACATTTTCTCACCGCATCCCTTCCACGCCACTCCGCTCGTCGTCTTGCAGAACACTTACGAAGAACACTTTTTACTTCGACAGAACTTTCTCGGCTTTCAAAGCTTCTCACTCTCTCGATTTAGAAGTAAAATGGATGGTAAATGAGCAAAGGAATGCAAAGGGCTGATCCCTTATTTATAGGAGAAGATTTGGCTTCCCTTGGAAGCCATTGCAGTGTGGAAATACTGCGAAAGTTACCCCGGGTTCGGTTAAAAGATGCTTTATTCGATGTCGAGGTCCAAATGACTTCAGACACGAAATCTAAAAATACCGGGAGACTCGTTGGCTCGAATACTAGTGAACCAACTTGATTCGTGAAGAAGATGGGGTCATCAGAAGAAAGACGAGCAAAGATTCCCTTTTTGGAATTACTTTTTACTATTCACTCAGACTGACAGATTTTGCTCCCGAGCGTTCGATTGACCTCAGAATGGAAATCTGTGAATACCAACGGAATCCTTGAGTCATTTCCTATAAGAAGGGCCTGACAGAACTAGACTCGGATCAATGAGGAGGATTTCATAAAATTCGCAAAACACGAACGCACGCAAAAGTTACTATTCATTCGCCTTTTAAATACGTTTTTCATCACTGGGAACTCAAATGACTTCAGAATTAAAATCCGAAAACACCGGTATACTCCTTGAGTTAAAACCTTTCTAACGAGACCACGAATGGCCATAAAAGAATTAAGATCATATTTTCTGAAAAGATGATTTTCATAAAAACTGACTCTTAAAGTCGTGACTGACATCCAACCTTAATTAACTTATTTAAATTTCTTCCTTAACTGATTAATTAACATTAACAATTCTCTTAAACCTTATCCAAAAATATGGGGTGTTACATCCTACCCCCCTTAAAGAAAATTTCATCCCGAAATTTACTAACCATGATAAGCAATATCAGGGTACTTCTTGAGCAGCTCGGATTCAAGTTCTCAGGTTGCCTCCTCTGAACCATGATGGTTCTAGATTACTTTCACGAGGTTGATCTCCTTATTCCTCAACTTCTGGATCTTTCGATCCACAATGGCCTGTGGTTTTTCTTCATAGGCTAAGTCCTCATTTAGGACTATCTCTTCCTTGCTAATCACGTGCTTTGGATCAAACACGTACTTTCTCAACATTGAGACATGAAAGACGTCATGAACGTCACTCAAGTTGGGTGGTAAGGCCAACCTGTAGGCTACTTCATTCACCTTTTCTAGAATCTCAAAAGGTCCGATAAATCTGGGCCTTAACTTGCTTTGTTTGCCAAAACGAACTACTCCTCTTGACGGAGTCACCTTCAAGAACACTTTATCTCCAACAGAAAAACTGAGCTCCGTTCTTTTCTTGTCCGCATAAGCCTTTTGTCTATCTTGAGCCTCCTTGATTCGTTGACGAATAAGCTCGATCTTCTGGACAGCTTCCTGGACCATTTCAGGCCCAAGTATCCTTCTCTCTCCAACTTCATCCCAATACAAGGGCGATCTACACTTCTTTCCGTACAGGGCTTTATAAGGGGCCATGCCGATCGATGACTGGTAGCTGTTGTTATACGCAAACTCTACCAAAGGCAGTAATTCCTCCCAACTGCTTCCTTGATCGATGACTACTCCTCTAAGCATGTCTTCCAGAATTTGGTTAGTCCTTCCGGACTGGCTATCCGTTTGAGGATGAAATGCTGTGCTGAAATTGAGCTTTGATCCCATTGCATCTTGTAGGCTCCTCCAGTATCTTGATGTAAATCTTATATCACGATCCAATGTAATCGAGACCGGCACTCCGTGTAAACGCACAACTTCCTTAACATACAGCTGGGCTAATTGATCTAGCCCATCCATCATCTTAACAGCAACAAAATGGGCTGATTTAGATAATCGATCAACGATTACCCAAATAGCGGTATTCCCCCAATTAGACTTTGGCAAACCTACGACAAAGTCCATATTGATGTGATCCCACTTCCATTCAGGAATTTCTAAGGGTTGAAGCAAACCAGAAGGTTTTTGATGCAAAGCTTTCACTTGTTGACAGTTTAAACACCTTTTCACGAAGGCGGCTATCTCTCTTTTCATGTTATTCCACCAGAAGTTCCTCTTGAGGTCTTGGTACATCTTGGTGCTTCCGGGATGTGCTGTATATGGCGTGTCATGTGCTTCGCACATGATTTCCTCCTTTAGTTTTTCCTTGCTCGGCACACAAAGCCTTCATTTGAATAAGAGCGCGTTATCGGCGGCTTCTGTGAAATCTTGCGAGCTATCAGATCGTGCTTCTAGCCTTTTCTTTTCGAGAAACTCGTCTCCTCTCTGGGCTTCAATTATCCTTTGCCTTAGGTCGGGCTGAGCGACTATTGTGGCGACTTGAGCTTGAATAGTCTCGGGTGGTGTTAGCACCTCGATCCTTAACTTCTCGAACTCTTTGCGAAGATCCTCCTGAACTAGAATGAGTCCTCACTCTGCCTTCTCTTTCCTACTTAGGGCATCTGCTACCACATTCGCCTTGCCTAGGTGGTAGTGAATTGTGCAGTCGTAATCCTTTACAAGTTCTATCCATCTTCTCTGCCTCATGTTAAGATCCTTTTGCTCGAAGAAATACTTCAAGCTCTTGTGATCTGAGAAGATCTCACACTTAGCTCCGTAGAGATAGTGCCTCCAGATCTTCAGCGCATGAATTGACTGCTGCTAGCTCTAAGTCATGCGTAGGGTAGTTCTTCTCGTGATTCTTAAGCTGCCTTGAAGCATAAGCAATCACCTTTCCTTTCTGCATCAACACTGGGGCTGTGGTTAGCATCTTCTTCAAAGTTTGGAAACTTTCCTCGCACTCAGGCATCCACTTAAACTTGAAGTCCTTCTTTAGCAATCGCGTCATGGGCTTGGATATAGTCGAGAATCCTTCGATGAATCTACGATAATATCTAGCGAGCCCTAGAAAACTTCTTATCTCATTCACGCTCTTTGGAGACTTACAGTTGCTTACAGCTTCAATCTTAGCTGGATCCACCTTAATTCCTTCTACTGAAACTATATGACCTAAAAACATAATTTCCTTGAGCCAAAACTCACACTTACTAAACTTAGCATAAAGCCTTTCTCTTCTTAACGTCTCCAGCACCACTCTTAGGTGCTCTTGATGCTTCTTTTCATCCTTGGAATAGATGAGGATATCATCTATAAAAACTAGAACAAACTTATCTAGATACGGGTGAAAAATCCGGTTCATTAAATCCATGAACACTGCTGGGGCGTTGGTCAATCCGAATGACATTACCAAAAACTCGTAATGCCCATAGCGAGTTCTAAAAACAGTCTTAGGTATATCCTCCTTTCGAATATTCAACTGATGATACCCAGATCTTAAGTCTATCTTGGAGAAGACACTTGCTCCCTTGAGCTGATCAAAGAGATCGTCTATTCTTGGGAGAGGGTATCGATTCTTGATGGTTAGCTTATTAAGCTCTCTATAGTTGATGCACATTCTCAATGTACCATCCTTCTTTACGAACAAGATTGGAGCTCCCCAAGGTGGCACACTAGGTTGGATAAAACCTAGGTCTAATAACTCTTGCAGTTGAACTTTGAGTTCTTGCAACTCCTTAGGCGCCATTCTGTAGGGAGCTTTCGAAACTGGGGCGGCTCCTGCTTCCAACTTGATGGCGAACTCTATCTGCCTGTCTGGAGGCAGTCCTGGCAGCTCCTTTAGGAATACGTCGGGGTATTCTCTTACGATTGGAACGTCTTCGATTGAAAGCTCTCCTTCCTATTTCCTATTTAGATTAACTGAAAATGCTTGGCAGCTATTCTTACTTATCATCTTAGTGGACTTCAGGACGGATATCGTTGGGACTCTGGTTCCCAGCCTTGATCCGTAGACCTTCATCTCGGGTTTTCCGGGTGGTCGAAACACCACTTCCCTCTCGGGGCAGCTTATGGAGGCATAAGCTGAGCTAACCAATCCATTCCTAGGATTATATCAAAGTCCTGAATCTTTATCACATAAAGATTTGACTTAAAGGTTTCCCCTTCTATGTTCAATTCTAGGTTAGAGCAGACCTTCCTAGACATCATTCTCTTTCCAGAGGGATACTTATTTTAAGAGCATACTTAGCATTGTCGGGTTTTATCTTCAGTTTCTTACACACAGATTCAGCTAAAAACGAATGCGATGCTCCAGTATCGAAGAGAGCTAAAACTGGCGTCTCGAGGAGGGTAACCATACCTGCCAGATTACCTGGGGCTTTAGCAGCTTGCTGCTGATTGAGAGCATAAGTACGAGCTGGCTGAGGTGGCCTTTGTTCTTGATTAGACTTTTGATCTCGTCCTTGGTTCGACCTTGGATTCATCCCCGGCCTTTGACCCTGAGGTCCTCCTTACTGCAGCCTTGGCTGATTTCCAGGAAGTTGCTGAAGCGGCTGCGGATACATGGGTTGTTGTGGTGTTTGGGATCGTCTGTTGTTTTCTTTAGGACACTCTCTCTTGAAGTGTCCCTCCTCACCATAATTGTATTACCCGATTTGATTTGCTCGGCAGGCTCCGAGGTGCGTCCTTCCGCACTTTTGACACGGCCTCAGGTTAGGGTTATGGTTTGGATGACTTCGAGGTACCCCTGACTCTCGGTTCTGCCAGTGGGGTTTCTTTCCTCTGTCATCTCTTCTTCCTCCTTCCCATTTTCTTTTTCCCTTTGGATCATTAGTTGACTGAGGGGGTCGAACTTTCTCTCAAAGAAGAATGGCTTCTATGCTTAAGGCTTTGGCTAAGGTTCGAGCATAAGACATGTCTTCTTGCCCAGCGAGGGCTATGCCAATCTCGGATCTAAGTCCTTTCTTGAACTTGCGTGCTTTCTTCCCATCTGTGTCCACTAGATGTGGAGCATGCCTTGACAACTGATTGAATTCTCTGTAGTATTCTGACACTGTCTTATTTCCTTGCTTTAGGTTCCAGAATTCCATCTCTTTTGCCTCTCGATAACAATCCGGGATGTACTTCTGATATAAGTCGTGCTTGAAATCTTCCCAACTATAGTCCTCTCATTGCTCTGGGGTTATGGTCCTTCGAATGGACTCCCACCAGTAGTCCGCATCGTCCGTCAGCATAAAAAGAGCGCAACTTAACTTCTCTTCTTCCGAACAAGCTATGAAATCGAAAATTCGCTCTAAGGAGCGAACCCATTTTTCAGCATCCATTGGATCTCCTAAACTATTAAACGATGGAGGGTTGTGTTTGAGAAACACACTTTCGGCTCTTGGGCCAGGGTTTGGGACTTGCTCGGGTTCGTTCTCATCTTCATTTTCAGTTTGACGTCTTCGAGGCGGTATCCTAAAGAACTAGATATTAGCAACGTTGATTGAATTCGCACAATTGCAAGGATGCCTTTCGATAAGATCTTTAATTTACGCAAGATAGATCAAACAAGATGGAATTTTAAACGATATTCAAGCATAATGGGGAAAATTGCCTCATTATTAGGACTTTGGCATCGATATCATAACGGAAGTTATGGGTTACAAACAGAGTAGGGCAGTCTCTTGGAAAATTCACTGCCACTATTAGAGTCTAGAGAGGTTAAAGCATATATTACATATTAGAGTTTTGGTTAAAGTGGATTGAACGGACATCAGAAAATCAGACAGACAACAGATAGATCAGACAACTAGGTATTTTAACAGCAACACCTCCTACACTTCCTACTAACGCTCAATCATAAGTCGGGCCCTTCCCCTTCTCCTTGCATGGCGATCCTACTTCCTCTTTACCCTCCTCCGGGTCCTCTTCTTCTTCTTCCTCGTCTCCAACTTCAACTGTCTATGGGACGCTGAACTTGAACGTTCTCATGCGGATGCTCCCTGTCCCAGACCCTGAGAAGCGAACACAGGAGTCCACTGGTTCATTTGAGGAGTGCAGGAAAATAGGGACTCGGTGTGATTCACGATCCGGACACTTGAGGGTCCCGCTCCTGAGGTTCCTTCGTCGTGAGAGTGTGGCGCTTGAAATCCCGGGGGACTATTGAGAGTCGCCCTTTGCAGTTCTAACTCTACCACGAGAGAGGGGTTTTGCTCGTCTGCTTGCTGCTCGGCTAAGGCGTGCACGTGGCCATACTCCGACACCCAACGAGCCATCAAGGCTGATGAGAACTCTGTCAGATTTTCGATTTCAGCATACGTCTCGGGATCACGGGTGATCGTGCTTTGCAGGATACGGTACATCGTAGGCCTCCAAGCAGGTGGCGCATGCTCACACATGCGGATGCACGTTTCCAAGTCGGATACGCTTCCGGGCTCTCCTCCGTAGCCATTTGCCCAAGCCCATCTTTCAAGGTACCTTGCCATATAAGATAGCAACTGCTCGTTGCCATTCCATGTCTCCCTTCTGAACCTCTCGACCCTTTCTTGCACAGGGTGAAAAAGAGGCACACTTTTCCTAGCTGTCGAGCGACGCTTAACCATCTAGAAGAGAATAACTTAATCAGTCTAGATTATAAAAGGGAGACCTAAGGTCCTCCTGAGATCATACTAACGTCTAGATTAATCTTGCATGCATAGCTCCTTTTTAATAAGCAGTTGACAATTTTATAAAAATTTTGGTGCCCGAAGTCTTTAAACATACATGTTTACCTTTTCTTTGAGTTAAAATTTCGAGAAATGAATTTAAGCCTTTTTGGGATCGAAAAATCTTTTCACAAACTTTCCATCTTGGAAATCATCTTACCTGAACACCTTTTACTCTTATCCATAAAACAAGTATGCTTGCTCAAATCTTTTCCCTTCCTGTATTCCAAAAATCATGAATCCAACATCCTAAATTTCTATACTATCATACATTGATTTTTGGTTGAGGATACGAGGGTGATGGCGAGCTGTGGGTTGCTACTTTAACTCATCAAAGAACAACTTATATTCACATAAATACTTAGCTTAACTTAAATAAAGAGACAGGTATGCAGAGTTGCAAGCCTGCTCTGATACCATCTGTAATAGCCCGGTCCCGAGATAGGAATTAACGAATGGGGACGGGGTGTTATTAAGGGATTAATGAACAAGGTCGGAAGATTAATGAAAAAGGTTAAGAATAATGATATGCTTTGAAAGATAGATGGTGATACTCGGGTTTACTTGATTAAGATGAAAACATGCTTTAGCCGAATAAAACGGCTAACTAATCAGATACCAATAAGCATAGACCCGATCATAGGTCAAAGCGAATAACAGATATCTACGTGAATAAGCCTCTTCATAGGCGAACGGAATTCATATTCGAGAAGCGGAAATAAAACTTAATATGCATCTTATAAATATATAATCATGTCTGGGATATTCTTAGAGTCTTGAAAATCATAATAGAACTTAAACGGAATTAGAAAGAGTGTATCAGAGTAGCAGAAACATCATGGGCTTTCAAAAGAGATTCAGATAATAGCAAAACAATCTTGGCAGCCAACCCACATCCACAGCCACCAACATCCTCAGCATCTCAACCTGAAAACATTTGAAAAAGAAGGGGCATGAGCACTAATGTACTCAGTGGGTTTTAGCAAAAATACTTTAATAACTTCAAGATATCCAATAATTAACTGACGGTATATGGAGAGCAAAACGCAAAAGCCCTCCCCATATTCGTAAAACCTTTTTCTTTTCTTTTTGGGCCCAACCTGACTCAAACCTGATGTCAACTGCACCCTTAGGCATACCATGGGATAGAAGAGGGGTTACCTCAAACATCCGAACGAGTTTGCGAGGGAAATAACCCAGCAGTGACTCCCTTAAGTTCTGAGCTCAAATCCTGCTTAAGTGAAACGCTAAGTTCCTTCCTTCCTTAACCTTGCTATCAAAACCAATCCTAGAGCACGTCTAGGTACTAATCCTTTGATATAACATGATCTCGGCCTATAAGGGATTTTACGCTACCTTAACAAGGCAATCCTTAATCCTTAACTATATGAGCTTTAACCAAGCATAAACATTCACATACAAGGAGATGAACGTAAATAATATACGAATTGTAACTAAAGACAACTCTAAACATTCATGGTAAGCATAAACAATACTTTAATATTTCTAGCATTTCTTAGCATTTCTAGACATTCTAACATGCTTGAGAGCTCATTTAAAACATAATATCTTCCTTTCATTCCTTCCTTGTACAGAGATCAATCAGGCAGAGCAAAAATGCTTTATTGGATATCTCATTTTTCCTATATGCTTCTAGAGCTTAATAGCTCAAACTTTAGATGAGTATAGATTTACCCACCTGAATCACGGAGCAGAAGATGAGGCAATGAGTTGATGATCCTTCTTCGAATTCCCACGAGGCTCACTTTCTCCTACAAAAGTCGAATTATCGACTTAGCGGCCTCCTTCGAAGATTTCTAACTAACAACACGAAATTAAATAATACCCAACTAAAATACCCTTAGCTAGGGCCGAGGGGGGTATGGCGCACGGCGCACCCCCCCCCCCCCCCTCCCCCCTCACGGGGCTCTCTCCCTTTCTCTCTCTTCCGCCCAGTTCTGAGTGATCTTCAACTGGGTTCTTCGTGTTCATTGATTCTTTCGATGAACATGAAGAACACTTTACCAAAATTTCCTAAAAACAACATGCTTAAAATCAACATGCAACGACATGCTTTAACTTAAAAAGAATTTTGGCATTATAACGGCATACACACGATAATCCTCCTTAATAATTAGAATAACGATGAAATCTTTTAAATATAGCTTGAACGGAATTTAACGGAATAATCGAGGCTAATCTCAAGAATAATAATGACAGGAATAAAGCGAGAATTATAATGTAAATGTTATTAATTTGGAACTTCAATAAGAATCGAAATACAACTTATACGGAAGGTAAACGAGCAATAATGAAGAACACGAAGAACGTAAAGAACGGATAGTAAATACGGAATTTAAAAGACGGAAAAGAAATGGAGTTGAGACCGACGAACAAGAATTGACGGGGTTAGGTGCGTCGAAGGAAGGTGGCTAGCTCGGCGTCTCATCGAGTCGCAACAGTGGCAGAGCCGCCTGCTACGACCCAACGGCACCCCTAGCACATTTCCTCACCGCATCCCTTCCACGCCACTCCGCTCATCGTCTTGCAGAACACTTACGAAGAATGCTTTTTACTTCAACAGAACTTTCTCGGCTTTCAAAGCTTCTCTCTCTCGATTTAGAAGTGAAATGGATGGTAAATGAGCAAAGGAATGCAAATGGGTGATCCCTTATTTATAGGAGAAGCTTTGGCTTCCCTTGGAAGCCATTGCAGTGTGGAAATACTGTGAAAGTTACCCCGGGTTCGGTTAAAAGATGCTTTATTCGATGTCGAGGTCCAAATGACTTCAGACACGAAATCTAAAAATACCACGAGACTCGTTGGCTCGAATACTAGTGAACCAACTTGATTCATGAAGAAGACGGGGTCGTCAGAAGAAAGACGAGCAAAGATTCCCTTTTTGGAATTACTTTTTACTATTCACTCAGACTGATAGATTTTGCTCCCGAGCGTTCGATTGACCTCAGAATGGAAATCTGTAAACGCCAACGGAATTCTTGAGTCATTTCCCATAAGAGGGGCCTGAAAGAACTAGACTTGGATCAACGAGGAAGATTTCGTAAATTTCGCAAAACACGAACGCACGCAAAAGTTACTATTCATTCGTCTTTTAAATATGTTTAATCACCGGGAACTCAAATGACTTCAGAATTAAAATTCAAAAACACCGGCATACTCCTTGAGTTAAAACCTTTCTAGCGAGATCACGAATGGCCATAAAAGAATTAAGATCATATTTTCCGAAAAGACGATTTTCACGAAAACTGACTCTTAAAGTCGTGACTGACATCCAACCTTAATTAACTTATTTAAATTTCTTCCTTAACTGATTAATTAACATTAACAATTCTCTTAAACCTTATCCAAAAATCTGGGGTGTTACAATGAATGTATGTGAGTGGCCTCCATTTAGATTCATGTGTTACTTAATGTGTGATTAGGTTTGCTCATTATGTATGTGTATTTGATCCATGAGACCTTTTACTTGTATTTTGAGATAAGTATGAGTATTAGGCTTGTCAATGGTGATTTGGGACCTTAGAAGGTTTGAGTGAAATAGTTACTAGAGATAGTGAGTTTTGCACTTGCTTGTCTACTATGTGTTTGAGAAAATGCTAAGATGATATTTTGCCCAAATCATGATTGAAGAGAGGAGAGATATGTGAATCATATGGTTTTGAGAATATCTTGATCAAGGATCTAGCACCCTAAAACCCCTCCTTTTATTATCCCTTTTTAAATCTTTCATTTGAAGTGTTTACTAGTTTACATTCAAGAGTACACTTGTGAAATTGGTGAACTTGGAACAAAACATTTGTGGCTAAAATGATGTTTGTTTAGATAGTTAATGTAACTTGAGCCAACATTACTTGCATTGTTAGATCATAACTCATATTCTTTGTGGTTCGACTCGTATCATTGTTTGCTACATTCGTGTACACTTGCACTTGGCACGATCTATAATTTGAGGTATAAAATACGTCATCAGGTGACCTACTATTAGAGTGGTATACTCGTGACAAAAGGTTATAAGTAAAAGAGTCAACTTATTTTGTAGCCATTGAGAATTTTAAAAAACATATTTTAGCCAGCTATTTTTAAATATATAAATATTAGTCATTTTGGACAAAAATACCCTTTCCTCATTTTTTAAATAATTGATAATAAAGAAAAAAAAGGCGCGTTGGTCCTGGCGCGCAGGTGCGCACGCGCATCGGGAGCCCTGCACCTGCATGCACACCCACCACACTCGACTGAGTGCGCAGGTGCGCGCACGCATCAACAGCCCCACACCCGTGCGCGCTAGACTCGCGCAGGTGCACGGGCGTGCGTCGGCAACCCCCCACTTAACCACGCACGCACATAATTTTATTTTTTCTTTTTTTTTAGACAAATTCTTTAAATAAAGGGTATTGTAGAAAAGTTGGACAAAATAATAATATTTCACAAAAAGTGGCTTAAAAAGGTTTTTTTTTTTTTTTACTGGCTACTTTGACATATTGTCACTAAGTAAAATTCGCACAAATCTTTAAGTATAGATTGTTACACAATTTTTTAAATATGATTTACAGTCCATATATGTTAGCAGGGTATTGCAACCAGTGGAGACCCTCAAGTAGTGGGTTATTCTTGTAAAAAAAATAGGAAGAATAAAAAATAAAAATTGTATTTTGAATAAATAAAGTTAAATGAATTCGTTGAAAATCAATTTCACTGGAGATGAGGAGTCGGAATGAATTTGAGGATGAATTTGAATTGAATTTGTAGATTTTAATTATTTTGGCTTCTAACAAAATTTTGATCAAATTGCTCCTTTAACTTTTTAAAAGGTATCAAGATGGTCCTTTCGTTGCTCCCTCAACAGACGAACATTAACGTCCATCCATTGAGGAAGTAGCGAAAGACCATTGTCATACATATTTTAAAAAATTTATAGGAGCAATTTGGGCCAAACTTTGATTCCAAAGACATTAGAATTGACAAATAATTAAAAATAAAAATATTGAAATAAAAATAAAATATTTATTTTTTTCAAAAACTAACTTATAAACTTATAAAAAATATTTATTTTTTAAATTAGTTTTTAAAATATATTTAGGTTTTTTAAAAATACAAATATTTAGTTTCAGTAAAAAGTATGTTACTATGTGAAAAATCTAAGTGTTTGTGGAAAAATTAATGTGTATTTTTTCTAGCTCCATTACTATTTTCATCTAAGAAATAGTCAATATAATCCAAGTTTTAACCTAGAGTGGCCTATTTGAGTCAAAGAGTCAAGGAAATGGCAACGAGCTCCCCCACGTAATAGTCGAAGAGCTACGTGAACATTTTCCCAATTTTATATTAAAAGTTTAAAACTACATATTTTATTTTTAGGGAAAATAGTAAAATGCCCCCCTCAATTATTCCTTAGGGTCTCACCTTTCTAAAATGTCATTGCACACCCTTATATGGATATAAAATTTAATAACGTTAAACACACAATAATATAAATATTTCTATCATACTTGAATCTTTACACATACTTTCACACAAAATTAATTTAAATACATTTTTACAATTAATTAACCAAAATCACAAAAAAATAATAATAATAAATACACACAAAATTTATTAATAAAATAATAAATACAGAATAACAATATTATATTAAAAAATTCAATATTTTTAATGTGTGTGTGTGTGTGTGTGTATAAATAGATAATTTGAAATCATTTTAATCTAAAAATTATTAAATATTCCAAGTTTAAGTTATCAGTATTTAAACCAATACTTTATTCTGCTTCGCCGACTACTAGTCTTGTTCAGTTTGATATTTTTAGATCATAACGATATTGGACAATGGAGATTTCGAGAAAAAATATCTACTACTATATAAAAAGAGCCATGTTTTATAAAATTTGATCTACCTATTATATCCCTATCGTTACTTTAATTTAAGGGTAATATTGTTATATATATTATATATAATATTTAATGAAATATAATATTATTATAATTTAATTTTTAAAAAGGTAATGATCTTATATACTATGTATTACAAAAAATATATATTATAATATACTATATTAAGTTACATATTAAACAAAGGAGATACACTACGTCACAATTTGTTTTTTAATTCCAACAAAGAAATAAAAAATTTCTTCTTTATCGATTGAAAAAAATAAATTCAGATGGATTTTAACTTTTGATAATTTCATGTAAGATTTTGTTATTTAGTTTTCTCATTTTTTTTGGATTTTTATGAATATAATTAAGGCCTTAATTATTGGGTGACTTTGGAAGTTGATGGACAAAATTCTGCAAGTTAATGATGTTGTCGGGTGACTAAATGTCTATGCCGGCATCTAAATTTAGTCAAATAACATGTATACATACTTTGCAAGAAATTATGTCGCCCTTTTTCAATTAGTAGACATAGTTAAACACCTAAGAAGTTCTTGAACTTGTTCACGGTATTTTTCTCTCAAATTTTCTTTTTCATGTAATCTACATAAATGCATATTATATTTCATTTATTTTTAAATAATATTAAATTTTATTTCACCTTTTTAGACCGCTAAGATTTTCAAAAACTATCATGAAGGATTTAAAATATATAAACTAAGTCAAACATAAAAAATACAAGAATACAAACAAATAAAAAATTAACGAAATTAATAAATCATCAAAGAAATTTCATTTCATAATAGAATTTTCTTTAAAGAAAAATGTTTGTTTAGTTCCTCGAATAATGTCTTTGTCCAGATCTCTTCATCACAAGCTTCTGGTAATAAGAGCAAAGCAAAAATTATGATATAAATGCAATATTTCCAAAAAGAATTGAGAAGAAAAAAATATAGAATACATCTATAGTTCGAAATATTTTGTCGCATAGATTGAAATTGAGTGAATTGATAAAGGACCACATAAATATTGATTGTTGGCAAGGAAAAGCGTACGTCGATGGTGAAATTTAGAGACATGTCTAAAATTATTGTTGAGAGAAAATGGAGAAGAAAAGAGAGAGTGGTGAAGAATGACGCCTACCACTTTTTCCTAGAGGCATATCTTGATTGACGGTGAAATTTTAAAGCAAAATATTAAATTGTGTTTTGCTGATATAAAATGGATAGGAAAAGAGAGATGATAAAGAGCGGCCGGAGCTCAAATTTTTACACTAGATTCATAAATCAAATGTGAAAGAGAGAGATTTGCTCTTTTATGTAGAAAATCTATGAGCTTATTGAGTTGGGTATGCATGAGCTTGAGATAAAGCTTAATAGCTACTCAAGTAACTCTAGCTCGACTCAGTTAACTACGAATGAAATTCGATTATGTTATGAATCAATCACGAGTTGAGTTGACTCACTTAAATTCCCACTTAGATCTCTTCAAAGACCACCTTAACCAAAACACATGATTTGTCAAAATAAATGACAAACAATTAAGTGCACATAATTGCACCAACAACAAAAATTTTAATTTCAATTAAATATTATTATTTACAAATTTAACATATTAAATTCAATAAAATTATAAATCTTGTTTGTAATTATATATTAATTACAAATTATAAAATTTGTAGGAAGTTCAAATTGGAGTTATAATAGTTAAAGATTATATAATCTCTTTTGTTAAGATCATTTGTGGTCAACATAATCTATTTAATCTCTAATTGTGTAATAGCATTTACAGAAGTTGATACAATGTATCATATACATCCTATATAAAAAAATTGATAAATAAATGGTAAAATGTTGAAAAAGATGCATTCAATAACATTGAAAATAAAATACAATACAATTTTATAATGTTTAATTATAGAATAAAAATTAGCAAACAAAAAAAAGTTTAGTAGTAAGTACAGTTATTTCTAATAGAATTTTTCCATAATTTCTTTCTAATAGAATTTTTCCATAATTTCTATTTCTTCTTCTTCTTCTTCTTCTTCTTCTTCTTCTTCTTCTTCTTCTTCTTCTTATTATTATTATTATTATTATTATTATTATTATTATTATTATTATTATTATTATTATTATTTTGAATGCATGTCATATATTAGAGAAAATATTAGGACTTACAGTCTTACAAATTATTTTCTTAGTCTTACAAATTATTTTGTTTCAACATGCATAACTATTTAATGTATCAACATATAATATAGACAAAACACATCATTAGGTCCATATAATTCTATGTTTTGTTTCAATGAGTCTCTGTACAATTTTAATGTTTTATTAAGTCCTTCTACTTTGACAATACACTCTTTTAGGTCATTGTACTATTTTATTTCTATAGATTCCTTGTACAATTTTTTATTTTAATTAGTAAATCCTTCTACTTCGTATATTTGATATCATTAAGTCTTTAATTATCTAATAAAAATAACATAATCTACATTTTTTAATTATTTAAATAATTAACTCAAGATATTAAATATTTTTTTATGCATTTATGTGTAATAATATATTTAAATAATGAAAAAATTGGTCTCTTAGCCCACTGATGTCGATCCATTTGTCATATGCATTTTAATTTTATTTTTCTATTTCTATATTTTATAGATAAATTATAGTAATAATTTTTTATTAGAAAAATAATTCACTAACTAATAACACTAATCAAGCTTAATTTCATATAATACAAAAAAAATATTAAAACCCATGAATTAATTTCCAGAACAGGACGATGACCGTTTATATTTCTTTTTCATCTTCTAATTAGATTCTCATTTTTTTAATTATTGATCAAAGTTTTATTAGTAATCTATAATAATTGGATTAGGTTAAATAATAAAAAAATAATAAATTAATTCATTAGTTCTGTCAAACATTGACCTCTTTTTTTTTCTTCTTCTTTTTTTTTAGTGAAATAAAGAATTGGTAATATGAAATAAAAAAGTAAAATGATCTATAAAATATAAAAACTGCAGAGGGATCTCTTGAAATAAAATAAAAATGTATAGGGACTTGAGAAAATAGATTTTGTAAGTAGAAAGACCTATTAAAATAAAAAAAGTTTGTAAAGAGACCTATCGAAATAAAACATATAGGAGTACAAGGACCTGAGAATGTGTGTTTTACTTATAATATATGTATATTATTGTATTTGCATAATTTATTGCATATATTATTTACTTATATATATTTGTCACGACCCCAAATTAATATCTGATTAATATGAAGTGTGACTGGCACGACTCGATCCCAATGAAGGATGGATCAAGGCGCGAACCAGAAATAATTAAATAAAGGAATAAACTACCGTATTCCAGGAACGATAATTTACTGTGAACTCTAATTCATAAGTGAGTTTCAATTCACAAAATATAACTGAAGAAATAAATACCTCAGAGTAGCAAAAAGGTATCATCGAGTTCAAGACATACTGAAGACTTGACTCGGTTATACTAAAGTAGCGGAAGCAAAATAACATAACGAAATACAGGAAATATTCTGAGTCCTGTACAAAACGACTTTCTTTCCCAGCACTTCACCCTGCACCATCAACCCTCAACCTGCACATTTTAAAAAAAACAAACATGCAGGGCTGAGTACAAGTATACTCAGTGAACACATTGCCAAGAATATCATAATACATATCTGATATTATGAACGTTCATCAAAACTGTTTTATTATCATGCATCATCTGAGTAAACACACAGGGGTTTTTATCTGAAAAGGCCCTATGTTTTACTAAATCATTTTCTGTCTTTGCGCGCGCTTTTCTGTTGTATGATCATCCATATCCCAACTGTGTGCCAAGGAATAGCTCCGCTCAGCCTTTTCCGCACATGTCGAGGAATAGCTCCGCTCAGCCTTTTCCACGAATACATATCTGAACTAAACTCCGAGGAATAGCTCCGCTCAGCCTTTTCCAAGAACGTTTAGCACCGTCGATGTCTTAGTCAAGAATAGCTCCGCTCAGCTTTTCTCTCTTCCTAATATCACCGACTCAAGTGTGCACTAACCTCGGTTAACATGCTAAGTTAGCACGAGGCCCGATCGATTTAACAGTTAGAAACCCCTTGCGAGCTAACTAAATACGGATAAGGATATCATAGAAAACAAATATTTTATGCATGACAATCATTTATTTGCATCAGAATAATTAACTGCGGGTGAGTAAAAACTTAAATCATTATTTGGACTAAGAGTCCGTTGAAAAAGAAAGCCCACCTTTCACCGACGTTTTAATTACTGCAGCTGCTAATTCCCCACTGGTCTTATTCGTTGCGGATCTGCTAGCCTTCAGTAGATAAAAATACACTTAGCATGTTGATCCAAATCCGATAGGACTCAACACGAAACGAAGGCCTATTTGAGTCTAGTATCCGTTCTAAATTTTATCTTAGCTTAAGGGTTATTCTCAACCCTAGCTATTATACATATTAAGGCATACATCATCATCATTTAAGGTATCAACAATACCTTAACATCATCGCAATTAGACTCTAGCAACAAAATCAACATTAAGCCCATAGACTAAACATGGTTCCGCACAACGTCTATCTTTGCAAAATTGTCTGATTTGACTCACTAAGGTATAGGGATTGTACCATATACCAACGGAAAACCACGGGAGTCTAGTTTACGGCTAAATTTATGGTGACTCAAAGATGATAAATAACGAAAAAGTTATGATCATTTTACTAAAACGTGGCAGAATTGCCAGAATTTCCGAAATCAAACTCGTGACCTGACTTTGAAGATTTTTCACGATCGATTCGGGAAGAGTTACGGACTGGGCTATATACCATTAGAAAGCCACGGAAGTCTAGAATTTTTACAAATTTACAGTGGCTTAAAATGATGACAAATGAAACGGATATACCCGTTTTACCAAAAGGTAGCGAAACTGTCCCGAATTTCCGAAACAGAATATATGACCTAACTTCGCCGATTTTTCATAAATTCCTCAGAACGAATTAGGGAATGGGATTTATACCATTGGAAAGCCAATTAAGTCTAGTTTTTGGCAAAATTTACGGTGTCTCAATCGGACGTAAAACGAGGGAGTTATGCTCGTTTAACCGGAGGGTGGCAAATCTGCCGAACCGCGCGCGAAATGCACGAACTCAAACAAAACATATCTAAAAACTCATTTCTAAATCATTTAACATGCTTTGAAACACCAAACCTCAATCCAACATGTTTAAACATTAATCAACAGGTTATCTCAAAATCTTTGCAACACAAATATATATATATATCTCGCATGAAAAAAAACTGGAACATAAATCATGCAACAATATAACTCCAAGTTTTCGAAATACCTTTCAAAAGTCGAAAATGGAGATGAAGAAGATGAAGTCACAGCTGGTGTTCCTCCCTCTCACTCTCTCGTAAATTTTGAAGAAGAAAGGAACGAAAAAGAAGAAGAAGAAGAAGAAGAAGAAGAAGAAAAAGAAAGAAATGAAGGTGAAGAAAGGTGGCAGCTCTCTCTCTTGGCAATAGATATATACCAAACAAATATCTATTTTTACTATTCCTAATATGGATAATTAAGAGCAAATCAAACATGTTTATCCACTTTTTAAATTTGGATAATTGAAAAGGGGACAAAAACTCACGTGGGAGACATGGCTTCCCCATACTTAGTTGACTTTAGCTTAATTTTTTTTTTACAACAAATATATATATAAAAAATCATGCATAGATTTATTATGTTATCCACTTGCCAAATTGGATATATGAAAGGAAAAAAAAACGTGGGGCATGGTTACACAATCTTGGTTGATTAAAAAAAAATATACTCGGTTGTTCGGTTATCGTGATATTTTCCGTCTCCGGAAAAATTCCAAACTAAACCGATATTGTTAAATAATTCACTTACTTTAAAACAATAATTTATCAAAAATTATTGATTTTAAAACAGTGCTTTAAAAATACTGGTTTTAAAATTTCTCGATAATTAAAACGTCCAAAACTTAGAGAATATCTAATTCTCTTAACTTGAGCATCTCGTTTAAATTATCTAAATTTAAACAATTGCATGACTGGAGAATATCTGAGTCTCCCAGTCCTGAAATTAATTATCGGAATATCTGATTCACGATAATCACGCACCGTAAATAAAATAGGAATCGAATTTATCTGAAATTACGATTCCGGCTTTCCATACAGAAAAGGAGATAAACCCTAACTGAAATATTTAATCCACCTACGGAATTTTAATTGACCTTGAATTCATGGAACTTAACGGATACTTCCGACCCTAATCTGACTGAAAATTACTATACTAAATAGTAATTGCAACAATTTACTGCAGTTAAGCAGTAATTAATTTACGGGGTATTACAATATTATATCCACATCATTAGTTATAGCTATTCTGGAGATTTAGCATAAATTCAAAGAAAGTGAAATGGTTGCAATTAAAAGTACATATGGAGTTTTGAAGACTTTAAACATAACTATCATGCACGAAAAAGCCTAAAGCAACTAAAGTGAGAGAAAGGAAAAAAAATACAAATTGTAGGCTTCTGAAGTGCAAGAAGAGACAAAACACACAAGAGTAAAAGTATTGAAGATTAAATTAAGATCAAACTAGAAAAAAATTAATTTTTAATGTGAATATATAGATTCACATTATAAATAATATAAACATCCTTGATTATTACTAATATTTCAAATTTTTGTTGATTCATTACATATTTCTACGAATTTTATGTGCATTGTATTTTTACAGTAGATAATATTGTGTGTTTTTCACTTATCTGTAGTTCTCAGTAGGAAAAATATGCAAATAATCCATCAACTATTATTTATTGAATTTATTACCCACTTCTTTATTTTTTGGCTTAAATAGTCTCCTTTACGTCGTTAAATATTAGACCATGTAGACCCTTAATTATTTGGATGAAAAAGTTAACGATGTTAGCAAGTACAAACTAACACACTATATTTTTTCACACACACTTAGATCTAAGCACCCATTAACACGTTTTTTACACACGAAAAATTAGTACAAATTATTGGGGAAGAATAATATGCTTTCAATACATTTTTTGTTGTTAAATTCTAGACTAGAAATCCATTGTAAATTTTTGTCTTGATCAAATAGGATATATACTGTGAATTTTGTTGTTATGTTTTCATTGTAATTAACTTTAACCCAGAAATGAATTATGATGAGTATTATAATTAAAAAATTATTTCTTACCCCTCTCTAACTTCCCGCTTTAGCGTTTATTTTTATTATTTTTTAATTCAGCTTTAGACACAATTTTTACGTATCTGCAATTATTATGAAAACTTAATGTTTGTTGATTTATGGTGGTAATAATTGTTTTTTCCAATTATTTGTATACTAATTTTTTGGTGTAAAAAGTGTGTGTTGGTGCATGGAAAGATTTAAGTATGTATAGAAAATGTATGTTAATGTATTTTTATTAACACTGTTAACTTTTTCGTTCAATGAAGGATCTATGTGATTCAATCACGCATAAAAATTGAGGCACTAGCTACTTACACTTTTACCTTTATTAGTTATATATTTGAATATAAAACCATCATAAAAAAAAATATATCATATTCATATTCCCCACCAAAGCACACGTAAAATTGATTGCATAAGGTAAATATCGACTATTTCTAATATATATATATATATATATATATATATGTATTTTGTATCTCTTTCAAAATCTTAGATAAAATTTCTGAAATGCATAAATTAAATGCAACTATTGATGTAAATGCACAAATAATTCATATTATTTTCAAACGGATGTACTATTCAATACTATTTATGCATACTTATAATATTTTTTGTTAAAATTATTCATTAATTGTAACACCCCAATTCCTAATGAATAGGAACGCTACTAAAAATCCCTTTCTTCATATCAAATATTTTAAAATATAATGCGGAAACTAGAAAGTAATAAAAAAATAAAATAAAAAGATCTATCTATATTTATATGTCATAATAGAGTGGAAGAGAATCTGCCTAACCTGCCTAATAGATGTCATATAAATTAAGATAAATTTCGAAATAGAATTCATATAGTAATTCATACTCCTTCGATAAATTTTGCAAAATGAAATGTATATACATCCTAACAAGGTAACAACCCGTCATAACATAAACTAAGCGAAAGCATGATACTTGGGTCACAGCCCATAAACTCAAATACGTATCTTAGCCCTCATCAAACAAACGTATCCAAATGTATCCAAAGTCCGAAAGATCGAGTCACAACCAACCATAATAATCAACGTTTATCAAATAATCTAAAATATGATCGAGATAAGTTAGTAATAGCAAAGTTTATAAACATGTGAAATTAAGAGAACATCGTGGTCATTTCTCCGCCCGCTTCGCCTCTCGACACCTTAACCTGAAAATATTAAAATGAATAGGGCGTGAGCATGTAAACATACTCAGTGGGGAATACACTGCAAGCAGCTATAACCAATTGTGTAATGCATCATACAAATGAACACATAAACTTAGTTGATATAGTGAGACTAGCCTCGGTCCCTTATGGACCTGACCCCTCGTGGGCCTACCCCTTGTGGGCAATCAACTTTGTCGATCCCTTGTGGATCATGAACCTCTTGTGGGCCACATTAGTTCATAGGCATGATACACAACACAACAATGATTATAACCATGTAACAACTACGCTTACAGATAAAAGTAAACCCCACCTCGAATGAAGATCAAAGTAAACCTCTTAAAGCCTCAAGTTGTTGTCCATCTTCGAGCTCCGAATGCGCCACTCCTAGCACTTTAAAATTACTTCTTTAGATATCGGGCCTTTAAGATATTATTTGAGTAAGTTTATCATTTTTACGAACTATAAATCATCTTATATCATTTGGATATTTCAAGGCCCTTTAATTAAAATTAAAAATCTAAATTCAACAATAAACATAATTTCAGCTAACCTTAAACTCATTAAAAGCATTTGACATATTTATGAATTTAAGTGTAGTAACATAGCTAAAAAAAACTCAAGTCATATGCTCATTCATATGAAGTTTAGATTTAACTTAAATTATTTCTCAAATTATGGACTTAATAGACGTTTATAAAATTCTAGAGGTCATAGCACACTTTATTAAAATCTTCAACTTGCTATAACAATTCAAAATAATTCAAGAGCCCAATTGGTTATTCTATACAATCAAAATCCTCAAATTCAATCATTTAAAAGAAATCCCCTGTTTTACTTATCCTGTACCAGTTCTAATAAATCACCCATATCTCCTCAACTAAAACTCAAAATCAAGAAATTCCAAGTTCTTTATAATCCTAAGACACATATCTAAAACTGTCCTAGAAATAGACATTCCCAAATTTCGAAATTAAAAGGGCTAAAAAGTCGAATTAAGTAAACAAAATTAATCTGTTCGGAAAAACTGACAAGCTTCGGTAAAATGATTTTAACTTCGTCTACAAAATTCATATTAACCCGATTCAAGTTTCAAATGAAAGCTAAGACAATAACCTACAACTATGATGTGGTTTAGACATCCAAAAACAGCTCGAAGAAGTCAGAATTTCAATCATACTAGGGGTATCTGTGCTGCCCAAAATAAACAGATTTGGATTGTAGGTTTTCTCTTTGATTTTTACAATTAAATCTTTATGTTCTTTCATAGTCAAGCACTTATATATGTTATATATGAAAACTCCAAGATAAAAAAATGATATAATTTATAATTAACCCATGCTCCTATCTTTAAGAATTGAAGAAGATTGAACAAAATAATTTGTAATGAGCCAAGGGAATCCAAAACCTTCATTTTCTACTTCTAGGCAGCCCTCCATACCACCTTCCAACCTCATTAATCATGCAACAATGTGAATCCCAAAATCAAAGGAACAAGAAAGGAAAAGAGGGAGAGAAGCTTTACCTTGCTTAGGAGAAAACCGACGGGAGAGAGATTGAGAGCTTCTGTGTGTATGTCTGAGAGAGCTTACTCTTCTTTTATTTTTATTTTTTTTTTTATTTTACAAGAAGTTGGAGAGAGGAGAAGAGAGATCAAAGTGAGAGAGTGTGAAAATGGATCGAAAGTGTGTGTGAGAGAGAAGAGTGTATCCACTTTTATTTTGAGAGAGAGATTTTCTAGAATGTTAAAGTAGGAGAGAGAGCGAGAGTATTCTAGAATAATAGGGAGGAAGAGGGATAATGTGCTATATCCATTTTTATTTTATTTTATTTATTTATTTTTCTATCTTCATAAAAATGTTTTGATATTTTTTTTTAAATAATAATTTATTAACTTACCTACTCATTTCATTTCCCCTCTTTTTTATTTATTAAATGTATTGAAATATCTATAATATATACTACTATTATTGTTAGCTAAAACAAGCTCTTGATTAACTAATACTTAATTTATTAAATTCCATTCGCATAGGCCCGATGCTCGTTTTATTAAAAATCCTAGATTCTATATTTTATAGTTTATATATGAATTTATGTTAGGGCGCATCGTAGCTCAAGTGCCGGACAACCTGTAAACATTTAAATCAAAAACACTAAATATCATAAACAAAATAATTTAATTTGCAAAATAATAATAATTTAATTTTAAAAAGATTCGGGGTATTACATTAATATTTATTAATATTACAAGTTTTACAGATTTTATGGTGTTAAATATTAGCCATTTTGGACAAAAATACTCTATCCTCATTTTTTAAATGATTCATAAAAAAGAAAAAAAAAGGCGCGTTGGTCCCGACGCGCGCTCATCTGGAGCCCTGCTGGCCCTGCACCAGCATGCGCGCCCACCACGCTCGACTGAGTGAGCAAGTGCGCGCACGCGTAGCAGGCTCGTATCCGTGCGCACTAGACTCGCGCTGGTGCACGGGCGCGCGTCGGCAGCCCCCCACTTACCTGCGCGCGCGCATAATTTTATTTTTTCTTTTTTTTAGACAAATTCTTTAAATAAAGGGTATTGTAGAAAAATCTAAGTGTTTGTGGAAAAATTAATGTGTATTTTTCTAACTCCAGTACTATTTTCATCTAGGAAATAGTCTATATAATCCAAATTTTAATCTAGAGGGGCCTATTTGAGTCAAATAGTTAAGGAAATGGCAACGAGCTCCCCACATAATAGTTGAAGAGCTACGTGCACATTTTCCCAATTTTATATTAAAACTTTAAAACTACATATTTTATTTTTAGGGAAAATAGTAAAATGCCCCGACCCCTCAATTATTCCTTAGGGTCTCACCTTTCTAAAATGTCTCATATTGCACACCCTTATATGGATGTAAAATTTAATAGCATTAAACACACACTAATATAAATATTTCTCTCATACTTGAATCTTTACATATACTTTCACACACAATTAATTTAAATACATTTTTACAATTAATTAACAAAAATTACAAAAATCAAATAAAATAATAAATACACACAAAATTTATTAATTAAATAATAAATACATAATAGCAATATAATATTAAGAATTAAATATTTTTAATGTGTGTGTGTATAAATAGATAATTTATAAAATCATTTTAATCTAAAATTATTAAATATACCAAGTTTAAGTTATCACTATTTAAACCAATACTTTATTCTGCTTCGCCAACTTCTTATCTTGTTCAGTTTGATATTTTTAGATCATAACGATATTGGAGAATGGAGATTTGGAGAAAAAATATATATCTAAATATATCAACATTAAAGTACTGCTTTTTTTGTCTAATATTCATGAACACCAAGCTAAACCTCAAATCCATGCATCATTCATTCTTTTAATTTTGCACCAAATTTTGCGGTTGGGTCTCATGTGTTTTTTAATTTTATATTAATTTAAAATAAATATATAATGCTTTTAATTATTTACCTTAACTATAATTCATGTATTTTTTATTCGTGAAAATTTTGGCGACGGACATACCAACGTTAGTCCCTCGCTACTAATGATGGATTATAATTTGTTGCTATAATTGGTCGCTAAATCACGTTTTTCTTGTAGTGCACTATATATATTTATATCAAATTATAAATATGAATCACTTATTTTAATGTAAATCATTTTCTGATTATTGATTAATCTAGAATTTTTAAATATTATTATATTTATAAAATGATATGTATATATATATATATATATATATTGAAATGTATTTTTTTAATTGGCTACTCAAATTTAGTATAATAAAATTATTCAAAATTTAAGCAAATTACTTGAATTGCGTGCAATGCATGCTTTCTCTCCTAGTCTAACAAAAAACAAGAACAAAAACATTCGAAACAAGTAAAGGTCAAATAAATATAGTGAGAGTTGATTTTTCTAAAACTAATTAAAAACTCGATTTATAAAAAATAAAAAATAAACTTTCCCGTGTAATTGTATATTTGTAGTTTACAAAATTACTAGTCAGTTCGTTAAATTGTGATTGACTTATTCCATGGTGGAATGTAGCCGCCAAAATTTCAAATGTGAAATCGAGTAATTTTGAAATATTTTGAGATAACCTAGAAAGTCATGAAAGAAAATGGTCTGCATGCAGAATTGGATTATTGTGCAAGATACAACTATTTTATTCGGTCATTCAATTATCATCAACGCGGGCAAGAAATATATATATGCATGTAGTGGAATTAATAAGAAGGATATGATTTAAAATGGAATTGACGTTCCTATTTCAACCAAGAATGATGAAATTTTGAAAAGTCAATTTGAAAGGTGGAGTTTGAAAATGGTGAGCTTCAATTCTGAGAAACTAAGTATACGCGTTTCCGACTGAGAAATTAAGAAGCTTATAAATAGAAGGCAATATTGCAAGAGTCTCAAACACAAATTTATCTTCTCTAAATCATAAACCATGAAAACTCCTTCAATCTCAACTCTCTCATTCATTCTTCTTCTAATTTTCTCATGCTCATCGGCAGCTTCTGCTGATGGGCACGATGATTTTCTGGAATGTCTCTCCGATCAGTTTCAGAATAATTACTCCTCGATTTCGAACGACGTTTACACCACTGCCAACTCATCATACACTTCCGTCCTAAAATTCTCGATTCGAAATCTGAGATTGGATACGGAATCAACTCCGAAACCCCAAGTGATTATAACCCCAGAACATGAATCCCAAATCCCTGCTATCATACACTGCGCCAAAGCAAGTGATCTGGAAATCAGAACTCGAAGTGGTGGCCACGACTTTGAGGGACTGTCTTATGTCTCGCAAGTCCCGTTTGTGATCGTTGATCTGATCAATCTCAGTGAAATAACAGTCAATGTTGAGGAGAAAACTGCATGGATCGAAGCAGGTGCAACGCTCGGTTCCGTATACTACAGGATAGCAGAGAAAAGCCCAGTTCTGGGATTTCCTGCTGGCCTCTGCCCATCTGTGGGTGTTGGTGGACACATCAGTGGAGGAGGGTATGGCGCCATGATGAGAAAATACGGTCTGGCTGGAGACAATGTCATCGATGCTAGAATAGTCGACGTTAATGGAAGAATTCTGGACAGAAAGTCAATGGGTGAAGATCTGTTCTGGGCTATTAGAGGCGGCGGAGGTGCTAGCTTCGGTGTAATTGTTGCATGGAAGGTACAATTGGTGGATGTTCCAGAAAGAGTCACCGCTTTCTCAGTGATAAGGACTCAGAATGTGACTCAACTCCTTCACCGCTGGCAATACGTGGCTCCGAAAGCCGACAAGGATTTGTTCCTCTCAGTAACCTTTAATCGGGTGAATTCGACTATCCAAGCTAATTTCATTTCCCTTTTCCTCGGTGGGGTTGACAGATTACTCGCATTGATGCAAGAAAGCTTCCCGGAGTTGGGGATCGTGAGAGAAGAGTGCTCGGAAGTGAGTTGGATTGAATCGGCCTTCATTGTAGGACAAATTCCGGAGGGGCCTCTTGAAGTTCTGCTCAACAGAACTGATCGGAACCTAAGATCCGCCAAAGTGAAATCAGATTATGTGCAGCAACCCATTCCTGAATTCGTGTTTGAAGGGATCATCAGACAGTTATATGAACCGGAAGCCTATGGGACTATTATCTGGATGGTCCCATATGGTGGAAGAATGGATGAAATTTCTGAGTCCGCCACTCCGTTTCCTCATAGGGCTGGTAACTTGTATAAACTTGCAGGTTTGGTTTATTGGGACGATGATGAGTCTCAAAATTCAGACAGGTACATAAATTGGAGCAGGAGGTATTACAGTTACATGACTCCTTATGTTTCAAAATTCCCCAGGCAAGCTTACCTCAACTATAGAGATCTTGACATTGGAGTCAACAACGTTGATGGGAAGACCAGTTACGCACAAGCCAGCATTTGGGGCATGAAATATTTCAAGAATAATTTCAATCGCCTTGTTCGGGTGAAAACCGTAGTTGATCCTGACAACTTCTTCAAGAATGAACAGAGCATTCCATCCTTGCGCTCTAACTTCTAACAAGTGGCCGGATTAAGATATGATATTCTTCGTGAACATAGTTGACAGTACATGCTTAATTATTTGATGTAATTTTCTGGAAATACTTACTGTACATTTATTTTTTTATTTTTTTAATAAACACGTTTTCTTTTATCAATCTCTCTCTACTTTTATGAACACATCCCATTTTCCACATCTTTTGGCACGCCATAATTAATACGAAGCATCAAGCAAAAAACTATTTTAGATAAATCACATAAAAACATGCATTACGATTATAATTATTAAGTATCTTCTTAAGAAATGATAATTTATAAATACAAATGCATAAATTAAAAACTTATGAGCTTGAGTGAATAATAACAAAAAATATATACTAAAAAAAATCAATTAAATATATAGTAAAACATGAATATAACCAATGTTTGGATATAGTAAAACATGAATCAAATAATGGATCATTTTATTAGACATGTAACGAGTAAATATATTGTGTGCAGTTGATTTAGAACATTACTTTTTTAGGAATAAGGTCCATTTTGATCCATTAATTATACATATTCAAAATCTTAATTTGATCATTGAACCAAAGTTTGGCCCAAATTGCTCATATAGTATTTTTAAATGGTATCACGATGACCCATCCGTTGCTCTCTCAGCTAATGGACATTAAGCCGTCCATTGAGGGAGCAATGAAGGGACCATCGTGATATATACCTTATAAAAAGTTACAGGAGCAATTTGGCCAAAATTTTGCTACGAGCCAAAACAAAATCCCCAAATTATACTTTATTCCATATACACATAATTGAATAATATTGTATTAATTCCAACAAATATATATTACATTAAATTTACTTTAAAAATTCTCTACAACTTATAACTAAATAACTAATTAAGATTTATGCATAAAATTATGAACATTAAATAAAATTACCATGTAAACACCAAATTGATACAATGACAATAGAAAATAGGGATAAGGTGCAATTTAGCCCCTGAATGATTTTTCGATGACCCATCCCTTACTCCCTCAACTAATGGACGTCAAGTTCCGTCCATTGAGGGAGCAATGAAAGGATCATCATGATACCTTATAAAAAGTTACACGAGCATTCCATCCTTGTGCTCTAACTTTTTACAGGTGGCATTAAGATATAATATTCTTTATTACTAGGTATCGTGCCTAGCTGGGGGTTCACCTTCTTGGTTTCCAACCTTCTCGGTTCACCCACATAGTAGCTCAAGCAACTAGGGTTCACAAACTTGCAGGTTTAGGCCCCTTTAGAGTCTCAGAGTAAGTTTCTTCATAGACTCTTCCTCCAAAGCCAAGATACACAAATCTGCAGAGAAGATAAGTTAGAACGAGTAGCAGATCAAGTAAAATGAGAGCAGAAGCCAGGAAAACAAGTAACAGAGAAATAAAAATAAAAGATAGAGAAAATCAGAGATTTGTGAAGTGGGAAAGATGTGTCTCTAGGACACTTAGGCTCAGATCTTTCCCATCGGGGGCACTGCGATTTCCAACGACAACAACTCAGGCCACAAAGGGGATTTCAAGTGGGATCAGTGGCTTGAAGCCCTCTATTTCACTCTAACATGTTAGGGTTCACACTTGCTCTCAACTCACAGCCACTCAAGAATCCAAGGATCAGGATTCCAGCCAAAGAAACGGAGAGAAAGACTTTACAGGGCTCAACACTTACCAGAGATCAGAGATTAGGCTTACAAGGAGATGAAACGGCACGAGGGATTAATAAGGGGAGGGAGAGATTAGCTTTTGGTAATTTAGGGTTAGGGAATTATATATAGTAGATTAGGTTTAATGGAAATGGGCTTCCAGATGAGCCAAGGAAAAAATAAAGGGAATGGGCCAGAAAGAAAAACAAAGAGCAATTAGGCCAATCTCCACATATCCACCTTTGGCTCATTGGTCTTTATGTCACCAATGAAATGCTTCCATCAATTGGAGTTGATCATCGAACCCTTTTTACTCCTACCTATCACACAGACAAGGTAAGAGAGGGAGAGAGAAATACTATACGTATTAATCTCAGTCTCAACACTAGATACCAACCCAATTCAGCAACATATCTCAAGTCATTCACTGACTTTCCTTGAACAAGTTGCACCTAGCATTGAACCAACAGGGTAAGAGATAACCAAGAGCTTCACATAAGCAGATAAGGTATTTAGGGACACATTCCAGAATACCATCACAATCAAGACACGAAACAGAATTTCAACCAAGATCCATGTTCAGGGATCAGTGGCTTGAAGCCCTCTATTTCACTCTAACATGTTAGGGCTCACACTTGCTCTCAACTCACAGCCACTCAAGAATCCAAGGATCAGGATTCCAGCCAAAGAAATGGAGAGAAAGACTTTACAGGGCTCAACACTTAGCAGAGATCAAAGATTAGGCTTACAAGGAGATGAAACGGCACGAGGGATTAATAGGGGGAGAGATAGATTAGCTTTTGGTAATTTAGGGTTAGGGAATTATATACAGTAGATTGGGTTTAATGGAAATGGGCTTCCAGATGAGCCGAGGAAAAAATAAAGGGAATGGGCCAGAAAGAAAAACAAAGAGAAATTGGGCCAATCTCCACATGTCCACCTTTGGCCCATTGGTCTTTATGTCACCAATGAAGTGCTTGCCATCAATTGGAGTTGATCATCGAACCCTTTTTACTCCTACCTATCACACAGACAAGATAAGAGAGGGAGAGAGAAATACTATACGTATTAATCTCAGTCTCAACACTAGAGACCAACCCAATTCAGCAACATATCTTAAGTCATTCACTGACTTTCCTTGAACAACTTGCACCTAGCATTGAACCAACAGGGTAAGAGATAACCAATAGCTTCACATAAGCAGATAAGGTATTTAGGGACACACTCCAGAATACCATCACAATCAAGACACGAAACAGAATTTCAACCAAGATCCATGTTCAGGGATCAGTGGCTTGAAGCCCTCTATTTCACTCTAACATGTTAGGGCTCATACTTGCTCTCAACTCACAGCCACTCAAGAATCCAAGGATCAGGATTCCAGCCAAAGAAACAGAGAGAAAGACTTTACAGGGCTCAACACTTAGCAGAGATCAGAGATTAGGCTTACAAGGAGATGAAACGGCACGAGGGATTAATAGGTGGAGGGAGAGATTAGCTTTTGGTATTTTAGGGTTAGGGAATTATATATAGTAGATTAGGTTTAATGGAAATGGGCTTCCAGATGAGCCGAGGAAAAAATAAAGGGAATGGGCCAGAAAGAAAAACAAAGAGCAATTGGACCAATCTCCACATTTCCACCTTTGGCCCATTGGTCTTTATGTCACCAATGAAGTGCTTGCCATCAATTGGAGTTGATCATCGAACCCTTTTTACTCCTACCTATCACACAGATAAGGTAAGAGAGGGAGAGAGAAATACTATACGTATTAATCTCAGTCTCAACACTAGAGACCAACCCAATTCAGCAACATATCTCAAGTCATTCACTGACTTTCCTTGAACAAGTTGCACCTAGCATTGAACCAACAGGGTAAGAGATAACCAGTAGCTTCACATAAGCAGATAAGGTATTTAGGGACACACTCCAGAATATCATCACAATCAAGACACGATACAGAATTTCAACCAAGATCCATGTTCAGGGATCTTTTGCAGGCACTCAGCTTTGCAACTGGGAGACACATAGTGCCCATGTATGCTAGATTGAATTCAAAAGGAATTTTATCAAGTAAAACATCTCCTTTTTCCACAATATCTCTTATAAAATAGAATCTCACATCAATATGCTTTGTTCTATCATGAAATACATGATTCTTACATAATTGTATTGCAGATTGGCTATCAGAATAAATCAAAGGTTTATCATCAATAAAATTTATCTCAGATAGCACACCATTAAGCCAAATGGCTTCTTTAACAGCCTCAGTAGCAGCAATATATTCAGATTCAGTTGAGGATAAGGCTACATTACTCTGCAATTGTGATTTCCAACTTATACATGCACCACATAAAGTAAACACATAGGAGATAGTTAACTTCCTTTGATCTCTGTCATTTGCATAATTAGAGTCAACATATCCCACACATTTCACACCATCAGCTGCCTTAGAAAAAGTCAGACCACTATTCATAGTGGATTTCAAGTACCTGAGAAGCCATTTCAATGCTTCCCAGTGAGGCAACCTAGGATAAGCCATGTATCTACTCAAGCAAGAAATAGCATATGTAATATCAGGTTTAGTGCTAATCATTAAGTACATGACAGAGCCAATAGCATTAGCATAAGGGACATCTTGCATATCATTCATTTTAGATTCATTTTTAGGAGATTGGTCTTTACTTAACATGAAATGAGATGCAAGGGGTACAGAAACAGGTTTACAGTTTTCTATGTTAAATTTTTTCAACACTTGATCAACATAAGCAGTTTGGTGCAGCACAAGTGTGTGTTTCTCCCTATTTCTATCAATGTTCATGCCAAGGATCTTCCTAGCATCACCAAGATCTTTCATATCAAAATTTGCACATAGACAACTTTGGACATGCTTGACAGTTTTCAGACATGGGCTAATCAAGAGCATATCATCCACATAAAGTAGTAGGAACATAGGTACTTTATGTAATACAAGCAATGATCAAATTTACTTCTAATAAAGTTCATACTTTGCATACATTTGTCAAATTTTATGTTCCACTGCCTTGGGGATTGTTTGAGACCATACAAAGATTTTTTAAGCAAACAGACATGATTAGGAAGAGATTTATCAACAAAGCCCTCTGGTTGATGCATATATATATGTTATTCTCAAGTTCTCCATGCAAAAAGGCAGTAGTCACATCCATTTGCTTAAGTTCCCAATCAAAATGGGCCACTAGGGCAAGCATAATTCTCACTGTTGTGAATTTAACCACAGGAGCAAATATCTCATTGTAATCTATACCTTCTTTCTGTGTAAACTCCTTTGCTACAAGTTTGTCTTTATGTTTCACATTATCAAGTTCTTGTTTGATTTTAAACAACCACTTACATTCAATAACAGAACAATTATCAGGTTTTTCAACAAGTAACCAGGTTTGATTATCATGCAAGGATTTAATCTCAGACTTCATAGCAACTAGCCACTTATCAGAATCAGGAGAATTTACATCTTCAGAATATGTTTTAGGCTCAAATTTATCAACATTGCTGAACACATTAAATGCATACAAAGACAAGTTATAGTCATCATATCTTGCAGGCAATCTCACATTCCTTCTTTGCCTATCTCTAGCAAGTTGATAATTATTCAAGTTCTCAGGCTCAGGCACAGGTTCAATCACATTTTCAAGCCCATTCTCAGAATTGGAGCTGGTTTCAGAGCCTGACACGATCATATTATTAGAAGTTTCATTATCAGACCCATGATTAGACAATGAATCATTCATATTGATCAATTTTATCAAACATAGGGTTAGTATCAACATTTGGAACATCTTGATTCAAAACTTCAGGTTCAGGCACAAGTGTACGGTTATCCACCTTACTGGAGACATCAGGGAAAATAGAAAATCATACAAGTTTTGATTCAAGTTCTCCACCTCACTTGGAACTGCAGATTCTGAGGATTCAGACAAGCATGGAAAATCAAGTTCATTAAACAAAACATCTCTACTTATGCGTGTTTTAAACCCTGGCACACTTCTATCCCAAAGTCTATAGCCCTTAACACCCTCAGGATATCCAAGAAAAACACATTTTCTTGCTCTAAGTTAAAGCTTACTTAACTTCTGATGCACATAAGCAGCACAACCAAAAATTCTCAAGTTGTTCAGGAAACATGTTTGTTTAAGAACACAGACTCAGGTAATTTACCAAGCAAGGGAACAGAGGGAGATCTATTGATTAAATAACATGCAGTCATGAGAGCTTACCTCCAGAATGGTTTCCCTAATCCAGATGTAACAAGCAGGCTCCTAACTCTCTCAAGGAGAGTTCTATTCATTCTTTCTGCTACCCCCATTTTGCTGAGGAGTATAGAGAACAGATTTATGTCTTTTGATTCCTCTTATAGAGCACCATTTATCCATAGCATGATTACAAAATTCTAAGCTATTATCTGTTTTGAGGCACTTAGGGAGCGTTTGGCATCCATATATGTATATCAGGTATGGGTATCAAAATGGCTCATACCCATACCATGTGTTTGGTATATTAGTATATGGATATCAAATTGATATCTTTGATATACTCATATCCCCACTTTTAATATATCCCATATACCAATATTTGCACCGGTATAACTCATATATCTGGAAAAACCCTTGTTTCTCTTTTTCTCCTCTCCCCCAAATTCATAGTCTAAATTCTTCATGCTTGTTATGGGGAAATTGATATCTCATATCAGAAAATTTGAATGTATAGCTATTTCTTGCGCCTGAAATTTGAATGGAGTCCAAGCTTATTGTTTTGATGGAAACTTTGATGGCAAATTGAGTGACGTCATGGACCGGTGAAATCCACAGCAGAGTGGTGTGTGGTGTGTGTGCCGACTCCTCGATTGGTCCTGAAGATCACGTTTTAGCAGGCAAGACCTTTGATTTTCCCTAATTGCCTATTTCGATTTATTTTCTACATTGAATTTTGAATCTTGATTTCCTCTTCTTTTTTTAATGTGTATTTGCTAGTGATTTTTCCAGTTAATGTTAATCTTTAATAAAATGGTGTCGTGCTATTGCTAAAAGTTTAATTTTAGGAACGATGATTGAATTTGTGAGCGAGTTAGTTGCTGACTGTTATTAACTTATTATTTGACAGTAGTTGTCTTGATTGGATAAGAGAAATTCAAAATATGTTTTAAATATCTTGCTGTTGTAATGCAATGTAACAACATGTTTCCTGTGAATTTTTTTTTTAATGCAACACTCTTCTCTTCCTAAAGAATGATATGGTAATACATCAGATACTGTTACTGAATTACTTTGTATGAGTGACTGCAAAATTGAAATTTGGGGTGGACTATTGTATTAGTGATTTGTGAAGTAGTAATTATCATAATCCAAAATCTTAATTTCATGATAATTAAACATTTTCTTCCTATCAAATGTGCATCTCTCATAATATTAATGAAGTTATCTATGGCCCTATCTTCTATCATGATGTTTTGCTTTGTCCAAGTTTTCATGACAACTAACAAATTGCTAATAATATAGATTTTTCTTAGGAAATGAGACTGTGGTAACAGTTGGATAACTTTAGAACAAGTGTGGTGTCATCGAATCAATTGTCATTACCAAGTTCAATTCAACTTGGTAGAGGTGGAGGCTTTATTGCAATCTGTTGTCTCCATGCTTACCAGATTTCTTCATTTTTTTTTAAATTTCAATTGCATTATTGTTTTTTTAACTTTTTCATATATGATATTTTTCAATGGTAAAACAATCTGTAGTTGTATGATGTCTTGTTGTATAGGTGCTGAGGTGGCAGTGCTCTGCATAACAAAGTCTGGGGATGTTCTAAACTATCAGGCATTCACAAATGCAAATGGCATAAACACGGTGGTTGAGACGATGCCCGAGAGTGAAGGGTGGGATACCAATGTAGCGAGGCCGATCAGCAGTTTCCACAGCCACTGTGACAAATGGCCACCTCTCTGGGTATTCTCACGCCGTCAGACCTTTCGTTTATGATCCTATAATTTTTGTATTGTGAGAAATGGATGTTTGTAGTTAAAATTAGATAGCACAATGTTTGTCATTTAAATTTCAAATCCCACTGCATTCTTGAGCCATGAAAAACTCTTACAATTCATCATTATTCATTCTTGTCAATGATCAATAGTCTACAAGAATGATCTCTACTGGGTTGATATGTGAATCATGAAAAACTCTTAAAATTGGTTGGAACGAGAAAAATTAATTAATAAAGATGGGGTTATGACACTAAGTTATTTGTTGAAGTCTAAAGCTATAATAATAGGCAAAATGAGATAGATAGAGAAAAGTTCATTCCAAACACAGATATCAGATATCAATTTCATACCCATACCTGATATCTAATACCCATACCTACATTTGATATCTGATATACTGGTATATGGATACCAAACAGGCCCTTAATCTTCTTTTTAGTCTGGTTCTGAATTTCAACAGCCCATTTAGAGAATTTAGAGAACACATCAGACTTGTTTTTCATAAGGAACACCCATGTTTTTCTAGAGAAACCATCAATGACAGATAGGAAGTACAGGTTCCCCCATGAGTGGGCTCCTTAGCAGGGCCCCAGACATCAGCATGCAAGTATTCAAAGATCTCAGAACTAACATGCTTCATAGGATAAGGCACAAAGGCAACAGAATAACAAGGCACCAACACAGAGATCAAGAAAACACAACTAAATACCCACTACAGAGCGCAAAAGGCCAGAACACACAGCAAAGCACCCACAAAACCAGGAAGAACAATTCCAAAACACTGAAACAAGTACACTCGGGGAATATAGTGCTGAGACTAGCCCAGTTCTCAGCATAGATTTATCTGTGGAGCAAGGAATCACTCAGGACAATCCCAACACTTGTTTCAATCACCAATTAACTGACTCAATTTTTCAGAGTCAGTTCCTCAGAAACTCACAAAACTTGGAGTTTCAATAGATGTTCACCACCAAACACAGCCCAAACATTCACAAAGCAGAGAAAAAACCAACAATAATACCAGGCCAAGAAGCCACACATGCAGAAGCCACCCAAAAACTCAGAAAACACTTAACAGACTCTCAATAACCCCTTATCTAACCCAACTATCCAGGCAACTCGCACGAGGAGACTCAAAGGGGAATCCAGATGAAGTGGACCGTAAGCTAGGGTTAGAAAATAGCATGGAATGCCAAGGGATCACAAGAGAGAGTACACCAGAACTAGAAACATTTGAAAATAGATAATAGGATCGCTAGATTCCACACAGAGGAGCTAGGGTTTCAGAATTATACTAGAGCCGACTCTCTTAGGCAGGGGAGAGGCCAGACTTAACCTAAAATGCCTTGCCCGTCGGGGGCGAATTGGCACAGCCCTTACCGGCGGTGGGGTGAGGTGAATGAGGGTTGGAGGGTGCCCATGGCTAGGTCCCCGTGGCTCTTATACCACTATTGGGTATCGTGCCTAGCCGGGGGTTCATCTTTTTAGTTTCCAACCTTCTCGATTCACCCACACAGTTGCTCAAGCAACTAGGGTTCACAAACTTGCTGGTTTAGGCCCTTTTAGAGTCTCAGAGTAAGTTTCTTCATAGACTCTTCCTCCAAAGCCGAGATACACAAATCTGCAGAGAAGATAAGTTAGAACGAGTAGCAGATCAAGTAAAATGAGAGCAGAAGCCAGGAAAACAAGTAACAGAGAAAGAAAAATAAAAGATAGAGAAAATCAGAGATTTGTGAAGTGGGAAAGATGTGTCTCTAGGACACTTAAGCTCAGATCTTTCCCATCGGGGGCACTGCGATTTCCAGCGACAACAACTCAGGCCACAAAGGGGATTTCAAATGGGATTAGTGGCTTGAAGCCCTTTATTTCACTCTAACAGGTTAGGGTTCACACTTGCACTCAACTCACAGCCACTCAGGAATCCAAGGATCAGGATTCCGGCTAAAGAAATGGAGAGAAAGACTTTACAGGGCTCAACACTTAGCAGAGATCAGAGATTAGCTTACAAGGAGATGAAATGGTGTGAGGGATTAATAGGGGGAGGAAGAGATCAGCTTTTGGTAATTTAGGGTTAGGGAATTATATATAGTAAATTAGGTTTAATGGAAATGGGCTTCCAGATGGGCCGAGGAAAAAATAAACGGAATGAGTCAGAAAGAAAAACAAAGAGCGATTGGGCCAATCTCCACATTTATGAACATAGTTGATAGTACATGTTTAATTATTTGATGTAATTTTGTGGAAATACTTACTGTACATTTATTTTCTTATTTTTCTACTAAACAGTTTTTCTTTTTCAATCTCTCTCTACTTTTATGAACATCCCAATTCCCTTATCTTTTAGCACACGGGAATTAATATGAAGCATCATGCAAAAAACTATTTTAGATAAATCAAATAAATGACTCCACTTAAATAGAAAAAATAATATTTTTTTGAACAAATTGTCCAATTTACAGTTTTCGTAATTCTTTATGAAGTTGATAAGTAATTAACCATGATTTTTGCAACTTATTATTATTTTGGCTAATTAATTAATTAATGACTTTACTCTTATGTTTAGAAGTATTAATTAACTAATCTATATTAATATAAAAACTGACTTATCTTACAATTGTATTTACCTATTATAACTCTGTTTTTTATTTTATTTAAGGGTAATAATGTAATCTTGAATTTTTCTATTATATTATATTATATTATATTATATTATATTATATTATATTATATTATATTATATTGTAACTCTATGAAGATGTTCAACATCGAAGCTATTTTGTTTAAGAAAATAGGGTTTTATTTCCGTAATTGTAGTTCAACGAAAATCAGTTTACAGAGATGGAGTATCATCTATTTATACAAATACCAGCTTGCTAACTACGCTAATAATATCTACGGTTCATAATTACAATCCAATTGAATTAGATCATGCAGCTTGCATCTGAGCTCGCTGTGGTTCAAGCATGAGTTGCATGCACAGCTTCCACGTGGCACTTCCCTTTATTTTATTCCCGTGTTCAACTGAGGTGCAAGAACACTTTAATCAACATCCCCCCGCAGACTCAATCCGATGCACATCATCGAGATAGAGTTTGGAGAGCAATGTCTTGAATTGTGGACTTGTGAGAGCTTTAGTAAATATATCTACCAAATGTAATCTTGTAGGCACATACACAGGTACAAGAAAACCTGATCTAAAATGGATGCGGGCAAAGTAACAATCAAGATCTAGATGCTTTATCCGCTCATGATAGACCTGATTTTGTGTTATTTGTATTGTTTCTTTGTTATCACAGAAAACCTAAATAGGGGTAGGAATGTTAACCCTCAAATCTTGAAGAATCTAAGATATCCAAAGCAGCTATCTAACAGTGTAACTAAGGCTCCTGTACTTTGCCTCAGGTGTTGATAAGGACACAGTAGTTTGTTTCTTACATTTCCAAGAGATAAGACATCTTCCCAATGATATGAAATACCCTGAAACTGATCTCCTACTGTCAGTACAAGTCCCTCAATCTGCATCACAGTATCCTTCTACATGGAACTCAGCTGATGAAGCATAGAATAACCCTAGTGAAGGAGAACCTTTGAGATACCTTAAGACATATATTGCTGCATCCCAATGACACTTAGTAGGGGAATTAACAAATTGACTTAGTTGTTGCACAGCAAATGATATGTCAGGCCTTGTAAGATTTAGATATATCAGTTTCCAAATCACCTTCCTATAAGCATCCAGCTTAGATAAGAGATCTCTTTTCTGATGTGACAATGATAGCCCATGTAGGAATGGTGTCTGGATAGGTTTGCTTCCCATTAACCCTACTGAGGATAACAAATCTAGGATATACTTTATCTGGCAAAGATATATCCCTAATTGAGATCTAGCTATCTCCATCCCAAGGAAGTATTGGGCTTCCCCTAAGTCTTTAATGGTAAACTAACAATGAAGAGACTGCTTTACTTGTGTTATGATTTCAAGAGATGATCCTAGCAGCAATATATCATCAATATAAACCAATAAACCAACAAATGAAGATGCAGAACCTCTAGTGAACAGACAATTACCATTTTCAGACTGTAAGAAATCGAAACTCAATAAATGCTTACTGAATTCAGTGTTTCACTCTCTTAATGCATATTTGAGACCATAGAGGCTCTTTTTAAGTTTGCAGACATCTCCAGAACTTCCTTTAATATAACCCTCGCTTGACCGCACAACACCAATTATATTAAGAAATGAGAATTTAAGCCATATTTACAATATTTATAACATAATTTATAATAAAACATATTGCATTTAAAACTAAATGCAACCAAAAAGAGTTTAATAAAAACAATCATCAAACTCTCCCAAAAATAAACAGTTGTTTTTCCTCAAATAATAATAAGAGAAATGGACAAAACCCTTAATTAAACCGGAATCCATGATTTAAATTGCTTCAAAATTGAAGGAGAAGAGATGCAAAGATAATATTGACAATCAAAATAAACAAGCCCTCAGAGTTTATCATGGTACAGTTATCAAAATATAAGCCCTTACAGGGATCAAAAAATGCTCACACTCGAGTGTATAGGTTTAAGGTGTATCCGTTCAAGGTCAAGATTGCACTAGAATTCTACCATAAGCTTCCAAAGTGACTTTCATCTCCACTACTTCTCGTGTGTTCTCAAACAAGAATTTAAAGACTTTCGGGTTAGAGTGAAGGCTTTTTGGAAGGGTAGGAACATTATTTGGCTAAGTGACTTCCCAACAATCCAAATTTTTGAAATACCAAACAAGTAGAACTAAACACGTTCTCTCTTGTACCTTTCATGGTTCACATACCCGATGATCAAAGAATTTACCCAATATTGCATCATTTCTTACTCTTTTTGTAAGTGAACATATTGTGAAAATATCATTTTTCTGTCATTCAACATTTTACATATCAAGCTAAGATATTTCATCTCTTTTTGTTCTTTTCACTATAAGAGTAAATCAACAGGGTTTCCCTGTTTCTATCATGAACATTAATTAAATTTTTCACAAAAATTTATCGAAGTATTTTGTAGTATAGTTTTTGTTTTTGTTTTTGTTTCTTTGTTTTGTTTTAGGTGTCGCCCCTGTTCTATCCACTTTGCCTCACCCAAAGTGTGTGGGTAGGGGTATTATGTTTTTTTTCTTGTTCTTTGTTGAGTCTGTCTAAACACTTTGCTTCGTGCAAAGTGTGTTGGTAGGTTGTGTTGAGTCGAGCATGCTTTCTGTGAACTTTTTGGGGGTGGCACATGTTTCTTCTCTGTGAAGGATTGATAATTGCTAAGAATTAAGTTAGCATGCCCACACTAAGGTAGGGATGATGAATGAGTTGAGCATGAACCTAGTGAGATTTGAGCTTAAGCTATTATGCCCACTTTACAACATTCTCTTTTTCATGTTTGTGCATTCGGAACTTAAGATTTCATGTTTGTGCTTTTATTTTGGATAAGTGGCTTAAGCAAGAAATGGTCTTTATCATTTACAGATGTATCATCGATCCTCTGATCCTTAAAATAGAATAAAAGTAAGTTCTAGAAATCCTAAGTACAAAATGTACACACATGAAAAAGAGAATGCTGTAAAGTGGGCATAATAGCTTAAGCTATTATGCCCACTAGAGAGCCTGCATCCATCCGACTCTATCTAGAGGAGTCCACATATCATAATTGATGCCCAAGTCTTCTATGGTAGCAGCACATGGGTACTTTGTGGGAGCAATATTGAGGTCTGCAATCCTCTCCCAGTTTGCCATAAACTCCGATTGAGGGAGGTAAATCCTAAACCTCATTGGATGGTTGACCCCCATGTCCTCATCAGGTTCTCTTTATTTTCAATTTTAGGGTTGGAGTCGGCTTGCCTCGATGATTTTCTTTCTCTTTGTGCCATTTTCTATGTTTAGCAAAAGGTACCTAGTAAAAGAGTTAGAAAAAATCAATCATGAGAGAGAGGCTATGAAAGCATTCTAACAAAGATAATTGTGGCTTTCACGCAAATATGCTAACATCCACAACCAATGGCTACAATTACCACAAACAAAATCCAATTCTCTCTTTGATAGGCACTCACAACCAATGTATATCATTTGAACGAGTAGCATTCATGATATTATCAACATAAGACAACGATAATCGGAGCACAATTTTCATGGACAATAGGGCCTTCAATCAAATATGACAATATCCAAAACATGAGGGCATAACTATATGTGTACCACACCAATGGTTCATCAATTATGCTGACTATCAATTTTTATGAATTTAAGAGGCTCAAGGAATAAACCTAATAAGCACAAAACATTCAATTAGAGATCAAAGAGACCATTTGAATTCAAATTGATAACATTGCTTTTGTACACAAGAATAATGCATCCCCAAATTCATTCCCAAAATTCGAAACTAAATTGAACCAAAACATTGGAGTCAAGAATAGCATATGTTTCAACAATTGAGTACATTTTTAACTTCATTTAGCACAATGGAAACCAAAACAAGACAATGGTACACAAAATCGAGGTTTACATTGTTCTTGCCCAAATTCATGAAGAACTCTAGTCCAAATCCACCAAAATTTCATTCAATTTCTCAACCCACACATTCTCATGTTAGAAATACAAAATTCATCCAAAAATACATCAATTTGAGCAATTTCCATGGATCAAACCTATATTTACAATACAAGATATGAAATTTTCCCAATTTTCAATTATTGAAGAAAAGCAAAACAAAAACCCATGATTAATTGATAATGCTCTATGAAATATGGTGGTTTGAGAAAACTTACCTTAAACATTGAAGGAAGAGGGCTGGAAATTTAGTGTGTGAGGGGAGGGGTGAGTGAAATGTTAGTGTGAGAGCGAAAAATGAATGAAAAATGAGGTTGAGAGGGGTTAAAACCCGTGAGTCAGCGGTTAAAATGTCGGGGCATGACCATGAGGTTGTATTTACATGTTGAGTTTCGCCTGTGCTTGGGGCGTGACTATAGGGGCTCGCATTTGTAGCCCGTGTTTCTCTTTGTTATGGAGCGCGACCTGAGATAGTCGCGTTTGATGCCCGCATTTCGTGCTGTTTCAAAGCACGATCATGGTAGCTCGCACATTTAAGTCGCATTTTACTCGAAGATTTTCACATCTCTGAAAGGCTTACAGCGCAACTTTTTGCTCGCGCTTCGAGCCTGCGCTCGACAGTGAAGTGAAACACGACCTAAGAAGGTCGCATTTTCAGGTCGTGTCTTCAGCATTCGTCCTTTGAATGTGTCTTTTGCCTCCAGATTTTTACACTTATGCTTCTACATTTTGCATCCTAACATCCTACATGCATTTCACTCCAAAAACACCATTCACACAAGTTAAATCCTAACAAAATAATAAAAATGCAAACAAAACTGAACTTAAGCAAAAGAAACATAATTAAAATTAAAAAGAAAGACAAAATAAAGCAAAAACCATTGGGTTGCCTCCCAACAAACGCTTAATTTAAAGTCGTGAGTTCGACGGGATATCATGTCTTCATGCATCTTGGAGGTGGAGTATGAAAACTCGGACTTTTTCTTCCGCCTTGTAGTACTTTTTGACTCATTACCCATTGACAACAAAAAGGTTTACATCCTTCTCTTTCAGTTCTATAGCACCACTGTTGAATATTCTCGAAATTTCAAAAGGGCCACTCTATTCGGTCTTGAGCTTCCCGGAAAATAATTTCAAATGTGAGTTGAATAATAGCACGGCATCTCCCGATACAAAGTTCCTTCTTCCTCAAGAGTTTGTCATGCTATAACTCGGTCCGTATTTTGTAGATTGAGGAATTCTCAAAGGTCTCAAGCCTAAACTCATCAAGTTCATTCATCCGGAAAATTCGTTCCCTTCTTGACATCTCAAAGTCAAGATTGAGCTTCTTTGTAGCCCAATAAGCCTTGTGTGTAGGCTCAATGAAAGATGGCATGATTTTCCAAAGATAATTTGATAGGGAAACATGCCCAATAGAGTTTTATAGGCACTTCGATAGGCCTAGAGTGCATCATCTAGAAGGTTAGCCCAATCATTCCCATTTGTTTTCACTACCTTTTGAAAGATTTGCTTCACTTCTCTATTGGCTAGCTCGGCTTGTCCATTGGTATATGGATGGTAGGCGATAGTCACTTTATTATTTACTCCATGTCGAGCTAGAAGATTAGCCATCCATCTATTACAAAAGTGTGACCCTCCATCACTAATCAAAGCTCTTGGGGCCCCAAATCTTGTCAAAATGTTTTTTTAGAGAAACTTGAACACAACCTTTGAGTCATTGGTTTTTGTATGAATTGCTTCAATCCACTGGGAGTCATAGTCCACTGCTAGAGAGATATAGATATTTTCTTCTGAAACCACAAAGGGGCCCATAAAATCAATCCCCCATACATCGAACAATTTTACTTCGATAATGATTGTCATCTCGTCTCTTTTTGAAATTGAGCCCATCTTCTGACATCTCTCACAATTCTTTACAAACTCCCTACAATCCTTGAACAAGAAAGGTCAATAGAAACTACTTTTGTAGAATCTTTAAGGCAGTTCGATTAGACGTGAAATGACCTCCACAAGGAAAATTTTGGCAAGCCTCTAAGATTGCACTCAATTTCTCTTCCGACACATACCTCCGGAGCATTAAACCCGCACATCTTCGGAGAAGATACAACTCCTCCCAAATATAAAATTTTAGATCATGGAACAATTTCTTCTTCTGATAACTTTCCAACTTTACTGGTATCACTCCGACAACAAGATAGTTGACAATGTTCGCAAATCATGGGACACTCAACTTTACCAACAAGATTCTTTTATCAGGGAAGCTTTCATTGACGGTCTTGTCACCTCATCTCCATCTTTTGTATGCTGAAGTCGGGACAAATGGTCCACGACCATATTCTCACATCCCTTTCTATCTCGGATCTCCACATTAAATTCTTGAAGAAGCAGAATCCATCTAATGAGTCGTGGCTTCACATCTTTCTTGGCAAAGAGATACCTCAACGCAGCGTGGTCTATATGCACAATAGTTCAGGCCCTAATGAGATAGTTCCTAAACTTATCAAAAGCATAAACCACCGCTAGGAGTTCCCTTTCAGTGGTGGTGTAGTTGACTTGAGTTGGGTTTAATGTTCTGTTTTCATAATAGATCACCCTGAAGAGTTTGTCCCTCTTTTGACCCAGAGCGGCTCCGATTGCTACCTCACTGGCATCACACATAACTTCAAATGGCTGACACCAATCCGGTGTGATGAGGATAAGGGTTGTGACTAATGCTTTCTTCAAGGTCTCGAAAGCCTGCAAGCAGTCAACATCAAAGTTAAATTCAACAGATAAGTCAAGGAGATAGCATAAAGGTTCAGAAACTTTAGAAAAATCTTTGATAAAATGCATATAGATCACATAGAGCCTTATCCACATGGTGCTCTCCAATAGTAGCTGAAATGTTGAAGCTACTTGGGTCTTTTCTTTTTGCGGGTAGTTTTCATTGAAGTAATGCACTACAATTTTCAGCCAAGTTGACCACCTCAAAGTCTCCCAGCCGCCTTTTCTTCGAAATCACATCCTTCAAGAATTTTTCATAGTTTGGCATTTGTGGAAGTGCCTCTACAAGAGATATGTTGATTTGGACTTTTCTGGATATATCAAGGAACTTTGAGAATTGCTCATCATTCTTCACCTTTTGCAGTCTTTGTGGATACGGCACAATCACTCTTGGCTCTTTTAGTTTTTCTCATTGTTGGTATCACCATTTCTTTGCTACTCACTTCTTCTTGTTGATCTTTTTTCTTTAGTTCAACTTCTAAGTCCTCTTGACTTTTTCCTTCTTCTTTTAACTCTTATCCTTCTCGATTATCTCCTTCAGTCAGCCTCGTGAGGCCCTTCTAGGCAGTACCACTTCTCAAGGTAATGGCCTTGCATTGATCTTTTGGGTTGATGGTTGTGTTGCTTGGCAATTTGCCTTATTGGTGTTGGTTTCCCAATATTATTGTAAGTTGGCTTATCTGCTTCTCCAACATATTTACTTGAGTGCCAATAGCCTCAATATTGTTCTCCAACTTCCCCACACGAGCTTGTTAATCACTTATGTATTTTTCAGTCTTTCACATGAATGCCATTAGTAGATCATCCATTTTAGGTTTCTTTTCTTCATCAATCACACCATTGGTAACCGAAAAATCGGGAGGTGGTTGAATGGCATTGTTTGTATTTCCATGAGACAAGTTAGGATGTTGTGCCCTGTTTTGGAAATTTTGGTTGCCACCATATTGACCTCCGAATTATGGCTTGTACTCTTCGTTATACGGCCTTTGTTGATTTCCAAAGCCCTCTTGATTCACATAATTCACTTCCTCACACGAGCTTTGGGAAGGTTCGGGCTTTGGAGCTGTAAAGGCCTCAATCTTCAAATTTAGAGTCGACATTTGGGCCGCCAATAGTGCCATTGCATCCGAGATAGAGATAGAGACTACTTTCTTCATTATCTACACATTCTCTCTTGCAGCTGGCCATTGAAATGAATTAAGGCCATTTCCTTAATGATCCTCATGGCTTCTTTAGGGCCTTTTGCTAACAATGAGCCTCTTGCTGCAGCATCTAAGAGTTTTCTCACCTCAGGGCGGTACCTGGCATCAAAGAGATATACTTGGTGATCTTTTCCGAATTCATGCCCGGGACACTTTCTCAACATCTCTCTTAGCCGTTCCCAAGCTTCGTACATGCTCTCTTCATTCCATTGCTTAAATTGTGTAATCTTCCCTTTGAGTTTGAGAGTTTTCTTGGGTGGGAAAATGTACTTGTGGAGAAACTTTGCCACCAATTCGTTCCAAGTGGCAATGGATCCTGAAGTTTGGCTTAACCACCAAGTCTGCGCCTTGTCTCCCAACTTGTGTGTGTCAACCGTGTACCGAAGCTCAAAATTATTATTTGCTTTCATTTTTTTCTTCAATTTTAATTTCTTTAGGTTTAACATTAGTTTAAAATTTTATTTAGGGTTTATTCCACCCAATTCGAGTTTATTATTATTTTTTAATATTTAGTTTTTTTCATTTTTTATTTAATGTAATTGAGTTTTTGGGTTGATTATTCCAAACTTAATATATATACTTTTTTAAAATTTCAATTTTTAGTAATAAATATTAAATATGATTAATTATAATATAACAAATTTTATTTTTTTCAAAAAGTAATATTGGCAATATATAATTTCAATGTTGGCACACGATTGACACAAAATTAGCAATAGAGGATGTCAATCTACTCAAACCATGCCTCTTTTTTCTCACTCACGCGCACAATATCTATTATCTATTATCTATTATATATATTAAAACAAAGTAGTTTGCATGAATTTTTCCTCCCAAATGCTTAAATTCCCGCCCAAAAACATCCCATCACATGCGATATTCATTTTTAATTATTTTATTAAATTTGTCCTAAAGTAATTATATCGGGAACCATTTCAGCGCTAAGAGTTGGAAAAGTAACAGTCAAATGTATCACCTAATTGTCTAATCTATCTTGATAGGCTTAAATCAAATTCAAAAAAAATTTTTTGGAGCCAATTTTTCATTTTAAGGTCGATATACACACCATTTATCTGGCAGTTCATTTGCAACAGTTTGGTGAGTGATCATATCTATGTATATATATGTGATTTATTCTTTAAATACAATCTTTACCTATCTAAATATACATGAGATTGAATGAATGTTGCTCTTCAATTCTGCAGATTTGCAATACACAGTTGTTGTCTATGGTTTTGTGTCTGCTGCTGCTGGTTGGTTTGGTGCGAGCTTATGGCCTCCATCCAACTGGAAACATGAGGAAAATATGTAGTTATGATGGCATGTCAAGGTAATATTTTTACTCAAATCTGAAAATAATTAAATATTCTAAAAATATTATAGAAATAAAATAAAAATAAAAAATACATTACAAACTTTAGGGGGTCATATAGCTTGGTGTTGAAGCTTTTCTCAACCTCTAGATTCAGCAAGAAAATTATTATTTTTAAGAGTTTTTGTAAAATGCTTTGAGAAATGAAAACCATTTTCAAATTTGGTGACTTGATGATACCTTAAAACATGAAAATAATTTTTCAAATTTAAAGACTTAATATATTTTCCAAGCAGATTAGGGAGGAAAGATGCTTGATCTGCTCATTTCAATTTTAAAAATCTTCAAAGATTTTTAAAATTTTGGAGAAGTCACCGTTTAATCGATGGTATGGGCAAAAAATGTGTGGACGAGAAGAAACAATGAGGCGGCCAAAAGAGTGTTCTAGAACAATGGAGATAGTTAAATCCTATAATATCATCTTCACTTATTTTATTGTAATTGTTATTCTATGTTTTTTTTTTTTTTTTTTTTGGTTTGGGCTCCCGTGTTGCTCTGTAATGTAATAAAAGCCGACCTATATTACATAATTCAATTGCGATGCGCTTCTATTCGTTGTATTTACTTATTGGGTTTCTGTAAATTCGGTCAATCCCTACCAACGATCTTTTGCTTATTTCAATTCTATAAGAATTATTTATTTCATTTTTGATAATATTTTTTCTTAAACATATTTTTGCTAATATTTAATACCACATTTCTTTATTTTCACTACAGTGAAACATTTTGTTTTGAGCATGTGTAATAGCACAATACTACATTAGCAATAATACGTGATTCAAACTATTAAATTTATTGTGAAATTGAATTTTATACATACAATTGAAATTTTGCTAAATTGTACTGTCTATTTTTTGCTCATGTTTATCATTTCTTTAAACGTTTTTGTATAATATAATTTATTTAAATAATAGATATAGTAAAAATTAATTTGTTATTCCCTCTAAAAAGGTTGAATTGATCATTTGTATATTTAAAAAATGTTAAATAATATTTTCATTTATTTATATATTTAATGTATATACATATAGTGTGTGAGGCAGTATTAAATTTTAAAAATTTATTGGTGAATTAATATTCTAAAAATTTTACCAACCATACACAGTATTTAAGTTTTCTAAATTAATTACCAATATTAAGAAATTAATTTCTTTAGTAGTCTTATAAATACTTATGATTTCTAACATATTTTATCAATATAACAAAAATGCAATTGTCATACTTATAGTTTTGGTGTTTCTCATTATTTAGAATCTTTTATAATACAAATAAAAATAAATCTTATTAGAAAAATAAAATTATCACTACATTTTCAAATATGTAGTGTGAGTTTAATTATGGATCAAATAAATTATCTTATAATTTTTCGTCAGACCGTCGCGCAACGCCCGGGTGGAACACTATTTAAGTTATAAGCAGCAACTTTCTATGAACAAGTCATTATAACATACGCATTTGTAGATGAGATTATTGGTAGGTACAACTAATAAATTTATTTTCATGATTGGGAAGCAGATATGTGATGAACCGTTAAAATATGTCGCCCTATTTTAAACTCAGAAGTTTTCACGTGATAAAGTCGGTGCATATTCGTCATTTACATTAATAATAAAAGTCTCCATCTTATCCATATGTACTCATACAGAAATACAGACACACTACTATATTTTAAGAATTTAAGTAGTCATATGACAATTTTTTTATAATTAATTCCTCCATCTTAGATGTCTCAAAATTATAGTCTTACTTCTTAATTGGCATTGTATTAATTAATATTTTTTACAAATATAAGTATATTTAATGCTTTTTAAATGCGTTTTTGGCAGACGGCAACTAGCTGTTTAGAATTTCTTTTCTCAGCAAGCCTTTAAAACAATTTAGTTGTTATCTCAATTTCACATTTTCTCATTATGAATTGTTTAAAATAAGGGTGAGTGTTGTAATTTCTGTGTCTGGGCCCATCTTTTTTTTATCTTTTCTTAATAACTGTCTAGGGTTTTTTTTTCCTTAATCTCAATTTACTTTTTGGAATGTGAGTAAGAATTAACAGGGCATATTTGGTCCTTAAGTTGTTTTAATTTACTAATTTTTCAATTTGAGAAACTTATTTTTTTATAGGGCAGACTTGGGTGAGACCATCTCATACATGAGACGGGTCAATACTCACATGCGGGGATCATTATTTATGGGTGAAGTATCATTAACTCACACGTGAGTATCATTATTTATGGGTGAAGTATCATTAACTCATATATATTGATAAGAGAGAGAGGGTCCACCCCCACAAAAAAAAAAACAAAAGCATTCCTCTTCTCCCTGCGCCTTCCTTCTCTCCATTCTATCGTCTTCTTGCACAACCTACCTCGAACGTCACTTGGCCAAAGCAGACACCAACTAGCCGCCAGGAACCAGAAACGACAACACCCTCCCAATCTTCTTCTCCGTTGTCAGCGACAGAGGCAGAAATTTGGCTTGTGGTGGCTAGATCTGGATCTGTCACTGACGGCCCAGCTCCGCCTGATCCCCGTCTAGGGGGCCTGACCGTGGAACTAACCGACATCACCCTTTCCGGCCAAGCTAGGAGCCGCCTAACCCGATTTCTACACCAATATAACCACGCGTTGCTCCAACTAGAAATAGTGTGTGGTGTTCTCTCTGTATCAAGATTCAAGAATGATGACACCTCAAACCAGCATCCTCCTCACATTTTTTTCATCTCTCTTCATTCTCTCTCTCCAAACGTCTCTTGCTAATAACCCTTCCTGCCCACCTTCTTCCTGCGGCATCATTCGCAATATTACACACCCTTTCCGCCTCAAGGATGACCCCAATCACTGCGGAGATCCCAGAGCTGAATTAGCCTGCGAAAACAACGTCACCACCATCTACCTCAACTCTCAAAAATACTATGTCAAAGAAATCAACTACTACAGCGCGCGCAACTCCACCATGAGGCTGATTGATGCTTGCATAAGCAAAACCAACCCCACCTGTCCTGCTGCATATCACGATTTTAACTTCGTCTTTGGGGTTCCTTATGTTAATGTCTATCTTTTTTATACAGATACCCCCTCTGTATATTTTATGAGCTGCCCAGATCCGTTGAAGAATTCTTCCCTCTTCATAGAGAATACTAATTGTTCCTCGATCCCAAATTCATCCCATTTCCATTCCAGATACAGTAATTATATTAAGGTCGGCCGCATGAACGCCGCAGATGTACCGGAAACGTGCCAATTAGACTTTACAGTGAAGACATCGTGGAGATTTAAAGATGTGAACAACGCATCACTTTCAGAAATCCACCATGCCCTCTTGTACGGATTTGATCTCAGCTTCTGCGGAGATTACTGCAAAGTTATCTCAATACACACAATGTGGGGTAAGAATGCAAGTTGCGTACTAATTTGTGAAAATCACATTTGATGCCTATATTTCCGCCTTTTTGTTTTTCAATAACCAGTAATTTTTAATTTTTTACAAATGTAACGTTTGATCAACTTTAGTGTCCGAAAATTTTATGTAATTGTTTGTGTATTATATATGATTTATTGATTGGATGATTTTTTTTTACGTGGACCGGGAAATAGAACTATTGAAATTCAATTAATTACATATGGTTCTCAAGCCATAAAAATTGATAAAATGTTAGATTGTAATTTTTTCAAAAAAGTAGGTACTTTTTTATTAATTTTGAAAAGTGAATTATTTTTGAAAAAGAGTCCAAAATGTTGGTATCAAAATGTAATTTACGTAATGTTTTCATTATAGTGTAGATTGAATTATATTATCTTATCTATTTAAATTAAGTTCTTAATTAGCATTTTATCACAATTATGATTTATGTTTTCTGGTTTCCTAAGTTAATTTTTAGTATAATATAAATTAATATTTTATCATTTTTTATGAATCGGTGCAATTCGTTATTGCAGCAATAATCAATACGTGTGTACTTTGTTAGGTGTTCTCTATTATCATGAAGTATACTGCCATAGTAGCACAATCAAAGTAAAAAAAAAAAAAAGGGCACTTCCCGGATCCTTTATTCATGTGCATTAGAGCGTTTACTTTGGATAATATATAGATTACAGAGTTTAATCTTAATATGTATATGAAATCATGCTTGTGGTATATTAAACATAGAATTCCTTTATTTTTACTTTGTTTTTTAATCTTGCTGATACTGTTTTTGGTATTCTGGAAAATGCAGGTAGATTTCACTACATTGAAGACACAATACTTCCAAGTAAGGATTTTCACACTCCTAATTGTCTATTCAATATTCATTTTTTGTCTTTTTAGATTCCAATCCTCACTGTGTGTTTATCATCTTCATCATCTGTATATGCAGGGCCAGTTTTGATTATTATTGGACTAGTAGGTACGAACTTAATCTATGTTTAACCAATTAAATATTCGACAGTTTTGTTTTCTTTATCGTATTTTTATGATATCAAGACAGAGAATTCAACTTTTGATGAACAAATTGGAATCATTAATTTCTTTCTTTTTACTTTTTCTCCTAATATTTTTGTTTGAATTTAGTTGATTATTTGAAAGATTCTATTAGATGTGACTCAATTGTTGCTCAACATAATTTGTGGTCTCGTCTTCTCTAAAATATTTGATGTGGATTTTTTTATCTGAAAAATGTGATTTTTTATCTATCTCATTGGCCTAAAATGGAAACTTTTTTACTGGTTCATAATTACTGGAGATTTCACCAAAAACCAGTTTATCTTCTTTCATTTTGTATTTTGATCTCATAATCTCATTTATTTCAAAACTAAATTGCATTCGAAGGTCTCTTATTTTAGGACGATGAAATTGCTTATTATTGCTTCGTATCTTGTGATTTTTCTAGTCATATTTACAATTGTAAAAGTGGTCCCATAGAGCATGGGACCAATAATATTGCATATTTGAGTGTTATGGGACCAATATCGCATATTTGAGTCTTATGAGACCAATATTGTATATAAATTTTGATTTGGGACCACAATTACAAGTATTGAGATCATTTTTACAGCAAGACATGTCCTATGGGATCACTTTTACAATTTTCTCTAATTAAATTGCTTGGATTCTAATTTTTTAAAAAACATTTCAGCTCTTTTAAGTGCAGGGATAATCCCTCCTGTGATGGCCATCATTGGATTCGCCATTGTAATAACACTCGCATTACAAATTGCCTTATACTGTAAGAATTATCTTCGTTTAATTTGTTTTTTCTTTTTGAGTTGGGAGAAAGAGGAGTGGTGGGTATCATATCTTCTTTCTACACATAGATCTTCACCACTTGGGTGTTTCCATTTGTATTTCTTCTTTACACTTGTTTCTTGCATTTTCCTTTTTTCTTATCATTTGTTCAATGTGTTTGCAGATCACAGAATAGTTAACCTAACCAATGGTACGCTCTTAACTTATGTTGTAGTTACTATTTCAAATTCTCAAGTGATCTAATATAAATTGAAGGGTTAACTAGGGTTAAATTAATAGTCCCCTTAACTAGTATCAGGGGCTCACATTACCCCCCCTCTCCGACTATTTGGATCGTATAACTTCCTTCACTATTGTCAAGGGCTCACATTGCTCACTCTCCAACTCTTTGGGTGATGAATTCACCTCCACCATGGGTGTAAAGAGTTTTTAGTTGAAAACCTAACAATTTCTTAACTTGGCATAGAAGGATAGGAAATATAGTGTAGACATGATTTTTGAGACTCATAGAAAAACACCAATTAATTGAATTTTGAAAAATGAACCAAATATATGACATTGAGTTCTTGATTTTGTATCAATGGGAAGATTTTCAATATTTTCTTGTTAGAATTCCGAATTTATTTCTCAACTAATAACAATAACTGAAACCGGAAAAATCATTAATCGAGAATGACTCTTCCTTAAAAATAATATCTCTAACCTTATTTCTCCCTCAAACTCAATATCCTTATAAAATACTACATTTCCCATCTAGAAGATTATTTTTCTTTAGGGATCATAAAATTTGAAAGCCCTCAATTTTTAAAAGAATAACAAATACAATGCTAACAATTTTGCAGTAATTATTTTTTTTTTAATTTTGTTACCGAATAAGGCTTAGCTCTAATTTGATATCTCTTTTATGCATGTGCTTCAGGCACTTTCGCCTATTTTAAAGGTAAAAAAATATTATAGCAACTTCTTTAGTTGGTATTCTACTAAGAATATAACCTAAAATTTCAATGATTTTCCCTAGAGTAATTTTGGTAAAGATGAATGACTATTATTCACACTCCAAACAATATCTTTTAGAGTTAAATTTCATCTCTCTGAAACACCATTCAAGCTAGGTGTGCCCGACAAGTTATGGTGTGGGATGATTCTACATATTCTTCTAGTAATAGAATAAAATGACCTAGATGTTATTCTCCCGAACAATCTGATCTATGGTAATGCTCACCACAATAGTTTGTTCGAGAAACTTTAATTCTTTTAATTTGTTGAGTTGATTCTGAACTTCAAACTTAGAAATTCTGAACAAGTTCAGTGCCTCATATTTTTTTCATGAACTAGATTTAGATACCGAAATCGTGAGTAATCATCCATAAATGATACAAAATAAAGTTGGTCATTCCAAGAAATCATGTGAATGACCATTCAATCATAAGACATTTGTAGTTTTGTTGGCACCTAATCTGAAAAATCAAGTGTATATATCTTCGTTTTTGATATATGAACAAACACTTACACTATAAATCAGTTACCTTTCATTGTTACATTTTCTTTTAATACCTTTAGATTTAACATGCAAGGTTTCATTATATGAAGCAATAATATTGATTATCATAGGCATTGGATGAACCTATTAATACCAACCTATTGAAATTTAAAGAAAAGTTGGACCGACAATTTCGAAATGAACAAGAAAAATCATATTTGTCTACAAAAGGAAATAAAGAGTCTTTCAAATACAAAAAGAAAGTAGTTTCTTAATAATAATAATAATAATAATAATAATAATAATAATAATAATAATCTCTATTACCTCCACTTCAACCAAATTGCCATCTCCTACATAGACATGTCTTTGACCAGCTATCAATGGCTCAAAAAACTCAGCATTGAAACATTTATACGAGTGGTAGCACCAAAATCTAACAACCAAGTGTTACTACGTACTGAAGCTAAATTTACTTCAAAATAGACCAAAGTAAGAAATGCATCTTTCTTTATGCGTGAAACGCGGTATTTGGCACAAACCTTCTTTTTGTGTCTAGGTATCTAACAAAGAAAATAGTCATTTGAATTTCCATTTTTCTATTTATTTTGTGATAGATCTTTATCTTTAACAACTTTATCAACCTCCTTATTCTTTTATCATTATCTTTGAAAGTACTAGGCAGTTTAGCAATATCAGTCCTTTCTTGCTTCAATCTTTCTTCCTTTTGCACATAGTATGAAATAAGCTCTTTAAGAGTCCTTAATGAATTGTATATAAAAAATGAAAAAGTGACAAACCTAAAAGTCCCGGATATCACAAGATGATAACTCAGGGGACCAGAGTCTCATCAAAACCCATATGGAAAACCCATAGTAAGAAAGCCCATATGGGAAAAAGAGTACTCCTCTAGGTAAAACGAAAAAAATGAGGAGAACAAAAATCTTGTAAAACAGCATTAGTAACCAAAGTCCAAAAACCAATAAAAGCTAGAGAAGACGCTAAAATATCAGCAACTCGATTCTCCTCTCTATATATATGAGAAACACAAAAATGAATTTAACCAATAAACTCAATAATCCCACGCCAACGAGTTTTGATCTTCAAAGGAACTTGTAAACTTCAAGAGGAAATAAGATTCACCACATAAACAGAATCTGCTTCCAGCCAAATAAAGTCCAGAGACAGTCTTCGAGCCCATTCCAAAGTAGTAAGAATAACTAGCAACTTAGCAATAAAGGTAAATCCTACACTTTCCTTTGTGTGAAAGCAATGCATCACCAACCCGTCGTGCAAATGAAACACTCCACCTGTCGCCATAATACCCAGAGCTCCCTGAGCCGAACTATCCGTATTAATCTTGTTCCATCCACTCGGCGGAGGCCTCCAAACTACCGAAATGATAGTCCTCGGTGGTAAAGATTGTGGATCTATCTTAAGTGCTTTCAAGGTATAACAGCCCGGTCCCAAGAGGTAAATTAACGAATGGGGACGGGGTGTTAATTAAAGGATTAATACAAGAATAGAAGATTAACAAGGAAGGTTTAGAATAAAGACATACTTTTGAAAGATAGGCGATGATACTTAGGTTTACTTGATTAAGAAGGAAACATACTTAGCGAAATGAAAAGACTAACTAATCAGATACCAACAAGCATAGACTCATTCAAATGTCAAAGCGAATAAACAGATATCATTGTGCACAAATCTCTTCATAAGTGAAATGAACATATACTCGAGAAGCAGAAATAGAACTGAATATGCATCACTTATATATATTGATAATCATGTATGGGGAATATTTGTAGAATCTCGATAAACATAATATAACTTTAGGAATTATAAAGAGTATATCAGAGTAGCACAAACATAATGGGATTTCGAAAGAAACTTATATTATAGCAAAACAATATTGGCAGTCAACCCACATCTACAACCACTAACATTCTCAGCATCTCAACCTGAAAATATTTAAAAAGATGGGCGCGTGAGCACTAATGTACTCAGTGGGTTTTAATAAAAACACTTTAATAAACTTCAAGATATCTAATAATCAACTTTCGGTATATGGAGAGCAAAATGCAAAAGCCCTCTCCATATCCGTAAAACCTTTTCTTTTCTTTTGAGCCTATCCTGACTCAAACCTGATGTCAACTACACCCTTATGCATGCCTTAGGATACAAGAGGGGTTATCTCGAATATGCTTACAAGTTTGCGAGGGATAACCCAACAGTGACTCACTTAACAATCAAAGATCAAAGTCCTCTAAGCTCAATTCCAGCTTAAAACTATGTTTCTTTCTTCCTTAACATTGATAGCAAGACCAAACCTAGAGTAACGTCTAGGGGCTAAATCTTTACTTTAACATAATCTCGGCCTATAAGGGATTTATCTTTAACCCTAGAAGATAGTTCTTTACCTATATGAATCTTAACAAAATAGCAACATTCAAATATGAAGAAAATGAACATATATAAACACGAATTGCAACTAAAGAAAATTCTAATATCTCATGCTAAACAAAATCAATACTTAACAATTCTAGCATTTCTAAACATGCTCGAGAGCTCAATTAACACATAATATCTTCTTTTCCTTCCTTCCTTGTACAGAGATAAATCAGGCAGAGCAAAATATTTTATTGGATATCTCATTTGCCCTAACATGCTTCTAGAGCTTATTAGCTCAAACTTTTAGATGAGTATAGATTTACCCACCTCGATCACTACGCAGAAAATGAAACAATGAGCTAATGATCCTTCTCCGAATTCCCACAAGGCTCACTTCCTTCTACCAAAGTTGAATCATTGACTTAGCAGCCTCCTTCAAAGATTTCTATCTACTAACATGAAATTAAACAATATCTAACTTATATACCCTTAACTAGGACTTGAACATAGATTTCATGACTTTAGAACCTTTAGAAAATATGAGGGTTTGAAAGACTCAATGTTTAGAACACAAATGGAGACAAAACATAGCAGCAGAAGCCTTGCACGTGTCGTGCAAGCATAGCACTGGCCATGCTAATTAATGGGGTGAGAAATAAAACGTCCAAACTTCCGACACAGGCCGTGCAAGCCTTGTACGGTCTGTGCAGTCCATTCAGAAATCTCTCCCGAGAGTCTTGCACGGGCCGTGCAGAAAGGATCCCTTCCTGTATGGTTCGTGCACTCCCATGAACTTTGAAATTCTTCGATCCATATTTTGGTCGAGGTGTTACTCGGTCGCCTCTCCCTTTCCTCAATGTTATAAACTTAAAAACAAGGCTTAATACTTCCAAAAATATAGAAACAAAGATGCTTTAATCTTGAAAAGAAATCAACATTATAACAGAATAAACACGACAATCCTCCTTAAACACTTAGAAATAACGACGAAATCTTGAATATTAACTTGAACGGAACTTTAACGAAGTAAATAAGACTAACTACGAGAAATAATGACGAGAACATAATAACGAGAATAAAATGAGCGATATAACGGAAATGCTATTAACGTCGGAATTAATAAGAATCGAAATACTAACTCAAGATAGAAAATAAACAAATAATAAAAAAGAACGGAAATAAAATGCAGAAATTAAAAGACATAAATGAAATGGATTCGAGTCTGGCGAACAAGAATGAACGGAGTTAGGTGCGTCGAAGAAAGGTAGCTAGTTCGGCATCTCATCGAGTCGCAACGGTGGCAGAGCCGCCTGCTATGAGCCAACAACACCTCTAACACCTTCCCTCACCATATCCCTCCCACGCCACTCTGCTTGTCGTCTCAGAGGAACACTCACGAAGAACGTCCCTCCCTTCAACAAAACTTCGACTTTCTCTCAATCTCTCAAGCTCTCAACTCTCCAAAAGTTTGGAATGAAGTGAATGGTGCAAAATGAATGGAGGGGGGGGGGGGGGGCTTCTATTTATAGATGGGGCCTTGGCTTCCTTGAGAAGCCACTCTAATGCAGGAACACTGCAAAAGTTATTCCGGGTTTGGTTAAAATCTATTTTATTCGATGTCAAGGTTCAAATGACCTTAGACATGAAATCTGAAAATATCAGGAGTGTTATTGGCTCGAATACTAGTGAACCAATCTGACTCAGGATGAAGATGCGATCATCAGAAAAAAAAAAGTTAAGGTTCTTTTTTCAGAATTAGTTTTTACTATTCACTCATACTAACAGATTTTTCTCACAAGCGTTCAATTGACCTCATAATGGAAATCCATAAATGCGAATGAATTCCTTGAGTGATTTCCCATAAGAGGGGCCTGATAAAATAAGACTCGGATTAATGGGGAGGATTTCATAAATTTCTCAAAATACGAACGCACGTAAAAGTTACTATTCATTTACCCTTAAATACATTTTTCATCACCGGAAACTCAAATGACTTCAGAATAAAATTTCGAAAATACCGGCACACTCCTTGAGTTAAAACCTTTTTAACAAAACCAAAATCGGTCAAAACAGAATTAAGAACAAAATTTTCGAAAAGACGATTTCACAAAAACTGACCCCTAAAGTCTGACATCTGACTCCAGTTAAACCTTATTTAAATTTCTTTCTTAACCATTTAAATTTCTTTCTAATCATTATCCAAAAATCTAGGGTGTTACACAAGGTGAACAAATCATTGATATTGTTTCTCATAAACCCACGGTTCAAACCCATATTGATTGACTTTATATTTGATTAAAACTATACCAAAAGTGTACGGTGTAATTATAGTAAATATGGCGAGCAAGAGTATCGTATCCATAGAGACTAATTAGACCTAATTATGTATACTACAACATCAGACCACTATCGTTATTTAGATGCTAAGAAAATGGAAAGATAATTAACTAATCTAAACTAAAGAAATCAATAAATAAACGGGAAAAATAAATGGAGAAAGAGACAAGAAGCTAGAGGTACTTTTGGGATAGATTTATTCGAGTACTTATCATTAATGATCCTATTAAATACCTATTTATGGTGTCAAATTTCACTAGGTCAATCTCTAATGCATCCTACGCTCTCTCGAGAAACTTAAGTTGTAGGGTACTTCCTAGGTTCGTCATCTCCGACCGAATCCTACACATGTACTTACCAAAAACTCCAAATATTCAAGCCCTCACACTAAGCTTCAATTCTCTCAAATTTATCGGCATAGGTGTCTCGTGTCTAGGGTTCATCTAGTGGGACTCATCTCTCGATTTTTGAATCAATAAATAAAATTTTGTAAATTAGTGATTAATTAATCAACACAAATACATAGCATAAGCACAAAAAAATGAAATAGGGCTATAAACAATCCATAGAAAAATAAATACATAAATATCCAAATATTTCTTAATCCAAAAATACAAGATAATCTAAACTAACATCAATACAAATGCAAGGATTAAATTATCTTAAAGAAAATCAAAGACAAAAACAAGAATTAAAACTTGATAGAACGCGGAAGTTGAGCTTGCTCCTGCTTGTCTCCTCTTTGCTCCGTCTTCAACCCATAACTCCTTATTCACCCTAGCTAGGTAGAAATCCTAGCTAGGGTGTGGGTTGATGGATGAGGTTTGAAGGGTGAGAGGAGAGAAAGGGGTTTTGGTGTTGAGAGGATATTTGGGTGTGGAGGAAATATGTTGTGTGTTGTGTGGTAAATGGAGAGAAAATACAAAATAAGAAAAAGAAGAAGACGCGCTATGTCTGAAAATCAGGGCTGGGAGCGCGACACGGGCTCAGTCGCGCCCGGGATAAATAAAAACATGTCTCCGCTTCGAACAGAGCGGTTGCGCCAGCGTTTCTGCACTTACACCTTTCACGGTTTTGCTCTGTTCTCCCTTGTTTCTTGTCCGATTGAGGCGATTCAACTTGCAGTGCGTTCCTCATTTGATTTTCTATCTTGTCATGACTTTGGATCACTCAAAAATGCATTGATTAATTCTCCATTTCCTGTGTAACTCAAACAACAAACAAAACTTTCAAATCGGGAGGTTAAAACTGCAATTTGGGTTAAAGCACATGCACAACTCTTCAATTCACTTCATTTCAACCTCGAAATATTGTGCAAAAATACCACTTATCACATATATTGAAACTCCTGCAAAGCAACACGAACCATGTTGATCAAGGTTAATACTGTGGGCTTCAAATCCTCAAAGATGGCTTTATTTCGAAATATCCACAAACCCCAAACAACCGTGACAATTGCAGGCTTCCAAAGATTTAAATTTGAGAAATAAAGAAGCAATTCATAAAACGCACGAATGCTTCATGAAAGGAGACGTCCTGAATTGCATCAATTCAGAAAATATCAAAAACCCAACTCCAAGCCTCCGCGGCTAATGAACAACTCAAAAAAAGGTGACATTTCTTCTTTTGACAATCATAACTGATTTTAAACTTGCTGAATTATGGACGAATTGATGCTTGCACTAAATTCACGAGTAAGCCTAGAAACCTTGAGCTTTAGTGCACTTTGAGACACCCACATGATTTATTCCTTTATGTTTCCCTAACTCTTATTCTTTAGTAGATCAAGTTAGCTAGAAGTGTACTTGTCTCCCTTATCATTTTTTCAAAAACTCTTTTGAATTTCTACAAGGTACTCTCAATCAATAGTAATTTCCTCACATGTAGTGCCTCAAAAATTTTATGGAATGCCATGCTTAATGATCTCAATTGTCAGAGTTCCACTTTTCATCTGCAGAACTTGCATCCTTTAGAGAAGTGGGTTTCTCAACTCTTAGTGGTAATCTTAATCCATGCAACCCAAAATGATCATAATATTTTCTTTTCAATCATTGAAGTTTGACCCACTCAGTATAAAAAAAAATTTGTAGGATATATACGATTAATGTTTATGTGTTGTAGGCAGATATTTATTTTTATGTATAGGTGAATAATTAAGGCTACCTCTAAGTTATAATTTAGCAAATTTTAATTTTCCTAGCTATATATATACATATATATATATATATTCTTAATTTTGTCTGTTACGTTTATCAATTGATTCTTGTTTGAGTGAAACTATTGTCACTTATAATGCTCAGGTGACAAATTTAATGCATGCATATGAGACTCATACAATCACAATGTACTGATCATTCAATTTAATTTATCTGAGGCATTTTCTTGGCAGTTCGGATCATTCAATTTTTATTTTATTAAAAGTGAAATATATATAAGATCGAGATACAAACTTTGTAAGGTTGTGATTTCTTTAAATTATATATGCAGTCAATTCAAGGTTGTCTCAGCATGTTATTGTCCCCTTGGATAATAAATGACCTTTATTCAATCTTTGAATGTTGTAAAAAATTGTAGTAGACCTAATATATATATAGCCGAACAAATAACAAATAACTAAAATAACCTTATGCTCATAATCAATATCATATTCAAATAGATTAATATCAAGTACGTATGTGTACGATAATATTAATTTGTAAGCAATCTTGTCAAACAATAATTTTCCTATGTGCCCCCATATTGTTTGCATGGACAAACTTATAATTATCACGCATTTATCACTACAGGTGTTTATGTATGCTGACCATATAATAACTTTCATGTGGCTTGATTAATACTTGATTACATACCCTTGCCCTTTAGCGCCTTACGTCATGCAAAAACAATTAATTAATCCTTAAATTCTATATATATGTCCTCTTCAAGTAAATTAATGGTGAAGTTCAGTTTAACATTCACCATTTTGTTTATCCCTTTCAAGATATATCAGGTTTCTTAGCCAAACACTGGCTACTCTGCTATCACAAATTCACAATAAATAACTGATTTTTGCATCTGGCAAAATGAAAACTCTGATGAAGAAGATCTGCAACCAAATACTTCTATAACACTTTTAGTCAAAGAAATGTATTAAGCTTCAATTACAGACAAAACTAGTGTAGAGTGCAATGTTGTCTTCTATCTAATAGCACAATCAAACAATGGGGAAATCAGAGTAATACTAGGATTTTTGAGTAATTCTAGGACTCAATGGGAAAATAAGAACCGTACAATCATAAAAATATTCAAAAACAACTAAATGGTGTGCCCTTCTTTTGTAACTGAAGAGTTCTTGGTTCGATCACCCACAACTAAGAAGAAAGTTTAAGGAATTTATCTTTATCCTTTTCTTTTTCCATCTCATTTCAGCTACCATCTCAATCCTCCTCTTGATTGGTGCACCAAGGTTCATCATTTTCCCTTTCGTGGTGGGGTTTTTGATTTACAAATTTCGAAGCAGACGGTTGTCCTTCTTTGAGGGAATAGAATGCTTCCTACAAAGTGAGAACAAACTCACACTAATCAGATACTCCTATTCAGATGTAAAGAAGATGACAAGAGGTTTTCATGATAAGCTAGGTGAAGGTGGATATGGTTCTGTTTACAAAGGGAAGCTCCGAAGTGGCCATGATGTGGCTGTAAAACTTCTCGGAAAATCCGGAGCAAATGGCCAAGACTTTATCAATGAAATTGCAACTATTGGAAGGATCCATCATATCAATGTTGTCAAACTACTTGGATATTGTGCAGAAGGCTCCAAGCGTGCCCTTGTCTTTGATTTCATGCCCAATGGTTCTCTTGAAAAATATATTTTCAATAAAGAAAAAATGAATTCCTTGAATTTGGATAAAAAATTTGAGATTGCAGTTGGAGTTGCTCGAGGGATTGAGTATTTACATCGAGGATGTGACGTCCAGATTTTGCATTTTGACATCAAGCCGCATAATATACTTCTCGATGATAAGTTCATTCCAAAAATATCTGATTTTGGACTGGCAAAAATTTTCTCCACAGACAAGAATACGGTGACCATGACTGCTGTTAGAGGAACCATAGGCTATGTTGCTCCTGAACTAATAAACAGAAGTATCGGTGCAATTTCTTACAAGGCTGATGTTTATAGTTTCGGAATGTTGCTGATGGAGATAGTGAGCTTAAAGAGAGACATGAGAGAAAATAATGGTGATTCGACTCAGTATTTTCCAAATTGGATATATGACTACATTAACCAAGACAAGGAATTCGACATTGGAAAAGCTAATGAAATTGATGGTAATTATGAGAATGATAGTGCGAGGAAACTTGCTCGAAAGATGACAATTGTTGCATTGTGGTGTATACAAATGAGTCCAAATGATCGTCCAACAATGAATAAAGTGCTAGAAATGTTGGAAGCTGATGTTGAAAGTTTGCATCTTCCTGAGTATCCATCTCAGTCAACCCAAATTGTAGTAAATATGGATCAAAGTGGACTTACTTGTTCGACTGATTCTGCATCCTTGTTATGTCAATCTGATGGTTCCCCCAGTGTCAAGATTACAGTTCAAGAGTAACGAAGTGTGGAACCAGCAATCATGGGCATATAAAAGCTTTGATATATAACGTGTTGCAAATTAGGATTGGCATGTTGGGATGTGCCTTTTAAATTACTTGGTTTATGTATTAGTAGAATTGCAACCATTTTCAATACAGTTTAATTCAATTCAGTCATATTTTGCAAAGAGTATGATTGTTTTTGAATGGATTGAATTTGTTAATCTAATGAAGAGATGATTTTGTATAATGATCTTTTATTTTGAATGATGACACATATAAGAGAGGGATTTTAAATCCATAAAAATCATTCGAAAATTAGCAAAATCAAAACATTTTTTCCAGATCAATTTTATAGGATCAACCAAAATAATCATAATGAATCTGCATTCAAATAAATTACAAATCGTATGATAAGTGAAATGATAAAAATATCCCTTCAATATGATCAATAAGCTGAATGTGAATAACGTTTGTTTTTCTCCGGATCATGACCTGGCCACTCGTTACTTGTCTTAATTAGTAATCTGAGAGAAAATTTCGATTTTGGTCCCACAGGACATGGGGTATTCCGTTTCTGGTACTGACGGTTTCACTTTTGGCCCCATAGGATACGAAATATCATTTTCAGTCACGCCGTTACGGTTTCTGTTAAAATTTGTATCAATTTTGGTCCCATTTTAATATCAATTTTGGTCCCAAACGTTAAAATTTCCAGAATATCCTCAAGGTCTCCAAAGAAAAGAAAGTCAAAAAACATTTTCTTCAATTATGTGAAATCATTTGACTCCAGCACCAATGAACTTGTTTCATAGAAAAATCATCGTGTTTCATGTGGAAATGAATTCATCCCCTGACTAAGGGCCATTCACACAATACCTTCAGATCAAATACTTCATCCTACTACCTTGAGTTCTGATGAAATATATCTAGTAAACGAACAAATTCTAGATGAGACAAGTTGGATCACATTAATCCTCACTCCTTAAAGAAGATCTTAAGACCACAAATTACTTTTGCAGGATCAGGAACAATACAACCATATTTTGCTGCGGCAGAGAAAAGGAAGAGTAATTAAAGTCCAAAAAATACAAAAAACACCAACTTCAATCTGAAAATGAACAGACAAGAATTACACCTGGAAATTAGAGGTCCAAATCATACCAATTTAATTAAAATTAAATCCTCAACTCAACGTGTAAAATTCAACACCTCATAATTCCAAAAAAATTTCAAACACAGAGCAACCAAAATCCACAGTTGAGAAGTTCAACCAAAATGTCAGCATTCTTTAAAAATTACCCATTGGGGAGCTAGCAAGAGAGCACTGAAAGGTCACCATAGGGCTCCTCGTCTATCATCTGTAAAAAACATTGACGCAACACCCACAAATTATTCGAGATATTAAGCACAAATATGGTGTAAATTATAATTTTTCGACATGATGCAAAAAAACAAAAATTAAAAAAATTGGGGAAGGTTACCTTGGATTCTTCTTCTTCTTCAACTCCAATCTCATCTGTGGAAAACATTGACATGAAAACCACAAATTGTTCAAGATATGAATCACAAATATGGTGTAAATTTTAATTTTTCAAATGCCTTCCATGATCGAATTCCAACCACTATGACTCACAAAAGCACCCACACTCGGATGTTCTAGAATCTTCGTCTGCGGCGCCCATTCAACCACCATCCCCCTCTCTCTCACTACATCAAGAAAACCCTCCGGCAGTTCATCCTCCACGACGGCATTCGCCCCCACCGGAAACCGTATAGCCCATATGAAGTTCACATCACAGAGCTGAAGCCCTTTGGCTATCTCCGCAATCTGTTCCTTCGACAAGAAACACTCACTCCCAAACGATACATACACCGTCGAGCTCCGATCTTTCCTGCTCAGCCATTTCATGATCATCTCCGTGTGCTCATTATCATCGAACTTTTCGTTACGATCATCTGCCATGAGCGGACCTGCGCAGACAACCCTTTTCTTGCATAAAACGGAGAGATGATCGATGTACTTACCCTCAATCTCCCTGCAACTCTTCACCAGCACAATCTCAGTCGAATGAATTCTATTTTATGTTGAATTAGGGATTTAGGTCTAATTCGGTCTAATTTTCCCTTCAAAATGACACGCACGTGAGTCATGCTTGATGTTTCCGTCCATCGTTAAATCGGCCGTCTAATTTGTGGGACCAAAATCGATATTGATAAACCTATGGGACTAGTTTTGGGTAATTTTTTTGAAAAAGGACCAAAAGTAAAACCGTCGGGACCAGAAACGGAATACCCCATGTCCTGTGGGACCAAAATCGAAATTTTCTCGTAATCTGATGAGTTATGTAAGAATTGGAGGAACGACAACCGACGTCACTCATAGACAGATCAGATCCTCTATTCCAGATTTGGTATTCCAATCCGTGTCCCACGATCCAATTTATGAAATTTTCTTCCAATTTTTCATCAATTTTAATTTATATTATGCTTTAGTTTAATTTTATAATTGTTTTTACCACCTAATTAGGATTTATAATTATTTTTTAGTATTTAATTTAAAAAAATGATTATTATGATTTTTCATTTTAAAAATATGATTTACAATTTTTAAAATTTCAATCTTTTTATCATAGACATGACTAGCTAGCTAGGTCAATTATGTTATAATTAATTTTTATTTTTGTAACATCTATTATTAAGCTGGTGAATTCAATCGTGGAATACGGGTTGGAACACCAACTATATATGGAATAGAAGATCTCATCCACTTATCAATTGATCGTTACATATATAGCTACAAATGTCTCACCTTTATCTGTATAATATATAATAACAAGACCATGATTGCGAATAGAAACATTAATATATTTTCCTACCCAAATGATATTTCCAAAATATGAAAAATTCTATTATATAATATTTAATAAATTATTTCAATCAATTTTTAATGGATCAAATATAAATTAATTTTTCGATTGAGCCGATATTTTCCTTATTTATCTACAATAAGAGCTCCATTCAATCAATTGCATGAATTATTAGGTTCTATAGCGGAACTAGGCCAAGGGTGAGATATGTGCGTAGTAGCGACGAGATTATTCTATTGGTAAAACCCGTTTTTCTTGTAGTGATATATACAATGTAGATGATTATCATTTGAGGTTAGAGAAGCTCTTGCGTACAAGAGTCCTTATGCGCACCCAATATCAAATAGCGCATGGCTCCCACATGGACGGCCACGTGCACCCACGTGCGGCGTGTGCAGTGCGCGTGGGCATCACGCTCTCGTCTATTTTTTATTTTTATTTTTTCTGATTATTTTTTTTATTTTTTTTCGATTTTCTTTGTTTTTTTATTTTTTCCAACAAAATTTAAACCATAAAATAAAATTAGTGAACCCTAAAATTAAAGCGAATTGATATAATTTGTTTGAAATAAATATAAATTTATACCCTAAAATGAAATTAATAAATCCTAAAAAAACACAAAATAAAACCCTAAACACACCCCCAAAAAACCCTAAAAACACAAAATAAAACTCTAAAAAACCCCCAAAAAACCTTAAAAAACACAATAAAAAACCCTAAAAACACCCTCAAAAAATACAAAATAAACTTCTAAAAGCATCCCAAAAAAACTCTAAAACAAACAAAATAAACCCCTAAAAACACCCCAAAAACCCCCTAAGATAAGTGGCAAACTGCATATATTTAATGATACAGACGATACTTTTCGAATTTTGAATGCGTTGACCCGCCCGTCTGAAATAAACCTTATATGCACTTTGTGAATGTAAGTATTTGCCTTGAGGTTAAGATTTTTCCTACATCTTACTGACATTTCCATATCTTTTTGGCAAATAAGTCAAGGTATAATTAATCGAACTTCTAAACAAGCGCTTCAACATTAGTTGAATCAATATTGAACTACAAATCAAGTACACTTGGACTCGCAAAATCATCACTAACTTACAAGAAACATTGCAGAAACAAAGCAGAAAACTGCTTATTCAATTCAATTCCAATACATCAGAATGCAAACTCGAAACAGAAACAGAGATACAGAGACATAGAATCACGCCGAGTTTCTAGGCGTCGTGATTGGCATGGAGGTATGCCTCAATAGCCTTGAACATAGCCATGGCCTTCTCTTTCCCCTCCTTGATATTGCTCTCGCTAATCTCAGCGTCTCCCTTGGTGTTGTAAATGCTCCTGTTCTTGCATATGCTTCCTCCATCTTCAGTCGGGACGATCTTTATATGATAAGTGATGGATTCGATAACTCCCGATAGAGCATCACCCTCGACAATGCTGTAGGTGTGTGTCAAGTTTTCCTTATCGATAGCATCAACACGGTGTTTAACGCTCTTATACTGACTCCCTTCACCAAAATGGATGACCTTGACGGTCCCAACACCACCATCTCCTTCCAAGATTTCGATGTTCTTGATGGCCTGAGGCATAATCTTTGGAATGAGGGTGTCAGCCTCGAGCACCATGGCCTTGAACATCTTAGCAGCCGGGATTGAGGAAGGAATCTCAATATCATAAGTGATGGCACCCATATTGATTATGGTTTTCGAGCTTCGAGTTGAATGAAATGTGGAAAAACAATGAAGGAATTGCCTCTGTTTGTTTGTAGGCTAGCTGATGGGAAATGTGGGAAACAAGGCTGCTGTTTATAGTGTAAAATGGAAGGTTCTTTGCCTGGGTTTTTAAGTAGGTCAATTATTTTTGGTGCACTAATGAATAACGATATTTTTTTTTGAATGGGAAAACAGGGTATGGATGAATATAGTTAGCACCTCTTTGTAGACTTCTTCTTTTCCCTGTATGAAAATGATTGCTTATTTTGTATTAGATGTACCTACTATAATGATATTTTAATATTTGCTGGTATATTAAATAAATCGATTGAATAGGAAAGTACTAAAGATAAAGTAGGGACATACAAAGCATGCCGATACCAGTCAATATAGGAATGCTCAATTCTTTAATATTCTTATAGCCAAAAAATTGACTTTGCTTCAAATGTTCTGAATGTTCGATTTAAATTATACAAAGACAGCTCTGTTTCAATTTCCAATCACACCAAGGCAAATATCTAAATAGCATTCCACAAATTCTTTTTCCTATTCATGTAGGATGGAATCGTACTAGATTAATCTCTCGAATATGTATTTGATTTATGTCAGGAGAGAGATATGTGGGAGAACTGTTTCTTTTATAATTTTACAATGATCAGATGCGATTACAATGCTTCCCCTACACTAGGTCTTATATATATAGGAAAGAATTATCAAGCTCCTACATTGCTAATTACCACTAACTACATTGCACTCCTCTACAGTAAAAACATGCTAGCTAAATTAACAAGTTAACCATATAACATTCTAGTCTAGCTCACACCTTATCTAGGAAACCTTTCACTTAAAGCGAAATTCAAATCATCCAAATTAACTGCATGCATTTCCAAGTTCTGGTTCCAGAAATTGTCAATTAATTAATTGTGAAATTAACACACTGTACCGAATTCTTGAAGTACGAGTTCAAATCTGTAGATCGAAGAAGCAGAACACATGAGTTCACTTCACTCCAACAACACACCAACACTTATCAAAGTTCCAGTTACCATCATCAATTCAAAAGAAAACAGAAAAAACAATCTCCAAAATAAAAATGCAACATATCTTCATCATCAAATCTCCAAAGTTTTATTTACCGCAAATAGAGCATCTGGATCGGATCTGCATTGCCGAAGTTCCAAGTTATTATAATTTAGTTACTTGGAAATGTGACAAACAAAATTTCATGCAAGATCAAGTACATGTATTTTAAGATTAATGTCTGCACCACTCTCTTAATTTCTAGGGAAATATATCATTCAAGGATCGATTTATGCACCTAAACCTCGAGGTCCAACAGTGTACGGTCCAACGGTCAATATCAGTTGGACTAACCGTTGGAATCTCAAAATTCCAACGGATTTCAGGCATTTCCAACGGATTTTTACCCATTGGAATTTGCCAGTTTTCTTGTAGTGCTCATTACTTACTTTGAAGAATAATCATTGCAGCCCTTCAGGTCCTTTCAGGAATATCAAACTTATATATTAGCTCTACGCTTTAACCTCTTAACACAGTAGATAAAAAGGTGTTAATGCAATAACAGATTAACAGTAATTAACTACCCTTTTACAGGATTATGTCTTAACAGCTAGCTAGTAACAAAGAATAGATTAAATTAAAAAAAGGGGTGGCATATTCAGAAATTCAATTTCATGAATCCAACATCATATCCAATCCATGGCTTGTGAGAATATAGACAAAAAATAGTGTAAGTGTCAAGTATTGTGCCCACGAAAAGTATACAATGGCTATTTGGACCTTACTAGTTACTAATATATGTAGATCTCAAATATATTATTTTATCACTATTGAATGAAAAATAGAAGGGTATATTTAAGAGGGGTGCAATATGATGCAAACTTCGTAAAACACATGTATAAGAAGACATGCATAGACAAGAAGTGATGAAACTTACCTTTTAATTCCATGAAGAACTGATGACAAGTTGAAGATCAGAAGATTTGGATTTTTCCTTTATTTGGTGCCCAGAAGCCACAACTGAAGGGCTGCAGTCATCTACCTCTATCATTTTCAGATATTGACAATCTCCAAATTCCTCAGGTATCTTCTTTAATTTGTAGCAGTGCCGAACGATTAGGTGGTGGAGAGATGGTAAACCTTTTGGAGCTGTCCATTGCACCAGATCGATATCTTCAAGTAGCAGATATTGGAGATTATTCTGAGTTATTTCCCACTCTGCCCCTTGAAAGGCAGAGCATCGTAGTTTCAGCACTTCAAGCCGCCTCAGTGAACCAATTTCACTCATGTCCTTCCAAGAATATCCTAACCCATTCAAGCTCAACTTCCTCAGTCCCCTCGGCAAATAGAGAAGATCATATGATGGGGAAACCTCTAATTGAGACCGCAGTCGAGGATTCACGACCACACATTTTAGTGACTCTAACCTTTCGAGAAGCCAAATGTGATCGAAGAATCTGAAGGTTTCAACAGTTTGATCAGGCTTTAACTCAATTTTAATTCCTAATTTCTTCAGATTCGGGATGCTACTGTATACATCAGCGCTGCAACTACTAATACTCATATAAAGTGTTAAGAGTTTCGGTAGCTCGGCACCCTTATTTGGATCTGGTAGGTTGCTTCCCATAACCCGAAGATGTCTCAGTTCTTTCATATCCCAAATCTCCTCCGGCAAATAAGTTGTTGGAGAGTTTGGAAATTCGATGTTATGATGTCAACCGAGAATAAGATACTGCAGTTGTTGGAGATTGGAGATGGAACAGGGGAGATCCCCATTATGAGTGAGGGAGAGGTACCGTAACTGTAATAGTTTCAATACCTCATTCGGGAACTCGTAGAAACGGATTGCAAGAGCATCCAACACCTTCAGCAACATCAAATCAAAACATATACGTACTGGATATTGATGTTCTTCACCGGTACATAGAACAGAATGTGTTGTTGATGTGGCTGCTGCCATTGAGTCATACACCTCATTTATGCCTAGTAAAATGTTGTTTTGGACTGCGAAGCGGCGTGGCCTTTCAATGGAAACATCATTTAACTTGTTGTAACATAATTTTTTGTATTTAATTTGGTAAAACACAGAACATGTACAATTCAAATGATTTTCGGATCAAAATATATTTATACGAATTCAATCTCTATTTTTTCTCTAATTCTTCTCTTCAAAACTTGATCTTCAAACAGTCTTTGAAATCTTCAGAGTAAATTTATCTCTTTGATTTTCTCGGACTTATTATTTGAACTTGGCTTTAAAGTTTTCGGGCATAATTTGTATGATCGATCTTATTATTTTTTCTCTAATTCTTCTCTTCAAAACTTGATCTTCAAACAGTCTTTGAAATCTTCAGAGTAAATTTATCTCTTTGATTTTCTCGGACTTATTATTTGAACTTGGCTTTAAAGTTTTCGGGCATAATTTGTATGATCGATCTTCTTTGACTTGGTATTTGGACTTGATAACGTTAATTCGGAGGACTTATGGATCAAACACCGTCTTCGGGATGAATTTGGTGAAGAACGCTTTTAATATTTGAGAGAATTTCACTTATGGAATTTCTTCTCAAATTCTTAAACTCTTCAAATAACTTCTGCTGTGATTTTCAATTGATATGGAGGCCCCTATTTATAGTTGTATGGAGAGAGATCTAAGGCTGACGTGGCACTATCTTATTGGCTGTTGAAAATTGATATATATCTTTTTGAAAGATATTTACTTGTTGTCAAAGACTCTTTATATTTATCATATAATAATATCTTTATTATTTAAATATTTTATCTAATTTTGGATTCATAAGATTCCAAAACTAAATAAATATATATATAAATCAATAAAAATATTATATATAATATTTAATTTTTGCTATCTATAAATGTCCCCTCGAGACTTGTTCATTGACGACTTGTCGTTTGAAATGAATGAGTCTCAAAAATTGATTAGATAGTTTAAACTCGTATTAAGGAGTGTTGAACTTGAATTAGATAGTTTATACTTGTAATACCCAAAATTTTCTTATCTAAATTTAATTAGGAATATACATCTAATAGTTAGAGTAATTGAAATATCCAAAAACTTTTAAGTATTAAAATAATAGCCTATGATTACCTTAAGGGTAAGTTAGGGAAGAAAATAGACCCTTAATTTTTATTCTTGTATTTTTATTCAAAACCCTAGATTCTAATTTAGTTCGATTAATTACATATTTATTTATTGAATGCAAATAAATTTAGTGTGATTTTTATTCTCACACAAGTATATACGTATAACTTCAAAGAATATATATATATATATATATATACCATTTAGCTATTTATTTAATAAAAAAACTACATATATACATATATATCACATTAGGATTAGATTGCTTGCAAGTTGGCTTCCATACGTGTCATTAAATTAGGCTAAGTGTGATGTGTCCCTAGGATAGATGTTTATTAGATGGGTCATTCTTTTACCTAATTAGTTAATAATAATAATAATAATAATAATAATAATAATAATAATAATAATAATAATAATAATAATAATAATAATAATAATAATAATAAAATTAGCAAATGCTCAAAAGGGATATATAATCTTACGTATAATCTGCTCTTCCTCAGAGTACATATCCCAACTTAAGTAAAAACTAATATATATCTATATATTATATATAAGATCCGGCTCAAGGTAAAAAAAATTTCTTTTATATTTTTCTTTCTTAGTTTAATTTCATAAAATTCAATTGTGGATTAGGATTGCAAAATGTCTAATTTGTATTCAAATATAAAATTTAAATCACGTAATTTATATTTATAGCATATAATTATTATTTTCTTAGATAATTCATGCCAATTTTATTCAAGTTAATTGGCCATGAATCATGTATTATAATTTGGAGCTACTGTGTTTTATAACATGAGGCCATTCATTAGAGCTTGATATTACTTAATTTTAACAACTTCCAAGTTTTCCTAAATGATGTATAAATTGGTTTATTAGTTAATTATGTAACTATATATACGTATATATAATAGTTAACTAATATTAATAATGATAGTCAATGTAGATATAATAATTTCTAATTGTCTATGGATATGAATTTGGTAGATTAAATTAAAGAATTTTTAATAAAATACTAGTGTTTATGCATTAGTTAATTATTTGGATATGATAATAGATAATGATTTCATTAATACCCTCCTAGTGATATTTGAACTTAGAAATATTTTGTAGCTCCCCGGTCCCGAAAGACCGTGGAAATGGACGCCACGGGGGTTGGAATTAAGAAGTGGGAAAGAAAGGGGTAACCTGATTAACAGAATCTCAACAGAAGACTCAGAATAATCAAACATGCTGTATAATAATATATACCTATTCATAACACCAAGATCAGAGCTCTTAATGTTTAACAAAAGGATATTACAAGCGCGGAAACTTCATTATCTACAGAATACTTAACAAAAAGAGACAATGGGAAAATACGTAAATAACAAAAGCCCATCTCTCAGCATCGTCACCTCCACGTGCCAGCCTACTGACCTGAAAAATATTTAAAAATATTTGGGCTGAGTACTAGTGCACTCAGTGGGCAAGTTTTTACAATTCAAGTTATGTAAATCATTTTGTTAAAGTAATCTATCTGTGTTTATGTAGGTAGTGAAGCTTAGGAGATTTTAAAATTGAAAGCAACCTAAGTTCACCAAAACATTTTATCGTGAAGCGCTTAAGAGTATAACCAGTCACTGCCCGCAACCCGTACTACATCACCACACGTAAAGTTGAGTATGGCCAAGTATACCCAATGAGTATAACCCATAAGTGTTTCATTTTAGTATCACCGACAAGGAGTAGGGCAGGACAAACTCAAAAATCCGTCTGGATAAAAATGGAATCTGCGGCTAAGTAGAGAATCCACCATAGGGAATAAATGCTGAAGGAACCTTTTTGCTAGGACGGATCTAACAAACATTTTGAAGCAATTCCTACTAAAATAATTTTTGAAAATGAGACATTAACTTCGAAAAATCATATTAAATTCATTTCAACACGAAACGGAGCACCGTCTGTGGTCACGCGTCAACCTCGACGGGTACTACAATCGGTCAGAAGGGATCAAAGGCTAATTCCGGCCACACCGGTCGAAAATCAGCCGGAAAGCTGGCTGGCGGAAATTCCCGTCACAGATTTTAGCTGAAAATGTATCGAGCTCGATACTCGTTGGATTTTCACTCAAAAGTACAATTTTTGATAGTGCAGAAAATAAGAAATTTAATGGTGTAATAAGATCAAAGATCGGACGGCTAGAACATAAATTCGAACTGGGCAGATTTATAATATAATATTCGGATCCGGATTTCAAACGACGAGAAATCAAAAATCTATTCCGATTAACTACAAGATCCAAATGATCAAAGACTATTTATAAAAAGAAGATTTCTAATACGACTATCCAGGAAGAGTAGATCTGAGATTTTATATAAAATGAAAACGGGGAAAAATACAGAAAACTCACAACATCAAAAATCAAAATCGGTAGAATTAAAGATAATCGAAATATAAGCATATTTAGAACTTGAAATTTCTAAATTCATCGGTCCGAATGACCAGAATCGGAGAAAGTACCTTCTCCGAGGAATTGGCGGCGGTCACGATGATTTTCCATCGTGATCATCCTTCGTGTCATCATTTCAATCATGTATTCGTGATCTACGCGTTGACATCTTCAAAATGACTATTTCAGAATTGAAATAGGAAACTAGAGTCGTACATTCTCTAGAAGCTACTTAGCGTTTCGATTTTGAAAATGAATGAAAAATGAAACCTTAAGCTCCTATTTATAGAGGAAAAATAAATAGGATAATAATGAATAAATGAAAGAGGATAATGATAGAAAATGAATAGGATAATTACGAATAAGATAATCTTTTGAAAAAGAAATTGAATAATGACGGATGTGCCTTTTTCTATTAAATTTATTATTTTCCAACTTAAAGTTGTGCCAAGAGTTCATTTGAACTCGAAATTAGAAAATTCAAAATTTGGCACGATGCTCGAAAATTTTTCTATCAATCCGAGAAAAATATTATAACATATTTTTAAAGCAATTTTTGACCAAAATAAAATTTAACAGATTCTCCTACCTGCGATTTTCCTTTATTTGAATCATTTAAGGACCAAACTTATTTTCTAACTTACCAGAGGGTAACATAAGTTGAATAAAATCTTCTAAAATATTTCGGGGTATTACATTCTACCCTCCTTAAATAAATTTCGTCTCGAAATTTCCATATCTTGAGAAGAAGTATCAAAGTACATTCTCAGGGTTCAAAACCTCAATTTTTGTACTTGCTGCCTAGAACTGATAAGGGTCTCCTATGCTTTAGGTTGATTCTAAACTTTTATCCCTCTTTTCGCTTTCTTCTTGGTTAAATACTTCTTTGAAGAGTCTATACCCGCTCTTCTTTTCCACGCAGATTTATCTTTCCGAAAGCCTAAACGTTCACCACCTTTCTCTATCCTTTATGAGAGCTATCACGATGCACCGACTTCATATAATCTCCCCATGATTCGAATGAGCACGCCCTTGAACGGTTGGATTACAATTCTATCAGGTTCGAAGTGTGTTTTATCTCCTTCCTTAAAATCTTGAGATTCGACATTTACGTCTTCTTGAAGCGTGCTTGAATCGTATTTCCAATGTAACTTAGTCTTATTTTCGTCATTATACTCTTCTCTTTTCTTTAAAGTGGTAGTCCGACTGTCTGGCTCTCGCTTGTGACCACCTTCTCTTGTATGCATAATAAGAAACACATGTCTAGATTTTAACTGTAAGCTCGAAACTTGCTTGTTGACATCCATTGATCATCTTTAAATGTTACGAACTGGGAAATTACTTTAGAAATGTACTTTTGACTTTGGAAAATACTAATTGGTACTGCTTTGATTCCATTCGTCATTATGGAATACTATCATTCGCTCTCCTAACAATATACTTAAATGAATACTTCTATAAGCTCTCTCTTCTATTTGAGGTTCCACACTCGAGTTCTATAAGTGGAAGTTAAAAGAAACAAACGCCTCAGAGTGAGGACTTTATCTGATCAATAATCTTTAACAAGTTCAAAAGTTGAAAGAGATATAACACTAGATTATTTATTCCAAAAATATTTCCTTTTTAGAGGATTTATAACTTTAAAGGTTCTCGCATTTTACAAAGATATATGGGAATAACAAAAGAAAATCAACGCTTAAGAGCTGAGAACCGTGCTTGAATTTTTTTTTCATAAAGGTGTTAGTATAGCCTATCAAGGAAGTGCTATTACTGATTTCTTGATGATCAAATGAGCATCATCAAAAGATTACAAGTTATCCAAGAGGATTTGATCGAGAAGTTTTAAATAAAATGAGATTATTGAAGGGTGATCGATGGGAATGAACAAATAAATTTGTTAAACCTTCCTATAATACTGATGATCTCGATCTACCAACCATTAGATCTATCATTTTGACAATCTTCCTCGGGTTCTTTTTCTTCCCAGAGCATCTCGCACTTTCATCTTTAAGAGGTTTCTATGAAATAGGTGAGTCTGACTAGACTTTAAATTGGTTGCGCCTGGCTGGGAAAGTGATATCTGGGGATCACTTCCTACCCATGAGAAGGATACGAGAAAATGACTTGATTTATGATACCTCCTGGACTCACAATATTTTGAATTTAACGTCTCTTGAGAGCTCAGTAGAACACCTGACCGACGTGTCTTCGAATTATTTTGATTGCAATTGTAACGACAATCTTTACCTTTATTCTAAAAATCGATCTAAAACAAGCGACAAATCCTAAACATGAAACACGTCATGGCCTCAATTGGCTATCTACTGAATTGAATAACTTTTATTTGGGAGAATGAATCTACATTCACTCTCTGAAACAGCAACTGGATCTTTAAACACGAATCTTATGCTGAAAGCTTGCATAGGGATTCCTCAAACTTGCAGTAGATCCGCAATCTGATAACTGGCTTATAAATCGATTACTCATTTCTTTGCTTCTAGTTCGAAGTTAAAGCTTTATAACCTCATCTTTATATGGAGGTATAAAAGGCGGTGATCGGTTTACCTCAATATTTTGCTCAGGTGACAATTCTGATATTGAACCTTGTTTTAGCAGCCATCATCGTCTAACATATCTACCCATAAGAATTGCTAGTCTCCACATAGATTGTTGACTTACGTTTTTATTTTCAAAATATTTTATTGCGTAATGTGTCCATCTTCCTAGCAACAACGCAAATTCTTGGTCAACTTTACCACAGCTCAATCTGAACGACTTCTTCTAACCAAATGTTGACCCCCACAGAGTAGGTTATTTCCCCAATTAACTTCAAATACCGAATCGATCTCCTTCTTGGTATACATACAAAATCTCGTAATCCGCTCATCGTGATATACATGTGGCAGTTCTTCTGAGCCATAAATTTTTGTTCAGTCATCCAAAATGAAACATTTCCTCAGTCAAACTATGTTCTCAACAATCTCATTAGTGTTTACAAATTCAGCCTAAGTTCAGCAATTATAGGCAAAGTTAATCTTACATTCTTCCACTTTCAAGTTCTTGTACTCATTCAAGAGTATAAACAATAAACACATTCTGGCTATCAAGGTTTACAGTATGCATTCCGCACGTTCCCAACATCACAAGTATGCACACGGCATATATAAACAAGTTCATAAATATATGTAATCAACATAGTTTTTCGACAGAAACCAGTATGCTCACAGACATATTTCAAAACCAGTATGTTATCACTATAGCAACAGAGTACGCAATCAGCGCAGTTAATCAGAGTATGCTATCCGCATAATAATCAATCTTTCGAGGAATTCTCGTCAACACGGCGAATCCTAATCTTTCATTTTTAGACAAACTTAACATTTCAACAAATAATGTAAACTTTTAAAAACTAAAATTTGCATAAAAACATGCATACCTTTTAAGTTGTTACGTGAGTGACGAGCTGAGGGCTTATATAATATCACACGGAATTTCAATGAAAGATGAAATAAGACCCAACAGGTCTGCAGAGTTGCAAACCTGCTCTGATACCACTCTGTAGCGCCCAGATCCCGAAAGACCGTGGAAATGGACGCCACGGGGGTTGGAATTAAGAAGTGGGAAAGAAAGGGGGTAACCTGATTAACAGAATCTCAACAGAAGACTCAGAATAATCAAACATGCTGTATAATAATATATACCTATTCATAACACCAAGATCAGAGCTCTTAATGTTTAACAAAATGATATTACAAGCGCGGAAACTTTATTATCAACAGAATACTTAACAAAAAGAGATAATGGGAAAATACGTGAATAACAGAAGCCCATCTCTCAGCATCGTCACCTCCACGCGCCAGCCTACTGACCTGAAAAATATTTGAAAATATTTGGGCTGAGTACTAGTGCACTCAGTGGGCAAGTTTTTACAATTCAAGTTATGTAAATCATTTTGTTAAAGTAATCTATCTGTGTTCATGCAGGTAGTGAAACTTAGAAGATTTTAAAATTGAAAGCAACCTAAGTTCACCAAAATATTTTACTGTTATATTATCATGATATTCTAATTAGTCAAGTTAGAGTTTTAAAACCCAAAAGTTATTAAAATAAAATAATGTTGTTTAACAAAAAATTTAAAAAGGGAGTTTAGGGATTAAATTTCAATAAGGGGCTTTAGTTAAACTAAGCCAAGGTTGGTTGTTGTAGGCTCAGAAGAAGTAGCAGGAATCAAGTAGAATCAATCCGAAATTTGAGAATTTATCCTCTATCCAGGTGGGCTATATTATATATTTGCAAATTTTATCTTTCGAGTTATTAAGCTCTGCTTTGCTAAAATTGCATATGTGACTATCTGTGTTAAATATTTACGTGCTACTGTATGTTGTCGGAGTCTCATAAACCAGCGCTGTGTTAATGTGAGTAGCTACAGTATGCATGCATTATTCGTCATGCCCTACTCCTTGTCGGTGAGACTAAAATGAAACACTTACTGGTTATACTCATTGGGTATATTATGGCCATACTCAACTTTACGCGTTGGTGATGTAGTACGGGTTGCGGGCAGTGACTGGTTATACTCTAAAGTGCTTCACGATAAAATATTTTGGTGAACTTAGGTTGCTTTCAATTTTAAAATCTCCTAAGCTTCACTACCTGCATGAACACAGATAAATTACTTTAACAAAATGATTTGCATAACTTGAATTGTGAAAACTTGCCCATTGAGTGCATTAGTACTCAACCCAAATATTTCCAAATATTTTCAGGTCAGTAGGCTGGCGCATGGATGTGACGATGCTGAGAGATGGGCTTTTGTTATTTACGTATTTTTTCAATGTCTCTTTTTGTTAAGTATTATGTTAATAATGAATTTTCCGCACTTGTAATATCCTTTTGTTAAACACTAAGAACTTTGATCTTGGTGTTATGAATAGGTATATATTACTATAAGGCATGTTTGATTATTCTAAGTCTTATGTTAAGGTTCAGTTAATTAAATTACCCCCATTTCTTTCCCTCTTCTTAATTCCCACCCCCGTGGCATCCATTTCCACGGTCTTTCAGGACCGGGGTGCTACAATACTCGTGTCAAGAAGTTCTTGAATTTCAACTTGTGAATATTTTATACTCATATTCAAGAGTTCTTCAATTTGAATTTATTAGATATTTACACTCGTATCAAGGAGCTTTCAATTTGGATTTGAATTTAGATAGTTTATGCTCGTATCATAGAGCCTTCAATATTTTTGACTTAGATAGTTTATGCTCGTATCAGGGATCTTTCTTAAACTTGGATATTTTATGCTCATATCGAGGAGCCTTCAACTTGAATTTGGACTTTGTAGACCTTTTATACTCATGTCCGTGAGTACTTGGATTTAAATTTGGATTTGTGGACATTTTATACTCTTGTCAAGGAGTCTCGAATTTGAATTTGTAGACCTTTTATACTCGTGTCAATGAGTCTTGGATTTGAATTTGTAGATCTTTTATACTCGTGTCAATGAGTCTTGGATTTGAATTTGACTTTGTAGACATTTTATACTCGTGTCAACGAGTCTTAGATTTGAATTTGACTTTTTAGACATTTTATACTCGTGTCAAGGAGTCTTGGTATTTCTTTAAGAGTTTAGATAGTTTTGGCTCTTATCTAGGAGTTTTGGAAGATAGTTTAGGCTCTTATTAAGGAGCATTTGTATTTCATGGATTATGACATGTATTGGAAGATTTGAATAGGCCAATGACGAGATTTATAGCCGCTTCTTCTTCTTCTTCTTCTTCTTCTTCTTCTTCTTCTTCTTCTTCTTCTTTACTTGGAGATTCCTCAAAAAGTTTGCCCCTATTATTTATTTCTTGCTCTTCTTCAAAGTTGTTGGGCTCTTGCATTGGTAGTCCTTCAATTCCATTTACAACCATGCTCAACTCCATGTTGTGAGCTTTAGTAGCCAATTCCTCGAAGGTCTTTGATTGAATTCCTTTCAAAATATATTGAAGAACCTAATTCATGCCTTGGATGCACATCTCAATTGCTGAAATTTCTCACAACCGATCTTTGCAATTTAGGCTCAAGTTTCTCCAACAGTTAATATAGTCGATGACATACTCTTCTTTTTGTTGATGTATATTTGTGAGCTCAACCAAACTAACTGTTCTTCGAGTGCTGTAGAAGCGGTTGAAGAATTCTTTCTCCAGTTGCCCCCAACTATCAATCAAATTTGGTTCCAAATCGACATACCAATCAAACGCGTTGTCTTTTAAAGAGCAAACGAATTGCTTCACTAAGTGATCTTCGTATGTCCCAGCATCATTATAGGTCTGTATAAAGTGAGCCACGTATTGTCTTGGATTGCCTTTGCCATTAAATTGTTGAAATTTTGGCGGTTGGTAGCCATCTGGCATTTTCAAGTTGTCAATTCTTGAAGTATATGGCTTGTTGTAAATCCAGAGTGATTTACGGCTCTCTCCAAACTTGTTTTTGATTGTTTCCAGTATGAAATCTTTGAGTTGATCAACTTGTATTGAGCCATCAGATGATATTTCAATTTCTTTGGCTGTAGAATTTCCACTTTCATTCGCATGTAGCTTTGTAGATATCTCAGCTTCAGTATCTTCATTCGCTTGCTCGCCACCAAAATCAATCATTTCTTTGTTCAGCTTTAAGATTTGAGCATCTCGTTCTTGTATCCGCTTGGCAAGTTCTTCGGCAAGATTCCAAAACTAAATAAATATATATAAAAATCAATAAAAATATTATATATAATATTTAAGTTTTGCTATCTACACTTGTTTAAGACATGAAAGAACTTGCTCTTCCTAGCTTCTATAACGGACAAGTGCCAGTAGGCCGAATGGAGCTTTGAAGATTTGATTTTTCTAAATCCCTCGAATCTCCACTTGCAGATGATAACAAGACTCTCTGAGACAAGACCGTCCACACAATCCATACCAAAATCTTCAAAATTTTGAAATAGACTTGGTTCAAGAATATCCTCAACAGTCCAAAAGTAAATGACCTTGGAGAAAGGAATCTCATAACTCTGAGGGTAAACTCCCATGTACAGAAAACATGCTTTTAAATGTTGACGTAAGTACTCATAGCTTGATAACAGTACCTCATAAATTTGATCATATGCATCAGTAAAAGTAGTTGTTTTTTTCTCTGCTACCATCATCTAGTACTCTTCAGTCTTGTCGAGCCCACGGAGGATGTTGGCAATTGCAAGGATCAAAAGAGGAAGACCTTCACACTTCTCTGCAATCTTCCTTCCTGGTTTCTCGAGTTGAGAAGGGAAAGACTTTTCAGCAACAAACACATTCTGCCAAAGTAGATTCCAACTTTCTTCATTGTTCAAAAATGGCACCTGGTGAATTTTAATTTTCCGATAGAACTGAAATTTAGTTTTCCGATAATATTCAGCTACTTCTTGTAGCCTTGTTGTCAGTAAAAGTCGACTCCTGTTTCCATAATCTGGAAGCATCTTTGTCAAATAATCCAAAGATTGTGTGGTCCATATATCATCCAATACAATTAAGTATCTCTGACCATGCAAACTTTTCCGTAAAAGATCTTTTAATGTAAGCTCACTTTTTTCCTTAAATAGATCCTCTGTGCTTACCCTCTACCTGAGCAAGAATATTCACAAAGATATTGTTTATTTGATCTTTTGGGCCTATGCTCACCCATAGTCTTGAATCAAAATGTTGAACAATGAGTTGATGGTGATAAATTTGTGTAGCAAGATGGGTCTTATCGATTCCCGCCATTCCAACAACTGGGACAATTTTGAGCTCAGACTGCCAACCTAGAAGCTCATTTCTGATATCTGTAGATTGATCCGCTAACCCGACCGACGTTGACTTGTGTATTGGCGGAGCTGCAGCGACTTCTTCTTCTGCAGGCAATGGTTTTTGTAGTAGCACTCTGTTATACTCCTCTCTCAACAGCTTCACTGTCTTCAAGAACGAATCCATCTCTTGCTCCACGCCTTTGTGGTCAAGCAATTCATACAACACATATGATTCAAGAGCATCTTCTAGTTTCCAAACTGCATCTCTTATTTTTGCATCCAATTCATTAATCACACTCCTATCAATGCTTCTGCTGCTTCTATCATCCAATTTTTTCAGCATAAGGTGTACGGAACTGAGCTCCTCATTTGCAGATTTTGTTATTTTTGGATTGATCAGATTTTGAAGGCGCTTAATGGTATGCTTGAGAGAAATCACAGCAGCATAAGCCATGTCTCTTTTTCTCACTCAAAAAATCTCAACAAAGAAGTCATTAACATATGTATTTGTTGATGAGATATACGATTAATTAATTTATTTCATTTTTGGGAAACAGACATGTGAAGGATCATTAGAATATGTCGCTGTATTCCGAGTTATGAGGCTTGCACATGATAAAGTCAATGCATGTTCGTCATTTATTTAAAACTGTTGGGAAATGTGCGATTATTGATGCAAATTGAAAAAAATGGGTTGGTTGTCCCACGTCGAAAATCCATCTACCCCAATCGTAAAGTAGACTAATATTTTTTATTTATGTTTGAAGTAATTAAATTTGCCATGGGATCATGGAGTCCAAATTGCGTGTGTGTGCGCGCGCTAGCATTAAAATTGTCCATTTTTCTCTTCAAATATTTCAATTCTTTTTGGTTTAGTTTAGTTTTGTAATTATTATTTATGGGTTATTCAATTCAATTAGGGTTTATAATTATGTTTAATAATTCAAAATCATTTTTAGTAACTTAATCTATATATACTAATAGTAATATAAGAAGTGGCTTATCTTACAATTTTGAGTTTACCTATTATAACCCTATTTTTTATTCTATTTAAGGGCAATAATGTAATCTTGAATTTTTCTATTATTATAACATATCTTTAATGGGGCACACTCATGTTAGACCGTCTAACGGATCCCCTTGCGTTAGACGGATATTATTTGACCCAACAAAGTGGTCTCCCTCCTTTTTTATTTTCTTTTTTATTTTTTTTAGTGGTCCCCCCTTTCCCCTTTTTTCTTTGTTATTCTATTTTTATTTTTATTTTTTTTTCTTTGCCACAACTCTCTCTCTTTGTTTCCTCTTTTTTTTTTTGTTTGGCACAAACGTGCTGTTTCCTTTTTTTTTCTTTTTTTTTCCTTCTTCTTTAGCACGTTCATTAAAATGAAAATTTAGAAGAAAAGTTATATTTTCATTAAAATTAAAATTACCGATGATTAAGCATTAATTATTGAATTAACAACATAGAAGTATGATTAATTATGAAGTAAATATCACTATTAATAAAAAATGAAGCATCACTAATATAATGAGTAGTTACTACTCACTATCATGTTCAATTTTTGAATTATAACATTTTCTTTTATGTAGCTAACGATTCAATTTTTGAATTGCAATATGTTTCAACTGATACTTTTCTTTCTAATTAGTGATACTTTCTTCTGCAATTAGTGATACTTTTCTTCTAATTAGTGATATTTTCTTCTGCGATTAGTGATACTTTTCTTCTAATTAGTGATACTTTCTTCTGCAATTAGTGATATTTTTCTTCTAATTAGTGAGTGATTCTTTTCTTCAATTAGTGATACTTTGTAACACCCCGTCCCAAAATAAATCTGTTAATTACTTCAACCGTATAAGAATCATGTGTTGATTATATGATTCTTTGAAATGATTTTAGAAAATCCCAAATATAGAGAAAATGACTCCCAAAGTTGGCTCAATTCTATTCTTAGAATCATGTTGTCCTCTAAATCTTTCTCGATCACATATCTTGTTCCTCGTGACGAGATATTTCCATGAGTATTTTTCATTCATAATCTTGCGTGTCCAAATTATTGATAGACCGTATTTTCATCACGAAAATAAAATCCTACCACCTTATGTCTAACTCTGAAAATTGGTTTCGTCTTTGACTAGGAGTTACAAATCTTTTCATAATCGTGTGGTTGTTAATTTCATTAAAAAAGGAGTTCGTTTGACCTTCGAACCCAATTTTATTCATTCTCTATTTCAACCCAATACTATATATTAAAATACATCATAAATTGATTACCACCATTCAATTTTTCATTGCTCCAAGTGTCAACCTTACCTTGTTCCAAGTGTCACCTTGCATTACTCCAAATGTCACCATGCATGACAAGAGTGCTCCATGTGTCACCATCTATTCCAACTAGTTGGATGCATGTCCTACATATGTCTAATATAGATATTGGTTGAATCAAGTAGAGGGGGATGAGGAAGTGCCCAACTTTCTCCCACATTCACTTCTTCACTAGTTTCTCTCTTTCCTTCACAGCAGCAACCTTTCTTTCCCTTCTAATTTCGACCCTCAAACCTTAACAAACAATTCTGAAATTTTACAGAAAGATTTCCACTTTGATGTAGATGATGTTAGCCGATGGAATCATCAAATTTGGTTCTCATATGGTTGAGAACGAAGGCAAACATTGCAGTGGTCGCTGTTTTCCACCAAGCTGCAGCAACGATTGTATTCTGTATATTTCGACCCTCAAATCTCCACCAACATAGATGAAATTTTGATATGTTGTTCCTCTCTTCACGTAGTTGATGTTAGCCACTGGAATCGCTCGATTTGGTGTACTGAAAGTCAGAAACGAGGACATGCAAAATTGGAGTTTCTAGCTGTAAGTTTTATCATTAGTGTAGCAGTCGTATTTTACCATTTTCATCCCTTAAATCTCATCCATAAATTCTGAAATTTTAGTATATTATTCCTCTAATTATGTAGTTGATTTTAGGATTAAGAATTTCTCAATTCAGATCTCTGAATCTCCTAAACGAAGCTCGACTATTTTCTTGGTGGTTTAATTTTCGTAACTCACCAAACCTATTTATGACATCTTTTTCCCATAGATCCAGCCATTATATTTCTATCAGATCTACATCATTATAAACTTAACTCTTCAAGGTTTCGAGAATAGGTCTCGGTTTGTCGATATGATATCATTTGGTCTATCAAAGATACGTCGCAAATCGACATGTCAAATCTGCCACAGAAATCGTCATGTTGTGAGTGCAACTTCGGAGGCTATTTCCCATCAATTCCTCCATCCTCTTGACTTGATTTTTGGGCTTCACAATATTTTCATATCAATATTTCTAGACATATTTTTCAATCCATGATCCGATATCATTTGTTCTTCCAAAATCGAGTCGTAAGTTTCCCGAAAACCAACTTGTTTCCGGCAGATTATGTCTTAGGTTAATAATGCTGAATTTCATACTCATTTACAGTCGTTATACATTATAAAATATAAATCCGTTTTCTTCATTGAAATCTTTGTTTCCTCTAGTATCAAAAATTGTATTTTTGAGCGAAAATCCATTGAGTATCGAGTTCGTTTGAGCCTCAAACATTTTGACGAAAAATCTGTTCTGGGAACAGTAAACAGTACCTTTCCGGCCGATTTCAGGCCAGGGTGACCGGAATTTGTCTCCGACTCCTTCTGACCGATTCTAGGTCTCGTTGTGACGGACGCGTGGCCGCTGACCATGCCTCGATCAAATTTGAATCGAATTTTCTATGATTTTTCAAAGTTGCTGCCCTGATTTAAGTTGCTCCATTTTACGTCGAATTTGTTTCAAGTTAATTGAAGAGTATCGTAAGAACCTATTATCGATTCGTGTTGGGTTTAAAACCCGAGTAACGTGCATTCCTAGTTGAAGTAAAATTAATAAGGCTCCAATTAAATTAAAGCGAATATTAGATTATTTTCGGAAGTAGTTATTGATCCTCAAGCAATATTGATCCTTGTAGGACTCGCTTGACTTACAAGGAAGGTGAATGGTTGAATCTTGAGATGGTTAGAGCAGCTTAGCCCTAGGGGAACCCGAGAAGGAACTCCGGACCATTGCTCCGTCTCCAGTACCATATTCGAGTGTTGGATCCTTGTTAGGACTTCTGTCTGTATAAGGTGGGCTACTATACTATCTTTGTAAATTGTATCTTTCGAGTTATTAAGCTCTGCTTTGTTAAAATTGCATATGTAACTATCTGTGTTAAATATTTATGTGCTAATGTATGTTTTCGGAGTCTCATAAACCAGCGCTGTGTCAATGTGAATAGCTACAGTACGCATGCATTATTTGTCTTGCCATACTCCTTGTTGGTGAGACTAAAATGAAACACTTATTGGTTACACACTTTGGTTACACTCATTGGTTACACTTATTGGTTACACTTATTGGTTATACTCATTGGGTATTCTATGACCATACTCAACTTTACGCGTTGGTGATATAGTTCGGGTTGCGGGCAGCGACGGGTTATACTCTTAAGCGCTTCACGATAAAATGTTTTGGTGAACTTAGGTTGCTTTTAACTTTTAAACCTCCTAAGCTTAACTACCTGCCTGAACACAGATAGATTACTTTAAGAAAATGTTTTGCATAACTTGAATTGTGAAAACTTGCCCACTGAGTGCATTAGTACTCAGCCTAAATCTTTTCAAATATTTTCAGATCAGTGGGCTGGAGCGTGGAGGTGACGAGGCTGAGATATGGGCTGTTATTATTTACTTATTTCCCATTATCTCTTTTTGTTAATGTTCTATTGGGAATTAAGCTTCCGCACTTATGCTACTCTTTTGTTAAACGTTAATAACCCTGATCTTGGTATTTTGAATAAATATATGTATTAAAAAGCATGTTTGGTTGTTCTGAGCCTTCTCTTAAGGTTTCATTAATTAATTAATTACCCCCTTTCTTTCCCGCTTCTTAATTCCAGCCCCCGTGACGTCCATTTCCACGGTCTTTCGTGACCGGGGCGCTAGATACTTTCTTTGCAATTAGTGATACTTTCTTCTATAATTAGTGATACTTTTTTTCAATTAGTGATACTTTCTTTTGCAATTAGTGATACTTTTTTCGATAGTAATGACACTCCACTTCACCCCATAAATAATGATACTCATGTGTGAGTTAATAATACTTTACCTCATAAATAATGATACTTTGGTTAATGATATACTCCACTCATAGTTAATGATACTTTACCTTATAATTAATGATACTTATTTTTTTGCTCAATAATTAGTGAACCGCCAAGAAAAAAATATATTTTTTTTAAAAAATAAATGTATACCTTGAAATGACTATATTATAATTATTAAAAAAATAAAAGAAAACGAAAAAGAAAGAGACGAAAAAAATGAGAAGAAAGAAAGAAAAAAAAGAAGAAAAAAAGATGAAAGAAAAAAAAAGAAACGAAACGAAACAAGAAAGAAGAAAAAATGGCCCAGCCGCCGAAAGGCCCAAAAAAAAATTTAACTACACAGGCGCGTGAGCTACACGCGCCGCGCGTGGGGGCGCGTGCAGCTCACGCGCCTGCGCGTGGGGGCGGGTTTGGGTGGGTTTTGACCTGTCTAACGTAAGAGACCCATTAAACGGTCTCATACAAGTTTTTGTCATCTTTAATATATTATATTATTTTATATTACAAAAGATTTAAAAGTTTGAGTTCTACTATTTCTTAAAGTTTGACAACATTATTTTGCTTTTTATTTTTTCTTTTAATTTAAATGTATTTATTTTCTTATATGTAATAACCCGAGACATTCTTATAACCGTTATTCAGGAACCTAGATACCTGTTCGGAAATAATCATATTAGGACCTCTTAATAATCGTATTATATACTATTATATTTGAATCCTATCTAATAATTCGAAACTTGTCCAAAAATCTCACCCTTAATAATAGAAATATTAGAGTTAATAGTTGAAGTTAGAAGTTTATTTTACAAGTCTTGTTAATCCACATAAGGGTACCTTGGTAATTATTATTTTCTTTAGGGTTATTAAATAATTTAAAAAGAAAAATGATTAAGATATTTATTAAAATTCTTCAATTTCCCATTAATCATACACGTAGGAATATATATCAACTCAGACACTTGTCCAGTTCTTAATCTCTTGGTTAGTCAATCAAATACCACAAAGCTTTTACTTCGTTTCAGATAAAAAAAAAAAAAAGAAAACTGTGATACCCCGACCCTTTTTGCTAAATTATAAGTAATAATTTTAGTAAATGATTTTAAATTAATATTATTTGAATATTAATCATGTGAGTATGTTTGTTATGCCGTTGTTTTGTTACAGGTTGTTCCACTCGAACAAATACGTCATAGTACATAGTGATATTATACTGAGTGTATAATACAGGTTGAATTTTAATATACAAAAATGTCGAGTTATGTGTTAAAGAATGATTGTAATTGCGTTTAATTTTATGGTTGCCATACCTTAATTTTATGTAATTTCGGTGTGTGCATTAAATGAGTAGTGATTATGTTTTGAAAATTTAAGTTGTGTATTGTATGTGTTTTCAAAAATAGCATAAATCGAGGGTCTCGCTGAGTTTGGGTAGTGTTTCGTCCGGAGGTCATAACTTTTGACTCGGTTGGAACCACGAGGCCCATAAGTACTCAAATCGAAGCTCTTTCAAAAATCTACAGTCTGGGCATGACTGGGAAGTGCGACCCCCTTCGAGTCGCGTTCTGAGAGGTCTACAGCGCGACCTTGAAACGCGACACCTCCGGTCGCGTGTTAGCAGCTGCAGAGAGCCATTTTTCTTCGGCTAAAACACAACCCCAAAACGCGACCACCTTGGGTCGTGCCTCACAGTGTTTTTCAAGCGCGATCCCTCTAGGTCGCGCCCTGCTTCGGAATTCCAACCTTTAAATACCACACTTCACTTATTTTCCTTCATTTTCTTCATCACTTGGACGATTTCTTCCCAAATTCTCTCAAGGAGTTCTTCAAGCTTTGGGAGAGGATTCTCTTATCACCATCTATCAACTAAGGTAACTCCATACCTCTTCTTTGTGATTAAACACCAATTTCGTGTTAAATTGAACCTAGGGTTTACATCCAAATTAGGGATTTTCAATTCTAATGATCCTCATGCTTTGATATCTCAAACATATGGTTTATTTACTCCATTGAAGCTATATGTGTTGTTAAATTGAAATTCCTATGGTTCATTGTTGCTAAAGATATGATTTTTGCCCTAATTTTCCCTCAATATGTTGGTGTTTGGTTGGAGGTGTTGTGATGGTTGTGTGGAGTTGATTTTCATACATGTTAGAGCCATAAGGTGGAGGTGTTTGTGTTTGGAATTATGGGTTTAAAGGATTTAAATTGAGTCATGTTCTTGTGGTTTAAATGGATGCATGTAACGTGTTCGATTAAATGTCTCAAAGAGTTTTAGTGTGTATTTTGAGTCTAAAATCATATTATGAGTTTGTATGTCCATGATTGTATATATGGATATGTAAGAAGACCTTAAAGTAAAGTATAGCATGTTTTTGGTCAAATTATGATTTAATTGAATAACTCGACATCTAAAATGAAAAAGGAAATTGAAAGGTGCTTAGTGACGTATTGGGGCTCGAGGTGGACGACTTGTGCACGGCTAAGAAGTATCTCAAAGGTTGAGAAAAGATTTGAAAGCGTCTTATAAGACGGGGTAACTCTAAACTGTGAACACGTGTAAGGTTATAGTTATTGTTGTGCTTTGATTGTATAAGTATGAAGGGTCTTTGGACCAGTGATGTGAATGAGACCCTTCGGGGTAATACAGAGATCCTTCGGGGTCGACAAAGAGATCCTTCGGGGTCGATAATAGACTTGTTAATGTCCTTCATGGGGGATAATAAGCTTGCGGGCATCCCTACAGGGATAAAGACGTTCATTAGCAGGGGCATCATGATGTTTGGACTCTACGGGGTTGAGGCTAGTCTCCACAAAGTAAAGAAGTATCTATATATTATATTTTTTCACTTGTGCAATTGGCTATAACTGTTTTACAGTGTTCCCCACTGAGTATGTTGTTAAATACTCACCCCATTCATTTAATGAATTTCAGGTTCAGGAGTCGAGACTCGGGTAGGAGCGTTGTGAATACAAGAGAACCCCCACAATCTTGTGTTTTCCTTTTGTGCTTTTGAAATACTCATGATATTATTATTACATTGATCATCCTTTTTGCTTTATGATCAATGATTATTGGGGATGGGACTAGCCCTATTTTGTAGTTATGATGTATTTAACTTGACATTATGCAAAACATTCTAAAGGCGGGTCATTCGACCTTGGAGCCTTCTATGTGTGAAGCATGTTGATGACCCTATATTATGTATGTTAATTTAGGGTGATAGACGGGCGGGTTGAGTCAAACCTATAAGCCCGATAGGTTAGATGATCATATGATTAGTATGGATGGGTCTATGCATTGCTTCCATTAGATACCATGTTGTGTGACAAATTAGATCCGATAGGTTGTATGTTATAATTGTGAAAAATTTGTATTAGGAATTATGATTTCATTCCTCATGATGAAACTTGACCTTAGCTTCTGCTTAATTTAAAATAAGCACACCAAAATAAGTAAGTAAATTGTATGTTAAGTGACATGGCCAAACAGAGTAGTTTGGGGCGCTACAAAAACAGAACTAGAACTCCAAACTTTTGGCCTGGTAATCAAATTCCGCAGCAAACTCACTCCTTTTGGTAAGCTTCCTTTAGATTCAATTTTCTGTATTAGCTCCATAGATTATACGCCTAATAACCTCAGCAAATTTCCCAACTTCAATTAACCAAAAAAAAGCTATGAAATTATATCAATGTAAACCTTCAACTCCTATTTCTTAATGCATCAATTCAAAATTAAAACAGAACCACCCTCAATTAGATTTCCCAAGACCAATTTCAACATATCATAATCCAATCAAATATCTTCTCACCAACACAGACACATGATTCCACATTTTAAGCGAAATCAGTAATTGAATTATAAGATTTTAAATAGACAAATAGATATTAAGAAAATTAAGAAAAATAAATAAAAATAGGGAAAGAGAAGTTGTTGGATTGAGTCGAAGCAGGGGGGAGATGTCGGCTGGGCTCAAGGCTCGGTGACATTTGTCTAAGTCACCTCTCGTCATCGGGAGCCGGCTGGTGTGGGTGTGTGTGGCTTCAAGTCGTGGGTCTAGGTTGTCGAAGCAGGGGAAAGTGGTGTTAGGCTCAGGCTGCATCGGGTTGAGTATCGAGCAGGTCTGGGCTACGGCTATGGTCCGAGCTATGGTGAACAGTCACCGGTGTTAAGCTGAAAATGAAATGGAGTCGAGTCTTGTAGTCGAGTCATCGGTGAATCACCGCTGCAACCGAACTCGAGTCGTGTAGTCGAAAAGTTGGGTCTAGTCTGAGTCATGAATGAACTCGTCTGACTCGAATGGGCTGGTTGATGGCGGGCGGCAATGTGTTTCTCGGAATTAAGTGGAAGAAGAGAGATTGGAGAGTTAGGGATTTTGGGAAGAGAATTTGGGGAATTTCTGTTCTGATCCCATTTCTAATTGAGAGAGAGAGAGAGAGAGAGAGAGAGAGAGAGAGAGAGAGAGATGAAGATGAAAACTGGGGATCTTATTTCTAAAATGTTCCAGACGTGAATTTACAAAGAAGAATGAAAGGATTAATTGTAATTAAGTTATTTTCATTTTGATCCTTTCTCATTAATTTACAAAAATTAGAAAAAGCCGCTAGAAGATATAAAAATTTCATAATCACCCATAATTGTTTAAAAATACATTTGGTTCCTATAAATTTTTCAAAAATTAATATCTAGCCCAAAACTTTATAAATTGATTAAATTAGCCCATAAATTTCCTAATTTCCAGATTTATTAAAATTAAAATTGGCCCAGACTATTTAAAAATCAATTTAGCCATAAAATTTTATCTGAATTTTCTATTTGACCCATGATTCATAAATTAATTATTTAGGACATAAATCTTGGAATTTTAGATATATTAAAATTATAATTGGCCTAAATGTTTTTCTTGAAATTATTTTGACACTAGGTGTGGCCTAATTAAGACCTTCGTCCACTTTGTGATTCCCTGCTCAATTATACGTGCTCATTATTATCAGGTGGACTATATTTTTCTCAAATTATGTTCAGCTAATAAGCTCAACTGTTTATCAACTGTAAAGCATGAATATCTGTATCAAAATATTTTAGCTCACTGTTCGCGTTCTCCAGTATCCTATGAAAACATTGAGTGCTTAACTTGACTCGAGTTCAGATCCTTAAAGCTTTGGGACCGTATACACTATCCTTTATTAGACAGCTGGGCTGGAGGACGTGTATATAAGTTAAGACATTGTAGGAAGGGACAGTTGAGATAGAGCGTGCAAGTAAGGTTAAAGAAGCTTTGTATGCATGGAATGCTTTTAGATTTGAAACCTTTCCATTGTAATACTTATGTGAGTACGATATTCATAATTATAAAATGATTGTGAATTGTTTATCAAAATTTCCCACTGGGTACACCAGTACTCAACCCAAATCTTTTCTAAATATTTTCTGGTTGAGAGGTGGGCTGGAAGATGACGGAGCTGAGGCAAGGACTAGCTTTTTGTTATATGCTTGTTCTTTTTGTGTTGTTTAGAGATCCTAGATAATCTAAAACAACAAAGACGTTTGAAATAATTTGCTTAAGTTTAATAAAGATACTCCGTGCTTGTTCCGTTTACTCTGATATAGCTTGTGTTCAATTATTTGAATCATATTATGATTTGGGCTTATTGTTGATCTGTGCCTTTACAATTGATTGGTGGGATAAGTTCCCTTTGATGATTGATAATTTATTCAGGTTCTTTCTAAACGCCTCAGTGCGTGGTTCTATTACAGTTATAGAGGTTATGCTGCCTAAATGATTGAGGCACTAACCCTACTTATATAATTTTCTTTATGTAACAACCCCTTTCCCCCTTTCCCCTAGTAACGCACTGGTCCCTTGTCATTATTCTTCCGGGACTGGGGCGTTACATTATATATTATTAATCTTTCATTTTCTTTTTGCAGCTATATATGTTGTAATTGAATTTATTTTGAACTTTTATTTATTTATCTAGAATGTGGAGAATTTTGTAGTTTACGTAGGATACCAAAAGTGACAAGAGGTCAAACATATGGTACCAAAATGATCATTTTTCCAAAAAAAAATAGTTCTACCACTGAATATTAATAAGGATCTTAATCTAACTCAACTTGTCATTGTCATGCTTTGCAAGGCTGCTTACTAAGAAACCAATTTACCAAAAATAACAAATCGATAAATTAATAATTTGCTAAAATTTTAATATAAAATATTTCATATTCTTAATAAATTAAGCTATTCATTTATCAATTTCTTATTTTTGGTGAAAAATAATTGTAAGATAGTCCTCAAACTTTCATTCAGTTTAATTATTCATGAAGGATGGAGGTTTTTTTATATATCAAATGAAAAAAATAAATAAGACAATTTCTGAAAAATAAAATATATTTTTCATTCAGTTTAATGTTGTTTCTGGTAATTTCATGTTGAGCATAAACGGCATTAGAACCATCATGAGTTATTTGATACGAAGCTAAGCGCAATGGTGGTGTAGAATGCTCGTTAATTGGCACTACAATGCTCCTACCATCACCGGAATTGCTCGAATCCCCATGGTGAAGTGGCGTTGTATTGGTGGTAAACCCTAACTCATCCGCATGGACATTCTGCCATGAAAATTGCTGGTTTTTTTCATCATCGTAGTCGAGTAAAAATAAGCCGATCAAAGAGCAGAAAAATCATTACAGAAAATGTTAATCGAGGAATCAAAACCTATACTCTAGATATCAGGAAGAAATATTGAATCACATCTATATTGATGAGCAGAAAAGATATTTTCTTATTCAACCAAAAATCAACTGCAATACAGAATTGCAGCATTATTTATACAAAGCACTTAGCGTAGCTAACAAGCTAACTAATCGACGGCTATGCACTCAAGCTATTGTTATCAGCTTGATCCTACGGTGTGATTATACAAACTTGGTGGTCCATGCAGATACTTGCTAATAGATTGACACATGGAGAAGTATAGAAAATATCTTCTATCTACACATGTTTCTCTATGAATTCATATGCATGTTTGCGAGGGATGTTAAGTTGGCCATGCATGCATCCTAAAGAGAACATGCAAACATGCATATGAATTCATAGAGAAGCTAGGACCTGCGAGTGACTTAGTGAATAAATCTTGAAGCATATAGTAAATCTTGAAGGCTATGCACTCAATCTTGAAGCATATAGTAAATCCATAGGAGTTCCCTTACTGTAAAACTCAAGCTTCTGTATTTAGCCTCCGCAGTGGAAAGTGAAACAGTAGCTTGCTTTCTACACCTCCAAGAGATAAGACATTGTCCCAAGGTAATGCAGTACCCTGAAAGGGAACTTCATTATGTCATCGCATGTACCCAGTCAACATCACAGTATGCTTGACACTGGAAGGTAGATGGTGCTTCATAAAACAAACTAAGGGAATGAGTGCCCTTTAAATATCTAAGAACATGAACTGTAGCATCCCAATGAGCATTAATAGGTTTATTAACAAATTGACTAAGTTGTTGAACCGCATAGGCTATGTTTGGCCTGGTGAGATTCAAATAGAGAAGTTTCCCTATGATTCTTCTGTAAGAGTCTGGTTAGGACGTTAGGTCTCCATGCTGAACAAGAGTTAAGCCTGGTGGTAAAGGAGTTGTGGTAGGTTTACTACCCAGGGTTATGTCCAGCAATTCTAATATGTATTTTCTCTGACTCAGATATGTGCCAGATTATGTCCTTACTATTTCGATTCCTAAAAAGTACCGAGCCTTCCCTAAGTCTTTTATGGTGAATGTGGCATGCAATGATTGTTTCACCTCTGTAATTATCTTAAGAGAGGGCCCAACAACAAAATATCATCAATATACACTAGAAGGGAAATAAAAGAATGTCCAATCCCTCTAATAAACATGCAGTTATCATTCTCAGATTGAGTAAAACCAAGAGCAAATAAGTGCTTATAAAATTCTTGGTTCCACCCTCTTGATGCCTACTTTAGCCCATTAAGGCTCTTAACCTGTTTGCACACTTAACCTGGTTTTCCTTTTGCATAACCCTGTGGTATGTGTATGTAAATCTCATCAATCAAAGTACCATGCAAAAATGTATTGTTAATATCAATTTGGTGTATATTTACTCTTGTCTCTCTACACCATATATACTTAATTATTTATTTACCCATCACTAAAAAAATAATTTAACTATATATTAAAAAAACTTGCAACTGCCGCCTCCTCTCCTCTACCTCTACCATCGTGCCCAACCGCCAACTTCAAAAAATAAAATAAAAAATCTCATTCTTCTCCTACCGTACAGCTGCCGCCCTCCTCCACTTCTACCACTGCTGCCAACCGCCTACCTCGTCCCTCCTTCCTCATCCCACCTACCGACGTCCTCTCTCCCTTCTGAAGCCACCACCACAACCCACCCTCCCCTGTCCTGCGAATCTAGAGATCCAAGACCACCCATCGCTCATATCGATTTTTTTATCCATGAATCGAAGGAAGTCGTAATTTGAAAAATAATTTTCAAAGTATAATCAATGAGAAGCACTTACGTGCACAACTCGCTTATTTGTGGCAATGTTAGACGGCGCGTAGCGCCCATGCGCAGTGCGTGGGCGATGCGCTCATCAGATATATTTTTCTAGGCTATTTTTTATTTTTTGTTCTATTTTTTGTTTGTCTTTTTGTTTTTTCCCAAAAAAATTATTCTAAAATAAAATTTGTGAACCCTAAATTTAAAGCGAAATGATTTAATATAGTTGAAATAAATATAAATTTATACCCTAAAACAGAATAAACCCTAAAATAAAAGTGAATTAATTTATTTTTTTTAAATCTTGCAACTCAAGCAATGCACTCGCCCGACGCTAACGCGTGGGCTCGTGCATTGTGCTGGACAATTAATTTAATTTTTTTGAAATAAATATAAACGGCAATTGAAAAATAAAATTTAATTTTTAAATAAATATATATCCTAAAATGGAATTAGTGAATTCTAAAATGAAAGTTAATTAATTTAATTTTTTTGTAATCCGGTAACTCGCACAATGTACTCGCCCGACGCTAATGCATGGGGGCTCATGTACTATGCTTGATAATTAATTTTTCCAACATAAATATAATCCATAATTGAGATTAATAAAACCTAAAAAAAGACATATAGCCTAAAAGAGGCAAAATAAACCACTAAAAAATCTAAAAACACTAAAAATACTAAAAAAAATCCTAAAAAACCATGAACATTAAAAATTCTTAAGCTCCTAAAGTCTAAACATTAATTGAAATGAAAGAAATCACAATTTGAACTAAATAAACTAGTATAAGATAGCTAGCAGACCCCTTGCTTTTTAAGGATATAGGTGATACTTTTTGAATTTTGAGTGATATTTTTAGTGTTAAAGTTGGTACTAATTTTGATGAGATTTTTTTTTGCATTGACCCGCGTGAATAACGCGGCATATCAGTGTTTGTGATAATCAATAGATTCAAAATACATTTTTCGAAAATGAATAAAAGCTTCATAAAAATGATCATCCAACTAATATTCAAAAATATTTTTTCAAACATGTATTAAAACATTCAAAAAATAACTTCTGAACATCTGTAATGGGTTCGTAATATATTGAATTGATTTTTTATTTTTGTTTGCTTTTCTGATGTTCGGTTCATGAGGAAGTTCGAGGGATTTGGTTGTTGTCTTCTCGATTTTTGTTTAGTCCCCATCGTAACTTTTTTGGTTCCAATTGATATATGGAAATTCCGAACACAACCCTCATTTTAATCTTCACAATCCCTAATTTAATATATATATATATATATTTATATATACAGAGAGAGAGAGAGACCTTTTTATCCTCACAACCCCACACATTTAAAAAAAAGAATCCATAGTCCTTCGTTAAAGATGAATATTGATGCCGAGCTCTTGGAAGATTTGGATGCAGCCCATAAGACCTCTGCACCACCATACAACTAATCTTCTCAACATCAACATTATCATCTTTCCCATTTTTCTTGAATTCCTTGTCAAGTACAAGAAAACTCCACTTTCTAAATTTTCAAGAATCCGCATTTGTGATGTTTACTCTGCTCATCATTTTTTTTATTTATGCTTCAAGAATTTGAATTCCAATAAGAGAATCTCCTCCGGAATCTGAGAGACAAGTCGTTTAAGTATTGAGAGAATGGATTATTAGAATCTGTTGATAAATGGAATTGTTGTAATTGACCTTAGAGATTTATGTGGTTTTAGCACATGATGTTTAGTTTCCGATATTACAAACCGAATACAATATGATATAAAAACAGGTGGGGCTGCTGAATGTTGAAGGTTACTATCACTACAAGAAAAGTGGAGTTTAGCGATGGACACTACCGACAGATTTTTATCCATCGCTACTAACGACGGACTAACGATATGCTTTGTCCGTTGCTACCTTTTCAGTCATAAAATTTGGCGGGACCGGTTCACGGTTAATGTTTACGATGGATCTACGACGAAAAGAGTATCGTTAAACTTAATGACTTAATGACGGACTTGGTCCGTCCTTTTTTTAATTAAATAATAATATTAACGATGGAATCTATCCCTCGTTAGAATTTTTTTATTTTCTCTTTAATTTAATTAGTTAACGACGGAATTAATCCGTCGTTAGTTATTTAATAAATATTAATTTTCTTTTTTAATTTTAACGATGGGTAACATCTGTCGTTATTATAATTTTCATATTTCAAATTTAATTTTTTAATTTTAACAACGAATATAATATGTCGCTAGTCCGTCGCTAAAGGTCGATTATAAACTAGGCACGGAAAATTCATTCGAAACCGAGCCCTAAATCCCCAAATTCACCCAAGCCCCATCTCCCCATCCTCAACAATTGATGGCGGCAGCAGCAGCGGAGGTGGTGAACAGCAGCAGCTGCGGCGAAAGGTACCTCTTCCCTCTCTCTCATTCTCATTCTGCCTCTCTCTCTCTCCCGGCTCTCTCTACCCTCTCTCTCTCTCCCTACCTCTTGTCTCTCTCTACCCTCTCTCCCTCTCTCGGCTCTCTCTCATTCTGCCTCTCTCTCTCGGCTCTTTCTCTCTTGGCTCTCTCTCTCTCTCTTTCTCGGCTCTCGCTCTCTCTCCCTAGCTCTCGTCTCTCTCTCTGCCCTCTCTCCCTCTCTGCCCCCCTCTCTCTCCCTCGTTCCTCTTCTTCTTAATTTTGTTTAATTGTTAATTATTAATTATTGTTTAATTATTTATTTTTTTGTTTAGTGTTGTTCAAACCATTTTGCTCAATTGGTAGAAGCAAATGACAAAAGATTAAGAGGTTAGTTTCATTTACAAAATTAATTATTTTACAGTTATAATTAATAAGCATGTTGATTTTTTTAAATGAAATGTATAAATAAAAGGAAAAAAAGAAAGAGACTGAAACCTAAGAATCCCGAAAATCACAACTTGATAACTCAAGGGACCAGGGCCTCATCAAAACCCATATGGAAAACTCGTAGTGGGAAAAACCATATGGGAAAAAGAGTACCCTTCTAAGAAAAATGAAAATAACCAGGACCACAGCAATCCTGTCTAACAGCATTAGCAATACAATCAATCTCAGAAAACCAAAAACTAGTCGAAACCCTATGAGAGGCCAAAATATTCGCAACACTGTTGCCTTCTCTATACACATGAGAATCACAAAAATCAATACGAGAAATAAAATCAAGCACACGCCACCATCTGTTCTTCACAAACCAGGGTACCTGAAGAGTCCGAGAAGACAATAACGCCACCACATATGTGGAGTCCGCCTCTAGCCAAATAAAGTCTAAAGACAAAAGAGCCGCCCACTCTAAAGCCACAAGCACCACGAGAAGCTCAGCTAAGAAAGCAAACCCCACTCCCTCGTTAGTATGAAAATAGAACGAGACCATACCATCCGAACCACGAAAAACACCGCCCGTACACATATGACCAGGAGCCCCTAGCGAAGAACCATCCATGTTAATCTTAATCCAGCCAGTAGGGGGAGGCCTCCATCGAACCGAAATAATAGGCCGAAAAGGCGGCGGTCTAGAGATTACCTTTAACTTCTTAAGAATGAGCAAATCCTGAACTGCATTCCTCATATATCCGAGCGATGCGCGCATAGAAGACAACTCCCGACAAGCAATCTTGATGTAGGAAATAATCTGCATCAGAGTAGGATTTATATCATCATAGATCGCATGATTGCGCGCATTCAAAATGGACCAAACCGCTGTGATTACCGACATCTTCCAAAGAAGAAGAATCTAAGAACCAATGTCGCAATTCATGAATTACACAAATGCCTCATGAATCGAAGCAGCATAAATGACATCAATCTGAAACATGTTAAATATCCAACGCCACACTAAAATAGCCAACAGACAGCTCCATAACAAATGATCCAAGCACTCATTCGCCCCACGACACATCATGCACACTTGAGGACCAATAAAGCCGTGGAGTTTATCCACTGTCGGAATTCGAGCAAGAAGCAAACGCCAAACAACCATAGAAAGCCTCACCGGAATACAAGAATGCGAAATACACTTACCCCATTTAACCGTAGGGAAACGCACACGCGAGTGCATAAGAATATAATGTTTTTAAATTTATTAAATTGAAATAGATGTATGATATAATTTATGATAGGTGTGTTGTATTATAAGTATTTATAAGCATGTTCTCCAATTTATTAAATTGAAATTAAGTTAATTAAGTATGATTGTTCACTCTTTTATTTCACTCATGAACGACTCGCAAGTGTACAAGGTAAATTGTATCAAAATAATGGTGAGAACAGATATCGTATCCACATAGACTAGCTATGTAATTCAACTAAGTACTCAATTTAACTATTCAATTTATCTAGATGACTGGATCAAATGTTTGGTTGATTAAACTAAATTAAAACTAAGAACTATAAATAAATAATAAAATGGGAACACAAAAATAAAACGGGAACTTTAGGGAGAAAATGGATTCTAGGGTCTACACGTCTATGTATTTTATGAATTCAATTAACAAATTAAACCAAATTTAATTCCTAAATCTGCAGGAGAATCACTAAATTATCTAATTCCTCTCTCTCGAGTAAGTTATAGAAGTAAATTAAACTCCAAAAATCATCTCTCGGTCTCAAATTGTTGTTTAACTCCTAAATGCTCAGAACCAATCTCTCAATCTAGCAAACTCATGTTATACATTCCTAATCCGTCAACTAATTAACTTCTCTCCAGTGATAATCGATCAACTACATATGTGTATTTAATGGCCAAACAAATTCACAAGACAATTAAAATAAGGAAGCATAAGCATATAAAGAAAAGGAACAATAATATTAACTGAAATCACAAGAATCCATATTTGTGCTCAAACCCCAAAATCTCTAAATGTTTAGCCACTCATCATCAAATTATAATCCATAGAAAATAAAGTGCTAATTAAAGCTAACATGATAAACATAAACTAGATATAGTAAATACAACTTATGCCGAGTTGAATCTTCAATCTCAGTTGCTCTCTACGATTCTCCGCCGTCTCTTGCTCTTCTCTACTCTACTATAGGGTAAAACTTAGCACAATTTTCTTCCAAGAAGTACCCTTAAATAGTAGAACAGATTGAAGCCCACAGAAGGAAGGAGAGCCCGATCCAAAAGGAAGCTTGCCTCTGATCGTCGATATGAGCACGAGCCGTGCAATAGGAAGCACGGTCTGTGCTCCTAATTGCATAAAAATTGGTCATCTTCATCTAGACATGGACCGTGCTCTTTCTCACCACCCGACACACTTCATCGTTTTGCTCCGATCTCGCTTTTTTCTCATCCAATTAACCCAATTCAAGTTGCAACAAGATCCTCACTCTATTCTCTATCTTCTTAGGTACTTTTCATGTTCAATTTTATCTCATAAAATAATTTGCATCAAATCCCTTCAAAATGAGCAAACACGTGACACTACACAAAATATGAAAAACTATTCACAACTTCTGAATATATGTATGCAGTGCTCATTAACTATCATCTAAATGACCCTCAAAAATCATGTAAGCCATGGGTTTATCAACGATTTTATTTATGATGTGTGTTGTGTTATAATAATTTATTATAAGCATGTTGTTCAATTTATTAAATTCAAATTTATGTTAAGTATGATGTGATTTATGATATGTGTGTTGTTATAATTATTTATAAGCATGTTGTTCAATTTATTAAATTGAAATTCCAATTATGCTATTGTGAATGGGATAAGGGTTCCTGGATCCCTCTTTATGAATTGTTTAATTTGAATGAGATGAGGGCCCTTGAATCCCTCTTTATGAATTGCTGGTGTTGTTGGTTATATATGTTGGTTTTGTTAGTATTGATTAAGTACTTATTAGTGAAACATAGATCAATTAGCGTATAGTCGAGAACTTGAGATTAGGATTTTCAAATAGGTGCTGCCGAAATCTTGAAAAATTTATTTTAATTTTTTTATCAATTATTGATTGAATTGGTGGTGTTTTTTGTTATTGATTACTTAGTAAGTAGATGATTTTTAATTTTAGGAAGTGAATCACGCTGACGCATATATTTTCATGTTACTCATAGCAAAATAGTTTCTTGGCATGCTATTTATCTTTTTCCTAGTATTTTTTTCTCACTTCTTAGTTCTAACTTTTAAAAGTTAAAAACATCACTACAAACACACAAAACCATCAGTTATCAAAAATATACATAACTACCAAAAAATATATAAAACAACAATATAAAAGTTGAAAACAAAGCACTACAAAAACCTTAAATATCATTCCACAAAACTATAAAAATAAAGTTATAAAGTTGCTCCAATTGTAATCATTAATTTGCAAAGTTACAGCAAAATATCGGTAACACTCTAGAACTGGAAAAAAATACCAATACGACCTAACTTGATTGCAATAATCAAAACTATAAATAACTAGTAAAATGAAAAACAACAATATAAAAGATGAAAAAAATCAATACAAAAGTGATAAATAATATCTGTCAAAAAATTTCTTGCATTTTAGGTGTGATGATGATTATCGATCCATAATCAAAGGTAATCACAACAAAATAATAAGACCCCTAAAAAAATTTAAAATATCAATTTAAACATAATAAATAGCATTAGTAGAAAAGTTGAATCAGATACAATAAATAACAAAGAAACTAAATATCTTGATTGTTTTAATATGTTATCACCTATTTCCTCTCCAATTCCTCTTCTTTCTCTTCATTTCGTCATTCACATAGTTCAATTGAGAATTCCACAGAACGTACACCTCAATGCCAGAAAATTTACAAAGAAATTGAGAAAGATCGACAATTATGCAAGCATATATTTTTGGATTGTGAAATCTCAAAAAATAGCACTATAAAAAATATCATCATAATCAATTTCTAAGTATTAGCATTTCCAACTAGAAAATCCGTTTTGATATGAAAAATGATGTAATTTTCCTTCCTAAATTCCTTAAGAACCGTTACAACCAAAAATAAAAAATAAAATTAATTGTACAATTTTAGCCTCGGTACATTTGAAATCTATAAAAACACATAATTATAACCTTCACAATTAACTAATAATATCCCTTGATTTTAAGAATTTAACGGCCAAGATTTGTCCACAATTACACAAACCCCCTGTGTACACAATCTAAAGCTCCCCTATATATATAGGGGTTGGTTATAATAAAAACTTATCTTGGTGTGAAAACGTGCAGACTATGCTTTAGTGTACTTTTAGTGCTTTTTCTTACTGTATTTTGGTGCTAAAAACATCTAACACAAAAACACAATAAGAAAAGCATAAAAAAATTAGCACCAAAATACATAAAGAGAAGCACTAAAAATACACTAAACAAGCACAGTCCGCAGTTTTCATACCAAGATAAGTTTTTTATTTGAACCAACTCCTATATATATATATATATATGAGCCTTATAAAATAAAAAATAAAAAATATCGTGTCTTTAATATCTCTAAACTTTATTATTTTCATAAATGATAAAAACTTGTATAAGACCATCTTACAGGTCAAAATTCGTAAGACAGACCAATGTACGGATCCAATATTATCCTTAATTAATTTAAAAAAATATATAATTCAAGTATGCTACAAAATCAAAGTGATAAATTTTCACGTGTGAGCGAGAAGTGTTCATGTTTGAGATATAAGAAGAGGTGTCTCAATTTAGTTTTTGAAATTTGAACAGAGGGAGACATATTTGCCAAAATAGGTTAATAATTGTCATGTATCCTTTGATTCTTTGAATTTGCAATAAAAATGTGATTTAAATTTGTAAATATTGATGTTTTGTCACTCAATTTTGAATCTGGAAACTATTGAATTACAAATATGATCAATAGGTTCAAAAATACGTTTAACTAATTTTTTTCCTAAGCTATTGATCATGTATGTTCAAAAATATATTTTCAAACATGTCTTATATTTTTGAAAATAAATTTTTGAAACACACCTAACTATGAAAGTATAAATATTATAATTTTAATCTATTTTCTTCACTTTTACTATGATATTGCTCTGAGAAATTAAAACCAACATAACCACAAAAAGAAATGTTCCCTTTTCAAACCATAATGAATTTTGTTTGATACTAAAATAATGCATGGAAAGTTTTTTTATCATCAAAAATTCGCCCAAAAATCATTAGTAAAAAAGCATTGACAAGATGTTCTATTTTAATATAAAAATATATTAATTCAAGGAGATGTTCAAAGGGATGTTGATCGTAATAAAAAAACTTAGTTATTGTATTCACATATATGAGAATCTACACTCGCCAAATATATATATATATATAGTTTTAGATAAATAATTCATTTTAATGTTATTAATATATATATTCTTACTCTAATTATTTATTAATATTTTCTAATTATAATATAGCTTTTAACTTTAAATTTTACACTTTCAAAAGAACTTTTGAAAAGTATAATTGGCCCATCAAACTATTCAAAAATGAGCAAACTGGCACTTGATGTTAACAAGTTAGCTTTTTCCGTTAATTAAAATGTGTCAACCTCAATTCTATCACCTATAAATGTCGATCAAACAAATTGAAACCACTGACAAATAGCCCACACTATGGAGTTTCAAACCCCTCTTTTAATTTCAAAATCCAACATTGAATCGGTATCGAGATTTATAATTTAATGCGTAATACAAATCCTCGTCATCGATATTTCTCTATATAATTATTCTATCGTTTAACACCTGATTAATAAATTGAGAGTATACTTATAAAGTCCGTGATGAGGGCTACCTAACCATACCACGTTACATGGTATCATCATCCGAATTAATCATAATTAGGTCGAAAAATCTATGTGCATTTTATTTAACAGAAAAACTAACGGTGTTAAACAAAAAATGTGAATTTGATATAATTTGAATAGTTGAGGAGGCCGATTGTACTTTTTAAATAGTTTAGGTGTGTACTTGGGCCAAAAAATAGTTCATACGTCGTTTATATGTAGGACTCGGCATATAGTTCGGGTGTTTATTTGGCCCTTTGCCCTAAAAACAAAAACAAAAAAAATATTGTATCAATCTCGGCCTAACACTCGTTTAATTTGAAACCTATGGATATTTTGAATTTTATGCATTTTTTTAAAATGCAGAGAAGAGATCACAAATGATTGAATTATAGATTGAAGCAAGTGATTTCAAATCCATACATTCCATATCTGGTAGTATTCCAAATTCATCAATCCAAATATAAAACACATTTGAATTAGCTAGTTTCAGATCAACCGAATCTCCCACGTACACAGATCCTACACAACATATTTTTTAAAGCCCCCAAAGATTAAATATGCGACATGATTACAACTCTAAGAAAGAAGAAACTAAAGGAAGATCACAATGAGTCAGACCTTATTCAAACCTTACCGCATCTCAAACATAATCAACTTCTCAATCAGAGAAAATGCTCGACGATGTACCTGTAAAATCAACCATAAGCCCAAGGAATTCTCTAAGGAGTATTAAACTTACTAAAGGTGATCCTCCTCATCACCATTGGATGCTACTCCAGCCTCCTCGTAGACTGCTTGGAAGAACCAGAATCCAGTACATAAAATGTTATCAAATTAAATAATTTCATATTGCAAATGGATTGTAACGAGTTAATTTCGATTTTGATCCCATAGGACATTGGGTATTCCGATTTTGGTCCCGACACTATCATTTTTGGTCCTTTTTCAAAAAAATCGCCCAGTTTTAGTCTCATAGGTTTAAGAATATCATTTTTGGTCCCATGATTTAAAGGCAAAAAAGGGGACCAAAATCGATACTAACTCTGTTTGGGACCAATAATGATAGTGTCGGGACCAAAATCGGAATACCCGATGTCCTATGGGACCAAAATCAATATTTTCTGGGATTGTAACAGTATATGAAATTTGAATTTTTTTAAATATTGAGATACTTGACACCAAGCAAATACTTTAGATAAAATACTATAAATTATTATAATAAAAAAATATCTAAAGATCTATATTTTAATTTTTATTAATTAACATCAAAATATGTAATATATATTATTTGATCTTTTTCCTTACATTTGATTTATAATTATAGACGAATATATATTCACAACCAGAAAAAATCTTAGTTAAGCTAGTAAATCTATAATAATCTTATTATTTGAAGATCGACACTACGCTTTGTCAAGATCGACACTATTATTTGTCTCTATATGTTATCGATGCTTTAATCTTATATACATGTTTATATTTAAATATGATTTTGTTCTATTGTAAATAATATAGTCGCATCAAATACAAATTAAGAATCATTACCTGACAAGTTTTCTTTAATTATGTTGAGTTTATCTTCAGCAGTAATGCTACTCACTTCATCTGGAACCTTCTTCAAACCAAGACAGTCACAGATGTCTAAAAACGAGAGAAGGGGCATGGCTCCTTGCTCTACTCTCCACTCCATCAAGTTTATACAATCAGAGATCCATAATCCAGAGAGAAGGGGCATGGCTCCTTGCTCTACTCTGCACTCCCTCAACTTTTCTATACCCCATAATATAAACAACTTGAGATGAGGAAAACTGGATGCCGAGCACGTCATCTCCTCACCCACAAATGATCTTCCACCAATACTCAGTTCAGTTAAGCAATCAAGCTTTCTAAGTATCCCCATTGGCATTGGATCCTCAATTTCACATTCTTCCAACCTCAACACTTTATCACTACTTGTTAACTGACAATCCTCTTCAATAGAAAGTGAACAAAATTGTAACTTGTTCCAGTGCCTAGTGATGGCATTCACAATAGCTAACAAGCTTTTATTGTCATGTATAACTCCCTTAAAACGTCGGACATTCCTCATTTTTACTGTGGATTTTAATTCATGCACTCTACTATTGAACCTCTCTAGGGTCTCCAACTCTTCTACACCTTCATCCAATCTCAATCGATTTTCTCCAATTGTAATCTCATCATTATACCATGGAAGGATCAGGTGTTTAAACTGTCGCATTTTCTTGAAAACATTTGGAACTCGAATATTATTTGAATTGGATAAATCAAGAGACTCTAAGTAAACCAAATTGCATATAGACGATGGTAGCTTATCAAGATGTGTACAAAATTGTAAACCAAAATATCGAAGGTGAACAAGCTTAGTGATTCCTCTTGGTAACTTTCTACCTTCAAATGAGAAATTTTGGATAAGTAGTTCTCTGATTACTTTGAATTTCTCAAAATCAATTATACTTTTAGGTGGAAATTGAATCTTCTCACTATACAATGCCCTTAGTATTTCAAGAGATCTTAAATGCTCACAAGTAGTGATTGTAAGATCACCACCACCTTCTAGTCGGACTTCTCCTTCGAAATGGATAGCCAAATGCCGCATTTTATTAATACTCCTTGAAGCTATAGGAAATAAGCTTGCAAAATTTCCATCTCGATACTCCAAAACCTCTACACCAAACTCCCCCTTTTTCCTGGTTGACAAACAAAACTCTCGCACTACATCATGAAGTTCGCATTTCCAATTATCTACAACTTGGACCATACACCTTGAGGCCAACTCACCTAAGTAGAGCTCTGCGATGTCCACTAAAGTTTCCTCTCCTCGAATCATCTCATCTGAAATCATGCCTTGTGCTATCCATCTCTTGTATAATGTATCAACATCTATTTCTCCATCTTCTTTGAAAATGCCCAAGTAGAGAAAGCACGGCTTCAGATAATAAGGTAGATCTTCGTAACTTAAATTTAGCACTGCATGCATCTCATTCTCCCCTTCAATATTACCATCACCTCTATACAAATATGCACTCACATTTTCTTTCACCAACATGAGCTCCGCCATAGATTTCCTTTTACTCAACACCCCGCCAAGTAAAGATATTGCCAGTGGCATATAACCACATTTCTTAACCATTTCTTTCCCAATTTCGTCGAGCTGGAAATCTGTATGGAAATAGAAAAATTCTAATTAACTATCTAATAGTGAAAACAAAAATAATTCATAAAGAATTTTAAAATTAATTTGGCATGAAATGAGGAATATAATTCACAATCCCGCAGAAATATATATATATATATATATATATATATATATATATATATATTTATTTATTTATTTATGAACTTCAATTAATAGGTGACCTGCAGGAATGTGGCCGTGGGGAGGAAATGCTTTCTTATTGAGTAATTCAAATCCTTCGTCCATATTTAGAAGCCCCAGTTGTAGTGAGAATCCAATATCTACTAGGTTTGATTTGCGCGTGGTCACCAAGATTTTACTCTGGAAATTATGTTGAGGGAAAGCATGCTTCAAGGCATTCCAATGAGAAATTTCCCAAAGATCATCCACAACAATGAGACATCGTTTATGTGTTTGTATCTGGCAAAGTCGATTGGTCAGCTGCACGTCACTCAGATCCGAAATGCTTCCCCCTTCCATCTGCTTGAGGATATCCTCCAGAGCTGTTCGAGTCTGACACTGCTGAGAAATGCAAACCCACGCAAAACAATCAAAGCAACTGTTTCTGGCCTCCTTCATTTGATTGAAGACCTTCTTGGCAATGGTGGTCTTACCTATTCCGCCCATACCCCATACTGAAATGACTCGATGCACTTTTTCATCGACTACAAGAGAAAGGAGCCACTTCAGTTCTTCCTCCTTCCCCACAAAACAGTCTCCGATCTCGAAATTTGGGAAGGCCTTCCTTGCCAGGATTTGGTTGTGGCTGCTAACCGCGGCTCCATCAATGATGTTGTTTATGCCGTAGCCATCCATGGCCTTGTTGATTCTTGCAAGCTCCGATTTAATATGCAACATCTCAGAGCCTAGTTGGTAACAGGGTAGAACAAGCCCCATACTATGGACTAGTCTTCGTCCCCATCCATTTGAAGACGAAGATTCATCTGAAGATGAAGACATTCGAATGCTGTATTCTACGACCACATCTTCACATCTGTATGGGAGATCTCTAATCTCGGCGATCCAATTGCGCACCGTTTCGCTTTGGTGCTGCTTTCTGTCGGCATCTTTGAGGAAACACTTGATCTCTTTGAGCTGTGTTTGGAGGGCTTTCACTTCACCGCCGACACGAAATAACAACTTACCTTCTTCTAACAACAGATCTCCAAGTGTTTGCAGAGCTATGGAGACCACTGCTTCCGCCGTCATAAGAGCAACTCCAACCGACTGCAAAATGATCAGAATGAGTTTGTTGATTGATATTTACTTCAAAAATGAATTGGGTTTGGATTTGTAAAATGCGTTTCGGTTTGGGTTTAATAGTTGGAGATGATGTAAATGAAATCCAATTTTTCTCAATTGATCAGCTTCATGAAATTAGGTCCTTATTGCATATTCAATTCCGAATACATACAAGCAATTGCCCCCACACGGCATTGAGCTTTCAATGTCCAACGGTTTCTATTAAAATAATATTGAATTTATTCATTTTATGCAATTACCATAATTTGTACTAACCTATATCTATATCTATATAATAAAATAATCAAGTGAATTATTTAGTAAAATATTATAATCGGTAGATATAACATTTAATATTTGTTAATTGAATGAACCACTAAATCAAACTAAGATTGATATTTATAAATTAAAATAGTCTATTATATTATTTTTTAGAAAGTATAGTCTAAAGGTTATTAGATATATAAATTAAAATAGTCTATTATATTATTTTTTAGAAAGTATAGTCTAAAGGTTATTAGATATATAATCATAGTTAGAATATTTTATAGATTTCATTACACTTTAGCACCAAACGTTGGACGTTTGTACACTTTTATCCCAAAATTTAAAAAAATTACATACTAACATATAATGTTAGCACAAATTAACACTAATAAAACTAGGGCAATTTTTCGGTCCCGCAAATATAACTTATAACACTGTTGAAATTCTTCCATTTGTAGAAATATTGGATGTTGTCGTCACTCTTCACAATTTTCAGCGGTCCATGTTAACATTTGTACGTAAAATTGCTCGTACACTATAAGCATTAATTTGTACAAACGTTCGGTATCAAACTATCAATATGTATATTTTTATAAATTTTCAATATTGAGATAATTTTTTTTTTTAGTTTGAGAATGTGTTTGTTGGGTGTAAATGAATAACTATTCGATGAGATGTTTACTGCAAAATAAATTTAGATTTGGATTTGCAATATTAGTTTGCGTTTAATAGTTGGAGATCAGTTTCAAGAAATTAGGTCTTTATTACATATTGAATTCCAAATGCATACAATTACTACGAATTTCACCTAACATCCACAGAAGTCATGTGGTAGCTAGTAGCTGACAGTTTTAATATTGGGGACCCATCAAAACTGTCTCTTTCCCTCCGAGCTCGATCAGTGACTGGGGAGTCGTTTTCCACGCAGCTGTGTTAATTTTGCAAAATGGGGAATAAGTGAAAACTGAAAACCACAAGTCGGCGATAACAATTTTTAATTTTTCTGAATTAGTGTACTATTGTTTACTAATTAAATAAGATACAATTGACGCCAAAAATTATTAAATTGAACTGCATAGTGCAGTTGGCAACGAACTTTTTTGGCTCCAGTATTCATGTTTTGATCTATTGAAGATTTGAAGTTGATCATATAGTTTTTTTTTTGGTCATTTAAGGTAGTTGTTTGAACGGTTTTTCTTTTTAGGTTTTATTCTCATTTTATCAACAAATTTCTTTGCATTTAAGGTTATTATATTAACTTTTAATGCTAATTTTATTTAATATCTTTTATATTTTAATTTTTATTTGCATTTAAAATATTTTTTCTTCTAATTTTTATTCACATTTAACATCTTTAGCAAATGGTCGGGCTCTTCGGTTCAATCTACACTCATAAGGAAATCATGTAAAAAAATGAAATTAATATTTGTATATGTGATTTTTCAGCTCAATTGTTGATTCTAAAATTAGTTGTATCAACTATGAAACAAATATTGAGAATCTAAGTTCCTCTCTATAACAATTAAAAAGAATAAAAAACCACGGTGTGAAGCTCACAATCACTGGTGTAGATGGACCACTTAGGCCATTTTTTTTGTATTTTCAATGTTCGCTTAGTTATGAATTACACCAAACGAAGCTTACAAAAATGTTGAAGATCAAGCAACCGGAGAAAGAAGAAAGGCGTTGGGGGAGAATAGAGAAAAGAAATAGGAATATGCGAGGGGCAATTTTCATTATTATTGGATTGACTCATAGTAGTCTTGTCAATTGGGCCGAACAAGTTCCAGTGGGCTTTGAGACTAAATGGCCCTGCCCGACCCAGGACCACTAGTGGAACGGGCCGGGCTGAGTTTTCTTAAAAATATATGAGCCCAGCCCCGCCCATTGTTTAGACCTCACATAGGTTGGGCCTAAACTGGATTTTGTAATTTTTTTTATTAATTTTGTTAATGATTAAGTCAAATGAAAAAGTATTATATTTTGTAAATATATGCATATACATGCGCATATATATTATCTATGTATAATAAAGTTATTGTTTTAAAAAATTAGTAAATGATGAAATTAATTAACTTATATAACTTCACTTATGAATTAAATATATGTACATATATATTTCATTTAAGTATAATAAAAATAAGGGATAAGGTTCAATTTGGTCCTACTACTATATTCAAAATCTCAGTTTGGTCTCGGAACAAAATATTGGTCCAAATGAGTACCTAAACTTTTTAAAAGGTAACAAGTTCATCTTTCTGTTAGTCCTACAACTATTTCCCATTAACGGTGTTAATAACGTCGTGAAATGCATTCTAAGAGAGAGAAAAAAGCCCAACTTCTATTAGTCCTACAACTATTCCATGATTGAAATCTCTCTGCTCATCAAGTCATTCTCTTTTGCCAAGATCTTTGTTCCTGCCTTCAATTCATTTTTCACCAGTTTAGATCTATCTCCCACTCCATCATACCAGTTGAAATGATTACATCCTTGTTTCTGGACTCCATCTTTAAACAACTGAAATCACACATCACAAAAATGAAGTATTTTAGCTTTAAAACTAAAATAAGTGGACGATTACTCACTCTAAAAAATTCGACAACCATAAAATCTTCTGGAGGGATTTTCTTCAGTCCATGAAGTCCGCAAAACACCTTGAATACCACATTACATTTTTTCATCCCTCTTCAAATTCATGAACACATCTTCGACTTGATGATGACGAGATAGTCAATGATTCCATCAATTTTACATCTCGTTGAAAATATATATGAAAGATGTCGAGATGTATTTTGGACATTTTCAGATTTTGTTAATGGAAAATAGTTGAAGGACTAACGAAAGGATGAATTTGATACATTTTAAAATATATATGAAAGATGTCGAGATGTATTTCACATCGTCATTAACGCTGTTAATGGAAAATAGTTGAAGGACTAATGGAAGGATGAATTCGATACCTTTTAAAAAATTTAGGAACTCATTTGGGCCGAAATTTTATTCGGGGACCAAACTGAGATTTTGAATACAATAATAGGACTAAATTAGACCATATCCCTAAAAACAATGTTAGTGAAATCTTTAAATTAATACAAAAATCTAGATCTTACAATGATATTAACTTATATAATTTTACTTGGTAAATTTAACTACAATTTTTATATCTTGAATTCATTAAATGATGTCATTAACTTGTATAACTTTACTTAGTGAATTATTTATAATTTTCTAGTACTACATCCCATGCGATGCACGGTGAGAGATTTATAAATAATTTATGATAAATACTTTGTACAAATTAATAAAATAATTAAATTACTATTAAATAAATAATAGAAATAATTATAAAATGTATAAATAATATAATGTTAAATTAATTTCAAGTTTATTTACTATTTTATCGGTAGTCAATCCATATCCATGAATAAACTTACACTTTCCATTCATTGTTTCTAATTAAACAATTAACATAATCGGTTCGCCTAAAATTCATTACAAAAAAAATTGAAATCATTTATAATTTTAGGTACATTGAGAAAAAATTAGAAAAAATGACACACCATCATAAATACATTTGTGAAAATTATTATATATACATTTTCGTCCTTTCTCCATGTTGTACGTGTGAAGTGGATGTACAGGACATCGTTAAATGAAAATTGTCACAACTTGAGCAGTCCTTCCACAATTTGATTAATGCTTCATCGTCATCATCATTATCATCATCTCTTTCAGAAATCATATCATTTTATGTCTCTATGCACACGAATATGAATACATTAAATTATATTTGCAAAATTGGTCTATATATCTATGCAGTGTGAAATTAAATATTGGTCACTTTTATGTATGATATGTAAAATATATATATAATATCAAAGGTTGCAGAACGCGTTAGACGCTAGTCGGGTGGCCGAGGGGGCCTAGCGCCTGGACCGCCTAGATGCTAAGCGGAGCTTAGGCGGATTCTAGGCATTTTTTTATTTTATTATTTTATATATTTCTTAATAAATATATAAAAAATTCATTTATAAATTCATAAATCTTAACATTATATTCTAAATAATATCAATAAAAGTTTAAATCATCCAAAATCCAAAATAAAATAAATATTGAAAGTTCAAATTATTCAAAGTTCATGACAAAATAACATTCAAAGTTTAAATGAAACCAAATTCGAAAGATAATTAATATATTAAAAAAAAAATTTTAATAATTAATATATTAAAAAATAATTTTTTAAAAAAATAAAATTCGGCCGCCTAGACGGACCTCAACTGCGTAATCGCCGAACAATTTCTCCTAGGCTGCCCGTCCGCACAAGAGCATTGATTACATGGTTTTCGCAACGGGAGGGTGGCGCCTAGCGCTTAGGTGCCGCCTAGGCCACATTTTGCAGCACTGATAATATCTAATTATTGAAGGAAAATGTTAAAGAAATTGAAATGTGTAGTATAAATAATTTTTTGGATTGAAACCGCATAGAAATATTCTAAGCTCATTATAATATAAATTTGATAACTAAAAAATGATTAATTTTCTACATAATTTAGCATAAGTTGATTGCCAGATAATTAAAATTCTAAAAATAGGTCGAGAGTCTCGTACATAAGTGATATTCAATTAGGATTTGAGAGCCACAAATCACTTCATGAAATAATATCAATAAAATCAATTATTTGTTTGAAATGAATCATTATTATATGATAAAAATATACGTAAATAAGAAATTAGTTACTTATGCTAAATCAAATTATTATGAATTTTGTATACAAACATAAAATTTATCACATTAACTTCTGTAACGCTCCAGTCCCACTAGGACCAAAACGTCACCAAAAACATATGTACATGCTTACGTGATAAATACTTTTTAAAAGATAAGATTTAACTTTATAAATAATTTGTAAATGGGCAGCACCTCAACTTACAAATGTTCAAATCCCGCACTCAGGCGTCCTCAAAGTCAACTTTCAACAAGGATTTTTAAATCATTAACACACACATAACCAAATTATGAACTGACAATATACATAGCCAATCAGGTCACACGTGTTTAAAAGTTCAATGGTCAACCCTTCTATACATTCAAATATTTATATATACAATCAAAACCTGACCACTGAGGTCAATAAATTTCAAACTTAAAAGTTTTGCAGAGTATTAGCAGAAACATTTAATTTAACACTGACAAGATTTTAAAGATGATTTTAGCGAAAACCACACAAGGATCAACCATCAAACCCACTACAGCACCTCGTCATCAACCAGCTCGATCTCCAGGACCTGAAAATATTTGAAAATATTTGGGTTGAGTGCCAGAAAATACTCAGTGGATATTGATATTCGTCCAAGTCATTCTCTCATGCTTTAAAATTATTGTGCTGCATAAATCATGGAAAATAACCATGCGCATAATTTATAACAAAGTTTACTCTTCTTCATTAGATGAGAGACCCTATGTGATCACATGATACTTTACGGTTACTTATCTAGACATTTAGTCACAAAGTAAACCGTCTTGCTTGTTAGTCGGGATTCCTCTATGCATGAAGTCTCAACACATCCAACCATTACGTAAACAATGTTATTAAAAATATTTAACATACTTTTCATGAACGAATTTAAAACATAGTTGTGAGTTATAGAAAAACCCACCTGGATGATCTCAATGTGCATTGCAATTTATGCGTGAAATGCTACTATGCTTTCAGCTCGTCTCGACCTACAAAATTGGAATTCTAACTTAGAATCCTAATATAGGCTAATAAAATAATAACTTAGGTCATAAATAGTTTAAATAATAATTTCCTATGATTTGGGATCATTTAGAATTAAAATGTAGTCAAACAGGCGAATAATGCGCATTTGACGGAACGAATCAATTTAGATTGAGAATATGTCGGACTTCGTGAACAAAATTGAATGGATAAAGATGAATTGAACTAAATTCAATGATTAAGAAGCTTGGTTTTACATTTATGAATTATAAACTTTAGAATTAGAGTCAGAAATGGCAGGCGGGGAAAGGGAAAAGGATGGCAGCCCCGCAGTGATTTTCGGTCGTCGAATACTGGGCGGGTTTAATTAGTATCAAGTCGGGAGATGTTAAAATGGGATAGGTGAATTTTTAAATTGCATTTAGAATTTTTTTATTCGAATAACACCTAAAACGACGTCGTTTTAATACGAACTAATGGCCCCGTCAAGAGGGGCTTGACGGAGGGTCCCAATAGACCCAAAAGAAAAGTTCAGGGGCTCAATTGAGCCAAAAAAAAAGTACAGGGGCCTGCGAGGTCCCCGCCAAAAAGTTCAGGGGCCTACGTGACCCTTATCCCTTATTTTTTAGTATTTAATTTTCAAAAAATGATTATTATGGTTGTTTATTTTAAAAATATGATTTATAATTTTTAAAAGGGGCACACTCCTATGAGACGGTCTAACGGATCTCCTTATGTTAGACGGATATTATTTGACCCATCAAAGTGGTCCCCCCTCCTTTTTTCTTTTCTTTTTGATTTTTTTAATAGTCTTCCCCCTTCTCCTCTTTTCTTTAATATTTTATTTTTTTATTTTTTTTTACATTTAACTCTTTTCTCTCTTTTTTTCTGCCCCCACCCCACCCCACCCCCACCCCTTCTCTCTCCTTTTTTTTCTTTTTTTTTTACTGCTTCTGTACTTTTTTCTTGCCCCTCAAAACACACAGCTCGTCTCTCTCTCTCTCTCTCTCTTTTTTACGAGTCCAATTCACACTAAATTACAAAGAGTTAGAAGTTGTGTTTTTTAATGATACTCCACATCACAGTTAATGATACTTCACCAAATAAAAATTATATTTTCATTAAAATGAAAATTACCGATGATTAAGCATTAATTATTAAATTAACAATAGAAAAGTATCATTAATTATGAAGTAAGTATCACTAGTAATAAAAAATGAAGCATCACTAATATAATGAGTAGTTACTACTCACTATCATGTTTAACTTTTTGAAAATGCAACATTTTCTTTTATGTAGCTAATGATTCAATTTTTGAATTGCAATATGTTTGAACTGATACTTTTCTTTTTAATTAGTGATACTTTCTTTTGCAATTAGTGATACTTTTCTTCTAATTAGTGATACTTTCTTCTGCCATTAGTGATACTTTTCTTCTAATTCGTGATACTTTCTTCTGCAATTAGTGATACTTTTCTTCTAATTAGTGATACTTTCTTCTGCGACTATTGATACTTTTCTTCTAATTATTGATACTTTCTTCTAATTAGTGATACTTTCTTCTGCAATTAGTCATACTTTTCTTTCTAATTTGTGATACTTTATTCTGCAATTAGTGATACTTTTCTTTAATTAGTGATACTTTGTTCTGCAATAAGTGATACTCCATCCCTAATTAATGATACTATAATTATTTTAAGGATACTTCAATATATATATTTTTTGAAATAAATCTATACCCTAAATTGAAATTAGTGAACCATAAAATTGAATTTAATTTAATTTATTTTTTTAAATAAAATTTCACCACATAAGTATATTTTTTAAAAAATAAATGTATACCCTAAAATGGAATTAGTGAGCACTAAAATTGAATTGAATTAATTTTAAAAAAAAAAGAAGAAAGAAAGTGAAAATAATGATACTTTCTTCTGCAATTAGTGATACTTTTTTCCATAGCAATGAGACTTCACTTCACCCCATAAATAATGATACTCATATGTGAATTAATATGATACTTTGATTAATTAATGATACTTCTTTTTTTGGCTCAATAATTAGTCAACCGCTAGGAAAAAAAATATATTTTTTAAAAATAAATGTATATCCTCAGAACACTATATTATAATTATTAAAAAAAAGAAAAAAAAAGAAACAAAAAAAAACGAGACCAAGAAAGAAAAGGGAAGGAAGAAATAAGAAAAAAAGAAGAAGAAAGTGAAAAAGAGATGAAAGAAATGAAGAAGAAGAAGATAAAAGAAGGAAAAAAGAAGAAAAGAAAAAGGCTGCCAGCCGCAGAGCAGGGGAAAAAAAAAAGGCGCGTGGGGGGCGGATCTGCAGCGGGTTTGGGTGGGTTTTGACCCGTCTTACGTAAGGGATCCGTTAGACGGTCTCATACAAGTTTTTGTCCTTTTAAAATTTCAATCTTTTATTTATAGATATAACTAGCTTGGTCCCGATGCCTAAAACAAAATTTCAATCTTATTCCAATATTATATTTTAATATTTTATATTATAATAAATAAATCAATTGAATAGCAAAGTACTAAAGATAAAGTAGGGACCTACAGAGCATGCAGATATCTAATAGTCATACGACAAATATTCGAGAAAATTTCGATTTTGGTCCCACAGGACATGGGGTATTCCGTTTCTGGTCCCGACGGTTTCACTTTTGGTCCTTTTTCAAAAAAATTATCCAAAACTAGTCCCATAGGTTTATCAGTATTGATTTTAGTCCCACAAATTAGACGGCTGATTTAACGATGGACGGAAATATCACGCACGACTCACGTGCGTGTCATTTTAGAGGGAAAATTAGACCCAATTAGACCTAAATCCCTAATTGAACATAAAATAGAACTCATTCACAGCCCGTAAAAAAATCCCCAAAGTTCCACAACAAATTCGCAAGAAATTCGCAAGAAACTCCAAATTTCCACAGCAATATTGGGACGTGATGATACGAAGGAAGGTTTTTTTTGGAAATGCCACACCCAAACTACCGTAAGTTACGAGCCGGACCTCCGGTGCCCCAAGTACTCCCCCACCAGCGGCGACTGCCTCAACCCCGACTGGTGGTGAAGCGCGCCAACTACGAGCAAACCGGCGGCCACGCGCCGCCCTACTTGATCTTCGTGGACCACGACAACCGCGAGATCCTTCTGGCGATCCGCGGCCTGAACTTGGTGAAGGAGAGCGATTACAAGGTGCTGCTGGATAACCGGCTGGGGATGCAGAAGTTCGACGGCGGATACGTGCACAAGGGGCTGCTGAACTATAGATCTTTCCTGCTCTGGCCTCTGCTATATGTATTAGTCTGTATCCCTGGTTCTCATTCATGTTTGCAATACTGATTTAAGTCTCCCTAATCTGTGGAAGGCAGCAGCAGCAGGCAGCAGGCATTCAAGGTATTTTTTTTTTTCCGTTTTGGGTTTCTGTTTTAATGTGATTTTATAGGGGATATGACGATAGTAGATTTGTAGCCCCTCTCTCAATTTGCATCTACTCATAGATGTAATGTGGTGATTGACAGTTTATCTGATTCCTTTAGTAACTTGTACATTTGTTTTTATTATTTCCGTGTTTATGTGCTATATATGTAAGTATGTAGAAGTTTGTATAATTGAGAAATGCAAGGAGAGACGTGATGATACTTTCCCATACACCTATTCTGTAATTGGATGATGATTATTGAATCATGCACTACCATCTGATCTCTCTTGCTCTTATGTACATGTGTGTATTATATTTTGTTTTGCTTTCTAATTTCTTCTTTCTTGTGTAGACCGTGTGCTGTAATCCATGATGCAATTCCATCATTTCTGATTTTCCCAGTGATTATCACAAATAAAACCATCTTTCATGGGTTCCTTTGTTTAACCTATAGTTTGTGTAGTAATTTATAAAAGTGCAAATATATCTGCCCGTGGTGTCTAATGTCCTGAATTATATTTCTTGCTGGGCTTCTCGTTTTGAGGGCAGAAATGAACTTGGGAAAGTTCTCTACCTTCTGTTTATTTCCCCATCTGCATAATAATTGAATTGGATTATTGTGACCAACTTTGCTTTGTTTAATCAATGACAGACAAACTGGCGTAGGCCTAAGGGTATTGATTCTCGGGTCAGGAGAAAGTTCAAGCTAAGGGATCCGTGTTGATGCCCAACATTGGATATGGTTCTGACAAGAAGACTCGTCACTATCTTCCAAATGGTTTCAAGAAGTTTCTTGTGCATAATGTGAAGGAGCTTGAGTTGCTCATGATGCACAATAGGTAATAAGATAGTACATTCCTATTCCTGGCTGTGGTTCAGTTGCATGCTGTTTAATACTTAATCATGCCAAATTTGACCTGACCTTATGCTGTTTGTGAGTTGGTATATAGAGTGTCAATGATGGTGGGAATTTTCCCTCCAAAAAGATGTGAAAATTCACTCCAAAATCATAGCAATAACAGGTGAAATTTACCTCCAAAAACATTGATGATATTCTGGAAATTTTAACGTTTGGGACCAAAATTGATATTAAAATGGGACCAAAATTGATACAAATTTTAACAGAAACGGTGACGGCGTGACTGAAAATGATATTTCGTATCCTATGGGACCAAAAGTGAAACCGTCGGGACCAGAAACGGAATACCCCATGTCCTGTGGGACCAAAATCGAAATTTTCTCACAAATATTCCTCCCATCTTTCTAATAAGATGTATTTTCATTGTATTCCCATCATCAAAGCTCCTTGTCAGGAGATATCAAAATTATATGCGATATATATATATAGCAATTAACTTAATTTTATTTCAACTTGTTGGATTTATATTTCTCTATTGCACCTTGTAGCTGCTAATGAACATAACGAAAACGGAGTGGGATCGTTAGAAATATGAAATATGAACTTCTCACTTCATCCAGCTGAATGAACTACATACACTTTATATGAAATATTTGTGGGCTTTAGTGCAACAAAACACTCAGTGGCATATAATTCGTTCCCGTTTAACAATTCTTTAGTTGCTTAAAAAATAGGGCAAAAGTTCATTTTGCTCCTATAACTATTTGTGTAGGAGCCTTTTGATCCCTATTTATCTTTTTGGTTCAAAATGATCCTATAACTATTTTAAAGGTTTAATTTGGTCCCTATTTTGATCCTCCAACTATTTTAACACACACTTTTCTCACATAATTAGATTATTTTACACATTAATAAACACTTTTTACATAAATATGGATTAAACACGAAATTTCCACTATTTTCACAAAAAATCATGATATGGATTGAACATGAAATTTTCTCCATTTTCACAAAGAATCCTCCACTATTTTATGTGTATAGAAAAATCTTAATTATTTTATTTAACATAACGTAAATAATTATTTTTGTATGTTTTTAGTTGTTTTTTATTTTTTGTATGTGTTTTTTTATTTTATCATATTTTTATGTTTTCATTTATTAATAATATTTAGATACTTAGATTATTTCATACACTAACGCACTCTTTTTATATGAAATAAATGAAATTATCTGAGTAATATGAATCAATATTATATGATAAAAAAAACAACTAAAAAACATACAAAAATAATTATTTATGTTATGCTAAATAAAATAATTGAGAATTTTCTATACAAACATAAATAGTGGAGGATTCTTTGTAAAAATGGAGAAAATTTCATGTTCAATCCATATGAGAATTCTTTGTGAAAATGGTGGAAATTTTGTGTTCAATCCATATGTGTGTAAAAAGTGTGTGTTAATGTGTCAAATAATCTAATTATGCGAGAAAAGTGTGTGTTAAAATAGTTGGAAGATCATAATAGGGACCGAATTAAAGCTTTAAAATAGTTATAGAATAATTTTGAACCAAAAAGATAAATAGGTATCAAAGCGCTCCTACACAAATAGTTATAGGATCAAAACGAACCTTTGCTCTAAAAAATATTCTTGCAAAACACCCTTACATGCATCAAGAAAACCGGTCACATTCTATTTTTTAGAAATATGCTACACACATTATATTGGATGACAGATTTAATGTGGTCACATACATACTTTACTAAAGGTTATTTATCTAGACCTAAAGTCACAAAACATAGCTGTATTATAATTACTTGCAAACCAGAATTCCTACAATTCATAGCCCACGCGATAGGTAAACATTGCATAAAGTGATAAAACATATCCATCATGCTTTTAACAAGGAAAAACATGGTAAATATGTTTGGGCTTAGGTGTTTAAAAGCTCAACGCCGCGCGATGCAGAGATACATACACAAGCAAACCAGAGTAAACATACCTATTCATTCCATGAAGAATTGATGAGAAGTTGAAAATGAGAAGAATTTCTATTCTTATCCTTTATTTGGTGCGCAGAAGCCACAACTGATGGGCTGCAGTCATCTACCTCCATCATTTCCAGACTTGGGATATCTCCGATTTCTGAAGGTATCTTCTTTAATTTGTAGCAATTCCGAATGATAAGGTGGCGGAGACATCGGAAACAGTTATAATTCAAATAGCCTTGAGCTGTCCAATGCACCAGATCAAGATCTTCAAGTAGCAGATATTCGAGGCTCCAGAATTGTCCAGCCTTGGTTTCCAAGTGCGGCCCTTGAAAGGCAGAGCATCGCAGCTTCAGTACTTTAAGATATATCAGTGAATAAATTTGATTCATTTCCTTCCAAGAATATCCTAAGCCATTCAAGCTTAACTTCTTCAGACCTTGAGGCAAATCTGGAAGGTGATTTGGCGGCGCAAAAACCAATTGAGACCTCAGTCGGTGATTCACAACCACACATTTAAGGGACTCTAATCTTTTGAGAATACCAATATGATCCAAACATCTTATGGTTTCTGCAGATTCAGGCTGTAACTCAATTGTAATTCCTAATTTCTTCACATTTGGGATGCTTCTGAAAAAAGCCTTGCTGCAACTATCAGCGTTCACATAAAGTGTTAAGAGTTCTGGTAGCTCTGCTCCCTCACTTGGATCTGGTAGGTTGCTTCCCATGATCTGAAGATGCTTTAATTCTTTCATATCCCATATCTCATCCGGCAAACAACTTGAATCTCTGCGCACCAATTTGATGTTATGATGTCGCCGGAGAATAAGGCACTGTAGTTGCTGTAGCTTGGAGATGTAAGAAGGTAGTCCCCCATTATGAGTGAGGGAGAGGTACCTTAACTGTAATAGATTCAACACCTCATTCGGAAACTCATAGAAACGGATTGCAAGAGCATCCAACACCCTCACCAGTAACATGATGTGAAAACATATCCGCACTGGATACTGATGATATTCACCAGTAAACAGGAGAGAGCGTGATGTTGATGCGGCTGCAACCATTGAGTCATACGCCTCATTTAAGCCTAATAAGATGCTGTTTTGGACAGACAAGCGTCGCGGCCTTTCAATGGAAACATCAGCTAACTTTTTTAATACATGAAAGTACTTGTTCTTCCTAGCTTCTGTAACGCACAAGTGCCAATACGCAGAATGGAGCTTCAAAGATTTCAATTTTCTAACACCGTGGAATCTCCGTTTGCTGACGATAGCAAGACTGTTGGAGACAAGACCCTCCGCATAGTCCATACCAAAACCTTCCAAAGTTTGATACAGACTCGGTTCAAAAATATCCTCAATAGTCCAAAAGTAAATGAGCTTGGGGAGGGGAATCTGACAACTCTGAGTGAACACTCCCATGTACAGAAAACATGGTTTTAAATATTGAGATAAGTACTCGTAGCTTGGTAATAGTACCTCATAAATTTGATCATATGCATCTGTAAAAGTAGTAGTTTTTTTCTCTGCTACCATTTTCCAGCACTCTTCAGTCTTGTCGAGCCCACGGAGGATGTTGGCAACTGCGAGAATCAAAAGAGGAAGACCTTCACAATTCTCCGCAATCTTCCTTCCTGGCTTCTCGAGTTGACAAGGGAAAGACTTTTCAGCTACAAACACATTCTGCCAAAGTAGATTCCAACTTTCTTCATTTTTCAAAAATGGCATCAGGTGAATTTTAGTTTTCAGATAATATTGAGCTACTTCTTGTAGCCTTGTTGTCAGTAAGAGTCGACTAAAATTTCCGTAGTCTGGAAGCAACTTTCTGAAGTAATCCAAAGTTTGTGTAGTCCATATATCATCCAATACAATTAAGTATCTCTGAGTACTATTCAAACTGTTTCGAAAAAGATCTATTAATATACTCTCCCCTTTTCCCTTAAATAGATCTCTAGGCTTACTCTCTATCTGAGCAACAATATCCACTAAGATATTGTTTATTTGATCTTTTGGGCCTACGCTCACCCACACTCTTGGATGAAAATGTTGAACAATGAGTGGATGGTGATAAATTTGTGTAGCAAGATGAGTCTTACCAATGCCCGCCATTCCGACAAGTGAGATAGTTGTGAGCTCAGACTCCCAACCTAGAACCTTATTTATGATCTCTTTAGATAGATCCGATAACCCGACCGTGGTTGACTTGTGTATTGGCAGAACTGCAGCAGCCTCATATTCTTCTCCAGGCAATGGTTTTTGTAGTAGCACTCTGTTATACTCCTCTCTCAACAGCTTCACTGTCTTCAAGAACGAATGGATTTCTTGCTCCAAGCCTTTCTGGTCAAGCCCTTGATACAACACATATGATTCAAGAACACCTTCTAGTTTCCAAACCGCCTCTCTTATCTTTGCATCCAATTCGTTAATCAAACTCCTATCAACGCTTCTGCTGCTTCTATCATCCAATCTATTAAGCATAGATTGTAAGGAATCCAGCTCCTCATACGCAGGTTTTGTGATTTGTGGAATATTGATGAGAATTTTGAGGCGGTAAATTGTATTCTTGAGAGAAATCACAGCAGCATAAGCCATGCTCTTTTTTCTCTCTCAACGAAGCCTAACAAAAAAGTCATTAACATAATTAGCGTTTGTTGATTAATTTATTTTCAAGTTGAAAAGCAGACATATGATCAACCATTAAAATATGTCGCCGTATTACGAATTACAAAGTTGGCACATGATTAAGTCAATGCATGTTAACCATTTATTTAAAACTCTCCATGATCCATGTGCAGGATATGATATTCTCTAGACTAGTTGTTGACTTGTAGTTCAAGTGCTATTTACAATGAGGGCCGGGCTTGAAATTTTGAGGTCCGGTGTAAATGTTAAAACTAGTGTCCTTATTTCAATATAATAAATTTGGGGTAGACTTGGGTGAGACCGTCTCATACATGAGACCGGTCAATATTCACATGCGGGGATCATTATTTATGGGTGAAGTATCATTAACTCACATGTGAGCATCATTATTAATACCCGCATGCATGTGAGTATTATTATTTATAAGTGAAGTATCATTAACTCACATGTATCATTATTTATGGGTGAAGTATCATTAAGTCACATGTATTGATCCGTCTCATGTATGAGACCGTCTCATACAAGTTTTTGTCAATAATTTTTTTAAAATTCAGATAAAATGGGTTTAAAAATTCATTATTATTCAAAATTACAAAATTTATGAGATGTGTAAAATCTACTACTATTATAAAAGAGCCATGTTTTACAAATTTTGGTTTGCCTATTATATCCCTATTATACTTTTAATTTAAGGGTAATAATGTAATATAATTTGCATTATTTATGAGAAATATAATAATACTATATATTTTTTCAAAGAAGGTAATAATCATGTATATTATATATTTGTGCGTGCATGTCCCAATTTGTGTGACATAATTAAGCTTATTATAAATTTTTACTTTCCACTCTATAAAATTGGACTCCAACAATTTATATATATTTATGTAAGAAATTAAATCTTCAATTTCACTTCTTAAAGTTCAACTTCTGCGCCGTCTGAAAATCTGAAAAAAAACTATTCTTCGATCTCCTTCTTCATTATAAAAAATATAAATAAAGAAGATAAATTTTTAACAAATCATACTTTGTGTAGTTATGATATTTTCCCTTTCCTTTTCATTTAGGATTTTAGGGTTTGTTTTAAATCTTCTAGAATATCCTTTTTTCCTCAACCTTTACTTTTTACTCCTTTCCCCTCTGCATTTGTCTTTATATTATTTTTTAAATAAAACATCATAATCCATTTTCATAAAGTAATGTATATGCATCAATCAAACAATAATTGATAAAAAAATAATGTCATAGAAGTTGATTTTGTTATAATACAATTACAATTCTTATTAATCTATGATAATCATAATATAATACATTATATATATATATAATCCCTGTCATTATTATTATTATTATTATTATTATGTGTGTGTGACCATGCACTATTTTTCGATTGTCATTTTTTTCGTATTTTATATTGAAAACTAATACTACATACCTAAAAATTAATAGTAATAAAATAAATTAGATTTTATTGTTACCTTTCGAAAAAAATTATTATATTTTTTATAAATATTATATATTATATTACATCATACAAGAAAATTACTCGAGTAAACAAAGTAAAATGAGATGTTAACAAAATTAATATAAAATTTAAAAAATCTATTCCTCAAAAAATCGCTTTAAGTAGATAGTAAGAAACACACAATTGATGATATGTGTGTGTGTGTGTCAATTCTTATTTTTTTGTATTTCATATTGGAAACCAATACTATGTACATATATATTTACACAGTTTTAAAATAAATTAGTATATTTTTACCTTGCAGAAAAAGAAGTATATATTTTACAAATATTACATTTTATGTTACATCATATAAGATAATTACTCAAGCAAACAAAGAAAAATAATATATTGAAAAAAAAATTAAAGAAAAATGTCCAATTTGATCCAATAACTATTTGTATAGGAACACTTTGGTCTCTGACCAAGGAACTCCTATGCAAATAGTTATAGGATCAAATTGAATGATGTATAATAATATAACTTAATTTGGAGCTATTTGTGCCATTTATTTGATAGGATTGTTTGTATAAATAAAAAATATGTAATTTAATAAAAAATAAACTACATATTTTTAAGGAATTAGTCAAAATTCGTAAAATAGGTCGAGGTCTGATTGTTTTGTTATCAAACACTAAAGTATATTTTTACATGATTATTTTAGAAAAATATATTCTGAAAAAAAATTCCCACTAGCCTGTGAAATCTTTTGAAAGTGTGAAAAAAATATTTTTGTGAGTTAACAAAACAATCATGAACATCGTTAGTAACGTTGTTGATGGAAGAGGATATGTAATTAAAATAAGTTCCAAAGTTTAAGGGTTTAATCGGGAAGAATTTAAAAGTTTAAGGGTCTAACTGGGCCAACGGTGAACATCATTACTAACATTGATAATAGTTCAAGTGTCACAATGCTCCTCCCAAAATAGTATGTGTATAGAGTCAAACTGAGTCTTATCCCTAGAATAAAATATTATTATATATGTTATGTTCCAATGCAATATCCACTTATTTTTTCTAGAGACGACATAGGTGATATCAAAATATTAAAAAGATTATTACCACAATAGCTTCTGCTCATGTCTAGGATCACGATGATACTTTTATAATATCAAGAATATTACAAATCTTTAGGGTACGTATATTATATTATCTCTAGAGACCAACAAGATATGTTTGTTAACTTTTCTAAATTGTTCTTAGAATTACATAAATATGCTTGTTATTGAACATTTTAATGAGTTTTGTATTTTATTAATAAATTTTTTATTTATTATGTTACTACATATGAATAAATCTCTAATATATTAATATTTTACATGTGTTACAAAACAGAGTAATAAAAATCTATCATGTAGAGAGCATATTTGTTACAAGAGATATGTGACATAGATATTTTGATGCATTGACATTAGTATAACATTTGGCAAATAATATCTATTTATTACAATGACTTGCAATCTAATGTGAATGAAAAATAAGAAAAAAATATATATGTATTCACACAACATAAGACTCACAAAATTGAACTTAATTTTAGAGTATTTGGGAAAATTTATGAGACTTCAATGATTAATTATTGGGTTAAGGCCCAAATAGGTCCCTAAACTTATTTGGAGGGACCAATTAGGCCCTCCAACTTTTTTTGGTCTCAATTGAAGCCCTGGACTTTTAATTTGGGCTCAATCAAGCCCTTTCGTCAAGCACCTCACAAACGGACGCTAGTTCTAACACAAAACGACGTCGTTTTACACAACAACGATGTCGTGGGTTTTCGGCCAAATTCTGAGCGATTGACGAGATGTTTTCATCAATTGGTTGAGGGAAAACATCGGTCTCGATGAGAGAAGAAAGGGATAAGGGTCATGCAAGCCCCTATACTTTTTGGTGGGGACCTCCTAGGCCCCTGTACTTTTTCTTGGCTCAGTTGAGCCCTTAAACTTTATTTTCGGCTCTATTAGGCCTGATAAGTGATGTTTTTGCACAACATTTTGAGGTTGAAATGAAGTAAATTGAAGAGTTTTGCATGTGCTTTAACCCAAATTGCACTTTTAACCTCCCGATTTGGAAGTTTTGTTTGTTGTTTGACTTTCACAGGAAATGGAGATTTAATCAATACATTTTTGAGTGATCCAATGCCATGAAAAGATAGAGAATCGAATGAGGAACGCCCTGCAAGTTGAATCACCTCAATCAGACAAGAAATGAGGGAGAACGGAGCAAAACCATGAAAGGTGTCGGTGCAGAATCTCTAGCGCGAGTGGCAGCGCGACCGGAGGCGCGACCGGCCTGCACTCACGCCCGAGGCATGATTTTCTTCGTTCGGGACACGACCGAGGGCGCGACCAGAGGCGCAACTGAGCCCGGGTCGTGCCCCCAGCCCATCTTTTCAGATTTGTGCGGCCCATCCCCTTTTTATTTGATTTTTCCTCTCATTTTCTCTACACAATTTCACACACAACACACAATTTGATCACTAATTTGCACGATTTTATCTATTGATTCATGAATCGAAAGATGAGTGTCAATAGACGAACCCTAGGTATGAGACACCTATGTCGATAAATTTGAAAGAATTTAGGCTTAGTGTGAGGGCTAGAAATCTTAGGAGTTTTTGGTAAGTACATGTGTAAGAATCGTTCGGAGATGGTGAATCTAGCATGTACCCTCCAAACTTAAGTATCTCGAGAGAGAGCTTAGACGAGATTTCCCTAGTGAAATTTAGCACCACAAATAGACATTCAATAGGATCTTTAGTGCCAAGTACCGAAGAAATCAATCCTAAAAGTACCTCTACCTTCTTGTCCCCTTCTCCATTTATTTTCCTCTTTTATTTATTGCTTTCTTTAGTTTAGATTAGTTAACTATCTTTCATTTTTTCTTATCGTCTAGATAACGATTGAGGTCCGATGTTGTAGTACACATAATTAGGTTTAATTAGTCTCTGTGGATACGACACTCTTGCTCGCCATATGTACTATAATTGCACCGTACACTTGCAGTATAATTTTAGTCGAACAAAAAGTTCGAATAAGTTTTTAGCGCCGTTGCCGGGGACTAAATGATTTAGTTGTGTTATTATGATAAGGATTGCATTGTTAATCTACATATTGTTTTTTAGTTTTTGTTTTTCATTTCTTGTTTGTTTGGATTTTGTTTTGTTTTTGAAGGTTGAGTAAGGAAGTGGAATGGGCGGACAAAATGTCGAAGGAATCCGGACGCGGACGTCTTGTGTCATATTGCCTTCTCTAATCATTTGTGAGCTCATCTAAGGTGAACCACTTCTTTCCTTCAAACTTATTCTTACTTAGTGTCGAATAAGTTTGGGGAAAGGAAGTGTGGTTATCTTGGATCTCTCCTTCTTTTTGTGTGTTCTATGTGTTTCATTGCATATAGGTTGCATTGTTTGATTTTGTTTTTATTTTTTGTTTTATTTATTTATTTGCACGTTTAAATGCTTTAAATAACCGGAGGCTTTGGAGGTTGATTTTTGATTTTGTGGAGATTTGTTGTTGAAAATGGTTGAAGTGTGGATTGGGTTGTTAAGTTGCTTATGATGAGATGGTTTGTTGAGAAAATGACATGAAAGCATGGTATGACTTGGTGATATTTGGCTTGATATATTCTTAAGTGCATTGTCATTTGAACTTGGTTGAACCCATGTGAGTTTTGAGCCGAAGATTGCTTTGCTCTTACAATCTTTTCTTGCTTGTGTGGTAATCATGCATACTTGCTTGTCTCTAGAACTTGCATTGTGTCTAATTCGAAATTATAATAGTGTGCTTGATTACTTGAAAATGATTTAAGGCCATCTTTTGTCTAGCCCACTCTATCCAAATTTTACCAATTCACACTATAAATCCCTTGTTAGCCCCTTTGAGCCTAAGACGATACTCATTTTTTCTACCTTGGGTTGGGAATGAGTAGTGATGAGAAATTAATGCTTATGAGAAATTTGGAGTGCTTGAAATGAAAAATATCATATTCTAGAGTATTTTGAGTTGAAAATGTCAAATTACCCCTCTTAGCTCTCACAATGAAAGAAAAAAAAATGTTGAAAAGAATAAAAAAAAATGGTTCACATTCGATCATTGAAAAGAAAGAGTAAGACAGGGTAATAATATTGTTTATCATGAGAAAGTTTCTAGACTTTGAGGTTTGTGAAGCAAGGAAGGTGGAAGAGAACTTGTGTAGTTCTACTTGGTTGATAATGCAAAAATTTGGGTTTAATGATTAATTCTTGATTGTCAATTGGTCAAACAATCCCTACCTTACCAAAGAGCCTCCATTCTAAACTTGAACAAGTCCTTAATGATTCTTGTTTGAAAGCATACATAAGTGATGAAGATGATAGACTCTTTACAAGCATATGGTTGACTATTTGTATGACTTGATTTTGAGTGTAAACACTTATAGCCTAAACACTTGAGTGAAGAACGATCTTTCTATATTTGAGAGGTTACAAGTTATTTTGGCAATGCATTGTAGAATTTTTCTAGGCTCGTTGATCTTTAAATATCATGCTTGAATGTACATAATGTGTTTAGAATCTTTGAAGCAATTTCCATCCTTATATCCACACGTCATCATTTAAACCTTCATCTCTTTTCTTCTTTTTTTGGGGACAAACAAGCTTCTAAGTTTGGGGGAGTTGATAAGTGGTGTTTTTGCACAACATTTTGAGGTTGAAATGAAGTGAATTGAAGAGTTTTGCATGTGTGTTAACCCAAATTGCACTTTTAACCTCCCAATTTGGAAGTTTTGTTTGTTGTTTGACTTTCACAGGAAATGAAGAATTAATCAATACATTTTTGAGTGATCCAATGCAATAAAATGATAAAGAATCGAATGAGGAACGCGCTGCAAGTTGAATCACCTCAATCGAATAAGAAACGAGTGAGAACGGAGCAAAACCATGAAAGGTGTCGGTGCAGAATCTCTGGCGCGAGTGGCAGCGCGACCGGCCTGCACTCGCGCCCGAGGCATGATTTTCTTCACTCGGGGCACGATCTAGGGTGCGAACGGAGGCGCGACTATGCCCGGATCGTGCCCCCAACCCATCTTTTCAGATTTGTGCGGCCCATCCCCTTTTTATTTGATTTTTCCTCTCATTTTCTCTACACAATTTCACACACAATACACGATTTTTCTCCACAAAAATTCCCAAATTTCCCCCAACACCAAACCCTTCTCTCATCTCCCATCTTCAACCCTCACCCATCAAACCCACACCCTAGCTAGGATTTCCACCTAGCTAGGGTGAATAAGGAAGTTATGGCCCGAAGATGGAGCAAAGAGAAGACGAGCGGGAGCAAGAGTGGAGTTGAGGCCAACTTCCAGGTTGTTCTTAGTTTTTATTCTTGTTTTTGTCTTTGATTTTCTTTGAGATAATTTAATCCTTGCATTTGTATTGATGTTAGGTTAGATTATCTTGTATTTTTGGATTGAGACAATTTGGGTATTTATGCATATATTTTTCTATTAATTGTTTATGACTCAATTTTATTTCTTGTGCTTAGGCTACGTATGAGTCTTGATTAACTGATCACTAATTTGCACGATTTTATCTATTGATTCATGAATCGAGAGATTAGTGTCAATAGACAAACCCTAGGCATGAGACACCTATGTCGATAAATTTGAGAGAATTGAGGCTTAGTGTGAGGGCTAGAAATCTTAGGAGTTTTTGGTAAGTACATGTGTAAGATTCGTTCGGAGATGGTGAACCTAGAATGTACCCTCCAAACTTAAGTGTCTCGAGAGAGAGCTTAGACGAGATTTCTCTAGTGAAATTTAGCACCACAAATAGACATTCAATAGGATCTTTAGTGCCAAGTACCGAAGAAATCAATCCTAAAAGTACCTCTACCTTCTTGTCCCCTTCTCCATTTATTTTCCTCTTTTATTTTTTGCTTTCTTTAGTTTAGATTAGCTAACTATCTTTCATTTTTTCTTATCGTCTAGATAACGATTGAGGTCCGATGTTGTAGTACACATAATTAGGTCTAATTAGTCTCTGTGGATACGACACTCTTGCTCGCCATATGTACTATAATTGCACCATACACTTGCGGTATAATTTTAGTCGAACAAAAAGTTCAAACAAGGCCCTTCCTTCAGACCCCTCTTGACGGGCCGTTAACTCTAGATGAAACGACATCATTTCATCAATTTTCCAAATAAGGGGATAAGGATCACTTAGGCCCCTGAACTTTTTTTTTAGCTCAATTGAGCCCCTGAACTTTTTTTTGGTCTATTGGGCCCCTCCATCAAGTCCCTCTTCACGGGGCCGTTAGTTCGTATTAAAACGATGTTGTTTTATGTGTTATTCGAATAAAAAAATTCTAAATTTAATTTAAAAATCGATTTCCCTATTCGGCAAGAACCAAATGGATTTGCACAAGATGATGCATGAAGTTTCCAAGGTTTTCTATTTTCTTCAATTGTTGTATGATTTATGGTGCGTTGATCAGATCTGACGGCTTATATTTGTTGCAGTATGCTCTGTATTCCGTGTATCTTGGATTGGTGGTCTGCTTTTCTTCCCACGAAGGTTGGGTTTTTTATCTGAGATTGTCCTTCCGTTTCTTGATTTTAGAAATAGAAATTCCAAGTAAAAATATCTTAATCTAAATGGGGTGGGTTTAATTAGTATCGGGTCGGGAGATGTTAAAATTGGGGCGGATGAATTTTTAAATTGAATTTATAATTTTTTTTTTATTCGAATAACACATAAAACGACGTCATTTTAATACGCACTTGACGGAGGGGCCCAATATACCCAAAAAAAAGTTAAGGGGCTCAATTGAGCAAAAAAAAAAGTTTAGGGGCCTACGTGACCCTTATTCCTTTTTTTTATTTGGAAAATTGATGAAACGACGTCATTTCATCTAGAGTTAACGGCCCCGTGAAGAGGGTCTAGAGTTAAATTGAATTTATAAATTTTTTTATTCGAATAACACATAAAACGACGTCATTTTAATACGAACTTGACGGAGGGGCCTGATAGACCCAAAAAAAAGTTAAGGGGCTCAATTGAGCCAAAAAAAAAAAGTTCAAGGGCCTACGTGACCCTTATCCCTTTTTTTTATTTGGAAAATTGATGAAATGACGTCGTTTCATCTAGAGTTAACGGCCCGGTGAAGAGGGACCTGAAGGAGGGGCCTAATAGAGCCGAAAAAAAAAGTTTAAGGGCCCAATTGAGCCAAAAAAAAGTACAGAGGCCTAGGAGGTTCCCATCAAAAAGTTCAGGGGCCTGCGTGACCCTTATCCCAGAGAAGAAATTTGGTGTAATTCGGTGGATGGGAATTGCTATCAACAGCGAATTTTGCCGAGAAAAAGTGTTGTTCTTACGTTATTCACGCAGATGACAACGTCATGTTCTTGACCGAAATTTAATGATTCCAGCACCTTTCATGGATGATTAATGGATGGACTTTGGTCTTATCGAAGAAACGAACATTTTGATATATGGTACGACTCCCGATTCAGCTTGTGACCGACGAATTTGGATGGTGAAATTATGATGCATTTGTAATTGGCAATTTGTTGTAATGCAATGTACTGCTGCTCGATTTGCCTGTCGTTGGTCAACTATTGTTGATGGGGTTCTGATTGGACTTAAGAACTGATGCAATGGAACAATTAGGAGCTTTTTTCTGGACATTTGATTTGCTCATCGGTTGTGTTGGTATTATAGTTACATGCACTTGTTGCTTTATGATCTATGGAGCAAGTTCGATGGATAGAAGAATGAGAAAATTTTACTTTTCATCTCATAGGACACGCTACTCTCCCATTTGGTTCTATCGATGTCAATTTTGGTCCAAAAGGTTTCGAACTATCATTTTTTGCCACTCCGTGACTTTTTCCGTCAAATTTGGTGTCGATTTTGATCCTATTTTACTATCAATTTTGACCCAAACGAAAATTTTCAAAAATATTTTCAACAGTTTTTCCGCATTTTTTTCCTAAAGAAAAAATTCATTATTATGTTTGATTATTTCATAATTAAATTCTCGTGGAGTAAAAATCAAGGGAAAATTTTTATTTAACAATATTGTTTATTAGGGTTCACCACATCTAGAGTTTATAATTATTTTTAATATTTAATTTTTAGTTTTCAATTAATAATTCATTATTATGGTTGATTATTTCATAATTAAATTCTTGCATGTGAAGTAAACATCAAGGGAAAATTATACTTTGATACCTACATTTTGGACTTTCACTAAAAAAAATTCGTGTTTTAGCAACAGAACTGCGCCAAGCAAAGCCAAAATGTTAAAAAATAATATATATATATATATATATTTATAAAATAAAATAAATAAAAATATTAAAAAAATTTATATTTGTAAATAATTTGTAATTGAAAAATAAAATATTCAAAAATAGCATATGATATTAAAAAATTTTAAAAAAAATATTTAAAATGTAAAATAAATAAAAATTAACAATAATAAAAAGATTAATTTCAAATTTGTAATTATTTAGTAATTAAAAAAAATTAATAATATTAAAAAATTAGAAATTATAACGTAAAATAAATAAAAATATTAAAAAAATTTATATTCGTAATTAATTAGTAATTGAAAAATAAAAATATTAAAAAATAGTATATAATATTAAAAAACTTAAAAAATAAAATAAATTTTAAAATGTAAAATAAATAAAATATTAATAATATTCAACTGAATGATTTTAAATTCGTAATTAATTAGTAATGAAAAATTAAAAATAAAAAATATTAAAAAATAATATAAAATATTGAAAAAAATTAAAATATTCAAAGAAATCTGAAATAATAATATAAATAAAGAAATTTAAAAAAATTTAATTTTAACTTCATAATTAAGCATTAATTGATAAAAAAATTAAAAAACAAAAAAATTAAAAAAATCAAAATTAATTTGGCTAGAGAATTATTCCGTAACTAATCTATCGCTAAAACGAAAAAAATTAAAAAAATAAAAAATCAAAATAAATAATGTTAACAATCCATTTTTCTGTCTCTAACATAACGGTAGAAAAATTTGTCGTTATTCCATCATTAACATAAAAAAAAAAAACTTAAAAATTAAAATACGATGTGTGTCCGTCGTTAATAAGTTAAAGGCAAAAAATCCATCATTAAACATCTCAATCTTAATCTTTCATTAATTTGTCGGTATTTTAATGATGGAATATAATCTGTCATTAAATCATGTTTTTCTTGTAGTTTTTTTTTAAATAACCAATTTTTTTAAAAAAAATTAACAAAAAGTGCCCCCTTTTTACAAATCTAATATTTGATCAATTTTTCGGCTCAAAAATCATTCATAACTGATTGCATTTTAAAATCTTTATTTCAGAGAAAATTTCACTTTTGGTCACATAGTATATATTTTGGTCCCAAAAGTGGCGCACGTGACTCACGTACGAAGCTCTCCATTACTTCACTTAACTTCCGTTAAAAATCGAGAGACAAAAATTGATACTGTCAAACCTGCGGAACTAAAAGTGAGCGGTTTTTTTGAAAGAGGACCAAAATATTCGACTTTGATTGGACCAAAAAGGGAGAGTAGTATGTCCTATGAGACCAAAAGTGAAATATTCTCATAGAAGATTATCATTAAAAGATTAGTTATTTAATCTCCCATGATTTTATTAGATTTTTTAAGTTACTATCATGTGAGCAATCTTGCATGATCGATTTATGCTTAAGAATATTCTATAGTTGGAGGAGTAATTAAAGATACATACAATCTATCTACTCCATGTTTTGTGCTAGAATTTCCATATAATTATCATGTATACAATCTTTGAGGAGCAATTGATTTGTCCCCAGAAACATTTTATAGTTGAAATTCCATTCTAATGTGTTTGTCTTTTGGAGTGCCTGATTTGTGCCTAGAAATAATATATATATATATATATATATATATATATATATATATATATATATATATATTGTGTAGAAACTTCAATTCCTTTACGATTGTTGATCTTCCATCATTATTTTTGTTGTCCAACAGTTTGTTTTTTCTTGAATTCTTGTTTAGGAGAATATGTCCTATTGTCACAATTTTTTTTTTTCTATTTTATTTCCTTGCAGTTGATATATTTTAGGCCCTTTATGTAGTTTTATTAATTTCATAAATGATTGGAAATTAAAATTGTCACAAGGGCTGATGAAGGCTAGCTTCCAAAAATAAAAGAAGTATCTGTTGAAGCATATCAAAAGGATCAGAAAGCACAACTAACAATTCATACGGCAAAAAGAAGCTCCATAATCTTGGTTGGATTCCATACGAGCATATCATTCATAACAAAAATCCTTACAATAGAAATATAAGAGTTCATTGCATTATCTAGTTGCAATTGAAGAGCTTCTACATGTATGGAGATGATTCCATAGATTTTATATGTTTTGAGATTTTTTTGAATTATTTGTAGATTAACACATATACTATTATAAGTGTTACTATCTTACAATTGTTAATGAAGAAAAAAAAAACAATTTCTACAAGTGCTAAAATAATTACTGAGAAGAACAATATCGTATTCATTTATTGAATTTCAACATTTATTTTTTTTCCTGTAATTCACTAAGAAGAACTCTGAGCAGCATTTAATATCCAACATGTTTCTAAAAAAGTTGATCTTTTTCAGAATGTAACTCATTAAGCATTAGTTACTTAACTAAGATCAAAGAAGTGTCATTAGCTATTATTCCATTAACTCTGAAGTAAAGTTTCATTAGTTATGAGGTTAAGTATCACTAACTCTGAGGTAAGGTATCATTAGCTATTAGGTGAAATATGACTAACTCTGAGGTAATGTATCATTCGCTATTAGGTGAATTTTCATTAGTTATGAGGTGAAGTATATTAAAGGGCTATGAAGCTACGTATTATTAACTATTAAGTTAAGTATCATTATAAATTGAAGATGCAATTGAAAATAAAATTAAACAAGAATAAAATTATCAAATTATCAAATAATAATATGAATTAATCCTAGGGAATGCAAACACATGAATCAATTATATATTAATCTAATTCCATTAACTTCCAATTTAAATCAATTATGGGTGCATGGAGGATAAGAATTCTAATTACCTATCTCCGCCAGGTCTCAAGGTAAAAGTAGATTAACAATTCATCTATTACTTTCGTCTCTAGATTAATTGTTAACTCCCGATAGATCAATAGATTTAAAACCTCATACAGATCACAAATACGTATATCAAATCCTTCAATTTAATCCCACTAATTAATTATCTCCACCGGGACCCAAATTAATTAGCTAGCATACAATGACTATAGCCTTAATCATACATGAGAAACCTAAACTTGAATGTTTGAACCATATAATTGGAAGAAAAATTGATGAAGAATTAAATCAATACATAATTTCATACATGCTACAAACTCTAGAATTAATTATAAGAACTACTCACATATAATGGAATCTAAGATAAAGAAATAAGTCAACAAATTAAAAGACATAATTAAAATTGCAGAAGATCAAAAGAACTGTAGATGAATTATGTACAATAAACTTCAATCTTCAAAGTTGCAAAGAAACATTTGTCGTGCCGCTCTAAAATATAAAATAAAACTGAAATATAATGAATAAGAGGTGCTGAAATTCGTCCATGAAGAGTCCTTAAATAGCAGAGGGAATGGAAGCCCACAGAAGGAAGGAGAGCCCCGTCCAAAAGGAAATCCGATATGAGCACGGGCCATGCTCAGGGAGTACGGTCTGTGCTCTTAATTGCATAAAAATTATGTTGTTTCACCGAGACAGGAGCACAAACCGTATTCTTTGCAGCATAGGTCGTGCTCTTCTTCGCCACCCGACACATTTCGTTGTTTTGCTCCGTTCTCGCTCGTTTTCATCCGATTGACCCGATTCAAGTTAAACGTGCTCCTAAATCGATCCGGCCTCTATCTTCTTAGGTACTTTTCAAGCTCAATTTCATCTCATAAAATATTTGGCAATAAATCCCTTTAAAATGAGCAAAAATATGACACTGCACAAATTATGAGAAACTATTTGCAACTTGTTTATCAGTGATTTCTACACAAATTAAATACCAAACAAATAAACATAAAAATGCATACAAAATCCATGTTTATGAGTGATTTCTTCTGGCAAGGTGGCCGAAGGAGCAGCACCGCCTCCAGTATTTCCATTTCCAGCAAAAGATTTACCCAAAAATGTGTTTTTTATTTCTCTTTTTATTAAAAATGCAATGGTATAAGTTTTGAAAGGAAATGAAGGTTGAAATGGCTCACTTGGCCATATGTCAGTGTGTCACCAAGGACCTTTCCCAATGGCTGAATCCAATATGCAATGGCCACAATCCTCATTTTTTCACCGCCCTCCTAGACCACGAAACAAATTACCAATCCAATTCAATTAGCAACTTTTCTTTATCCTCTTTGAAGCACCAAGAATCCACGACAACTTTTCTTTTTTGTTGTGATTTTCTTCACACAAGTGTTTATGAAAAATTGTTTTTTTTTTTTATAAATTAAAACCTCTTAATGAAAGCACCAATTGATACGACCCTGAATATTTACCGATCACAAAGACAAAGGGGGGAGATTGTTAGTGCAGACACTTGTGTCTTAAAGATTATCATTATATAGATGACATATCTTTATGTTTTTGGCTAGGTGTTCGATATGATGTACTGGCTAGTGTTCAAATTCCACTATTTAGAACAACAAGGTTGAAGACGCGAGACTTCAAGGCTTGGTATTCACATCAGTGTTAGTTCATCATACAAAGACGGGAGACTTTGGATGGTGTCCAGAACAGTTGTTCAGCTTGGACCGAGTCATAACAACCAGAACACAGATCGATCGAAGAATGAGTTTTGCGATAGATGAAGATGAACAGCAGGTTGCTGAAAAGACTTTTCCTATGTTGCAATCTAGAAGATTCTGAGTTTATACATGAAAAAAAAGATCGAAGATCAACAAGAAATCATTCTAGAAGATGGAGCTCAACAAGGAAAGTCTTACTTTCTTGATCCGCGATCGAAAAGGAACGAACTTCCTTCCTTTAGGAGAAATCGGTTTATCTCATCTATAAAAGAAGAAGCGAATCAAATTTAGTGTCGACAAACAAGTGTAAAATTTATAAAAGATTAAAATACTTTTTAGCTAACTAGAGTTGTTCACTCTGGTACTCAACATGAAGTCTAGTGTTGTAACACCCCGTATTTTTGGATTATAGTTAAAAATTTTCTAAATTTATTTAGAAGACTACAAAAAAATTATTGGAGCTAAAATAAAGTAAAATAGATAAAAGACGCAACTTTAGGTATTATTTAAGATTGAAAAAAAAAATTATATTTGAAATATTTTTGACGCGTGGTCAATAATGATTTTTGTAAATAGAACGACCTGAGAATTTCAATGATACTTTTAAAATTTTAATTAGAGGTCAAATGAACTCCTGACAATATTTTTGGTAAAATAAATAGTAATTTTTATTTAATTTAAAAAGAAATCTTTTCTCGTTTTATTATTAAATGATATTTTCGGCATACTATTTTGAATTGATTTAATAGAAAATAACCCAATAAATCTCCCGGTATTTTTAAATTTATAATGCGAGATCAATTAAACTCCTGGTAAAATAAAATAATTTTTAAATCGAGTCTAAAAGTATTTTATTAGTATTTTATATCCGAAATATTATATTTAAAAATTCTAAAAATATCTAAATAACGCCCCCCGTTAATCCCTATCACCAACCTCATTCATATTATATTCTCCCCCCCCCTCAGTCGGCAATTGCCGTGTATATCAAAAAAAAATATATAAAAAAAAGACAGAAAAAGAAAGAAAGAAAGAGAGATAAGAGAGTGTGAGAGTGAGAGAGATTAGAGGTGAGTGGGAGAGAGATGGGAGAGAGAATAGAGGGCCGAGGGAGAGGACTGCAGGCTGCAGCTGCTGCCACCGTACCACCACCACCTGCCGCCGCCACCGCCGTCGCCGGAGCGCCGCCAACGTCGCCGGAGCTGTCGCCGTTCGCCGGAAAAAGGCGCAATACAGCAGCCACTTTGCACGGCTTCATTTCGGTTCGTTTCTTCTCTTTTGGAGCTGAAATTTTAGTATGTCGTTTATCTTTATGTGCTCTACGTTTCGTCTTTTGATATCGTTGTTGTCCGACAGCCGAAAACCGGCGAAATAGCCGGAAAACGTGCATATATAGGGGCGCCGATCTGCCACTGTTTCCTTCAGTTTTCAGTCTTTTCGGGTCCTTAAATCGAAAAAGTTTGAACTACAAAGTTGTTCCAAATAATATTTCCTATGCGCCCGTCGAATTTCGTAATTTTCGGATGAGTTTTGAATAATCTCGATTATTTAATTTAAACAGTTATTTTTGTACCGGAAACATGTGTTATCGAAAAATTCTAAAACTCTCAAACTATAGTCTTGGTATATATAGGATGGCCCTTGAATATTTTCGTAATTTTTGAACGGTTAAAAAGTGTCGTGGTACAAATCCGATAAAAATCGATTAAAATGGCAAATTATGAAAAGTGACCTCTGTCAAATCGGTTGGTTCCAGTAAATCAAGAATAATATTTTGGAATTTATTTCCTTCTTTGTCGGAATTATTCGAGGTCTCTAGAGTCGCGTAATCTATTTCTGAAGAGAATAGAATTAAATAATAGCTCAGATTTGAGTAGATTAATTCTTGAAAATATAGCGATTATTCTAAATCGAAAATCGACCCTTGTAGGACCGGTGGACCCTGCTAGGATTAATGAACCATTTTTGAAGTTATTGTACCCCGCCATGTGCTCGTCATCCAGGTGGGTTATATATCTTTCTCAAATTATGTTCAGCTATTAAGCTTAACTATTTATCAACTGTGAAGCATGAATATCTGTATCAAAATGATTTAGCTCACTGTTCGCGTTCGCCAGTATCCTACGAAAACATTGAGTGCTTAACTAGACTCGAGTTCTGTAACGCCCCGATCCCGGGAGAATTAATGACAAGGGACCGGTGCGCTACTGGGGGAAGGGGAAGGGATTGTTGCATAAAGATAATTATAGAAATAGGGTTAGTGCCCCAAACATTTGGGCAACATAACATTTGTAACTGAAATAGAATCACCCACGAGAGTGTTCAGAAGTAATAAGGTTAGTGCCCCAAACATTTGGGCAGCATAACCTCTGTAACTGGAATTAAACCACGCTCTAAGGCGTTTAGAAAGAACCTGAATAAATTACCAATCATCAAAGGGAACTTATCCCACCAAATAATTGTAAAGAAACATCATAGCATAATGCTGAAATCATAACATGCTTCAAACAATTGAAGACAAGCTGTATCAGAGTGAACGGAACAAGCGCGAAGCATAATTCAAGTAAAATTTGTTTGCAAGCACTTATTTGATATAAAATATCTAAGATTTCTGAACAACACAAAAAGAGCAAGCATATAACAAGTAAGCCCTCGCCCCAGCTCCGTCATCTTCCGGCCTGCCTCTCAACCTGAAAATATTTAGAAAAGATTTGGGCTGAGTACTAGCGTACCCAGTGGGCAGGTTTTGATAAACAGTTCACAAGCATTTTATAAATATGAATATCGTATCTACACAAGTATAACAATGGAAAGGTTTCAAATCTCAAAATCATTCCATGTATACAAAACTTCTTTTAACCTTACTTGCACACTCTATCTCAACTGTCCCTTCCTACAGTGTCTTAACTTATATACACGTCCTCCAGCCCAACTGTCTAATAAAGGATAGTGTATACGGTCCCAAAGCTTTAAGGATCCGAACTCGAGTCTAGTTAAGCACTCAATGTTTTCGTAGGATACTGACGAACGTGGACAGTGAGCTAAACCATTTTGATACAGATATTCATGCATTACAGTTGATAAATAGTTGAGCTTAATAGCTGAACATAATTTGAGGAAAAATATATCCCACCTGGATGACTAGCACATGACGGCACAATAACTTCAAAAATGGTTTCATTAATCCTAGCAGGCTCTGCCGGTCCTACAAGGGTCGATCTTCGACTTAGAATAATCGCTATATTTTCAGGAATTAATCTACTGTAATCCGAGCTATTATTAAATTTTATTTTTTTCAAAAATATATCAGACGTCTCTAGAGACCTCGTGTACATTTAACACAGAAGGAAATAAATTCTAAAATGTTATTCTTGATTTACTGGGACCAACCAATTTGACAGAGGTCTCTTTTTATAATTTGCCAATATAATCGATTTTTATCAGATTTGTGCCACGACACTTTTTAACCGTTCAAAAATTACGAAAATATTCAAGGACCATCCTATATATGCCAAGACTATAGTTTGAGAGTTTTAGAATTTTTCAATAACACATGCTCCCGGTACAAATATAACTGTTTAAATTAAATAATCGAGATTTTTCAAAACTCGTCCAAAAATTACGAAATTCGATGGGTATATAGGAAATATTATTTTGAGCAACTTTCGAGAAGAAACGTTTTTTATTTGACGACCAGAAACGGGTCAAAATGGAAAAAAAGTGACTGATCGGCGTTTTTATTAAATTTCAGTTTTTCCGGCGATTTCGCCGGTTTCCGGCCGTCGGACGGGAACGCGTTCAACATACGGAACGTAGAACACATTTAAATACACGACATATTAAAATTTGGGCTAAAAAGGACGAAAAATGGACCGATACGATAGCCGCGCGATGTGGAAACAACGTTGCCACTTTCCGGCGACATGACAGCAACTCCGGCGACTTTGGCGGCGCTCCGACGACGACGGCGGTGGCGGCAGGTGGTGGTGGTGGTGGCAGCTGCAGCTGAAGTCCTCCCTCTCTCTCTTGGCCTCTATTCTCTCTCTCTCGTCTATATCTCTCTCGGCTCTCATCTCTCCCTCCACTCTCTTCTTTCTTTCTCTTTCTTCTTTTTTTTTTCTTCCTTTATCCCTCACCCTCTCGACTCTATCTCTCTCTAATATAATATGAAATGGGAATGATGATAAGGATAACGGGGGGAAATTATAAATATTTTATTAGATATTGAAGAAATGTTTTTTTTTTTAACACAATTAAAAGTTGCTTTATTTTATCTGGAGTTCAATTAATCTCGCATTATAAATCTAAAAATACGGGGAGGTTCATTGGATTATTTCCTATTAAATCAATTCAAAATAATATGCCGAAAATATCATTTAATAATAAAACGAGAAAAGATTCATTTTTAAATTGAATAAAAATTACTATTTATTTTACCAAAAATATTGTCGGGAGTTCGTTTGACCTCTAATTAAAATTTTAAAATTATCATTGAAATTCTCCGGTCGTTCTATCTCCACAAAAATTATTATTGACCACACATAAAAAAAAAAAAAATTCCAACTATTTTTTTTTAATCTTAAATAGTACCTAAAGTCGCGTCTTTTATCTATTTTACTTTATTTTAGCTCCAATAATTTTTTTGTAACCTTCTAAATAAATTTAGAAAACTTTTAACTATAATCCAAAAATACGGGGTGTTACATCCTACCCTCCTTAAAAAAAATTTCATCCCGAAATTTACTAATCTTGAAATGGATTGTCGGGACAATTCTTGAGCAATTCTGAACGTTGCTTCTTCTTATCCATGGCAGTTTCGTGGTACCTTCGTTAAACTAATCACTTTATTCTTCAGACTCTGAGTCTTCCGATCAAGAATGGCCTGAAGCCTTTCGTCGTATTCTCTAAATCGTTATTTAGCATAATATCTTCTTTTCTGGTCACGTGGTTTAAGATCAAACACGTACTTCTTCAGCATCAAGACGCGGAACACATCATTGAGGTTGGGTGGGAAGGCCATCATATACGCTACTTCACTAATCCTAGCAAAAAGACTGTTTCTCTTGAGTCGTAAATCTTACTAAGACGCATACTTTGTCTTGGTCCACTTTAACTTGATGCGCATAACTCTTCATACGTTCTTCTTTGCAGCTTTCTTCAAATTTTCTTTAACATCATCCTTTGAATCAAGAAGAGATATAGAAAATAGATATCGATCCACTTGAATCAAAGCATATTATCTTGATCATCGTATACGTCACCCACAAGTTGCTTCTCTTCAAAGTCTAATTTAACATCTCTAGCAATTCTATTGATCCTCAAGGTCTTTCTAGTAGGGATTCTAACATCGAGGCTAAATTTTCCACCTATTTCTAGTCCAGTAACTACTTCGTGAGCTTTCTTAACTATTTGACAGTAATCAGTGATCCGTTGAGCTTTGAGAATTCCACGCATCTCTGGTCAAAAGCCTTTCATAAACCATTCGGTCTTCTGGTCTTCAGTGTCGATTACGCATGCTACATATTGTGAAAGTTGATTAAACTTTCACTCGTACTCTCTCACGAACAAATTTCCTTATCTCAGCTCCATGAATTCGGTTTGTTTTTGGATGAAAAAAAACACGAGAGAAGTACTTATCTATAATGATCTCTTTAAACTTGTCCCAAGTTAATCCTTGATGCTCTTCTCCGGTCATGCCATTCTTTAGAAATGAGAGGTTCACTGCTACCATTGAATCTAGGTGGAGTGTAGTGACGAAATTGCTCAATCTCCTGACTAATGGTTGGCAGAGCAGGTGCATTGGGTGTTGCATTTTGTTGATTCATGGCGCTCTGCATTTGGATGTTGGACGAATCCCTAAAGTGCTCTAATTAGATCTGACATGAAGTTATTTCTTTTCACATTCAACGCTTGATCGGCCTCATCCCATATCTCACGTGAAGCGCGCGGGTAATTGAAGAAGTATATACTGCTAGGTTCAAGTTAACTAATAAATATCTAAATACCTTGAATCGAAATAAGGAAACAACTATGGGGAAGCTTCTACGTTCTTCTAAATTTCGAGGACTAAGTAATTTATTTGTCAATCATTATGCATTTCAAAATAATATAACTTCTTTGCATAAATCATTTCTTGACATCTCTCATTCTCATCACTTAAGGTAATTCTAACCTCTTTCGATTATTTTCATCTTTTGGTCAAAACCAAAATCTAGATGTTTCGACATCTTTGAATAACTTTAGACGAACCACAAACTCTCATCATGAAACCTTAATATAAATTTGAATCACAATACTTTATAGTGAAACGTGGAGATAACTCTCTTGTAAATGAATCACAACCTCTTGTCGTGAAACCTGAAAATAATTCTTAACCAAATGATGAATCATGAAACCTGTAAAATATTTTCAAAATTATTCACGATAACGGATAATGAAATTTGAAAATATTTTCAATGAACGAATCATGATATCAAATCGTGAAACCTTAAAATATATGAATCATGACCTCTCATCATGAAACTTGATAATATTAAGAATCATGACCTCTTATCATGAAACCTGGTAATAGAATCATGATCTCTTATCATGAAACCTGGTAATAGAATCATGATCTCTCATCATGAAACCTGAGAATAGCTTTTGAATCATGATCTCTGGCCATGAAACCTGAATAGAACGAATCACGATTTTTTTTTATCATGAAACCTGAAAATAACTTTAATAAATGAATCACAATATCTGATTGTGAAACCTGAAAAAAAATATTTAGCGTAACAAACTGCACTCTCATGTGTGTCAATTTTAAAATACATGTGTACCTTTTGTTGAGGGCGGCGTAGATGATGTTCTGAGGGCTGCTGAACAAATAGTGGAAGAGAATAGATATAATTCAGAATTCAAAGAATAATGCTGCAGGTCTACAGAGTTGCAAACCGGCTCTGATACCAATTTGTAACGCCCCGATCCCGGGAGAATTAATGACAAGGGACCGGTGCGCTACTGGGGGAAGGGGAAGGGATTGTTGCATAAAGATAATTATAGAAATAGGGTTAGTGCCCCAAACATTTGGGCAACATAACCTTTGTAACTGAAATAGAATCACCCACGAGAGTGTTCAGAAGTAATAAGGTTAGTGCCCCAAATATTTGGGCAGCATAACCTCTGTAACTGGAATTAAACCACGCTCTAACGCGTTTAGAAAGAACCTGAATAAATTACCAATCATCAAAGGGAACTTATCCCACCAAATAACTGTAAAGGAACATCATAGCATAATGCTGAAATCATAACATGCTTCAAACAATTGAAGACAAGATGTATCAGAGTGAACGGAACAAGCGCGAAGCATAATTCAAGTAAAATTTGTTTGCAAGCACTTATTTGATATAAATATATCTAAGATTTCTGAACAACACAAAAAGAGCAAGCATATAACAACAAGTAAGCCCTCGCCCCAGCTCCGTCATCTTCCGGCCTGCCTCTCAACCTGAAAATATTTAGAAAAGATTTGAGCTGAGTACTAGCGTACCCAGTGGGCAGGTTTTGATAAATAGTTCACAAACATTTTATAAATATGAATATCGTATCCACACAATTATAACAATGGAAAGGTTTCAAATCTCAAAATCATTCCATGTATACAAAGCTTCTTTTAACCTTACTTGCACGCTCTATCTCAACTGTCCCTTCCTACAGTGTCTTAACTTATATACACGTCCTCCAGCCCAGCTGTCTAATAAAGGATAGTGTATACGGTCCCAAAGTTTTAAGGATCCGAACTCGAGTCTAGTTAAGCACTCAATGTTTTCGTAGGATACTGGCGAACGTGAATAGTGAGCTAAACCATTTTGATACAGATATTCATGCATTACAGTTGATAAATAGTTGAGCTTAATAGCTGGACATAATTTGAGGAAAAATATAGCCCACCTGGATGACGAGCACATGACGGCACAATAACTTCAAAAATGGTTTCATTATTCCTAGCAGGCTCTGCAGGTCCTACAATGGTCGATCTTCGACTTAGAATAATCGCTTTATTTTCAGGAATTAATCTACTGTAATCGGAGCTATTATTAAATTTTATTTTTTTCAAAAATATATCAGACGTCTCTAGAGACCTCGTGTACATTTAACGCAGAAGGAAATAAATTCTAAATGTTATTCTTGATTTACTGGGACCAACCAATTTGACAGAGGTCTCTTTTTATAATTTGCCAATATAATCGATTTTTATCAGATTTGTGCCACGACACTTTTTAACCGTTCAAAAATTACGAAAATATTCAAGGACCATCCTATATATGCCAAGACTATAGTTTGAGAGTTTTAGAATTTTTCAATAACACATGCTCCCGGTACAAATATAACTGTTTAAATTAAATAATCGAGATTTTTCAAAACTCGTCCAAAAATTACAAAATTCGACGGGTATATAGGAAATATTATTTCGAGCAACTTTCGAGAAGAAACATTTTTGATTTGACGACCATAAATGGGTCAAAATGGAAAAAAAAACGTGACTGATCGGCGTTTTTATTAAATTTCAGTTTTTCCGGCGATTTCGCCGGTTTCCGGCCGTCGGACGGGAACGCGTTCAACATACGAAACGTAGAACACATTTAAATACACAACATATTAAAATTTGGGCTAAAAAGGACGAGAAATGGACCGATACGATAGCCGCGCGATGTGGAAACAACGTTGCCACTTTCCGGCGACATGACAGCAACTCCGGCGACTTTGGCGGCGCTCCGACGACGACGGCGGCGGCGGCAGGTGGTGGTGGTGGTGGCAGCTGCAGCTGAAGTCCTCTCTCTCTCTCTCTTGGCCTCTATTCTCTCTCTCGTCTATATCTCTCTCGGCTCTCATCTCTCCCTCCACTCTCTTCTTTCTTTCTCTTTCTTCTTTTTTTTTTTCTTCCTTTATCCCTCACCCTCTCGACTCTATCTCTCTCTAATATAATATGAAATGGGAATGATGATAAGGATAAGGGGTGAAATTATAAATATTTTATTAGATATTGAAGAAATGTTTTTTTTTTTAACACAATTAAAAGTTGCTTTATTTTACCTGGAGTTCAATTAATCTCGCATTATAAATCTAAAAATACCGGGAGGTTCATTGGATTATTTCCTATTAAATCAATTCAAAATAATATGCCGAAAATATCATTTAATAATAAAACGAGAAAAGATTCATTTTTAAATTGAATAAAAATTACTATTTATTTTACCAAAAATATTGTCGGGAGTTCGTTTGACCTCTAATTAAAATTTTAAAATTATCATTGAAATTCTCCGGTCGTTCTATTTCCACAAAAATTATTATTGACCACACATAAAAAAAAATAAAAAAATATTCCAACTATTTTTTTTTTAATCTTAAATAGTACCTAAAGTCGCGTTTTTTATCTATTTTACTTTATTTTAGCTCCAATAATTTTTTTGTAACCTTCAAAATAAATTTAGAAAACTTTTAACTATAATCCAAAAATACGGGGTGTTACAAGTTCGGATCCTTAAAGCTTTGGAACCGTATACACTATCCTTTATTAGACAGCTGGGCTGGAGGACGTGTATATAAGATAAGACACTGTAGGAAGGGACAGTTGAGATAGAGCGTGCAAGTAAGGTGAAAAGAAGCTTTGTATACATGGAATGCTTTTGAGATTTGAAACATTTCCATTGTTATACTTGTGTGGATACGATATTCATATTTATAAAATGTTTGTGAACTGTTTATCAAAATCTGCCCACTGGGTACGCTAGTACTCAGCCCAAATCTTTTCTAAATATTTTCAGGTTGAGAGGCAGGCCGGAAGATGACGGAGCTGGGGCGAGGGCTTACTTGTTGTTATATGCTTGCTCTTTTTGTGTTGTTCATAAATCTTAGATACTTAATATCAATTAAGTGCTTGTAAATAATTTTACTTGAATTGTGCTCCGCGCTTGTTCTGTTCACTCTGATACAGCTTGTCTTCAATTGTTTGAAGCATGTTATGATTTCAGCATTTTGCTATAATGTTCCTTTATAATTGTTGGCGGGATAAGTTCCCTTTGATGATTGGTATTTTATTTAGGTTCTTTCTAAACGCCTTAGTGCGTGGTTCTATTACAGTTACAGAGGTTATCCTGCCCAAATGTTTGGGGCACTAACCTTATTCCTTCTGAACACTTTCGTGGGTGGTTCTATTTCAGTTACAAAGGTTATGTTTCCCAAATGTAGCTATTTCATTTAATTATCTTTATGCAACAACCCCTTCCCCCAGTAGCGCACCGGTCCCTTGTCACTATTCTCTCGGGATCGGGGCGTTACAAGTGTCCTAGTGTTTAGATTCTTCATCAAACACTTAGGTTTTGTTCTTTTGGATAGAAATAGGCTCGGGAGAGTTTACTTGTGAGAACTAGAGGAATTCTAGAGCATAAGGGGATCTCATACTTCAATTCACGAAAGATGGTACAAATTTAGTGAAAGGGTGTCGAGTGAAGGGTGTTCAGTTGTGTAAAACCTAAGTACATATTGTACTATTTTAGTGGATTGTGTCTCAATGGACTAGATCTCCCAGAGTAGGTGTTCACTGAACTGGGTTAACACATCGTTTATTCTTTACTTTATTTAACAATCTATTAAGTACACTTTACTGCACACTAGTATGGAATACCACACTGCACAACATCTACAATTTCAGGGGTTATGACTTGTTTTTATGTATTTCGCACCCGTTTTCAATGCAAGGGTGCATTTAGTTTCGTTGCAATGGGTGTGATTTAGTTTTAATTTTTTATTTTATTTTTAATTAGATCGAGATATTGTGTTCCTTCATATAAAAAATTAGCTAATTATTTTTCAAAAAATAAACTTATAAATAAAAACTATTTTTGGATTTTAATGCAATGGGTACATTTAGTTTCGTTGAATAGGTGCTTTAATTTAATTTAATTTTTTATGATTTGTGTATTTTTTATGAGTTTTCTATCATATAAAAAATGAGATAATTATTTTTCAAAAAATAAAATTATAAATAGAAATTATTTTTCAAATTTTAATGCACGGGTGCATTTAGTTTCATTGACACGGGCGCTTTAATTTTTTTTTGTGATTCCTGTATTTTTTGGGATTTTAATTTTAATTACACCCGAGATACTGTTTTTCTTCTTTCAAAAAATGGGATAATAATTTGTAATAAAATAACCTATTAAATAAAAATTGATTCGTTAGACTTTAATGCAACGGGTGCATTTAGTTTCGTTGAAACAGGTGATTTAGCTTTAATTTTTTTTCTTGTGATTTGTGTATTTTTCCTTCGTATGGGATATTTATTATTCAAACATATTTATTATTCAAACAATTACGTTATATCTAAACATTATTTTTTTTATTTTAATTCTCATTTTTGTACAATGTGTGAATGCATTTAATGTGATATGACTTGCATTAAATTCTTCTCAATATTTTCCATCTTATATAAAATAATATTTCTAGAAACATAATCGATTTTTAAAAATATTTGCTGATAATTCTATACTGATCAATTTGTGAAGTTTGATCACCTTGTAATTTTTGCTGGTTTTTAAAAAAAAGATTAGGGATGTTCAACTTATTATTTTGCCGGAAATATATAATTGATTCGAAAAAGATTTGCTGAATTTTTGATTGAGTTGACCAAGCAATCTTTTAATCACCAAAACAATAAAATTACAATATTTTAATAGTGAACACGTGGTAAGATCTTAAATATGGTATGCAATGAATGAGATTCTTCATTGGAATTTACTCTATTAAGTATGTTCCTAGGTGCGATTGGACTAAAAACAGAACTGTCTTTTTATTGTTTAAATCGAACATTCTGATCAAACTTTTGAAGCAAAGTCAATTCTTTTTGGCTTATAAGAATGTGAAAGAATTGAGCATTCTTATATTGACCTGTATCTGCAAGCTTTTTAAGTCCGTTCTTTATCTTTTGTATTATACTACAAATCTATAATTCTTATCTAGAAGACATGTGCTTTGCTAGTGTTCCTCAATTTATGAGATAAGATATATTATCTAGTCCACACTTCTTATATTTGTTTTATGCTCCACTATCAAATATAATATTTTAAAAATACTTATAATGGAATAACCAATCACAATTAACATTTATGGCCACAAAATGAAATTTTAAAAAATTATATACCTTAATTATTGAATAATCAACCATATTAATCAATTATCTATATACTATATAAAAACAAAATAGTAGGGACAATTTTGACGATTCACATTTTAACACATTTTTTGAAAGAAAAAAAATATATATATTCAAGAGATGTGTCCCAAACAACGCATCCCAAGTTGGAGGCATCTGTTGTTGAAGAGTTGGGATAGTTTGGAAAATCTATAAAATTCATTTAAGTGGATGATAAAGCAAACGTTCGCGGAAGAAGAAAGTCGTCTGTTAGATTCCAATATCTTTTCTCAGGAACAGTGCATGCACACAAATGAAAGACGTAAGCATCTTTCTATGGTTTTTTCACCTTTTGCAATATTTTCTTGCCAGGGATTAGAGGGCAAGAAGAAATTAAAGAGAGTGAGTTAAGCAACTTCACCATCGTGCTCAAGGCAGACTTGCGCTGTGAAGACTTCGGCTCCAAATTTTGAAGTGTATTTGCTCGTGTGATGGCGAATGAAAACTAATTTTCTTAATAATCTTCTCTTAGTACGATTTGCTTAATTTTTTTAAAAAAATTCACGCGTGAATAGGTGTGGATACCATGTATATTGGCGACGGCCTTATCACGGTGGTTATCCGGCAGTCGTGGAAGCAGAGCTCCGAGAAAAGATGGCGAAGAAAATTGTCAATAAGGTCAAGACTCACTCTTTCTCCATCCATCTTTCCTCAAATACTTCAAAAATATATGAAAGCTTTTAATTACAGGTTCAACACTGCAAATAGAACTAGACCGATGATGATCAATCCTCTCTAGGAAGGAAAGTGTTGGCACGGTAGTGGAGCAAAATGCAACCACCCCAACATGATTTCTAATGCCACAGCCACCACCAAGGGCTGAAAATTACATGCAAGCCCATTTTTACTTCCAAATTTGTTTGCCCTGGTTTTTGGTTATCATATTTTTACTTAATTCCATAGTATTTGGCAGGCGCGATCAAGAAGATCTGTAACTCCGTTGCTGTGCTATTTCTTCCCGTGTTTATGACTTTATGGTCATTGATGGTGCCTGAAGACAAATGTAATTCTGGACCCAGAAATGGTACTTGTGCTTTTTTAATGTTTTCTTAATGTTCTCACTTTGATTGATTTCAAATTTCAGAAATCAGTAGGAAGAGCAAAAGCAGTATCTGCTTTTCCAACTGCTATAAAATAATAGTTGGTGGGAGGAAGGTAACAATGTATGATCAATGAAGGTTGGCAGCAACAAGACTCTGGATCAACATTTAACTATATGTAGATATCATTTTCTGGATCTGAATTTTGTAGTTTGACACCCGTATGCATTGATACAATTTCATAACTTCAGGTTGAGTTATTCATGTCACAGTCATAATAATCGATTAATTTTGTAACCATCAATGTTTTTATTATTATTATTATTATTATTATTATTATTATTATTATTATTATTATTATTATTATTATTATGTAGAAACCTTTTTATGTTTGGGATAAGTTTATGTTTCTTAAACGGGCTGGGTTTCTCAAAATAAGAGAAAAAGGAAGTAGTAAGATGATCCTGCTTCAGTATATGATGGTATCAGTATATTAAAAATGATGGGTCGCTCCATATATTGTCAAATATGTCAGGAAATAGAAGAATTTTATTTTTACTCTCCACAAGCTAACTATTCATCATGAAAATGGCAAATATTTTGGAAATAGAATCACATCGAGAAAGTAATCAGAACCTTTAAAATATATTATTAATTATTTAGGCGCACTAATATAAGATTGGAATTCAAATAGAAGATTAAAGATTTAATTCAACAATGAATACTGTATAAAATATTTTTCTACTTTTCTTTTTATTTTTAATGTAATTTTACCAATATATGTTATGGACATTTATTTTATTGATATATTTAATTATCTTTACTACAGTTAGTTTTTCTGTCCTATGAATGATATAAAATTCAATTTTTAACATTTGAGCCAAATGGAAAAGAAGTTAGGCGAGGGCAATAAGCCTCTCATGTAATACAGTAATAGTTGAGGGGATTATTTGCACCACTTCCCCAATATAAATTATGTAACCGACAAGATTTGATTTCTTGAGAAAAAAGTACATATTACACAGTGAGCAAAACCCAAATCACTTTTGTGTGAATCAATCACAAGCCACACCATATATCTTTATGCATTTCCAGTAATATTAAGCAATGCAACAATAATAGAAAATTAAATTTTTATGCATGCTCATATTTATGGGTAGTTCCATATTTAAAGTCAATCAATATCTCATTTTTTAGTTTGAGTAATATAAAAAACACATATAATTTGATACAATATGAGAGAAAAAATCACTTTCAGTCCCACCCGCCATCACCAAGTTCGATTTTGGTCCCATTGGTATCAATTTTAGTCCCATTGACCATTTTACTAGCTAATTTAGTCCCAACGTTAACCCACCGTTAAGTAACCGTTAGCCATATCAATTTCAATCCCATAAAATTGAAAACTAGCTATTTTAGTCCCGAAAGTGAGATTGGATAAAAGTGGAGAGGAAAATCTATAATATTTTTGGAGGGAACAAAATGCATCATCAAACATGATTAAGAAAACAAAATGCATCATCAAACAAAATCTGCCATTTGGAGGGAAAATCTGCAGCTAGCAACCATGATTAAGAAAACAAAATCATCATCAAACATACACGGAATAATAAAAAAGAAGCGATCCATAACAATGTAAACATCACCAAGACGTCAATCACAAACATCAAACATCATTTGCATCACTGAAACAATACTAAGTGTATGCATTACAAAACATCATCTTGCATTATTAACAGTTCAAGTGCAAGTCATCAACCCAAGATAATAATCAGTTGTGAAACAGACAAAATAAGTTTAAAATATCAGTTCTTTCATGATTTTCCACCTCTCTTCTTCCTACTTGTTGCATTCAAACTAGACAAATTAGTAAACTTCTTACCCCCAGCAGTGAATACCTTTAACCCTCCAACATCTTTTTCTTTTTCCGCAACAGTTTGGGCAAGTGAAGAACCTCCAACCACACGTCCTGGATGGAAACTCATTGGAGGAGGTTTTCTAATCTGGAGTGATGAACTCTGCCTATGTTCTCTAATTTGTTCTGGAGGTTTGAATGTTGATCTCTCTGCTGCAGCAGCAACAGCTTTTCTGGTTGCCTAAGTTCAAGTAACAAACATTCAATTAGTACATACAATAATTTCTATGTATATAGTATATATTATTACACTCAATTACCAATAATTTTCTCCCTTTAGCAGTAGTTGGCCTCAATGGAATATCTTGTACACTCTCTTCAAGTTGTGTTTCTTGCAAATCTTCATGTTGGGTCATATTTTTCAATCACATCAGGTAGAGTGAGGTCAGTGATCCCACCATCTTCTATTGGTTCCTCTCTTGGTTGCTCAGTTGTGACCTTCTCGTTTAGTTGTTTTTTGGCCTAAATAATTTTTGAATACCTATTAGTTTTTGTGAAATTATGAATTAATATAAAAGACATTACAAAATGATGTACCTTCTTCTGCTTAGGTTTAGTTTGTCTTGGCATCTTCTGGAAACCACTCTTTTTCTTTTTCTTACCTGGACTCTCATTTGCACTAAACTTCCTCTGCCGTGGAGGCCTTCCACACTTCTTCTTCTTGAGAATTGCAGGGGGCAATGGTAGAATAAAACCTGTTTTCTCCCAAAGTTCTGCATCTGCCATAGGCATGATAGCATGAACATACACATCTTTGTATGTATCCACTGAATAGCATGAACTCACAAAGTCTGTTGGATCACTCCCTTCTGCAGATATAGCACTGATGGCATGCTCACAAGGAATACCAGAGAGCTCCCATCTCCTACAATCACAAGTCATCTTCTCTAGATCCACAGCATATCTAGATCCATCTCTGATGGATGACACCTTATATAGAAACTCATTTGACTTGATGGGAATGCAGTCTCCTATATGCTTCTGGTTTGCCTCAAGAAGCTTTTCAATTCTTGGGCATATCTTCTTATTTCCCCATTTCCTATCTGCCTTATCTCTATACCTTTGCAGCTTACCCATCAAGTATTGTCTGATCCATTCAAGCATTGTTAAGATTGGTTTGTCCCTTGCATCCAAAATACAATTGTTTATCTGCTCACACATGTTGTTGACAAGGGTATCACACTTCCCTATAGTTGTGAAATGAGATCTAGACCATTCTCTTGGAGGCTTACTCTGCAACCACTCAAAACATTTCACATCAACACCCTTAATTTGTGTCATAACCTGATTAAAGGCTGGAACAGTACAAGCTCTTGCAGCATCCCAAAGAAGATCTTTCAACAAATCTCCCTTAAACCCAGCTCTCTTCATATTTCCATGAAGATGTCTCACACAAAAACGGTTATCAACTCCAGGCAAAACACTTTCAAATGCTGCGAGCAAACCCTTATGTTTGTCTGACATGAATGTATAGAAGTCATGTCTATTCTCCAATAAATCATCTTTCAAGAGTTCTAAGAACCACTCCTAAGAATCTCTGTTCTCAATAGGTACCACAGCATAGGCTAGTAGATATGGATCATTGTTTGGATCCATACTTACTGCAGTGAGCAACACCTCTCTGTTCAAGCCACTCAAATGGGTCCCATCTACCCCTATCCATGGTCTACAACCTGCCTTGAATCCTCTTTTCACAGCTTGGAGACAAACATAAAATCTCTTGAATTGCTTACCTTCAGGAGAATCATCTAGCTGTAGAATCACAGTGGAGCGTGGGTTCTTAGTCCTCAATATCTCTACATAGTCCCATAACTTGGAGTATTGACCATTAGCACTCCATTCAATTCTTCTCAAGGTCTTTTGTCTTGCTCTTACAGCCTGTTGATGAGAGATATTGCACCTAAGTTCTTGAATGGCAAAAGTCCTAAACCCCCTCAGATTTCTTTTAGGGTCACATCTGAAATCATTCTCAAATTTCCTAGATAACCACCCTGATTTCACATTATCAACATTGAACTGCCTTGCACACGTGTGGGTCAAATCCATCTCCCTGATTTGAAATGAAAACTGATCAGCCATAACCAGTGCATGCACATGCCAATCACAACCATCATCCTTTTTTTTACATTTTGCATAGACCCTCCTATTATCATTCTTGGGAAATTTTGTTGGTCTTCCACATTGAACACTATACTCAATAACAAGATCCTTGAACTGTTGTTTTGTGCTGAATATAGATCCTAACTGTAGTGTAGCTTTGGCAGGACCATGCTTACTAGAACCTTCTTCAACTTCATCATCAGAACCCTCATCACCACTCTCTGCCTCTGATTGTTCTGTGGAATAAGAAGTGTCAGAGCTCTCACTTTCAACAACCACTTTTTTATCATCACCATATTCTCCAATAATCACATTCTCAAAGAAAATGATATCATCAATCAACTCTTCACAACTGTCTTCACTAACATAGAAGTCAGAATCCTCATCTGAATTGTACTCTTCATCCTCTACCATCAACCCCTTCCCTTTGTCTAATTTAGAACTCTCTCCCACATCAACTTGCTCCATCACTTCTACATCCACATTATCTTGCATTTCCAATTCTATATCAACAAATTCTTTATCCATGTCTACTGCACATTTAACATAGAAATACACATTACACACGTTGCATTATACAAGCTTTTCATTAAACATAAAAAATAGACATAAAAATAGACATGAATTGAATATAAAACATACTGTAATTGGCGATTCCTGCTTGTTTTTCACGATTTCAGAATTGCAATTAGGTTGTAGTACGGATTATGCTTTGATATTTGAAGGATTTGGGATGAATTTCTGGATTAGGGTTCGAAATGAATTTGTGGATTTTGAGAAGAAAGATTGAAATTGATTGTCGCGATTCTGACTGGGAGCAGCGACGTCTGACTGGGAGTGGCGCCTGACTGGGAGCGCCTGACTGGGACCGGAGCGACGCCTGACTGGAGCAGCGGCGCGACGTGACAGGAGGCAGCGGCGGCGGCGTGAATGGAGGCAGCGGCGGCGACCTGACTGGAGTTTTGGGTGTTATGAATTTCTCAATCGATTCGCGTTTTGTGATTTTGGGCTTTTGGGTGTTTTGAATTTGCACAGTTAAGTCTAACGTTGGCCGTCAATTCCTTGGGACTAAATTAGCTTGATTATCAATTTTGGGACTAAATTAGCTAGTAAAATGGTCAATGGGACTAAAATTGATACCAATGGGACCAAAATCGAACTTGGTGATGGCGGGTGGGACTGAAAGTGATTTTTTCTCTACAACATGATAAGGGACAATCATTTTTCACATTGGTTTGATTTTACAAAATTAAATTTTCACTCATGGATAATTATATGTTTCAGTTTCAAGAATTACAAGTCGTAGTACACCGAAGATCTTAATTGATAAAGATGATGCTGAAACCAATGGCCTACACAAATTTTGGATACAAAGAAATTATTTTAGAATTTGTAATATATATATATATGTATATATGTATGTGCGCGCGCGCGAAAATTAAGTTATGCTCTATCGGGAGTTATCGAATCCATCACTTATCATATAAAGATCGTCCCGACTGAAGATGGAGGAAGCATCTGCAAGAACAAAAGCATTTACAACACCAAGGGCGATGCTGAGATTAGCGAGAGCAATATCAAGGAGGGGAAAGAGAAGGCCATAGCTATGTTCAAGGCCATTGAGGCTTACCTCCATGCCGATCCCGATGTCTAGAAAATCTGCGTGATTCTGTCTTTGTTTCTCTGTTTTTGTTTGAGTTTGCATTTTATATATTGGAGTTATTGTATTGAATAAAAAGTTTTCAGCTTTGTTTCTGTAGTGTTTCTTGTAAGTTAGTGATGATTTTGTGATAACACAATTTTTATATATATTAGTATCCATTCTAAACAGTGGCGGTCCTGAGGCTGTCGAAAGATGCACTGCATAGTGCCTCAAAATTATAGGGCACAATTTTTATTTTTCTACAGTAGTAATAATCTTATTAATATTAGTTTTAAAAAATTGACCATTAGCCAATTATAAAACAATTAGCATATAGCAAAGACCATAAATTAATATACTTAGCCCAATATTTTACAACATAATATTTGATCCAATAAATATATATGAAACATAAATGTTCACGCTTGACAAAGATTGAAAGATAACAGTACGAATCTTTAATTTATCATGTTGTTATCATACTCTACTAAAAAATGTGGGTATAGCATTGTGAAGATTGTCATCATAATATGTTGATTTAAACTAGTTTTGTATTTATTTTATTTGACAAAAACATATTAAAAATGTTAACTAAAATCTTGCAAACAAAAAATACTGATTAATACTCTAAGACAAGCGATGCTTTATTTTGTTCCAACACTTATAATTTTATTTTGAATTTTAATTTTCATAATACATAATAAATTATTTATTATAATTTATCAATAAAAATATTACAATCAAATATTAATAAAATTATAAATATGTTATTGAATATGAGCATTAATCTGGACATGATACTGTTTGACAGATTTTGACCACTGGACGTTCCAACACATATTTTGGTATTATTACAACAAAATGCCTATTAATCCAACATAAATAATTAATTGGCTTTGGGATATTTATCAAATTATGAATGAACTAATATACTCAATTAGGTCATCCTGACTACAAAATGATAAACCACATCGAAAAAGATTTGTTAGAAAATATATTGATTTAAAAACCATGTTAGAAAAAATCTCTTTTAAATGATATTTTGTATTTTAACCATCATACATGATAATTTTTTAGAGTAATTTTGTTTCTTTTAATGCCTTTAAGAACGCCAACTTTTTTGTGAATTTGAAAAATCTATTTAATTTTGTAATTTTTAATAATAAAGAATTTTTAGACTCATTATATATGAATTTTGAAAATTTTATCATATTGAAATAGAAGCACTATTTTTAAGATTTGTACAGGGCGGCCTCAAAATCTCAGGACGGCCCTGATTGTAAATAGCACTTGAACTACAACTAGACTAGAGAATAACATATCCTACACATGGATCACGGAGAGTTTTAAATAATTAAATGGTAAACATGCATGCATTGACTTTATCATGTGCCAACCTTGTAATTCGTAATAGGGCGACATATTTTAATGGTTGATCATATGTCTGCTTTTCAACTTGAAAATAAATTAATAAACAAATCCTAATTATGTTATTAATGACTTTTTTGTTGGGCTTTGTTGAGAGAGAAAAAAGAGAGATGGCTTATGCTGCTGTGATTTCTCTCAAGAATACAATTTACCGCCTCAAAATTCTCATCAATATTCCACAAATCACAAAACCTGCATATGAGGAGCTGGATTCCTTACTCTCTATGTTTAATAGATTGGATGATAGAAGCAGCAGAAGCCTTGATAGAAGATGTTCTTGAATCATATGTATCAAGAGCTTGACCAGAAAGGCTTGGAGCAAGAAATAGATTCGTTCTTGAAGACAATGACGCTGTTGAGGGAGGATTATAAAACAGAGCTAATACAAAACCCATTTCCTGGAGAAGAAGATGAGGCTGCTGCAGTTCCGGTCCCAGTTAACAAGTCAACTACGGTCGGGTTATCGGATCTAACTCAAAATATCATAAATGAGGTTCTATGTTGGGAGTTTGAGCTCATAACCGTCTCACTTGTAGGAAAATGGTAGCAAAGAAAAAAATAGTACTTTTACAGATGCATATGATCAAATTTATGAGGTACCGTTACCAAGCTATGAGTACTTATCTCAATATTTAAAACCATGTTTTCTGTACATGGGAGTGTTCCCTCAGAGTTGTTAGATTCCCCTCCCCAAGCTCATTTACTTTTGGACTATTGAGGATATTTTTGAAACAAGTCTGTATCAAACTTTGGAAGGTTTCGGTATGGACTATGTGGAGGGTCTTGTATCCAACAGTCTTGTTATTGTCTGCAAGCGGAGATTTCATGGTGTTAGAAGATTGAAATCTTTGAAGCTCCATTCTGTGAAATTTTAAAATATTATATACCTTGATTATGGAATAATCAAATGTATTAATCAATTATTTTAACTTAAAATGAAATTAATCACTAAAAATAAATATAATAATTGGGTTGAATAAACTCTAAGTAATAAATACAAAATTAAACTAAACCAAAAGAAATATAAATTGAAGAAAAAAAATGAATAAAAATTTAATAAAAAATAAGACCCAGAATGAAATAAAGAAATTGTACTAGTTAGAGGATTTAATTTGACCAATCTACCAATGGAATATTTAATTGGGTAATTTATTGTTATGGCAAATATTAAAATATCATTAGGGTAGGTACACCGGACACAAAATAAGTCATCATTTTTCATTGAGGGAAGAAGAAGAGTATGCAAAGAGGAGCTAACTATTCATCCATACCCTGTTTTCCCATTCAAAAAAAAATATTGTTATTCATTAATGCACCAAAAATAATTGACCTAATTAAAAAACTCAGGCAAAGAACCTTCCATTTTACACTATAAATAGCAGCCTTGTTTCCCACATTTCCCATCAGCCTACAAACAAACACAAGCAACTCCTTCATTGTTTTTCCACATTTCATTCGATTCCAAGCTAGAAAACAATAATCATGGGTGCCATCACTTTTGATATTGAGATTCCTTCCTCAATCCCAGCTGCCAAGATGTTCAAGGCCATGGTGCTCGACGCTGACACCCTCATTCCAAAGATCATGCCTCAGGCCATCAAGAACATCCAAATCTTGGAAGGAGATGGTGGCGTTGGGACCGTCAAGGTTATCCATTTTGGTGAAGGGAGTCAATATAAGAGCGTTAAGCACCGTGTTGATGCTATCGACAAGGAAAACATGACACACACCTACAGCATCGTCGAGGGTGATGCTCTATCGGGAGTTATCGAATCCATCACTTATCATATAAAGATTGTCCCGACTGAAGATGGAGGAAGCATCTGCAAGAACAGGAGCATTTACAACACCAAGGGAGACGCTGAGATTAGCGAGAGCAATATCAAGGAAGGGAAAGAGAAGGCCATGGCTATGTTCAAGGCCATTGAGGCTTACCTCCATGCCAATCCGGACGCCTAGAAAATCTGCAAGATTCTATGCCTCTGTCTCTGTGTTTGTTTGGAGAGTTTACATTTGATATTTTTGGAATTGAATTCAATAAGAAGTTTTTAGCTTTATTTTTGCAATGTTTCTTGTAATTTAGTGATTATTTTGTGAGTCGAAGAGTACTTGATTGGTAATTCATATTGATTCAACTAATGTTGAAAACCTTGTTTTGTAGTTCGACTAATTATAATCATAATATCTAAACTTATTTGCGAAAAAGATATGTGAATGCTAATGAACAGTAGAAAAATTCTTAACCTCAAACGATAATCATCTACATTAAATCACTACAAGGAAAACAGGTTTTACTGACGGAATAACCCCCATCGCCACTGCGGACGGATCTCACACTGTGCTTCAAATCTGCTGTTACACTTCTTTGTGCTTTAGTTCATGTTTCACTATCAAATTTATTATTTTAATAATTTTTGTTAAAATATAAAAATTAATTATAAGATAAATAACTATAGTCAACATTTATGAACAAAAAAATGAATTAAAAAATTGTAAATTATAATTATGAAATAATCAACTAATAATGAATTATTTATTGAAAACAAAAAAATAAATACTGAAAAATATTTTTAAACTATAATATATAGCTTAAATTCTATAATCTAGAATGTTACTCTTTCTATTCTTTAAAGCGGAAAACAATTAACAATAATAATCATTCGAGTTTTTTTTTTAATAATCATGCTAAAAATCTCAAGTGGGAAAATATAGCACAATAAATATTCTTAAAAATATGTATACTTTGATCAAAATACTTAAATTTCATAAAGTACAATAAAATCCAAAGTTCATTTAAAAAAGAAACTCATAAGTTCAAAATTAAAATACTCCTAATATTAATAGAACCATAGTATCAAACTATTAGTTTGAGTAGTCCAAAATCACTAAACAAACTCATACTATCAAGTTAAAAATAGTAGACTTAAAAGAACAAGTCCAAAAGTTTGATCTAATTAACCGCAAAACGTCTAGAGGAAGTTGATCCAATTTCCTTCATGCTGCACCAAGCTCACTGACTTGAAAATATTTGAAAAAACCATGGGGTGAGCACTCTCATGATGCACTCAATAGTGGGTATCATGGACATTTCTTTCTATTATTCCACCGAGTTAAATTGCATGAAATAATATATTTAGGGTACTTCTTCCTTTTCTTCTTTTAGAATACATCTTGAATTGTGCATAAGACATATTATGGTGCATATAAATCATTATTCTATGCGTACGAAATGATATCCACATTCCATACACGATAATTGAAGTTCGATTAAAAATATTTATTTCTTAAAAATCATATGTCATAGATTTTTAAAGATAATAATTTCACCAACCGAGAATAAAAATGCGAAAAAAATCAAGCGGGGAATCACAAAGTGGATGAAGTCTTATTAATTTGCGCCGCCACAGCTCCTAGAATAAGCAGTAGAGTCTAAATTTGGAACTTGACTTCTATAGGGTGTCTCTTTGTACTACACCTACAAGAGTACCCAACAACTTAATTTTACTTAAACACCATTATTATTTTGAAAATTTGATAATTTTTAGCTGTAAAGTAAATATTGTAATATCTATTATCTTAATACACAACACTAGATCAACAAATTTACTGAGGGCATTTTTATAAAGAAACAATTTGTTAGTGCCATTTGCATGCACTTGTTTGTTTTGACAATTTATGTTCGACAAAGTATTCAAGGAGATGTTTTTGTTATGGTGCGTTGATTCCATTGTGTGAATAAAGGAAGAACTTATGACTATTCCCTCTGAAGTTCTAGGATTTATCCCCGAACAGTTATTATAAAAGATCCTGCGCGGATTAATTAGGATATCATGGATCCGTTGCTTGACTGTCTTATAGAGTAGATGCAATGCTGATTTGATCCCTCATCAACAAGAAAAACATCTACACCAACTTGGAAAGAATCACAAACCCTAGATTAACTTCCAAGTAGACAAATATTGAAGATCATGTCCTCTTGGAGCATTGCATTATAAGAAGGCCAGTTTTCTTCATAATTGGTGGGGTAAAATATTATTGAACACTAAGTATATTGTTTGTGAGTCGTGGGTTTGTGAGTTTATGTAATAGTTAGAAGTTGTTCCTTAATATGATCATCGTGAAAGTCTAGCATTAAGTGTTTTCATAAGAGAAACCGATGCACTATATTTTATGCTATTAATTGCAACTACGTAGGTCAATGCACTAAAGTTAGTGAGTCGAGTATCGTATCCATAGGGACTAAAATAAAGATCAACACTAAGTACTAAGCTAACAGTTTTCTATTATCCAGGCTACCTAATTTTTAGTTGAATTAATCCTAGGCAAATAATTAAAATTAAACTCCTAAATTCAATTATCAGATCGAATGTAAATCGAACGAAATTAAAAACGTAAGCTATCAAATAAATAAAATAATTAATCCTAGGGAATGCATACACATGAATCCAATATATATTAATCTAATTCCATCAACTTCCAATCTAATCCAATTATCGGTGGAGTATCATAATTCTAATTACCTATCTCCGCTAGGTATAAAAGTAAAAGTAGATTAACAATTTATCTATTACTTTCATCGCTAGATTAATTGTTAACTCCGAATAGAACAACAAATTTAAAACCTCCTGCAGATCACAAGTACGTGTATCAAACCATTCAACTTAATCCCACTAATTAATTATCTCCGCCAGGACTCAAATTAATTAGCTAGCATACAATGATTATGGCCTTAATCATGCATGAATAATCTAAACTTAAATGTTTGAACCATATAATTGAAAGGAAAATTGATAAAGAATTAAATCAATACATAATTTCATATATGCTACAAACCCTATAATTAATTATACGAACTACTCACACATAATTAAATCTAAAATAAAGAAAGAGTAAAGAACCATAATTAAATAACAAAGGTTAAAAAAACCGTAGAGAAATTCAAGGCATAAAACTTCAATCTTCAATCTTCATGTCGTGCCGCTCTAAAATCTAAAATAAAACTGAGATATAATGAAAAGAGCCTCTGTAATTTCATTCTTAACAACTCTATTTATACTAGGTACTAAAAATAAGGCCCAAAAGATAAGTTAACGGGCCAAAAATACGAAAAATAGCAATTTACTGAAGAATCAGCGACCCATAATGATGCACCCGTGGACCGATGGCCAAATCTGCCGATCGGTGGCTAGGTCACCGAAATTCTCTGGACACTTTGGGATATCCGCTGAGCTACTGTGAAGAATCCGCCGGTCTATGGGTATATCCGTCGAGCCGATGGATGTCTTGACAGATTCGGCACCCTCCACTGTTTTGCTTCATTCTAGCTCGTTTCTAGCCCGATCGACCCGATTCAAGTTAGAGAATGATCCTTACTCGATTCTCTATGTTTCTAGATTCTCTCTCCCTTGAATTGGATCTTGAAAGTATCCCCTTTTTTAGCTCCAACTTCAACAAAAATAACAAAACATGAAAATGCATGAGAAAAGCCGAAACAACAACCAAACACCAACTTATGCATACATTAATCATTAAATACCATTCCAATAGACACCTAAATGCATAAAAAACTATGTTTATCAATCTCCCAAACTTAAGTTATTGTTCGTCCTCGAACAATGAGTAGAACACTAAGAAAATAAACATGGAGGGATGCAGTAAACTCGATCATCTATGCTTTAAAATAGAAATAAAAATAAAGAACAAACAAAATCATAGTAATCTACACAACTCAAATGCAAAAATTAATCTCGACAATATAACACTTGAATCTTACAAGAAAGTGCATCACTCAACTCTCAAGTGTATAAAGAAGGTTCACTCATCGAAACAATACCATACAAATGCAAAACTATGGACTTGTCAATCGTCTAATTCCTCGACCACTTTTTATGTGCTAAAGTAAAGATCAAATAGGTCCTTTTTTTAGGTTGTAATGTAGGGACATTGGTTAAGGTAGAGAAATATGGCTAAGTAACTGTTTGTTGTTTGGTTTACCTACACACGTTGAACTACTACAGATCGGACCCGCAAGAGGACGGGTAGTTGTAGGGCGGTGAGCTAACCTAAGTCGTGTCTCTCAAGGAAAGCTTAATCTGGGCGATTACCTTTCTACGCTACAATTGTCAACAAGCACATGAATTTAAATACAACCTAAACATTCTGAACAAGGGTTTGAGGGCTTTTACTAAACTAATGAATTTAAAACAAGTAAAATTAACCAATAACACCAAAAATAACAAGAAGAATGAATCGAGTATAAGAAGAGAATTAGGGTGCAGATTCTCTCAATTGTTGCTTTCCTAGCTTGATTTGATTATGTTAAACCTAAACGTACAATAGACCCCTTCAAGTGGCTTAACTTCATTTACAGTCACCGTCAATCCGTTTCTACCCCTATCGGCTATATTATACAAACAAGATTAACACTTAGGCTTATGTACCCAGTCCACCTAACATTGAAGGAATCTAGGTCGGGCTATAGAATCTCCTCTCGGTCTCATCTATAGCCTAGCAATGCTAAGTAGTTGCCAAGTACTCAACATAAACAAGCACAATTTCAACAACAAGCAACTAACCATCAGAAGCATAGATCGAAAGCAAATCGATTATCTACCCACTAATGTAAGGAATTAGCCCATCATACTCCAAATAACATAACAATCATACAAGTTTTTCATTTTATAAATCAAATGATAAACAAAACATAAACTTCTACAATCTTGTCTGTCTCGTTAGTTTTGGGACAATCTCCACAAATGAGCTAAATCTAAGGAAAGAAATACAAAAAAAGTAGAAATCTTGGAGCAAGCCTAGCTGCCGCGGACAGCTTGGAGTTGGGCTCCTCTTCTCATGCCTTCTTCCTTAAGCTTCGAGCCTGTTGGTCCCGGTGCGAGTCTATGTCAGTTTAGAGAGGGGGGGTGAATAAACTGACTTCAAAAACTTAAACTGATTGCGGAATGTTTAGGGCCCTGAGTCTCTTTTGATATTTTATCTGTACACTATTCAGTTGAGAGGGAGAGCTTGACTTAGAGCTTAGCTGGTGAGTTAATCAGTTACGACTGATAGCTTGAGAAGTCAGCTTAGCTTGTCGGTGCAGCATCTGTGCTAGAGTGTGCAGTTAAAGAACATGCAAATCTTAGAGCAATAAGTACAGCACACACAAGACTTATAGAGGTTCGAAGCTTCCTGCTTCTACGTCCTCTCTTCCTTCCGTAGAAGGACAATCCACTCTACAAGAGTAAAGTTTCTTAATTACAATTACACGGTAAAGAAATTCTGTTGGACCTGAAAACGACATCCTTCAAACTGAGCGCGGCCTCCTTTCCAACTGTTGCTGTCCCAGAAGAACGGACCCATTGGTACATGCTCCTCTTCAGCCAGTTTCTGGGTCGACAACTCACACTTACCGGTCCCAACTGCTCACTGTGACTTTAGGTGCTATTGTCCATCTTTACACCATTTTAGATCTCGCACGATCTTCAAGAATGCAGTCTTAAAACTGTTATCAACCTGGAGTGCTCCTTTAATCTTGAGCTGAGTGGTTGATCTTTGAAGAACTTGAACTGAGAAGCTTTGCTCTGGCTGGAATTCTGCATTAACTAGTTGCTTGCTTGAGACTTGAAGCACGTCTTCTCAGTTGTGACTTTTCACACTTAAGAGATTTAAATTTTGAGCTGTGGGGAGGGAGGGAGAAAGAAGAGCTCAGTATCTGCAAGATAGCAAATGTTAGATTGATGAAAGTCTTTGTCAAAATTGTGTTCACTCTCTTTTTATAGATGAGTGATATTTTGACCATTGTGATTGGTGAATCTGTTGAATTCACTGGCGGCAGTTTAATGCCTGTAGCCGTTTAAAGCTTTAAATGAACTAGCCGTTTGACTTGAATGACTTCTGCTCAAAGATCATCAGGATCTTTGAAAGATTTCCTATTAAGATCTTCATTGACTGCTTGTCAGAGAGAGCAGGTATTATGGCTATCAGTTTTGGACATTCAGCTGGTGGGCTTTCAGCTATCTCGGCTTTCAGCTTTGAGATTGTTCAGTTGGCAGTTCCTCAGCTGTCTTAAGCTTCAGTTCTGGAATGGTCCAGTAAAGCTGCCTTGGCAACTTAGCTTTAAAAAGCTTTCAGTTCTGGACTACCAGTCGGCTATTTGTTTGAGCTTTTCTTTCCTTAAACTGATCGTAGGTCAGTTCAGTATTAGCTCAAAGCTCTTTGCGCTTTTCTCCCAGCAAACTGATCTTTGATCAGTTTTAGGATTGGCTGACTGATCTCTGATCAGTTCAGCTTCAACTTTTCAAGCTGGCTCTGCTCTCATCAATCTTTCTTGGCTTTCAACTAGACTGATGGTTACTCATATGTGGATGTCTAGCAGTCTCTAAAGTTCTCTTCCCCCTCTGGCTTTTTAAGCTTTGAAGAGTTGACTCTGACTAGTCTCACGAAGGTAACCTTTAAGCTGGTTGATCATGCTTCAGGACAGCTAACTCTCGTTTTAGCTAGAATTTGTCTGAAATGTTACCTGATCATTGCCCCTGATTTCCAGCTTCAAATAACCTGCAATTTTTCATAGGATCATCAAATATGTTTTGACATTTCATCAAAACCATCAGTTGGGTCTTTCCAACAATTTTCCCCTTTTTGATGATGTCAAAACCAGTTGGCTTGATGATGGAAAATTGTATGAGGTTATCTTTCATGAATGACCATCTGAGCTTGTACCAGTATTTGGTATCAAAGCTAATATCAGACCATGTTCTAAAGAACAGTCTTATATGCTTATAGCTTTTAAAAGCTTATAAGTTTTTACATTCATGAGTATCAAGGTTTTGACATAAGTATCAGAGCTTTGAAAAAAAATATAGATGAGTATTAGAGCTTTAAACAGAATTAACATTTGAGCTTAACGAGTTTTATCTTTTAGACATCAGAGCTTTTGCTGACAAAAGTTACAGCTTAAGTGACCTTAAGATATCTTAATACTCGTTTGCACAGCTTTGAAAAAGCTTCAAATGTTTTAGTTCTAAAGCACCTCTATTCTCATTATCATGCAGATTTTGTTTGTTTATCAGGGCACATAGAAAGCATTCCGTTATTCAGAAGGATATATCAGCATGATCAGAATGTATTTGTATTATTAACAAAGAGCATGTTTAGAGACTGAAGGAGCAAAGAAGATGAAGAAATTTAAGGAAGTAACAGAGATAGAGAATATCAAGAATTGATATTTTAACTTCCTTCTTCAGTTGGAACTGTTTACCATTCAGTTTCTTCTTTTTTTGCTCGATTCTTCCTTATCCCACTTGCAGAAAAAGATGCCCGGTATACTGTGGATACCCCAATCTTGTTGTTGTTCCAGCTAGGCATTTTCCTAAGTCCAAATACCGTTTTGAGCTTGCCATTGCTCAATTTGGACTTTGCCCTGATGAATAGCTTCCTCCTGAAAGGTATCTTTAGTTTCTCCCTGAAAGGTAGCTTCCCTCTGAAGCTGTACCTCTCTTTGTACTTCTCTTTGGATCTCATCCCAAAGAGTTATATCACCTTGTCAGTTTCCATCATGTATTATTCCATATGCTTTTCCATCATCAGCATACCCTTCCCCCTTTTTGGCATCATTCAAAAGGGCGAGCTGATGGAAATCATGGTTTGGCAGTGACATCTGTGGTGAAAGAGAGAAAGAAGTGGCCAGCAAGTTGTCAGTGATATGGGGAGCTTGGGGTGCAGGCATGGGAGTGGACAGCCATGCGCAAGACTCTTTAATTGGCATCAGTTGGTCAAGATCAGGTAGAAAGAAGAGATCTTAGCCGGTGGTAGAAGCTGATGCAAGTTCGAGAAGTGGCTCGTACGGGAGGGTGAAGAGGGGATCCTCTTGAAGAGGAGTTGTGGATGAATTTGAGGGCTCATGGTTTGGGTGGGGTGCATCATGAGGCACCGAGTTTTGAAACCTCTTAATCATGGAATCCATGATATCAGGAAGAGATATTGGAGGTCAACTGAGTAGATAGTTCATCCAACTTCGACTCCATTGTTCTTCATCTATGAGTAGCCTCGCTTGTCCACTATGTGCAACATGGTGGCATCATCCACTTGGAATATCCATAAGTGATACTGGAGATATCTTCGAAGATGCTCAAAGAAAAAGGGACTGAGATCCCTAATTTGACCAAAACAGCTCTGCAGCTGATGGTCAAGGCTTGCATTGAAGCCTTCTTCCAGAAGTTCTGGGGCAGCGATGTAGGGAGGCTCGCTGGTTGCAGGTGCAGTTGACTCATCACTGGTAGAAGTGAAAGAGTCACTGTCAGTCATAAATTGATCTGCATCAGCTGGAGGTTTAGCCTTAAGGAGCGGCTGATTTCCTTTTGCTGGCTGGGGTCCTCCATCAGCTGAAGTCTTGACTTTCTAGGGCGGCTAGTTATTCCACAATGCTTTCTGTGGATATAAACTGTAGGAAGGAGATCTCTTCTGGTGAGATAAATCCACCAGGAACTACTCTAAGTTGCTCCTTAAGGATGTGACTAAGATGATTGGCAAATCATAACTTATCTTTAAATGTGCCAGAGGTTAGATCGATCTCAGCACGCATCACATGCATGCGAAGCTGAGCCAATATAAAGGATTCACAATCAACCTTGCATCCATAATATATGGTGGCCATGAGGTGAACGGTGTTATCATTGAACTGCGCATTTGTGATACTGCTGAGAAAAGTATGAATCACAATGTCCATGATCGGAACTATTGTTGGAGGGACACTATCTTTCAAAATATTTGAAAAGTCTCTATGATTAACGTGTGGAAGCTTCCAGCAATTCCACAATTCCAACTTAGAGGGGAGCGCGAGTTCATGCACCTGCTGGCCTTCATCAAGGAGCTAGAAAAGATCGGTTAACACATCTTTATCGATGATGATAACCTGATTGTAGACATCAGAGATTATGTTGTCTCCCTTGATCTCCGCATTGTAGTAGATCTCAGCTACAAGTGAGAGATGCTTCCTCTTGGGCTTAGTTGTCATGAAAGACAAGAGCCCGCATGTCTTTAACAGGTGAAAGATCATGCTAGTCTTCTCTGGTCCTATTTGATCTTGAAGATACTCTTGGTCTAGAAACTTATCCTTTCTGAGCTTCTGTATGAGAAGCTTGATATCCATCGAGTGAAATGGAAGAGCCATTTTTTGATACAAAAGATATGAGCTAGAAGATAGCTTTGGATAAGTAAGAGTTGACAAGGATAAGAAATGTGTTGAGAGTTCTATATTATTCATTCCAACTTCTCCGCTGCTTATAAAGTAGTAATTTTGCATGAATTAACCATAGCAATTGAGTGCTTCTAGCTGATCAGCTATTTGATTTGATAGAAAGTTAGCTGAGTTAATGATGCATATATCTCAGCTATCCACTTGGACTATTACTTTTTAATCAAGCGGCTGAGATCTGAGGGTTTTGAAAATCTGGGTAGTTGCCATAAATAGCAAAATATTTTGCAAGAAGATTTGCTATTTATATCCCTCAGAAAATTCATCTCTTTATACTTTAATGCTTAATATAGAGACTTTAATGGCAACTCAGATGAATAGTAAGCTTATTTTGAAGTTGTAACGGTAGCTATTCAAAAATAAGCTTGAGGAATAGATAGTAGAGAATCTTATCAATGAGGATTGATCATCTGGCTGATGAGGGGAGGGGGGGCTGAACTGATGATACGTCTTTTAAACTGATTTGATTAGTTTTGTTGATCAGCTGTTGATTGACTTTTCGTCAGTTTTCTCTTCTTAAGTGGTCGGACGGTAGCTGTTTGACCTTTTCCTTTTGGAAGCTGAACTGAGGATGTCCTTAAAAGGATCAATTCTGGTTGCAGTCTCAGTTTGCTGAAGTTGCTTAAGAGTAACTGCTGAGGTGGTCAGCTTCAAGGTGGTCAGCTCTTTAATTCATCTGCAGGATGAGCTGGACTGATTTTTCATCAGTTTTGCAGCTCTTGAGCAAGACTTGATAAGAGGAGTAACATAGCTTCGAGACAGAAGATCTGGTGACGTGGTAGTATCTTCATCGTCATTGGTTTCTTTTTGTCCACGGTGTTGACTTCTTGGGGTTGCCACGATTTTAGTGTGAGATAGAGCTTGATCTATCTTTTATGTGGCTACAACAGCTTGTAGTGATGTCTCTTCTGACTGAATTGTATCAAAATTCAGTTTTAGGCAACATTGATCAACTGAAGTCTTGACAAACTGCTCTTTAATTGCAACTTCTTGCGATCTCAAGCTGGCTTGAACATCAGCTAGCATTGCCTTAGCTGGAATGTTATTATCAAGTCGATGCTTCATAATCCGCTGGACTTGCACAATAGTTTGAGGAAATTGATTTAAAGCCCCAATCTATTTAATGCTCCAAGTCTCTTCACATTGCCAAAATCTCATGCTATGAAAGACAGTTAGTAAGAAGTGTGACTGGATTGACATAGAATGTCTCCAGTTATACTAGTAGAAGTACCGATGCAGTTGTTTGAACAACTGATTATTTTGCTTGGCAACATAGGTGAAGTGAGTGCGAAGGAGATTTGTTACATCCTTCTGTTCACTCTTGACTACGTATTCGCCACTTTAAAAAGTACAAATGTTGTCTTCAGTCAGCTGAAGAGGAGGACAAGTTCTCTTGAAATAGTCAGCTCCATAATTTGGATGAGGAATTCTGATAAATGGAATGAGCTCATCTGGATCAGTGCAGGGATTGAAGTCAACTGATGATCCATTCTTGGAGTGTGGAGAAGAAACTTCGTTGGCAGTTGAGCTGCTTGAAGTTGCATTGCCAGTTTTGGCTTTGGATCTTCTCTTCTTTTTGAGTGACTGAAGATGTGCTTTCTCTTTCTTGGGAATCCAGTCGGAGATGAGGACTGGCAGCGCGTCATCATTTGGAAGATTCAGCATATCTTCTAGGAGCTTGCTCATTCGTAGAACAAGTCCTACTTTGGACTCAAATTTCCAGTCTTCTTTGAGTTGGCAGCTTTGATGACTTGATGCTTTAATTGGGAGAATATAAATTCTGCCCAATTTGCTTCCAATCCTTCAACAAGGTGTATCATTACCTTGTATCTTTCTTGAGTTAATTGACTCAAGCTTCCAATGGCACTGAACATCATTTTGTTCGTGACATCGAGTAGAACTCCATACTCGGAGTTCAGATCAGTCTTAGCTATGATAAAACTGAATTGCTTGGTGCAAGTTGAAGCGTGCCATTCTTTCCAGTATGTTTCAGCTGAATCTTTCAGATCTTGAACCCTGAAACCCTTTCTGGGAAGTTGAAAGATTTCTGCAACCTTTCTTTCAGTGATATAGAGTTTGTTTCCTTGAATCACTGAGTGCATAACCTTTCCATCTACAGATACCTTTGCTTGAAGTAAAAACTCACCGACTAAGTCTTGTCTGAAGAATCTTGGAGGAGTTTCAAGGTAGTACAGAATTCCGGTCTTGTGAAAATTGACCAGAAGAAATGGGTTATTTGATTCCTTATGAATCAATTGAAATTTCTATCTTTCCAGAAATTTAACTCTCATAATTTGCTCTTTGAAGGAAGTAAGAGCTTTGAATGATTCAGCCATTTTTTTATAGAATTTTTGGCTAGTCTTGAATTGAAGCCTTTTTAGAGAGAGAGAATACTCCTTTTTGGAAGATAGTTTTTTTTTTTGAAAGAGTATGTAAATTGTGCTTCTGTATTCTCTCAAAATGTTTGAGCAAGGGCATTTATGAGTGAGAGGAATGACTCATAAATTTGTGTTGGGTTGAAAGAATTAAACAGCCCTTTGTCGTTTTCCTTTGGCTTTTGATTTTTGGCTTGGGACCAAAGGTAAAAATTAAGAAATACTGACATAAGCATTTATTTGAGCCAAAAGATATTTTTATTAGAAAATTAAAAAATAGACTAATTTACAAGAAGTTGTCCTAAGGCGTCTAGTCAGCTAACTTCGTAAGCCTTCAGGTCTTCTTGCATTCAGTTTTTCTTTTTCTTTAATTTTTTGGAGCTGTCTGGAGTGCTTTCACTTGAAGAGTCTTCTTTTCAATCTTCATTTCCAGAGTACGCTTCCAGTTTCATGATAGAATCAGAGAGTAGCTTTACTTGTTCCTTCATACACTTGATCAGTGCTTTGATTTGGGTTGATGGTTTTCCTGACCACTGCCTTTTGGTTTGTTTGGCTCGTAGCTGAGTTTCTTCTGTAGTCGGCTGATGCGCTCCAGTCTTATGATCAATTTTCAGTTGATGCTCTGCAGTCTGTTCTCCTGTAGTTGGCTTTTCAACTGATTCGGACTGAATTGGAGACACATTTCTTTTGTCAATTGGACTCTTCCTGGTGTCCCTTCTGCCATCAACCCTTTCTCCTGAGGACTTGTACTTATCAACAACAAGAAGAACATCATCTAAATCAGAGTTTGATTGAACTTCCGATTCTGCTATCTTGGCTTTCCCTTTCCCTCTTATTATTAGAGCAGATAGAATCTGCTTTTGCCTCAGTCATTGCTATGGCTCTCTGATCATTAGTGGTGGCATTACCCTTTCTGCCACTTTTGGAATGAAATTATCAGGATCTACTGGCTAATGATTTGTTTCCTCCTCCATCAAATCGGGAATCAGCTTTTCTAGAATGAAGCTAGCTCTGTTGATATAGTACATCTTTTGTGGAAAGCACAATCTATAATTTGTCTCTCTTTCCACGATGTCTACAAACATCTTTAGCTGAAAAAAAAATGATGACCAGTCTATTCCTCTAGTTTCCCAGATGACATTGCAGATCTTATATTTTAATTTTGACATTTCATCGTGGCCTTCGCACGATCCCACCATCATCTGTGTGGCCACAGTTGCTAGCACTTGGAATTCCTTTTGGAATTTGGTCGCCTGATGATTAATTTGAAAGTTTCCTGCTGCAGGATTCATTGCCCGACTATTGAAGCAGAAACGGGCATTTACTGTTGTTTCCTCAATGTTGTCTCCTTCTTCTAGTAATTCGAATATGTTTCTTAGGACGAAAGGGGTGACCAGGATTTGAGTACCCCTTACTTCACTGATAATTATCCAAGAAAATCTTGGAAGACCCTCCTGCTCTGAATTTTAATCTTCCCGTTGTTATTATTTCAATTCCTATTTTTTGCGTTGAGTTACAGATGTCATAAACCCTCCTTCTTTGAATTTTAATCTTCCTGACGCCGCCCTCTTTCACCCCAGGTATATATCTATATACATTCGAGTGTTTTCCTGCATATTTTGAGCTTTTTATTATCACTTTTTATTGTTCAATGTATTGCGGCCTGCTACAGTTGATGTTACAGACTACTATCTGTACTCATCTCTCTTTCTCTCTCTCTGAAATTCCAGCTACCACCATTGCTCGCCGTTTTTTCTGTTAGTCCATCGTGGCACGCTCTCACTAGTAACAGTGGATTGGAATTTGGAAAGCCCTTATTTCGATTGCATTCGTTTTTTGGAAAATCCTATTTCTTTCAATTCTAATTCTACTATCGCTCTCTGTTAACGTTGCTATTACAGAGTTAAGTTTTTACCTTGGTTTCAATCTTTTCCTTTCTTTTAATTTTGGCATATCTATCACTAGTTTAATAAGTTGTTCAGTTTTAGACTGTCTTCCTTGTATAATATTGTAGACTTATGGAGAGTTTGAACTCAGTGCAATAATTTTTCTATTTGTAATCAATTCTACAACCAGAGATGAATTTTGGTATGAGTGTTTTGAATGTTTCTCTTAAAAAATATAAAATAAACTCCTAAAAAACTCCAAAAATCCTAGGAAATTTTTTAAAAAATCATGAACTCTATAAAATCTCTAAACTGTTAAAGTCTAAACATTAATTGGAATGTAAAAAATCATAATTTGAACTAAATAAACTTATATAAGATAACTAATAGATCTGTTACTTTTAAGGATACCAGTGATACTTTTTTAATTTTTGAGTGATACTTTTTAGTGTTACGGTTGATGCTGATTTTGATAATTTTTTTTAGGATTGACTCAAGTCAAAATAGGTTGACCCATGAATTTGACTAGCCAGTCTAAAATAAGACTTATTGATAAGTCCATTTATTTCATGTTTTTATGGGTATTTTGTTCATTATAAATGTCATTTTTTGTCTATTTTTGAGTCGAATGAACCAGGTTTGGGGTCAAGGGCACTTCAGGAGGTCAAGTCTGGCGAAAGAGGCATTTTATGCCTAGTTATTCAAGCACAATCCATGCCATAAAAATCATTCACAGGCACAGGGAATTTCTTCAGTGTTCATCCTACATTCGGGGGGCAGAATGAGCATATCAGAGATGGATTCCAATTTGGAAATGTAACTACTTAAGCTACTTGATTTTCTGGAAATACGAAGAAGTTAGAAAGTTGGAAACTTTGCTACAATATTTATTTTTTGCATTTTACATTTCGTACGCTGCCGAGGCAGTAAGAAACAATCCAATAGGAGTTAAGCCTTTGAGAATTAGGATTATGTTTATGATCTTAATGTTGGAGTTGAGTATGTTTGCCTATTAAATTCAATAAGTTTTTGTTTATATCATGTCTTTAATTTCTGCAAATTCAGTTATGCCTAGCATGAGTGGCTAGACCTTTTAATTCTGGTATTTGAACAATGAAAATGGTTTAAGTATGGAACTAGACTCGTGAGGCCAAAATGGGCATAGTAATGCATGATAGGTTTCTGTTGATTCTTGAGCATGTTGCACGTGAGTGTGTGTCTGAAATGCCCAATGTGGCTGATCACTCATTAGGCGTAGAGGGCACACCACTATTAATTGAATTGGTGAATCGTAACCGTGTGCTGGTTCATATAGTAATAAAGGAATCAATGAGTTGTTGTGGACACACGAGAAATCGGTTAACACAATAAACTTGGGTTCATCTAGGGCACACTGCTGTCTATTCATTTACATCTCTTTGGGGAACTGGGGGTGGGTAATAAGTTAGGGGTTTAATTGACAAGGAATCGCTTTTAAATCTATATTGTAAGGATAAATAAGGGGACGCAGAGAGGAATCCGGTCTCCATAACTGGATAACTTAACATGCATGAAAATTGGTGTGCCCAGGATCGAGTCATTTATATTTAAACCAAATTCTAGTTCAAATACCGAAATCCTTTTTATTTGATATTTTGTTTAAGTGTTATTTTGTAGATTTAGTTTCGAATAAAGTGACAACAAACTAACCCCCTTCTGTGATTGCTTACTCGAAGGTGAAATCATAATAGCTCTTGGTGAGATCGACCTGTACTCATGAGCTAGCTACGCTGTTGTGGGCATAGGAGAAAACAAATTTATTTTGAGTGCGAAACGATCACGCGTCAAAATTGGCGCCATTACCGGGGAGCTGATTTCTAGTGATTTTACCTTCCACACTGGTGAACCTGGAAGTTGATGCCATTGATGCCAGAGGCTCTTCAGAGGAGACTCTATTTTATGATCAGGAAATAGAGAAGACTTCGAGGAGAAACAGGGCAGCAGTGAAGAAGGCACACCAAGCCGCAAGCAGACCTTGTGAGCCCACACCACTACCAGAAGATCAAGAAGATCAAGTAGACGAAGGGCACAAGGAGGAAGGACAGTTTGAGAACGGCCACATCAATAACATGGCCGCAGCAAACGGAAATGCTACAAATGGAAATGCGGATGACAATAGGACTCTAAGGTAGTTGGTCTTTCCAACCAACATGAATCTACACCTGATGGGCATTACACTCCCAGCTGTGACTCAGAACTAGAATATTCATGCGAACTTTATCCAAATCTTGCTAAAATTCCACGGAATGCCCGGAGAGGATCCACAAAGACACTTGCAAGATTTTGAGATGATTTGCCAAACTCAACCATCCGACCATGGATGAGAGGAGTATGTGCGGTTGATCTCATTCCCTTTCACCCTTCGGGATGGAGTACGAGACTGGTTGTACACATTGCCAACTGGCGCTATGACCACATGGAGATAACTTCAGCAGAAGTTCTTGGAGAAATATTTCCCAGCATCCAGAGTATAAGAAATGAGAAGAAGGATAGGGAGCCTGAAGATGGGAACTAACGAGAGATTCCAAGCAATGCTGGCAAAATGCCCACAACACCAGATTACTGAACACGATTTAATTCAGTATTTTTTCGGAGGATTGAGACCACATGAGAGGACGATCGTGAATGCCTTATGTGGAGGGTCTATTTTGAACAAAAAGCCTGTAAAAGCATTCAGAATTCTCACTAAAATGGATGAAGACAACCGAGACTTCAGTGGAGAGGGCATTCAGCTTGTAAGCAAATCGAAAAGGGCATAGGACTAGGACAGCCGGATTGATAGATTGTGTGATAAAATTGAAAAGATTTTATCCGGTGTGAGCATGGTGAAGAAGCCTAGACCATGTGGAGTATGCAAAAGTATATCTCATTTCACTGATGAGTGCGCTACTCTGCAAGATGAAATGGAAGAAGTGAACACTATAGGTGGTCAGAATGGGCATTCTAGAAGATATGATCCCCATTCCTAGACTTATAACCCTGGCTCGAGGGACCATGAAAACTTCAAATGGATAAGGCCAAAGGATGGGCATCCTACATGCCCATTACCATCACCAGAAGAGAAGAGAAAGCACAGGCTGTAGCATCTTGTATTTAATTTAGCTGAGGAGAAAGAAAAATTCAAGTAAGAAATCTGTGCTAGTTTCTCTCACATGAGCAAGAAAATCAAGCAATTGGCTCAAGCCATGCACAAAATGGGAAGTTGTCTTCCTAAGTTGAAAACCTAAGAGAGCAGGTAAATGCAGTGGCTCTAAGGAGTGGAAAAGAGCTTCCGGAGATGGTCAGACCGGTAGAAAAGAAGGTCGATGTGCCCTTGGAAGAAGAAGTGGAAAAAATTCCAACGGAGGACGAGGCACAAGAAGCTGAACAAGATGATCCTGTGCCCATTCCGGAAGTAAAGCAGCATGTCAAAATGCTCATTCCAGAGAGACGACAGCCTCCCTTTCTAGGGAGATTGGCATATAATAGAAGAGAAGAGGAAATCGGGGAGATGCTAAAGGTATTCAGTAAAGTGGAGATCAACATTCTACTAATTGAAGCAATCAAATAGGTGCCGTGATATGCCCGATTTCTAAAGGAACTCTCCACTAGAGAGGTGCAATTCAATGATAATTCGAGGTTCTTAGTTGGGGAGAATGTATCTGCTGTGATCCAGAGAAAGTTACCCAAGAAGTGTGATGACCCAGGGATGTTCATGATTTCTTGCATCATAGGAGACAAGAATATAGAGAAGGCCATGCTAGATTTGGAGGCATCAATCAACGTAATGCCTTTGTCGGTGTTCAAAGAATTGAAGATTGGACTTTTAAAAGAGACCCGTGTGGTCATTCAACTAGCTCACCGATCGAATGTATATCCAGAAGGCCTCATTGAAGATGTATTAGTCAAAGTAGATGAGCTTATCTTCCCAGTAGATTTTTATGTGCTTGACATGAGCACAGCGACTTCAAAATCTTTAGTGTTGTTGCTAGGAAGACCTTTCATGAAGACAGCTCGGACCAAGATTGATGTGGATAAGGGCACACTGATGTGTGAGTTTGATGGGGGAGAAGGTGACGTTCAACATCTTTGAAGCATTAAAGCACCCCCAGATATATAGAATTGTAATTTTGTGAATTCTTTCCATCCATCAAGCCGATCTACCCTATCTATGGTAAGCAATAGAGAGCCATTGAAATGGGCATTGTGGGATGGACTAACTGACCATGATGTCCTGGATGAAGATGATGACATTGGAGAAGGAATCATGATGATGTACTCATTAGAAGAAATGTCATACGACTGTGTAGATTATGGTGTGCCCATTCGGAGAAATGATGATAAGATGATGCCTTCCATTGTCAAAGCGCCCACGCTGGAACTGAATCCAAAGCCCGTTCATGATCCACAAAGAAAGCTAAATCCAGTGATGAAGGATGTAGTGCTAAAGAAGATAATTAAGCTACAGGACCAGGGCATTATATATCCTATTTTAGATAGCAAGTGGGTTAGTCCAATCCATGTTGTGCTCAAGAAATCGGGCATTCAAGTTGTGAAAAATGAGAGAGGAGAGCTTGTGCCCATATGACTGCAAACTGGCTGGAGAGTTTGCATTGATTACCGAAAGCTGAACACAGTCACACGAAAGGATCATTTCCCACTTTCGTTCAATGACCAGATGCTGGAGAGACTCGCAGGGAACAAGTTCTTTTATTTCTTGGACGTATACTCAGGATACATGTAAATTGTAGTGAATCAAGAGGATCAGGAGAAAACAACATTCACGTGCCCATTTAGCACATTTGCCTATCGCAGAATGCCCTTTGGCCTCTGCAATGGTCCTGGGACATTTTAGCGATGCATGATGAGCATATTCTTTGATTTTCTTGAGAACTGCATTGAAGTATTCATGGATGACTTCACGATGTATGAGAACTGCTTTGATCGATGCTTAGACAATCTAGAGAAGGTGTTGCAGCATTGTGTGGATAAATGTCTGGTGCTGAACAACAAGAAAAGCCATTTTATGGTCAGAGAGGGCATTGTATTTGGCCCTTTGATCTCCGAGAGGGGCATTGAGGTCGATAAAGCCAAAGTGGACATAATCGAGAAATTGCCATACCCCACTTCGGTGAAATAAGTGAGAGGCTTCCTGGGGTATGCTAGATTTTACAGGAGATTTATAAAAGATTTTGTAAAAATTGCCCAATATATAACTCACTTATTGCAACAAGAAGTCTCCTTTGAATTTAATGAAGATTGCAAAAAAGCATTCAATTTTCTGAAAAAGCAACTAGTTGTGGCACCAATCATCCAACTACCAGATTAGGGAATGCCCTTCAAGATTATGCCCTTCATCCTACATTCAGGAAGCAGAATGGGCATATCAGAGATGGATGAAGCTGACTGTATGATGTCGTGCCCACTTTGCTTGTGCAGACTCGACCACAGGCTAGTATGGGGCACATGCAGAAATCTCATAATTCAGTGGAAGGGAGAAAAGAGACGAGAAGGATAGCTATAGATCCGAAGAGGAGTTAGTACCGAGCTAGACTCTTGAGAGGCGCTGAAACAAAGAGATAAACTCAATCCCGAAAATAAGAATTTGATCAAGATGATGCTTAACCAGACAGAATGGGATGGGCATGCCAGATCCGGAGTCCAGCGAACATCCCCGCTTGTGGGGGAGACTCCAATTTCGAAATGTAACTATTTTAGCTACTTGATTTTCTGGAAATATGAAGAATTTAGGAAGTTGGAAACTTTGCGACAATATTTATTTTTTGCGTTTTACATTTCGTACGCTGTCGAGGCAGCAAGAAACAATCCAATAGGCCTTACGCCTTTGGGAATTAGGATTATGTTTATGATCTCAACGTTGGAGTTGAGTATTTTTACCTATTAAATTCAGTAAGTTTTCATTTATATCATGTCTTTAATTTCTGCAAATTCAGTTATGTCTAGCATGAGTAGCTAGACTTGTAATTCTGGTATTTGAACAATGAAAATGGTTTAAGTATGGAACTGGACTCGTGAGGCCAAAATGGGCATAGTGGTATGCAATAAGTGAGTTATATGTTGGGCAATTTTTACAAAATCTTTTATAAACCTCCTGTAAAATCTGGCATACCCCAGGAAGCCTCTCACTTATTTCACCGAAGTGGGGTATGGTAATTTCTCGATTATGTCCACTTTGGCTTTATCGACCTCAATGCCCCTCTCGGAGATCACAAGGCCCAATACAATGCCCTCTCTCACCATAAAATGGATTTTCTCGTTGTTCAGCACCAGGCATTTATCCACACAATGCTGCAACACCTTCTCTAGATTGTCCAAGCATCGATCAAAGCAGCTCCCATACACCGTGAAGTCATCCATGAATACTTCAATGCAGTTCTCGAGAAAATCAGAGAATATGCTCATCATGCATCGCTAAAATGTCCCAGGACCATTGCAGAGGCCAAAGGGCATTCTGCGATTGGCAAATGTGGCAAATGGGCACGTGAATAATGTAATGATGAATAAGGAGACGCGGAGAGGAATCCGGTCTCCATAACTGGGTGACTTAACATGCATGAAAATCGGTGTGCCCAAGATCGAGTCATTTATATTTAAATCAAATAGTTCAAATACCGGAATCCTTTTTATTTGATATTTTCTTTAAGTGTTATTTTGCATATTTAGTTTCTAGTAAAGTGACAACAAACCAACTCGCTTTTGTGATTGGTTACTCAAACGTGAAATCACAACAGCTCTCTGTGGGATCGATTCGTACTCATGAGCTAGCTACGCTGTTGTTGGCACAAGAGCAAACTTATTTATTTTGAGCTCAAAACGACTGCGCATCACTTATTTACACCTAGTACATAAAAATTTTGACAAAAACTTGTATGAGACCATCTAACGGGTCTCTTACGTTAGACGGGTCAAATAATATCCCAACCCGCCCCAAATGCACTTCCACATGCAGGCGCGTGAGCTTAACGCGCCCCCACGTGCAGCGCGTGTAGCTCACATGCCTGTAGCTTTTCTTTCTCTTTTTTTTCCTCCTCCTTTTCTCCTACTGTTGTCGGCGGTAGTTTGCCTTTTTTTTCTTTTTTCTTATTTTTTCTTCGTTTTTCATTACTTTTCAGTTTCTTCTGTTTTTTTTTAAATAATTATTCTATATTAAGCGCAGTGCATGAGCCCACGCGTTAGCTCGGGCGAGTGCACTGTGCGTGACGCTGGATAAAAAAAATTTAATTAATTGAAAAAATTAAATTAATTCAATTTAATTTTAGGGTTCACTAATTCCATTTTAGGTTATATTATTTATTTTTAAAAAAATTAATTATCGAGCACGGTGCACGAGCCCACGCATTAACATCATACGACTGCACTGCACGAGACGCAAAATAAAAAAAATAAATTGATTTAAAAAATTAAATTAATTTAATTTAATTTTAGTTTATATATTTATTTTCAAAAAAAATAATTATTGAGAGAGTGCACTGCGTGAGACATCGGATAAAAAATAAATTTATTTAAAAAAATAGATTAATTCAATTCAATTTTAGGGTTCACTAATTCTATTTTTGGGTATATATTTATTTAAAAAAATATATATATATTTTTTTCTGGTGGTTGACTAATTATTGAGCCAAAAAAAAGAAGTATGATTAGTTATAAGGTAAAGTATCATTATCTATGATATGAATTATCAGTAGCTCTGAGGTTAATTAAACATTAATTATCAAATAAATAACAAGATGTATCAGTAACATTAACTATGAAATGAAGTATCATTAACTAATAAGATAAGTATCATTAGATATAAATTTGGTAAAATATCATTAAATATTAAGTGAAGTATCATTAGATATATATATCTGGTGAAGTATCATTAACTGTGATGTGAAGTATCATTAATTATGGATGAAGTATCATTAACTCGGAAGTGGAGTATAATATGATATTATTGATGATTAAACATTAACTATCGAATCAAGAATAGATAAATGTCATTAACTATGAATGGAGTATAATTAAGTCAACTATCATTATTTATGAGGTGAAGTATAATTAATTTACATATGAGTATCATTATTTATGAGTTGAAGTATCATTACATATAAAGTAGAGTCTCATTACTATGGAAAAAAGTATCAATAATTGGAGAAGAAAGTATCACTAATTAGAAAGAAAAGTATCAGTTCAAACATAATCCCAAATTGAGATAAATATCATTAACTATTAAGTGAAGTATCATTGGACATATATGTGGTGAAGTATCATTAATTGTGTGTGAAGTATCATTAATTATATATGAAGTATCATTAACAATAGGCACATTGCTTGGAGTTCTTTTGAAGTGAATTGCATAAAAAAATATATATGCTGCAATTAAACAAACAAATTCGACATTGTATTATAACTGCTCATTACATTAGTGATACTTTACCCCATAATTAATGATACTTGACTTTATAGCTAATAACACTTCTATGTTGTTGGTAATCATTGATAATTTTTATTTTTAAGAAATATAATTATTTACATGTCTCATTGAAGCATTTTTTCAAACACCACGTGAACATACAATTTGATTAATAAAAATGCAACAAGTTTTTTACCAATCATCATCACCATCAACAAAATATAGAGCATTTAGAATTTTATATGAGAATAAGGTCTCTATTATTTTATAACTCTCCAAAATCATTACAAAAAAAAACACACAACTTCTCACTTTTCGTAATGAAGCATGAATTGGAATCCTAATTAAAAAAAAAAAGAGATGAGATGTGCGTGTGTGTGAGAGAGAGAGAGAGTTTCTAGTGCTTTGTGCGTGTGGGCAGAAAAGCTGCCAAAAAAAAAGGAAAGAGTTAGACCATAAAAAAAAAAAAAAAATTAAAAATTGAATATAAAAAAAAAGAGGGGAAGGAGGGACACCATTAAAAAAAAATTAAAAAAAGGATAATGACAAGATTAAAAAATATCACCGATTAGAGAAAGACAATGTCAACACAACGAAAAAAAAAGGACAAAGACTTGTGTTAGACTGTCTAACGGGACATAAATTGTTAGACGGATCTTATAATCCGATCCGGTCTTATCCAATTAATTTTATATCTGATGATACTTCACTTCATATTGAATGATACTTCACTTTATAATTGGTGATACATCGCTTAATATCGGGTGACACTTCTTTGTTTTATTTTGCTTCAATAATTCAATATGATTGTTTTTTTTTTAGTTTTTATTCATGAACATTTATGAACTTTGTAATAAATAATTCTCGTATATTAAAAATATAAAGTTAATATTTAAGTCTTTATTTTAGTTTTATTAAATATATAATTAATGTTTGATTTGTTAATATCGGGTGACACTTCACTTATAGTTGATGATACCTCGCTTATTATCGGGTGACACTTCTTTTTTTTTCTTTTTCTTTTTACTTCAATAAATCAATGTGATAGTTTTTTTTCAGTTTTTATTCATGAATATTTATGAACTTTGTAATAAATAAGTTTCTTATATTAAAAATATAAAATTAATATTTAAATTTTTATGATAATTTTATTAAATATATAATTAATGTCTAATTCATATCGAGGGATACTTCACTTCATAATTGGTGATACATCATTTCATATCTGGTGATACCTTGTTTAATATCGAGTGGCAGCTTCTTTGTTTTTTTCATATCTGGTGATACTTCACTTCATATCGAATGACACTTCACTTTATAATTGGTGATACCTCACTTAATATCGGATGACACTTCTTTGTTTTTTTACTTCAATAATTCAATATGATTGTATTTTTTTTATTCATGAACATTTATAAACTTTGTAATAAATAATTCTCATATATTAAAAATATAAATTTAATTAAGTCCTTATTATAGTTTTATTAAATATATAATTAATCTATAATCTGTTAATTTATACTGCTCCATAGTGAGTGATACTTCACTTCATAATTGGTGATAACTCGCTTCATATTTAATGATACCTTATTTATTATCGGGTGGCACATTTATTGGCGGGTCGGGTTAAAATCCGTCTAACGAAAATAACCCGTTAGACCGTCTCATAGGAGACCACCCCAAAAAAAGAAGTTCATTAATACTTTACAAACCCACGTGAAAAATCTTTATATTCACAAACTCAAGATTTTGACATGACTCCAATATACAAATCTTTCATAATCATGAAATAACTAAATAAATAAATAATATTCCACATCAATTAATTGCATACAATATATTTACTCCCTGCAACTACTAAAGACCCATTATTTGATTCATATTGTCTTATATTAAAAAATTTGTTATCTTACATATATCATCTCAAATATTTATTTATACTTCACTTTCGTGTAATTTTTTTACGTATATTTTTTTCTTATTATTACTCTAGCTCAGAAGTTTGAAATTATTTATTTGTATTAATCATTAATTTACATACGTACATCTCGTAAAAGAAATACTAATTTAAATTACATCGAAATTTCATTGTTAATATCAGAAGATATATGAGAGAGAGAATCTACCAATGCATTATGGAAAAAAAAGAAAAAACAAATTAACTACATATATAAAAATCAAATGAAGTTAAATTTGAAAAACTAAATAATAAAAACTAATGTCTATTAATGTGTAGGATATAATATTTTTGTGTGAATTAAAAGTGTATTAATTACTATGTGAAAAGTTCTCTATCTATCTATCTATCTATCTATCTATCTATCTATAATATTTTTAAGTATGATTATTTATAATATAGTTAATTTTTATTTTATAATAAATATTATTAAAATCATAAATTCAACAAAAAAAAAAAAGTGTAATAGAAGACTTGAATGGCCACTCTATATAAGTTGGGCTTAGCTATCGAGATACAAGGAAAAGTAGCAGCTAGAATGGATTTCTCGGCTGTTGTCATTGTTCTTTCATTGGCAATTATAACTGCGTGGTTTAATGCCCTCCGGCACCGGCGACGGGCTAAGCTTCTTCCTCCGGGCCCTTATCCTTTACCCATAATCGGAAACTTTCACCAACTCGGAAATAACCCTCACCACTCACTCGCTAAACTCGCCAAAATCTATGGCCCCTTCATGTCTCTCCACCTCGGCCAATTATACACGGTCGTCGTTTCCTCGCCGGAAGCAGCAAAGCAAATACTGCAGAAACACGATCAAGCCTTCTCAAGCAGAACCATCTCCGCCGCCGCGGAATCGCGGGACCACCATAAGGTCTCACTCGTCTTTTTACCCGCAGGAGATGAGTGGCGCCAGCTGCGCAAAATATGCAGAGAGCACATGCTTTCTAATCGCCGCCTCGACGCAAGCGAAGGACTCCGGCAGGCCAAGTTGCAGACGCTGCTGGACTACCTCCAGAAATGCTGCGACGGCGGCCAAGCAGTGAACATCTCCGAAGCCACGTTCATCACGACGCTGAACCTAATGACCGCCACGCTGTTCTCGATTCAGGTTGCGGAGTTCGAGTCGGATGCAGCCCAGGAATTCAAGGCCACCTTCGAAAGTCTGTCGAGTCTCTCGGTGGCTCCTAACATCGGCGACTTCTTCCCCTTCCTGAAACCTCTCGATCTACAGGGCATTCAGAAAAAGTGCCAGGGTGTTTCCGCCAAGATCCACCGGTTGATCGGAGATATAATCAATGAGAGGCTTCATTTGAGAAAGGCGCTTGCTCCCCGGAGGAGCGATTTGCTCGAAACACTGCTTGATATCAGCGAAGGAAGTGAATTCGACTTCACCACCAAAACCATCAAGCATTTGCTTCTGGTGATCATATTCAGACTGATTAACATTTAGCATATATAACTAACTGTTGATGTTTGGTAATCCAAATTTTATTTGATGGAACTGAGTCCGAGAGGCTTGCGGTGTGACAAACTTGAATTTTTCACAAACATAGTTGGGGCTTGAGGTGGGGCGGGGAGGTTTATATTGTATGAAACTCTCCTCTGCACGTGTTTTTTTCCATCATGGGTTTTCCACATAAATCTGTGTCATTTTTTTTTTTTCATATTTACCGTTTTCTTGTCATAATTTTATAACACTGATTGACGATTCTAATTATTAATTTTTTATTTCAATTTTTTTGTCAGGATTTGCTATTCGCAGGATCTGATACATCTGCAAGCACGGCGGAGTGGACGATGGCAGAGTTAATAAAGAATCCGGAGAAGATGGCGAAGGCGAAAGACGAGCTCCGAAGCGTGGTGGGGAGTGAGAAACAAGTGAGAGAATCAGACATATCAAAGCTTCCATATCTGCGAGCAGTAATCAAAGAAGTGTTTCGATGCCACCCTCCGGTGCCATTTCTAGTTCCTCACAAGGCGGTTGATGATACACAAGTTGGTGATTATGTGATCCCTAAAGACACACAGATACTTGTTAATGTGTGGGCATACAGTAGAGACCCCAGCTTGTGGTGCAATCCAACTTCGTTCGAGCCCGAACGCTTTCTTGTTCGAAATATAGATTTTAATGGCCAAGATTTCGAGCTAATTCCATTTGGATCGGGGAGAAGAATCTGCCCCGGTATTCCACTAGCAGATCGGATGCTACCGATGATGGTTGCAATTTTAATTCATAATTTTGATTGGAAACTCGAACCAGGGGTGAAGAAGCTCGATATGACGGAGAAGTTTGGAGTCGTACTACACAGGGCAGTTCCTCTAAAAGCTATTCCAATTAAATCATGATCCATTTTATTATGCTAGCCGAGATCACGTGTGTTGCATGTAATTTGTATGATTTCACTAAAACATTATAATATCTAAAATTAAAAGTTGTTTCAAAAGTACAAGTTATAAGTTATATTATAATTAGAAAATATTAATTAAATACCTAATAAATTAGAACAAGAATACATTAAGAAACATTAAAATAAATTATTTTATCAATAAGTAATATATCATTATGTTAAATTACATGTTGTTTTGCTTAACAAAACGATATCAATATGTATATTGATCTAAATTAAAAAAATTACTTTATACACCACAATTAAAATTGCTCAATTACTAAAATACTTAAATACCTATTCAATTTTAATATAGTTTTTATATCAAAAAATCATATTTGAAAATAAGAGGCATGTTTGAAAATATATTATTGAACATACATGGTTATGAATAGCTTCGAAAAAAATTATTTCAATGTATTTTTGAACCTTTTGATTATATTTAAAATTCTATAGTTTCGAGAACAAAAATTGAACAACAAATACATCAACATTTACAACAAATACATCAACATTTACAAGTTTTAATCACAATTTATCACAAATTCAACGTATGCAAGACAGTGGGTAACGTATTCTAGCATTCTCTCCTCCCTCTTCTCAAATTCAAAACATAAAATTGTGACACCTCTTTTTATCACATAAACTTAGAAACTTAACTCTTTGATTTGTAGCATATGTGAATTATCTTTTATTTTAATTGGTTAAAATTGTTTTTTTTTTTTTTAACTGTGGATAAATTGGATGCGAATTTGACCTATCTTACGAATTCGACCTGCAAGATGGTCTCATACAAGTTTTTGTCATTTTTCAAAATAATAAAATTTAGAGATATATTCATTTTTATATCTAATGAAGGTTCATTTATATATATTCATATCTCAGTCATATTAGTAATCAATTGATTTTGTGGAAAATCTGGAAGAAATCTTTTCTTTAAACATTCTTTGATAAGTCCATTTATTTCGTAGTTTCTGGGCATTTTCGTCTCAAAAATATCATTTTATAGTGTCTTTTGTGTCGGAAAAGAACCAAGGAAGTGGTTTTGGCATTACATGAGTCAATATGACGAAAGAGGTATATTGCCTACATATTTCAATGAAATCAAAACTTTAAAGGGCACCTCGGAACTTCTTCAGTGAGATCCATACAAAAGAAAAATAATGTGACCATATCAGATAAGGATTAAGATGACTAGATGATGTCGTATCCACAATACTAGTACGGATTCAACTAAGGTAGCAGGAAGGGTATTAGCGGAAAAAGTAGAAATTTGTTGGTAGAGATAAAGTTGGTGACAGTTAGATCAAGTTGGAGGCTATTAGTGTAGACATGGTTTACTGGAAATCAAGATTGAGATCAGCGAGGGAAGATGAGTAAATCCCTGAAGTTTCTGGATTGAGCTAACAATTTAAAGATACATCTTATCCAATCAGATTGAAGCAAACGCTACAAATCTGGAAGAGGATTGAAGAGTCTCGCCGGTGGGGAGATTTGAAGTTTGAAATTTGAAATGTCTCTATTTAAGCTAATTCTATTTGAAAAGAATACACTTCTAATTTTACATTCAATTTATGCACTTTAATTTTTTGTATTTTACTTTCAATTTTAAAGTTGCTTTGGCAGCAAGAACAATCTCGGATCTTATACTTCTAAGAAGTTGGTCTATGTTTTGATGCAGTTAAATGTTCAGCATTAGTGCCGGGTTTCCTTCAATTTACTTCCAATAAGTTTTATTTTTCACCATGTCTTTAAGTTATGCATTTTCAATTCTATCTAGCATAAGTGGTTGCATCTTGAATTCTGGGGTTTGAACGACAGATAAAGGTTTTAAATACACATTATCACTCATGAAGCCTTATGCTATTTGTTATAATTTTTTGCCTGAAACAAGGTGAATTACGGATATAAATTGCAAAGTTAGATGTAATGTTGAAGCTAGTGTTACCACATTGCCTACAACATACAACGGAAACGTAAACAGAACTTTGCACAAAACAAGTTTTAAATCACAGTCCTTACGGTGTGTGATTGCCTGAAGGGGAAATTCACTATCACAAGTGAAATACAAAAATAATGTTGACGTTGTCTCGGTTCACTCCCTTGACAACACTGCATAAAACATACAGAGGACTATCCTAGCTTCACTCACTCGAATAATCACTCAAAACAAACCTATCTAAACATATAGATAGATTACAACAAGTCACTCCAAATCCTAGACTTCACTAAGTTGACTATCTAACCTACACACACAACTGGAATGAAAGTCTCCAGCTGATTGTGACGCTAGGCAGATGTCGAAGAAGATGTCTTGGATTTCAGAGATGACACTAGATGCAAGATTCAGAGCTTCTCATAAACCACGGTGATAACCTGCTTGCATGAATGATTTTAAGGCTTGGAAATGCCTTAAATACTTTATCCATCTCGGCTTGGTAGTTTCTTTACGATCTTTGATGAGTCGGATGCAAAACTACCGCCTTCCACTACCCTTGCTGAACTGGACTCTGCACTGCGTGGCACACGTTCTTCAACATCGTGTAATAATGGCGGTTACTCCAGCGACCCACATTCTCTGCAACGGTTAGTATCTAAGATGAAGTGGGGAACATCACGTCCCTTGAAACTCGGAACAGATTTTGACCTAGTCAAAATCAAGCATAATCCAAGATTTATTCTACAATTAAATCAGCAATAAAATTCTAAATACGTGGAAAATGAAATGTGACAAAAATCACAATTTAATCAGATTAATTTAAAATAAATTAATCCTAAAAACTAGGAAATGATAAGATTTGCATCCTGAGTGTTACACTCGATGTAGCGAGAATAACGGACGACATTGGATATGACATTGACTTCGATGTTATCAACGAAGTGATAGCATCATCTGAAATCCATCATTCTCAACAATCTATCCCTTAAGCTTATCCTTTCTGCACCAAACACAAAAACTCAATATATACAATTAGAGCCGCAGCGGAATACGATCAAAACTATATGGAGATACAACCACTCCCCCTTAAGTTATTATCTATATAATAGTATACAAATACAAGTGGGTAATTATCCCCTATACAGGTAATGCTGAGAATACACCCAATATAATCATAACATAGATTAAACTACATGCATAACAATGTTAAGATCATTCCCAACATAAAACATCACATATTGCACAATATGCGAACAATAAGACAACAATACGGAGATTATCACCATATAAACAATATGCAAAAATCAAGCATATATAGATATCAAAATCATCAGACTAAACTGATGATTAAAATCAACTATTCAAGGATATTCAAAACTTGAATATCCAAAACATCCAAACATTAAAAAAATAAAACATGTGTCCAGCACATAGAGCAAAAATATAGATGTGTCCAGCACATAACAGAAACATCAATTAAAATTGTTTTTGAAACAGAAGAATTAAATATTCTTCTTTCCCTTGGACTTGGCCACTTACTTTCCACCCTTCTCCCTGTCAGCACCAACATCACCAGCGACATCCTCGGCAGCTGCAGCTACTTTCCCTTTTTGTACAGAAAGTGCACTTCGCAGAGCTTGGCGATGTTCAACCATAGCATTGGTGAGGACTGTGCTTTGATGGATCATAGAATCCATCTGCTTGATAAAGGAATTTACCACCTGCACAGAAAATGTCACTATATGTGAAGATGCACTAGCCAATTCACTCTCAGATCGTGGGGAGAGAGATCAGTCTCTATTCCAACATCCTGATCAACATCTCGGGAGGCAGCCGTGGAGCTTAGAGCAAGGTTGTAAGGGAGATCCATCACACGATTATCATTCCCTTTTGGTTTGACAATTGTGATAGTCGACGTTTCAGTGACTATCTTCTTCTTGTTTGGCTTCACACCTTGCTCAACCATAACTGCATAGATGAGGCAGGGAAAAGGAAAGATACTGGTGTTGCTGGTCTTTGTAGCAGCCTTTATCACATAATCAAAAATGTAGTCTCCGAGGCTGAAGGGGATCTGGTGGATAGACTGGATCAGAATCTCCAGACTCAGCATCATCTTTGACATTGCTTGACTGAGTGGGGGAGAGAACATCTGGAGCAGTTCCGGAAGAGACCATATCATGAGAGAAAGTGGGAGAAGTGGCTTTCTTCACAGCCTCAGAAGAAACTCCTTTCTTTACAGATTTAGGAATCTTCAAAGCAGCTTCCTCTTCTTGTTCAACATCCACTTCAATATCAGCAGAGGCTTTAATCGGAGAGTTCTCAGTAGGATTCTGCTCATCATCCGACTCATCCTTTAGAGACCACATCAGCTTGGTCTCCATCTTCAGAGTTCTCCTAGCCTTCTTGCTAATTTCTTCAACCTCTTCTTTTTCAGTGTCTTGAGAACTATGAAGCCTCTTAGATTTATGAGTTGGCCCGGTCTTCTTCTTCTTGCTGGCAATAGCTTGAATGTGCACCTCAAGATCGGGATCTATGGGGTTTTCTTCTTCTCCTAGGAGCAGTTGTTGAAGTGGTGTTGGGTTTAGCACCTGAAGCTCTTCAGGAATCTCAGCTTCCTTGATCGGAGTGTCAGCATATTCAGTTGGAGGAGATGAGGGCTTCTCCGACTCAGATTTAGCACCTTCTTCAAGCACTCCTATTGTTACAGTGACGACGGGAGTTGATGTTGAAGTTCCAGCAGGAACTGAGGTTGAAGATGGAGTGCCCATGGTTTTCTCCAACACTTGTTTCATCATTTGAAACATAGTAGCTATGTCGCTTGGATCCACCATGAATGTTCTGAAAAAGCTTGAGAGAAAAACAGAGAAAAAGAGAGAAAGACAAGATGAAGAGAAATGAAGTGACTCGATAGAGAGAGAATGAGTGAGAGATTTGAAATTTAATTCGAGATATAGATGCCAAATCCCTCAAATCTCGGAACTCTCGAGATCTGTCACATCGCTACAAACAAGAATAAAAAATTCAAAACTTGGATTAGTGGATAGGGATATCCGAAGGAGTAATTATCACCAAAGTACAATTAGAGATATTCATGGGCCCCCTGAACAAATCCGTCTCTCCCCCCCCCCCCTTTTTTTTTAAATAAAATAATAAACAGACGGAATCCATATACATAAGAAATATAATTTTAGGCATATATTTTCTGACGAGTATCGTTTTTCTGCAATCTTGGTCACAACATCAGCTACAACACAGACAGACAGTGAATAAACCCAACTATAATTCACCTTATAGAATTACGGGTAATTCATTCACAAACACAGACATAGAATTTCAAATAGCTGATTTTGTTAGATAGAAGCAGAAACACAATAATTTCATTAAGTCAGCCTTGAATTATACTTTAAAAGAAATGACTAAAATAAATAAATGGAAAACACACATGATAAACAACTGATGTTGATACGAAGAACTCACATAGAGTTCAACATCAGTAAACAAGATGAACTAATTAAATAGAACACATTTCAAGAGACTTTCTCAAGGCAGAAAATCTCTCGAAATCAAGGGGCTTGGTAAAAATATCCGCTGTTTGATTCTCAGTAGATATGTATTTGATGTTTATGATCTCCTTTTCCACCAAGTCTCTGATGAAGTGATGTCGAATGTCGATATGCTTAGTGCGTGAATATTGAACAGGGTTCTTGGAAATTTCAATAGCACTAGCATTATCACACAGCAAGGTAAGTGATGAGCTTGTCATGCCATAGTCCTTCAACATTTGATTCAGCCATACCAACTGAGTACAACAGCTAGCAGCTGCAACATATTCGGATTCAGCTGTTGACAAGGAGATGCAATTTTATTTCTTGCTTGACCAAGAAACCATATTGCTCCCAAAAAAGAAACAACACCACCACTTGTGCTCTTCTCATCATCTACATCACCTGCCTAATCTGAATCACTGTATCCAATGAGGTTGGTGTTTGTATCTTTACAATACCTGATTCCAAAGTCAACTGTACCAGCAACATATCGAATTATTCTTTTAACAGCTTTCAAGTGAGACTCCTTGGGTTGAGCTTGGTATCTAGCATATACTCCAACACTGAACATGATGTCAGGTCTGCTGGCAGTTAAGTAGAGCAAGCTTCCAATCATTCCTCTATACATTGTTGGGTCAACATTGACTCAAACATCGCCTTTGCTCAGTTTTTCAGAGGATCCCATTGGTGTCTTCATAGGCTTTGCAGCTTCAAGTTCGAAGCGCTTGATCAGATTTTTGGCATACTTACTTTGGGATATAAAAATCCCATCTTTATCTTGCTTGATTTGAAGACCAAGAAAATAAGCCAATTCACCGATCATGCTCATCTCAAAAGTGCTGCACATTGCATAAACAAACTCACTGAGGAGGTTAGAACAAGTGGATCCAAACACAATATCATCAACATAGATTTGTGCAACAGTGATGTGTTTGTGAATCCTTTTGATAAACAATGTTTTATCAACCACGCCTCTTGAAAATCCAAAGTCAATTAAAAACTCCGTAAGGCGAGCATACCAAGCTCTAAGAGCTTGTTTAAGTCTATACAAGGCCTTGTGTAGTTTCAGCACATGGTTTGGTTTTTCATGACATTCAAAGCCTTTTTCTTGTTCAACATAGGCTTCTTCATTCAAAATGCCATTTAGGAAGACGCTTTTGACATCCATTTGATGCAATGTAAACCCAATGTTGCAAGCAATGGCAAGTAGGAGACGGATAGACTCTATTCTAGCAACAGGAGCGAATATTTCATCATAGTCTATTCCTTCTACTTGTGTATAACCTTGTGCCACTAGCCTGGCTTTGTTTCTAACCACATTCCCAGACTCATCAGTCTTATTCTTAAAGATCCATTTAGTTCCAATTACATTTTTATTTTCAGACCTTGGAACCAATTCCCATACATTATTTCGAACAAACTGAATCAGCTCATCATGCATTGCTTCTACCCAGAATTCATCTTTTAATGCTTCTTTGACATTTTTAGGTTCAATACTGGATAGAAAGCATGAAATGGACACAAGGTTAATAACTGATGACATGCAAACCTGTTTGACCAATTCAACAACATTGGCTGAGCTCTTTGTTCTGGTTTTGACTCCTTAAGATCCATCACCGATGATTTGGGAATTTGGGTGATCTCTTTTGATTCTCCTTGGAGGATCACGTCTCTGTTCATACTGAGCCAGTGGAAGTTGTTCATCATCGCTTTCAGATGAGAAGTCTGAATCTGGTGTCTAGGGTGATGTTGATTCCTTCACTGACGGAGAAGAAACATTGGTTTTGACATCAGGACTTTTTATAAGACTTTTGTCAATGTTACTGGACTCCTTATCGGCAACATCTGGTTCATGTAAGAGAGATGACACATCATCTTCTTCAGTTCTTGTTGCCAGACCTGCAAGATCATCAAACACAACATTGACAGATTCTTGTACGGCCTTAGTTCTTAGGTTAAGAACCCGATATGCTCTGCTGTTTTGAGCATATCCCAAGAACAATCCTTTGTCACTCTTTGATTCAAACTTTCCGAGATAGTCTCTGTCATTCAGTATGTAGAAGACACATCCAAACACATGAAAATATTTGAGATTTGACTTTCTTTCTCTTAGAAGTTCATACGGAGTCTCCTTTCTTCCTGGTCGAAGATAGACTCTGTTCCCGATGTGACAAGATGTGTTAACAGCTTCAGGCCATAGCTTCTTTGAAATCCCTTTAGCCTGTAATATTGCACATGACATTTCCTGCAGGGTTTGATTCTTTCTCTCCACTACTCCATTTTGTTCTGGAGTTTTAGGAGCTGAATACTCATGGAGTATTCCTTTTCTTTCACAAAAATCATCGAATGCAGTATTCTCAAATTCTCTTCCATGATCTGTTCTTACACGTGCAATGCTGGTGTCAAATTGCAGACACATTGTGCGGCAAAATCTTTTGAAGACTTTAAATATTTCAGATTTTTCCTGCAGAAATTTAACCCAAGTATACCTTCAAAAATCATCAACAATGACAAGGATGAAACTCTTACCACTCATACTCTTTGTATCTACTGGTCCCATGATGTCCATGTGTAAGAGCTGAAAACATCTTGTTGTCTGACAACCACGCAGGCTTTTGTGAGGAATTCTTGTTTGTTTTCCCTTTTGGCAGCCACCATATACAACATCGTGATCAACATTCAGTTTTGGTAGGCCACAAACATCATCAAATACAATCAGCTTTTTCAAATTTACCATGCTCACATGGCCGAGTTTTTGATGAATCAACTTAGCTTCATCATTTACAGTCATGTTGTAGGTTTCATCTTTGTCAGCATGATAGCAATTGTCAGATGCTCGGCTCCCAAACATTATGCATTTGTCGTGTTTGTCAAACACTTCACAAGTATTTTTGTCAAACTTGATATGCATACCATCGTCACAAAGCTGACTAATACCGATCAAATTGGCCGTCAATCCTTCAACATGTAAGACATTCTGAAGCTTAGGAAAATGTTTGACATTTATTGTACCTTTTCCAACAATGTTTCCTTGAGCTCCTCCTCCGTAACTGACTTTGCCTTTGTTTGTAGTGGTATATTCTTCAAGAAACTCCTTATTGCCAGTCATGTGTCGAGAACATCCACTGTCGAAGTACCATGTTCCAGTAATGTTGGCCTTCAATGATGTGTACACAACATTGCATGTAACCTTCATCTTGTTGGACTTCTTCAGATTTTTGTTCATAGATGTGATCCCTGATGCTGTTCTTCCAGTTGCAACATCATCATGAAATTTGAAGCAATGTGGTTTGATATGTCTAGGCTCTTGACAGTAATGACATACATATTTCCGCACCTTTGAGCCCTTGCATTGCTTCTGATCATCATCTTCGACATTGTTCCTTGTAGTCATGCTTGAGTTGTTACCTTTCACAAACTGAACAACATTGTTGTTTGAGAAAGACATGGAGGATTTATTAGAAAATCCTAATCCAGCTCTATCTGTCTGTCCCAATGTTAAGGCTTCATTTAGGACATTAGTTCCTTGATTCCACTTCTGAAATGTTCTTGAGGTGTCCTCCACTTCCTTCTTTAGTTTGCTTATTTCAGCATCACTCCTGGTAAGTCTAATTTCCAGACATACAACCTTTCCTCTTAAAAGCTAGTTTTCTTCCATGAGAAATCTCAGCTCTTTTGATTGAGTTGTCCATTGAGTGCAGACTTCATTCACAACATTGTTGAGTTCTTGAAGTGAGGCAGTAGGTTGTTCTTTATGTGGATCATGTTCTCTGATTTCAGAAGCCTGATTGAATTCATTCAGAAGAGTCATTTTATACCAATTTGTCGTATTGGGTGAAATCACAGTAGCTTCTGCTTCAAGATCTAGAAGAACTTCATTTTCAATTTCACATTTTTCAATGTCAAGTTCATCAATATCATTCAGAGCATCAATAATCTGATCATCATCTTCCATGACATTGATGAACAACACTCTCTGATCTGAATCATGTTCAGCATCAGAATCATCACTGAGAACAACATTAAAATTATTTATTTGTCTTCTTCGTGCTGTTGGGCATTCATTTGAATAATGTCCATACCCAGTGCATGCACTACATTGAACTATATCAATCTCTTTCCCAGTGTCAGCAACTTCCTTCTTGACATTTAATCTACCAGAATTTGATGTTAATGAGGATGGAGAGTCAAACAACCGTCGAGGTTTGATATTTGGGGGGCTTTTCTTCATGGAACGAACTAGTGAGTTGAACTTCTTTGTCAAGAGTGCAACACTTAGATTCTCTTCCTCATTGATTTCTTGAATACTGTCAACATCATCATGAACATCAGATGACACAGTTGTTGTCTGGAGAGCAATTCCCTTTGAAGTTGAGTTTGCTTTTTGATTTTGCAGGTTCATCTCAAATGTTAGCAAGATGCTGACCGCTTCACTCATACTCATGGTTCCTACATCGTGTGCTTCTTCGATTGTAGAAATTTTCATATTAAATCTTTCTGGGAGAGTTCGAAGCAACTTGCTCGCCATGTTCTCATTAGATATTGGACTTCCAAGAGCAGTCGATTGGTTTGAGATCTCACATAATTTTTCAGCATAAGATGAAATAGTTTCATCTTCAAACATGCGCAAATTTTCAAATTTTGATGTGAGTAACCTCAGTTTGGTCTTTCTTACACTGGCAGACCCTTCACAATGTTCCTGAAGAATGGTCTATGCTTGATATGCAGTAACACAATTGCATATCATCTTGAAACATGGAACATCGACTGAAATAAAAATCGCATTCAGAGCGCGAGCATTCAAATTTGAAATTATTCTCTCATCATCCATTGAGATTCCGGGATTAGCACAAAATCTCCATTCGGACCATCAATCCTAGGAGGGCTCCATTCTTCAATAACTGCCATCCATGCTCTTTCATCGATAGATTTGATGTAGATCTTCATTCGAGATTTCCACATAACATAGTTACCACCATTGCTTTCTAGATCAGGAGGACGACATTGATTGATTTGAATATCCATCACAGATTTCAAGCAACACCGGATCGAGTACTTAGTGTGTCAAGTACCGGCTCTTGATGCCACTTGTTATAATTTGTTGCCTGAAACAAGGTGAATTACGGATGTAAATTGTAAAGTTAGAAGTAATGTTAAAGCTAGTGTTACCACATTGCCTTCAACATGCAACGGAAACGTAAACAGAACTTTGCACAAAACAAGTTTTAAATCACACTCCTTACGGTGTGTGATTGCCTGAAGGTGAAATTCACTATCACAAGTGAAATACAAAAACAATGCTGATGTTGTCTCGGTTCACTCCCTTGACAACATTGCATAAAACATACAGAGGACTATCCTAGCTTTACTCACTCGAATAATCACTCAAAACAAACCTATCTAAACATATAGATAGATTACAACAAGTCACTCTAAATCCTAGACTTCACTACGTTGACTATCTAACCTACACACACAACTGGAATGAAATTCTCCAGCTGATTGGGACGCTAGGCAGATGTCGAAGAAGATGTCTTGGATTTCAGAGATGACACTAGATGCAAGATTCAGAGCTTCTCACAAACCACGGTGATAACCTGCTTACATGAATGATTTTAAGGCTTGGAAATGCCTTAAATACTTCCTCCATCTCGGCTGGGAAGTTTCTCCACGATCTTTGATGAGTCGGATGTAAAACTACCGCCTTCCACTACCCTTGCTGAACTGGACTCGAGATAACCGGCCTCTGCATTGCGTGGCACACATTCTTCAATATCGTGTAATAATGGCGGTTACTCCAGCGACCCACGTTCTCTGCAATGGTTAGTATCTAAGATGAAGTGGGGAACATCACGTCTTTTGAAACTCGGAACAGATTCTGACGTAGTCAAAATCAAGCATAATCCACGATTTATTCCACAATTAAATCAGTAATAAAATCCTAAATACGTGGAAAATGAAATGTGATAAAAATCACAATTTAATCAGATTAATTGAAAATAAATTAATCCTAAAAACTAGGAAATGATAAGATTAGCATCCTGAGTGTTACACTCGATGTAGCGAGAATAACGGACGACATTGGATATGACATTGACTTCGATGTTATCAATGAAGTGATAACATCATCTAAAATCCATCATTCTCAACACTATTGATAGTTGTACAATTTTTACAACTTTTAGATATGAATTGATGATGTTTAAGTTGATAAGTTGTGTGATTTTCATAGCTTTTGTGCTCCTTATGTTATCATTTTGGATTTTTGATGTATTTGTGAGTTTTGCAGTAATAGTCGTGAATTTGATGATTATTCGATACAAAATGATCAAGTATGTGCTTTGAGAGCTAAAGGAGTGGTTTTTTTAAGAGAGAATTAAAAGTATAATAAAACTGATTAGATCTCACAGTCGTGTAGAACCAAAGTCTTGATTATCCTCTCGCTAGATAGAAAACTAAGAACACATAAAAGAGAAAATAAAAAAAATTCGAGAAAGAAAGAAAAGGGGGAGCAGTGGCGGATCCAGTATTTTAAAATTGGGGGTACAATATACAAAAATGTATAAATAAATATTCTTCAAAGTTCAAAATCTCTAATTCAAATTATTATTCTTAATTTTTAATTTCTAAGTCCAAATCTCAATTCAAAATCAAATCTCTTTCATGCTTGTAAAATTCAAACCACATGTACATAAACTCAAATTTTTAATTAAAAAACAAACCCCTAGTTTAATTGAAATTTTAATTAGGCAAAAAAAATAAATATGTAAGCAACACTAAACATGAATAAGAAATCTAATTAATAATATACATACATCAACCAATTGAGAGTGTTGTTTGTGCACTTCTCAATTTAAAATTTTGATATATTTTTGAAATTGTTACGAGTTATATTTTGAAGACTGAATAATTGTACATGTATTGTTCCTATATTTTTATACATGTATGAGATTTAAAAAGGAGTAAGATGGAGAGTCATGAATAAGTGTTTGATTGACTATTGTTAATATTATTAAGGGTATGATTCACCATCTTTTTTTTTTACGATAACATTATTCACCATATGTCAACTAAAGTACTCAATCATTACTTTATTTTTTTTCATCTTTATGACTTTAGTTAATATTCTCCAATAACAAAATAAATAATTATATATATATATATTATGTATGTATACTAAAAAAAATTAAAAAAATTTGGGGGTACACTTGTTTAAACGTGGCTCCGCCACTGAGGGGGAGGCGTGTTCTGCTTTCCCTCAGCCGTCTGCCTCCATCTCCCCCAACTTCGTTCGCTGCTGTCGAACAATCATATATATATATATATTCTAGGGTAAAATAATCTTCTCTCGCCTCTAATATGGTAAGTGTCCAACCCTTATTAAGACTCTGCTTCTTTCTTTTTTCTTTTTATAATTCGCTCCTCCTGATCCAAAGACAGCCCATCGAGTGGTTTATACTGGGCCTCCACTTGGCTTTTATATTTAAAATTCTCATCCATAACTTCTAGGCTAAGGTATTGGCATGCTTTATTTGCGATCGGCTCCTGGATCACTAGCTTTGAACATCCTTCAACAAAACTTGATCCAATATTGATATTTTAGCCTTCTTTTCCATAAACTATCAATATTTCCTGGCAAAATACAAAATACAATCAACTCTTATAAATCATATATCAAAGCTTAACAAAATGAGGGAAAATCACCCAAATAAGGGTGCAAATATGTAACCTATCAGGGGCCAGTTGGGCTCTTTGACTGCATTTAAAGAGCAAAGCCCACTAGAACTGATGAAATCATTCAACATTATCTAAATAGGTGATTGAAGAGCTTAGAAAGATGGAGAATCGAGTTAGGAGTATTGTGCAAGTCGAATCGGCTCAATCAAACGAGAAACAAGTGAGAATGAGCCATTTTAGTGAAGCTTACGCTCGCCGGGTCAACCCGCCGGTCGACACAGTCACTTGACCCACCTCTTGGGTCGACCCTATGTAAAACAAGTCCTCTGAATCGACCGGTGGTATGACCCAACGTGTCCCTAGTCGGTCCAAATGGATCCTACATGTGATTTTTTAGGCTTTTCACACCTTTGGACTTGTTTTAACCCTAGAGTTCTCTCCAACATTATAAATATCCTCTCTATTCATTAGAAAAAAAAAGGCATACAAAAGAATATACAAAGTGTAACATAAGACATACCAAGGTGGACATAATTATAGAGGTACAACAAAGGCTTTGGAGCCTGCAATAAGATTGAAGACTCTAGGTTCTTTATTGTGTTGAACAATATTTTGTTTACTAAGTTGTATTTTTATTCTTTTTCTTTAATGATGTCTAAGTAATTTTCCTTGAATTCTAGGGATATAAAACTATGGTGGATTTTGTATTTCGATTAATCCTTCAATTCTTCCTTTCGCATATTGCCATTGGTTTATAAATCTTGATTTTGATTTCTCATGTATGATTGCTTGGCCACCACTTAAACATGCTAGATTAAACAAGACGTTATATTATGGATGTTTAGAAGTACCAACCAAGTGAATAAATGTTCATAGGAAATTGTGATCTTGTGTGCTTTTAGGAGTTATTAAATTACTTAGAATGACCGAAAGGTGAATAGACAATTTATTAATCGACTTTACAAACTTACTTAAAAGAGAGGTTTTTAATATCTTCATGATCATCCACCATATATGAAGTAAATTGGTTAGTTGAATTGATTGATCTTATATAGATGGCATTGTAGGAAAAGCATGCCATAAGATCTATTGTCTTTTATTTAATTTTTATATTATTTTCATGTTCTTTTTATTTGCATATTATTTTATTTGAACTCTCTATTAAATATAAGTATCTAGATATTAATAAGGTGACTATGTTTTAGTACTCACAATATTATTTGCTATCACAATCCCTGTGGATACGATACTCTTGCTCACTACATATTACAATTACACCATACACTTGCGGTTGTTTTTATTGCTAATAAAATAGTGGTCAAGTTTTTAGCGCCGTGATCGATGATTGTTTAGAACAATTTTGTGATATTATTTCTGACATTGAGTTGGTAGGCTAGATTTCATTTTATTTTATTTTTATTAATTTTTTTATTTTTTTGAGATAAGTTTTTTTGAGTTACCTTGAATTTATTTTTATCCAACAAATAAGTTTGGGGGAACTTGAACGTAATTTATCTCAGCCTTTTATTTTATTTTCTTTCTTTAGTTTTTGTTTTTTTTTTTATGTTTTTGTTGGATTTAGGTACCTGGATTTTGATAGTAGTAAGCCGAGAAATGAATCGAGAAATCGAAAATTCAAAATATGAGGTAAGATTCAGACAAGAGTTGGCCAAGCCGAGAAATGAATATTTTATATTTTTATTTATATTTATTCGGATAAACAAAGCCATGTGAGATCTTGAATGAAATAGTATGAAAAAAAATTATAATTTGATATATTATATGGGAAAAAACATTGCGTTTATGAATTTTTAGCATTAAATTACTCTCATATTAGCATAGTGCATAAGATATTTTAGCATGACTTTACATATCAGTATTAAGTTTATATGTGGATGAAGTTAATGTTGTTTAATTGAGGACTTTCAGTTTATTGTGAAATTTATCCAATATGTAATTTACATCAGCAGCATTTATCACACATATCAAAAATAAATTTTAATGATATTTATCAATATCAACATAAGTCATGTCATTTTAGCATGGACTATGAACCATTCCAGCATGATGTATATGTCATTTTAGCATGAACAATAATAATAACAGAATCATTGATGAAAAAATAAAAATAAACACCTAAATCAGAATTAGACGAGATAATTAAAAAAAGATGAATACGTGAATTAACAACATTATATGAAAAGGATGAAACAAGGTAAAAATTTAATTGGGATAATTTAGACAAAAAATAGCATTTAATCCAAAAAGAATAATAGAGTTTACAAACAAATCAAGAAATCCTAAAAATTTAAAATGTGCATGTGAACGTCAAAAAACTAAAATCATCAAGAATTCAAAATCGTGTCTGAATCGGCAACATCAATTTTGATTTTTCGCATAAAAAAATCCTCCTAACCATATATATTTATAGGTATAATATTTTATTATTTTAATAAATTATTAAATTATCATAATTTTTCAATTTGTATTTAATAAATGATTTACAAAAACAAACAGAGAGATGACGAGAGGAAATAGGTGAAAAATAAAGAGAGAGAGAGAAGTGCACAAAGAAAAAAAAATCATGAGTGTTAGAGAGAAATAAATGGAGATGGGAGATAATCATGTTTCAAAACATAAGAATTATTGAATTACCATAATACCCTCTTTTACTTAAAATTGTAAATAATTATAAGTATGCCACTTTCCATTTGACCAAACTTTGACTAAATTGTGGCCATTCAGATCTAAGTAATGGAGCCATTAGATGGGTTCTTAGTTCCTACATAGAGGAAGGGTTCTCATTTGAACCTTCCCTATATATATATATATATATATATATAGAAAGAGAGAGAGAGAGGATGGATCAAATGAGAACCTAAATCCCATATGGGAACTAGGAACTCATCTCATTCATCCATTTTTTTGATTTAGATAGGTAAGATTTGGTTAACTTTTGGTCAAAGGCGGGGTGGCAAACTTGTAATATTTGAGCATAATTTTTGGAAATCATATAGACAACACCTTAAAACAGTTGTCTATTCTTATAAATTTCGCTATGCTAAAATGAGAGTACTATCATTCTATTATAAACATATATACATGCTAATATGAATATATATGCATGCTAGTATGAATAGATAATGTCCTACTATTAACGAACACTACTATTGCTATTAAGAATAAAATTTATGTGTTTTATGAATATTTTTTCTTGTTGTTATGAATATTTTTTTCATGCTATTATGTGTATACTTTCATGTTATCGTGAATATTTTGTCATATTATTCTGAGTTTAATATCACGCTATTATGGACGAAAAAATATATTTTTGAATAAACATATAAACAGTGGATCTTAAATGAAAGAGCACGAAAAGAGCTTTAATTTGATATATAATTTGCGTTACTCTAATGAAAAATGAGCAAGTTATGGATGTTTAAAGTTTAAATAAATTTTGTGTAAGGATACTGATGTCAGCTTTGACCAGGGGTAAGTTTGACTTCATCATATTTACCATTATGCCACCGCCTTTTTATTTAAATCTGGACCATTGAGATCAAAGCATTGTGTGGTTGAGATTAGTTCCTAGTTTTCATATGGGGATTGGTTCTCATGTGAACCCTACCATATATATATATATATATATATATTTCATATAGGTTAAAAAGTTATAGACCATTAAATGTGCATACGTATCAGTGAATTTTGTAATAATTTATAATGTTTTAAGCTCGTGCATTTTTTTTAAAAAAAATATCCTTCAAAAAATGCTTAACAATTTATAATTATCATATGAGATTTGTTATTATATTGTATATGAATAATTATGATAAATATTGTCAAATCAAACACTATATATATTTAAATTATATTATTTATGAATAACATCTAATTGTAACTTAATGGGTAATGCACTGTTTTAAACTTAAAAGAATAATTTCTTTTTTACGAAAGCTACTATCATAAATAATCTTATATTAAATAATGGTAAAAAAAAACATACTCAACTTAAAGGTGGAGATCTAGAGTTAAAAGGAAAAAATAATTAAATAATATCAAAAATTTTAAACTTGACATAAACATATTTTGTGAATTTTGAGAAAAATAAAAAAGAAGTAGAAGAAGAAGAAGAAGAAGAAGAGGAAGAATTGAAGTAAATGGAGTAGTGGACCTTTCTCTTTGCCATTATTGTCTATACTGCTAGAAAATGGAGAAAAAACAAAAGTTATTTAAAAAAAATATAACTAAACCATCAAATTACTAAAATACCCTCACATAGGGGAGGACACTGCAGATATTATAAATGGTTTGGGTGAAGCGAAAGAAGAAAAGATCGAGATTGCCGATAGGCGAAATCATCGGCGATTGATTTGACACAGTGAGAAGCTGCGCGGGTTGAAGGGAATAAACGCCATTTTTTTTGGAAATTTTGGGGAAAGCGCGCTGGATAGAATTGAAGTGTTAAATCTTTAATATTTTCAAGTTTAATAAGCGTAGAATAGTTAGATTTCTCTTCAATTATCATTTTAATTATATTCTGAAAAAATTCTCAAATACGACAATAAATTTAATACCGTTATGTATAATCAATGTATACATAATAGTGAATGAGTTACCATCAAGGATGAAAATATCGCGAAATATCGCGGATATATCGCGGATATTAACATTGTGATACGGATATTGGGGGGAATATCTTTTTTCCCGAGTATCGACGAGAAATCGCAATATATCGCAAGATATCGCAAAATATCGCAAGATATCGCAATATATCGCGATTTTTTTAATATTTCTATAATATATTTTGATTTTTATTTAATACTATATATTTTTGTGATCTTTTTCAGGTCTTCAATGTAATTATTTGAGTTGCAATATTCTTTGCTTTATAAAGACATTTACTTTGCAAAAAAATATAAGAGAAAGAAGACCGGGACATCAACGGATGTCTTAGAAAGAAAAGTGAGATGCACATGCACCGACTTTATTTTTTCATTTTTTCAGTTAGAGGACATGATGGACAAATCACTAAAATTTTTCTCCCCCACACGAAATTGAAATCTAAGATTGAATATAAATTATTTGCCAAATCTTGATTCTATGAATATGGGTGGCACTGATCATAGTGATATGTCCCAAAATTCATATGCTTCTTACACATATGGGAGTTCACAAATTGATTAAACTACTCAAAATGTGTATCAACAAAATAATTGGGTCAGTGAACATTATCCAATTCATGGTGAAGCTGTTGGAAGAAATTAAGAAACATATCAAGTGCATGTGCATAATTATATCCATAATTACTCAAACGTGATAAGTTGGTACCAATATTGTTTAGAATAAGATGGCATTCTGTAACGCCCCGATCCCGGAAGAGTAGTGACAAGGGACCAACGCGCTACTGGGGAAAAGGGGAAAGGGGTTTTGGCATAAACATAATCATAGAAATAGGGTTAGTGCCCGAAACACTTGGGCAGCATAACCTCTATAACTGGAATTTAACCACGCTCTAAGGCGTTTTAGAAGGAACCTGAATCATTGATCAATCATCAAAGGGAACTTATCCCGCCAATTAATTGTAAGGACAGATCTCAATAACAAACACAAATCATATTATGATTCAAACAACTGAAAATAAATTATATCAGAGTAACGTAACAAGCGTAGAGCATCTTTATTAAACTTAAGCAAAATATTTCCAAGTACTTCTTTGTTTAGAGTATCTAAGATCTCTAAACAACGCAAAAAGAGTAAGCATATATCAACAAAAACACAGCCCTTGCCCCAGCTCCGTCATCTTTCAGCCTGTCTCTCAACCTGAAAATATTTAGAAATGATTTGGGCTGAGTACTAGTGTACCCAGTGGGCAAATTTTGATAAACAGTTCATAATCATTTTATAAATATGAATATTGTATCCACACAAGTATAACAATGGAAATGTTTGAATATTAAAAAGCATTCCATGTATACAAAGCTACTTTTAACCTTACACGCTCTGTCTCAACTGTCCCTTCCTACAGTGTCTTAACTTATATACACGTCCTCCAGCCCAGCTGTCTAATAAAGGATAGTGTATACAGTCCCAAAGCTTAAAGGATCCGAACTCGAGTCTAGTTAAGCACTCAATGTTTTCGTAGGATACTGGCGAACGCGAACAGTGAGATAAAACATTTTGATACAAATATTCATGCTTCACAGTTGATAAATAGTTGAGCTTATTAGCTGAACATAATTTGAGAAAAATATAGCCCACCTGATAATAGTGAACGCGTAGTATTTGAGGAGGGAATCACAGAGTGGATAAGGGTCCTAATTGGGCCGCACCTAATATCAAAATAATCTTAATAAATTATTTAAGCCAATTCTAATTTGAATAATTCCAAAAGTCAGAAATTATAAGCCTAAATAATTAAAATATATTAAAGGGACTCTGATTTATAGAAATTACATATTAGCATGCTTTTGATTTTGGAAGTAGTTACATAACTCATAACTTAATTATATGTGAATTCCGAAAAGTTTTACCGAATATTCTCTTAAATGCTTGGGCAGCATAACCTTATTTCTATAATTATTATTTTTATGTCACAACCCCTTTTCCCTTTTCCCCAGTAGCGCGTCGGTCCCTTGTCACTGTTCTTCCGGGATCGGGGTGTTACACATTCCATCTAATATATTTGAATCTCATAGATCCTCATTTTGGTATTAATTGTACTTTATAATGTTTATTTAGTCATTTTATATTGCATTATGTATTATTTTGTCAAATGTATTATCTCAGACGGTATTTATATAATGTATTATTTATATATTTGGTTTCAAAATACAATTATATCAAAAAAAATAGTGGAATATGTGCATAATAATATGTCATAATAGTTCCTAAAATTTCATGCTAAATTTCCAAGATTTTAATATGATTTCCGTCATTTTTTTCAATTTTCTGCGATATCGATATGCGATATCGATATATCCGTCGATATATCCGTAAAATTGAAGTTGCGATATATGTTGCGATAGCGATATTTTCATCATTGGTTACCATTATATTTATAAGTGGGGGCACGCACATACGTAACGGTATTTTAAAAAATCGTTGTCGTTTTCACATACGTAACAGTAATTCAAAATTACTGTTAGGTATTTAGTGTTGTGTATGACCTTTTTTCTTGTAGTGAGTGTAATGTAAACAGGTATAGTCTTGTATAAAGACATTATGATGGACCAACCGTGTGCTCCTAATTAATTATCATATTAAGGAGAAGATTATTTCGTAGCAAATGGAAGGGACTATGTCAATTGTGTGATCTACAACCGCCATGACTCGAATTAGTTCATATCCTTAATTATGAAATTTTGATGAACCCAATGAAGTATATAATGTTTAGTCATTCAAATGCGCATCATATTAGTTTGATTAATTTATTTATTTGTCCATGATGTGAAGTAACGTCACATGAGCCAAGTGGGAGAATGTAGATTATTTATGTCTCATGTAAAGTTATGTGGCTTACCAAGGACTAATAAATAAATAATCAATTAATTGTGGACTAAATTATATTAGAGTTAATATGGAGAAGTTTAATTATATCCGCTATTTGATGGGAATAGTGGGCTTATGTGGAATAACAACCCATTACCGTAAAAATGAGTTCACTTCCTGATATAAAAGATATTCTCTTGAAACTCTAACCATCACTTACAATAGAGAATAGAAAGAAACATCAAGGAGGTGAACGCCGGTTTACAGTTGTTCTCAAGAAATTCAACAATGCAATCTGGGAGTTGATCATTGAGAAAGGTACATAATTTTCTACCAATTATGTAATTATGTGAAAATTAATCATTGATTTCAAGATCCTGTAGTTTTTTCATAAAGTATAATAGAAAATTAGGATGATTTTACATCTTCTCCCTATCCCCAACCCATATGGAAGATGTGATCCACATGAGTAGGGAGAATAATAATGAGTCACACTCCAAACTCAATGAATCAAATGATGTTGTTATGCTATTGTCATAACCTGATATTCATAAATGAGAATTTGCACTATTGCATATAATTCCATTCAATAGTATATTTAAATTTAGATAAAAAAATATTTTATGGTACACTAAGAATACATGACAGTTGTGAAATACTACTTTCAATTACACGAAGAATATTTTATGGTACACTAAGAAATACATTACAGTCGTGAAATGCATTTATTTCTATTTTTTAATTAAAAAATAATTATAACATGATTGATCATAGTCAATATATATTAATAAAAAATTTCAATTCAAGAAAATGATAAAAAAAACTAATAAATTTGATAAAAAAAGACGTGCATGAATGCAAGAATTTGACAAGACAAGTCATATTTTTGGCCCCCATGAATATCAATATATAATTAATGAAAAATTAGGACAAAAATGTAAGCTTAACGATTTTTCTTATTTAAAAGAAGAAATCAATCTTTAAAAAAATCCTTATATTACCTAATAATTAAAGCTACCGAACTAGAATTTCACTGGGTGCATGAAAAGGAGATGAGATCCTTTACTCCAATTTCTCTATTTCATTCTTGTGTCGGACTATAAAATTTATCATAGTATAATCAATCACAATTAATATTTTTTTTGCTAATCATTGATATTTTAAAAAAATTTGTACCCTAAATATGAAATAATCGACCTTAATAATTAATTATATTAACTAAAATTGAAAATTAAATATTATTTAAAAATAATTATACACCTAATTTAGTAGAATAAATCCTGAAGAATAATTGTAAAATTAAACTAAACCAAAATAAATTGAAATTGAAGAAGGAATAATAGAAAAATTAATAAAATTCATAAAGCATGGAACACCAAGTAGAAAAACTAAGTGGATCAGAAGATCTCATTTGCATTAATAGATGGGTATAATTCCCCCTACCACTTATCGACCTACGCTTTTGATTGTGAATGCCAATATGTAAATACGTGAAAGAACAACATCATAAATAATTGCATTTTCTTTTCATATTCACACGCGATAATATTGTACATAGAAAACAGGGTAGTAAATTAAAGAGTTAATTTCCATAAAATTCACCAGTACTCTTGAACAAATTTACAATTTAAACATGATTTTTAAAATTTTGCAATAATAACCCAACCTTCGTATTTGTAGCAAATTATATACTGTTATAAAATTTCGACGATTGAAAAACTAGCGTTGCATAGTAAAAATCTTTGTTTTCAACATCCTTTAAACAAATTAATATTTTCATGTAGCAAAATTATTCCCATATCATTCAATCGTCGGAAAAATGTTGTTAGTATCAAGTTTGCAACATTTTAAAAGTCTTGTGTAAATTGTATATTCATTCAAAAGTGATGTTTTTTTTGGCATTTAACACTAAATAAAATAATTAAGCGTCTAATATGAAGAGTGTTGTTATATGCTACAAATTAAACCTAATGCTATGTATAGGTACTTTCATGAGCACTTAATACACATTAAGTATTGTGAATGCCAATGTGTAAACGAAAGAAAATCATCATATATAGTTGCATTTTCTTTTTCATATTCACACATGCCACTAATGATATGAAGAGTAGTATTATGCTACAAACTAATGTTGTGTGCATAGGTACATTCATGAGCACTTACTATACGTAAGCGCGCGCGCGTGTGGAGCTGGTGGGAACCCTCCCTCATGTGGGAACAAGGAGCTCATCCCATCCACCTGTTCATAGATTTGGATGGTTAAGATTAAAACAGATTATCGGTGGCAAACTTGTAAATATGTTGAACTTTTTAAAAAAGGCGGTGGCATATTGGTAAATAAATTGAACTTCAAAAGTGAGGGTTAATTTTTTCCGTCAAAATATAGATGATGATGTCATCATATTTGTACAAATATTATAGAAACTTTAAACAATCATAACTTGCTCGTTTTTAATCGGATTTACGCAAATCATATATCAAATTAAAGCTCTTTTTATACTCTTTCATTTAAGATCCATATTGCATATGTTTATTTGAAAACAATAGATGAAAATTACAAAAATCAATTTTCTGACATATTTTTCATACAAAACAGCCCCAAATTTATATTAGCATGGCGTATATAATATTTTAGCACGACCTATATAGCATTTTAGCATGAAACTACTCGCATAATAGCATGATATATATAACATTTGAGCATAATCCGTAACTTATATCAGCATTGTGTCCATGACTTGCTCATTTTAATCAAATTTACGCAACCTATATATCAAATTAAAGATATTCTCATTAGATTGGGGTGAACTCATTTAGAGGCATGTTATTAAAACTCTCGTATTAGCATTTTGTGTAATACATTTTAGCATATTTTGTAATACATTTTAGCAGGTGATATTATAAATATTTTTCTAATAGTTTCATATAAACACCTACACCTATATAGATACTACAAAATGAAAAATGCGAGTTGATGATAAAGAAGAAAAAAATGAGAAAGTGAAGCAATGAAGGAGATGACTGACAACTAAGAAAGAAAATGAGGAAATATTTCCTGAAACGAGATAAAGGTTACGAGAGAAAAATATGTGCTGCAATTCTAAGTGCAGACAGTAACATACAAAGTGAGAGGAACGAAGTTGAGGAAAACCTACACTGACTCTCATGTGAAGATGGTCCAATGAATGTTGAAGCATTGGTTATGTCGAAGTGATTTGTACTGTTAATGAAATTTCTACAAGTACTATTAGTTTCAAGACATATTTCTTATGAATATTAGTTTATGTTGATAAATATTAGTTCAAGTTGAAGAATATTAGTTTAAGGTGATGAATATTAGTTTCAGACATTTGTTATGAATATTTGGAAATGTCATTGTTAGCGTGAATTTTTCTTTATACGTGCATGATATTGTTGTTTTATTAGCATCATACCGTATTTCATTTTAGCATCATACACTATTTTATTTTAGCATCATACTTCCATCATTTTAGCATGATCTTCTATACCCTCATAGGGACACAATAAACCCTAATCGAACTGGGACACCAAATTTAACCTCATTGTCACTTCATTTTAACCTGATGTTATAAGCAATAAACCATAATGCGATGTAATAAACTCTAATGGAATTGTCATACACCCTAATGGGAATGTGACAAAAAAATTAGCATGCTACTTCCCTCATTTTAGCCTAATACTTACCTCATTTTAGCATGATCTACTAAACATCAATGGAGAATCTAGAAAATCGTAATGTAAATGTAATAAACCCTACTTGGGAATAATAAACCCTAATGGAAATGTCATAAATCATAATTGGAATGCCATAAACCCTAATTAAGAACAATGAACTCTAATGAGAATTTCATAAACCCTAATCGGGAATAATGAACCCTAATGGTAACGGGACATCAAATTTAGCCTTACTATTCCCTCATTTTGACCTGATACATCCCTCATTTTAGCAAGATACTATAAACAGTAACGGGTCATGCAATAAGTCCTAATTGAGAACAATGAACCCTAATGCGAATGTAATAAATCCTAATTGAGAAGAATAAACCCTAATAGGAAGGTAATAAACCCTAATTAGGAACAATGAACCCTAATGACAATGTGACATCAAGTTTAGCATGCTACATCCCTCATTTTAGCCTCATAATTTTCTAAATGAAATTGTATAAATAAAGAAAAAGAGAGTGACAATCCTAAAAGTTCCGGAAATCACAAGATGATAACTCAGGGGACCGGAGCCTCATTAAAACCCATATGAAAAAACCAAAATAGGAAAAACTATATGGGAAAAAGAGTACTCCTCTACACAAAATGAAAATAACCAGGAGAATGAAAGTCCTGTAAAACAGCATGAGCTATACAAGGAATAACAGAAGTGCAGAAGCCAGTAGAAACTACAGGAGAAGCTAAAATATCTGCAACACTATTTCCTTCTCTATAGATGTGAGAAAAATAAAACTGAATATGACTCAGATAATCAATAATTGCTCACCAACGAGCCTTGAGCTTCCAGGAGACCTGCAAACTTCGAGTCGAGAGCAGAAAAACAACATAAACTGAATCTGCCTCCATCCAAATAAAGTCCAAAGACAGTCTTCAGGCCCATTCCAATGCCACAAGAACCGCCAAAAGCTCTGCAATAAAAGCATAACCAATACCTTCATCTGTGTAAAAACAAGCAGTAACAGAACCATCATGCAACTTGAACACCCAACCTGTAGCCACAACCCCTGGAGCACCTTGGGCTGAACCATCAGTATTAATCTTCACTCATCCAGGCGGCGGTGGACGCCAAACAACTAAAATAATCTTTCTCAGCAACGAAGATCGCGGATCAATTCGAAGGGCTTTCAACGTAAAAAGGTCATTAACATCATTCCTCATGAAACCCCGAGTCATCCTCATGTATTGCATCTCACGAAGAGCAACCCTGACCAAATTAATCAAGGTAAACGCCGATGGAACCCATCAGTCGTATAAGGCTTTATTTCTGAAAGTCCAAAGACTCTACACCACTGTACAAACCGTAGCCTTCCAAAGGAGAAGCAATTGAGAACCAAAATCACAGCTCATGAAATAAACAAAAGCTTGGTAAAAGGAAGCCGCATGAATCCCATCCAAGCGAAAGACATCAAATACCCAACTCCAAACTTCAGCCGCAATCGGACAACTCCAGAACAAGTGATCAGATGTCTCGGCCTCACATCGACACATAAAATAGAGAGTCGGACCAACAAATCCATGTAAAACATCTATAGTGGGAATTCTTGAAAGTAATAATCGCCAAAGAACCAAAGATCTTTGCATGGGAATGAAGGGACTCCAAATCCATTTATCCCATCGAACAGCAGGAAAGTGAACATGATTATACATGTGAACAATATGAGCCGTAAAATCACCATGTAACGATCTTGACCAGATTCTTTCATCCTTTCCTGGCACAATTTGAACCTCAATAATATCATTGAAGACCTCCGGAAAGGAGCTAATAAACAATGCAGTGAATCTCCACACCTCATCAGATAAATAATTTCCAACCCTATCAACCAATTTTGCATGAATAACATAAGGAATCCGAAGCCGATCAACCATAACATACCCCAAGCAATTATCATGCCAAAAATCAACATTGGATCCGGTGCCAATAATACAAATGGATTCCTTAACCAAAGATTGCGAAAATTATTTTGTGCTGGGCCAAATCGTTGAATAAGCAACTTGCATAACCATACTCGGAGAGGACCAAAATTGCGAACTCATAAGACGGAAAACCAATGAGTCCGAATTAATAGCACTCCAAGCAAGTTTAGTCAACAAACCTCGATTCAGCTCCTTAAAGGAGGTAACACCTAAGCCGCCCTCTTCCGGAAGAGCGCAAGTTCTAGCCTAGCTCACGATCGTGTAAGACCGAACATTCGGGTCCCCTTTCCATAAAAAAATTACGAGCAACAACATCAAGTTTCCTCATAAGAAAAACCGGGCAAGCATAAACCATCATCGAGTGAATGGCAGAACTCAAGACAACCGATTTGATCAAGCACAATCGTCTAGCCATTGAAAGAGCCAAACCATTCCAACTGTCAAACTTGGCCAAAATTTTATCCGCCAAATGCCATAAATGTGTAACCTTAGGAGCTCCAACAAAAATAGGCACACCCAAATAATCCATCGGATAATCCCCAATCATGAAACCTAACTTCCTCTAGAGATACTTCTTCACTCTAGGTTTGGAGCCAGTCCCATAATAAACACGAGACTTCACACGATTACATCTTTGACCAGACACCATAGCATAAGTCTCCATAACATATGCCAAAGCTCGAACATTATGTTTTGTAGCACGACAAAATATGAAGACATCGTCAGCATAGAAAATGTAAGTAGGAAAACAGACTCTTCGGCCATAAGACATGGGAATTCATTTCTCTTTAATCACCACATAATTCAACAAATAATTTAACATTTCCTCGGAAATTCCAAAGAGAAGAGGAGATAAAGGATCACCTTGACGGACCCCTCTGGAGCATGCAAAATATTCCCTAGGCGCACCATTAATCAAGAGGGATAGTCTAGCCGAAGATAAAATGACATGAATCCAACCACAAAACTTCGCCAGGAAGCCAAAGCAGCGTATGACTTGAAGTAAAAAATCCTACTCCATAGTATCAAAAGCCTTAGTAATATCCAACTTCGAAGCCATATTAGCACCAACATGAGTTATGTTTAACGTATTCACCCCTTCCGAAGCTAATACGATAGCCTCATGAATTTAACGGCCATGAATAAAACCAAACTGATGCTTTGAAACCATGTTAGTAACCACCTCATTGAGCCTCGACACCAGAAACTTAGTGAAAATCTTGAAATAGAAATTACTCAAAGCAATGGGGTGAAAATCCTCCACCATGATAGCACATTTTGTAATAACCGGACATCTCAAGATTTACTAAATGTTACAATTTATGTGTTATATATTTTATCTATGCTTATTTTCAAGCCAATTATATTTATATATAGGTGTATTTGTGAATTTGATATGTTTATTTATTTATTTGATATAAATTCATGATTTATATATTCAAAATTAATTACATTAACAAAAGATTATATATAATAATAAATAGAACAAATAAGTGTGTGTTTATATAAATATATTCTAGTTTAATTAATGTTATATTATATATATATATATATATATATTCGGATAAGAACTAGCAAAAAGATGGGTTTGCTTATAAAATTATACTACATGCTAATTGGCATGAAATTAGCTTAAATATGTTGCATGTTCTCCACGTAGCCAAGGTACATGGCAAAGGTGGATTGGTTTGCTAAATATTAATAATAAGGTTAAGATGGTGATGTATAACTTAGTCTTATATATATATATATATATATCCTAGAAAAATAAATATTAGAAGAAGAAGAATAAGGGAAACGAGGAGAACTTGTATTCAGGTTAGTGTTCTCGTTCTTTTTTTTCGACATCAAAAGAAATTAATTAATTCCATAGCTAGAAATCGAATTATATATATTTGGATATTTAATTTTATAGATTCATGTTAATCAAAGAGTGCCTAATAAAAGTATATGATAATTAAACTTAACTAGTGTAAATTAGTTGATTATCTCAAAAGGTTATCCATTTAGTAATATAAATAAATATTAATGAAGAACTATTATTGTTGAATAAATATATACTGTATGCATAAACAAACAAGGATAAAGTGATAAGATTAACAAGTTTATTGAATTAATCATAGTTTAGTATATGGGAATAATGGAATATAGTTAGCTTTCTTAAATATAAGATTTTATAGTGTACGTGTCTATTTAAGAGTGTGAAGATGGTATTGTATTGGTTTATTTAATTAATAAAAATGGGACTAATTGAAATCACACATTTGTTAATAGGTTTGATGGTTGGATTAAGTTTCTTTAGCTTCGAAATTTCATTACATGAGATATGGAATTAGTCATAATAAGGATTACGCTGATGAGCTTGAATTAGTAAAATTGAAATTCACTGTTCATTAAATAGAAGAAAAGAAGAGACTTTGTTAGTTTGGTAACCTATTATCTCTTAATTTAATACTTTAATACAATGGCTGAGAAAAGTTTACATAGTTGTGTTGTGATAAATGTTAAGGAAGCACCTGATCTAGGATCTCAAATACTGTAAGCTCTGGACTCGAGGTAAGTAGAAATCCATCTGCAACTACAATGCATGAACATATTATTATTTGGTTATATGTGATTATTATTTATTATTTATTATCTGTTATTGTGTTATATTGTATGATTGTGTGATGTAATATACTTGTGATATTGTATTATCTTGCATTGAATATCTTGTACATGAGTATGAGCATATGCATGCACGTCATGTAGATATTTATCGAGGTTGCATGCACGAAATGGTTTTCAGAGAGAGAAAATGTTTTGTTTGGGATTGGTCACCACCAGCCCGTGTTGTGATGTGTTGTATATTTGTGCCTTGAGTGGGATGACTTCCATGTGGGATCAAAGGGAACAGGCAGAGGGCGTGTCCCTTGGGGTCCAGGGAGGATGGTCCACTTCGACTGTACGTTTGAGGTGATGAGTGACTGATGTGGGATGACTTTCATGTGGGATCAAAAGGAACAGGCATGGGGCATGTCCCTTCGGGTCCAGGAAGGATGAGCCACATGAGTGCACTAATCACAATTTGGCTAATTGATAATGATTATATTATGAGCTCATGACTCATGTTGGTGTCTGGTAAAGGGAGCCAAGTTCCTAAACGATGAAAATGCTTTCGAGATGACATAAGAAAATGACTTTATTCACGAGCATTTCACATTTGCGGTGCTGTTGTGTGTTGCACGAGTTTTGATTGCCAGTTAACATGCATGAGCATGATTTCTGCTTACTGAGCTTTAGCTCATTTAGTTCATGTATTATAGGTAAAAGTGATAGCGTGTGGTGCATCGGTACATGATGAGGACATCCATAGCAACGAGAATCTAAACCCGGAGTTACAATTAAAAGGTCTCGTCACTCGACTAAGAGCTAAGAAGTTACAAGACTACTTGCAAGTAACAATTCGGAAGAAGCTCGAAGAAGAAGACGGCGTGCAAGGTAGCTCGAGGTTGATGACCTTGTTAACGTTAGAAGATGGAGATCAAGACATGGAGTGCAATACATGATGAAGAGGTCGTGCATGTGTGCAAGATGGCGTGAACGTGTGCATGTGATGTACGTGTGAAGTTCAGCTCAAATTGTGCATGTGTGCGTGACAATCGGCCCTTGATATTTTAATTAAGTGGATTGAATTATTAGACTATAGTATTTATTTTATTTAATTAGACTATAGTCCAAAATCAGATTTATTTAATTATTTGGATGTAATTTTCGGTCATATAGTTGAATAGTCATAGGTTTGACTAGAATTTTAATTAAGGAAAGAAACTACCTTAAATAGAATTCTAGTTTAGGAATTTTTCTAGTCCAATTGGAGATCAATTTGGACTCCATATTTTCATCCTTATTAGCATAGGATTTTCGGTCCTCTATTGCTTATAAATAGATGATCCATGTGACATTCATACTTTAGACTATATTTGATTAATTAAGCTTTGCTTTCAATATCGTCTCAACCCCGTTAAATCTTTGTGAGTTTGACTCAAAATTCGTACTCTTAGAACTAGCAATTCTAGGTTTTATCAAAGGGAATTCGCCTATCCACATTGAGGGATTGTCGGAGACTCGCTACTTGAAGATCAACTTAAAGAATTTGGCCTTGCGTACGTTCGAGATTCAAGGAAACTTTCGGGTTGTGATTCGCATCTACCTATCATCACCGCCGTTCATCATCCACGACATCAACCATCATCATCATCAACGTCCGTCGTTCATCCCAAGCCATCCACAAGATCATGTTCAAGTTCTACATCGTATCATTCAAATCGTAAATCCATTACAACTCTAACATATCCTACCGACTCCTAGCCATTCTTCACCATCCATCACACACGAAAATCCCTTCCAAAACAGCCCATATAACCGTCCCAAATCAGCCCCTCATCTTGGATTTGTGTTTCAATTCGTGTGTCGTAGTCTAGGTATTTTAGTTGGTTTAGTCGTCTAGTTTGTCCCGTTATTTCGTCTTTGTTATTCTTCATATTTCCAATTAGTATTTCGAGTCATTAGAAGTCATAGAACCCTTACTTGTCGACGTGCGTTCGATCCTAATCTCGGGTCACATCATAAAAGTGGTATCAATGCCACGTCGGCTTTGGTTCGTGGTTTGTGTCTTTATTTTCCGTTAAGTTTGTTCGAGTTATAATTTAATTTCCGTATTGTTCATTGCAAAAAAAAGGTACGATAAAAAAAAAACCGATCGTTTAAAAAAAAATCGGATAAAAAAAAAAGAAGAAATCCGAAATAAAAAAAAGAAGAATATTCATTGTTCCCTTTTGCGATCAATTTTATTTTTGGTACTTTCCTTTTTGGTACTATTTCATAGTTGGTAATTACTTAGTGAGTCTTTCTTATTTTTGGTAGTTACCTTCTAGTTTAATTTTATTTTTGGAACTTTCCATACAAGTTCTATTTTCTTTTTGGTAACTTCCTTAAGAGTCATATTTTATTTTTGGTTCTTTCCTTCTAGAGTCTAGGCGCTAACTAAGATATTTAGATTGTGTCACATAGATTGATACACATCCAAATCACCCTCTTGCCTTACTTGTTTCTTTTTTCCTTATTCCTTCCTATTCTTTCCTTCCTTCTATCTAGATTTATTTTTGGATTTCCTAATCTAATTGGAACTTCATTAATTGATCTAAATCTTTTCTTTCCTACATCCACCATACTCGATCACTATCCCTAATCATCACAACTATTCGATCACCCACATACACCACCATACTCGACCACCAATCCATGTACACACCAAATTCTCCCGTGTTCCAATAGTAGCATACCCTTCCATTTCCAGTGTGATCAAGTTGTTCCCCAAGAATACTACCCATAAGAGATGATCCTCTTAGCTAGTTCGAGCCACAATACACATGATTTATCACACACTGTGCACCCATATATTGAGTGATACACGAGTGGTAAAAAAATCAAGAGTGAAAACAAAAGAGTGAACGTGAGATTGTGAGGTCCTACCTTGTTTTTCTTTACGTTTGTTCGTTTTGTAGGTATCATGAAGAAAGGGAACCACCTAGAGTCGTCCTTGACTCTACCCGTCGACTCTTAGTCGACCATACCACCTTTGGACCTGTCCAAAGATCCGTCCAAAGCACCAATGGAGTCTTCTTCGGATCCAACACCACCGTGGGATCCTATGTACCACTTTGAAGCGCTTTCAAAGCACTTCCAAAGACAGCACCAGGCCCTATCCGACAAGATTGATGATTTAGTACATGCCTTTGAACGTACTAAGACTACTCCGACCATTACTCAAGCCGTTTGAGGACCCGCTAGGCGCAAGGAGCGTCAAAACGAGACAAAAGAGGAGTACTTTGATAAGAATACAGATGCCGGGTATGAGACCCCAGATTGAGGCCACGATTGACTCCATCCTCCTAACAGGCGTGCCGCAAACAATGATGACTATGGAGAAGATCTAATGCTCAACAACATCAAAACAAGCATTCCAGAGTTTGAAGGCCTTCACGATCCCGATGTCTACCTAGATTGGGAACGTAAGTTAGAGAAGATTTTCGCATGCTACGACTTTACAGAAGCCAAGAAGGTGCAATTAGCATGTTTGGAGTTTAAAGGCTACGCAGCCACTTGGTGGGAGATGCAGCAAGAGAGAAGACGCAGAAATCGAAATCCACCTATTGACAATTGGGAAGAGATGAAAGGATTCTTGCGTGGACATTTCATTCCAGTCCATTACTAGAGAGAGCTTGAGAAGAAGCTTAACCGGATCAAACAAGGCACCCGTTCGATTGAAGAGTACCATAAAGAGCTAGAAACTGCCTTGAACCGAGTCGGGAAGGAGGAGACCTTAAATGCTACCATCATTCGATACATTAAAGAAATGAATCCTGACATTGCGTGTGAAGTCGAGCTCAAAGACTTCACTAGTATAGAGAAGATGGTGCAGTACGCATCGATTGTGGAAAAACAGCTTCGAGAAGGCCGCCGTCGATCTCATCAGACTTCAGCCCCTACTCGACACCCTTGGAATAAAGGTACACATTCCACATCACCTTCTACCCTTTCTTCTGAGTCCACACAACCCCGAGGTCAGTCCGCACCACCTGAACGGCGTTTCAACCGTTCTACACCATAATCCAGTTGTAGACCCGAGTCTACACTGGCGCCGCCCACAAGGCCCTCATTCCAAGGGCCCAATCAGTCCAGCACAATGCCGAATCCAGCCCCTAGTCGAGCTCGTGACATCCAGTGTCACAAATGCCAAGGTTGGGGTCATTTTCAGAACCAGTGTCCAAACCGGCGTGTTCTGTTCCTCAATGAATAGAATGGACTTGATCAGCCAGTGAAGACAAAAAGGAGCCCCAGACTGCCACCCCAGATGCAGTTGACGTCCCTGAAATCGAGCAAGATGATGAGGAACCCAAGTTATCTCATGTCAGTCTAGTGTCAATCCGCAGTCTGAACATTAATCGTGAAGACGAAGAGCAATCTTAGCGTGAAAACATCTTTTACGATGATTATAGATAATGGGAGCGTGATCAATGCAATCAGTCAGTATGTTGTCGATAAGCTAGCTCTCACCACAACAAAGCATCCGAAACCCTACAAGCTGCAGTGGCTTACAGACCGTGGCTCGATTCGTGTGACAGGTCAGGTACACATTTCTTTTACTAAAGGTTGTTATTTTGACACTGTTTTGTGTGATGTTATTCCCAAGGAGAAAGCCCACATACTTTTAGGAAGACTGTGGCAGTTCGACAGACAAGCAGTTCATGACGGATTGGCGAATACCTACTCGATTACTCGAGACGGTCGAACTACTGTGTTGAAGCCATTAACTCCTAAAGCTGTTGCAGAGAATCAAGAAAAGATGCAAGAGTGTAGCGCCCCGGTCCCGAAAGACCGTGGAAATGGACGCCACGGGGGTGGGAATTAAGAAGCGGGAAAGAAATGGGGTAATTAAATTAATGACGGGGTGTTAATCCAAAAGGATTAATGTTTGGAATAAAATTTAACAATCGAGTATGCCAAAGATAGGTTATGCCTTCCGAAAAATTAGGCAGCATAACCTCTGTAACTAGAGCGAATCCCCGTTTATAACGGCTTATAAGAGAAGAATGGAAGCTGTAACAATTCAATAAGCCCTTTCATAGGCCAAACGGAAACAAATAACCAGATACCAACAATTAATAGACTCATTCATAGGTCGACAAAGAAACAGACACCAATATGCTGAACAAATGAAGCCCTTCCATAGGCCAAAATGAATGATCAAATAGACATAACGAAAGACGGACTTCCTCCCCTTGGAATAATTATGTAGCTAAGCATATGATACATCTTAACTAGGAAGTCAACAAATGTTCAGAATCAGAGAAGCAGAATCATATCAACAAAATACCAAGATTAGAGTTCTTAGCATTTAACAAAAGAATACCATAAGTGAGAAATCTCAATTCTTAACAGAATACTAACAAAAAGGGACAACGGAAAAATATGTAAATCATAATAGCCCATATCTCAACCTCGTCACCTCCACGCTCCAGCCTACTTACCTGAAAATGTTTGAAAAGATTTGGGCTGAGTACTAATGCACTCAGTGGGTAAGTTTTACAATTCAAGTTATGCAAATCATTTTATTAAAGTAATCTATCTGTGTTCATGCAGGTAGTGAAACTTAGGAGGTTTAAAAATTGGAAGCAACCTAAGTTCACCAAAACATTTTATCGTGAAGCGCTTAAGAGTATAACCCGTCACTGCCCGCAACCCAAACTACATCACCAGCGCATAACGTTGAGTATGGCCATAGTATACCCAAAGAGTATAATCAATAAGTGTTTCATTTTAGTCTCACCGACAAGGAGTAGGGCAGGACAAACAATGCATGCATACTGTAGCTACTCACATTGACACAGCGCTGGTTTATGAGACTCCGACAACATACACTAGCATGTAAATATTTAACACAGATAGTCACATATGCAATTTTAGCAAAGCAGAGCTTAATAACTCGAAAGATACAATTTGCAAAGATATAGTATAGCCCACCTTATATATACAGAAGTCCTTCCCTGGTTCCCCTAGGCTAAGATGCTCTAACCATCTCGAGATTCAATCCTTCACCTTCCTCGTAAGTCACGCAAATCCTATAAGGATCGATCTTCAGCTCAGAACGACTACTATATTTTCGGAAATTAATCTACTGTAATCCGAGCTATTATTTAATTTTATTCTTTTTAGAAATAGATTGCGCGACTCTAGAGACCTCGAATAATTCCGACAAAGAAGGAAATAAATTCCAAAATATTATTCTTGATTTATTGGGACCAACCGATTTGACAGGGGTCTCTTTTCAAAACTTGCCATTTTAATCGATTTTTATCAGATTTGTGCCACGGCACTTTCTAACCGTTCAAAAATTATGAAAATATTCAAGAACCATCCTATATATGCCAAGACTATAGTTTGAGAGTTTTAGAATTTTTCGATAACACATGACTCCAGTATAAAAATAACTGCTTATATTAAATAATCGATATTATTCAAAACTCATCCGAAAATTACGAAATTCGACGGGAGCATAGGAAATATTATTTCGAGCAACTTTCGAGAAGAAACTTTTTTGATTTGACGACCCAAAATGGGTGAAACGGGAGTTTCGGTAAGAATATTCACAGATTTTAGCTGAAAATGTATCGGTCTCGATCGAGCTCGATACTCGTTGGATTTTCGCTCAAAAGTACAATTTTTGATAGTGCAGAAAATAAGAAATTTAATGGTGTAATCAGATCAAAGATCGGACGGCTAGATCATAAATTCGAAACTGGCAGATTTATAATGTAATATTCGGATCCGGATTTCAAACGACAAGAAATCAAAAATCTATTCCGGTTAACTACAAGATCCAAATGATCAAAGACTATTTATAAAAAGAAGATTTCTAATACGACTATCCAGGAAGAGTAGATCTGAGATTTACATAAAATGAGAACGGGAAAAAATACCGAAAACTCACAACATCAAAAATCGAAATCGGTAGAATTAAAGATAATCGAAATATAAGCATATTTAGAACTTGAAATTTCTAAATTCATCGGTCCGAATGACCAGAATCGGAGAAAGTACCTTCTCCGAGGAATTGGCAGCGGTCACGATGATTTTCCATCGTGATCATCCTTCGTGTCATCATTTCAATCATGTATTCGTGATCTACGCGTTGACACCTTCAAAATGACTATTTCAGAATTGAAATAGGAAACTAGAGTTGTATATTCTCTGGAAGCTGCTCGGCGTTTCGATTTTGAAAATGAATGAAAAATGAAACCTTAAGCTCCTATTTATAGAGGAAAAATAAATAGGATAATAATGAATAAAAGAAAGAGGATAATGATGGAAAAAGAATAGGATAATTAAGAATAAGATAATCTTTTGAAAAAGAAATTGGATAATGACGGATGTGCCTTTTTATATTAAATTTATTATTTTCCAACTTAAAGTTGTGCCAAGAGTTCATTTGAACTCGAAATTTAAAATTTCAAAGGTTGGCACGATTCTTGAAATATTTTCTATCAACCCGAGAAAAATATCATAACATATTTTTAAGGTAATTTTTGACCAAATTAGATTTAACAGATTTTTCTGGCTGCGATTTTCCTTTATTTGACTCATTTAAGGACCCAACTTATTTTCTAACTTACCAGAGGGTAACATAAGTTGAATAAAATCTTCTAAAATATTTCGGGGTATTACATTCTACCCCCCTTAAATAAATTTCGTCCCGAAATTTCCTTATCTTGAGAAGAAGTATCAAAGTACATCCTCAGGGTTCAAAACCTCAATTTTTGTACTTGCAGCCTAGAACTGATATGGGTTTCCTATTCTTTAGGTTGATTCTCAACCTTTATCCCTCTTTCTGTTTTCTTCTTGGTCAAATACTTCTTTGAATAGTCTATACTCGCTCTTCTTTTCCACGCAAATTTATCTTTCTGAAAGCCTAAACGTTTGCCATCTTTCTCTATCCTTTGTGAGAGCTATCAAGATGCACCGACTTCATATAATCTCCCCATGATTCGAATGAGCATGCCCTTGGACGGTTGGATTACAAATTCTATCAGGTTCGAACTGTGTTTTATCTCTTTCCTTAAAATGTTGAGATTTGACGTTCACGTCTTCTTGAAGCGTGCTTGAATCGTATTTCCGATGCAAATTAGTCTTATTTTCCTTGTTATACTATTCTCTTTTCTTTAAAGTGGTAATCTGACTGTCTGGCTCCCGCTAGTGATCACCTTCGCTTGCATGCACAATAAGAATCGCATGTCTAGACTTTAACTGTAAGCTCGAAACTTGCTTGTTGACATCCATTGATCATCTTAAATGTTACGAACTAAGAAATTACTTTAGAAATGTACTTTCGATTTTGGAGAACACTAACTGATATTTTTTCGGTTCCATTCGTCATTATGGAATACTATCATTCGCTCTCCTAGCAATATACTTGAATGAATACTTCTATAAGCTCCCTCTTCTATTTGAAGACTCACACTTAAGTTCTATGAGTGAGATTAAAATAAATCAAACACCTCTAAGTGAGAACTTTATCTGATCAACAACAGCTGGAAGAGAGGTAACACTAGGTTATTTATACCAAAAATATTATATTTTTAGAGGATTTATAACTCGAAGGATTCTCACATTTTACAAAGATATATGAGAATAACAAAAGAAAATCAACGCTTAAGAGCTGAGAACCGTGCTGAAATATTTTCATAAAGGCGTCAGCATAGCCTAACAAGTAAATGCCATTGCTGATTCTTGATGATCAAAGAAGTATCATCCAAAAGATTTCAAATTATCCAAGAGGATAAAATCAAAAAATCCCAAGTGGTATAAATGGAGAATTTCAAATGATATGAAGCTGTTGAAGGGAAATTGATTCAATTAATAAGAGAATAAATCGATTTTAAAAGAGAATGAATAAATCGATTCTATCAACACGAGAATGAATAAATAGACTTATCAAAACTTCTTATCATAATGAAACTCTCAATCTATCGAACACTAGGTCTATCTTCTTAACGATATTCTTCGGGTTCTCCTTCCTTCTTTCTTGAGCTTCACCCATCTTGTTTTTTTTTAGGAGGTTGCTACGATAAAGCACAAGTTGGCTAGACTTTGCACTGGCTGGAAAAGCGACGTCTCGGGAATCATTTTCCACCCATCGGAAGGATACGAGAGAACGAATTGATCTATGATACCTCCTAGACTCAAAATAGTTTGACTTAACTTCTCCTGGAAGCTGAGTAGAACACCGATAAACATATCTTTAAATTAATTTGGCTGCAATCATGACAACCATCTTTACCCTCATTCTAAAAATTGATCTAAAACAAGCTACAAATCTTGGAAATGAAACACGCCAGGGCCTCGATTAGCCATCCACTGAGGTGAAGAGCTTTCTCTTGGAGGAACGAATCTTTATTCCCTGTAATCGCAACAGGATCGTTAAACATGACTCCTAATTTGAAAGCTTGCGAAGGGATTTCTTAAACGTGTAATAGATCTACAATCTGATAACTGGCCTATAAATCGATTACTCGTTTCTTTGCTTCTAGTTCAAAGTTAAAGCTTTATAACCTCATCTCCACATTGAGGTATAAAAGACGGTGATCGATCTACCTCAATATTTCGCTCAGGTGGCAATTCTGATGTTGAACCTTGTTTCTAGTAGCCATCATCGTCTAACATATCTACCCACAAAAATTCACAGTCTCGACATAGATCGTTGACTTATGTTTTTGTTTTCAAAATATTTTATTCCTTAATGTGCCCATCTTCCTAGTAACAACGCAAATTCTTAGTCAACTTTAACACAGCTCAATCTGAAAGACTTCTTCTAACCGGATGTTGACCTCCATAGAGTAGGTTATTTCCCCAACGAACTCAAATACCGAATCGATCTCTTTCTTGGTATACATACAAAATCTCATAATCCGCTCACCGTGATATACATGTGGCAGTTATTCTGAGCCGTAAGTTTATGTTCAGTCATCAAAATGAAACGTTTCCTCAGTCAAACTATGTTCTCAACAATCTCATTAGTGTTTACAAATTCAGCCTAAGTTCAACAACTATAGGCTAAGTTAATCTTACATTCTCCCACTTTTAAGTTCTTGTACTCATCCAAGAGTATGAACAATAAACACATTCCGGCTATCAAGGTTTACAGTATGCATTCCGTACGTTCCCAACATCACAAGTATGCACAAGGCATATATAAACAAGTCCATACGTATATGTAACCAACATAGTTTTTCAACAGAAACCAGTATGCTCACAGACATATTTCAAAACCAGTATGCTTTCACCATAGCAACAGAGTACGCAATCAGCGCAGTTAATCAGAGTATGCTATCCGCATAATAATCAATCTTTCGAGGAATTCCCGTCAACACGGCGAATCCTAATCTTTCATTTTTAGACAGACTTAACATTTCAACAAATAATGTAAACTTTTAAAAACTAAAAATCGCATAAAAACATACGTACCTTTTAAGCTGTTGCGTGAGTGACGAGCTGAGGGCTTATATAATATCACACGGAATTTCAATGAAAGACGAAATAAGACCCAACAGGTCTGCAGAGTTGCAAACCTGCTCTGATACCACTTTGTAGCGCCCCGGTCCCGAAAGACCGTGGAAATGGACGCCACGGGGGTGGGAATTAAGAAGCGGGAAAGAAATGGGGTAATTAAATTAATGACGGGGTGTTAATCCAAAAGGATTAATGTTTGGAATAAAATTTAACAATCGAGTATGCCAAAGATAGGTTATGCCTTCCGAAAAATTAGGCAGCATAACCTCTGTAACTAGAGCGAATCCCCGTTTATAACGGCTTATAAGAGAAGAATGGAAGCTGTAACAATTCAATAAGCCCTTTCATAGGCCAAACGGAAACAAATAACCAGATACCAACAATTAATAGACTCATTCATAGGTCGACAAAGAAACAGACACCAATATGCTGAACAAATGAAGCCCTTCCATAGGCCAAAATGAATGATCAAATAGACATAACGAAAGACGGACTTCCTCCCCTTGGAATAATTATGTAGCTAAGCATATGATACATGTTAACTAGGAAGTCAACAAATGTTCAGAATCAGAGAAGCAGAATCATATCAACAAAATACCAAGATTAGAGTTCTTAGCATTTAACAAAAGAATACCATAAGTGAGAAATCTCAATTCTTAACAGAATACTAACAAAAAGGGACAACGGAAAAATATGTAAATCATAATAGCCCATATCTCAACCTCGTCACCTCCACGCTCCAGCCTACTTACCTGAAAATGTTTGAAAAGATTTGGGCTGAGTACTAATGCACTCAGTGGGTAAGTTTTACAATTCAAGTTATGCAAATCATTTTATTAAAGTAATCTATCTGTGTTCATGCAGGTAGTGAAACTTAGGAGGTTTAAAAATTGGAAGCAACCTAAGTTCACCAAAACATTTTATCGTGAAGCGCTTATGAGTATAACCCGTCACTGCCCGCAACCCAAACTACATCACCAGCGCATAACGTTGAGTATGGCCATAGTATACCCAAAGAGTATAATCAATAAGTGTTTCATTTTAGTCTCACCGACAAGGAGTAGGGCAGGACAAACAATGCATGCATACTGTAGCTACTCACATTGACACAGCGCTGGTTTATGAGACTCCGACAACATACAGTAGCATGTAAATATTTAACACAGATAGTCACATATGCAATTTTAGCAAAGCAGAGCTTAATAACTCGAAAGATACAATTTGCAAAGATATAGTATAGCCCACCTTATATATACAGAAGTCCTTCCCTGGTTCCCCTAGGCTAAGATGCTCTAACCATCTCGAGATTCAATCCTTCACCTTCCTCGTAAGTCACGCAAATCCTACAAGGATCGATCTTCAGCTCAGAACGACTACTATATTTTCGGAAATTAATCTACTGTAATCCGAGCTATTATTTAATTTTATTCTTTTTAGAAATAGATTGCGCGACTCTAGAGACCTCGAATAATTCCGACAAAGAAGGAAATAAATTCCAAAATATTATTCTTGATTTATTGGGACCAACCGATTTGACAGGGGTCTCTTTTCAAAACTTGCCATTTTAATCGATTTTTATCAGATTTGTGCCACGACACTTTCTAACCGTTCAAAAATTATGAAAATATTCAAGGACCATCCTATATATGCCAAGACTATAGTTTGAGAGTTTTAGAATTTTTCGATAACACATGACTCCAGTATAAAAATAACTGCTTATATTAAATAATCGATATTATTCAAAACTCATCCGAAAATTACGAAATTCGACGGGATCATAGGAAATATTATTTCGAGCAACTTTCGAGAAGAAACTTTTTTGATTTGACGACCCAAAATGGGTGAAACGGGAGTTTCGGTAAGAATATTCACAGATTTTAGCTGAAAATGTATCGGTCTCGATCGAGCTCGATAGTCGTTGGATTTTCGCACAAAAGTACAATTTTTGATAGTGCAGAAAATAAGAAATTTAATGGTGTAATCAGATCAAAGATCGGACGGCTAGATCATAAATTCGAAACTGGCAGATTTATAATGTAATATTCGGATCCGGATTTCAAACGACAAGAAATCAAAAATCTATTCCGGTTAACTACAAGATCCAAATGATCAAAGACTATTTATAAAAAGAAGATTTCTAATACGACTATCCAGGAAGAGTAGATCTGAGATTTACATAAAATGAGAACGGGAAAAAATACCGAAAACTCACAACATCAAAAATCGAAATCGGTAGAATTAAAGATAATCGAAATATAAGCATATTTAGAACTTGAAATTTCTAAATTCATCGGTCCGAATGACCAGAATCGGAGAAAGTACCTTCTCCGAGGAATTGGCAGCGGTCACGATGATTTTCCATCGTGATCATCCTTCGTGTCATCATTTCAATCATGTATTCGTGATCTACGCGTTGACACCTTCAAAATGACTATTTCAGAATTGAAATAGGAAACTAGAGTTGTATATTCTCTGGAAGCTACTCGGCGTTTCGATTTTGAAAATGAATGAAAAATGAAACCTTAAGCTCCTATTTATAGAGGAAAAATAAATAGGATAATAATGAATAAAAGAAAGAGGATAATGATGGAAAAAGAATAGGATAATTAAGAATAAGATAATCTTTTGAAAAAGAAATTGGATAATGACGGATGTGCCTTTTTATATTAAATTTATTATTTTCCAACTTAAAGTTGTGCCAAGAGTTCATTTGAACTCGAAATTTAAAATTTCAAAGGTTGTCACGATTCTTGAAATATTTTCTATCAACCCGAGAAAAATATCATAACATATTTTTAAGGTAATTTTTGACCAAATTAGATTTAACAGATTTTTCTGGCTGCGATTTTCCTTTATTTGACTCATTTAAGGACCCAACTTATTTTCTAACTTACCAGAGGGTAACATAAGTTGAATAAAATCTTCTAAAATATTTCGGGGTATTACAAAGAGAGATTTAAACAAGAACGGGCCAAGACAACCGCAGCCGCCGCCCGAACCAGTTCGGCCGCCACCTCACCACCGTGCCCTACCACTTCTTCGACTAATACAGCCCCTAAGACGCCTTCCAATGATTCTTTGGTTCGTGGAAAGGCATCCGGATCAGCCCCAAGCAAAGAGAAAAATCGGTCCCTGTTCATCTCAGTTAAAGGCGTAGAAAAAGCACTAAAAGCAGGTTTACCTTTTGTACTTTTATCTTATAAGGACAGTGCTACTAATGGTGTTTCTTTACCTTGTGATGTGCAGCCACTTATGGAGGAGTTCACGGACGTGTTCCCGGAAGAGATTCCAAGTGGATTACCTCCAGTTCGTGGGATCGAGCACCAGATCGACTTCGTGCCAGGTGCCGTTTTACCCAACAGACCAGCGTACCGTACCTCACCTGAGGAGATGAAGGAGATCGACCGTCAAGTGAAGGAGTTTTTGGAGAAGAAGCAAATCCGAGAGTCGATGAGCCCTTGTGCAGTTCCAGTCATCCTAGTGCCAAAGAAGAACAACGAATGAAGGATGTGCATGGATTACCACGCCATCAACAAAATCACGGTTAAGTACAGATTTCCTATCCCTAGACTTGATGATATGCTAGATGAATTAAGTGGTTCTAATGTGTTTTCTAAGATAGATTTAAGATCTGGTTATTTTCAAGTAAGAATGCATGAAGGGGATGAATGGAAAACCGCATTTAAAACAAAGCATGGTTCATATGAGTGGTTAGTTATGTCTTTTGGTCTCACTAATGCACCGAGCACTTTCATGAGATTGATGAATCATGTTTTGCGTGATGTGATTGGAAAATTCGTGGTTGTTTACTTTGATGATATTCTGATTTACAGTCACAGTGCACAGGCGCACATAGAACTCCTTAGGCGTGTATTTTGCTTATTGCGTGATGCAAAGTTGTATGAAAACTTGTCTAAGTATTCATTTTGCTTGGATGAAGTCGTATTTCTAGGCTTTGTCGTCAGTTCACGAGGTACTGAGGTTGACCGTTCCAAAATCAAGGCGATTGAGGAATGGCCAACACCAAAGAATGCCTCTGAGGTTCGATCCTTCCATGGATTTACTGGGTTTTACCGCCGTTTTGTGCGGGATTTCTCCAGTATGGCCGCCCCTCTTACTGAGCTAAGTAAGAAGGACCGAAAATTTGAGCGGGGTAAGCAACAAGAGCATGCTTTTAATACTTTGAAATCATTGTTGTGTTCTGCTCTTGTTCTTTGTTTACCTGACTTTACTAAGACTTTTGAGATCGAGTGTGATGCTTCGGGCATAGGTATTAGTGCAGTTTTGATGCAGGATCGCCGTCCCATTGCATACTTCAGTGAGAAGCTGAATGGCACCTCTCTTAGGTACTCCACATACGATAAAGAGCTCTATGCTTTGAAGCATGCATTGGACACATGGCAACACTATCTCTGGCCTAAGGAGTTCATCATCCACACGGATCATGAAAGCTTGAAGCACTTGAAAGGGAAAAACAATCTGAACAAGAGACATGCGAGATGGGTCGAGTTCATCGAGTCCTTCCCGTATGATATCAAGTATAAGAAAGGTGAAGATAATGTGGTCGCCGATGCCCTGTCCAGAAGGTACGCCCTGTTGAACTTAATGCATGCCAAGATGCTAGGTTTTGACTCCATTAAATTATTGTACACGCATGATGAGTATTTCAGCCCTATATTTGCATCGTGCAGTGCCAAACCTAGGTCTTTAGATGGTTTTTATGTGCATGATGGTTTTCTGTTCAAAGAGTCGAAGTTGTGCATCCCGAATTGTTCTATGCGTGAGCTATTAATGTTAGAATTGTATGCGGGGGGTTTGATGGGTCACTTTGGTGTGCATAAGACTTTAAACTTGCTGCATGAACACTTCTTTTGGTCGCATATACGTAAGGATGTAGAGAATGTGTGTAGTCGTTGCATTACTTGTTGTCAAGCTAAATCCACTTCACACCCGTTTGGACTTTACACGCCATTACCCGCCCCTATAGCCCCTTGGATTGATATTTCGATGGATTTTATCTTAGGATTGCCGAGGTCTAGGTCGGGTAAAGATTCAATCTTTATTGTTGTTGATCGGTTCTCCAAAATGGCTCATTTCATTGCATGTAGGAAAACCGATGATGCTGTTTACATTGCCAATTTGTTCTTTGTTCATATTGTTCGTTTGCATGGAATTCCTCGTACTATTGTTAGTGATAGGGATTTTAAGTTTTTAGGACATTTTTGGCGTGTTTTGTGGGGAAAATTAGGTACTAAATTATTGTTTTCTACTGCATGTTATCCACAAACCGATGGTCAAATTGAGGTTGTGAATCGTACATTAGGAGCTTTGCTTAGGTCTCTAATTAAGAATAATTTGAAGTCATGGGAAGAGTGTTTACCATATGCTGAATTTGCTTATAATCATGTAGTTCATTCTTCTACTAACATGTCTCCTTTTGAGGTAGTTTATGGATTTAATCCACTAACTCGTACTGATTTGCTTCCTTTACCCGTTGAGCATCTAACGAGTGTTAAAGGTATGAAGAGAGCTGATTTTATTCGAGAGATGCATGAGAAGGTAGGTGCCCGGATTGAGCACCAAGGCTCACGCATTGCCGCCGCATGCAACACGAGGCGCAAGCGTGTTATCTTTTAGCCCGGAGATCGTGTTTGGGTTCAGTTGAGTCCTGGCCGTTTTCCGAACCTGAGGAAGTCAAAGTTGTCGCCCTATGGAGATGGCCCCTTCACCGTTTTGAGTCGTGTTAATGATAATTCATACCGCATTGATCTCCTAGGTGAGTACAAGTGTTCTTCATCTTTTAATGTTGCTGATTTGTCTCCTTTTCTTGCAGATGAATTCGACCACGATGAGGATCCAAATTCGAGGATGAATTGTTTTCAGCAGGGGGGAATGATGAGGACATCCATAGCAACGAGGATCTAAACTCGGAGTTACAATTCAAAGGTCCCGTCACTCGACTATGAGCTAAGAAGTTACAAGACTACTTGCAAGCAACAATTCGGAAGAAGCTCGAAGAAGAAGACGGCGTGCAAGGTAGCTTTAGGTTGATGACCTTGTTAATGTTAGAAGATGGAGATCAAGACATGGAGTGCAATACATGATGAAGAGGTCGTGCATGTGTGCAAGATGGCGTGAACGTGTGTATGTGATGTATGTGTGAAGTTCAGCTCAAATTGAGCATGTGTGCGCGACAATCGGCCCTTGATATTTTAATTAAGGGGATTGAATTATTAGACTATAGTATTTATTTTATTTAATTAGACTATAGTCCAAAATCAGATTTATTTAATTATTTGGATGTAATTTTCGGTCATATAGTTGAATAGTCATAGGTTTGACTAGAATTTTAATTAAGGGAAGAAACTACCTTAAATAGAATTCTAGTTTAGGAATTTTCCTAGTCCAATTGGAGATCAATTTGGACTCCATATTTTCGGCCTTATTAGCATAGGATTTTCGGTCCTCTATTGCTTATAAATAGAGGATCCATGTGACATTCATACTTTAGACTATATTTGATTAATTAAGCTTTGCTTTCAATATCGTCTCAACCCCGTTGAATCTTTGTGAGTTTGATTCAAAATTCATACTCCTAGAACTAGCAATTCTAGGTTTTATCAAAGGGAATTCACCTATCCATATTGAGGGATTGTCGGAGACTCGCTACTTGAAGATCAACTTAAAGAATTTGGCCTTGCGTACGTTCGAGATTCAAGGCAACTTTCGTGTTGTGATTCGCATCTACCTATCATCACCACTGTTCATCATCCACGACGTCAACCATCATCATCATCAACGTCCGTCGTTCATCCCAAGCCATCCACAAGATCGTGTTCAAGTTCTACACCGTATCATTCAAATCGTAAGTGCATTACAACTCTAACATATCCTACCTACTCCTAGCCATTCTTCACCATCCATCACACACGAAAATCCCTTCAAAAACAGCCCATATAACCGTCCCAAATCAGCCCCTCATCTTGGATTTGTGTTTCAATTCGTGTGTCGTAGTCTAGGTATTTTAGTTGGTTTAGTCGTCTAGTTTGTCCCATTATTTCGTCTTTGTTATTCCGCATATTTCAAATTAGTATTTCGAGTCATTAGAAGTCATAGAACCCTTACTTGTCGACGTGCGTTCGATCCTAATCTCGGGTCACATCAGTATATAAATGCTTAGAGCTCTGCAAGTCTTGAGAAGTGTATACATGGATGACGACCTGTGAGGAGGACAAGGGCTTATTTTACTATATTTTTATTCTTAGGTGTCATAAGTTTAAATCCCAGTTTAATAACTTCTTTACACTCTTTATTAAATTATATTTTTATAATTATCGATCACTTTAAATGCACCACATGTTAACCTAAATTTCTAACGTTAATGCTTTTTAATGGATAGTAGATACTTATATTTTAAAAAGAAGACGATTCACCCACTTTTTTTTACATTACTCTATATTTTAAATTTATTTTATTGGGGTGGATGTGACACATTTCTTCTTAGGAATTAAAACAATGAAACTCGAGTTTAATCCTGGAGGCAGCCAGAAAGACTTCACAACCCAATCTTTAGTCAATGGAGCTGATTTCCCCTGCACTCCTTTCCGTTCCGCGACGTCCCGTTTTTCCCCCTCAGCTGGATTGTTCTTAGACAACCCCTCTTTGCCCTCCTTTGTAGCCGTGTCTTTCCCACTTTTAGAGAGACGACACTTACTAGCATCATGACCAACAATTTGACAGGAGCTACAGAATAAGGGAACATTCTCATAATAAATATTGACGAAAAGCGATGACTATCCCCGATCAATCATCACTAAAGTCTGTAATATCTGCGACATATCCACTTCAATCAACAATCTTGCTAAATACCCCACAATACCATGCAAAGAATTCCCATCAATTTTCAAAGGAGTGCCAACCGATCAGGCAATAACACTTCTTCATGCCAATATTTAATCGGCAAATTATAGATGCGCACCCATAATTGAGATAAAGAAGATTTTAATTTGTACGGGGAGAAATCAGGGACCCAATCCTGAATTTTAAAAAATCTGGGACGTAGACTCCAAGATAATTGACGTCGGACTTTTTCTTGATCAGCGCTGCATGAGAATTTCAACGTAAAGTAGCCCTTACCTAGCGAGATCAAGCGCCAGTCCTCAGAAATTTTCCAGAGCGATTGCAGCTTTAGTTTCAAATCAGCAATTGACCAGGGTTTATTCCCTTTCAACATGATCAAGAACCCGATCAACGAGAACTTGAATTTGTAGAGCTGCGACGCGTAGAGATCATCCGGAATTGAGATGGAATTAAATTCACCACGTCTAACAGGTTGAATTCGTGATAGCGATGTGGCGAAAACATCTGGATGTCGTTCAGGCAGATTGGAAGTCGTAATTGAAGCATACGAAGGCTTTTGCGTATGAACCCTAGATGGATTAGGGTTTTGGAGATTATTGTGCGAATCGTCTATTGCCTCCAAATTTCGTGAAGATAACTTGGATTTATCGTCATCCAACGAACATGAGGAAACATTGGATGGTATATTTGAATGCAAAGGCGGAAGAACAGATGGAGAAGGATCGGTCATGGTGAACGGCGAAGACCGAAAAATGAAGAGAGAGAAGAGAGACTTTTTCGTTACTTCTGATAAACAATAATGGGGTATGCAATAAACGGTAATGGGAACATATTTAGTCTGACTTCACTGATTTTAAACAGTAATTGAGATTGATAAACCTTAATATTAATCTAATAACCACAATATTAATCTAATAACCACAAGGGAATGTCATAAACTCTTTGAGAAAAAATGATATATTATTAAAATAAAATAAAATAAGCCCTAAAAATGAATATTTTATATTTTTATTCATACTTCTTTGGATAAACAAAGCCATGTGACATCCTAAATGAAATAGTATGAAAAAAATTATAATTTGATATATTATATGAAAAAAATTGCGTTTATGAATTTTTAGCATTAAATTACTCTCATATTAGCATAGTGTATAAGATATTTTAGCATGACGTTACATATCAGTATTAGGTGTATATGTGGGTGAAGTTATCGTTGTTTAATTGAAGTTTTTCAATTTATTGTGAAATTTATCCAGCATGTAACTTACATCAGCAACATTTATCACACATATCAGAAATAAATTTGAATGATATTATCAATATCAGCATAAGTCATGTCATTTTAGCATGGACTATGAACCATTCCAGCATGATGTATATGACATTTTAGCACAAACTATAATAATAACAGAATCATTGACGAAAAAATGAAAATAAATATCTAAATCAGAATTGGACGAGATAATTAAAAAAAGATGAATACATGAATCAACAACATTATATGAAACAAGGTAAAAATTTAATTAAGATAATTTAGACAAAAAATAACATTTAATCAAAAAAGAATAATAGCGTTTACAAATAAATCAAGAAATCCTAAAAACTTAAAATGTGCACGTGAACGTCAAAAAAATAAAATCATCAAGAATTCAAAATTGTGTATGAACCGACAACATGAATTTCAATTTTTTGCATAAAAAATCTTCTTAACCATATATATATATATATATATATATAGGTATAATATTTTATTATTTTAATAAATTATTAAATTATCATAATTTTTCAATTTATATTTAATAAATGGTTTACAAAAACAAATAGAGAGAGGGGAGAGGAAATAGGTGAAAAATAGAGAGAGGAGAGAGAGAGAGAGAGAGAGAGAGAGAGAGGAGCACAAAGAAAAAAATAGCGAGTGTTAGAGAGAAATAAATGGAGAGGGGAGATAATCATGTTTCAAAACATAAGAATTATTGAATTACCATAATACCCTCTTTTACTTAAAATTGTAAATAATTACAAGTATGCCACATTGCATTTGACCAAACTTTGACTGAATTGTGGCCATTAAGATCTAAGTAATGGAGGGATTACATGGGTTTCTAGTTCCTGGATGGACGAAGGGTTGTCATTTGAACCATTCCCTATATATATATGTATATATACATATATATATATAGGATTTCATTCATTTGTGAACACGTCTTATGTGTAATTTGTGGACAAATCATATCCATTAATATTTTCAAATCAATGGATATTATTAATCCTTGGTGAAAGGTAGTAGAATGTTATTTTTTCAATTTCTAATGCAATAAAGGTTAAAATTGTACAATCATTTTTTGTTTTGGTATCAACGGTTTTTAGGGGATTTAAAATGAAAAAAATTAAATACTCTCTATGATCACAAGTCATTAGTTTTTAGTAAAAAAAGTTATATTCATTTTTCATCCCTATTTGTTAAAATTTGTTCAGTTCTCTTTTATTTTTCTTTATGAGAAAATTATGATACAATTATTATTTTCACTACTTTTTTTTGTTATAATTATCTGATTAATGTTGTGATATTGACTAGCTAGGCGATGAATTTTTTTGATGAATTTCTATGTTTAGAGAGGCCACTATTTTTATTGAATCACTGAAGAGTTAAATTTATATAAGGAATAAGTATCATTCATTGATTTTTTTTTAGTTAACTTTGAAGATTAATTATTATAATCATTCTTAACTTGAAAAAAAAAACAATAATTCCACTATACTGGTGGGTAAACATCATTGTAAAGGGCATAAGCAGAACCATAAAAAACTATTTTGATTTTATTAAAAATATGCAGAGTAATGGTGCATCATCATTCTTCATTACAAAAACTCAATAGGAATCAGTGAGAAAAAAACATTACAAATCAAGAATGATGATGGGCCCTTACTTTGCATATGTAAATAAAATCAAAATAGTTTTGATAGTGATGTTTATGCCCTTTACATTGTTGTTTGCCCACTAGTACAGTGCTGCTATTATTTTTTTTCAATACAATAGGACTAAAGAACAATTGTCAAAACTATATATAATTACCACAAATCAATTACAACAATATAAAAGCCGAAATAAAGCAATAAAAAAATAATAAACAACATTCGTCAAAACTATTGTGAATTGATTATGCAGATTCCCTCTCTGTAATCATTCTTAAGCACAAAAAATCAATAAAAGCACTATAAAATTTTAAAAAAGCAACGCAAATGGCATAAATAATATTAGTCGAAATTATTGTGATTTCATTTATATATAAATTTTAGTGTTCATTTTAGCAACGTGCAAAAAATATTTATAAACTTATGTAAGTTTCCAATAAAAGCACTATAAAAATTAAAAGAAGCAATACAAAAGCCATAAATAGCATTCGACCCTATATTCATTATGCAACATTTCTCATATTCACCTACAAATTTAGTGTTCATTTTTGTGACGTCCAACAAATATTTATAAACTCATGTAAGCTTCCAATAAAAGTACTATAAAAATTAAAAGAAGCAATACAAAAACCATAAATAGCATTCGACCATATATTCATTATGCAACATTTCTCATATTCACCTACAAATTTAGTGTTCATTTTTGTGACGTCCAAAAAATATTTATAAATTATGTAAGATTCCAATAAAAGTACTATAAAAATTAAAAAAAAGCAATACAAAAATCATAAATAGCATTCGACCCTATATTCATTATGCATAGTGGAAGAGATAAAAGGTGAAATTGTTTACCAAATCATCATAATCTGTAGGAGAATTAATTTCCCACATCAAACACAAAAACGGAGGACAAACACTCGCACACCAATATCCACAATTGTGCATGTGCTAACAGATAAAGAAAAAGACTGAAATCTTATAGCACATCAACATTGTCATAAAAATCATTACAAAATCTGAAAAAAAAAATTGAACTATTACAACACAAAATTATATTAGCCAACATCCACCTACAATTTCAGTGTTCATTTCAGCGATGTGCAAAAAATATTTATAAACTTATGTAAGCTTCCAATAAAAGTACTATAAAATTAAAAGAAGCAATAGAAAAACCATAAATAGCATTCGACCCTATATTCATTATGCAACATTTCTCATATTCACCTATAAATTTAATGTTCATTTTTGTGACGTCCAAAAAATATTTATAAACTTATGTAAGCTTCCAATAAAAGTACTATAAAAATTAAAAGAAGCAATACGAAAATCATAAATAGCATTCGACCCTATATTCAGTATGCAACATTTTTCATATTCCCTTTTATTCTTTAATAATTCTCATTTATCCCCTTAATGTTCTTGATTTAAACAAACATTATACCACTAGAATTTTATAAAACCAAAAAACTCTTCCACAAAAACAAATAAAAAAATATACCCATTCACATATCACAAAAAAAAAGTTACAAAATCTTAAAAAAGAATTAAGAAATGTTAAAATAAAATAATATTATATTAGGCTAACATATTAAAACCTATAACAACATCCACCTACAAATTCAGTAATCATTTTTGTGTGTTCAAAAATATTTATAAAACTATGTAACCTTTCAATAAAATCACTAAATAAATTAAAATAAGCAATAGAAAAGGCATAAATAACATTTGTAAAAACTAATTAGATTGGTTTGTTTATGTACCCCTTTCAGCAAAATATAAGTATGATCTAATTACCCTAAACCCAAATTCACATTCAATATATCACATAGCTACCTAATAACCAAATAAAGCACATATTAAAAAAATTGTAATATATACAAAAATGATTGTGACCAAAATACATTAAAAAAAACAAAAAACAAAACGGATTGTAAAGGTAATTATTAAAAATCATAAAGGATTTGGCTAAATCCAATGTTGTAACTAAATTACAAAAAAAATAATTAAAAAATGTAAGTCATTATAGCCAAATCCAACGTAATTAAGAGATCCCTTAAATCACGTTGTAACCGAAATGCAAAAAAAAAAATGATAATACATTATGTATATGTACTTTCACGCATGTATATATGTGTATCATATTTTGGTTTTTATTTTATTTTGAATTGTCGAAAGTGGTGGGTTTCGGACCCGATACATCTTTCTTTCATAGATTTATCGATATCCACTAATTTGGTGGGTGTCTTCGGAAGGACAACAATTAGTATATTTAATGTCATTTGAATCAACATTTTAAAGCTAAATTAATAACACGAAATGCAATCCACAATAAGTCATGTGTAGGGAAAATTATCATAATGTGAAAATTGTATATTCATTCAAAAGTGATGATTTTTTTTTGGCATTTAACACGAAATAAAATAATTAAGCATCTAATATGAAGAGTGGTGTTATATGCTACAAATTAAACCTAATGCTATGTATAAGTACTTTCATGAGCACTTAATATACATTAAGTATTGTGAATGCCAATGTGTAAACCAAAGAAAATCATCATATATAGTTGCATTTTCTTTTTCATATTCACACATGCCACTAATGATATGAAGAGTAGTGTTATGCTACAAACCTAATGTTGTGTGCATAGGCACTTTCATGAGCACTTACTATACGTGTGTGTGTCTATATGTATATATATCCCTATTCACTACAAGAAAAACACAAAATGACGACGGAAAATTTCGTCGCACAATATCTAATTTTCGTCGCCAATTGAACGGGCGACGGAATGGAGGCGGAAAATGTACGTATCCTAAATATGGTCGCTGAAAAAAGAAGACGATAGAATTTTCCGTCACCAACTATGGCGACGGACTTAGCGACGGAATTAAGTGTCGAGTAAAATGGTCGCCAATTTAAGGCGACCATTAATGCGACGGACTTCGCCGGTCACCTTTTGTGGCAACGGAAAAGGCGACGAAACATTTCCATCGCCACAAAAAAAATATATTTTAATTTTAAAAATAAAAAAAATCAGGCGATGGAACATTTCTAACGCCATTTTTTTTCATTTTTTTAATTTTTAATTCGTGTTTTTTTTTAATTTTTTTATTTTAAATTTTCTTTTTTTAAATTTCTTTTTCTTTTTAAATATTTATCGGTGCCCAAATATAATAAAAGATCATAAAACTAATATATATATATATATATAATTGTACATAATTTAATACAAATGTATAATACATATATATATATATTTATATATATATATATAAACTGTAGCATAATAATAGTCAAACATACAACTAAGACCCCGACTCGCCATCAGGCCCTCTAGAACCAACCAGACCCTGCGGATCCGTCACCAGTACCTCCCGATTGCTGACTGAGAAAGCACTCAAGCAAAGACTCCATCCTGGCCTGCTTCTCCAGCACCTGCTGCACAAACGCCTACACGGCACTCAGCTTCTCATCCATCAGTGCCTGCATCTCAGTCAGTCTCGCATCGAGCTCTGCCTGGGTGTACAGCGACCTGGAGCCCTAGCTCGATGACGATGAGAATCCTCCAGCTGCATAAGGGCGACGAATGACAAGGGCCATGTTCCCCAGCCCGATAGCATGCCCCTTCATGTCAGGCATCAGCACGTGACGGAAAATCTCATCCATGTCCGGCTCCCTATCCTCAGCTCTCCACTCCGCAGCCAAGGCGTCACACTTATCCTGTATTTACCAGGATAAATATAATTCATTTTTCAATATAAATTATTTATATATATGACGTATATATAAATTAAAATATTAATTTAAACTTACCTTGTTCTCCTTCACCTTGGCTATGGTCCAATGGCCGTTCGGACAATAAAACTTGAGGTAGGTCTGGTAGTGCGCCTCCTACTTGGATAGATGCTGCGCTCTAGCCTAATTAAATAAAATAAAATGAAATCCATTAGAAAGTGTTAATTTATAATGCTATAAACTTGAATAATTATTATAACCCGTACCAGATCGCGCATATGATCCAAGGCATATCTGGCACCTCTGTGAACAATCTGACTAGAGGATCTTGGGCCATCGTGCTCGGTCAAGCGGTTCCTCTTGGCCCAGCGAGCCTTCTTCTGAGTCTTCTCTGCCTGCCATTATGCTACCCATGGAGGTCGGTTCTCAAGTCTAACTAAATCGGGCTTCTTGTCTGCAAGGTAGTCATCCTTCTTCATATGGTACACCATGTCCCTGTACTGGTCCTCGCACTTATTCCAGAAGAACGGAAGCACCTCATCATCGGCGTGAGTCCACCTAAACTCCTTCTGTATTAACACATAAATAAACAACGATGTTAGTAACAGTATTAGATAACACAAATACATATAAATCAACAAATACCTTGAACTCAACCCAATATAGCATCCTCCTATCCAGGGGCACCTTCTTTCAAGCAAAGCCCGTAGGATGAAGATACCTCTTGAAAATAGCTGTAGTTGTCCTCGAAGTGGTGTTCGAGGGCACCATGACTCTGAAAATGCAAATTATATTAAATTATAATATACATAAAGTAAATTAATTGAATATATATATCTCAACATACCTCTCCCTGCCCAAGGTCTTGAGCCAATCTCCTATCTCGAGTCAACTGTACGTGACTCCTCTCCTGTAGCATCAGTCCCATCCTGACCGACGTTATCATCAACGGTACCGCCAGTGGATCCCATTAATGACATCGCTCAGGACCTAGCCCCGTGAGATCGACCACCTCTAGTCATCTGATAAAAAAAACTCATAAATATATATATACACATGATCTTAAATAAAAATATAAAATTCAAAATGACAAAGTCATGAAGACATTCAAGACGATCAATTCTTCAATATTAAACAATTAATTATTTTGAACATCAAACATAATTAACACTATCAAATATCATCATCTAGCTCTTCATCACTAAGTTCTTCATTAGATAAACTGATCTCTTTATCATCAGACGCAAATTCATCAAAATTGGTTTCTTTAATATCTACCAAACCACCCGCTGGGTGAATGGGTAATGGATCATCATCAACGTCTATAACGGGGGCTCATAACTCCAAATGTTCATCATTATGAAATGGTGGAGATATAATTGATGGTGGTGTGTTGGAGGGAACATCTACATTTGATCTGGCATTTATCTCACAAACTGTCAACCAATCACTCATAGACCGATTCAAACTTGAGTATGAACAATAGAACACTTGGGTTGCTTGGGTAGCCAGAAAAATGCATCCTCTCTTGCATATCTACATCCTTAGTGAATGGATATCATTTTATAATCAGGATGGACCATTGTCCCCCCATGTTGACATATCAAATCATTCACACTTGAACAAGGTCGTCTTCTTAATTGGAAGACTAGGATATTCAACCTCCACAACCTCTAACAATCTCTTGTAGTAATCACTCTCGTCGATGGTGTAATTAGTGCCTTTAACACACACTCTACTATTAATTATGTCTCTTCGTGACCCATGTGACACCGTGTGAAACTTATATCCATTCACGAAATAACCGTGATAAGTATTAATCCTATGTGATAGACCAACTGAGAGATCTACCAAAACCTTATTAACATTGTTTGAATGATCCCGAGCCTATGAAAACACGTAAAGTAGGATAAATTAATATTTTATTTCAAGTCTAACATATTATAGAACATAGACAAACTTACGAAATTAGCAAACCAATCTGGAAACGCTTGATCTATTTCCTTATCGATGTCAGATGTTGAGATATTCGGATTACGAGCTGTCAATTCTGAAACAAACATCCTTCAACAAGAAAATACATGAAAATTAGAATTAATTATATAGTATACGAAAGATCTTTATGAAGATTGGGTTATTATAACTTACGAAACATATTGATCAGTCACTTTTTAACAGTTAATCAATAAGTAGATTCGTACAGCTTTATATTCACCATCTATCAACCACCTTCTTGACACTTTGCCAAAAGCTCGTCCTGGAAGTGTGAAGATTGACAGATTATCTCCAGGATCATTGATATTATCACCTCCACCATCATAATTTCAAGGCACGCTCTTGTGCCTCATCATAACATGATCCTCAAAATAATAGGAGCAGAATGATGATGCTTCTTCAACTAAATAAGCATTTGAAATTGATCCTTCAACTCTTGCTTTATTCATCCCATTGTTCTTTAACTTTCTCAAGCATCTTTCAAATGGATACATCCATCGATATTGTACTGGTCCAGCAATTCGAGCTTCATCAGCCAAATGGACTAGCAAATGCTCTATCGAGTCAAAAAAACTTGGAAGAAATATGTGTTCAAGCTTACAAAGTATGATGGGAATGTTCTCCTGCAAGAGACGTGAATCATTCATCTTAATATTTCCGGAGCACGAATCTTTTAAAAATAGACTCAGTTCTGTGATTGCCTTCCAAACATTAAGCGGGAGAAGTTCCTGAAAAGTAATGGGCAAAATTCGTTGCATAAAGATGTGACAATCATGACTCTTCATCCCAAACATCTTCAGTTTACTCATATCTACACATCTACTCATGTTCGATACATAGCTATCTGGGAATTTTAATTCTTTCACCCATTCAAATAGAACATTTATCTCCTTCTTGTCCAGAGTGTAACTCACTTTCGGGTACTTTCCTGTGCGCTGATCAAGCTTCAGAACAGATCTGTTACAATACAAGTTCAGTTCAAGTCTCGACTTTGAAGTATCTTTTGTTTTGCCCTTAACATTCAGCACGATGTTGAAGATATTGTCAAATATATTCTTTTCAATATGCATGACATCTAAATTGTGATGAATCAATAATGAACTCCAATATGGTAAATCCCAGAATATGCTTTTTTCCAGCCACACCCTGTAGATTTACATATTGCAGTATTGTCATTCGACTCAGTCACTTTCTTCAACCCCAATCCCTCAATTTCCCTCAAAATTTTAACTCCGGACTTCCCTTGTGAAGGCATCTTTCTCATCCATACAGTGTGGACAAGTGAACCTTCCTGCTGTACTCCAAGCAGATAACATTGAATACGCATGAAAATAACTAATAGTCCAAAGCAAAGTTGTGCGCATCTGAAAGTTCTGCTTCAATGAGATATCATACGTTGGCACACCTTCATCCTACAATTGTATAAGTTCATCGATTAGTGGTTGTAAGAACACGTCAATCTTCTCCTTCGGATTCCTTGGCCCGGGCCCAAGAATCTTAAGAAACATGTATTGTTCTTTCATACACAATCTAGGTGGCAAATTATATGGTGTAACTATCACAGGCCAAGATGAATATTATTTGCCTATTTGTCCAAATGGCTGGAAACCATCAGTGGAAATACCCAATCGAACATTTCGACTTTCAGTTGCAAAGCTAGGAAATGTCATATCTAGGTGCTTCCACACAGGTGAGTCGGCTGGATGACACATAAGCCCGTCATTAACTGATGTTGTATGCCAACACATCTCTTTAGCGGTAGCTTTTGATGCATATAACCTCTTCAATCTTAGAGTAAGAGGGAAGTAGTACATCCTTTTCTGAGCTACTTTCTTCACCTGTCGGTTGTGGTTAGATCGTCTTAAGTGTGGTAACGTACTTTATTGCAGTGTTTGCATCTAAGAAGACTTGTAAATTGGTCAAAATAACTCTATGAGAAGTGGTGCTCAGACTTCAAGGCCATTAAACGGGCCACAAGAGACAATTGTGTGTGATTCTCACAGCCCGCCACAATTTATTGTCCGCAGCAGCCAACATATCATAAAAGCGTTGAGCTTCAGGGTTGGGAGCTTCTTTAATGCCATTTATCTCATCAAAAACAAACTCCGATCCAGCGACATCTATCACCATCGTGTGATACGTTTTCGGTTCATACGTGTCAACTGAATTTTCAGCCGGACTCATCTCTCTATGAAAGGTCCATATGTAATAATTCGGCACAAAACCGTGCTGACAAATGTGCATTCGGACCTCAAATGGATTTCTATAAGGCCGATTCTTACACTTTACACATGGACACTTCATATTGTCCCCACCTAAAAATGCTGGATGGCTAGTGGCAAAGTTTATAAAACTTTCGATTTTATGTGCAAATTCTAACAAATTAGATCCATCGCGACTCCGTTGATACATCCAAGCTCGACTAGGAACTCGATTCATACTTGCCTAAATTATAAAATTAATTAGAAAAAAAATTCGGCAGCATAATGACGTGAAACATGTATTTTGACCAAGTCATCTACGTAACTTAACTAGGTTCATTAACTAGCAAAAACCAAACACCAGAGGGATCCAAGGGCCCTCGTCCCAATATAACTACGTACAAATAAAATAGAGGGATCCAGGGGCCCTCTTCCCAATCTAACTACGTACAATTAATATATATATATATATATATATATATATATATATAAAGGGATCCAGGGACCCTCGTCCCATTTAACTAACATGCTTTAATAAATTCAACTAACATGCTTTCATAAATTCAAATTAACATACTTTAATAAATTCAACTAACATGCTTTCATAAATTCAAATTAAAATACTTAAATAAATTCAACAAACATGCTCAAATAAATTCAATTAACATGCTTTCAAAAATTCAACTAACATGCTTTCATAAATTCAAATTAACATGCTTAAATAAGTCACTACAACAAAAAAAGCATTAAGACAACACCAGTTTCACAACGGTTTTGTATAAAAATCGTTGTTAAGTAAAAAATTACAACGGTTTTTGCTTAAATCGTTGACTATGTGCGTGTTTTTTTAAAAATTCACAACACTTTCAAAAATTACGTTGTCTGATTGCAACGGTTTTAATAAAACCGTTGTGTTATGACAACGGTTTCATAGAGAACGTTGTCTATGAGCGCATTTTCTGAACAACGGTTGAAGTGTAACCGTTGTCATTGAACTGTTGTGAAATTAAAAATATTAAATATTAATAAAATAATTGAAACTTAATTTCCCAATTTCTGAAATGGCCGCCTTCTTCTTCCCGCGTCTTGAGCTCTCTCTCTGCATTTGGAATTCCTAATTCACAAAAAAGCCAGTTTCTTCTTCTTCCCGCGTCTCTAAGCTCTCGCTCTCTGCATTTGGAAGTCCCAATTCACGAAAATAATCGTCTTTTTCTTCCCATTTTGTCTCTGAATTCTCTCTATTGATTTGGAAGTAAGTTTCTTCTTCAAAGCCGCCTTTTCTGAAATTTCTCTTGTTATTGTTCGGAAATTTATGTTATTATTTCAATTTTTCTTGTTGGTGTCGAGTTACAAATGGTTAAAACCCCTTATAGATTTACTTCTCAAACCAGCTGAAGAATAGTAGTCACGGCTTCTTGGCGCAGTGAGTAAGTCTCGGTTGATGATTATTGCAATTAGGATGGTATTCAGTTTGAAGTTCTACATTATTTTTATTTTTACATAATTTGTTTGTTTGTTAGGAGTTTAATTCAATATCAGCATTCTGAAACTAGAAATACCTAATAATGATGCCTAATGTTGCTCTCGTTTTATTTTGTGTAATGGAAAATATCATATAGTTTGATGTCAGATAAAGACCAAGTTTTTCCTTTTTTTCTCGACCTCTGCAGTTTCTGTAAATGGCCAGTTGCAGCATGCCGTCATTTATTAATTATTATAGAAGTAGGTCAGAGTCTTAAGCTGGCTGCATCATTAAATGGAGCACAATGTTTTTCTTGTATCTTAAGAGCTGGTTGTAAGCTATCCCTTGACACACTAGGTGGATAAAATCCTATCTCTTTGTTAGAAATAATTTAACTAGGTCCTGTCTCAATTTGGGTGCCCAGAGACTGCTGTTTAAAATCCTTGTGATGGTCAGTGGGAGCATTCTAGTAAATGACTTGTATATCACATGCAAATCTTCCCATTCTTTATAAGTCAACTCAGTGAAGTTACGTGGTTATTTATCTTTTGCAGGCTTTGCTTCATTTTATCTACTCTGATGAACTTCCTGATTGCCATGAAATAAGTCAGTTCAGTTCAATAGTAGACATGGCTTCTTGGCGCAATGAGTAAGTCTCGGTTGATGATTATTGTAATTGGGATGGTATTCAGTTTGAAGTTCTACATTATTTTTTTTTTACATAATTTGTTTGTTTGTTAGGAGTTTGATTCAGCATCAGCATTTTGAAACTAGGAATACCTGATAATGATGCCTAATGATGCCTAATGTTGCTCTGTAGTGCTGCTAAACTAGAAATATTACAGATTTCTAATTCTTTTCAACATGTTTTCTCATAAAATGATTCCCTTCTCTCACATCAACACTTCTCCTAGATAAATTAATTTTAGGACCTTTTTTATTGGCTTTTTAATCAGATTGGACATGAAGTTCTATCTAAGTCGTGTCGATAAACGGTATTTAATAGACGATTAATTAGCTGATTTCTTCTGCTAAATGACTGCAGCAACATGTATTTGATCCAGAGATGAAAGTTGTTATATTCTGTTAGGATTGAATGGTTTGCCTAAGCCTGTGCATTTAGCTTAAGGCACAATATGTCATTTTAAGTGGTCTCGTGTCAAGCCGTTTAATGAATTTTGACCCATTAGACGGTAAGAACATTTCTAATTTCATAAGTAATTAGCCCATAAGTTGGAACATTAACAATTATTAATGTTATTGTAGCTGTAGTAGTCACTGTTCTGAAATGCTAACTAGTATATTTTAGTTATATCTATGATTGGTACAATATCGCTATCATGCAATCATGCATGATCACTATATATTTGTAGTATAATTTATTTAATTCTAGTCACTTTGAAATCTTTTCGAAATCCCCGGATTTTATTTCTTGCTGTTTTCCTTTTATCATTATTATTATTATAATTATTATTATTATTATTATTATTATTATTATTATAATCATGTTCAACTGCATAATCAATAAGATCGAACAACTCCTTTATAATAATTGTAATAATAATAATAATAATGATAATAATAATAATATTTATGTCAAATATATGCATATAATCATATTTTTGGTTAGAAATTCAAATTTGTTTTTAACATGCAGGGTTTATCAATTATCTGGCTGTCCCCATTATTACCTCTGAAAACATTAATTTCCATCTCCTATTGCAGCATTACGAACACAAATTAACTAATTATATTAATAATGTTGGTGGTGGAATTTTAAACACACAGAAAGAAGTCTAAGCATGCATGAAATCAAGTTTGACAGGGCACAAGCAAGTCAGCATCAAATGAGGTGGTGGAATTTTAAACACACAGAAAGAAGTCGCAAATGTGAATTTGGGCTCAAAGCTCACTGGGTAGTTTTATATTACTTTCACATGCGATTGATTAATTCCATCTGCCTAACAATAAGCCTATGTCCATATATGCCCAATGTCAATCTATGACTCATATGCTATAGACTCAACATGCACACACCAAAATAAAAACAAAACATACAGACACAACGACCTAGGCATATCACTCCCACACACTTGTTGTGCAAAGTACCCTTGCGGGCACAAGCAGTAATGTGGGTTAGATATGCCCAAAACAGACTCTATATATACAGACGCAAATATACAAAAACAAAAATAGACACTAAACACACAAACAAAAATAAAAACAAATCCTAAACTACTGGGGATAAAACATGATTTAAGGAGAGGAGGGGTAGTCTAACCCGAGATGAACACAAATGCTCTGCAGGGCTTTCTCAACTCTTTCGAGCTTCTTTGAATCTGCACTGCTCTGTGCCCTGCTCGGTCCTTCTTGTGCCCTGGGCGATCCTTCTTGTGCCTTGGGGGCTTTTCTCTTGTCAAAGTATGTTGGTTCGTCAAAAGGGAGAAAGTATTTGAATGCTTCTGGGGACGTGGGGTGTTGTGAGGGTGGTGGGTTTGTGCAGGGAGATCGTGGGCGAGAATTTAGGGAGAGGTTTTGCCTAATTTTGAGAGATTTGGGAGAGTTTGAAATGGAGGAGAAATATGTTTGTAATTCAAAATAAATATCTGAATATATCATCTCTCCCTCACTCCCCTTTAATCGGCCTCAATTTTCAACGATCATCAGCTCTGCATGGGGAAAACCAACCGCCTCTGCAGATGCTGTCCTTGCCCAATCAGTCAAATCTGCTACAGTCCCCACCCACACACTTAAACCTTGTTGTGCCCTGAACATTTACTTTGCCCACAGTGATGCGTTTCCAGTCTTTGCCTTCCTGCAGCGTTAATTCACAACAAAATACAAATAACAAACATAATTAAAATTAAAATTAAAGCAAGTAAACAAATCGGGTTGTCTCCCGTCCAGCGCCTTTGTTTAAGGTCTTTGGCTCAACCATGTTGTGCCTTCAGTAGTACTCAGGAATGCTCAAGACTTGGGTTTCTGCCCAAGTTTCCTTCTCTTTCGTCTCACATGCCATCTCGAAATCTTGTAGATGTCGTTGTGGATCCTCCCCTAGATGGTCATGGAATTTGGGCAAAATCGAGATGAAGTTTGCCCTCAGCTCCCAGTTACCAGTCGTTGTGGGCAAAACGATGCCCGTGGGACGCATGTTCATGGTTTGAGGGAAACTCAGCTGCCTCAAAGTAAGGGTGTGCGGTGGTGGTCTTTGTTGTTCTTCTTCCTCATGGTTTGATATCTGATCTTCCTCCATCTCTTCGTCGAAATAGAGTGAATTGATATTGCTTGCCTGACTTTCTTTGCTTGAGGTCAAATCGTCACTGGATCCTTCAGTGTGATTCTCCTCCTCCAGCCTTTTCAAAAATGCCCTAGCTTGTGCCCTTTTTGTCCTCGCTGACCTCTCTATCTTCGGATCGTAGAGTAAATCTCCTGCGCGGTTAGAACGACGCATATACTAAGGTAAAATAGTAAATAGACAGAAAAGTGCGCTTACACTCCCCGAGAACGGCGCCAATTTTTGGCACACCGTCGTTTTAGTGTGCAAAAATACACTTGCGGGAAAATAGTCCACAAATGCTTAATCTGCCCTCAACGGCTAGTATAGCTAGTGAAGACGGATGTCGATCCCACGAGGAGTGTTTTAACCTTCTGTCTTTTCTTAGTTCCAGTTTGGGTCTTTAGTGTCACTCTAAAAACCTTACTAATAAACTTAAACTAACTAAATGCTGAAAAGAAAATCACAAGAGAAAATATTAGTAATAAAAGTGTTCAAATCAAAGCATCAAGTCATTCGGTAGGTATGTGCAATCCCGGGCAAAACACATGTAATTACCACTACTACCCGTTGTGCCCACACTAGTAGAAAGGTCAAAAACCGAATCCCTATGGCCAAATATGGGTAATTGTCACTTTGAGGGTTAACCGGTTATAGGAAATGGATACGATCGGCCACTCCCCAATCACTTCTTACATTATATCTTCTAGATGATACGATCGGCACCTAGGGACCTAACTATACAGGAACCTAAGGAGAGAATCACATAAAGGTTTTGCAGGTATAGCAGCTTTGAGGGCAAAAGCGACCCGATTCTAGTAGGTTCGACACGGTCTTGTGCCTGCATATACTACTCAATCTCAACTACCAAGGCTGTCACCCCCGGACTTGTTACTATGCGGATATCGAGGCATGGGTCACCTATATACTCCCACGTAACTAACACTAGTACCAGTTAATCAGAAATGCGCGCTTTCATCTCCAACCACCCTTTACCTATGTCTAAGTGAAAAACAAGTTAAGATTGTGAACCCTTAAGGCTTTAAAGTCCGATTACCTCATGCACATATTCTACCCTTAGACCATTACCTTGACTTGAACAGTGGATACTTAGCCACTAAACATAGAAACGAAAGTAAAAGAAATGATAAAAGACATCTTACTTGGAAAGAAAATAACTCGATTAACTTCTGGGCCCAACCCCAGTTTTGCCAACAAAACAACTGAACTACCTCTCCACGGGCAAATCGCCAGCTTCAGGCAGACATAATATCCAGCAACTAAACTAAATACGAAAACAATAAATTGTATCTTGAGGTGCAAAAACCGACACCCTCATATGAAAATAGATAAAAGTATTTATAGCAAATGAATTAAGGCTTCACGCAGCCCAGATCTCACCCACGCAGGGGTTCTTGCACTCCTCCACTTCATCACTTCATGCTCAACGTTCTTCCTTGAATTTAGGAGGGGTAGCAACAAACCCTAGCATCTCCAACAGCTTTCTGATGTCCCCACTTCCTTCCCAACGTGTGTAGACCTCCCCAAGACTCGGAACTGACCGCCACATCACCTCCACGTGCATATAGGAACTGACCCGTGATTCTGTTACGCAATTCTCGCAACAACTTTGACTGGGTCCTCGGCAGGCAAATCAGTCCTTTGTGCCCTTAGCATAATTAGCACCTGTCTGTGCCTATTATGGTGGTTTTGTGCCCTTAGCCTCCTGCAATCAGTTTTACCCCTAAAACTAGACTGGACTCTATACTAAACACTTAAAAAGGGTGTAAAAAGATAAAGGAAAAAGTACGAATTTGAGTCTTCATCAATTACGAACACAAATTAACTAATTATATTAATAATGTTGGAATAGAAGATGGAACACATTCGTTGGTTGGTAGTAAATGAATCCAAAAGAAAATATTAAAATCCCAGGATTAGTAGGGTACATGAAAAATATAGCTAGAGAGTAGAGATAGCAACATCTTTCTTCATTCTTCCAAACTGTAAGTAGATTTCATCTCTTTCACTGCCATAACTTCTCATTATTTCTGCTAAAACAAAATCATGTGTGTTTCACTGTATATCTTAGGTTGTTTTCATGTATACGCTGTACTACATTTCTAACTGACTAATCAGCAAAACTCTCTCTCTCTCTCTCTCTCTCTCTCTCTCTCTCCAAATGGCCTCTTTTTCATTTTCATGGACAAGGGCCCTTGACCCAACCACCATTCCTCAGATCAGGACAGAAAAAACTATTGTCACCCCTATAACAAAATATACCTTTTTAAAAAAATATATATAACTTGGTCTACTCACTAGTGGCTTGCTAGAATAATTACCAAAAAAAAAAGATTCACTCATTTCAGAGGTCTAGTGGCTTGATATCACTGTTATACAGTAGCAGATTGTGAAAATGTTATATTGGCTTTAGACAAGCAACCTTTCAGAAAACCAAGGTTTATTATCACAATCTTCCATTGAAAGTGATGATGACGTATATTATTATTTAGGATATGGTATTTCTCTGCATGTTAATATTTCAGAAAAGCATTGTCTGTACTAACGAGTGATGACAAATAATTAATAAAACAAAAATCTTGAGTTTATTCACCATAGGATATAATTATATAGCATGTGTCATTTTTATTTGTAAAAACAAAGTACTTAAGAATCAGACTGCTACATTTTTATTTGTTGTTGAGAGCCCTTGATCTTGGGAGAACATTACTTCTGATTGATGGACATGCAATCACAATTTCTTATAGTTTAGTTGGATTTAAGGGTAACTGTGATCCTTCTTATATTTAAGGCTGCTCCGTAATTTAGGATATGTAGTCTCCTAGTTTATTGCCTGCTACTTGCATGAGTGATGTTGCTCTGCTACACCTTTGTTATGTGCACAATTGCTTTCTAACTTGAGTAAATGGCATTTGAAAAGGTTGGTGCAAGAGATAGTGTTGCAACTACAACTAGTTCATCAATCAAAGGAAGAGCAACTGTGAGTATTTTCTCTTATACTCTTATTCTTTTTTACTCTTTTGCTTAGAAATATGTAGTGCTATTTTGATAATCGATTGTGATGGAATTTTTTTATTCTTATGGTTATCTGTTATGTCTATAAATTTGATTAATTATCATATTCTTGTGATTATTTGTATTGCCTAAAAATAATCCCCAATAAAAAGTAAAAAAATAGGTTGTTCTAATATGTTATTAAGATAATTCATGGATACCCATCACATTATTCCAAACGAGACTTGAATACATTTAATGGAGTTTCTAATTTTTAGACTTCATTTCAATATTATTCTCTTAGGTGAATGTCCAAAATGGATAAATCATGGATGTCCACCAATCGATTATCACGTGCATACGAGGATGGGGTAGAATCTTTTTTGCAATTTGCTTTGAAAAATGCAAAAGATTCTAACCTTTTGCCCTGTCCTTGTGCAAAATGTGTGAATTTAAAAAGTAAAAATGTTGCCACGATAAGGGCACACTTGTGTTGCAATGGTATGAATCTGACATACGATAGATGGATATTGCATAGAGAACCTCTTAAGTCTAGCAACATAGTACATGAAAGGGATGAAATGGGAAAAGATGATGATCAACATCAGAATGTTGAGGAGGATATTGAGGATCCCATTGATATGGTCCATGATGCATATGAGGCTTATGAAGATAATCCATCTCAATTTAGAAAGTTACTTGAGGATGCTGAAAAACCTTTATATCCCGGAAATAGCAAATTCACAAAGTTATCAGCCATTGTAAAACTGTACAACTTGAAGGCAAAGTACGGGTGGAGCAATGCTAGTTTTACTGATCTATTAGGTTTGTTAGGAGAAATGCTCCCAGATCACAATGAGTTGCCGTCTTCATTATATGATGCGAAGAAATGTTTAAGCACGCTGGGAATGAGTTATGAGAAAATCCATGCCTGTCCTAATGATTGCATTCTATATCGTAAGATGTATAAGGACTCTACTATTTGTCCTACTTGTGGGTTGTCGAGATGGAAGGTTGGCAAGAGGAATAAATTACGTAGTGGGGTTCCTGCAAAGGTTTTGTGGTACTTTCCACAAATACCATGATTTTTGAGAATGTTCCGAAATAAGGAGATATATAAGGAGTTAACTTGGCATGCTAATAATTGAAGATGTGATGGGTTTCTACGTCATCCAGCTGATTCACCCGCTTAGAGGCTAGTCAACTACAAATGGTCAGATTTTTCTGCAGAGCCTCGGAATCTTAGATTAGCCCTTTCTGCTGATGGTGTTAATCCCCACAGCATGATGAATTCTACTTATAGTTGTTGGCCGGTCATACTTGTCACATACAATCTTCCACCGTGGTTGTGTATGAAGAGAAAGTTCATGATGCTAACTTTATTAATATCTGGTCCTAAACATCCTGGTAATGACATCGATGTCTACTTGTCGCCACTGATTGATGACTTAAAGGAGCTATGGGATGTAGGTATCCAAGCTTACGATGCACATAGAGAAGAAAGCTTTATGCTCAAAGTTGTTTTGCTATGGACTATCAATGATTTCCCTGCATATGGGAACCTATCAGGATGTTGCGTTAACGATATAAAGCATGCCCACATTGTGGTGACAAAACTGATGCAATATGGTTATATCATGGTAGAAAAATCTCATATGCAGGTCGTAGAAGATTTCTCCCCAGATATCATCATTATCGAAAGCAAAAGAAAGCCTTTAATGGTGAACAAGAGTTTAACCCTGCTCCAAAACCATTGACTGGCCAAGAGGTTTTTAATAGAGTCAAGGACATTAATTGTGTTTGGGGGAAAATGAATTCTAAAAAAGGGGCGAACAATGATGATGGTCAATCATGCTGGAAGAAGAAGTCGATATTCTTTGACCTTCCATATTGGATATATCTACATATTCGGCATGTACTCGATGTAATGCATATTGAAAAAAATGTATGTGAAAGTCTTATTGGTACATTACTTGACATCCCAGGAAAGACAAAAGATGGTGTTGCATCAAGGAAAGGCCTTATAAAGATGGGATTGCGGAATGAGTTGGCTCCAAAGGTTGGAGAAAAGCGAACCTTTTTACCACCAGCCTGTTATACATTAAACAGAGATGAAAAAAGAAAATTGTGTGACTCCTTATCTAGAATGAAGGTACCTCTGGGCTATTCCTCTAATATAGCTAATCTAGTTTCGATGAAGGACTTGAAGCTTACTGGAGTTAAGTCACATGATTGCCACATTTTAATCTAACAATTACTTCCAGTTGCGATCCATGGTGTCTTGCCAAAACATGTTAGATATGCTATCACTAAGTTACGTTTCTTCTTCAATGTATTATGTAAGAAAGTGATTGATGCATCAAAGTTGGATGAGATCCAAAGTGATATTGTGACAACTTTATGCTTATTCGAGAAGTATTTTCCTCCGTCATTCTTTGATATAATAGTTCATTTGGTGGTCCATCTTGTGCGAGAGGTTAAATTATGTGGGCCAGTTTGGTATAGATGGATGTATCCATTTGAAAGATTCATGAGAATCTTAAAAGGATATGTACAAAATCGCAATCGGCCAGAAGGATGCATTGCTGAATGCTATGTTGCTGAAGAAGTGATAGAATTTTGTGCACACTATTTATCCAATGTGCACACAATTGGAATCCCATCTAGGCAAACTGAAGCATACCAAACAAAGCCTCTATCTCAACCTGATTCGCAATTGATTAATGATGATGAGTTCAGCCAGGCCCATCTCCATATATTAGCAAATGACAGTGAGATTGAATCTTATATCGAGTATGGTCTCAAAATTTATTTGATCTATCATTTAATTTTCATATCATTAAATATTTAATGATATGATTGTAATGTTTTGACTATGGAGCATATGGCACATTTGAAGGCATCATTTCCTAAAGTTAAGAGTGAGAAGTGGTTCCAAGATGAACATAATCGATCATTTATTACTTGGCTACGTGAACATGTAAGTTATAAGATAGTATATGGAACAATTTGACAACGAGTTTGCAATATTAATGTGTTCTTTATTTGGTAGATTGTCAGTGTATCCACACATTCTACGTGTCAAGTATCACCTAGGCTAAAGTGGATGGCACATGGACCTTTCAATCGAGTTCTGAAGTATCAAGGTTATATGATTGATGGTGTTACCTATCATACAAGAGAACGTGATGATCTTCGAACAGTTCAAAATTCTGGAGTTAGCTTAGTTGCAAAGACAATGCAACTGGCTAGTGCAAAGGATAAAAATCCAATTGTAGCAGACATGATGTTTTATGGAAGAAATGAGGAAATATGGGATCTTGATTATAATATCTGTAAATTTGTTCTGTTTAAATGTAGTTGGGTAGATAACAAAAGTGGTGTCAAAGTAGATGATCTTGGTTTTACTTTAGTCGACCTTAAAAAAATAAGATATAAAAATGATTCCTTTATTTTGGGTAAGCTTGTCAAACAAGTGTTCTATATTGATGACCCAAAAGAATCAACATGGTCTGTCGTGCTTCCATATCCTAGTAAAGATTACATTGAATTCATTAATGATGATGAGTTGGGAGATATTGATATCCACCATCCTTGTTTTACCACGGGGTACCAACAATGGATCTAAATGATGAATATGATGAAAATGAACCAAGCTGGGTACGTGGAGATTGTGATGGAACTTGGGTTGACAATGACTCTTAGTTAGGTAATTAAAAGTAATTTTTTTATTTCTCCAATGATACATTTCATATGTTTTGCTATGAATTTTGTTGTAATTTTCTCACACATTTTATATGTTTGTTTGTCGATTTGTCTAATATGTTTTGCAAATTATTTCATCAGGTCTTAGATTGATTATGGATGGTAAGGAGAGTGGTACTGATATGAAAGTGAGTGAAGAGTCCGGGATAGATTCTAAATCTACACAATCATTAAGAGCACTAAAAGGAAAGGTTTATTTAAATGAGCTTGCAAAAAGAAAGGCGAAAGGGATCAGACAAGAAATTGAGTTCAACAAACTCGGACAACCAATCGGACCAGCTGCATCTGAAATGCAGAGCTACATTGGACTTCTTGCAAGAAAAGATGTAAAAATAACTTATAAGACATGGAGAAACGTGCCTAAAGAAGTGAAAGAGCTCGTATGGGAATCAGTCACTGTAAGCAAGCACACTATGATATGTTTTTACTTTTTAATATCTCTAACTCATTATTTGTTCATATTTTCTTATAGTTATCATACTAGGTTGATGAGAAATGGAAGTCTGGATGCCTTGAATCAGCAAATGCCAAGTGGCGACAGTGGAAAACTAAGCTATATAATGATTTTATATTGCCACACAAAGATAACCCTGCAATGTTGAATAATCCACCACCATGTACTGGTATTCGTCCTGAAGAATAGAGTGAATTTGTTATAAGTCGTATGTCGGATGAATTTAAGGCAAGTTTCATCACCTGCATACTTAAAATTAAGTTTAATTATTATTGCAACTATTTAATTGTAATTATACTTTACTTACTAGAAATTGAGTGAGATACAGAAAGAGAGAAGGATGAAAAACATATATCCACACCGACTCTCTCGTACAGGTTACGCTGGTTTGGCAGAGAAAATGGTAACACATAATAACACTTTGTACATGCTATTATTTTACTCTTACCATATTAACACATTGTCTTCTTAATTGTAGAAACATGAACTAAGTGGTGATGATGACATAGACAGAGCCCTTATGTGGAAGAAAGCACGAATGACTAAAGATGGAGATATAGAAGATGAGAATTTGAAGATGACAGTGGAAAGGATCGTAAGATTATAAATGCTTTCTCGTTGAAGATATCTCTTAGTAAAAATGTTTGTTAATAAAATTTTATCATTGTTAAATAAATAGGATGATTACATAAGGCAAAAAGAAGAAGGAGTGTTTAAGTCTGAAGGATATGATGGAGAGTTGCTCACATGTGCACTAAATAAACCTGAACACTCTGGATGGGTTAGAGCTATTGGGGGCTATGTTACTCCATCTGTGTACTTCAAACATCTACGAGGATGACCACGATGCAATCACGATGATTCTAAGTTGAAGGAGGTGAAAAAAGAAATTCAGTATTCTAGAGAAATGATAAAAGACCTATACGAAAAAATTGGAGAGTTGCAAACAGCCATGAAAAAGGACAAAGACATTGAGGAAAATGGTAGTTGCTCTGTGAAGTTGGCAAAGAGTCTCTCTAAGGATGAGCTTCCAGATGATGAAGTGATGCTTGTGGATAAAAAAGATGCTTTACAGGTGCATTTTTTTATTTTAAGAATTCTTTCCTCTTCTAATTAGTTAATTTAGTTCATTTTAATCATATATAAAGTTGACTATGTGCAGGGAAAAATAGTTTCATTGACATTGGATTCTTCCAGTGGTAATATCGTTGCTTATGGAACAGTTATACAAATCCAAGGGGTAATCAGTACACTAAGTGGTTGTGATATTCATAACAATTGCACATGTGTGTCTATTGATGAAGCTGTAGACCCTAATGCATTATTACCATATCCTATCCCGAATGTCTGTTATAATGTGGGAGATGCAGTAGGATCACAGGTACCTTGGCCCACACACTTGATGGTAGTTAAAGAGAAGGTAATATGTTGTTTTCATATCGATTTATATTCATTAGCATAATCATCTAATATATATGTGTAAGTTTGTATGGTGCTGTAATTATTAGAGTCCCATTAGCAAGAAAGATGAAGCAAAGAAAATTGTTAAGAAGAGATTGATAAAGTGTTACGAGTCTTTGAATTCATCGTTGAAAGGATTATACTGCTATGCTGAGAGTTATATGAAGAATGGAGACGGAGTTTTTATTCCATTAGATGATGATGTTTTTGGTAGTAATTGTGAGATTTACATTCACCTTGAGGACATCATCCCATTTTATGATTTGGATCCAATTTCAAGCACCTGTATGGTAGTCTATGTGTGGTAAGTATTTCTAAGCCTAAATTTTAATTAATATTATTTTTTTTTAATAATGTCACCTGATGCCACACTAAATTATTTGTGAATTGTTAGGCACTTGTATAAAAAAATGAAGGCAGAAAGCACACTTAGTGGATTTCGATTTGTGAACCCATTTACCATATCACATATGGCAAAGACCTCGTTGAGTGCACAAACACAAGCTATGGGAGATAGGCTAATTAGGGTATGCCCGAATCAGCTTGTTGTAGTTCCATGCAATGTAGGGTAAGTTAAATGAACATCTAATTTTTTTTAGTTCTATTTTGTCCTTAATTATATTTTTATGAATTTTTGGACTAATCAATAGATTTTTTGGATAAGACTCGACTGGATTTTCACAATAATAGACCCCAACAAAGAGATTGTTTACTTGCTTGACCCTCTTGGAAATAGAATACGTGATGACAGCTGGAAAAATGTTGTGGACAGGTAAGATATATAATTTTGGTATTAATGCAGTTAGTTCATTAATGAATATATGCAATAAGGTCTTTGGATATATCCCTAATTGCTTGTGGTATAAAGGTCAATAACTCTATTCAATGCAAATTTGGGGAAGAAAGGCAGAAAACAACCAGTTTGGGAAATCTTGAAGGTACCTCGTCAACCTGTTAGCTGGTGTATAATTGTATATATATGTACTGACATTTATTTTTTTTAACATAGGCACCTCGTCAACCTGATTCCAAGCAATGTGGATTTTACGTGATGCGCTACATGAAAGAAATAATTGAAAGTGGTTCAATTTCAAAACAGGTAATAAATTTTACTCATTACTTATGATAATTCATATCTAAACCCCATGAAATGATGGTTTTCTTGAGTTTTACAAATATGTTCTATTTTATATTGTTAACAGTTTAGAAAAGAATCATATTCTATGAAGGAGATTGATGAAGTTCGTGTTGAATGGGCAAATTGTGTACTTGATTATGTATGAAAGATCATTTTACAAGGTATTTTTGATTTAGAGAAGTGATTGTTGATTTTTTTTAAGAATTGATGTTTAAATATTTATGATAGATCTTGATTGACTTAAGACATGGTGGTGTTTGAGCTTGAATTCATGTCATTTTGTGCTTGGGTGATGATTACAAGATCGAGAAGCATACGTACTTTTTGTAATTGAACATTAGATATGTCATATTGGATCAAAGTACGAGATATTTTTAGATAAAATGTCTTTACATATTATTGTATTTTGGATGATTTTGTATCGAAATTTTTTGTATTTTGGTTGCTTTAGTATTGAAATATATTATTTTTGGATGGTTAAGTAACTTTTGCATTATTCTTGGTTTAATGTAATTATTTTAATAATTATTGATTTTGCAGATTTTATATTTAAAAACTAAAAATTTGATATACAACGACAACAGTTATTCTGAAAACCGTTATAAAATTACAACAGAAAGAAATAAAACCGTTGTAATTTTTTTTTTCAAAAATAAATATTTACAACGGTTTTACCTAAACCCGTTGTAAATTTACAACGGTTTTGACAAAGATGTTGTAACTTCACAACGGTTTAGGTAAAAACCGTTGTAACATTACAACGGTTTTCAAATAACCGTTGTCCAACTACAACGGTTAAGACCTAAACCGTTGTAAAATAACAACGGTTATTTTCATACTGTTGTCAATATACAACGGTTTTCAAGTAACCGTTGTTATTTTACAACGGTTATTTTTATAAACCGTTGTCTTTTTCTTCATTAAACAACACAAAGTGAACAGACTTACAACGGTTCTTATTACTGTTGTAAATTTACAACGGTTTAAAACCGTTGTCTATGTGCGTGTAAAATTTACAACGGTGACTAAGACAACGGTTCATTTTCTGGCTAGACAACGGTTAAAAACATGCACTACAATAAAAAAGCATTAAGACAACACCAGTTTCACAACGGTTTTGTCTAAAAACCGTTGTTAAGTAAAAAATTAAAACGGTTTTCGCTTAAACCGTTGACTATGTGCGTGTTTTTTTAAAAATTCACAACACTTTCAAAAATTACGTTGTCTGATTACAACGGTTTTAAGAAAACCGTTGTGTTATGACAACGGTTTCATAGAAAACGTTGTCTATGAGCGCATTTTCTGAACAACGGTTGAAGTGTAACTGTTGTCATTGAACTGTTGTGAAATTAAAAATATTAAATATTAATAAAATAATTGAAACCTAATTTCCCAATTTCTGAAATGGCCGCCTTCTTCTTCACGCGTCTTGAGCTCTCTCTCTGCATTTGGAATTCCTAATTCACAAAAAAAGCCAGTTTCTTCTTCTTCCCGCGTCTCTAAGCTCTCGCTCTGTGCATTTGGAAGTCCCAATTCACGAAAATAATCATCTTTTTCTTCCCATTTTGTCTCTGAATTCTCTCTATTGATTTGGAAGTAAGTTTCTTCTTCAAAGCCGCCTTTTCTGAAATTTCTCTTGTTATTGTTCGGAAATTTATGTTATTATTTCAATTTTTCTTATTGGTGTCGAGTTACAAATGGTTAAAACCCCTTATAGATTTACTTCTCAAACCAGCTGAAGAATAGTAGTCACGGCTTCTTGGCGCAGTGAGTAAGTCTCGGTTGATGATTATTGCAATTGGGATGGTATTCAGTTTGAATTTCTACATTATTTTTATTTTTACATAATTTGTTTGTTTGTTAGGAGTTTGATTCAGTATCAGCATTCTGAAACTAGAAATACCTGATAATGATGCCTAATGTTGCTCTCGTATTATTTTGTGTAATGGAAAATATCATACAGTTTGATGTCAGATAAAGACCAAGTTTTTCCTTTTTTTCTCGACCTCTGCAGTTTCTATAAATGGCCAGTTGCAGCATGCCGTCATTTATTAATTATTATAGAAGTAGGTGAGAGTCTTAAGCTGGCTGCATCATTAGATGGAGCACAATGTTTTTCTTGTATCTTAGGAGCTGGTTGTAAGGTATCCCTTGACACACTAGGTAGATAAAATCCTATCTCTTTGTTAGAAATAATTTAACTAGGTCCTGTCTCAATTTAGGTGCCCAGAGACTGCTGTTTAAAATCCTTGTGATGGTCAGTGGGAGTTTTCTAGTAATTAAATGACTTGTATATCACATGCAAATCTTCCCATTCTTTATAAGTCAACTCAGTGAGGTTACGTGGTTATTTATCTTTTGCAGGCCTTGCTTCATTTTATCTACTCTGATGAGCTTCCTGATTGCCATGAAATAAGTCAGTTCAGTTCAATAGTAGACACGGCTTCTTGGCGCAACGAGTAAGTCTCGGTTGATGATTATTGTAATTGGGATGGTATTCAGTTTGAAGTTCTACATTATTTTTTTTTACATAATTTGTTTGTTTGTTAGGAGTTTGATTCAGCATCAACATTCTGAAATTAGGAATACCGGATAATGATGCCTAATGTTGCTCTGTCGTGCTGCTAAACTAGAAATATTACAGATTTCTAATTCTTTTCAACATATGTTTCTCATAAAATGATTCCCTTCTCTCACATCAACACTTCTCTTAGATAAATTAATTTTAGGACCTTTTTTATTGGCTTTTTAATCAGATTGGACATGAAGTTCTATCTAAGTCGTGTCAATAAACGGTATTTAATAGACGGTTAATTAGCTGATTTCTTTTGCTAAATGACTGCAGCAACATGTATTTGATCCAGAGATGAAAGTTGTTATATTCTGTTAGGATTGATTGGTTTGCCTAAGCCTGTGCATTTAGCTTAAGGCACAATATGTCATTTTAAGTGGTCTCGTGTCAAGCCGTTTAATGAATCTTGACCCATTAGACGGTGAGAACATTTCTAATTTCATAAGTAATTAGCCCATAAGTTGGAACATTAACAATTATTAATGTTATTGTAGCTGTAGTAGTCACTGTTCTGAAATGCTAACTAGTATATTTTAGTTATATCTATGATTGGTGCAATATCGCTATCATGCAATCATGCATGATCACTATATATTTGTAGTATAATTTATTTAATTCTAGTCACTTTGAAATCTTTTCGAAATCCCCGGATTTTATTTGTTGTTGTTTTCCTTTTATCATTATTATTATTATTATTATTATTATTATTATTATTATTATTATTATTATTATTATTATTATTATAATCATGTTCAACTGCATAATCAATAAGATCGAACAACTCCTTTATAATAATTGTAATAATAATAATAATAATATTTATGTCAAATATATGCATATAATCATATTTTTGGTTAGAAATTCAAATTTGTTTTTAACATGCAAGGCTTATCAATTATCTAGCTGTCCCCATTATTACCTCTGAAAACATTAATTTCCATCTCCTATTACAGCATTACGAACACAAATTAACTAATTATATTAATAATGTTGGAATAGAAGATGGAACACATTCGTTGGTTGGTAGTAAATGAATCCAAAAGAAAATATTAAAATTCCAGTATTAGTAGGGTATATGAAAAATATAGCTAGAGAGTAGAGATAGCAACATCTTTCTTCATTCTTCCAAACTGTAAGTAGATTTCATCTCTTTCACTGCCATAACTTCTCATTATTTCTGCTAAAACAAAATCATGTGTGTTTCACTGTATATCTTAGGTTGTTTTCATGTATACGCTGTACTACATTTCTAACTGACTAATCAGCAAAACTCTCTCTCTCTCTCTCTCCAAATGGCCTCTTTTTCATTTTCATGGACAAGGGCCCTTGACCCAACCACCATTCCTCAGATCAGGACAGAAAAACTGTTGTCACCCCTATAACAAAATATACCTTTTTAAAAAAATATATATAACTTGGTCTACTCACTAGTGGCTTGCTAGAATAATTACCAAAAAAAAAAGATTCACTCATTTCAGAGGTCTAGTGGCTTGATATCACTGTTATACAGTAGCAGATTGTGAAAATGTTATATTGGCTTTAGACAAGCAACCTTTCAGAAAACCAAGATTTATTATCACAATCTTCCATTGAAAGTGATGATGACGTATATTATTATTTAGGATATGGTATTTCTCTGCATGTTAATATTTGAGAAAAGCATTGTCTGTACTAACGAGTGATGACAAATAATTAATAAAACAAAAATCTTGAGTTTATTCACCATATGATATAATTATATAGCATGTGTCATTTTTATTTGTAAAAACAAAATACTTAAGAATCAGACTGCTACATTTTTATTTGTTGATGAGAGCCCTTGATCTTGGGAGAACATTACTTCTAATTGATGGACATGCAATCACAATTTCTTATTGTTTAGTTGGATTTAAGGGTAACTGTGATCCTTCTTATATTTAAGGCTGCTCCGTAATTTAGGATATGTAGTCTCCTAGTTTATTGCCTGCTACTTGCATGAGTGATGTTGCTCTGCTACACCTTTGTTATGTGCACAATTGCTTTCTAACTTGAGTAAATGGCATTTGAAAAGGTTGGTGCAAGAGATAGTGTTGCAACTACAACTAGTTCATCAATCAAAGGAAGAGCAACTGTGAGTATTTTCTCTTATACTCTTATTCTTTTTTACTCTTATGCTTAGAAATATGTAGTGCTATTTTGAGAATCGATTGTGATGGAATTTTTTTATTCTTATGGTTATCTGTTATGTCTATAAATTTGATTAATTATCATATTCTTGTGATTATTTGTATTGCCTAAAAATAATCCCCAATAAAAAGTAAAAAAATAGGTTGTTCTAATATGTTATTAAGATAATTCATGGATACCCATCACATTATTCCAAACGTGACTTGAATACATTTAATGGAGTTTCTAATTTTTAGACTTCATTTCAATATTATTCTCTTAGGTGAATGTCCAAAATGGATAAATCATGGATGTCCACCAATCGATTATCACGTGCATACGAGGATGGGGTAGAATCTTTTTTGCAATTTGCTTTGAAAAATGCAAAAGATTCTAACCTTTTGCCCTGTCCTTGTGCAAAATGTGTGAATTTAAAAAGTAAAAATGTTGCCACGATAAGGGCACACTTGTGTTGCAATGGTATGAATCTGACATACGATAGATGGATATTGCATAGAGAACCTCTTAAGTCTAGCAACATAGTACATGAAAGGGATGAAATGGGAAAAGATGATGATCAACATCAGAATGTTGAGGAGGATATTGAGGATCCCATTGATATGGTCCATGATGCATATGAGGCTTATGAAGATAATCCATCTCAATTTAGAAAGTTACTTGAGGATGCTGAAAAACCTTTATATCCCGGAAATAGCAAATTCACAAAGTTATCAGCCATTGTAAAACTGTACAACTTGAAGGCAAAGTACGGGTGGAGCAATGCTAGTTTTACTGATCTATTAGGTTTGTTAGGAGAAATGCTCCCAGATCACAATGAGTTGCCGTCTTCATTATATGATGCGAATAAATGTTTAAGCACGCTGGGAATGAGTTATGAGAAAATCCATGCATGTCCTAATGATTGCATTCTATATCGCAAGATGTATAAGGACTCTACTATTTGTCCTACTTGTGGGTTGTCGAGATGGAAGGTTGGCAAGAGGAATAAATTACGTAGTGGGGTTCCTGCAAAGGTTTTGTGGTACTTTCCACAAATACCATGATTTTTGAGAATGTTCCGAAATAAGGAGATATCTAAGGAGTTAACTTGGCATGCTAATAATCGAAGATGTGATGGGTTTCTACGTCATCCAGCTGATTCACCCGCTTAGAGGCTAGTCAACTACAAATGGTCAGATTTTACTACAGAGCCTCGGAATCTTAGATTAGCCCTTTCTGCTGATGGTGTTAATCCCCACAGCATGATGAATTCTACTTATAGTTGTTGGCCGGTCATACTTGTCACATACAATCTTCCACCGTGGTTGTGCATGAAGAGAAAGTTCATGATGCTAACTTTATTAATATCTGGTCCTAAACATCCTGGTAATGACATCGATGTCTACTTGTCGCCACTGATTGATGACTTAAAGGAGCTATGGGATATAGGTATCCAAGCTTACGATGCACATAGAGAAGAAAGCTTTATGCTCAAAGTTGTTTTGCTATGGACTATCAATGATTTCCATGCATATTGGAACCTATCAGGATGTTGCGTTAAAGGATATAAAGCATGCCCACATTGTGGTGACAAAACTGATGCAATATGGTTATATCATGGTAGAAAAATCTCATATGCAGGTCATAGAAGATTTCTCCCCAGATATCATCCTTATCGAAAGCAAAAGAAAGCCTTTGATGGTGAACAAGAGTTTAACCCTACTCCAAAACCATTGACTGGCCAAGAGGTTTTTAATAGAGTCAAGGACATTAATTGTGTTTGGGGGAAAATGAATTCTAAAAAAGTGGCGAACAAGGATGATGGTCAATCATGCTGGAAGAAGAAGTCGATATTCTTTGACCTTCCATATTGAAGATATCTACATATTCGGTATGTACTCGATGTAATGCATATTGAAAAAAATGTATTTGAAAGTCTCATTGGTACATTACTTGACATCCCAGGAAAGACAAAAGATGGTGTTGCATCAAGGAAAGGCCTTATAAAGATGGGATTGCGGAATGAGTTGGCTCCAAAGGTTGGAGAAAAGCGAACCTTTTTACCACCAGCCTGGTATACATTAAACAGAGATGAAAAAAGAAAATTGTGTGACTCCTTATCTAGAATGAAGGTACCTCTAGGCTATTCCTCTAATATAGCTAATCTAGTTTCGATGAAGGACTTGAAGCTTACTAGAGTTAAGTCACATGATTGCCACACTTTAATGCAACAATTACTTCCAGTTGCGATCCATGGTGTCTTGCCAAAACATGTTAGATATGCTATCACTAAGTTGCGTTTCTTCTTCAATGTATTATGTAAGAAAGTGATTGATGCATCAAAGTTGGATGAGATCCAAAGTGATATTGTGACAACTTTATGCTTATTCGAGAAGTATTTTCCTCCGTCATTCTTTGATATAATGGTTCATTTGGTGGTCCATCTTGTGCGAGAGGTTAAATTATGTGGGCCAGTTTGGTATAGATGGATGTATCCATTTGAAAGATTTATGAGAATCTTAAAAGGATATGTACGAAATCGCAATCGGCCAGAAGGAGGCATTGCTGAATGCTATGTTGCTGAAGAAGTGATAGAATTTTGTGCACACTATTTATCCAATGTACACACAATTGGAATCCCATCTAGGCAAACTGAAGCATACCAAACAAAGCCTCTATCTCAACCTGATTTGCAATTGATTAATGATGATGAGTTGAGCCAGGCCCATCTCCATATATTAGCAAATGACAGTGAGATTGAATCTTATATCGAGTATGGTCTCAAAATTTATTTGATCTATCATTTAATTTTCATATCATTAAATATTTAATGATATGATTGTAATGTTTTGACTATGGAGCATATGGCACATTTGAAGGCATCATTTCCTAAAGTTAAGAGTGAGATGTGGTTCCAAGATGAACATAATCGATCATTTATTACTTGGCTACGTGAACATGTAAGTTATAAGATAGTATATGGAACAATTTGACAACGAGTTTGCATTATTAATGTGTTCTATATTTGGTAGATTGTCAGTGTATCCACACATTCTACGTGTCAAGTATCACCTAGGCTAAAGTGGATGGCACATGGACCTTTCAATCGAGTTCTGAAGTATCAAGGTTATAAGATTGATGGTGTTACCTATCATACAAGAGAACGTGATGATCTTCGAACAGTTCAAAATTCTGGAGTTAGCTTAGTTGCAAAGACAATGCAACTGGCTAGTGCAAAGGATAAAAATCCAATTGTAGCAGACATGATGTTTTATGGAAGAAATAAGGAAATATGGGAGCTTGATTATAATATCTGTAAATTTGTTCTGTTTAAATGTAGTTGGGTATATAACAAAAGTGGTGTCAAAGTAGATGATCTTGGTTTTACTTTAGTCGACCTTAAAAAAATAAGATATAAAAATGATTCCTTTATTTTGGGTAAGCTTTTCAAACAAGTGTTCTATATTGATGACCCAAAAGAATCAACATGGTCTGTCGTGCTTCCATATCCTAGTAAAGATTACATTGAATTCATTAATGATGATGAGTTGGGAGATATTGATATCCACCATCCTTGTTTTACCACGGGGTACCAACAATGGATCTAAATGATGAATATGATGAAAATGAACCATGCTGGGTACGTGGAGATTGTGATGGAACTTGGGTTGACAATGACTCTTAGTTAGGTAATTAAAAGTAATTTTTTTATTTCTCCAATGATACATTTCATATGTTTTGCTATGAATTATGTTGTATTTTTCTCACACATTTTATATGTTTGTTTGTCGATTTGTCTAATATGTTTTGCAAATTATTTCATCAGGTCTTAGATTGATTATGGATGGTAAGGAGAGTGGTACTGATATGAAAGTGAGTGAAGAGTCCGGGATAGATTCTAAATCTACACAATCATTAAGAGCACTAAAAGGAAAGGTTTATTTAAATGAGCTTGCAAAAAGAAAGGCGAAAGGGATCAGACAAGAAATTGAGTTCAACAAACTCGGACAACCAATCGGACCAGCTGCATCTGAAATGCAGAGCTACATTGGACTTCTTGCAAGAAAAGATGTGAAAATAACTTATAAGACATGGAGAAACGTGCCTAAAGAAGTGAAAGAGCTCGTATGGGAATCAGTCACTGTAAGCAAGCACACTATGATATGTTTTTACTTTTTAATATCTCTAACTCATTATTTGTTCATATTTTCTTATAGTTATCATACTAGGTTGATGAGAAATGGAAGTCTGGATGCCTTGAATCAGCAAATGCCAAGTGGCGACAGTGGAAAACTAAGCTATATAATGATTTTATATTGCCACACAAAGATAACCCTGCAATGTTGAATAATCCACCACCATGTACTGGTATTCGTCCTGAAGAATAAAGTGAATTTGTTATAAGTCGTATGTCGGATGAATTTAAGGGAAGTTTCATCACCTGCATACTTAAAATTAAGTTTAATTATTATTGCAACTATTTAATTGTAATTATACTTTACTTACTAGAAATTGAGTGAGATACAGAAAGAGAGAAGGATGAAAAACATATATCCACACCGACTCTCTCGCACAGGTTACGCTGGTTTGGCAGAGAAAATGGTAACACATAATAACACTTTGTACATGCTATTATTTTACTCTTACCATATTAACACATTGTCTTCTTAATTGTAGAAACATGAACTAAGTGGTGATGATGACATAGACAGAGCCCTTATGTGGAAGAAAGCACGAATGACTAAAGATGGAGATATAGAAGATGAGAATTTGAAGATGACAGTGGAAAGGATCGTAAGATTATAAATGCTTTCTCGTTGAAGATATCTCTTAGTAAAAATGTTTGTTAATAAAATTTTATCATTGTTAAATAAATAGGATGATTACATAAGGCAAAACGAAGAAGGAGTGTTTAAGTCTGAAGGATATGATGGAGAGTTGCTCACATGTGCACTAAATAAACCTGAACACTCTGGACGGGTTAGAGCTATTGGGGGCTATGTTACTCCATCTGTGTACTTCAAACATCTACGAGGATGACCACGATGCAATCACGATGATTCTAAGTTGAAGGAGGTGAAAAAAGAAATTCAGTATTCTAGAGAAATGATAAAAGACCTATACGAAAAAATTGGAGAGTTGCAAACAGCCATGAAAAAGGATAAAGACATTGAGGAAAATGGTAGTTGCTCTGTGAAGTTGGCAAAGAGTCTCTCTAAGGATGAGCTTCCAGATGATGAAGTGATGCTTGTGGATAAAAAAGATGCTTTACAGGTGCATTTTTTCATTTTAAGAATTCTTTCCTCTTCTAATTAGTTAATTTAGTTCATTTTAATCATATATAAAGTTGACTATGTGCAGGGAAAAATAGTTTCATTGAAATTGGATTCTTCCAGTGGTAATATCGTTGCTTATGGAACAGTTATACAAATCCAAGGGGTAATCAGTACACTAAGTGGTTGTGATATTCCTAACAATTGCACATGTGTGTCTATTGATGAAGCTGTAGACCCTAATGCATTATTACCATATCCTATCCCGAATGTCTGTTATAATGTGGGAGATGCAGTAGGATCACAGGTACCTTGGCCCACACACTTGATGGTAGTTAAAGAGAAGGTAATATGTTGTTTTCATATCGATTTATATTCATTAGCATAATCATCTAATATATATGTGTATGTTTGTATGGTGCTGTAATTATTAGAGTCCCATTAGCAAGAAAGATGAAGCAAAAAAAATTGTTAAGAAGAGATTGATAAAGTGTTACGAGTCTTTGAATTCATCGTTGAAAGGATTATACTGCTATGCTGAGAGTGATATGAAGAATGGAGAAGGAGTTTTTATTCCATTAGATGATGATGTTTTTGGTAGTAATTGTGAGATTTACATTCACCTTGAGGACATCATCCCATTTTATGATTTGGATCCAATTTCAAGCACCTGTATGGTAGTCTATGTGTGGTAAGTATTTCTAAGCCTAAATTTTAATTAATATTTTTTTTTTTTCATAATGTCACCTGATGCCACACTAAATTATTTGTGAATTGTTAGGCACTTGTATAAAAAAATGAAGGCAGAAAGCACACTTAGTGGATTTCGATTTGTGAACCCATTTACCATATCACATATGGCAAAGACCTCGTTGAGTGCACGAACACAAGCTATGGGAGATAGGCTAATTAGGGTATGCCCGAATCAGCTTGTTGTAGTTCCATGCAATGTAGGGTAAGTTAAATGAACATCTAATTTTTTTTAGTTCTATTTTGTCCTTAATTATATTTTTATGAATTTTTGGACTAATCAATAGATTTTTTGGATAAGACTCGACTGGATTCTCACAATAATAGACCCCAACAAAGAGATTGTTTACTTGCTTGACCCTCTTGGAAATAGAATACGTGATGACAGCTGGAAAAATGTTGTGGACAGGTAAGATATATAATTTTGGTATTAATGCAGTTAGTTCATTAATGAATATATGCAATAAGGTCTTTGGATATATCCCTAATTGCTTGTGGTATAAAGGTCAATAACTCTATTCAATGCAAATTTGGGGAAGAAAGGCAGAAAACAACCAGTTTGGGAAATCTTGAAGGTACCTCGTCAACCTGTTAGCTGGTGTATAATTGTATATATATGTACTGACATTTATTTTTTTTAACATAGGCACCTCGTCAACCTGATTCCAAGCAATGTGGATTTTACGTGATGCGCTACATGAAAGAAATAATTGAAAGTGGTTCAATTTCAAAACAGGTAATAAATTTTACTCATTACTTATGATAATTCATATCTAAACCCCATGAAATGATGGTTTTCTTGAGTTTTACAAATATGTTCTATTTTATATTGTTAACAGTTTAGAAAAGAATCATATTCTATGAAGGAGATTGATGAAGTTCGTGTTGAATGGGCAAATTGTGTACTTGATTATGTATGAAAGATCATTTTACAAGGTATTTTTGATTTAGATAAGTGATTGTTGATTTTTTTTAAGAATTGATGTTTAAATATTTATGATGGATCTTGATTGACTTAAGACATGGTGGTGTTTGAGCTTGAATTCATGTCATTTTGTGCTTGGGTGATGATTACAAGATCGAGAAGCATACGTACTTTTTGTAATTGAACATTAGATATGTCATATTGGATCAAAGTACGAGATATTTTTAGATAAAATGTCTTTACATATTATTGTATTTTGGATGATTTTGTATCGAAATTTTTTGTATTTTGGTTGCTTTATTATTGAAATATATTATTTTTGGATGGTTAAGTAACTTTTGCATTATTCTTGGTTTAATGTAATTATTTTAATAATTATTGATTTTGCAGATTTTATATTTAAAAACTAAAAATTTGATATACAACGACAACAGTTATTCTGAAAACCGTTATAAAATTACAACAGAAAGAAATAAAACCGTTGTAATTTTTTTTTTCAAAAATAAATATTTACAACGGTTTTACCTAAACCCGTTGTAAATTTACAACGGTTTTGACAAAGATGTTGTAACTTCACAACAGTTTAGGTATAAACCGTTGTAACATTACAACGGTTTTCAAATAACCGTTGTCCAACTACAACGGTTAAGACCTAAACCGTTGTAAAATAACAACGGTTATTTTCATACTGTTGTCAATATACAACGGTTTTCAAGTAACCGTTGTTATTTTACAACGGTTATTTTTATAAACCGTTGTCTTTTTCTTCATTAAACAACACAAAGTGAACAGATTTACAACGGTTCTTATTACCGTCGTAAATTTACAACGGTTTAAAACCGTTGTCTATGTGCGTGTAAAATTTACAACGGTGACTAAGACAACGGTTCATTTTCTGGCTAGACAACAGTTAAAAACCGTTGTCTTAATGGTTTTTTGTAGTAGTGAATTCAACAAACATGCACTACAACAAAAAAGCATTAAGACAACACCAGTTTCACAACGGTTTTGTCTAAAAATCGTTGTTAAGTTAAAAATTAAAACGGTTTTCGCTTAAACCGTTGACTATGTGCGTGTTTTTTTAAAAATTCACAACACTTTCAAAAATTACGTTGTCTGATTACAACGGTTTTAATAAAACCGTTGTGTTATGACAACGGTTTCATAGAAAACGTTGTCTATGAGCGCATTTTCTGAACAACGGTTGAAGTGTAACTATTGTCATTGAACTGTTGTGAAATTAAAAATATTAAATATTAATAAAATAATTGAAACCTAATTTCCCAATTTCTGAAATGGCCGCCTTCTTCTTCCCGCGTCTTGAGCTCTCTCTCTGCATTTGGAATTCCTAATTCACAAAAAAGCCAGTTTCTTCTTCTTTCCGCATCTCTAAGCTCTCGCTCTCTGCATTTGGAAGTCCCAATTCACGAAAATAATCGTCTTTTTCTTCCCATTTTGTCTCTGAATTCTCTCTGTTGATTTGGAAGTAAGTTTCTTCTTCAGTGCCGCCTTTTCTGAAATTTCTCTTGTTATTGTTCGGAAATTTATGTTATTATTTCAATTTTTCTTGTTGGTGTCGAGTTACAAATGGTTAAAACCCCTTATAGATTTACTTCTCAAACCAGCTGAAGAATAGTAGTCACGGCTTCTTGGCGCAGTGAGTAAGTCTCGGTTGATGATTATTGCAATTGGGATGGTATTCAGTTTGAATTTCTACATTATTTTTATTTTTACATAATTTGTTTGTTTGTTAGGAGTTTGATTCAGTATCAGCATTCTGAAACTAGAAATACCTGATAATGATGCCTAATGTTACTCTCGTATTATTTTGTGTAATGGAAAATATCATACAGTTTGATGTCAGATAAAGACCAAGTTTTTCTTTTTTTTCTCGACCTCTGCAGTTTCTATAAATAGCCAGTTGCAGCATGCCATCATTTATTAATTATTATAGAAGTAGGTGAGAGTCTTAAGCTGGCTGCATCATTAAATGGAGCACAATGTTTTTCTTGTATCTTAGGAGCTGGTTGTAAGGTATCCCTTGACACACTAGGTAGATAAAATCCTATCTCTTTGTTAGAAATAATTTAACTAGGTCCTGTCTCAATTTAGGTGCCCAGAGACTGCTGTTTAAAATCCTTGTGATGGTCAGTGGGAGTTTTCTAGTAATTAAATGACTTGTATATCACATGCAAATCTTCCCATTCTTTATAAGTCAACTCAGTGAGGTTACGTGGTTATTTATCTTTTGCAGGCTTTGCTTCATTTTATTTACTCTGATGAACTTCCTGATTGCCATGAAATAAGTCAGTTCAGTTCAATAGTAGACACGGCTTCTTGGCGCAACGAGTAAGTCTCGGTTGATGATTATTGTAATTGGGATGGTATTCAGTTTGAAGTTCTACATTATTTTTTTTTACATAATTTGTTTGTTTGTTAGGAGCTTGATTCAGCATCAACATTCTGAAATTAGGAATACCGGATAATGATGCCTAATGTTGCTCTGTCGTGCTGCTAAACTAGAAATATTACAGATTTCTAATTCTTTTCAACATGTGTTTCTCATAAAATGATTCCCTTCTCTCACATCAACACTTCTCTTAGATAAATTAATTTTAGGACCTTTTTTATTGGCTTTTTAATCAGATTGGACATGAAGTTCTATCTAAGTCGTGTCGATAAACGGTATTTAATAGACGATTAATTAGCTGATTTCTTCTGCTAAATGACTGCAGCAACATGTATTTGATCCAGAGATGAAAGTTGTTACATTCTGTTAGGATTGATTGTGTAGCGCCCCGGTCCCGAAAGACCGTGGAAATGGACGCCACGGGGGTGGGAATTAAGAAGCGGGAAAGAAATGGGGTAATTAAATTAATGACGGGGTGTTAATCCAAAAGGATTAATATTTGGAATAAAATTTAACAATCGAGTATGCCAAAGATAGGTTATGCCTTCCGAAAAATTAGATAGCATAACCTCTGTAACTAGAGCGAATCCCCGTTTATAATGGCTTATAAGAGAAGAATGGAAGCTGTAACAATTCAATAAGCCCTTTCATAGGCCAAACGGAAACAAATAACCAAATACCAACAATTAATAGACTCATTCATAGGTCGACAAAGAAACAGACACCAATATGCTGAACAAATGAAGCCCTTCCATAGGCCAAAATGAATGATCAAATAGACATAACGAAAGATGGACTTCCTCCCCTTGGAATAATTATGTAGCTAAGCATATGATACATGTTAACTAGGAAGTCAACAAATGTTCAGAATCAGAGAAGCAGAATCATATCAACAAAATACCAAGATCAGAGTTCTTAGCATTTAGCAAAAGAATACCATAAGTGCGAAAGCTCAATTCTTAACAGAATACTAACAAAAAGGGACAACGGAAAAATATGTAAATCATAATAGCCCATATCTCAGCCTCGTCACTTCCACGCTCCAGCCTACTTACCTGAAAATGTTTGAAAAGATTTGGGCTGAGTACTAATGCACTCAGTGGGCAAGTTTTACAATTCAAGTTATGCAAATCATTTTATTAAAGTAATTTATCTGTGTTCATGCAGGTAGTGAAACTTAGGAGGTTTAAAAGTTGGAAGCAACCTAAGTTCACCAAAATATTTTATCGTGAAGCGCTTAAGAGTATAACCCGTCACTGCCCGCAACCCGAACTACATCACCAGCGCATAAAGTTGAGTATGGCCATAATATACCCAAAGAGTATAACCAATAAGTGTTTCATTTTAGTCTCACCGACAAGGAGTAGGGCAGGACAAATAATGCATGCATACTGTAGCTACTCACATTGACACAGCGCTGGTATATGAGACTCCGACAACATACAGTAGCATGCAAATATTTAACACAGATAGTCACATATGCAATTTTAACAAAGTAGAGCTTAATAACTCGAAAGATACAATTTGCAAAGATATAGTATAGTATAACCCACCTTTCTCGGGATTCTGAAAAGTTAACTCCTGAAGAATCAACCCTGATACTCTTTCTCTAGCTCAGCTGGTACTACAGAAGGTAAACTTCAACTCGGGATAATCGCTATATTTTCGGGAATCAATCTACTATAAACGGAACTATTATTAATTCTATTCTATTCTAAAATAGATTGCGCGACTCTAGAGACCTCAAATAATTCCGACGAAGAAGGAAATAAATTCCAAAACGTTATTCTTGCTTTACTGGGATCAACTGATTTGACAGGGGTCTCTTTCCAAAACTTGTCATTTATCCAAAGTTTACCAGATCTATGCCACGACACTTTTTAACCGCTCGGAAATTACGAAAATATTCAGGGAAGATACTATGCATGCCAAGAGTAAAGAATGAGAAATTTAGAATTTTTCGATAACACATGCTCTCGGAAATAAAATAACTGCTTATATTAAATAATCGATATTATTCAAAACTGATCTGAAAATTACGAAATTCGACGGGAGCATAGGAAATATTATTTCGAGCAACTTTTGAGAAGAAACTTTTTCGATTTGACGACCCAAAATGGGTGAAACGGGACAAAAACTCACAGATTTTAGCTGAAATGTATCGGTCTCGATTGAGATCGATACTCTTGGATTTTCGCTCAAAAGTACAATTTTTGATAGTGCAGAAAATAAGGAATTTAATGGTGTAATCAGATCAAAGATCGGACAGCTAGATCATAAATTCGAAACTGACAGATTTATAATATAATATTCGGATCCGGATTTCAAACGATGAGAAATCAAAAATCTATTCCGGTTAACTACAAGATCCAAATGATCAAAGACTATTTATAAAAAGAAGATTTCTAATACGACTATCCAGGAAGAGTAGATCTGAGATTTACATAAAATGAGAACGGGAAAAAATACCGAAAACTCACAACATCAAAAATCGAAATCGGTAGAATTAAAGATAATCGAAATATAAGCATATTTAGAACTTGAAATTTCTAAATTCATCGGTCCGAATGACCAGAATCGGAGAAAGTACCTTCTCCGAGGAATTGGCGGCGGTCACAATGATTTTCCATCGTGATCATCCTTCGTGTCATCATTTCAATCATGTATTCGTGATCTACGCGTTGACACCTTCAAAATGACTATTTCAGAATTGAAATAGGAAACTAGAGTCGTACATTCTCTGGAAGCTGCTCGGCGTTTCGATTTTGAAAATGAATGAAAAATGAAACCTTAAGCTCCTATTTATAGAGGAAAAATAAATAGGATAATAACGAATAAAAGAAAGAGGATAATGATGGAAAAAGAATAGGATAATTAAGAATAAGATAATCTTTTGAAAAAGAAATTGGATAATGACGGATGTGCCTTTTTCTATTAAATTTATTATTTTCCAACTAAAAGTTGTGTCAAGAGTTCATTTGAACTCGAAATTTGAAATTTCAAAGGTTGGAATGATTCTTGAAACATTTTCTTTCAACCCGAGAAAAATATCATAACATATTTTTAAGACAATTTTTGACCAAATTAGATTTAACAGATTTCCCTGGCTGCGATTTTCCTTTATTTGAGTCCTTTAAGGACCCAGCTTATTTTCTAACTTACCAGAGGTTAACATAAGTTGAATTAAACCTTCTAAAATATTTCGGGGTATTACAGATTGGTTTGCCTAAGCCTGTGCATTTAGCTTAAGGCACAATATGTCATTTTAAGTGGTCTCGTGTCAAGCCGTTTAATGAATCTTGACCCATTAGACGGTGAGAACATTTCTAATTTGATAAGTAATTAGCCCATAAGTTGGAACATTAACAATTGTTAATGTTATTGTAGCTGTAGTAGTCACTGTTCTAAAATGCTAACTAGTATATTTTAGTTATATCTATGATTGGTGCAATATCGCTATCATGCAATCATGCATGATCACTATATATTTGTAGTATAATTTATTTAATTCTAGTCACTTTGAAATCTTTTCGAAATCCCCGGATTTTATTTGTTGCTGTTTTCCTTTTATCATTATCATCATTATTATTATTATTATTATTATTATTATTATTATTATTATTATTATTAATATAATCATGTTCAACTACATAATCAATAAGATCGAACAACTCCTTTATAATAATTGTAATAATAATAATAATAATAATAATGATAATAATAATAATAATATTTATGTCAAATATATGCATATAATCATATTTTTGGTTAGAAATTCAAATTTGTTTTTAACATGCACGGCTTATCAATTATCTGGCTGTCCCCATTATTACCTCTGAAAACATTAATTTCCATCTCCTATTACAACATTACGAACACAAATTAACTAATTATATTAATAATATTGGAATAGAAGATGGAACACATTCGTTGGTTGGTAGTAAATGAATCCAAAAGAAAATATTAAAATCCCAGGATTAGTAGGGTACATGAAAAATATAGCTAGAGAGTAGAGATAGCAACATCTTTCTTCATTCTTCCAAACTGTAAGTAGATTTCATCTCTTTCACTGCCATAACTTCTCATTATTTCTGCTAAAACAAAATCATGTGTGTTTCACTGTATATCTTAGGTTGTTTTCATGTATACGCTGTACTACATTTCTAACTGACTAATCAGCAAAACTCTCTCTCTCTCTCTCTCTCCAAATGGCCTCTTTTTCATTTTCATGGACAAGGGCCCTTGACCCAACCACCATTCCTCAGATCAGGACAGAAAAAACTGTTGTCACCCCTATAACAAAATATACCTTTTTAAAAAAATATATATAACTTGGTCTACTCACTAGTGGCTTGCTAGAATAATTACCAAAAAAAAAAGATTCACTCATTTCAGAGGTCCAGTGGCTTGATATCACTGTTATACAGTAGCAGATTGTGAAAATGTTATATTGGCTTTAGACAAGCAACCTTTCAGAAAACCAAGATTTATTATCACAATCTTCCATTGAAAGTGATGATGACGTATATTATTATTTAGGATATGGTATTTCTCTGCATGTTAATATTTGAGAAAAGCATTGTCTGTACTAACGAGTGATGACAAATAATTAATAAAACAAAAATCTTGAGTTTATTCACCATAGGATATAATTATATAGCATGTGTCATTTTTATTTGTAAAAACAAAGTACTTAAGAATCAGACTGCTACATTTTTATTTGTTGTTGAGAGCCCTTGATCTTGGGAGAACATTACTTCTGATTGATGGACATGCAATCACAATTTCTTATTGTTTAGTTGGATTTAAGGGTAACTGTGATCCTTCTTATATTTAAGGCTGCTCCGTAATTTAGGATATGTAGTCTCCTAGTTTATTGTCTGCTACTTGCATGAGTGATGTTGCTCTGCTACACCTTTGTTATGTGCACAATTGCTTTCTAACTTGAGTAAATGGCATTTGAAAAGGCTGGTGCAAGAGATAGTGTTGCAACTACAACTAGTTCATCAATCAAAGGAAGAGCAACTGTGAGTATTTTCTCTTATACTCTTATTCTCTTTTACTCTTATGCTTAGAAATATGTAGTGCTATTTTGAGAATCGATTGTGATGGAATTTTTTTATTCTTATAGTTATTTGACATGTCTATAAATTTGATTAATTATCATATTCTTGTGATTATTTGTATTGCCTAAAAATAATCCCCAATAAAAAGTAAAAAAATAGGTTGTTCTAATATGTTATTAAGATAATTCATGGATACCCATCACATTATTCCAAACGTGACTTGAATACATTTAATGGAGTTTCTAATTTTTAGACTTCATTTCAATATTATTCTCTTAGGTGAATGTCCAAAATGGATAAATCATGGATGTCCACCAATCGATTATCACGTGCATACGAGGATGGGGTAGAATCTTTTTTACAATTTGCTTTGAAAAATGCAAAAGATTCTAACCTTATGCCCTGTCCTTGTGCAAAATATGTGAATTTAAAAAGTAAAAATGTTGCCACGATAAGGGCACACTTGTGTTGCAATGGTATGAATCTGACATACGATAGATGGATATTGCATAGAGAACCTCTTAAGTCTAGCAACATAGTACATGAAAGGGATGAAATGGGAAAAGATGATGATCAACATCAGAATGTTGAGGAGGATATTGAGGATCCTATTGATATGGTCCATGATGCATATGAGACTTATGAAGATAATCCATCTCAATTTAGAAAGTTACTTGAGGATGCTGAAAAACCTTTATATCCCGGAAATAGCAAATTCACAAAGTTATCAGCCATTGTAAAACTGTACAACTTGAAGGCAAAGTACGGGTGGAGCAATGCTAGTTTTACTGATCTATTAGGTTTGTTAGGAGAAATGCTCCCAGATCACAATGAGTTGCCGTCTTCATTATATGATGCGAAGAAATGTTTAAGCACGCTGGGAATGAGTTATGAGAAAATCCATGCCTATCCTAATGATTGCATTCTATATCGTAAGATGTATAAGGACTCTACTATTTGTCCTACTTGTGGGTTGTCGAGATGGAAGGTTGGCAAGAGGAATAAATTACGTAGTGGGGTTCCTGCAAAGGTTTTGTGGTACTTTCCACAAATACCATGATTTTTGAGAATGTTCCGAAATAAGGAAATATCTAAGGAGTTAACTTGGCATGCTAATAATCGAAGATGTGATGGGTTTCTACGTCATCCAGCTGATTCACCCGCTTAGAGGCTAGTCAACTACAAATGGTCAGATTTTTCTGCAGAGCCTCGGAATCTTAGATTAGCCCTTTCTGCTGATGGTGTTAATCCCCACAGCATGATGAATTCTACTTATAGTTGTTGGCCGGTCATACTTGTCACATACAATCTTCCACCGTGGTTGTGCATGAAGAGAAAGTTCATGATGCTAACTTTATTAATATCTGGTCCTAAACATCCTAGTAATGACATCGATGTCTACTTGTCGCCACTGATTGATGACTTAAAGGAGCTATGGGATGTAGGTATCCAAGCTTACGATGCACATAGAGAAGAAAGCTTTATGCTCAAAGTTGTTTTGCTATGGACTATCAATGATTTCCCTGCATATGGGAACCTATCAGGATGTTGCGTTAAAGGATATAAAGCATGCCCACATTGTGGTGACAAAACTGATGCAATATGGTTATATCATGGTAGAAAAATCTCATATGCAGGTCATAGAAGATTTCTCCCCAGATATCATCCTTATCGAAAGCAAAAGAAAGCCTTTAATGGTGAACAAGAGTTTAACCCTGCTCCAAAACCATTGACTGGCCAAGAGGTTTTTAATAGAGTCAAGGACATTAATTGTGTTTGGGGGAAAATGAATTCTAAAAAAGGGGCGAACAAGGATGATGGTCAATCATGCTGGAAGAAGAATTCGATATTCTTTGACCTTCCATATTGGAGATATCTACATATTCGGCATGTACTTGATGTAATGCATATTGAAAAAAATGTATGTGAAAGTCTCATTGGTACATTACTTGACATCCCAGGAAAGACAAAAGATGGTGTTGCATCAAGGAAAGGCCTTATAAAGATGGGATTGCGGAATGAGTTGGCTCCAAAGGTTGGAGAAAAGTGAACCTTTTTACCACCAGCCTGTTATACATTAAACAGGGATGAAAAAAGAAAATTGTGTGACTCCTTATCTAGAATGAAGGTACCTCTGGGCTATTCCTCTAATATAGCTAATCTAGTTTCGATGAAGGACTTGAAGCTTACTAGAGTTAAGTCACATGATTGCCACACTTTAATGCAACAATTACTTCCAGTTGCGATCCATGGTGTCTTGGCAAAACATGTTAGATATGCTATCACTAAGTTGCGTTTCTTCTTCAATGTATTATGTAAGAAAGTGATTGATGCATCAAAGTTGGATGAGATCCAAAGTGATATTGTGACAACTTTATGCTTATTCGAGAAGTATTTTCCTCCGTCATTCTTTGATATAATGGTTCATTTGGTGGTCCATCTTGTGCGAGAGGTTAAATTATGTGGGCCAGTTTGGTATAGATGGATGTATCCATTTGAAAGATTCATGAGAATCTTAAAAGGATATGTACGAAATCGCAATCGGCCAGAAGGATGCATTGCTGAATGCTATGTTGCTGAAGAAGTGATAGAATTTTGTGCACACTATTTATCTAATGTGCACACAATTGGAATCCCATCTAGGCAAACTGAAGCATACCAAACAAAGCCTCTATCTCAACCTGATTTGCAATTGATTAATGATGATGAGTTGAGCCAAGCCCATCTCCATATATTAGCAAATGACAGTGAGATTGAATCTTATATCGAGTATGGTCTCAAAATTTATTTGATCTATCATTTAATTTTCATATCATTAAATATTTAATGATATGATTGTAATGTTTTGACTAGGGAGCATATGGCACATTTGAAGGCATCATTTCCTAAAGTTAAGAGTGAGAAGTGGTTCCAAGATGAACATAATCGATCATTTATTACTTGGCTACGTGAACATGTAAGTTATAATATAGTATATGGAACAATTTGACAACGAGTTTGCAATATTAATGTGTTCTTTATTTGGTAGATTGTCAGTGTATCCACACATTCTACGTGTCAAGTATCACCTAGGCTAAAGTGGATGGCACATGGACCTTTTAATCGAGTTCTGAAGTATCAAGGTTATATGATTGATGGTTTTACCTATCATACAAGAGAACGTGATGATCTTTGAACAGTTCAAAATTCTGGAGTTAGCTTAGTTGCAAAGACAATGCAACTGGCTAGTGCAAAGGATAAAAATCCAATTGTAGCAGACATGATGTTTTATGGAAGAAATGAGGAAATATGGGAGCTTGATTATAATATCTATAAATTTGTTCTGTTTAAATGTAGTTGGGTAGATAACAAAAGTGGTGTCAAAGTAGATGATCTTGGTTTTACTTTAGTCGACCTTAAAAAAATAAGATATAAAAATGATTCCTTTATTTTGGGTAAGCTTGTCAAACAAGTGTTCTATATTGATGACCCAAAAGAATCAACATGGTCTGTCGTGCTTCCATCTCCTAGTAAAGGTTACATTGAATTCATTAATGATGATGAGTTGGGAGATATTGATATCCACCATCCTTGTTTTACCACGGGGGTACCAACAATGGATCTAAATGATGAATATGATGAAAATGAACCAAGCTGGGTACGTGGAGATTGTGATGGAACTTGGGTTGACAATGACTCTTAGTTAGGTAATTAAAAGTAATTTTTTTATTTCTCCAATGATACATTTCATATGTTTTGCTATGAATTTTGTTGTATTTTTCTCACACATTTTATATGTTTGTTTGTCGATTTGTCTAATATGTTTTGCAAATTATTTCATCAGGTCTAAGACTGATTATGGATGCTAAGGAGAGTGGTATTGATATGAAAGAGAGTGAAGAGTCCTGGATAGATTCTAATTCTACACAATCATCAAGAGCACTAAGAGGAAAGGTTTATTTAAATGAGCTTGCAAAAAGAAAGGCGAAAGGGATCAGACAAGAAATTGAGTTCAACAAACTCGGACAACCAATCGGACCAGCTGAATCTGAAATGCAGAGCTACATTGGACTTCTTGCAAGAAAAGATGTGAAAATAACTTATAAGACATGGAGAAACGTGCCTAAAGAAGTGAAAGAGCTCGTATGGGAATCAGTCACTGTAAGCAAGCACACTATGATATGTTTTTACTTTTTAATATGTCTAACTCATTATTTGTTCATATTTTCTTATAGTTATCATACTAGGTTGATGAGAAATGGAAGTCTGGATGCCTTGAATCAGCAAATGCCAAGTGGCGACAGTGGAAAACTAAGCTATATAATGATTTTATATTGCCACACAAAGATAACCCTGCAATGTTGAATAATCCACCACCATGTACTGGTATTCGTCCTGAAGAATAGAGTGAATTTGTTATAAGTCGTATGTCGGATGAATTTAAGGCAAGTTTCATCACCTGCATACTTAAAATTAAGTTTAATTATTATTGCAACTATTTAATTGTAATTATACTTTACTTACTAGAAATTGAGTGAGATACAGAAAGAGAGAAGGATGAAAAACATATATCCACACCGACTCTCTCGCACAGGTTACGCTGGTTTGGCAGAGAAAATGGTAACACATAATAACACTTTGTACATGCTATTATTTTACTCTTACCATATTAACACATTGTCTTCTTAATTGTAGAAACATGAACTAAGTGGTGATGATGACATAGACAGAGCTCTTATGTGGAAGAAAGCACGAATGACTAAAGATGGAGATATAGAAGATGAGAATTTGAAGATGATAGTGGAAAGGATCGTAAGATTATAAATGCTTTCTCGTTGAAGATATTTCTTAGTAAAAATGTTTGTTAATAAAATTTTATCATTGTTAAATAAATAGGATGATTACATAAGGCAAAAAGAAGAAGGAGTGTTTAAGTCTGAAGGATATGATGGAGAGTTGCTCACATGTGCACTAAATAAACCGGAACACTCTGGACGGATTAGAGCTATTGGGGGCTATGTTACTCCATCTGTGTACTTCAAACATCCACGAGGACGACCACGATGCAATCACGATGATTCTGAGTTGAAGGAGGCGAAAAAAGAAATTCAGTATTCTAGAGAAATGATAAAAGACCTATACGAAAAAATTGGAGAGTTGCAAACAGCCATGAAAAAGGACAGAGTCATTGAGGAAAAGGGTAGTTGCTCTGTGAAGTTGGCAAAGAGTCTCTCTAAGGATGAGCTTCCAGATGATGAAGTGATGCTGGTGGATAAAAAAGATGCTTTACAGGTGCGTTTTTTCATTTTAAGAATTCTTTCCTCTTCTAATTAGTTAATTTAGTTCATTTTAATCATATATAAAGTTGACTATGTGCAGGGAAAAATAGTTTCATTGACATTGGATTCTTCCAGTGGTAATATCGTTGCTTATGGAACAGTTATACAGTTCCAAGGGGTAATCAGTACACTAAGTGGTTGTGATATTCCTAACAATTGCACATGTGTGTCTATTGATGAAGTTGTAGACCCTAATGCATTATTACCATATCCTATCCCGAATGTCTGTTATAATGTGGGAGATGCGGTAGGATCACAGGTACCTTGGCCCACACACTTGATGGTAGTTAAAGAGAAGGTAATATGTTGTTTTCATATCGATTTATATTCATTAGCATAATCATCTAATATATATGTGTATGTTTGTATGGTGCTGTAATTATTAGAGTCCCATTAGCAAGAAAGCTGAAGCAAAAAAAATGGTTAAGAAGAGATTGATAAAGTGTTACGAGTCTTTGAATTCATCGTTGAAAGGATTATACTGCTATGCTGAGAGTGATATGAAGAATGGAGAAGGAGTTTTTATTCCATTAGAGGATAATGTTTTTGGTAGTAATTGTGAGATTTACATTCACCTTGAGGACATCATCCCATTTTGTGATTTGGATCCAATTTCAGGCAACTGTATGGTAGTCTATGTGTGGTAAGTATTTCGAAGCCTAAATTTTAATTAATATTTTTTTTTTTTAATAATGTCACCTGATGCCACACTAAATTGTTTGTGAATTGTTAGGCACTTCTATAAAAAAATGAAGGCAGAAAGCACACTTAGTGGATTTCGATTTGTGAACCCATTTACCATATCTCATATGGCAAAGACCTCGTTGAGTGCACGAACACAAGCTATGGGAGATAGGCTAATTGGGGTATGCCCGAATCAGCTTGTTGTAGTTCCATGCAATGTAGGGTAAGTTAAATGAACATCTATTTTTTTAGTTCTATTTTGTCCTTAATTATATTTTTATGAATTTTTGGACTAATCAATAGATTTTTTGGATAAGACTCCACTGGATTCTCACAATAATAGACCCCAATAAAGAGATTGTTTACTTGCTTGACCCTCTTAGAAATAGAATACGTGATGACAGCTGGAAAAATGTTGTGGACAGGTAAGATATATAATTTTGGTATTAATGCAGTGAGTTCATTAATGAATATATGCAATAAGGTCTTTGGATATATCCCTAATTGCTTGTGGTATAAAGGTCAATAACTCTATTCAATGCAAATTTGGGGAAGAAAGGTAGAAAACAACCAGTTTGGGAAATCTTGAATGTACCTCGTCAACCTGTTAGCTGGTGTATAATTGTATATATATGTACTGACATTTATTTTTTTTAACATAGGCACCTCGTCAACCTGATTCCAAGCAATGTGGGTTTTACGTGATGCGCTACATGAAAGAAATAATTGAAAGTGGTTCAATTTCAAAACAGGTAATAAATTTTACTCATTACTTATGATAATTCATATCTAAACCCCATGAAATGATGGTTTTCTTGAGTTTTACAAATATGTTCTATTTTATATTGTTAACAGTTTAGAAAAGAATCATATTCTATGAAGGAGATTGATGAAGTTCGTGTTGAATGGGCAAATTGTGTACTTGATTATGTATGAAAGATCATTTTACAAGGTATTTTGGATTTAGAGAAGTGATTGTTGATTTTTTTTTAAGAATTGATGTTTAAATATTTATGATGGATCTTGATTGACTTAAGGCATGGTGGTGTTTGAGCTTGAATTCATGTCATTTTGTGCTTGGGTGATGATTACAAGATCGAGAAGCATACGTACTTTTTGTAATTGAACATTAGATATGTCATATTCGATCAAAGTACGAGATATTTTTAGATAAATTGTCTTTAGATATTATTGTATTTTGGATGATTTTATATCGAAATTTTTTGTATTTTGGTTGCTTTAGTATTGAAATATATTATTTTTGGATGGTTAAGTAACTTTTGCATTATTCTTGGTTTAATGTAATTATTTTAATAATTATTGATTTTGCAGATTTTATATTTAAAAACTAAAAATTTGATATACAACGACAACAGTTATTCTAAAAACCGTTATAAAATTACAATAGAAAGAAATAAAACCGTTGTAATTTTTTTTTTCAAAAATAAATATTTACAACGGTTTTACCTAAACCCGTTGTAAATTTACAACGGTTTTAAAATAACTGTTGTCCAACTACAACGGTTAAGACCTAAACCGTTGTAAAATAACAACGGTTATTTTCATATTGTCAATTTACAACGGTTTTCAAGTAACCGTTGTTATTTTACAACGGTTATTTTTATAAACCGTTGTCTTTTTCTTCATTAAACAACACAAAGTGAACAGATTTACAACGGTTCTTATTACCATTGTAAATTTACAACGGTTTAAAACCGTTGTCTATGTGCGTGTAAAATTTACAACGGTGACTAAGACAACGGTTCATTTTCTGGCTAGACAACGGTTAAAAACCGTTGTCTTAATGGTTTTATGTAGTAGTGATGTTTAAATAAATTCAACTAACATGCTTTCATAAGAAATGTTCAAACGGTATTTTTTCTTTAGTTTTTAGGATATACTTGTGGAAACTTTTGGAATGATTTAGAGAAAATTACACTCTCTTTGAACACGTTTATTTTTATTAATAATGACTAATATGAGATATTTTTATCATTTATTTTACCTTATGTTCATTCCTTTAATAGGAAATTAAAGAAGAGGAAACGTGGTCCACCATTGCTCATTTATTATTAAAAAATGCTACTAGAAAGTTACCTTATGTTTTTTTTTTTGCTTTCTTTCTTTTATTTAATATTAAGGGTTATTAATTTTTATTTGAACAATGATAATTGTATTTTTTCCCCTTTTGTTCTTTTTTTCTTCCTTTTGTTTATTCATTTTCATTTTATTCAAATTTTCTTTTATTTTATTTTAACTCTTTTGTTCTTTCTTCTGCTTTTGTTCTTTTTTTTTATTCAAAATTTTCTTTTATTTCATTTTAAGTTGCTGATTGCTATTTAAACAATAACCATTATATATATATATTTAATTTTTGTATTAAAGGTCTACAACTTTCGCATTAATGATATTTGTGCAACCATTTAAATTTAAATATTTCATAATATTTGTGTAATCACTCAAATTTATTTTGGATTGGGAAAATAAACCAGAAACAACAATCTAAAGCTAACAAGCAATTTACCAGAAACAACAATCTACAGCTAACAAGCAATTTACAATCCGAATTTAAAAAAAAAAAAAAAGACACACAGGATGAGAAGACTTACCGGCGCCATCAGGTGGCGGTGACGGGCAACGGGGGTGAGCAGCGGCAGGTGGTCATCGGCGGCAGGCGAGCACATCGTCAGGCGAGTGGCGGCGTCCGTGCAAGTGCAGGCGGAAGCTTTTACATACAAAGAGAGGGAGAGAGAGGGAGTGGGGGGAGCGTGGTCAGCGTCTCGAGGCGGGGGGTATCCGGCAGTCGGCGTCTCGGGGCGGAGGGGCGGCGTCGCAACAAAGGAGGGATTTAGGGTTTTTTTGAATTGGGGGAAAATGGGGAAAAAAGGGGACGGAGCCCGATTAATTATTACAAGCCGGACGACGGAAATGGCGACAGACCATTCCAATGCCCGATTAAATTATTTTAAAAAAATAAGGCGACGGAATATGTTCGTCGCCTTATTATTCCGGAATAAAAAAAGATGAAATCAGTCGACAAAATCTGTCCGTCGCCTTATTATTCCGTAAAAAAATAAAAAATAAAATTAGGCGATGGAATAGTTTCGTCGTCTCATTACTGTAGAATTAAAAATAAAATAAAAAATAAGGCGACGAAAACTGTCCGTCGCTCAATGTGGCGACGGCGATTCTGTCGCTAATCCCGTGGCGACCGCTACATCTATAGCCTTTCCGTCGCCCGTGTTGACAGAATGTGTTCCGTCGCCAATTTCGTCGTCCGAAAAAATAATTAAATAATATCAAAAATTTTAAACTTGACATAAACATATTTTGTGAATTTTGAGAAAAATAAAGAAGAAGAAGAATGAAAGTAAATGGAGTAGTGGACCTTTCTCCTTGCCATTATTGTCTATACGGCTAGAAATGGAGAAAAAACTAAAGGTATTTAAAAAAAATATAACTAAAACATCAAATTACTAAAATACCCTCATTTTTAAAAAAAAAAATAGGGGGCCCACTGCTCCCACTAGGCCTGTGGGACTCCACCCCTGTATATAGGGAATGAAATCCTCAGTTACTAAATTGTCTAAAATCCTCTCTTTCCTATTAAATTTATTAGTTTTTCTTTCTATTTTTTAATTAAAAAATAATTATAACATAATTAATCATAGTCAATATATATTAATAAAAATTTTCAATTCAAGAAAATAATTACAAAAACTAATAAATATGATAAAAAAAAAAATGACGTGCATGAATACAAGAATTTGACAAGCCAAGTCATATTTTGGCCCTCAAAATATTTTTCTCGTCCTAAATTTATTAAAACATTTAAAGACCAAATATCAATATATAATTAATGAAAAAATAGGACAAAAATGTAAGTTTAACGATTTTTCTTATTTAAAAGAAGAAATCAATCTTTTAAAAAATCCTTATAATTACCTAATAATTAAAGCTACCGAACTAGAATTTCATTGGGTGCATGAAATGCAGATGAGATCCTTTACTCCAATTTCTCTATCTCATTCTTGTGTCGGACTATAAAATTTATCATAGTATAATCAATCACAATTAATATTTTTTTTGTTAATAATTGATATTTTAAAAAATTGTGTACCGTAATTATGAAATTATCGACCTTAACAATCAATTATATTAACTAAAATTGAAAATTAAATATTATTTAAAAAATAATTATACACCTAATTGAGTAGAATAAGCCCTGAATAATAATTGTAAAATTAAACTAAATGAAAATAAATTGAAATTGAAGAAGGAATGAAAGAAAAATTAATAAAATTCATAAGGCATGGAACACCAAGTAGAATAAACTAAGTGGATCAGAAGATCTCATTTGCATTAATATATGGGTATAATTCCCCCTACCACCTATCGGCCTACACTTTTGATTGTGAATGCCAATATGTAAATACGCGAAAGAACAACATCTTAAATAATTGCATTTTCTTTTCATATTTACACGCGATAATATTGTACATAGAAAAGAGGGTAGTAAATTAAAGAGTTAATTTTCATAAAATTCACCAGTACTTTTGAACAAATTTGTAATTTAAACATGATTTTTAAAATTTTGCAATAATAACCCAACCTTTGTATTTGTAGTAAATTATATATTGTTATAAAATTTTGACAATTGAAAAACTAGCGTTGCATAGTAAAAATCTTTATTTTCAACATCCTTTAACAAAATTAATATTTTCATTTAGCAAAATTATTCCCACATAATTCAATCGTTGGAAAAATGTTGTTAGTATCAAGTTTGGTAAAAATTAAATTAAAAGATTGTGTTACTATTGCAACATTTTACAAGTCTTGTGCAAATTATAAATTCGTTCAAAAGTGATGATTTTTTTTGGCATTTAACACTAAATAAAATAATTCAGCATCTAATATGAAGAGTGGTGTTATATGCTACAAATTAAACCTAATGCCATGTATAAGTACTTTCATGAACACTTAATATACATTAAGTATTGTGAATGCCAATGTGTAAACGAAAGAAAATCATCATATATAGTTGCATTTTCTTTTTCATATTCACACATGCCACTAATGATATGAAGAGTAGTGTTATGCTACAAACCTAATGTTGTGTGTATAGGTATTTTCATGAGCACTTATTATATGTATATATATATATATATATATATATTGGATATGGATCAAATGAGACTATTTTCCTGCCGTGAGAACTAAGATCTCATCTTACACTGCACCATCCAATTTAATGATCTAACGGTTGAAATTTAATGTAGAGATGGTGGCAGTTTCGTAAATAACATGGCAAAAAATAAAGGAAGGACGGCTATTTTCGTCAAAACCCATTAAAAATGATGATGTCAGCAATTAAAAAACACTTAAAAACTTTAACCGACCATAACTTGCTCGTTTTTAATTCAATGCGCACAAAAAATATATCAAATTAAAGCTCTCTTTGTGCTCTTTCATTTAAGATCTCGAAAGACTATGTTTAGATGAAAAAATATGAATGAAAAATAAAAAAGATAATTTTTTACGCGTGCCCAGATTGTAAATGCTTTCGTTAGCATATAATAATTCTTCGTCAACATTATTATAAGATATGATAACGAATGCTAATGAAGCATTTATCATATGCTAATTAACATAATGTATTCATTGTCCTAACAAAGAATTATCATAATGCTAGCGTAGTACAAATTTATTAGGGTTTATTCAATCTCAATTATGATTTATTTCATCTCAATTATGGTTTATTCTCCGTTGCGAGTTTGTACTTTTCTTGTAGTGGATTTTGGGCATAAATTTACCAAACTCCATCATATCCTAAAGTTGCCAGTAGAGAACAATAACAAAGAAGAGAAGAACGTGAAGACCGAGAAATTCAAGGAGTTCAAGATTAGAGGCGAATTAAATTTTCCTGATTTTATTTACTTTAATATTGAATCTCAATGTTTTCTTCATAATTTGTTTTAGGTATTTATTTTGTTATGGATAGCTAAAATTCTAGTATTCTAGGGTTGGAGTATGATTTATTTATGAAGTTCTCGTAATTCATTTTATATGGTGTTTATGATTTAATTATGTTAATTTTAAATATTCACGAGTTTATTATATTATTTACCTTATCAGTAAATGATATAATCTGATATGTTAATTCATAAATGGAGAGATGAGTTTTAAAACAAGATCTAAAATAATTGATTGATTAATCAATATCACTCGACAGAGTTGCGGGTTAATTTAGAGAACAACAGACCTTGAGAACTGTTAGGAGTTACACAATAGGTATTGAACGAACACGTTAATATTTGTTACGTAATCTACAATCTCGGCACTTCGAGAGAAGGTTTAAAATACAAGAGTGGTTGTTCTAGCATGATTTAAATCCCAACATATATGCTAAATGAATTGATTATGAGAATGGATTAAATAATAAATTTTCAATCTTAGAACGCGCTTTTTCGTCATTGATTATTATTTGTGTTTATTTCTGTGGTGGTAATTTACTTTATTTATTATTTTCAGTTTTTTTAGATAATTAAATTCAACTATCTTAGGTGGTTTAGATAATTGTAGGAAGTTAGATTAAGATAATTTGTAGATTAATTATTCAATCTCTGGGGATACGGCCTTGTTCACCACTATACTATAAACTTCACTGTAATACAAGTCTATTTTCATGTCTTTATGTAACTAATCTTCTCATGTACGTTCAACATTTTCGTGAGATTTTATTGAACGAATATATTTCAATATAAAAATAAAATATCTTGTCAATGTCTCTGTTAAGCATTTTTAGTTGAACCAATCGTTGATCGAGTAACCACAAATGCATTATATTGAGTTTCAAAGAAAATCCACTATGATTTCAGAAAGTATGTCTCTTTTCATTAATAAATAAAAATTTCACCATATCACTTTTTGGCAATGACAATTTTGGGTTTGGTTTCATCCAAGAAGAATAATATAATATGTACAAATATAATGTTAAGAGAAGCACTTATGTACACTAGGTGCACTATCAGGCGCATTGACCGGGTCAACGCGCGTTGACCCGATCAATGCGCCTGATGGTGTACCTAAAAAGTAATACTAAAAAGTATCACTCAAAAGTCCAAAAGTATCACCTATATACTTAAAATGTATCGGTCAAAATAAATAAATAAATAAAAACTGTCGAAATCAATATCAACCATAACACTAAAAAGTATCACTCAAAATTCAAAAAGTATTCTTTGTATCCTTAAAAAGTATCACCTATTTTACAATTTTTCTTTTTTTTCAGGTTGACAGGGTCAACGCGCGTTGACCGCCTGATATAAGCTTATATACATCTAGTGCGTGCAAGTTTTTACCTAATGTTAATAGTTCAAATTTGCATTATATACTATATATCAAATATGTATTCCATTAAAATACATGATTAGTTTTATATTTTATATAGGGAAAATGTCCAATTTGGTCCACAACTATACCCGAAGTCTCAGTTTGGTCCAAAAATAAATTTTGACCCAAATTGATCTTTCAACTTTTTAAAAGGTATCACGTTAATTACCTCGTTAGTTCGTAAACTAATTTTCATTAATGTCCGTCACTAACTACGTTGATATAAGCGAAAAGGTTCAATTTAGTCGTACAATTATATCCGAAATCTTAGTTTAGTCCCGAAATAAAATTTCGGCTCAAATTAGACATTTTTCTCCAATTTAAAACAAACAATTACAAATCGATCCCTCAATAATATAGGATTTTTCGCAATTGAGACAAAATTTTGAACCAACAATCAAATATTCTAGAATAAATGATATAAAATTATTCCTCATGACTAAAATCTCCTAGTGCCATTATAAAAATACCATTCATATCATTATACTACTCAAACAATAAAACACATGTTAAAAAACTATGTTTAAGAGAATGCGCCAATCCCATTCTTTGATAAGAAACAATGTTTGGAGTGCATTATGATGTAAACATGTAAATGGTAATAGGCAAACATTGGAAGAATATCTTACTAATAGGCAAACATTGGTGCTACCATGTAAACTATTAACATTATATTGTTTATGAGAATGTGCCAATTTTTCTAATAAACTATTCTTCCCATTAATATTTAGCAATAATGCACTCCAATGGAAGCTCATTATTAGCTAATATATAATTTTAAATATTATAATACTAATTTTTTGGATCATACATATTAGCTTGGTTTAACTGCATCAACAAATTTTTCACGGTTTAACTGCATCAACAAATTTTTTCACGGTTGCCAGATCATATTAGTATATTCATTTTGTTAGTTGAATATTTACACAATTTGAATATTATAATTTTGTGCAAAATATAGTAGACATTCTATTCACCATGTTCTCGTTTTTCTCTAATTCAAGAAAAATATACATATGTTAAATATTTGTCAATGGATGCAAAGGTTTAGGATTAATGGACATCCTTACGAATTTATCATAATTAGAATCTCAATTTATTAAAAATCTATGATAGTATAATTATTACAATAATTAATTTAACTTCAAATAGATTATTAATATTCATAATTATATTGTATTACATTATTGCCCTTAAACATAGTATTAAATAGGAATATGATAGGTAAACTCAAAATTGTAAGATAACAAACTTTTTATATTAGTATAGATTTTGTTTCTTTTAATGCCTATAAGAATGCACACTTTTTTGTGAACTAGTAGAGGATAACGTGCATTGCACGTGTTCACAATAATTTGCCTTCTTTGAAACATGAGATAAAGTTATATATTGAAGAATATAGTATACCTATATTATTATTAATAATAATTGAGATTTAAAATTTACAATTCTTCATACGTATAATATTTTAATTATCATCTTTAGCATTGAAAGAAAAAAAAAAGTTTGAATTTCTAGAAATACTACAAATCAAGGAACCTAATCTTATATGTTCTACGTTCTCTCTCTTCCAAAAATTGGAATGTGATTACTGTGCACTTGTTGATTACAAAAACATTGCAGGTAAACTTCTCACTCTTACGACTGTGAGATTCGATTATTATTGTTGGAGATCTAATTTTATTTTAATGTTAACAATCTCTCAACTCACAATTTCATAAGATGTTATTGCAGTCAAGATTGAGTGTTTTTAATGTCCTAAAAATTGCACAACGCTGATTCTAACACTAACTTTTATTAAGTAAGAACAACTTATGTTGTCTCAGAACTGGGTTATGGAAAATTGAAGGCTTGATCCTAAGCCTTGATCACAAATAATCATTGGACTTGTTTGTTCGTTGTAGAAGATCATCCGCTATTATTGATCGGTGCCTACTCTAACTATGGGCTAATTTGTCCATTGTCCCTTATCTTTCATTTTTGGCAGCTTCTAAGTTTGACCCTAAAAAAGTATCTTCTACATGTTTAGCCATTTTCATGCAAGATTCTGCAACTCTTCAAAACATGTAGCTCTTACGCCAACTCTGTTGACTTCATCCTCTCATTGATCCCAATTGGCTTCAATGCTTGTACCACTTTACTTCTCGACTAATGATCTCTCTTCAAGTTTTGACTAACAATCTCTCTTTAGTCGATTTTCTTAATCTCTCGACTGACATTCTCTCCTTGGCTTTATTTAAATCTCGACTAATGGTCTCTCTTCAGTTGGCTTTCTTTAACTCTTCTTGATTGACTGTATATATTGAAAACTTTTTTTATGAAATTCAATTACACGAAAGTATGTATTTATAACTCCAAATATCTCGTTTTAAATAATTAACCTTTCAAGTTTTGCAAACTTTGCTCTAAATAGTCTAAAGATTAAAAAAATTGTTAGTGAAAAGTGCATTTATCATACATATTATTCTGACAACACCGTATGAATTCAAGTTCGACATTGGAAAACTTATCAAATTCGTCTGTTGTATTCATTTTTTAATCGGACTTAAAAATTATCAACAAATGTATATATTACAAACCTCTTTTATGATATTCAATTACAGGAACATTTGTAATTGTAAGTCCAAATATATGTTTTATTTTAAATAATTAAGGGTTAAGGCCCAAATAGGCCCCTGAACTTATTTTGGAGGGCCAATCAGGCCCTCCAACTTTTTTTTTGTCTCAATTGAGTCCCTAAACTTTTAATTTGGGCTAAATCAAGCCCTTCCGTCAAGCACCTCACAAACGAACGTTAGTTCTCACACAAAACGATGTCGTTTTGTATTTGTCTAAAAAAAATTAAATCCGCACGTCTCAATACGATCATCAAATGCAATGAAAAACTCGACAAATCTGGAAATGAATCGATCATTAAATGCAACGAAACTCATGTCAAACATATTCTACTTTGAAAGGGCTTTCCGAGGGTAGGTCGCGCGTCTCAATACGAACACTGAAGTGGCGGAAATCGCATCTCAAAATTGACGATGCAGCTGGTGCGCGAACAGCGCGATTCGTAATTTCACCGTCCAAATTCGTCGGTCACAAGCTGAATCGGGAGTTGTACCATATATTCGATAAGACCAAAGTCCATCCATTAATCATCCATGAAAGGTGCTGAAATTGTTAAATTTCGGTCAAGAACATGACATTGGCATCTGCGTGAATAACATAAGAACAACACATTTTCTCGGCAAAATTCGTTGTTGATAGCAATTCCCATCCACCGAATTACACCAAATTTCTCCTCTCATCGAGACCGATGTTTCCCCTCAACCAATTGATGAAAATAGCTCGTCAATCGCTCAGAATTTGGTCGGAAACACACAACGTCGTCGTTGTATAAAACGATGTCATTTTGTGTAAAACAGTGTTGTTTTGCGTGAGAACTAACGTCCGTTTCTGAGGTGCTTGGCGAAAGGGCTTGATTGAGCCCAAATTAAAAGTTCAAGGGTTCAATTGAGACCAAAAAAAGTTGGAGGGCCTAATTGGTCCCTCCAAATAAGTTCAGGGACCTATTTGGGCCTCAACTCAATAATTAATCATTGAAGTCTCGTAAATTTTCCCAAATACTCTAAAATTAAGTTCAATTTTGTCAGTCTTATGTTGTGTGAATACATATATATTTTTTCTTATTTTTCATTCACATTGGATTACAAGTCATTGTAATAAATATATATTATTTGCCAAATGTTATACTAATGTCAATGCATCAAATATCTATGTCACATATCTCTTGTAACAAATATGCTCTCTACATGATACATTTTTATTACTCTGTATTGTAACACATGTAAAATATTAATATATTAGAGATTTATTCATATGTAGTAACATAATAAATAAAAAACTTATTAATAAAATATAAAACTTATTAAAATGTTCAATAACAAGTATATTTATGTAATTTTAAGAACAATTTAGAAAAGTTAACAAACTTTTCTTGTTGATCTCTAGAGATAATATAATATACCATAAAGATTCATAATATTCTTGATATTATAAAAGTATCATCGTGATCCTAGACATGAGCGGAAGCTATTATGGTAATAATCTTTTTAATGTTTTGATATCACCTATTTCGTCTCTAGAAAAAATAAGTGGATATTGCATTGGAACATAAAATATATAATAATATTTTATTCTAGGGATAAGACTCAGTTTGACTCTATACACATGGGAGGAGCATTGTGACACTTGAACTATTATCAATGTTAGTAATGATATTCACCGTTGGCCCAGTTAGACTCTTAAACTTTTAAATTATTCCCGATTAAACCCTTAAACTTTAGAAATTTTTTTAATTACATATCCTCTTCCGTCAATGACGTTACTTACAATGTTCATAATTGTTTTGTTAACTCACAAAAATATTTTTTTCACACTTTCAAAAGATTTCACAGGCCAGTGGGAATTTTTTTTCAGAATATATTTTTCTAAAATAGTCATGTAAAAATATACTTTAGTGTTTGATAACAAAAAAATCAGACCTTGACCTATTTTACGAATTTTGACTAATTCCTTAAAAATATGTAGTTTATTTTTTATTAAATTACATATTTTTTTATACAAACAGTCCTATCAGATAAATGGCACAAATAGCTCCAAATTAAGTTATATTATTATGCATCGTTCAATTTGATCCTGTAACTATTTGTGTGGGAGTTCTTTGGTGAGGGACCAAAGTGTTCCTATACAAATAGTTATTGAATTAAATTGGACATTTTTCTTTAATTTTTTTTTTCAATATATTATTTTTCTTTGTTTGCTCGAGTAATTATCTTATATGATGTAACATAAAATGTAATATTTGTAAAATATATAATTCTTTTTCTGCAAGGTAAAAATATATATACTAATTTATTTTAAAACTGTGTTAATCTATATGTACGTAGTATTGGTTTCCATATGAAATACAAAAAAAATAAGAATTCACATACACACACACACACACACACACACACACACATATATATCATCAATTGTGTGTTTCGTTCTATCTACTCGAGCGATTTTTTGAGGAATAGATTTTTTAAATTTTGTATTAATTTTGTTAACATCTCATTTTACTTTGTTTGCTCGAGTAATTTTCTTATATGATGTAATATAATATATAATATTTATAAAAAATATAATAATTTTTTTCGAAAGGTAACAATAAAATCTAATTTATTTTATTACTATTAATTTTTAGGTATGTAGTATTAGTTTTCAATATAAAATACGAAAAAAATGACAATTGAAAAATAGTGCATGGTCACACACACATAATAATAATAACAGGGATTATATATATATATAATGTATTATATACTATGATTATCATAGATTATTAAGAATTATAATTGTATTATAACAAAATCAACTTCTATGACATTATTTTTTTATCAATTATTGTTTGATTGATGCATATAAATTACTATATTAAAATGGATTATGATGTTTTATTTAAAAAATAATATAAAGACAAATGTAGAGGGAAAAGAGTAAAAAGTAAAGGTTGAGGAAAAAAGGATATTCTAGAAGATTTAAAACAAACCCTAAATGAAAAAAGAAAGGGAAAATATCATAACTAAACAAAGTATGATTTGTTAACAATTTATCTTCTTTATTTATATTTTTTATAATGAAGAAGGAGATCGAAGAATAGTTTTTTTCAGATTTTCAGACGGCGCATAAGCTGAACTTTAATTAAGAAGTGAAATTGAAGATTTAATTTCTTACATAAATATATATAAATTGTTGGAGTCGAATTTTATAGAGTGGAAAGTAAAAATTTATAATAAGCTTAATTATGTCACACAAATTGGGACATGCACGCACAAATATATATAATATACATGATTGTTACCTTCTTTGAAAAAATATATAGTGTTATTATATTTCTCATAAATAATGCACATTATATTACATTATTACCGTTAAATTAAAAGTATAATAGGGATATAATGGGCAAACCAAAATTTATAAAACATGGCTATTTTATAATAGCAGTAGATAGATAGATACATATATATCTATCTCGTATTTTATTTTATAAATTTATTAAAAAAGCACAAAACCAAAACAAAAAAAAATTAAATATTGCTAAGCACTGGAATTCACAGTTGCAACAACAAGAAGAGGGTTTTTCTTCCTAATTGTAATGCCAGGTCGCTCGGTGATATCCAAGTCTTCCCCTTTAGCTCCATCGGGCAATGCCCAATCGAACCTGAGCATGAGATTTGCGACCGTATGCTCGAGAGAAATGGCCGCAAATCCAATCCCCGGACAGATTCTTCGTCCGGCCCCAAACGGGATCAATTCGAAATCAAATCCCTTGAAGTTGAGGGACGAATTCAAGAATCTCTCTGGCACAAACTTTTCCGGTTCGTCCCAACAGGCCGGGTCCCGACCCAGAGCCCACACATTAACAACAGCCAGAGTCTCGGGTGCAATTTCATATCCCATTAGATTCACGTACTCCCTCGCAACGTGAATAAAAATCGTGACTGCAGGGTGTAAACGGAGCGTTTCCTTGATCACAGCTTTAAGATAATGCATCTTCTGCAACTCATCATCACTTATGTGATGTTTCCCTTTCATAATCCCTCTTACTTCGTCTTGCAGCTTCTTCATCACCCTCGACTGCCTTAGCAGCTCTGTCATTAACCATACTAGCGTTGTCGCTGTAGTTTCAGTTCCAGCAGCGAATATATCCTGTTTAAATTGAACTTGTCAATCCACTAAAATAAACGACCGTTAAATGGGCTGTTAGATTTAGAGCAAAAAAGATCGAAAAATATCATTTGGGACAAGCAAAGTTCGGGTTGGGACTAAAACTTAAATTATTTCCATTTTTTTTTATATATTCTAGAAATTTATTGTGCATGTGTGGATGCATTAGTAAAATAAGTCTTACCAAAATCACACTTTTGAGAGAAATCAAGTCAATGGACACACCAGGAGTGTCACCTTTGTAAATTCCAAGCAAAATATCCATAAAATTTTCTTTATTACTTGTATATGAACTTCTCAAGTGATCTTCAATAATTGCATCAAGAATTTCATCCATCTTCTCAGCAATCCTATCCAAAGCAGCATGGCGACCATTCAACCGATCAATCCAAGCAAGCCATGGAATGAATTCTGCCACTGAGAGATTCCCCAACAATCCCACAGATTCCTCCAAAACTTCTAGAAACTTCTTCCCGTGTTCCTCTTCACCGTGCTTCTTACCAAACGCAGCGCGGCTGATCAAATCGTTCGATAAGGCCGCGAACATGTTGGTCAAGTTCACAGGCGTGGAGGAATCAAAACTGCAACATTCTTGAATATTTTCGATGAAGAGAGCTATCTCTTCATCTCTGATGGAGCTGAACGACATCACTCTCGAGCTGCTCAGCAGCTCGTGGACGACTATGCTTCGCAGCTTCCGCCATGTATCCCCGTATGGCAGATTGAATATGTCGCTCAAGTCGTAGAAAATCTTCTTCGCATCGCTCATCGCAATCTTGTCTGCAAATGTGAGGTCGTGGGTTTTGAGTACCTCCTTGGCCACTTTGGCCGACGAAACGACGAGCGCCGGTTTCTGGCCGAAGTGGAGAAGCATTAGAGGGCCGTGTTTCCTCGATAAATCCCACAGGGATCTGTGAGCCAACCGGCCCAGTTGGTGGAGGTTTCCGATGACAGGAAGCGTTGGCGGTGACGGTGGTGAGGTGTCTCTGCCGCCTGATTTCACACTCCTGATGAAGCACCATGCGTAGAATAGAGCTAGAATAGTGAGAGACAGTGTGTAGAACTGAAATTCCTCCATTTTCTTGATGAGGAGAGGCTTTGAGATGTCTTGTATAAGCTACTTGTTTATGATATAAGCTATTTATAGTGACCGAACATTCTACAATGTGTTCGCACCATAAATTCTAGCTACAGTGTAGACACACTATACACATAATGTGTTCACACCAGAAATTCTAGCTCATGTGTAGAGTCAGAATCCATACTCGTATGAATGTGTAGTGTATTTGTACCAGAGCGTTTTAAAAAATTTAGGGGCCAGGTCTTCAACAAATTTACAAACAGAAAATGTATACATATTGTATATATATAAATAATACTCCTACTCTTTATAAATTAAAAATCATTTAGTCTTTCTAATGTTTTCAGTTGCAAATTTTTTTATTAAAATTTATAATCCAGTTGTTTCAACAAAACATATTTAAGTGTTTCATCATCTATTTCCAATTATTAAACTTCTCAAATATATTTTCCTCTTTCAACGAATATGTTGTACCATCTAAAAATTCAAAACACATATTACATTAATCAATAGACAATATGATATTATAGTAAACAACTTTCTTCTTTTCAAACTTATTATTACATAGTTTTAAATAAGTTTGGGGGGGGGGCGAGTGTGGTTACCTTGGATTTTATTTTATGTTTTTCATTGCATTTGCATTAGATTTTCTTACTTAAAATTTTTGGTTAATTTTTTATTTTATTTTTCTAGGATTTTTGCACGTTTATTGCTTTATTAGGTTTAGTTGGAAGTGATTTGGTCTTGATTGGTCTTAACTTTTGAAAATTGTGGAGTATGGATCAATTATGTGCCTATGATAAGTTGTTTAGTATTGGAAATTTTACATAAAAGCATGCTATGATTTGTTGATGTTTATCTTGATATATTCTTGTTAAATGGTTCAGGCTCCATTGGAAGATAAAGATCAGAAAGGCAATAGGAAAAATTGTTCTTATATTTCACTGAATGGTTTATTGTATCGATTACAATGCTCCTTTAAAGGAGTTGTTTTGTACAATGAAAGGAAATAAATCAAAGTGTATCCCTATTTTGTTGGACCTATTTTGAGCTATTATTCTTTTTGGTTCTTTCCTTCCAACACTCCCCCTCAAGTTGAGTGGTGACATCGCTAACACTTAACTTGCACAGAACCTTGGCAAAGTTTTGTGAACTGACCGCCTTAGTTAAGATATCCGCCAACTGGTCCTCTGAACGAATAAAAGGAAGCTCAACCAATCCAATTTCAATCTTTTCTTTGATGAAGTGTCAATCTATTTCAACGTGTTTGGTTCTATCATGTTGAACCGGATTTTCTGAGATACTGATTGCTGTCTTATTGTCACAAAACAACTGACTCCGTTTAGACAGTTGAAAACCAATCTCTGTTAACAATCTTCTCAGCCACAAGATTTCTGTGAGTCCACTTTTGATTCCTCTGAATTCTGCCTCGGCACTTGATAAAGCCACGACCTTTTTCTTCTTGCTTCTCCATGTGACCAGATTTCCCCCGACGAACGTAAAATATCCTCCTGTCGATCTTCTATCCATTAGATTTCCAGCCCAGTCTGCATTTGTGTATCCATGAATATCCAGATGTCCATTTTTCTTAAGCAGTATGCCATAGCCAGCTGTATCTTTGAGGTAACGAACAATTCGTAAAGTAACCTTCATGTGTTCCACCTGTGGTTTGTGCATAAACTGGCTCACAACTCCTACTGCATAGGAAATATCAGGTCGAGTATGGGACAGGTAGATCAACTTCCCGACTAGGCGCTGATATTTTTCTCGATCTGTAAGAGTAGCATCTTTGATAATCTGCAGCCTATGATTAACCATGATTGGCGTCTCAACTGGTTTACAATCCAGCAAATCGGTCTCGGCCAACAGGTCCAGGATGTACTTCTTCTGTCGCAGGAATATGCCTCCTTTTGATCTCAGAACTTCGACACCAAGAAAATACTTTAGTGTCCCTAAATCTTTCATTTCAAATTCTCGAAACAAATTGTGTCTCAACTTTGAAATTTCCTCAGTGTCATCTCCTGTAATGATTATGTCATCTACATAGATGATCAAACATGTTACCCTGTTATTTTAATGCTTCAGAAACAGGGTATGATCGGAGTTGCTCTGTTTGTACCCGTATTTCACCATGGCATCTGTGAACCGCCCAAACTAGGCTCTTGGTGACTGCTACAAACCATACAAGGTTTTTTTCAGTCTGCATCCTTCCCCATTTGCATATTCCCCTAAGAAACCCGGAGGTGCCTCCATATACACTTTTTTGTTCAATTCTCCATGAAGGAACGCATTGGTAACATCAAATTGATGAAGAGGCCAGTCCCGATTAGCTGCAATCGAAAGAAGTACCCGTATAGTGTTCATTTTAGCAACTGGAGAAAAAGTCTCTGAATATTCAATGTCGTATGTTTGAGTGTAGCCTTTCGCCACTAGTCTTGCCTTATATCTCTCAATGGAGCCATCAGGTTTTCGTTTGATGGTAAAAACCCATCGACATCCAACAGGTTTCTTCCCTTCTGGCAATCGGCATTTCTCCCAAGTGTGGTTTCTCATCAATGCATCAATTTCCTTTTTCATTGCTTCTCTCCAACATTCATGTTCCATTACTTCTTCAATGGACGATAGAATGTTTTTTTCTCTCAATATGGCTGCCTCGAATGCTCGAGCTGATGCAATCAGATTACTTGCAGCATAATCTTCAACAGAATCGAGGGTTCGTCGTTTAGTTTGTTCAGGAGAATATCTTTTGGGTGGAACTCCTCTGTTCTTCCTTAGGGGCAAAACATACCGGTTAACTTCCACTCTTGTTTCTGTACTTTCATCAGGAACAACTTCATTATCTGTATCTTCATTACTCATTTCACTTTCCAAATCATCAGTAGCAGTATCAGAAAGAGAACTGGAATTGTTACTACTATCAGTAGAAGTTTGTACCTCAGATATTCAAAGTGGTGAAGATGTATCAGAAACATGATCACTCAGGACTGTAGACTGTACTATGTTTGGAGATGTCTCCGCGGTGCTGTTAACTTCCTCTGTTGGGCCAGTGTCCAAAATTGGAGCCGAGAAACTTGGTAGAGGATTCGATAGCCAACTTAAGGAGTCACTAGGTTCTAGACTCTCCCACTGACTCCGAAGGTGGTGAAAGAAATACTCGTTCTCCAAAAAATCTCAGTTCATAGTGGTGAACATATGACGGGACTTAGGATCGTAGCACCTATATCCCTTTTGATTGATACCGTAGCCAACAAAGACACATTTGAGGGCACAAGGAGAAAGTTTATCACGAGTATGTTTTGGGAGATGAACAGAGACAGAGCACCCGAACACCCTAGGCTTAAGGGTAAGAGGAGTAGAAATCTCAGCTTGTTTGGATAAGGCCTGAAGAGGAGTTTGGAGTTGTAATGCCTTGGTAGGAATCCGGTTTAAGAGATAGACCGATGTGGCTAGAACTTCCGGCCAGAAGTAATTTGGTGTGCCGGAGTCGAGCAACATGGCCCGGGCCATTTCTAGGAGGATTCTATTTTTTCATTCAACGACACCATTTTGTTCAGGAGTATGAGAACAGGTGGTTTGATGGATGATGCCATTAGAAGTGAAAAATTGAGTCATCCTAGAATTAACATATTCTCCCCCATTATCCGAACGAAGAACTTGGATAGTTTTCTGAAATTGGTTTTTGACTAGAGCATAAAAATAGGTGAATTTAGAAAAAACTTCGGACTTATTCTTTAAAAAATAAATCCAAGTTATTCTAGAACAGTCATCTATAAACAATAAAAAATATTGATATTCGGGACCCCCTATAATTGGTGCAGGACCCCAAATATTAGAATGAACAAGGGAAAAAATTAAATTAACTCGAGTATTATTGAATTTAAATGACTGTCTATGGCTTTTGGCCAAAACACAAGAGTCACAATGCATGTCTCTAGAAATAACAAGATCGAGAAACAATAATTTCAGATAACTAGTAGAAGGGTGCCCTAACCGACGATGCCAAAGCCAAGCCTCCCGGTTACCAGGCCCGTGAGTCAGCATCGCAACACCTTTTGGAGCTATCTCATCCACATAGTAAAGTCCTTGTCTTTCAGTTCCACGTCCAATAATCTCCCCCGTCTGAATATCCTATAACAAACAAAAATGAGGTTGCATAAGTAGAGTGCAATTCAGTTCTCTCGTGACATGACTGATAGACAAAAGTTTGTCAGATAGAGTGGGAACAAGTAAGCAATTGGACAGTTTAAGAGTGGGAGATAAGTTAATGGTGCCGGCTCCTTGGACCGGTGCAAGTCCTCTATTTGCGGTCTGTACGTAAGACTTTCTCAGTTTTCTTACGGCAATAATATCTGAGTGGTCAAATGTCATGGTGTCGGTGGCACCACAGTCGAAAATCCACTGTTTATTTTTTGTTGTACCCATGTCAAGAACTGTACATGCTTTCGGGTAATCTTCGAGGACCTGAAATGGGTTAGTACAAGAGATGGGGCCATTCTGTAATTTTTGAACTTTAGCCTTGGCCATGGGGTCTGTTTTATCAACATCTAATGCTGAGGGACTAAACTGCAAAATGGCACTTTTATTTCTACCTTCACTATCTCGAACCCTAGCCGCCCCTCTTGTGTTCGTTCCGGCTGTGACATTTGCCTCTGCAATATCAGACTGCAGGCTGCCGGTCGTTGCCCCGGCGTTTTCCGTTCCAGCATCGGTGGCCCGGTCGGCGGCGACTGTAGCGGCGGCAACACCTCCTCGATTCCAACCTTGATTCGGTTGTTTGGTTCTCTTTGTCTCGTCCCACCAGTCGGGGTATCCGATGAGCTCAAAACACTAATCTCTTGTGTGCTTTTTCATGCCACAATGTGAGCAAACAAGCTTGGATTTGTCTTCCTCAGTGGGTCGAGCCCCTTTTCCTTTGTAGCCTCGGTGAGGTCTGTCCTTCACCGCCAAGCCTAGACCAATGCCCAATGATGTGTCACCATGTTCTCCGGCGACTGCCGGCCAAAGGATTCGGTCCCTGGCTGTAATACCCCGAAATATTTTAGAAGGTTTTATTCGATATATGTTACCTGAGGGTAATCTAAGAAATAAGTTGGGTCCTTAACGGATTCAAATAAAAGAAAATCGCAGCCAGGGACATCTATTAAAATTTATTTTGGTCAAAAATTGCTTTAAAAATATGTTCTGATATTTTTCTCGAGTTGATAGAAAAATTTTCAAGCATCGTGCCAAACTTTGAATTTTCCAATTTCGAGTTCAAATGAACACTTGGCACAATTTTAGGGTGAAAGGTAATAGATTTGGATAACTAAGGCACATCCGTCATTATCCAATTTCTTTTTCGAAATATTATCCTATTCGTAATTATCCTATTCTTTTTCCATCATTATCCTATTCCATCATTATCCTCTTGCTTTTATTTGTTATTATCCTATTTATTTTTCTTCTATAAATAGGAGGTTAAGGTTTTATTTTTCATTCATTTTCAAAATCGAAACGCCGAGCAGCTTCTAGAGAAGGTACGACTCTAGTTTCCTATTTCATTTCCGAAATAGTCATTTTGAAGGTGTCAACGTGTAGATCACGAATACGTGATTGAAATGATGACACGACGAACGATCACGATGGAAAATCATCGTGACCGCCGCCAAAAGTCGCCACCACCTTTCAAATCGGTGACTCTTTCGGGTCATCGAATCAAAAAGTGTCTTTAGGGTTTTATGTTCTATGTATATTTATATACATTTTCCATGTTGTCACTTTTTAATTTCGGGTATATTTTGGGTATCCGATTATTAAATTGTAGTCTTTTTCAGATCTATCCTTCGTGGATAGCCCTATCGTATTTTTAAGCTCAAAAGTTGTTCCGTGTCAAAATATAGTATTTTTATTTAAAGTTTCACATTTTTCCAATGGGTAGATCTTGCGGTATGAATTTATTTGTACCGAGTTAATTTTAGGATACGGGTTTGACCACCCCGTATGCCAAAACTTTCAAAAGGGTTTTTCTTTATAAAAATGCCCTGAGTAAAGTTCCCTTAAGAGTCAAAATATTTTGATGACCTGGGTGCTGCGTATTAAGATTGTAGATATTATAATATTTACTTCATAGCTAAGAAAGGTTAGATTTTGACCTAATGGTAGTCTTTCATCGAAACTAAGTTGCCGGATAATCTTGTAGGCACAGAAGAAGGAGATTTCTAGTTGAGACCAGAATCAGAATCTAGATCTAGCTATTTCAGATCTAATTATCAGGTGGGTTTTTATTATATAAAAATGTATTTTCGGGTTATTAAGCCCTGATATTTATAAAATAAATGTGATTGAATATCCAACTCATGACTGTATTTGATGTGCTCTCTTGACTCATATAAGTCTTACTACTGTTTTTGGTGACGAAACTACAATGGTTCACGATATCGAGCCCCAAGCAAACAGGGCAGTGTCCAACCTTAAGCAGCCGGGTTGTGTACACGAACCGACTCACCGTAAGTGTTCTAGGGGAGAGTGGCGCGCAATGATGGAACTAAAATGATTTAATATACATGGAATTCACAAATTTTCTGTTTTGAAAGCTTTCCATGATATGCTTAAAATATGATTGAATATTCTGTTTTATAAAATGATTGTGAAGGTTTTTCTCAAAAGTACCCACTGAGTGCATTAGTACTCACGCCCCAAATCATTTCAAATATTTTTCAGGATGAGCTGCGGGATGGTGGACGGCTGTGCTAAGGTTGAAGGGCTATCATTTGATGTATATGTTTCCTTTTCCGCTATGGAGTCTAACTGAGAACATGCTTCCTTTTGAGTCTGAATAAATGCACTGCGTTCTTTTTCGCTTACTCTGATTACTGTTATGGAGTGTTCGGTTCTCAGAATCCTGTTTTCTTTACTGTTATGGAGTGTTCGGTTCTCCGAATCCCATTTTCTTTACTGCTACGGAGTGTTCGGTTCTCCGAATCCCGTTTTCTTTACTGCTACGGAGTGTTCGGTTCTCCGAATCCCGTTTTCTTTACTGTTACGGAGTGTTCAGTTCTCCGAATCCCGTTTACTTTCCGTTCCTGACAGGCGAAAGCCTGGCATTTATTTACCTTCCTTATTCAGACAGGCGCAAGCCTGGCTTTACATTGTTTTCCATGTCAAGGCAAAAGCCTGGCTTTATATTGCTTTCACGACAGGCGGGAGCCTGGCATCTCTTTACTTCAAGTATTTGGACAGACATCAGTCTGGCCTTTTTCATGCCTGACCTATTAACAGTTAACCTTTGAACTGTTATTATTTACATTGAAGTCTGCCTTTGTTATTCTTTCTTGGGTTCATCCTAAGAGTCATGGTATCTGGTTTGAGTCATTTCATACGCTTTAAAAGCGTGGATTGATCAATTTTATAGAGGTTATGTTGCCCAAATTTTTGGGGCACTAACTCTATTTCTTTGATTTCTTCTGTTCAACAACCCCTTCCCCGTTCCCCCAAGTAGCGCACCGGTCCCCTGCCCTTCTCCCGGGATCGGGACGTCACAGAGTGGTATCAGAGCAGGCTGCAACTCTGCGGGCCTGTCATATTGTTGATTGAGTCTAGTTCTCAGTATAGTCTCTTAATTGATTGTCGGATAGCCCTAGCACGTCGCCTGCACCGCACTCATCTGCTTCAAAAAGAAAGGTACATGAGTTAAAATATTTTTGAGATTCAATGATGTTTACTGATTTCAAAAAAGGAAATGTGGATAAGCACTATTCTCCACATTGGTGGTATTTATGAAAAGTCGCGCCAATGATGGTTTCAAAAGGATAATGGTATCATTTTGGGACTATGTGTTCATATGATGATGGTTATGAATGGATCAGACTCTTGTCCATGATGGTAAAATTGTGGCACTTTATGCCTAGATGGTATTGAATGATTATTTTGAATGGGACTATATGTCCATTATGTTTGAAATGAAAAGTGATGTTTTGAATGGGAATATATGTCTAAGATATATTCTGAAAGAAAGTGTGATGATAGTAATCAATGCCATATGATTAGAAATGTTATGATGTTAAAGTGATGGGAACCCAGAATGCTTATGCAGATGGAATATGAACATAGAATGATTTGATTGAGAATGTAGATGAACATAGCTAGTTGTGATTTATTCACATAGATTGGATTTTAAGTTGATGATTGTTAAGATTCTTGTGGAACATAGATTGATTAAGTTTTTTTTCCACGTTCAGGATTATGAGCCCACATGGATTGGTTCCACTGAAATGTGTCAATTTGTTATGATGTGAAATTTCAAAACAATGTATTATGTCATGTTTGGATTTAATCCTACATGAAAGAGGGTTCACGGCAAGGCCGTGGTTCGCCTATGGTTTTAATGGGATGTCTGGGACATCTGGATTCCGGTTCAACCGAGAATCTAATGAATGATTATAAAGAACAAATTGACTAAAAAGGTGGGAACGATTATGTAGTGCCTTGTAGTCTTGAACGTAGAAAGAACTTAGAGTGGATAAGTATATTCTTTTAGATGGCTTGAGTTATATGGATTTCTAGGAAATGTCGTTCGCGTGCATATGCGCATTTGAGGAGCATGTTGGGAGAATTTCGAATGTAGATGAAGACTCGCGAATGATAGATCCGTTCTCGCTACACCTGCTTCTATACGTTTTTTATCGAGGAGCAAGGACAAGTGCAAGACTGGATGTCTCAAGTTCGAGGTGACGTATACGATGATCAAGATAATATGCTTTGATTCAGGTGGATCGATATATATTCTCTCTCTCTCTCTCTCTATCTCTCTCTCTCTCTCTCTCTCTCTCTCTTTTCTCGACTCAAAGGATGATGCTAAAGGAAATTTGAAGAAAGATGCAGAGAAGAACGTATGAAGAGTTATGTGCATCAATTTAAAGTGAACCAATGCAGAGTATACATCTCAATAAGATTTACGACATGAGATAAATAGTGTTTTGGCTAGGAATGATGAGGTGGTTTATAAACTAGTCATGTTGCTGATTCTAGCTAAGGTTCATAATGTGATTGATGTCTCAATGTTGAGAAAGTATGTGTTTGATCCTAAACACGTTATAAAGAATGAGGAGATAATCCTGAACCAGGATTTTTCTTATGAAGAAAGACTAGAGGTTATTCTTGACCGACGGGTTCAAGAATTACGGAACAAACATATATTACTCGTGATAGTCCTATGGAATAACCATGGGAAAGAGAAAGGTACCTGGGAGCATGAAAGCAGAATCAACGAGTTGTGCCCTGATTTACCCTAAAGAGGTACGCAAATTTCGGGATGAAATTTTTATTAAGGAGGGTAGAATGTAATACCCCGAAATATTTTAGAAGGTTTTATTCGATATATGTTTCGATATATGTTACCTGAGGGTAATCTAAAAAATAAGTTGGGTCCTTAACGGATTCAAATAAAAGAAAATCGCAGCCAGGGACATCTATTAAAATTTATTTTGGTCAAAAATTGCTTTAAAAATATGTTCTGATATTTTTCTCGAGTTGATAGAAAAATTTTCAAGCATCGTGCCAAACTTTGAATTTTCCAATTTCGAGTTCAAATGAACACTTGGCACAATTTTAGGGTGAAAGGTAATAGATTTGGATAACTAAGGCACATCCGTCATTATCCAATTTCTTTTTCGAAATATTATCCTATTCGTAATTATCCTATTCTTTTTCCATCATTATCCTATTCCATCATTATCCTCTTGCTTTTATTTGTTATTATCCTATTTATTTTTCTTCTATAAATAGGAGGTTAAGGTTTCATTTTTCATTCATTTTCAAAATCGAAACGCCGAGCAGCTTCTAGAGAAGGTACGACTCTAGTTTCCTATTTCATTTCCGAAATAGTCATTTTGAAGGTGTCAACGTGTAGATCACGAATACGTGATTGAAATGATGACACGACGAACGATCACGATGGAAAATCATCGTGACCGCCGCCAAAAGTCGCCACCACCTTTCAAATCGGTGACTCTTTCGGGTCATCGAATCAAAAAGTGTCTTTAGGGTTTTATGTTCTATGTATATTTATATACATTTTCCATGTTGTCACTTTTTAATTTCGGGTATATTTTGGGTATCCGATTATTAAATCGTAGTCTTTTTCAGATCTATCCTTCGTGGATAGCCCTATCGTATTTTTAAGCTCAAAAGTTGTTCCGTGTCAAAATATAGTATTTTTATTTAAAGTTTCACATTTTTCCAATGGGTAGATCTTGCGGTATGAATTTATTTGTACCGAGTTAATTTTAGGATACGGGTTTGACCACCCCGTATGCCAAAACTTTCAAAAGGGTTTTTCCTTATAAAAATGCCCTGAGTAAAGTTCCCTTAAGAGTCAAAATATTTTGATGACCTGGGTGCTGCGTATTAAGATTGTAGATATTATAATATTTACTTCATAGCTAAGAAAGGTTAGATTTTGACCTAATGGTAGTCTTTCATCGAAACTAAGTTGCCGGATAATCTTGTAGGCACAGAAGAAGGAGATTTCTAGTTGAGACCAGAATCAGAATCTAGATCTAGCTATTTCAGATCTAATTATCAGGTGGGTTTTTATTATATAAAAATGTATTTTCGGGTTATTAAGCCCTGATATTTATAAAATAAATGTGATTGAATATCCAACTCATGACTGTATTTGATGTGCTCTCTTGACTCATATAAGTCTTACTACTGTTTTTGGTGACGAAACTACAATGGTTCACGATATCGAGCCCCAAGCAAACAGGGCAGTGTCCAACCTTAAGCAGCCGGGTTGTGTACACGAACCGACTCACCGTAAGTGTTCTAGGGGAGAGTGGCGCGCAATGATGGAACTAAAATGATTTAATATACATGGAATTCACAAATTTTCTGTTTTGAAAGCTTTCCATGATATGCTTAAAATATGATTGAATATTCTGTTTTATAAAATGATTGTGAAGGTTTTTCTCAAAAGTACCCACTGAGTGCATTAGTACTCACGCCCCAAATCATTTCAAATATTTTTCAGGATGAGCTGCGGGATGGTGGACGGCTGTGCTAAGGTTGAAGGGCTATCATTTGATGTATATGTTTCCTTTTCCGCTATGGAGTCTAACTGAGAACATGCTTCCTTTTGAGTCTGAATAAATGCACTACGTTCTTTTTCGCTTACTCTGATTACTGTTATGGAGTGTTCGGTTCTCAGAATCCTGTTTTCTTTACTGTTATGGAGTGTTCGGTTCTCCGAATCCCATTTTCTTTACTGCTACGGAGTGTTCGGTTCTCCGAATCCCGTTTTCTTTACTGCTACGGAGTGTTCGGTTCTCCGAATCCCGTTTTCTTTACTGTTACGGAGTGTTCAGTTCTCCGAATCCCGTTTACTTTCCGTTCCTGACAGGCGAAAGCCTGGCATTTATTTACCTTCCTTATTCAGACAGGCGCAAGCCTGGCTTTACATTGTTTTCCATGTCAAGGCAAAAGCCTGGCTTTATATTGCTTTCACGACAGGCGGGAGCCTGGCATCTCTTTACTTCAAGTATTTGGACAGACATCAGTCTGGCCTTTTTCATGCCTGACCTATTAACAGTTAACCTTTGAACTGTTATTATTTACATTGAAGTCTGCCTTTGTTATTCTTTCTTGGGTTCATCCTAAGAGTCATGGTATCTGGTTTGAGTCATTTCATATGCTTTAAAAGCGTGGATTGATCAATTTTATAGAGGTTATGTTGCCCAAATTTTTGGGGCACTAACTCTATTTCTTTGATTTCTTCTGTTCAACAACCCCTTCCCCGTTCCCCCAAGTAGCGCACCGGTCCCCTGCCCTTCTCCCGGGATCGGGGCGTCACACTGGCGGTCTCCCGACGGATCATTCCGTATACCGTTTCGACTGAGGGTAGCGGTTCTTGCTTCAATATCTCCTTCTTGATTGCTTCAATATCTCTTCTAATGTGTGTTCTCCCTATTTGATTGTGTTTGCTTTTCGATGTAGATCAAATACCTGCAGTGAATCCATTCCACTACCGTAGGTAAGAGCTAGACTGTCCCAGATAGACTTTGATATTGGGTGTTTGGATACTGCATTGATGAGGTGCGGTTCGATGTTCTGCACGAGCCATGTAAAGACGCATTGATCGTCTTGTTCCCATCTTCTGTATTCTGGATCGTTCTTAGTAGGGGGATTGGGGTCTCCGGTGATATACTGGGATTTACCCCTTCCCCCGATAGCCTTCTTCATCAACACTGCCCATAGGGGATAATTATCCCCGCTGAGTTTGAAGTCGATATTCAATGATTCTGTGTTGTGTGTGGCTTGGGATTTTTGTAATCCGAGGCTGTTTTTGAGTAGGGTTGCGAGTTGGAGGATTAACTCATCTGGGATTTGCCCAGTGGCTTGGTTTTCTGTGGTTCTGGGTGGTGGTTCTGACATGTTGTTTGTTGTTTGTTTTCTGATGCAGTTTGATTGATGCTATTTTGCTGAGAAAGGTTAGAGACGATGATGAAAATTTTTCTGAGTCTCTTGGTTAATTGCTTGCTCTGATACCATGTTAAATGGTTCAAGCTCCATTGGAAGATAAAGATTAGAAAGGCAATAGGAAAAATTGTTCTTATATTTCACTGAATAGTTTATTGTATCGATTACAATGCTCCTTTAAAGGAGTTGTTTTGTACAATGAAAGGAAATAAATCATAGTGTATCCCTATTTTGTTGGACCTATTTTGAGCTATTATTCTTTTTGGTTCTTTCCTTCCAACAATTCTAAACTTTTTACCTCTAGATTTTGATACTTTACCCATGTGAGCTTTTGAGCCTAAAAGATTGCTTTGTTTTGCAATCATTTTTTTTTTCTGGTGTGGTAATCATTCTCATACTTGTTAATCTCTAGAACTTGCTTAATTGGTTGTCTGTTTTGAGACTACATTAGTGTGCTAAAGACTTGAACATGATTAAATGTCATCTTTGTTTAGCCACTCTATCCTTGATTTAATTGTCTATAAATTCTTAATTCTTTGTTTGCCCCTTTGAGCATTAAGACTTTATTTTCTTTGTTACACTTTAGGTTGGGGAATTTAAAGTGATTGAGAATGATTATTGAAGTTGGAGTTTGTATGGTGGCATAATTATGTTACTTTTTTGTTAAATATGCTAGAAACCCTTATAAGCTCAAAAAGCAAAAAAAAAGAAGAAAAAAGAGAGACTCAAAGTGTCCAAGTATTGAAAAGAAAAAATGAACCAAGTTCATAAAAAAAAAATTAAAGAGCATAAAAGGGTGGTGAGAAAAACATAAATATTGATGTGGTATTGTGAAGTTTTAAAAGGTGGAAGAAGATTTATGTTGTCTTTTTTGTTGGAATTGAAGAAATGGGTTTTTGGGATGAAATTCTATTGAATTAGTCACTTAATTAGCCTAAATTTTCCTAACTTTATCAAAGAGTCTTCATTAGGACCCTTGAAAGATCTTTTTATTCTTGTCTAAATGACACGTTTTAGTGGTGGAGAGAATAGATACCTTGCAAGCATATGATAGATTACTTGTTTTAAATGATTTTGAGTGTATACACTTAGCCTTAAATAATTGAGTGATAAGTGATCTTCAATCTTCGTGAGGTTTATTTTCTAGAGGCTTGAATTTATGAATTTATCAGGATTAAATTAATGCTTTTATTATCATGCTTGAATGTGAAATTTTGATCTTTGTCCTTCAGACACTCAATTTTTTTATTGGTTCATGCTTTGCTTTAAACTCTAGTTATCTTTCACTATTGCTTGGGGACAAACAATGTTCTCTATTTTGTACAATGTCATGTGTTTGTTCATTGTGAAGAGATTTAATACCATTTTTTGTGTGAACTTTTAATGAGCTTGGGAAGATCCTAGAAATATAAGAAATCAAGTAAGGAACACGTTGCAAAAAGAATTGGATCAATCAGATGAGACGAGTGATAACGAAGTAACACTACTACAAAAACAAGATAGACAACGGTTTTAACCCGTTGTCTAATTCATTTCGAAACCGTTGTGAATTTAGGTGTTGTAAATTTTGCACGCACATCGACAACGGTTTCAAAACCGTTGTAAATTTACAACGATTTTGAAACCGTTGTCTATCTCATGTTTCTCTGTTGTCTTTTAACTGAAATTACAACATTTTTTTCAAAACCGTTGTGAACTTACAACAATTTTTTATAAAACTGTTGTTAAATTACAACAGTTCTTTAAAAAAAACCGTTGTAATTTCTCAACGGTTTTGAAAAAAACCGTTGTAATTTTACAACAGTTTTTTGTAAAAACATTGTACTTTCTCAACGGTGTTTTTGAGAACCGTTTAGAAACTGTTGTGAAATTTCTGTTGTGATTTTTTTATTATTTTTTTAATTTTAAAATTACACAATTTGATTTGTTGTGACGTAAAACCTGTAATCACCAATAAATAATGCACTACATTGATAAAATCCAAAGATTCTAATTAATTAATCATCCAAAATACAATATCTTGGTACCAATTCATCCAAAATACAATATCTTGGTACCAATTCATCCAAAATACAATATGTTGATACAAATTCATCCAACATATAATAGTTTCTAAATATGAACCAAAAAATCACATCTAATGTTCAATTACATAAAGCATGCATTCCTCTCATATGGTCATCAACATCGAGTACCTGCATCGATTCAATCCCAAGCACCGATATTTTGTAACAACGCTCAACATCGATACAAGTTGAATCCCACCATAAAACATTCAAACATCAATATTGCAATTTAAAAATTATCAGTTCTAAATCTAAACAAAAATACCTTGCAAAATGATCTTATACATAATCAAACACGCAATCCGCCCATTCATCGCGTACTTCATCGATCTCCTTTACGGAATATGATTCTTTGTTAAACTTTTAACATCATAAGACATTAACATATTGATAGAATAACTCTTTACAGCTAGAAAATTTCATAGGGGTCAATTATGAATTACTATAAGAATTGAGTAAAACTGATTACCTGTATTGAAACCGAACCATTTTCAATAATTTCTTTCATGTAGCGCAACACTTAAAAACCACACTGCTTGGAATCAGGTTGACGAGGGGTCTATATTAATAAAATAAATTTAAGTACATATATATTTACAATTAATTATACTCTACCTAACATTTATATGTACCTTAATGATTTCCCATGCAGGCTGTTTCTTGCCTTTCTTCCCCAAATTTGCATTAAACAGACTTATTGCCCTTTATACGAGCAATGCATTAGGGATTCGTTTAAAGACATTATTATAAAAACTCAAAAATTCATGAAGATAAGTTACATAGTACTCTACAAGCAAAGTAAGTTATTACCTGTCCACAATATTTTTCCAGCTGTCATCACGCATCCTGTTTCCAAGAGGGTCGAGCAAGTATACAACCCATTTGTGGGGGCCTATTACAGTGAGTATCCAATGGAGTCTTATCCAAAAAAATAGAAATTGATTGGTTCATAATTTATAAAATATCAATGACAAAGTGGAAACGCAAATTAGAAGTTATAACTTACCCAACATTGCATGGCACCACAACAAGCTGATTTAAGCATACCCCATTTAGCCTATCTCCCAAAGCTTGTGTTCATACACTCAGTGAGCACTTTGCCATATGTGATATGGTAAATGGGTTAACAAATCGAAATCCACCAAGTGTCCTTGCTTCCCTCATTTTTCTAAACAGATGCCTACTAATTCACAAATAATTTTGTGAATGCACCACTATGAATAAAATTAATAAAATTATTTAAAATTTAGGTTCACAAATACTTACCATATATAGGCTACCATGCGATTGCCTGAAATTGGATCTGAGTCACAAAATGGGATGATGTCCTCAAGGTGAATGTAAATCTCACAATTACTACCAAAGACATCATCATCTAATGGAATAAAAATTCCCTCTCCATTCTTCATAGCACTCTCAGCATAGCAATACAATCCTTTCAATGATGAATTCAAAGACTCATAACTCTTCACCAATCTCTTTTTAACCATTTGTTTTGCTTCAATTTTCTTGTTAATGTGCTTCTAGAAATTACACCCCATCCATATTAGATGATTATATGAGTTTATGCATATATATCAACATGTAAATAACATTTACCTTCTCTTTAACTTCCATTAAATGTGCAGGCCAAGGTACTTGTGATCCTACTGCATCTCTCACATTATCATATACATTTGGAATAGGGTATGGTAGCAAGGCATTAGGGGTCACAGCTTCATCAATTGAAACACATGTGCAATTGTTAGGAAGTTCACAACCTATTAGTGTATTAATAACCCCTTCGATAGCTATGACAGTTCCATACGCCACGATATCACCATTGGAAGAATCCAATTTCAAATAGCACAAAATTCTTTACGTTATTGAAAATTGTTAGATAGTATTGCAGCAATCCATTTATGTCCAACCAAATCAAAATCAATTTGTATCCATTTATAAAGAAACTAGTTTAACAGTCAAGTTGAACTTAACACGGTATATTGGAACATAGCCTGGAAATGTATTTTATCTAATTTGGTGTATGGTCAAAACCTTATTTATATAGTATTAGAGAAGGTATAGCAAATGTGCATACCTTCACATATCCTGCATCATCTGCTGCTGCTAGAAAGGATAGTTATGGGTGACAAGCAATCTGCAAATTATAAAAAATGTAAAAGATTAAAATAATGGCCATAAATCAGTTGTAACTGTACAGAAAAGATTTTTTTTTTAAAGCAGGTTGGGAGAAGATGCTAGCCACTAAAAGTTGAACAGTCCTTCTAGGCTATGGATAAATATTCTCATGAAATTTTTACTAATTCCTTTTCCAGTCTTAGTATGATGAACTAATATACATTATTTAAAATGGGATACTTAAGTTTGCAAATATGGTTCCAGGTAAAAGGCAAAAGAAATTACTTGTCTAAATGAAGCAAAATCATTCTTTCAAGATACTCCCAGTGCATCAGAACCAAATAAATAATTAACATAGCCATATATGATATATCTAATGTTAAGGAAAAGTTGATCATATTCTCTATTGTTTCTAGAAATAATTCACATAGCCATAGTATAAGCAGCTCCTCCCAAACTCAAATAATTCACAACTAGAAAATCAAGCTATATAAAATACCATCTTCCTCTATCATAGAATACACATACAGTAGAAAATACAAAAGATACTGCAAGGAATGGCATTGCAGGGCTAATGTTGTTAAGCTTTCTTGCTTTTGCAAAACTAATTTAATCTGCAATTAAATTAATTAAGTATACTCAATCCTCGGACATCGAATACTCAGTAAATCAGAAGTAGAAGCAGAGTGTTTCAGGACTGAGAAATCATAATTTGAAGTTTTAATTGATGACAGCACACTGCTTCTCAAATTTAAATCAACAAATCTGCAAATATTTATTGATTAAAAAAATCTGCAAAAATTTAATCTGCAATTAAATTAATTAAGTATACTCAATCCTCAAACATGGAATACTCAGTAAATCAGAAGCAGAAGCAGGACTGAGAAATCATAATTTGAAATTGTAATTGATGACAGCACACTGTTTCTTAAATTTAAATCAATAAATCTGCAAAGATGCGAATAAATAGTCATTTTCTGGAAAGTAACCAGATGATAAGGTTCATCTTCAAAAGTAGGACATACTTCCAATAATGTACAAGCCTTTGTCTTCAGGCGTTGTAGATCCAAAGATACTGATGTTAATAAACTGCAATTATCAATCTCGAGAACCTAGAAAATATGCATAGACAGCATCAACAACCTTTGATAACATCTAACCTATCAGATCGAATAACATCCCAATTAAGAAATGCTGAAATGCAGAACAAACATATTCAAATCTCGAGCAGAGTACTAGAAGCTATAATAATTAAGAACAACATGAAGCATACTACTATGCTTCAGAGACAAAAATGCTAAAATGGAGACCAAATATTTCTAGAAAATATCATATATTTTCTATAAATAATAGCAATAGGCTCCAACAATCAATAGATTAGAAAAAGGAAAACATAAAGGGAAAAAACTCATATTTAGATGAATACGTAGTTTAGCAATCACATGCTATACTTTCTAAGAAGAATAATAATTTAAGCACAAAAAAACCCCTATTCTACAAATCCTTCTGGGGTGAGATTACAAGTATACAAATCCACTTGTATTACAAGATAGAATAAGATACGAGATTCTTCAAGATACCTTCATTTAACATCATGGATTAGTTTTCCAACAAATTAAATAACTGATATTAAATAAGCAGCATCTCTTACCTATTTACATGCAAAACTGGTGTGCCTTGTTAGCCTGAGAATTGCTCCTTCGACAGTTTAGGAGTCACTTTCAGAATGATATCATCATAAGTTTCTTTTTGGTGAACATCTACAAGTTCTTAGTTCTTCAAGACCTGCACATTTTTATCAACAAATCTTAACAGGTGCAACTAAAATTCCAGAAAATGTAAAGAATATCTTATTAGAAGTCAAAATGTTGAATAAAGGTCATTACTTGGATACAATTAAGAAAAAAAATACAGATCCATCAAGTTGTACAATAAAAATTTCAAAACGCATTGCAGACAGGGGTTGCATAGAATTCAACACATACCAATGTCTCATAAAACATCCTTGCACATATTTTTCTCAGTTTGTCGTTCAGAATCTTCTTCAAACTGAGATCTTCAGATGATTCATCAGAGTTGCCTAGAATAGGGATTGCTGACTGGTTTTTCAAATACTGAGCCACAACCCTGCACACCAATCAAATGCAATTTCAACATCTAGAAAACACTTGAGCGTTCAATTCGCGTATCAGAAATTTGAGAGAGTTTGCACAACATAAAGTGCGATATTTTAAGAGAATTAAACGGAAATTCAGAGTTTGTATTATTCTAAACAAGCACAGAGAATACAAACACAAAGAAACAAACATTGATATTTTGCCCGATGGGGTCTGTTGGACTGAATTCTTTCATTTACGTAGTAATTACCCCTAGTTCCTCAAATTGGACTCATAAAAATGAAATCATTGCAGCAATTGTGGAGAATTAATCTTAATTTTTCCCTATTCACATCCCACACAAACAAACAATACAGAAACATTAATGGCGTAAAAATAATTTGCATATCATACCTGGTTGGTTTTGGTTGATTTTCTTTAACAGAGAAAAACGATGACACAAAAAATACCTAAAGCTCTCTTCTTTAACCCGTGTTTACACTTCCCCACTTCATTTTGCCACAGCTGTCCAAGTATCAAATTTCACATCCCACACAAACAGAGAATATAGAAAGATGCGAACAAGAATTGAAACAATCAAAGACGAAGCTTTGAAATACTGCGTGAAGAAGAAAAAAAGGGATTCTTGGCATGGAAAAAAACTCAGAATGACGCGCTGAAGAAGAAGCGAGAAGAAGCGGGAATTGAAGAAGTCCGTCTGTGAAATTTCAACTTGCTAGGGTTTAATTTAATTTGTTTTTATTTTATTATTTTTTTTTCAGAAAATGCAACTGTTGTGAACAAATTACAACACCAAAATAACAACAGATTTTTTTAAACCCTTGTAAATTAATGAACAACGCTTCATAATTAACCGTTGTATCCAAAAACACACTCATAGTCAACGGTTATCTAACAACCGTTGTTAATAAAATTTCACTCATAATCAACGGTTTTTAGAAAACCGTTGTCAATGTATGAATAAGACAACGTATTATTTTCAACCGTTGTAAATTTTAAAAAAAATACGCTCATAGTCAAATCTTTTAGCCAAAACCGTTGTAAATTCTAAAATTACAACGGTTTTTCAAAACCACCGTTGTTTTTTCTTTGTTGTCTTAATGCCTTTTTCTAGTAGTGTAAAATAGTAGAGTGCATCGGGTGACGTCCGAGAGCATAGACCATGCAACCTATAGCAGGGTCCGTGCTAATATTTTTGTTGAGATATTTGTTCCAGAAGATTAGCACAGCCCGTGCAACCACTAGCATAACCCATGCCATATTTAATAGCACGGGCCGTGCTATATATTGAGCACGGCCCGCGCTGAATTTTCGGTGATTTATTGGGAATTTTCTTATGGGCTCGATTTCAGTTCCTTTTAGGGGGTTTGGACTTCTCCAACTATATAAAACAAAACTGATAGAGAACATACACCATATTCCTCCCCAAAATTCTAAGATTAAAGAGCAAGAGAAGCACAAGTTGAAGATCAAGATCAAGATTCTCCATCCGGATTTTATCGTATTTTTGTTCTTTAATTATGTTTTCTGTTGGATTATTTTTTGCTACTTATTTAATGATGAGTGGCTAGATACTTTAGTATTCTAAGGTTTGATAGTAGCCAATTTTGAAGTACAGTGCATATTTGATTATAAGATTTTGATTCTTCTTTTATTCTTTGTGTTCTTAATCTTGTTTGCTTGATTGATTGATCACCATGATAGCATGATATATTGTGTTAATTCATAAATCAAGAGAGGAGTTTTAACACTTGAACACAGAGCACATTAATCAATAACAATCGAGAGATTTGAGGCTAATTGGGAGGACAATGAATCCTTGGAACTTTTAGGAGTTGCATGTTAGTATTTAAATGGACATATAAATTTTCTAGTATGTAATCTACGGTTTAAATTAAATGAGTGATCGTCATAATAAAAGTCGAATAGTGAATAAATCATATAATTGAATTGACATTGTATGGATAAACCAATTAAATCAAAACCTTAGAATATTTCTTTCCCTCTAAATTTAGAACATCTTTCATATATTCACCATCCAATGACTTTATTTATTGTCTTGTTTAAGTAGTTAATTAAATTCAATCCTTTAATGTGTTGCCTGAATAGTGTTAGGAAATTGACGTTTCAATACTCAAATATAAATTAATCATTAGTCTCTGTGGGATACGACCTTGCTCATCATTGTACACAACTACACCGTGTACTTGCAGATAGTCAATATTTTGCCGATTAGGAAACCATCTCAACAACACAATATTTTGGTACCAATAGTCTAGATTTAAACAAAAAAGTAGTGGTGTAATGGTAAATATGAAGAACGTAAGACTCACGCCAATGAAAAAGTGAGCGACGTAAGCATGCTTCAACAAAATTTGTTAAAACTTTAAACATCCATAACTTGCTAATTTCTAAGCAGATTTAGGCAAATTATATACCAAATTAATTTTTAAAAAAATCCATGCTCTTTCATTTAAGATCCATTGTGTATATGTTTATCCTTTTTTTTCCGTCCATAATAGTATCATGTTATACTCATAATAACATGACAAAATACTCATACTAGCATGAAAATATACTCATAATAGTATGAAAAATACTCATAACATGAAAAATACTTATAGAACATGTAAATTTTTGCTCATAATAGCAGTAGCGTTGTTCGATAATATTAGCATTATTATATGTTTATAGTAGCATGTATCTATGTTCATAATAGCATTATACTGCTTTCATTTTAGCATGTCGAAATTTATAAGAACAGACGCACGTTATAAAGCGTTGTCTATATGATTCCCAGAAATTGATATTTTTTAAGTTTATCAAATATAACAAGTTTGCCACCACCTTTGACTGAAGATTGATCAAATCGTGGTCATCTAAATTAAAGAAATAGATAGATTAAAGAAGTTCCTAGTTTCCACATGTGATGTGTTCTCATTTGATCTCTCTCATATATGTATTTATATATATATATATATATATAGTTCTTATTGCCCTTAAAAGACTTCTATCAAAACAAAATCCTACTTCTCCTACAATATTAATGGAATTAATAATCGCAATCTAATTAATTAGCGATACTAGTACTTTTCAAAGAAAGTAGTTAAAAGATTAAACAGTATACAGGAAAATTTAATTATTTACAAACAATTAATAAAAAGTAAATAAGAATGTATTGATTGCATATTCATTATCAATATATATATATATATATATATATATAGGGAACGGATCAAATGAGAACCCAGCCCCCATGTGAGAACTAGAAACTCATCTCATTCATCCATTACTTTAATTTAGATGGCTAAGATTCGGTCAATTTTTGGTCAAAGGCGGGGTGACAAATTTGTAAAATTTGAGCATAATTTTCAGAAATCATATAGACAACACTTTAAAACCGTTTTCTATTCTTATAAATTTCGCTATGCTAAAATGAGAATACTATCATGCTATTATGAACATATATGCATGCTAATATGAATATATATACATGCTCGTATGAACAGTTAATGTCCTACTATTAAGGAACACTACTACTGCTATTATGAGTAAAATTTATGTGTTTTATGAATATTTTTTCATGTTGTTTTGAATATTTTTTCATGCTATTATGTGTATACTTTCATGTTATCGTGAATATTTTATCATGCTATTCTAAGTTTAACATCACGCTATTATAGATGAAAAAATATATTTTCGAATTAACATATGAACAATGGATCTTAAATAAAAGAGCACGAAAAGAGCTTTAATTTGATATATAATTTGCGTTAATCTAATGAAAAATGAGCAAGTTATGCATGTTTAAAGTTTAAATAAATTTTGTGTAAGGATGCTGATGTCAGCTTTGACCAGGATTAAGTTTGACTTCCTCATATTTACCATTATATCACCACCTTTTTATTTAAATCTAGACCATTGAGATTAAAACATTGTGTGGTTGAGATTAGTTTTTAGTTCCCACATGGGGAATGGTTCTCATGTGAACCCTACCCTATATACATATATATATATAGGGATTGGATAAAAAATACACCTTTTTCTGGTGTAGGAACTAGGAACCCATCTTATATCGTCCACCTAGATGATCTAATGGCTGAGATTAAATGTCCAAGTCAAGGCAAAAAAGAAGGAGGCAGGGGTATGATTGTCAAATCTCAATAAAAAAGCTGATGTCATCACTTTTTTAAAAAAAAATCCTAAAAACTTTGAACGATCATAACTCACTCGTTTCAAATCGGATCAACGCAAATAATATACCAAATTAAAGATCTTTTCATGCTCTTTAATTCAAGATCAGTCATGGATATGTTTGTTCAAATAAATATAGACGAAAAGTACAAAATATAAATTTTTACTCGTGTCCAGCGCAAAAATGCTTTCGTTAGCTTTTAAATAATGGTTCGTCAGCATTATGATAAGTTGATTACGTATGCTGACGAAGCATTTATTATATGCTAACATATTGCATTTATTGTGCTAATGAGAATGATCATCATAATGTTAACGTACTACGCATACTTATATTATTATTATGATTTATTACATTTCAATTATGACTTATAATTATTTTTTATGATTTAATTTTTATGTTTTAGTTACTAATTGAATATTATATGTTATTTATTTCATCAAATTAGAATATATTAGTTAGAGTTTTCTTCATCCATTTATGGTTTATAACTTATGCTAACGATGAATTGTCATATGCTAAAATAGTTTATTCGCAATGCTGATAAAATAATATCATTATGCTAATGTGTTATATTTATATTGTTATTATGATTTATTCCATCCAATTGGGGTTTATAATTAATTTTTAGAATTTAATTCTATTTTTAGATCATTGAAATTTATTATATCTGAATTATGGTTTATTTAATCCTATTAGAATTTATAATTATACTTTAGAATTTAAATTTTCGTTAACAATATGAGAAAAAAAATTATTAGCATAAATATAACGCTTCGTTAGCATGACGATCTGTTATCAAATATCCTCCGCGATTTTTATAAGAATTACCAAATTACGTTAATACCCCCGCGCGAATTTTTTTCCAAGTATTACAGGATTGCCACCACTCCTTTTAATCAAACCTGGACCATAGATCTTTATTGATTGTATGGTGTGAGATGGGTTCCTAGTTCCTACACTAGGTAGGGTTTGCATTGTAACCCTCCCCTATATATATATATACACACACTGAAAAGTTAATATTTAATGGACTATTAAGATAATTCAATGAAACTGAAGTAAATTTTAATATGAGAACATTGAATGAATTACAATAAAATTGAATGGATGATATTTAATGGACTATTAACATTGAATGGACTACAATAAAATTAAACTGAAGTAATTTGTCCAGCTAAAATTAAATAGATGATATGTATCCACATTCCACCCTAAAGAGGTTATTAGACATAATTTATTCATATATTCCTTTTATTAATTAATGTATCGATATTTTAAACATTTTATATATTTATTAAATTTACCATATCCATTGTTCTATATATCCACTCAATTATATATGCATGAAATTATAAATCATCAAAGTAAACAAGACACGTGCAAATATAAATCCTCACATTATGATGATTTGCCCTACACATGACTTATTGTGGATTGCATTTCGTGTTATTAATTTAGCTTTAAAATGTTGATTCAAATTATATCAAATATACTAATTGTTGTCCTTCGCGGAGACACCCACCAAATTGGTGGATATCTGTAAATGTGTAAAAAGAAAAATGTATCAGGTCCGAAACCCACCACTTTCGACAATTCAAAATAAAATAAAAAATATAATATGATACACACACATATACCACACACATATACATGCATGAAAGTACATGTACAAAAAATTTGGTTTGTAGCATAACACCACACTAATTCATATGAAACTCGTAGCTGTTTTATTTTAGTGTACTTTCTATGTACATTATTTTCACTAGTGGCGTGTAAATATGAAAAGAAAATGCAACTATATATGATGAGATGTTCACGATTTATACATATATACGTATAGTAAGTGCTCATGAAAGTACCTACACACACAACATTAGGTTTGTAGCATAACACTACTCTTCATATCAGACTCTTAGTTATTTTATTTATTAGTGTACAATTTCTACGCACACTATTATCATTAGTGGCATGTGTGAATATGAAAAGAAAATGCAATTAAATATGATGATATTCTTTCTGGTACACATTGGCATTCACAATACTTAATGTATACTTAGTGCTCATGAAAGTACTTATACATAGCATTAGGTTTAATTTGTAGCATATGACACCACTCTTCATAGACTATTAATTATTTTATTTAGTGTTAAATGCCAAAAAAAATCATCACTTTTGAACGAATTTACAATTTACACAAGATTTTTAAAACGTTGAAATAGTAACTCAATCTTTTAATTTAATTTTTAGCAAATTTGATAATAACTACATTTTTCCGATGCTTGAAATTATGGCGTGGGAATAATTTATCTACACGAAAATATTAATTTAGTTAAGGGGTGTTGAAAATGAAGATTTTTACTATGCAATGCTAGTTTTTCAATCGTCGAAATTTTATGACAGTATATAATTTGCTACAAATAACAAGGTTGAGTTATTATTTCAAAATTTTAAAAATCATGTTTAAATTTCAAATTTGTTCAAAGGTGGTAAATTTTATGGAAATTAACTCTTTTATTTATGACACCGCTTTCTATGTAGTATTATCGAGTGTAAATATGAAAAGAAAATGCAATTATTTATGATGTTGAACTTTCGCGCGTTTACATATTAGCATTCACGATCAAAAGCGTAGGCCGATAGGTGGCAGGGGAAATTATACACATTTAATGCGAATGAGATCTTCTAATCCACTTACTTTATCCTTCTTGGTGTTCCATGCCATATGAATTTTATTAATTTTTCTAATCCGCGAACCCTAGCCGGCCATCTCTCTCTCTCTCTCTCTCTCTCTCTCTCGCCCCACTCTCGTTGCTCTGACGCCGCGCCTCAACATCTCCGCCACCTTGCCATCGCCTCCACGCCGTCGCAGGTAACTCTCTCTCTCCCACGCAGCTGTCGCCCTGCCACCCACACGTCGCCGCCGTCCAGACGCTCAAAGGTCAGTCAACCAGACGCTCATTTCATTTCAAATTGTTTATTTTATTTTTTTTATTTAATTTCAGATTGTTTACATAATTTGAATATGGAAGTTTTTTAATTTTTTTAAATTCTATAAACTCAATTTGTTGTTTTTTAATTTTTGGAAATTTATAGAAGAATTTGATCGTGAAATTAGAGATAGAGAGATTGTGATAGTAATGATGAAGAGAGACATATTGTTGTTTTTTATATTATTTTTTATTATTTATATTTACCTTTTGAATAATGGGAATACGTAACTAGAAATAAATATATATTTATGATGAGGTTGCTAGTAATTACTAATACAATAATTTATAAGGCTACTACACACACACATACACACACAAACATATACACAAACATAACACTGTCAATACCGTTGAATGTAAAAGAAACAATCTCATTCGATGTGATTGATGCACCGGATTACTCCTGCTTGATTTATAGTTTTACATTGTAGAAAGGATGGAACGAGGTCGATCCACAGGGAATGAGAAATGTAAACGGATGACAACAAGTACCACAACTATAGATGAGTAGATTATCTAGACTTCAAATAAGTGAGAGTTTTATTTCAATCCAAGTATTCCAAAACATAAACCAAATGATCAAACATAAAAATGAGAATTAATTTAAACAAGGATTCCAAATTTTACACCGGTGTAATATATCAAAGACTTAGAAAAAATGATTTAAATAACAAGTTAAAAACAAGACTCTAGGACATGGATGCACAATGCTTCTCTTGAACACAACAATGGTTATCTCTACAATCATGCTTCGTTCAACGATAGGAAGACCACAAAGATCATAAGAGTATCTCTTGAATATCTCTTAAATTCGTATGTGATAAAGATGATTATCCCTAATACATTCCAAGACCACACCTACCAAAAGCACAAAGGGATCTAGTTTCCTTCCACATATTCAACATTCGATCAAGAAGACAAATACATAGATTCAATCCATACATGCTTTATGATCACAAGATCTACTAAATTCATGTGATTCAAATATTTGATGTTAAATGAAGGCCACTCAAACAACATCATGTACGAATGAGTAGAAATTGAAATCTTGATAAAACACAATCATAGATTAAACCCTAGTTAAGAGCAAGATTCACATTGTTTTTCCACATCTTAGAGTTCTAAGGCTCTAGCCAACCATATTTACATCCAAAGCAAGAACAAAGAAGAAAGTCACAAAACCCATCCTAAAATACAAGTATAAGAGAGTGAAAGAGAAGATAAAATCCAATGTAGATCACTCTTCTTCAATCCTTAGCTTGAATCTTCAAGATGGATAGATGCTTCTTCTTCTTCTTCTTCTTCTTCTCTTAAGTTTTTTTGTGGTGAGTTGTGTGTTCTTATGAAGTGAAAAGTATGAAAAATCCTCATAAAAATGGATATATGAAGGGACAAATAATTGAGTGCCAAAAGTCAACTTGGAGTAAAAAGTGGGATCTATTCGCCCGGAACGTGACCATAGGGGGTCGCGTTTGAAGCTTGAGTTCCGCCGTACACTGAGGCACGACCCCAGGAGATCATGCTTAGAGGTCGAGTTCTGACTAAAGAAAATCATGTCTCTAAAGGGCCTAAAACTCGGGCTTTTGGTTGCGCCACATGGTCGCGTTGTACAACACAGTGAAGCGCGACAAGTGATGGGTCGCGCTTATGGATCGCGCTTGGAAGAGGCTCAGAACATGACCTGAGGAGATCACATTTACGGGTCACGCCTGTAAGAGGTTTGAAATGCGACATGAGTAGGTCGTGCTTACGGGTCGCATTCGGCGCGCGTCTCCGGCAGCTTACACGGTTTTACTTCGTTCTCGCTCGTTTCTTAGCCAATTGACCCGATTCAATTTACAGCGCATTCCTTATTCGATTCTCTATCTTTTCATGGTCTTGAATTCCTCAAATTTGTAGCAATTTATCCTCCATTTTCTGTAAAACTCAAACAATAAATAAGACTTCCAAATCGGGAGGTTAAGCGCTCAATTTGGGTTAAAACACATGCAAAACTCTTCAAATCACTTCATTTAAACCTCAATTTATTTTGCGAAACCACCACTCATCAACTCTATCAACTTAAACAGATATTTGTCCTCAAACAATAACAAGAGATGCGGACAAGACTCTTGATTAAATGGAATCTAAGATGTAAATTGCTTTAGAATCAAAAGACGAAGCCATGTGAAGATAATATTGTCAATAAAAAATAAACAAGCACATCAAGTTCATCATGATACAATTATCAAAGTACAAGCTCTCACAGGAATCAGAAGACGCTTACTCTCGAGTGTATAGGTTTAACGTGACCGACCTTTTTCAGTATCTTGTAGGGACCGAAGAAGCGGGATGAGAGCTTCAAGTTTCGGCACAAGGCCACTGTGTTTTATCTGTAGGGCTGTAACTTGAGGTAAAACTCATCCCCTACCTCAACTTATTTGTCTACTCTGTGTTTGTCTGTATAGAATTTCATCCAGTTCTGGGCAGTCTGCAAGTTCTCTTTTAAGCTCTGCATCATTAGCCTCCTGTCCTGAAGGGAATCTTCACTTCTCCCAATTGTGTATCAGTTTAGGGCCCCAAAGATAGAAAGGGTGGGGGGTAGCCATATAGGGCTTGGAAAGGTGTGAGTTTAATGGCTGTGTGGTAGTTGGTGTTGTACCATAGCTCGGCTAAGGGAAGCCAGTTTACCCACTATTTGGGAATGTTTGAGGTCATGTACCTCAGATAATTTTCCAAGCCTTGGTTAACTCTTTCTATCTACCCATCTGTCTATGGATGGTAGGCAGAGAAAAGGTTAAGAGAGACCCCCATGGCTAGGAATAATTCCTTCCAGAAGTGGCTAGTAAAGACTTTGTCTCGGTCAGTAATGATGCTTGTTGGGAGGCCATGGAGCTTGTAGATGTGTTCCATGAATAGCTTACCCACACTTTGGGAAGTAAAGGGGTGTGATAGGGGCAGGAAGTTGGCAAATTTAGTTAGCCTATCCACAACAACCAAGATGACATCTTTACCCCTGATTTTGGTAAACCCTTAACAAAATCCATAGTGATTTGGCTCCAAGGTCTATCTAGTATAGGTAGGGGCCGTAGCGGACCCTGATAAGCCCCCTGGTTGGGCTTATTAAGTTTGCAAATATCACAGCTCCTAACAACAACTTCCACATCTTTCTTCATTCTAGGCTAGTAAAAAGTGCCCTTCAACTGCATATAAGTCCCATTTATCCTAGCATGTCCCCTAAAGGAAAAACTATGCATAGCAGACAAAATTTTGGACATGAGTTCCTGGTTGTTCCCAACTGACAGTCTCCCCTTGTATCTAATAAAGCCTTCAGTTATTGTATAGTAAGGGTGAGAGGTAGGATCTTGCATCTTCTCCTTCAAAATCCCTTCCAAGACTGAGTCCCCTTCATAGCTAGAAAGAAGTTCTTGAACCTATTTTGGCTTAACAAAGGTAATGGCTCTGCATTCCTTAGATACCTCTAATGCCCTTGAAAGGGCATCAACAGCCCTGTTGTCTGACCTCTTCCTGTACTGTATGTCTTAATCCAAACCTAGAAGTTTGGTGATCCACTTCTGTTGTATAGGGCTCACAATCCGTTAGTCTAGGAAGTGCTTCAAAGCCTATTGATTAGTGCAAATCACTGCCCTACCAAATAGTGCCTCCATCTCTTGACTGACATGAGTATAGACAAAAACTCCCTCTCATAGACTGACAGGGATTGATTCTTAAGGTATAAGACTCTGCTTAGAAAAGCAATAGCCCTGCCCTGCTACATAAGGACTACTCCAATCTTAGAGCCACTAGCATCTGTTTCTAAGATGAATGGTTTGGAGAAGTCTGGCAAGGCCAAAATAGGGGATGTAATCATGGCCTTTTTCATGGCATTCATGGCTTTAGCATTTAGCCCCATCAGTTGATAGTCATCATTGTCCCACTCTTCTTCAGGCTTCATAACAATCTTCCATTTTTCATCTTTCTTTGTGGGAGGCTTCCAGCCTTCAGTCACCATCTTCCAAGCACATTCATCAATTGATCGAATGAACGCAGTCATTCTGGCTTTTCAGTAGGCATAATTATTGCCATCAAGGAGTGGAGGATGCACTGTCGAAGCTTCTTCTTTCATCTTGTCCATCTCGGCAAAACAAACACACAAACACGGATTAAAAACCTAAGATCACACCTGTATAACTGGTGACCTGCTCTGGTGCCAATTAAAAAAACAACAATCCATGCAAGGGTGTTTTACGTGAACTGCTAACAAGTGTTCTACGATATATTGAGAACAGACATAAGAACAGTAAATAAAAAGTAGTAAATTACGCACGAGATCGATAACCCAGTTTGGTTAATCAACATACTCTAGGGGGACTTCACCCAAATTTGAATATTCATTTGCTACTCCTTCATAAAGTGTATGGAGGATTTTACACATACAAGACTCCCTCCTTATGTCACCCTTTCTTCTTCACGAGCTCATTCGCTAAACGAAAGCTGTGAGATCCCCTCACAATCGTGAAACTAGACTCCCTCTAGCTATCCACGACTTCAACTTATAATCTCTTCCGAGATTACGTACAATATAGATTAAAACAACCTCTCACGTGTTTCACTCAAAACACTAAAAAACTAGTCTATCACGTTGAACTGTTTATGGAACAACTACTAGTTAATACATGGATCACAAATGAAAAATGACTCTCAAATAATATACTAAGAAAATCTAATCAAGTCCACATCGATTATAGCAATCAATCGGTCTTCTTATAATCTTCACTTCAATGATACTGTTGGTTTCTTATCGCCGGTATAGGTAAGTGAATAAAGGCTTGTGATCTTCCCAAACGTGTGTTGATACTTTCCATGTGTAGTAGAATTATATTCAGCATGGTATCTATACCACAAGGTAGTCAAACGATCAAGTCTTGACCTTCCAAATTGGATCGGCGAAGATCTTCATATTATAGAAACTGCCATAATTAATCTGTTCCTGGGTATGTCAGGAAGATCAGAGTGAATAGTTCTTCAACTGTTCTTCAAAACTTGCACAGCGGAACTTTTGTCTTCTGGTATATACCCAATAACACATTGTCTTCTATATCTCGCCAAAACAAACTCGAAACAAACATTAGTGCATAACGATGGCACTAACAGGGAATTCAAAAACCCGTTTTCTTTTAAGAATGACAGAAGGGAATCGAATTTTTTCTGTGTTCCTCAAAGGGGTTAAAGTAGAGGAATCTTCCGCATCTGTTTCATGAGAGAAATGGTGTTTGTGAATGAAGAAATCGAAAACTGTGGGATTGATTATGGATTTCTTCTCCGCAAAAGTAGAAAATGAACCCTAATTTGAAACCTAATTAGAAATAGAAATTCCAAGTAAAAATATATTAATCTAAATGGGGCAGGTTTAATTACTATCGGATCGGGAGATGTTAAAATGGGACGGGTGAATTTTTAAATTGAATTTAGAATTTTTTTATTCAAGTAACACATAAGACGACATCGTTTTAATACGAACTAACGACCCCATCATAAGGGGCTTGACGGAGGGGCCCAATAGACAAAAAAAAAAGTTCAGGGGCTCAATTGAGCCAAAAAAAAGTACAGGAGCCTACGAGGTCCCCACAAAAAAGTTCACCCTTATCCCATTATATAATAATTAACATGTTAATTGCATAGGTTACACAATTAAAGATTACGTGTTCATTCCCTAAAAGAAAGAAAAAATAATTTAAATTTATATTAATATATATTTTTAAAATAGTTAATTAAATATGTTAAAATAATAAATATCTGCATCCGAAATAAATTTATCCATATCGAAAAACGTACATTATTCTTGTGCACAAATAAATTATAAATTGTGAAGCCTAACAATGGTCATTCCATCATTCTAGATCTTCCAAGTGACATCAACTATGATAATTGATTTTATTAATTTAATATTAAATATTAAATATATATTAAATTTATAAGAACTTTGATATTTTAAATTAACATTTTCAATTAAATATATTAAAAAGTTCAAATAAAATATTTTAAATATATTAATTTAACATATTTTTAAATTTTTATATTAGTTAAATTTTTTTTAAAAATCAATATATACATCCAAAATTTAAATTAAATATATTTAAAAATTTAAAAATTTTGAGGCTAAAATATTTAATTTATCAATTTTAAACATATTTTAATAGTTAAACTTATATATTTTAATTGTTAAATTAAAATAAATCCACAATGAAGTTATAGTATTTAAAAGATTAAATTTTGAATTAAACATACCAATAGACCTGATCAATTTAATGATAAATGTTTTCAGATTTTTGAATTTAACTTATATATTTAATTTATCAAATTTAAATATATCTAATTTTTGAAACAACAACTGACTATAAATTGTGAGGTCCAAACAACGGTCTTTCCACTTTTCTCAATCTTCAATTGACTTTTCTCAATGTTCAATTGAAATCAAGTATAATATTTAATATTTAGTTTTATCAATATAATATTAAATATAACATAAATTTAAATTTATATAATTTAAATATTTCAAAATTAAAATTTTGAATTAAATATGTTTAAAAAGTTTGAATGAAATATTTTAAATATACTAATTTAAAAAAATATTTAATTAAATATATTAAAAAATTCAAGATAGGCATACCATATCTTTTAATTAGTTCAAATCCTTAAAGACAATATATACTTGATATTTCAATATATATATATATATATATAAGATCATTTTTTATTCTTATTTTTGTTATAGATTTGTCAAGTTCTAAACATGCATATGCAATCCTTGGACTTATGATGTTTTTTTTTGTCAAGGGTAACCCGTAGCCGCTATTGAGGTGCACACTGAGTAAATCCCGCCTCTGTGTAATAACCTGCACACCACAGAGGGGAGGCTAACTACACTTAGCAAGCAAGATGTGACAGACTCACACCTAGTGGTGTTGGTGGTGGGATTTGAACTTGAGACCTTTGACCTCAAGATAACACCACTCCACCACTTAGCCATCCCAAAGGGATTTATGATGTTTTGTTTTGTTCCTATACTGGTGTATTCATGAAGTTACATGTACAATATTTATCAATCCATTTGGAAAGACAAAAATATGGTAACAATTCATCATATTTGAGTCGATTGTCTTTCCTTTTATAAAGTCAGAAGAGATGATTGACAACACAGATCTTATTGAAACATACACAAGTAATTAAAAATATATTGATACAATTGATATATTTATATTTTAAATTTTTGAATAAATATACATTTATTGTTGCACATGTATTTTTTCAATAATATTAACTGTGTATCGCACAAGTGGTATACTAGTTCAATTAAATACAATTAATATTCAAAGCCTAACATGATAGGGCTAGTTTATGCTTTATATTGTCCACAAGCATTCCGTTATGCTAATTTAATTGCGACGCTAAGAGTGGGTTCCGTTTAAATTTAATTTAAAGTGGATTAAGATTAATGAATATACATTAATTGCAAGTCCTAATTAGAATCTGTATTTCACACAGCCCTCAATATTCATGCAAAGAGCAGCTGGTACTTTGACAGCAGATGCTCGCGACACATGACTAGAGATGCCAGTATGCTGAAGAATATCTAAAAGGATTGTTCTTATCAATTCGTTACTTTTTTAGACGATGTCAAGGGAAGAGTACTTGGTCGTGGTCATCTAAATATTGAAGGGATGCCTAACTTGGAGGATGATTTGCTTGTTGAAGGACTGAAAGCTAACTTAATTAGCATAAGTCAACTCTGCGATCAAGGTCTCTTGGTTTATTTTACTAGAAACAAATGTCTTGTGAAGAACAAAGAATGTGTGCTGCTGATGGATAGAGACAGATCAAGGGACAATTGTTACCTTCTCAACATGAAAGGTAATTGCTTCAGAACTTAGCTTGATGAAGCAAACATATGGCATGAAAAGCTTGGCCATATGAGTTACAGAAACATGCAACATCTCATGAAGACAGAAGCTGTGAATGGAATCCCGAAGGTTGATATTGATCGTGGCAAAATTTGTGGACCGTGTCAAGTGGGGAAACAGATTCATACATCACATAAATTTGTTAAGAAGATTACCACGTCAAAAGCTTTGGAGTTGTTGCATATGGATTTGACAGGGCCTGTTCAAACTGAAAGTATTGGACGGAAGAAGTTTATTTTTGTGTGTGTAGATGACTTCACACGATTCATATGGGTTGAGTTCCTTAAAGATAAGGGAGAAACCTTAAAAACATTAAAGTCTCTGTGTCTCAAGCTTGAAGTGGAGAAAGTAACAGCTGTGATGAGAATTCGAAGTGATCACGATCGTGAATTTGAAAATGCTTATTTCAAATGTTTTTGTGAAGAAAGAGGTATTGCTCAGGAGTTTTCTGCACCAAAAACACCTCAACAAAATGGTGTTGTTGAGAAAAAAAATCTGACTCTTCAAGAAATGAGCCGAGTCATGTTGAAGGCAAAATCTGTCTCTGACAACTTATGGGCAGAAGTGATGAACACAGCATGACATGTTATCAATCGGGTGTATATCAGACCCAAGATAAGAGTCACACCCTACGAGCTGTGGAAAGGGAAGAAACCGAATTTAAAGTACTTACACATCTTCAGAAGTACTTGCTATATGTTAAGAGACCAAGAGCAATTTGGCAAGTTTGATGCCAAAGGAGATGAATGCATTTTTCTCGGGTACTCAAGGAATAGTCGGGCCTATCGTGTTTTCAACAAGAGAACCAAGATGGTAACATTCATGTGCCAACTTCTGTTCCAGACAGTTCGAAACACAATGATCAGGCTTAGTTGAGAAACGAGAAACTGGATAGCTTCAAACCTTCAAAAGGTGTGCAGAAGCATCATTGTGCAGCAGACATCATTGGTGATGTGAGTGAAGGAGTTAGAACCAGAGGAGTTCGAAAGAACTATCGCGAGATGATTGCAAATGTCTGCTACACTTCCATAACTGAGCCCAAGAATGTTAAAGAGGCCTTACTAGATGATCAATGGATTCATGCCATGCAAGAAGAGCTCTTACGGTTTGAAAGAAATGAAGTATGGGATTTGGTGCCATGTCCTAAAGGTGTAAATGTGATCGGCACGAAGTGGATCTTCAAGAAGAAAACCGATGAAGAAGGGAACATAACCAGAAATAAGGCAAGACTTGTGGCCCAGGGCTATTCTTAAGTTGAAGGTGTGGATTTTGATGAGACGTTCGCTCCGGTTACTTTTCTTGAATCTGTCAGGTTGCTTTTTGCCATGACTGCATGGATGAAGTTCAAATTGTACCAAATGGACGTAAAGAGTGCCTTCCTAAATGGGTACTTATCCAAAGATGTTTTTGTGTGTCAACCTAAAGGCTTTGAAGACCCTCACCATCCTGATTATGTGTATAAATTGAAGAAGGCGTTGTACGGACTCAAACAAGCCCCTCGCGCTTGGTATGAGAGACTCACAAAGTTTCTGTTGGAGAAAGGTTATGTTCGTGGAGGATCTGATCGAACACTCTTTGTTAAAAGAGAAAAATCTGAAGTGATCATTGTTTAGATTTATGTCGACGATATTGTCTTTGGATCTGTGTCAGACAGATTGGAGAAGGAGTTTGTCAAAGATATGACATCTGAGTTCGAGATGAGTTTGGTTGGTGAGATGACCTATTTTCTGGGGCTTCAAGTAAAGCAAAAGGATGATGGCATCTTTGTGTCTCAAACAAAGTATGCAAGGAATTTGATCACTAAATTCGGCATGGAAAGTAGCAGCCCAAAGAGAACACCCATGGGAACTCACTTGAAGTTAACCAAAGATGAAGCTAGGGTGTCCATTGAGCAAACCTTGTACCGAAGCATGATCGGTAGCCTACTGTACCTCACTGCAAGTCGGCCTGATATCAGTTACAGCGTTGGAGTTTGTGTACGCTACCAATCTAATCCCAAAGAAAGTCACTTGAAATCTGTCAAGAACATAATCAAGTACGTAAAATGTACAGCTGAGTTGGGACTTTGGTTTTCTTATGATACAAACCCTAGTTTGGTGGGGTTTTGTGATGCGGATTGGGCCGGATGCACTGAAGATCGGAAGAGTACCTCAAGTGGATGTTTATTCCTTGGAAATAATATGGTCTCATGGTTTAGCAAGAAACAAAATTCAATATCACTTTCTACCGCCGAGGCAGAATATATAGCTGCTGGCTGTTGCTGTACTTAACTCTTGTGGATGAAGCAAATGTTGCTTGACTATGGTGTCCCACAATCCGTCCTTACCATATACTGTGACAATATGAGTGCAATAAACATTTCGAAGAATCCTGTTCAGCACTCTCGAACTAAACACATAGATATTCATCACCACTTCATCCGGGAACTTGTTGAAGACGGATCTCTCGTGAATGATTATGTTGCAACAGAGGCACAACTTGCGGACATCTTCACTAAGGCACTTGATAGTGCAAGGTTTGAAACACTAAGATCCTCCTTTGGTCTTTGTGTTCTCTAATCTTCTCCTCTGCGAGAAGACTCTCTATACAGTCTTGGTCAGTGATGTATGTATAAAGAGTATAAAATGACCATGTATAATATGGTCTGTGAAATGTTGTGCCAATATCTATCCTGGACAGGTTTTGTTATGGAAGAACGGGAACTTTTTAACGGCTGGTAGTGCTTATTTTTCGCACCACAATCGATTCCACTTCTCCACACCAAGCTGCGGGGTGATGTGTGTGGAATAAGTGTGTAAAGAAAATTTCCTTTTAGAATTTCCTAATTAAGGTCTTAACCTTATTTTTCAAAAGAGACAGAATCTCAGCAAAATTTCCAAGTCGTTCTCTCTCTCTCTGGTGTTTGCTTGTGTTTTTTTTTTCGAACTCTAATGGCGGACAAAGTTGTTTCTTCTAAGCCCTCTCAAGCCAAGAAACCCAAAATTTCTACAGAAGACTTGCGAAGACAGCTTGCGGAGCTTTCTTAACCAATTATGTTCTCGTCTTCAATCACCTCTGTCTTTGCTCTTGTGAAGCTATCTGTCGCTTCCTCCGAAGCTCTTGCTTCTGTGTCTGTATCTGTGGCGCCTCCTGCTGTTTCACCACCTAGGTCTGTGTCTGAGACAGATCTCCCTGTTCAACCCTCTCCTAGGGTTTCTGAAGGGCCATCCTCTCCGTCCATGGTGTCTGCGGAAATCTTGGATGCTTCAATTGCGGCTGTTATAGAGAATCTTGGAGGTACTGAAGTCTCCTTAGCCCGTGATGAAGATGTTGCCACCGCCTCTGCTGTTGGTAAAGAGTCTACCTCCATTGAGAAATTTGCTGCATCTCTTGATGCTCTGAAGTTTGTTCAAGCACCGTCTCTTTCTGCTGCTGTCAATGTGTTTAGTGACACGCCCATTGTCACTGTTCAAGTTCCACTTGGTAAAGTGTCACCTCCTGCTGCCGATAAACCCTTGATCAACGTCAAGATGATGATGAAGATTCTCCTGTTCTTGAGGATGTTTCTGTCCTTCATCAACCATCTCAGAAAACTACCTCCTCCAAAACTCGCGGGTCCAAACGCAAGTTGGAATTGAGAGATGATCCAATCACCCCTCAAGTGTCTGATGATGATGATGATGACATACCTATCGCAAATTTGAAATCGAAGGTGTTGGCAAAGGATGCTGCGAAGAAGGTGTCTCCTTCTAAAACCCCCCCAAATCGAAGAAAGTCGCTGCCAAGAAGGGGTCTACATCAAAAACCCCCCAATCAGTGAAGCCCTCTGGGAAAAAAACATTGGCTAAGAAGTCTGATATTGTTCCTGCTCGCCATGTTACACGGAGTGTGTCCGAGCAAAGGATGGGATTGTTGTCGGGACGTCGTCGTCCGCTAATGAAGCAAGCCAGAGCTCCTTCCCCCTCTAATGAAGAAGCAGAGGATGTCCCTGAGTCTGTCCCGGATAGATCAAATTCCAATTCAGAGGCCTTTGATTCTAGTAAGTTCCTCTCTACTTTTCATCAATCATAATTCAAGATTGTTGCTGGTCGCTTGTTAGTTTCCGAGCATTACTTGATTAAGTCTGATATAGAGGGAACGGGTGTTGATACCCAGTTGCATGATATTCGATTGGAAAAGTCTGCTTACTCTGCACCTCCATTCATAACTGCTGTTATACATGAATTTTATGCCAACTTGTCTAAGCGCCTGCGTGATGCCTCGTATGAACATGCTTTCTCTGTTTTTGTGCGTGGTAAGTGGACTGCCTTCTCTCTTGCTATGATTAATGAGTTTTTGGGACGTGAGAATCTTGTTGCTCCTGTGCCAGTTATTGATTTGAATGAGGTTGTGTCGGAATTGACTGGAGGAAGTCGGTGTATGTGGCCATCGGGGCGTGTTCTGTTAGCCTCTGATTTAAGTGTGAAGTACTCAATTCTTAAAAAAGTTGCTATTAGAAATTGGTTGCCCAGTACTCATGATTCGACTGTGGGCAAACCTATGGCCTTGTTGCTCTATTCTGTGGGCACTCAACGGGGGATAAACCTTGGATTGATCATTTTTTAGAATATTTTTGCACATGCTAAATCTTCTCGTGGCCAGCAACCGGTGGGCTATCCTCGCCTCATCTTTAGCATCGTTATGGCCCAGCATGATGTTGTCTCTGCAAATGATGTGTATGCGCCTGTTGCGCAGCCTTTGACGATCAGCCACAAGCTCTTTTCTTCCTAGCATGCTTCGGATGTCCCTGCCCGAGATGTTGATGAACGCTCTGTATCTGTGCCATCATCTGTCCCAGACAGATCTGCAACTTGTTTTTCTGTCACATCTGTTTTCTTTGACAGACACATAAAGTCCTTGGAACGCGAAGTGGTGTTCCTGAGCAAGTCAATTAGGACTTTCAAAACCTGGAAGCAGGAGTTGGAGGCCTTGCTGACTGATCTCCGCGCCAGAGCTCTTGGTCTTGCATCGCCGCTTGATGTGCTGAGTGCTTCCGCTGTCCCTGCTGCTGCTGATGCCGATGATACTATAGAATGCATATCAAATGCATGAATGCATGTGATATGCATTTTATATATATTAATTTATAATTTATATCTTTATGGTTTATAAAAATATTAATGAATTGCATATCATTTAATTAAAAAATAATATGTGAAATTAGAAACTTATACACATGCAGATATCAAATTAATGCACCAATCAAAATTATATATGTATTTCAAATATAATATCATGGAAGTCAATAATAATATTTATTAATTGTTACCATATATATGCATATCAAATAAGGATCTTCTTTAATAAAAATAGATAAGTGGCCAAAATAACATTTCATTATATATACCATCTTTAATATAAATATGTAGGCGATGAGAAAAAAATTTTTGGTGCTCGTATAAGATTACATCGCTCTTTTGCAATGAAATTGTTTCAATTTGTGTACATTATGGAACATTTTTGCTATTTTTTTATCTATTTCAGTTCACTTATATTTGAATTATTGATATTACAGGATGTGAAATGGTAATTTAAATGTAAAAATTTAAATTTTAAGTATATTGAATAAATTATAATTCCCAGATAATTAAATCATTATACTCGACCAATTCTGAAATTCAACATGTTTTTTTAAAATGTTTTAATAATGTCACCTTTTGAATTTTGGAAAATTCGACATCACTAAATTGTTGCTAAAAAATTTAAGGTGGGATGTACAACTTCAAGTTGAGCAGAATGTGTGGAGAAAGTGGTGTCTCTGTGTGCGCGGAGCCTGATCGATACATTAGTTGAGATGGACTGCATTTAACGCAGGAAGCATAGCGGATAATGTCAAAGTTTATGTTGTATCATATCTTCCTCGACCTCCATTGCCCTCAACCTGCTGCTTGATTCAACGTCTGCTGCTGCAGTAGACTACTTGCTTTAGTTTAGATTAGAGATTATTTTTATTTTATAGATTAGTATTTGTTGATTTCTTCAGAATTGCATTTTGTGTAAATATCCGAAAATGGAGTAGAAAGTTTTCAAACAGAACAGTGAGTTTTCTAATTCAATATTCTCAAAAATCAATTACAAAATATGTGTTTTCCTTATTTATACAACTGTAAAATGAAACACAAAATATCAACTATCTAACAATCTGACGGTTACAAAGATGGATCCTTGTATCGATTATTGACGGCCAGGATCTCAAAGAAATGTGCTGTGCAGATTGAATCTAGGAATGGTCCTGCATGATAGAATATAAATGTTATTAGCCACATGGAAAGATGAAAGAGTAGCTCACTCATGCATGCTCAATCATGCATGTAAAAGGGACATCTTCACCCCTCCTCAAGCTGCAGTCGGTGGACATCGCCAAGGCTAAGCTTGGATAAGAGAAACTGATGGCGAAGAGCAGGCAGAGCTTTAGTGAATAAATCCGCCAGTTGAAGATGAGAAGACACATAAAAAGGATGAAAAAAATCAGAGCGAAAATGGTGGCGCGCAAAATGACAATCAAGATCAATATGCTTTGTGCGTTCATGAAAGACTTGATTCTTGGTGATCTGGATAGCGGCTTGGTTATCACAATAAAGAGGGATATGAGCAGAAAGAGGAAGGCCGAAATCACAAAGGAGAAAAGATATCCAAAGCAATTCACGAACGGTGGTGCTGAGACTATGGTACTCTGCCTCAGCAGAGGACATGGCGATAGTAGTTTGTTTCTTGCAACGCCAAGAAATGAGACACGGGCCTAAGAATACACAATAACCGGTAAGAGAATGTCGGGAGTCCGAACACGATCCCCAATCGGCATCGCAGTAGGCGGTGACAGCAAGAAAGGCAGAAGAAGGGAAAAATAAACCCTTAGATGGAGAGCCCTTGAGATACCGTAAAACATGAACAGCTGCGTGCCAATGACTTTGATCCGGGTGAGAAACAAACTGACTTAATTGCTGCACGGCATAGGAGATGTCGGGCCGAGTTAAATTGAGATATAAAAGCTTCCTAACAATGCGACGATATCGATCTGGTTGAGGAAGAGGAGTAGTGACAGAGGCAGTTAAGTGAAGGCCCTGAGGAAGAGGGGTAGACTTAGGCTGACAACCCCCCAAGCCAACACTATCAAGACAGTCCAAGATGAATTTTCGTTGGCAAAGATAAGTGCCGGTGGTGCTACGAGCAATTTCAACACCGAGGAAAAACTTGGCCTCTCCAAGATCCTTGATAGTGAAAGCCTTATGCAAAGAAGTTTTGACAGCTACAATATCTTCAAGACTTGGACCAGTAAGTAATATATCGTCCACATAGACTAAGAGAGCGATGAAAGAAGTACCAGAACCACGAACGAATAAACAATGATCATGAGCTGACTGAATAAATCCAAGTGAAAGAAGGTGCTTACAAAATTCGTGATTCCACTCCTGCGACGCCTGTTTAAGCCCATATAGACTTTTGATTAATCTGCAGACTTGTTGAGGTTGAGCTCGAGTATAACCCTGCGGAGGGAGCATGTATATTTCATCAGAAAGAATGCCATGGAAGAAGGTATTATTAATATCTATTTGATGAAGCGGCCAGGAATGATGAGAGGCAAGAGCGATGACTAAGGGAACTATTACAAGCTTGGCAACAGGAGAAAAAACTTCATTATAATCAATATCGAATTCCTGTTTATATCCTTTTGCCACAAGACACGCCTTAAAGCGCTCCATAGTACCATCAGCCTTTAGCTTAGTCTTATATACCTATTTGGAACCGATAGCATGCTTCCCAGGAGGAAGAGAAGTGAGCTCTCAGGTGTTGTTATCCTCAAGGGCAGTAAGCTCACGCTGCATGGCATCAGTCCATTCCACAAATTTGCTAGCCTCCACATATGATGTAGGCTCTTGTAAAGTTTGGATATTCACTAAAAAAGCAGTATAAGAAGATGTTAAAGAGGAAGAAACGATATAAGGAAAAGTGGGAGGATTAAGGGCAGAATGAGTAGAAGGAATAAGAGATGTAGCAGAGGTAGAAGGAGGAATGGGAGAAGTGGCTGAACACAAATAATCATGCAAGTATGTAGGAGTAATGCGAGCTCGAGTGCTACGCCGAGGGGGAATGGGAGTAGGAGGAAGAGGAGAGAGAGATGAATCACTAGGAGAAGGAGAAGAAGATGAAGCAGAAATGATGTTATCACTAGGGAGAGCAGTAGATGATGAAGTTGGGATAGGGGTAACTGGTAGATAATCATCCACAAATGAGGGAAAAGGTAAAGAAATAATAGAAGACTCAGTTTGAAGTGGATAGTTGGTAGAAAAGAATTTGACATCTCGGGAAATGATGATCTTAGATGTGTCAATATTATACAGAATGTACCATTTTTTATTTGGAGCATGCCCAAGTAGAACACCTTTAAAGCTTCGAGAATCAAATTTGGAAATATGAGGTGATGTATTCCCAATATAACCCAAACATCCAAAAGGTTGAAGAGTAGAATATGAAGGAGGCTTATGAAAGAGAACTTCATAGGGAGTTAACCATCCCAAAACCACAGAAGGTGTTCGATTGATCAACCAAGTGGCATGCAATATTGAATAAGGCCAAAACTTACTCGGAAGTTTACTTTGAAACATCAACGCACGAGCAACCTGAAGTAGGTGTTTGTGCTTGCGTTCAACGATACCATTTTGTTGTGGAGAATATGCACAAGAACGCTGATGAATTATGCCATGTTCCTGGAACAGAGATTGAGTAGCAGCGCTAATAAATTCTGTGCCATTATCCGACCGGATAAAACAAACTTTGGCATGGAAATGAATCTGAACCATGATCAAAAAACTGCGCAGAATTCGGTGTACCTGTCTTTTGTTGTTAACCAGGTAGGTCCAAGTGGTTCTGGAATGATCCTCCACCAATGTTAAAATATAAGGTGTATTAGTAATGTTTTCAACATGATAGGGCCCCCATAAATCAATATGCAAAAGTTCAAAAGACACAGCACATCGTTTATGGAGAGTAGGAAATGGTAACCTTTGCTGTTTAGCCTTGTGACACACTTCACAAGCAGCAATAGTATCAAAATCAGTGCTAGAAAATCTTCTCTTCAAGTGAGGCATGTGTTTGAGAGCTCCCACAGATGGATGGCCAAGAAATTCATGCCATTGCTGCAAATTAAGATCAGTAGCTGTGGAGCTAGAATATATTCTATCATGAACACCACTTTTAAACACATATAACTTCCCTTTTAATTTCCCAATGCCAAGAACACGATCACGATTTTCCTGCTGAATCAAATAATGTGTTGGTAGAAAAAGAACTTTCCCAAGAAGATCTTTAGTAAGTTGCCCAATTGAGATCAAGTTGTGAGTAAACGAAGGTGCATACAACACATTTTTCAGCACAACTTCTGCAGTTAGCTTAGCTTCGCCAATATGATTAGCTTGTATACTAGACCCATCAGGCAAGTATATCTTCTGAGGTTCGTCGAGTATTGTTAAATTCTGCATAAGAGCATGATTACAACACATATGTATGCTAGCCCTGGAATCAATAATCTACTCGTTGGTATGAATATCTTCACTGGAGCCAAAAGCGTAATGACCCATGAAAGCCTCCTCATTTGTGTCTGTATGCACTCCAGCTGCTGCCATATGTGCTACATTAGTATCTGCACCAGGTGAATCTGACACTTTAAAGTAGCTACTGATGCACTTCATAACTTCTGCTTGGATTAATTTGTTCATGTCCATTGCTTGAGATCCCTCCTGATGTTGAGGCTCACTCTTTACACTACCGATGTCATCATCATCTATACAATTAGCTCTGATTTTTCCCTTGGACTGTTTAAATTCTTTATACCAGTCGGGATACCCAATTATCTCAAAACAATCACGTTTTTCATGTCCGATCCACCACAATGAGAGCATTTTAATTTTTGCTTCTCTTCTTTGGTAAGCCGCTTTCTAAAACTATCAGTCTTGCCTCCAAACCCTCTATTATTAGAATACATAGCAGCTTGCTCATTCTGTTCTAGATAGAATGTAGATATTTCTTTTTGCTCCTCTACCTGTAATACCATAGCGTATGCTTGACTCACCGACGGCAAAGGATCTAATATCAGAATTTGGTTTCTTATTGCCTCATAACCATCATTTAGACCCATCAAAAATTGCATAAGCCGCTCGCTGTCTTCATTTTGTTTATTCATATCAGCCGCGCCACATGTGCAGACATGACACGGCACCAAGAGGTGAAGCTCATCCATAAAGTTTGGAGATTATGAAAATACATCATCACTGATTCATTGCCTTGTGAATATGTTGCTAGCTCACGTCTTAATTTGTAAATTTTTGGACCATTTGATCTAGCAAATCTCCTATGTAGTTCATCCCACAATGACTTTGAAGTATCTAAGTGTTGGAATCCTCGACTTAATTCCTTCGAAATCGAATTAATAATCCAGGAGAAAACCACATAATCAACCTTAAGCCATTGTTTATAGTCCACAGAAGAGCTATCTGGTTCTAAGAGAGTTCCATCAATAAACTCTAATTTATTTCTAGCAGCCAAGCCTCGTTTGATAGCTCTACACCAGCTGTAAAAATTCTTACCATTGAGTAAATCTGTGGTTAAAATCATACCAGGATGGTCACTTTGGCTCAGGTGCAGCACATCGTTGCTCTGAACTCGATACGCTGCTACTTCCTTTCCTCGATCGTCACGCAATTGAAACCTTTCATTAATCGCCTCATTTGATTTATTCATAAGTCTACTATTTTCTCCTCTTTCTTCTTCAATCGCAGCTTCAGCGTGATAACCTCTTTCTTCAGAGAACAACTGATTCCATAGTGTATGGCGGTTTTGCTTCGGCATTGTAATTCGATTTCAAATCAGATCAAACAGAATTTCAAATCAAATCAAATTTCAATCGATAGATCTGATCTCAGTCTACAATTAAATCAAATGCATGGCTCTTGATACCATGTTGATTTCTTCAGAATTGCATTTTGTGTAAAAATCAGAAAATGGAGTAGAAAGTTTTCGAACAGAACAGTGAGTTTTCTAATTCAATATTCTCAAAAATCAATTACAAAATATGTGTTTTCCTTATTTATACAACTGTAAAATGAAACACAAAATATCAACTATCTAACAATCTGACGGTCACAAAGATGGATCCTTGTATCGATTATGGACGGCCAGGATCTCAAAGGAATGTGCTGTGCGGATTGAATCTAGGAATGGTCCTGCATGACAGAATATAAGTGTTATTAGCCACGTGGAAAGATGAAAGAGTAGCTCACTCATGCATGCTCAATCATGCATGTAAAAGGGACGTCTTCAGTATTTGATGAAATAGTACCACTGTATGACTGTTATCCTATTTGGAGATTAATAAATATTCATATTTCTTCTTTTATTTCTTTTCTAATATTTTAACTCTGTTTCGATTCTTGATATTTAAACTAGCTATGTTCAGAACGTGCTTCTGTTTTCGGCCTATAACTATAAGCAATCTAGCTTGCAGTCTTTTTGCATGCACAAACATATGTACACACACCATCCTCTATTTTTACCTATGTTTAAATTGGTGAGGTTTAACATCCATGTTTACTTTATAACTACAACAACGTATTCGTGATTTTATCTGCAACTAATTTCGTTCTCTCTCTCTCTCTGTATATATTAGATCGAATAAAAAAAGAATTACGTACAATGTGAAACCATGATTATAAACATCAAAATGGAGAGCAAATGTCAGTAATTTACCAACTGTGTTTCTGCTATCTGTGGATCATCTTCGTCTCTGTCGTTTTTCTTGATGTTGTCTTTGTTTTCTCCTAAAAAGTAAGAAATAAAACCCCAAAATGAGAGGAATAGAGAGATGCCCTTAATTTTCTGCTTTGAATTTCTGCCCTTAATAAGTATTCTTTTAATATTTTATACGCATATTCGAAATTTGTTTATGTACGTTGTCTGACTATGAACAATCTTGGAGTCTTTTTGCATGCACAAATATATGTACACCATCTGAATTAGCTCTAATTTAAACTTTTTATAAAATGAAATTTAAGGCTACTGGTTAGTGAAATGGAACAGATTACAATCTCGCATTGTATTTATGGAAGGTGAAAATCGAACCTCGTGGAAAGAGAATGCGAATGCTCCTATATATGTATCGAGTAATTGAGATTGAATGTGTTTTAATTAGTGCAAAAATTAAAATAAAATGGAATTTTGGTTATTTCTCTGTTGTGTTCTGTTTGGGCTAATGTATACATATATTATAATGGAGTCGTCCATGCACATAATTCCGCTCAAAATTACTGCGTATAATCAGTTTTTCATTTTCAAAATTCCTTCAAATCAGAATCGTGGTGTTGCCCACTTCTTAACAGCATTATCTGTTTTTCTAATACAATCATGTTGTCACCCACTTCTTCCCAACATTAACAATATTTAGATTTATAATATTATATTATATAATAATGCCACTTATTTATTATGTCAAATTATTATAATATTATATAATATAGAACATATTATGGAAAAACTGAAATTGAGATGATCTCCACTCTCCACTCTCCATCCTCCAATAACTGAAACTTAAGAAACCATTATAAACATTCAACATCATTTTTAAGCAAACCATAATTACAAAAAAGAAAAAATGACTGTTACATTCATCATGCTTCCACCCTTTCAAATAACTGATGACCTGCAACCCGGAATAAATAGGATAGCCCTTCAATTACACTTTGTTGGTTCATGTATTCTACCATCATTTTAAAATGATGGTCAACTTTTTATCAATGATTGCAAGGAAATTGGATATCAAGGTACTGAATTAGACAAATAATTTGTTTAATTTTTATTCAATTATTTTCAATTGGTTATCGTTAATTTGTCTCTTTAGCTAGGAGCATTTTGATGATGTTGCCAATGGATTCCACGATACTATAATTTATGGCAAGTGAAGCGATCGGTGGGGCAGCAGGAAAGGCATTTTCCCTTCTAATGTATTTTCTTTTTGCGCAAATCTTTTCTTCTTTCTTGACAATTAATTTCTTAAAATCTCTGTTGAGAATTAATTTCTTCAAAGCGTTTTGCCTAATTTTCAAAGACAGTTTTGCAACTCACCACAACGTTCGGCAAAGATGTGATGTCAATATACTGTTTTTTTTTGTTTATCAATTCGTGTTAATATATAATCTCTCTATTATAAAACAGGGGACGAAGGTTTTATGCGTTCTAGAACTTTTGATTTCAAAATTTCTATGAGATGTTTTGCACATTATTAAAAATATTGTACAGTTTAATACACACTAAAATTTTGATTTTTCAACTTGGGCAACCTTTTTTTGAGAGCGACACGGATGAATATGTTGAGAAATGCATCATCAACTTGGAATGTTTTAACAACTGGAGTGAGAGTGCATATAAATTTAGTTGGTATTGACGTAGTGACTGATTCTTAATTAATTATAGTAGAAAATCAAGTTTTCTTGGCTTGAAAAAGTGCTTTAAGAAATAGAATACATTTCTTGATTACAATCATTTGTCAACAAATAGTTAAAATGAAAGACAAAGTAACGAAGGTTTTATCCGTGCATCTCACGGGCGATACACTAGTTAAATATAATGCATGATAAATAATTTACGTTATTGGTAAAAAACTTACAGTCTATTTTTTAGTAGATTCAAGAAATCAAATTAGTATATAATAAATCTTCTTATATTAATGCATAGTTGTAGGAATCAATTTGCATGTTGTTGCTTTTAGTCATATTGTTAAAAAAAAAACTGAATTTATATGATTTTATTATCATACATCATAATCTCATTCAATAATAGTTGCACAGAAAATCTATATTAAACATGTGACCGAAGCAATTGTAATACCAACCACAATATACAAACTTTCCAAAAAAAAAAAATATATATTGCTTAGGAAAGAAAATGAGACAACTTAATTGTATACAAATAACAAGAATTGAACAACACTCCACAAATCAATAGCATGATTAAATGAGTGGGATCATCATCATTGCACTCCATTTTAACGTAATTATTCTGGTTTTCCTCTCACAACAATGGAAAAAAGTCTCAACATTTAGAAGTCTAGCTAATGCATCAAAACCTATGAAATATGTTCTATTATCAGCACAAATCTTATAACGCTAAATTTCCTAATACAAATCCATAAAACTTGAAAAATTCAAGTATGTATAACCAAACTTCTTATTTTATAATAAACACAAAGCAGAAACAATATTATTAATAATTCTTGATATTCTTTGAGATAAGAAATCATAGCTGAAATGGTTGATCTATGCTTTGATTATTTTTTAGTCTACTCCAAAATATCATATAAAATATAAAAATAATCAAGTTTGAATAATAATCCAACAAATAAACGTTGGCGAGATCGCTCAAAATTGATTAAAATTGAAGTAGACAACATGACATATACTAAAAAATAAAAAGAAGCAAAACAAAAAAATTAAAGAACGAAGAACAATTAAACTAATAACTCACAGCTCACCTAGTGAAAAATCGAGTTCTTTGGTGAGTAGAACATCGAATTCGGCCATACAAGCATGTATCCAATCATTGAGAACATATAGTTGTTCGCCGCAACTATTGCAATTAGTGCGACAAATTTCTGAGGTGTGGAGTGGTGGTGGAATCGAGCAGGTTGGAATTGAAAGTGAGAGAATTCAGAGGTTTGAGAATTAGGGTTGTCGGTCATGTTTACATTTGTGAGCTAACGAATCTGATTGCAGAGGCGGAGCGGACTGTAGGGGATGAAAATTTATAAAATATATACAATATTTTTATTGATTTTTTTTATATTTATTTAGTTTTGGAATCATATCAAATCCAAAATTAAATAAAATATTTAAATAATAAAGATATGATTATATCATAAACATCAAGAGTCTTAGGCAACAAGTAAATATCTTTCAAAAGATATATATCAATTTCCAATAGCCAATGAGATAGTGCTACATCAACCCTAGATCTCTCTCCCTACAACTATAAATAGGGGCCTCCATATCAGTTGAAAATCACACCAGAAGTCATTTGAAGAGTTCAAGAATTTGAGAAGAAATTCCATAAGTGAAATTCTCTCAAATACTCAAAGCGAGCGTTCTTCACCAAATTCATCCTGAAGACGGCATTTGTTTCATAAGCAAGACAGTCAAAGGCGTTCTTCATCAAATTCATCCTGAAATTGGTGTTTGATCCGGAAATAAGATGTCGGCCCTCCAAATTAATGTTATCAAGACTAAAGACCAAGTCAAAGAAGATCGAGCATACGAATCTTCCCCGAAAACTTCAAAGGCCAAGTTCAAACAACAAGTCCGAGAAAATCAAAGAGATAAATTTACTCTGAAGATTTCAAAAACCATTTGAAGATCATGTTTTGAAGAGAAGACTCAAAGAAAAATAGAGATTGGATCTATATAAATATATTTTGATTCAAAAATCATCTGAATTGTACACTATTTTTTATTTTATCAAATTAAATACAAAATCTGTGTTACAAATTTTGGCACACCCGGTGGGACCATCTCTACCTCTCATCTCTTCTCTTCATCAAATTCTTCAAGCATCAAGATGTCTACTGTTGGGTATATAGCCTAGCCGGGGTTCACCACTTGGTTCCCAACCCCTTCGGTTTGTCTCACGGCCACTCAAGTGGCTTAGGAGCGAGTTCTTGGTCGAGATAGTCTCAGATTAGGATTTCTTCACAGACTAGGGCTTCGAACACAAGTAATAGTATCTACAAACACAAGTGTAGTTAGAACCATGCAGAATAACACAAAAGTCACAACAGAAGCCGACAATATGATGATCTGTAAAAGTAAAAGAAAGATAAGAAATCATAGAGTTGAAGATATGGAAGAAAAATTGTGTCTTGAAGACACTTGGCTCAGATCTTCCTGTCAGGGGGCACTGCTCTTCCGGCGACATAGACTCAAGCCACAAAGGAGTAGGACAGTGGGATTGCAGGCATTGAAGCCCTCTAAATCACTCTCACAGGCAAGGCTTATACTCAATCTCACAACACAACCACTCAAAAATCCAAGACACAGGATTCCGGCCAAAGAATGGAGAAGATTGCTTTACAGAGCTTAATCAGTGAAGAGATCAGAGGTAGGGCTTAAGGGAGATGAAGGGGTGCGAGAGATTAAGTAGAGAGAGAGAGTGATCAGATTAGGAAACGATAAGGTTAATCAATCATATATAGAAAATTTGGTTAAACAGTAACTGGGCCATCAACTGGGCTATAAAAGAAATGGGGTAATGGGCTGTGAAAGATAAAAGGAGCAATGGGCCAATCTCCACATATCCACCTTTGGCACATTGGTCTTTTGTGTCACCAAGGAAGTGTTTGCCATCTTTTAGAGTTGATCATCATAGCCTTTTTACTCATACTCATCACAAAGATAAAGTATAAGAGGGAGAGATAAATACTCTGCATATTTATCTCAGTCTCAACACTCGAGACCGACCCAAATCAATCCATCTATTTCCATTCAATGGCTGTCATTGATTAGATTGCACCTAGCATAGTACCAATAGGGTAAATAACCACTAGGAATCACAGGTGCCTTTGAAGGCAGATCAGGTATCCTGGAATACCATCATTCCCTCAGAATTCAACCAAGATCCATTTTCAGGGATCTCTTGCAGGCCTCCAGCTTTGCAACCGGAAGACATTTGGTACCCATATCAGCTGGGTTGAATTCTGAAGGAATTTTATCCAGCAACACTTCACCCTTTTCAATAATGTCTTTGATGAAGTGGAATCTCACATCTATGTATTTGGTCCTATCATGAAACACAGGGTTCTTGCACAATTGTATAGCAGATTGACTGTCAGAATATAGCAATGGTTTATCATCAATGAATTTTATTTCAGTAAGCACACCATTGAGCCAAATGGCTTCTTTCACAACCTCAGTTGCAGCAATATACTCAGACTTAGTAGAGGACAAAGCAACAATACTCTGGAGTTGAGATTTCCAACTTATGCAAGCACCACATAATGTAAACACATAAGAAGTTGTTGACTTTCTATGATCTCTATCATTAGCATAATTAGAGTCAACATATCCCACACATTTCACACCATAAGTAGATTTAGAAAAGGTTAAACCACTAGTCATGGTGGCTTTCAAATATCTTAGAAGACATTTTAAAGCTTCCCAGTGAGGCTGCCCCGGATTAGCCATGTATCTACTCAAGCAAGAGACAGCATAAGCAATATCAGGTCTTGTGCTATTCATTAAATGCATTACAGAACCAATGGCATTAGCATAAGGAATATCTTCCATATCATTTATTTCAGACTCATTTTTAGGGAATTGGTCTTTACTCAGCACAAAATGAGATGCAAGAGGTATAGAGACAGGTTTACAATTTTCCATATTAAATTTCTTTAATATTTGATCAACATATGCAGTTTGATGCAGCACAAGGGTGTTATTTTTCCTATATCTGTCAATATTCATGCCAAGGATCTTTCTAGCATCACCAAGATCTTTCATATCAAAATTTTCACATAGGCAGCTCTGAACATATTTAATAGTTTTCAGACATGGGCTAAGTAGGAGCATATCATCTACATATAGCAGGAGAAACATTGGCACCTTAGATTGCATGTAATACAAGCAATGATCAAATGTGCTTCTAATAAAGTTCATGCTTTGCATACATTTATCAAATTTAATGTTCCACTGCCTAGGGGATTGCTTTAGCCCATACAAAGATTTTTTAAGCAAGCAGACATGATTTGGGAAAGATTTATCAATGAAACCCTCAGGTTGATGCATGTATATATTATTTTCAAGTTCCCCATGCAAGAAAGCTGCAGTCACATACATCTGCTTAAGCTCCCAATCAAAATGAGCAACCAAAGCAAGTATAACTCTAACAGTTGTAAATTTAACCATAGGAGCAAAAATCTCATTGTAATCAATCCCTTCTTTCTGAGTAAACCCCTTTGTAACAAGTCTAGCTTTCTAGCTTATATTATCAATCTCTTGCTTAATTTTAAACAACCATTTGCACTCCAAAACAAAACAATTTTCAGGTTTTTCAACAAGGATCCAGGTGTTATTATCATGCAGAGATTTGATTTCACAATTCATAGCATCAAGCCACTTTTTAGACTCAGGAGAGTTCACTGCTTCAGAGAAAGTTTTGGGTTCAAACTTATCAACATTACTGAACACATTGAAAGCATACAGAGACAAGTAATCATCATATCTTGCAAATAATCTCACATTTCTTCTAGATCTATCTCTAGCCAGTTGATAATTACTCAAGTTCTCATGTTTAGGAATAGGTTCAGGAGCATTTTCAGGTTTAGATTCAGAGTTAGAACAATTCTCAGTATCTGACACACTCATAATATTAGTAGGTTCGATTTCAGATTCATTATGAGAAACAGAGTCATTAACATCAATATCATCAGTCACCAGTTCATGCATGTTTTCATTGTCATTGTTCTGCATGTCAAGCTCAGAAGGGACAGGAGTAGGATCATCCACCTTATTAGGAATATCAGGAGGAGACAAGAAATCATAAAGATTTTGATTTAAGCACTGCAAGTTCTCCACCTCACTTGGAGTAGCAGAAGGTGAGGTTTCAGATAGGCATGGAAAATCAAGTTCATTAAACAACACATCTCTACTTATGCATGATTTAAAATCAGACACACTTTTATCCCAAAGTCTATACCCTTTTACAACTTCTGGATATCCAAGGAAAACACATTTTCTTGCTCTAGGTTCAAGTTTACTCAATTTTTGATGCACATAAGCAGCACACCCAAAAATTCTCAGATTATTCAAGCATACATGTTTGTTTAAGAACACAGATTCAGGTAACTTTCCATGCAGGGGAACAGAGGGGCATCTATTAATAAGATAACATTCAGTTATGAGAGCTTCACCCCAGAATTGTTTTCCTAGACCAGATGAAATTTTGATTCTGAATTTCTACAGACCATTTTGAAAATTTTGTGAAAACATCAGACTTATTTTTCATCAAGAAAACCCATGTCTTTCTGGAGAAATCATCAATGATAGACAGAAAATACACATTACCACCATGAGTGGGCTCCTTAGAGGAGCTCCATACATCAGCATGCAGATATTCCAATATCATAGAGCTAACATGCTTCCTAGGGTATGGCATAGTAGCAGGGAAATGTACTTTATGATGTTTACCCAAAACACAAGGCTCACAGAAAGGAATACTTGTTATTTTATCATTACCAAAAACACCAGATTTATGCAGAATTTCAAGCCCTTTATTACTCATATGCCCTAGTCTAGCATGCCAAAGCTTAGTTTTATCTTCTTGCACAAAATTAACAATAGGCAGGGGTACTGACTCAGCTTGAACATCATACAAATCTCCTTTTCTAGGAGCATTGAAATAGAGCATGGAATCTTTTTCAAACTTTAATCTTAGGTAATTCACAGATCCATCAAGCATGTTGTCTACAATTTTAGACACAGATAGTAGGCTAAATTTCAGTTGAGGCACATATCTGACATCATTGAGAGTTAACATGCATCCATTTTCAAATTTTAAACATATATCACCTCTACCAAGGATTTCACAGTTTTGACCATCAGCCAATGTAACATGTCCAGAGTTAATGTAATGCAGATTGTGGAACATGTGTTTGAAAGGTGTGACATGAAAAGTACATCCAGAATCAATCAACCACTCATTATTATGCACATTTTTGGAAACAACATTGGTATAATTGATAAATTGAAAATCATACACATCATGAACCATGTAAATTCCATCATCATCATACACATTGTTTGCATGTTGTTTGGGCTCATAAACCTTGTTTCTCTTAGGCATTTTACATCTATTAGAGAAATGACCAGGTTTACCACAATTCCAACATGTTTTTTTTCTAGGCTTTTGATCAAAATTGTGGTTTTGAGCATGATTCTGAGCATGAATATGGTTGTTCTGAGCATAATTCTGAAGATGATGTTGATTTTGTTCTCTCTTATGTCTTTCTGCAGCAATCACACTTGGGTTTTCAGGATTTAGGGGTTTATTAAAACGAGAATGATGATTTCTATTATGGTTTCTATTCACATACATAATGTCATTATGTAAAGGCTGGGATTTCAATTTTTTCAAGAGAATCATCACCAGCTAATTTCAAATCTTGCAGTAATTTATAAAACTCATCCATATTAGAATCAATATCCTTTGAAGCATCCATTTGAAAAGACATAAATTAGTTTTGTAGAGACCACACAGATTCTTCAGAGGCAGCAGTGTATAAAGTAATCAAATTATCCCACAACTCTTTAGCACATTTATGATGGGACACCTTTCTAACCACTGTGCTACTTAGATTTAGCAAAATTGTGGCTCTCGCACTATCATTCATCTAATGTAACTTTTCATCTTCCACAGAAGCATCAATTTTTGTAGAAATAGCTTTATTGATTTTTTTTCTTTTGTCAAAATACATTCAATCTTAGTTTTCCAGTCCTGAAAATCATCTCTTCCATTAAAAGGAACCATATTCAAGTTATTCATGATGCCAGCAAGCACATAAGTAACAGAAAACAAAGAGAAGCACCACAGAAACTTCAGGGAACTTAGTAAAAGTACCCACAGAAGGGCCCAAAAGACAGGTAAAACAACAAACCATAGGAGATAAACTCCAGAACACTGAAAACAAATTCTCTGGGGAATAAAGTGCCGAGGCTAGCCCAATTCTCAGCACAGATTGATCTGTGGAGCAGGGGTTCACTCAGGATAATCCCACACTTCTTTCAGTCGAGAAACAACTAACTCAAAGTATTATAGTCAGTTCACCAGAACTTACAGCACAAAGTTCCACACAGATTTCACTCACAGAAAGATCAACAACACATGAATAACAAAGGCATAAAACCAACAACCACATATAAGAGAAATATAGCAGAAGGCAAACAGATCACCAGGATTCACTCTAGAACACCTTTCCTAACCCTGCTATCCGGGCAACCCGCTTTGAGAAAACCCACATGGGAGTCCAGACGGCCCAGACCGTAAGCTAGGGTTAAAGATAGCTTTGAATACCAAGGTGGTTCCAGAGAAAAAAAAATAAAGTGGAAACAAGAAAGTAGGCAGGATCGCAAGATACCACAGATAAGAGTTTAGGGTTCAGGAGCTATACCAGAGCTGGCCCTCCCAGGCAGGGGACAGGCCGGACTTACCCTTTTCATTCAAGCCTATCGGGGGCGAAGTAGGCGCGGCCCTTACCGGCGGCGGGGTGAGGCAAATGGGGGTTGGAGGGTGCCCCTGGCTAGGTCCCCGTGGCTCTGATATCACTGTTGGGTATCTAGCCTAGCCGGGGGTTCACCATTTGGTTCCCAACCCCTTCGATTTGTCTCACGGCCACTCAAGTGGCTTAGGAGCGAGTTCTTGGTCGAGATAGTCTCAGATTAGGATTTCTTCACAGACTAGGGCTTCGAACACAAGTAGTAGTATCTGCAAACAAAGTGTAGTTAGAACCATGCAGAATAACACAAAAGTCACAACAGAAGCAGACAATATGAGGATCTGTAAAAGTAAAAGAAAGATAAGAAATCAGAGAGTTGAAGACGGAAGAAAAATTGTGTCTTGAAGACACTTGGCTCAGATCTTTCTGTCAGGGGGCACTGCTCTTCCGGCAACACAGACTCAAGCCACAAAGGAGTAGGACAGTGGGATTGCAGGCGTTGAAGCCATCTAAATCACTCTCACAGGCAAGGCCCACACTCAATCTCACAACACAGCCACTCAGGAATCCAAGACACAGGATTCCGGCCAAAGAACGGAGAAGAAGGCTTAACAGAGCTTAATCAGTGAAGAGATCAGAGGTAGGGCTTAAGGCAGATGAAGGGGCGCGAGAGATTAAGTAGAGAGAGGGAGTGATCAGATTAGGAAAAGATAGGGTTAATCAATCATATATAGAAAATTAGGTTAAACAGTAACTAGGCCATCAACTGGGCTATAAAAGAAATGGGGTAATGGGCCATGAGAGATAAAAGGAGCAATGGGCCAATCTCCACATCTACAATTTTGGAAGAGCAATTTGCAAATTTGACAAAACTTACTGAAGAACTTGCCAAGCGCATACAAGAACAGGATGCTCAAATCTTGAAACTGAACAAAGAAATGATTGTTGATTTTGGTGGCGAGAAAGCAGAGAGAAAAATCCGGTTTTGGTCCCATAGGACATGGCCTAGTCCGATTTTGGTCCCAACCCTACCACATTTGGTCCTATTTCAGAAATTGTTATTAAATCTGGTCCCATAGGACCTGGATTATCAATTTTGGTCCCACAATTTAAACGAAAAAAAGGGGGTACTTTTTATTAAGTTTTTTTTTTTAAATTGGGTTATTTAAAAAAACACTACAATAAAAACGCGATTTAACGATGTATTATATTTCGTCGTTAAAATACCGACAAATTAACAACAGATTAAGATTAAGATATTTAATGATGGATTTTTTTATCTCAAACTTAACAAAGAAAACACGTCGTATTTTAATTTTTAATTTTTATTCTTTTATATTAACGACGCAATAACGACATATTTTTCTGTCGTTACATTAGAGATGGAAAAATGCGTTGCTAAACATTTTTTTAAATACTATTAATTTTGTATTTATTTTTCATTTTAAAATTTATTTTATTTTATAATTTTTTAATATTATATACTATTTTTTATTATTATATAATTTTTATTTTTCAATTACTAATTAATTACAAATATAAATTTTTGTAATATTTTTATTTATTTTACATGATAATTATTATTTTTTTAATGTTATTAATTTTCTAATTACTATATAATTACGAATTTGAAATAAATCTTTTTAATATTATTGATTTTTTATTTATTTTACATTTTACAATTTATTTCATTTTTTAATTTTTTAATAATTTATAATATTTTTAATATTATATATTTTTCAATTACTAATTAATTACGAATATAAATTTTTTAATATTTTTATTTATTTTACTTTATAATTTTTAAATTTTTTAAATACTAATTAATTACGAATTTGAAATTAATCTTTTTAATATTATTAATGTTTTATTTTTTTACATTTTTAATATTATATATATTTTATATTTTTATTAGTTTTACTTTACGATTTTTGAAATTTTATATTACTTTATATATTTTTTTATTATTTTATATTATTTTTTAATATTTTGGGCATGTCTTGGCGCGCTTCCATCGCTAAAATGTGAATTTTTTGTAGTGAAAGTTCTAAATGTAGGTATGAAAGTATAATTTTTCCTGAATTTTTTACTTTACAAAAATATAATTATGAAATAATCAATCATAATTAGGGCTGTAAACGAACTGTGTCGAGCCGATTACCTTTAAGCTCGAGTTCGACTCGTTTAAGTTATACTCGGCTCGAGCTCGAGCTCGAGTTCGACTCGAGCTTCGAGTTTGAGTTCGAGTTCTGCTCGAACTAGAAAATTCATGATCGAGTTCGATTCGAGCTATGCTCGAGTTCTACTCGGTAAGGATATGTTCAAGTTCGATTAAAAAAACTCGATAAAAAGCTTGATTAAAGCTCGAGAAAAGCTCGATAATAATAAAATTTGTGATCGAGTCCTTTTCTTTTCTTTTCCATATTTTCTTTAATTATGTTTTTTTATTTTATTTTCTTTAAATTAATTACTTAATTATGTAATTGTAGCCATGCTTATTACTCATTTTATTATTTTTCATTATTAATATAAGTGTATTCAAATTTTAATATATATTTACCTTAATTTGAATTAAAATTTCAAATTTTTTTTAATATAATTTATAAATCATAATTTAATCATGTCTCATTTTATTTTTATTTTATCAATCATTCATTTTCACTTTTTATTTCAAAATTATATTTATTACTTAATTAGTAATTTATCTCACTATCCATGATAGTTTATTATTTTTCTTTCTAACTTCAACATATAAATATTTTACAATCATCTTAATTCAAATTCAAATTTCAAAGTGTTTTGTATTATGCAGTTTATAAACTATAATTCAAATATATCTCATTTTCTTACTATTTTATCGATTATTCATTTTCATTTTCATATAAATTGTAATTATATTAGTTGATTGATGATATAGTTCATTATTCTTATTAGTTTATTATTTTTTACTACACATTCACACATGTTCCAATTAATAAGTAATTATTTACAATAATCTTAATTCGAACACAAATTTCAAAGTTTTTTATAATATATTTATAAATCATAATTTATTTTTATTGTTATATTTCAATTTTCTTTTTATTTTATTGGTAAATAAATTAAATATTTCAATGAGGCACGCTAAAGTATACATAATATTTGTATATTATATAATAATTGAGTAAATTGATAATATATATATATATATATATTGTCGAATCAAATGAACTAAGTAATTATCAAACACTATTAATTGTTTGATATTGATTTTGATGAATATTTATGATTTAATTCAATGTAATGATGTTTGTTTGATATCATAGGTTTAATCAAATTCATTTGTCTTTATTTCGTTATCAAATCTCAATTCTTAAATATAATTATAAACTATAATTTTAATTACCTCATAATTAGATATTTTTTTGTTAGACTACTACAAAATTCAAATATACTATTTTATATTAATATTTTAACTAAATAAATTCTAAATGGATATCTTAAAGTTGGATAATCAATTTTTATTACTTTATTTTTTATCATATAAATCGATTTACATATTCCTATTTCTTGTTTAATAAAATAAGTTTAACTTAATGTTTGTAAATATCATTAATTGATTCCCTTTTTTATGATAATACCAATTCTTAATTTTTGTAGAGTTCATATATATAGTCTATTATTATTAGTTGAATATATTTATCTGATAAATTGATAATATGATATTATATATGTTTATATAAATATAATATCAGAATATAATATAAAAATATTTGCATATATTTAAGTTTTGGAGAATTGTTATAAAAATATTATTTGATTCAATTAACATAATTTTTAATAATTTGGTCGAGTGACTATAATAACAAATTGAAATACATTTGGCTAATTTTTAAATCTTGTTGGGGGTGAAAATTTAATTTTGTTTAGCTTATTTGTCAAAGCTTGATTACAAGCTCGATTAAAAGCTCGCGAACTACTCGATAAAAGCTCATTTATAGTTGAACTCGAGCTACTCGTGAGAAGCTCACGAGTAGCTCGAGTTCGGCTCGAGAAAATTGTCGAGCTTGAAAAAAAGCTCGAATTCGCCTCGTTTAATAAACGATCGAGTTTCGATCGAACTTTTTTCAAGCCGATACCCGAGTAGCTCACGAACAGCTTGGTTCATTTACAGCCCTAACCATAATAATGAATTATTAATTGAAAATTAAAATTAAATATTAAAAATAATTATAAACTCAAATTTGATGCGGTGAACGTTCATAAATAATATTGTAAAATTAAACTAAATAAAAAATTTCTCTGCCTTTAGGGGTGTAAACGAGCCGAGTCGAGCCAAGTATCTTCTTGATCGAACTCGAGCTCGACAGAGATTTTCTTAAGCTCGAGCTCGACTCGACTCGGTCGAGCTTTAATTTCTCAAGCTCGAACTCGACTCGATTGCAAGCTCGTTAAGCTCGAGTTCGACTCGAGCTCGACTTGATATATTTTATATTTTATTATTTTTTTAATTCAAAATTAAACCATAACACAAAGCACATTGCAACTCAAACTGATTAAATTCAAGAATTTCATAAGAACATAAACAAAATAAATCTAAATTGCAAATATAGAAGTACACATGTAGATATATATAGATGCATGTTGGTGGAAAATTTGGATCCAAATCAGGTTAAATTTCCCTCCAAATCAGTTCAATTTTGCCTCCAATTGACTTGTAAAAAACTTTTTGGAATTTTTCTGTATGGGACCAAAATCGAGACCAAAATGGGATCAAAATCGATAATTTTTTAATGGAAATCGTGACGGCGGGACTAAAATTGATAATTCAAGCGATTTGGGACCAAATGTGGTAGGGTTGGGACCAAAATCAAACTAGGCTATGTCCTATGGGACCAAAATCGGATTTTTCGATTTTTCTCAGCAAGCAGATGAAGATAATGAAGCTGAGATATCTGCAAAGTTACGTGCCAACAAAAGTGAAAAATCTACAACCAAAGAAATTGAAGTATCGTCTGATGGCTCAATACAAGTTGATCAATTCAAAAATTTCAGACTGGAAATAATCAAAAAAAAGTTTGGAGAGAGCCGTAAATTATTACGGACTTACAACAAGCCATATACCCCAAGAATTAACAATTTGAAGATGTCAAATAGCTATCAACCGCCAAAATTTTAACAATTTGATGGCAAAGGAAATCAAAGACAACACGTGGCTCACTTCGTAGAGACCTGCAATGATGCTGGAACATACGAAGATCACTTGGTGAAGCAATTCGTTTGCTCTTTGAAAGACAACGAATTTGATTGGTATACCGATTTGGAACCAAATTCGATAGATAATTGGGGATAACTGGAGAAATAATTCCTCAATCGTTTCTACAGCACTCGAAGGATAGTTAGCATGATGCAACTCACAAATACAAATCAACAAAAAGAAGAGTCTGTCATCGACTACATCAACCGTTGGAGGAAACTTCAGCAATTGAAATATGCATCCAAGGCATGTGTTGGGGTCTTCGATATATCTTGAAAGGTATTTAACTAAAGACCTTTGAGGAACTGGCCACTAGAGTTCATGATATGGAGTTAAGCATGGTCGCAAATGAAGTTGAAGGACTATCAATGCAAGAGCACAAAAATATTGAAGAAGAGGAAGAAAGAAATGATGGGGGCAAACCTTTTGAGGAAACTTCAAGTGAAAAAGAAGATGATGATGAAGATGAAGAAACGGCTACAAATCTCATCAAAGGCTTATTTAAGTCTTTCAATACATGTTACATTCCATGAAAATAAAAAGAACAATGCTCCTTGATAAGAGCCTAAACTTTCTTCAAATGCTCCTTGATAAGAGCCAAAACTATATTCCAAAGCTCCTTGATAAGAGCCAAAATTATCTAAACTCTTCAAGAAATAGCAAAAATCTTTGACACGAGCATAAAATGTTTACAAAGTCAAATTCAACTCTAAGACTCATTGACATGAGTATAAAAGGTCTACAAATTCAAATCTAAGACTCCTTAATACAAGTATAAAATGTTTACAAATTCAAGTTGAAATATAATACTCCTTGACACGAGTATAAAATGTCTACAAAGTTAAATTCAAATCCGAGACTCATTGACATGAGTATAAAATGTCTACAAATTCAAATTCAAATCCTAGTACTCACGGACACGAGTATAAAAGGTTTACAAATTCCAAATTCAAGTTAAAGGCTCCTCAATACGAGAATAAACTATCCAAGTTCAAGAAAGCTCCCTGATACGAGCATAAACTCTCCAAGTCAAAATTATTGAAGGCTCCCTAATACAAGCATAAACTATCTAAATTCAAATCCAAATTGAAGGCTTCTTGATAAGAGCATAAACTATCTAATAAATTCAAATTGAAAAACTCTTGAATATGAGTATAAACTATTCACAAGTTTAATTTCAAGAACTCCTTTCGAGTATAAACTATCTAATAAATTCAAGTTTAAGACTTCTTGATACAAGTTTAAATTATCTAATCAATTTTCGATACTCATTCATTTCAAATGACAAGTCGTCCATGAACAAGTCTCGAGGGGACATTTGTAGGCCATGAAAATTTATAAAATATATACAATATTTTTATTGATTTTTTTATATTTATTTAGTTTTGGAATCATATCAAATTCAAAATTAAATAAAATATTTAAATAATAAAGATATGATTATATCATAAACATTAAGAGTCTTTGGCAACAAGTAAATATCTTTCAAAAGATTTACATCAATTTCCAACAGCCAATGAGATAGTGCTACATTAACCCTAGATCTCTCTCCCTACAACTATAAATAGGGGCCTCCATATCAGTTGAAAATCACACCAGCAGTCATTTGAAGAGTTCAAGAATTTGAGAAGAAATTCCATAAGTGAAATTCTCTCAAATATTCATGGCGTTTTTCACCAAATTCATCCTGAAGACGGCATTTGATTCATAAGCAAGATAGTCAAAGGCGTTCTTCATGAAATTCATCCTGAAATTGGCGTTTGATCTGAAAATAAGGAGTCGACCCTCTGAATTAACGTTGTCAAGACTAAAGACCAAGTCAAAGAAGATCGAGGATATGAATCTTCCCCAAACACTTCAAAGACCAAGTTCAAACAACAAGTTCAAGAAAATCAAAGAGATAAATTTACTCTGAAGATTTCAAAAACCGTTTGAAGATCAAGTTTTGAAGAGAAGAATCAGAGAAAAATAGAGATTGGATCTGTATAAATATATTTTGATTCAAAAATCATCTGATTGTACACTATTTATTATTTTACCAAATTAAATATTAAATTTGTGTTACACAGACGTTGTAGCGGTAGTGATGGTGGTTGTAGCAATTGCAAGTTGCAGAGGCGGTGATGGTTGTAACCGTTGCAGAGGTGGAGGTGGTGGCGATTTGAAGCGGTGATGATGGTTGAGGATCGCGTATGCACATATGATTTGGGGGAAATCACGTTGAGGCTCGGTGCAATTTTGTTTTTAGGAAAAGGTGTAAAAACAATCATAATGTTTACCTTGAGGGGCGGATTCAACCTTAACATTTTTTTTTGGAGCAAATACCACCCTAATGTTTCCCAAAATATGCATATTCCCCTTCCCGTACCCCAAAATAGTATTTTTTGTGCAAAATACTCTTTATTATTATTCTTTTCATCACTAAAAAATTATAACCTCCCTTTAATTATAGACCTAAAATATTATTATTATTATTATTATTATTATTATTATTATTATTATATTAATTTTGAGTTTGTATTTCCGTGAATGAAATTTATTTAAAAATGTATGAAAATTACATGTAACAAAAAGGTAATGAGAAATAAAATTAAACATAAAATTTCATTTCCATACCTATATATGCATGTAACAAAAATAATATACAATAATATAAATAATATACAGTAATATATATACAGTATATATAGCGATGCATGTAATATAAATTAAATTCTAAATTTCATTTCCATGCCTATTTTAATAAGCATTGCATTGGGCATGGAAGTCTCCATGTATGCATGTAAAAATAAATTTAAAAATATATATTTGCACAAAAATACTATTTTGGGGGAGGGGAGGGGGACTTTGCACCCTTTGTTAAACATTGGAGTGGTATTTGCTCCAAGAAAAATGTTAAGGGCGAATTCACCCTTTAAAATAAACGTTAGGGTGTTTTTGCAACTTTTTCCTTTTTTTGTAATATATATATATATATATATATATATATATATAGTGAATTGGGTCAGTGTTCGGTATTTATTTTCACCTAAATTGCAAGTGTACAGTGAGGCTTCTAGTATAGCAGTGAACAAGGTTGTATCCACAGAGATTTAATAATTAATCTGCTAGTTATCTAATTTAATCCCTCGCAGTTATCTAGACTGCAAAACATGGTTGAATTTGACTAAATAAAAACTGACAATAATAAATAAACTAAATTACCACAGCAAAAATCAACACAGATAAATCAAGCAGTGAATAAAAGACGTATTATAGGATTGACTAATCATCAACTAATTCATTCATTTAATCTTTTCATTCTTATGCCTATATTGGGACTTAAATTGTGCTAGAGCAACCACTAATGCATCCTAAACCATCTCTCGAAGTAAGTTAAATTTGTCTCTAATTGAATGGAGAGAACAAGCACAACACCCAAATCATGAACACATGTGTAACGCCCCAAACCACTCCGTTTGGCCACGTCACATAACATACAATTTACTTACTTATAATGATGTGTTTATATATAATTAAGCGGAAGCTATGGTCAATTAGCATGATAAGGTAAGGCATCATAATTATTAATATCAACTTTTCGCAATTAAAATATACAATCTATCATATCTATTTTGTCATACATCATAGTGTTTTAGTAGAAGCATCGTGTAAGCCCATCCACAAAATCATACAATCATCAAACCTATCGGGCTCATAGGTCTTACACAACCCGCCCGTTTATCACCCTAAACTAATATACATAGCATAAAGGTTCATTGACATAATTCGCATATAGAAGGCTCCAAGGTCGAAGGACCCGCATTTAAAATGTTTTGCATAATATCAAGTTAAATACATCATAACTACAAAACAGGGCTATGCCCATCCCCAATGATCATTGATCATAAAAACAAAAGGAAAATGATCAATGTAATATTAACAATGTGAGTATTTCAAAAGAAGAGCATGCAAAATAAACACAAGCTTGTGAGGGTTTTCTTGTGTTCACAACGCTTCTACCTAGGCCTCAACTCCTCAACCTGAAATTCATTGAATGAATGGGGTGAGTATTTAACAACATACTCAATGGGGAACACTGCAAACAGTTATAGACAATTGCACAAGTGAAAATATAACATATGGATACTTCTTTACTTTATGAAGACTAGCCTCAACCCCGTAGGGCCCAAACATCATGATGCCCCTGTTAATGAACGTCTTTATCCCTGTAGGGAGGCCCGCAGGCTTATTATCCCCCAGGGAGGACATTAATAAGTCCATTATCGATCCCGAAGGATTTCTTTATCGACCCCGAAGGATCTCTTTATCGACCCCGAAGGATCTCTGTTTTGCCCCTAAGGGTCTCTTTCATTTCACCGGTCCGAAGACCCTTCATACTTATACAATCAAAGCACAATAATAACTATAAATTTACACGTGTTCACAGTTTAGAGTTACCCCACCTTATGAGACACTTTCAAATCTTTTCAACCTTTGAAATGCATTCTCGCCGCGCACAAGTCGTCGACCTCGAACCCAAGCACCTTTAAATTCCCCCTTTTCATTTTAGATGTCGAGTTATACAATTAAATCATAATTTTGACCAAACTCATGCTATACTTTGTGTTAGGAAAAACTATCAAGGAACCCCTAGATTAGGTTTTGATGAGATGTCAGAATTATTTGTGAAAAACTGACTCAATTTCAAGCTGCAGATCGAAGCTGATTAATCCAGGGTATCATCAAAAAGGATATCAAGCAAAGTCAAAGTCAACTAATCAAGAGTATGGTCAGTAAGCTGAAGGATACGTCAGAAGTCAACTGAACTGAGAAGTCAAGAGGTTGAACAGTTGAAACGAACTGACAACTAAGTCAGCTAAGCTGGGGGAGAAAAGAGTCAACTAAGGGAACTGATAAGAGATCAGTTTAGACTGAAGACAGGAAGTATCCAACTGATGACCAACTGGAGCAACAGCCAAACTCAGCTGACGAGCTTAAAACTGCCAATTGGAGCAACAACCAAACTTAGCTGATGAGCTCAACACTGCCAACTGGAGCAATAACCAAACTCAGCTAACGAGTTCAAAACTGCCAACTGGAGCAACAGCCAAACTCAGCTGACGAGCTCAAAACTGCCAACTGAAGCATAGTTAAACTCAGCTGACAAGTCCAGAACTGACCACTGGAACTCAAAGCTGCCAAGAAAACTGAAGCCAGAGAACCTTGGAGGTTATTGCTCAAACTGCCGAATCTTGGAATAAATGCTTCAACAAAGATCCTGGAATTAAATATCCAATGAAGATCGATTGGCAGAGTAACGGCTACTTCAAACCAAAATCTCCAAGCGATCATTCTCCATTGATGAGCCAACAGGGCCACCGATCAATGGACAATGGAACTCAACGGTCATAAAATCACTCCTCTATAAAAGGCGAGTGAATCAGAGTTTAAGAATGCTGAACGCTAAGAACTCTCAACTCTCTCAAGCAGAACCAAGAAGAATCCTTCGCCTGCACAACTTTCGCATATACAAGCAAGATCTTTTCTTTCTCTCTCCCACTCAAGCTCAAGTTCAGCATTTAATAGAAACTGCGAGAGTTTAACTGAGAAGAAGAAATTCATAGAGTCAAGATAATCAGCCAGCTATTGACAATCCAGCCAGGGCAGTCTTCTCAGTTTCAGCTATACAACGATCAACTACTCAACTCAATTGAAGGAGCACATCAGTTGATAATCCTTGTTCAAGACTAACCTCTTGAAGATCGAAAGAGATCTAAAACCTTGTAAAGACGACAATAGCACCTACCTTCCTAGCGAGCAGTTAGGAACTTCAAGTGTGAGTCGTCGACACGCTCAGGTAGCGAAAAGTTACCAGGTTCAGCCAACTGTCCTTCATTGTATAATTTGTAAAGAAACTCAAGTTATATAGCGAAGTTGCCCTTCTCCGGAAGGAAGAGAGGACGTAGAAGTTTGAGACTTCGAACCTCTATAAATTGCTTGTGTGCTGTACTATTTTGGTTATTGCATATCTTTGAACTGCACACAATCTCACACAAGCTGCGCTTAAACTGTCTTAGTTGTTCAATAAGTCTGTGCATAGATAAGTTTCATTAAGCGAGTCAAAGGGCCCTGTTATTCCGCAGTTAAAGTAAAAAGTTTTAATCAGTTTATTACCCCCCTCTAAACTGATATCTACTCGCCCGGGACCAACAAGTGGTATCAGAGCGGTTGATTCTAAGGATCAGCCATTTCTGCAGATCAACTGAATCAGATCTACTTATCTGTGCTAACATTTCAGCTATGGGAAACCATAAGCTATCTTTGTTTTCAGTTGAAAATTATGATAACTGGAGCAGGAGAATGAAGGCGCATCTCTGCTCAATTCATGAAAATATATGGGAAGTCATCGAAGACGGTCCAATCATCATCATGATGGACAATGACGCTCACATAGTTGATATCAATCAACCGGCAAGGATTCCGAAGCCAACTAATCTTCTCACCAGTGAAGAGAAGAAGTTAAAAAATCTAGAGTTCGTTGCTCAAGCCGCACTATTTCAAACTCTAGATGAAGATCGTATGAAGGATACAAAGAACTGCACAACTGCCAAGAAAATATGGGACCTACTCGCAGATCTTTGCAGAGAGTCCGAAGTCATAAAAGGAAACAAACTCCAACTGGCAGTTGACAGGTATGAATCATTCAAAATGCAGGCAGAAGAGTCCATCTCAAGCCTTGAAACTAGATTTCTAGGCATCATCAGGGAGATGAACAACCTCGGAAGAATTTATCCCAATTCTGAGATGAATTCCAAGATATTGGATAATCTTACTGAAGAATGGGATATGAAAGTGATAGCTACAAAGGAATCAAGAAATCTAAATAGCATCACTCCAAGGGAACTATTTGGTTCTCTTACAGCTCATGAGTACAGTCTAAACCGGAAAAAGGAAGCATCGACATCGTCAGCTCAAGACGCAGCTTTCTACGGTGAAAGGACCAGGTTTAGAGACACTCGAGGAAGAAACAACTTCCGACCTAGGAGCTCACCAGCCAAAGAAAACCAATGCGGATCTTCAACTGAACGAAAAAGAGAAGCAACAGAAAAGAAGGAGAACCTAACTGATGACATCAATGATCAAATCCAATCAGTTACCAGGTTGCTAGAAAAATTGAAGAGAGTTCCGGATAAACAGTCAGTTCCACCTCAAACTGATGAAATACTAAAAGTTGAGAAAACTTACCAACCAGCCGAACGGGCAGCTGAACCATTCAGAAGTGGCAACCGAAATCTTGGAGAATGTTTTCATTGCCATAAACAAGGACATTACAGGTTTTAATGTCCAGAACTCCCAGAAGACAAGAAAGCCAAGGTAAAAAGAAGCTTCTTCAAAAGAAAAGCAATGGTCGCAAATCTAGAGAATGCCGTGTTGGATGATTCAGACTACCCTTCTGGAATCGATTCTGACGGCTACAGCTCAGATGATGAAGCGCTATTGTGCTCATGGCTGACAATGATGAAGAGGTTAGTACAGCTGATTCCCAAACCTCTTTTTATCATATAAATGAAGTAATTATCTCTAGTAATGAACTTGATATGAAACTTATGATGCTAGAAGACCAATTAGCTTCAATTTCATGTTTGCATGTTGAACTGAAAGATGAAAATGATGAACTGAGAAATAAGGTTAGGAAACTGAGCATTGATCATGAAAGATTAAATTATCTTGAATCTCAGCTTATAGAATTTGAGAAATTAAAACTGAGAAATGCTGATCTAGAGGCTGAAAACCAAAAAATCAAGCAAGAGATCCTTGAAAAAGAAAAGGTAAATCTGAAGTTCAAAAAGGGATCTCAAACTCTAGATGAAATATTAAGCCATCAAAGAACTGGAACTGGCAGCTCAGGGCTAGGATATAGCAAGTTCACTGCTTTAGAAAAGGGAAAAGCAGTTGCCCAACCTAGTGATAAGGGAATTCTAAAAGGGTTCACTAGATCTCATGATCAGCTAGCTGAGTCAACCAAAGGAAAAGGGATATTGAAAAATCCTCAAACTCATCCTAGATAATCTGGTCAGTTCTACCAAACAAAAACACCAGGCCAACTGAAGCCCAACTTCCAGCCAAGATCATCAGTCCACTCAAGCCAATCTACTTGTTCTAAACCTCCGGTTTAACAAAGACCATCATATCAACAAAGATTGTCCCCAAGACAAACTGATAGATCAGCCCTCTTTAGAAAGAAAAATCAGTTTGGATCTCAAGCCTATCCTACCAAGAAGTTCAATCAGAACACTTATAGGAGAGATAAAAGAAATCAGTTTGAACCCTACCATCATTATAATGATTACCTAGATTCCAGAAATGAGCCAAAAAGGTTCATTCCAATAAACTGGAAACATACAAAACACTGGTCTGATCACAGAACTCAAAGGTCTCAAGACCAGAGCATTTTAGTTGAATTCTTTTATCCAACTAACTCTCAACGTAGGTATCACTCAACTGATTCAAATCAGAATAGAAGAGTTGAGAAAAAATATAAACAGATCAGGCGATCCAAGTCAATTGGATCTCTGAATGATAAGAAGCCAAAAGTTTGGCAAGTCTGGATTCCAAAAAGCTTGATGAATCAACAAGGACCCGATATAAAATGGGTCCCTAAATGCTAATCATTTCCTTGCAGGACAAGAGCATCTTATCTACGAAGAAAGCCAAAGACATTTGGTATCTAGATAGCGGGTGCTCCAAGCACATGACCGGAGATAGAGAAGATCTCGATGGTTATGAAGAAATCAAAGGCCCACTTGTCACATTTGGAGACAATTCCAAAAGCCGAACCATTGGAGAAGGGTTCGTAGTCAAGGGAAAAGTAGTAGTGAATGGAGTCTCCCATGTGGATGGACTAAAACACAAACTACTAAGCATCAGCCAGCTGTGTGATAATGGCTACTCAGTTGACTTCACCAAAAACTCTTGCAACATAAGAGACAAGTTAACTGGAGTAATTCTACTAACTGGCATCAGAAGGCAACATGTACATTGTTGACTGGTCAACCGGCTACTCAGAAGCTTGCTTCCTTTCAAAAGGATCAACTGAAGCAAGCTGGCTATGGCATCGATGACTGAATCACCTCAACTTCAAAATAATCAACTATCTAGCCAAGAAAGAGTTAGTTGAGGGGCTTCCCAAGGAAATATACAAGGAGACAGGTATATGTGGACCATGTCAAAGAGGGAAGCAGGTGAAGTCATCCTTCAATAATAAGAGTCACCCACCATGAACAATTGATTGTCTTCAACTGCTACATATGGATTTGTTTGGTCCAGTTAGACCACAAACTCCAAAGGGCAAAAGATTCACTCTCGTAGTAGTTGATGAATTCTCAAGATATACATGGGTGGAATTCTTAAGAAGCAAAGATGAAACTTATCACAAGCTAACGACGCTGATCAGAAGATTACAAACCGAGAAGGAAAGATCAGTTCAAAGGATTCGCTCCGACAATGGAACTGAATTTGTGAATCAACACATGATCAGTTTTCTCAACCAGCTTGGAATCATTCATGAACACTCAGCTGCAAGAACTCCACAACAGAACGGTGTAGCCAAACGGTGTAACCGAACACTTAAAGAAGCAGCTCGAGCAATGATAGCTGATGCCAACATAGCTGAAGGGTACTGGGCTGAAGCAGTCAACAGAACTTGCCACACTCAAAATCGAAGTGCCATTGTAGCAGCCCATGACAAGACACCTTATGAACTGTACAAGGGTCGTAAGCCTTCTATCTCATACTTTAAAATATTTGGCTGTAAATGTTATATTCACAACAATGGCAAGACTCAATTGAAAGCTTTTAGTGCTAAAGCTGATGAGGGTATATTTCTTGGGTATAACTCACCTCACGCACAAGCTTATAGAGTGTTCAATAAATGAACTCTTGTTGTGGAAATAACATGTCATGTGGTATTTGATGAATTTGCTAATGAGTACAGGAACAAAGAAAGAATAGACACATCAGTTCAAGTACTACCTAGTGAAACTAAGAACTCGCAGGACTATGTAGATCACATTGTTCCAGAGCGGTTTGAAGTTTTACTAGAAGAAGGCAATGAAACTGGCACAATACCAGTTGAGAACAACTTGGTCAATGAAGACACAAATCGTGCTGAGACCACAAACCCCACAACTGAAACAGGGGGAAGAACTGATAAAAATGCTGAACCAGCTGATGAAAGAGCGACTGATGACGTCACCACAAAAGAGTCAGCTAAAGCTACCTTGCCCAAATGGCTACGAAGCCACCCATCTGACAAGATAGATGGTGATCCAAGAAGTAGAGTCCAGACCAGAAGTTCAACTGAGCATGCATTATTCACATGCTTCATATCTCAAACTGAACCAGAAAATGTCAAAGAAGCTTTAGAAGACTCTGACTGGATCATAGCTATGCAAGAAGAGCTGAACCAGTTCACAAGAAATGACGTATGGTTTCTCGTTGATAGGCCAAAAACCCAGAAGGTCATTGGTACAAAATGGGTCTTTCACAACAAACTGGATGAACAAGGAGTGATCACAAGGAACAAGGCTAGACTGGTAGCCAAACGATACTCACAAAGTGAAGGAATCGACTTTGATGAGACATTCGGGCCAGTTGCAAGATTAGAAGCCATCAGACTGTTCCTAGCCTATGCAGCGCACTTCAACTTCACAGTCTACCAGATGGATGTCAAGAGTGCTTTTCTTCAAGGAATGCTCAAGGAGGACGTATATGTCGAGCAACCGCCAGGATTTGAAATTGGTGATCAAGTCTTCAAACTGAAGAAAGCCCTATATGGACTGAAGCAAGCTCCTAGAGCGTGGTATGAAACTCTAACAACATTTTTGCTGAAAAATGGGTTTCAAAAAGGAGTCATTGATCGAACTCTATTCCGGATAGAACGATCAACTGAGATCTTAATGGTTCAAATTTATGTGGATGGCATAATTTTTGGATTAAAAAGTAAAGATCTATGCACACGATTCGCTCAACTGATGCAAAGCGAATTTGAGATGAGCATGATGGGAGAAATGACATTCTTCCTAGGACTCCAAGTGAAGCAGTTGAAAGATGGAATATTCATCAGCCAGGCGAAGTACACCAAGGAGCTAGTCAAGAAGTTTGGAGTAAGCAAAGGAAAAACTCTTAAGATTCCTATGAACACATCTGTTTAGCTAACTCTCGACGAAGAAGGAGAATTATTTAGCCAAACATATTACAGAGGAATCATTGGGTCGCTACTTTACTTAACAGCTAACCGGCCAGACATCTCTTATTCAGTCGGACTATGCGCACGGTTTCAAGCTAATCCAAAGAAGAGCCACCTCGAAGCAGCTAAGAGGATTATCAAATATCTCAAAGGAACCATAAATCTTGGACTATGGTATCCCAGAGATGACAGTTTGAGCCTAATTGGTTACTCAGACTTAGACTTCGGTGGATGCAAAATCGACAGAAAAAGTACCAGTGGAACATGTCAGTTTCTGGAAAGCAAACTGATATCCTGGTTTAGCAAAAAGCAGCACTCAGTTGCCACATCAACAACTAAAGCAGAATATGTAGCTGCTGGAAGTTGCTGTGCGCAGATACTCTGGATGAAGCAACAGTTGAAGGACTACAAAGTTGAAACTGAAGAAGTGCCTATCTACTGTGACAACAATAGTGCAATTACGATATCTCAGAATCCAGTTCTGCATTCAAGAACCAAGCACATTGACATAAGGCATCACTTCATCAGAGATCACATCGAGAAGAAAGACATATGCATCAAATATGTCAACACTGAGAAGCAGATAGCTGACATCTTCACCAAACCATTACCTGAAGCAAGGTTTATGGAGCTATGCATAGAGTTGGGACTGCTGGAGCTAGCATCACAGGATGAAGATGATAAACTGGAGGAAAAAAGCCAAGGGACCACTCCAGCTAAAGAGAGAAACTGAATCAAAAAGGCGAGAAAATGATCAGTTGGCCACAAAAGCCATCAGTTTGAAGTAAAGGCAAGAAGCTGCTAAGAGAAAAGTAAACTGGAGATGATAAGTTTACTCCATCAGTTTAACTACATCATCAGTTCAGTCGTTCAAACTGATGATCCAGTCAGTTGTGCAGAACACACGAGCTGCAAATTGATCAAACTGATGAAGGAGTACTAGGAACTGAAGTCAAAAGGAGATGTCAGTTCAAAGACCAGCTGAAGGGAAGCAGCTGAATAAAGGTCCAAGCGGTCAAGACCAATTTTGAACTGATGAAAAGACATCTCAGTTGAAACTAATCAAAAGGATCATCAGTTACCGTGGAAGCCAACTGATGACGTAATCAGTTTCAAGCCAAGGAGAAGCTGCTAGAGAGAAAAGATAAGTTCAAATTTCAATATTAGAAACGGTAAAAACATGTGTCACTCAAATATTGCCGTTGAACTTTTTCTCTCTCCTTCATTTATCCCCAACGGACAGAATCGAAAGGCCAATCGACGGGTCGATTGAGTTAATGCGACCGTTGAATATTGGGCATACCAAGCGTCACAACCATTGGATGGATCTCATCATTTTCTATAAAAGGGATGGCTGAACTTTCATTTTCACTTTTACCAATCTCAAACACAGTAAAGAGTTAAAGCATCTCTCATCCTTCAATTCTTGAAACTGTTCTGCAAATTTTATGAAAGTGAAATCATTCAGTTCCTAAACTCAGTCAAAGCCAATTTACCCTTCCTGAATCATTTATCCAAAAAAACTCCATGGCTGACAGACGCGCACCAACTGTTCGACGAAAGTTCGACTTTAAAAGAACTGGTGAATCTTCATGAGGATTACAAATGAATCTCTACAGAGACAAGTTCCTGAATATAGGGGCTTATAGAGAAAAAGCTTCACAGAAGAGTACCCATCAAAGATTTACCCAGAGGCTGTGGTTGAGTTTTACTTAAACTCAAAAGGCTATGATGACAGAATAGAGAATAAAGTTCATGGAGTCGAACTGATCATAACTCCAGAATTGCTAGAAAGATTGTTTAAACTGCCATCTACTGGAACAAGATTGTAAGATGTTGAAGTGGATCAAGAGGAAGCCTACCGTCAGTGGAAGAGGGAGGAATGTGCAGATCCATACAAGAGCAGTACACTCATTTCTCTTTTTCAAGAAGAATACAGGGTTCTAGCATCAGTTGCTGCTAGAATGATCACGGGAACACCTGGAAGCCACTCAGAAATGTCGGAGCACAAGTACAAAATATGTGCAGTGATCATTAGAGGCATCAACGTCAACTGGGCTCAATACTTCTTCGAGCAAATAAAGAAGTACGTTGATATTGTGGAGAAGAACTGGTCACCAATAGAATTCCATCAAAAGATGTGTTATCCAACCAGAATCAGCATCATATTGGAAAGCAGTTTTGACTACATGATAGAAGAAACCGACATGCTGATGATTGGCAAACTGGATTTTATACCAACAACAACCAGAATGCAGCCAGTTGCAAAATTCATAAACATCAAGAGCATTCAGTCAATTGCCGCCATCTCAAAGAAAGCAGAGGAGCCTGCAAAAAGAAAAGGCAAAAAAATTACTGTTGAGATGCCTCAAGAAGACTCCGACTCAGACGATAATCTCCCAATAAGCCAAATGTTGGGAAGCTCAATTAAAGCTAATCCACTACGCCAAGTTCGCTGTGGATCATCTATTGATTCACCTGAAGAAAAGATCCCTACCAAGCCAGTTCAGTTCAAGGAAAGAACTGGCAAGTCAAAGAAGAAATCTGCAGCAGTTCAACCAAAAGGGAAGAAGAAGAAATCAGGGCCTCTACCCCCTCCGAAACTGCCTCCTCACAATATCAAGGTGTTTGATGTAGCACCAATTGAAGGAGATGATATTGTGCCTGACAGGGGAATTCCTCCAAAGGACTCATGGGCAGATTTCTTCAGAACTGCGTGCCCCCCGATGGGAGAGACCGAAGAAAATATAAGAGCTCTATCAAGAGCTGAAATCGTCAAATGCTGGGCTGACGAACAAGTGCAGAAATTCATTACTGAAAATTTTATTGAAGATGTGATTGGTACTGCCGCTCTGTATGCATCCCTAACGAGGTATGTTTATTGGTACCTATGGAGACATTGCTTCAATTCCGAAGTCCATTTTCTCCTAACTGCTCTACACGAGATGAGCTTCTGGAGAAGGGAAGAAAAGTGGAGCATGCAATAGGCTGGACAGGAAACTCCAGAACAAAATCCAGTCATCACCTTGAAAAGAATGCTTGCCATTCGAAGGAACCATCCACACCCAGAACAACAAACGTTGTTGGAAGTAATGCATGATCTACTAAACTGGGCCAACATCAGATTGCCACATCTGCAAACTCAAGCCGAGCAGCAACAGTGGAAAAATCCTCAAGTTCAACAACATTGGTTGCTCAATGAAGTGTTAAAACTCAGGCAGCAACAGCTTCGGGAGGTGCAGAACTAGTTCAACGAAGAAGCTCAAAGCAGTCAACAAGGGGCTGGAACTGTTGCAGCTCACATCCCAAAGCAAACTATCATAGCATCCGTAGCTAGGCAGTTAACATTCGAGGAATCCTCTCAACTGGATGACAGTATCATTGATCTTCTTGATGATTCTCCTGAGGTGCAACCAGTTGACGAGCAAACAGCCATCGATCAGGAGTTTGAAGAACTGCTCAAATCTCCTACTCTACCAGATCTTCCATGTGATAAAGAGCCATGGAAGACAACTGAAGAGACTGAATTGCCTGAGGAGCCAACTGAACCTCAAACTACTCCTCCTCAAGATACAACTCAAGAGCCAGCTGAGTCTGACCAGCCAACTGGACAGACTGCTCAAATGGATGAACAACCTGCCTATCAAGGTACACTAGCACTAACTGTGTACTTTGATCCAGTTCAAATGGCCCTTCAAGCTGAAGCCCTAACTACCGCACCAGAAACACCACCAGAGGCAAGCTATGATGAATCTATCAGTATGGAGAAAGCAGACCACTCTCACACAGTTCCTTGCGAGGAACTTGTTGGAACTGAAGCAGGAGAGGAAGTGGACTCCAGAGCAGTACAGTTCATCGCTCAGCCAAGCAGTTCAATAGTCCAGCTCCCTCCGTATTATGAAGAGTTGATCCACTCTCTGCAGCAATAGGTTAAACTGCACACTGAGCAAATCAAGCAGCTGCAAACCCATCCAAGGCTCCAGTAAGCTAAAACGAAGTCAGAAAGCAGTGATGAGGATGGAGAAGAGGATCCTCATGAACCGCTGGCTAAGAAAAGGAAAACTAATCACAAGAAGGACTAAGTGGCTGATCAAGTTAAAACCTGATTAGAAAAGCCCTAAGTGTACTTCTTGTTAATCAGTTTGTAATTATATCTTTTGATATATTTATAAAAGTTCTTTTTATTTCAAATAAATGTTAAGCCTCACATTTATTTTTAAATTTTGACCGTTGCAAAATAATGACATGTGTGAAAGTCCTTAATTGCCAACGACCAAAAGAGACCAGAGGCTAGTACCATTCCAACCAACAGATCCATAAGCCTGTCCCAACACTCATAAACAACCCCTCTCTTTCAAACCTCTCAAAAAGCCCCCTCCTTCTACAATCTCTAAAACTCTCTCCCAAAAGATCTTAAATTCCCAAAGTCTCAGCCAACCTCAAAGATGGCCGAATTATCCAGATCTTCAAATTCCTTCAAAGAACAACTTATGAGAGATAAATTTCTTGATAGGAAGAAATTTCAATTGATTCTAAATGAATCAAATAACCCACTCCTTTTGTCCAATCTTCACAAGACAGAAACTCTTTACTACCTGGAAACACCACCAAGGTTCTTTAGACAATATTTAGTGAGTGAATTTTTGCTTCAAGCAAAATTATCTGCAGATGGAAAGACAGTGTCATCAGTGATTCAAGGACGACCACTTCAAATCACTGAAAGGACAATTTGCAGAAGTGTTCCAACTCTCACAGGAAGGTCTATCTGTTCAAGATTTAAAGGAATCTGCAGAATTGTACTGGCGAAAATGGAAAGCTTCAACCTGCGACAAGCAATTCAGTTTTATAACCGCTGAAACTGACCTGAAGCCCGAGTGTGGAGTTCTACTTGACATAACGAACAAGATGATGTTCGGGGCCATTGGAAGCCTGAGTCAACTCACCCAAGAGAGATACAAGGTTATGATTCACCTCGCTGAAGGGCGACAAACGAACTGGGCAGAATTTGTCTTCCAACAATTCAAGCATCAAGTCATCAAGGCCTCTGACGCAAAGAACTCTGGTAAATTTGAGTCCAAGGTTGGACTGGTTCTAAGAATGAGTAAAATGATTGAAGACCTGTTGAAGCTTCCAAATGATGAGTCACTATCAGTTCTTATCTCTGACTGGATTCCCAAGAAAGGAACTGCTCATCTTCAGTCGCTAAAGAAAAAGAGAAAAGCCAAGGCCAAGACAGGCAACCACTCATCGAGTAACTCAACTGCCAACTCCGTTCAGTCTCCAAAATCAAAGAACGGATCGCCAGTTGATTTCCAGGTTTGCTCTGATCCAGATGAGCTTATTTCATTCATTGGAATCCCTCATCCAAACTACGAAGCGGACTACTTCAGAAGTACATGCCCTCCTCTCCGGCTGACTGAAGAGAATATTCGCACTTTTTATAGTGGTGAATATGCAGTCAAAAGTGCACAAAAGGAAGTGACCAATGTCCTTCTCAATCACTTTGCCTTTGTTGCGCAACGTGACCAAGAGTTGTTCAAACAACTCCACCGGTATTTCTATTGGTATAACTGAAGACATTCTATGTCCATCCAGTCTCATTTTCTGCTAACTGCCTTTCACGGCATGAGCTATTGGCAGCGAGAAGAAACTTGGAGCATCAAATGGATAGGTTCATCAAATCCATTTCCTCCAACCATTGTGCAAGTCCAGCACATCATGCGTCACCGGATTGTCAACAAGATTCCAGCCACCGCCTTATTAACAGAAATCAAGACCAGCATCGTGCCCAAGCAGTTGGAACTGCAGATCATCCAGTCAACTGCCCAACTGGCTCGCTTTGTCGAAAACTGAACTTTGATAATCTATCAAGTCAGTCAGCTGAGCCCTCATGACAAACTCCACCGGTCGTTGATAGGATAGAACCACATCTATCACAAACTAGAGCTGTGGCTACCCAGAAGAATCCAAGGCGTGCTGACGAGAGCGATAGTGATGATAAAGACACTGCCACATCATCAAGCCTCCTATCCAAAAGCTATGTCATTCCACTGCTCACATCTAGCTCAAAAGGCATGCCATTGCCTATGAAAAATGATCAGTTTCGATCATCGTCAAAGGGAACTTCCCAATCCCTTAGTCAAAGGATGAAAAAGTCGTCAGTTTCCATCCAACTTCATCTTCACCAAGCCCGGAGAACTGCAAGGCCTGAACTGCCAAAGACCACAACTGCATCCCAAGGAAACAGTGCAGCCAGTCCAGCTAGGCCCTTCAAGAAGCGGAAACTGCCTACTGAGAACCAAGCAACTGATCAAACCAACTGATCAATTCAGTTCAAATACAGCTTCCACTTCAGCCAGTTCTTCAGTGACAACTGAGAAGCAAGCCTCAACTGATCATCCAACTATCAAAGCCATCAAATCAGTTGGACTGTATCCCAACTGAATCAGGATAAGTTTTTATTTTTCAAAGCTTATCATAATTACATTATTTACCGTTGCGATTATAAAATTTCTTATATTATACTCAAATGGTTACAATTTGAAAATAGGCTTCTATCTCACAATGCTGCAATTAATATCTCTGCGTTGATATTAAATCAACTCTTCAAACTTGAAAAGGAAAATACTTTCTTACTGAGTTATAAATAACAAGATCTGCAGAAAATATTTTGCTAATTATGGCAACTACCCCATTTTCAGAGAAGCTACTTCTGAGCCACAAGATCATAAAGTTACTTCTTCATCAAACGACTGAGATGTAATCCTCATTAATTCAGCTAATCCTCCATCAAATCAGATGGCTGATCAGCTAAGAAAAGCAATCGAGTGCCCTCGATTCCTGCATGCAAAGCTAAATAAATATGTGCACAGAGATGAAGGCTCCGATCATCTGCAAATCCTTTCTCTCTCTTGCTTTGATCATCTTCTAAGTCTTCTCTCTCCTAAACACTTGCTCTCTAAACTAAAATAGCATCTTTTTGCAGATATGAAGCCCCCATTTCAGTCGGTCGACGCAAATCTACTTCTTAAGAAGATGAAGAAAGACAAAACTCTAAGTCTAGAGTATCTTAACGCATGCCTCGGCTCTGAAAGCTTTAAAAGGATTTATAGGCCATTGGAAGCAACTGAGCTGCTACCATTTTTGACGATAGTGCCACTCAAGAACTTACCTTCTCATATTGCAGAATTCTACAACAATGCAACGATCTCTGGCGACAACATCATTTCTACCGTCTGGAGCAAGATGATCACAGTGACGAAAGAGATGATGATGTCTACTCTTCACCTTCCAGGCGACGGTCCAGATGCTATGACCCTGCAATTGCCCTGCAAATACGCATTATGGGATGCTTAGAAGCTCCTTCACATCAACCACTATGACTGTTCACATCGGTTGAAGGAGAGTATGCCAAATGATATCCTCCAACTCTTGGATATCGCCGGCCATATCCTACATGGCAACTTTGAGACAGTCCACTTCTCAAACATCAAAGCCCATCTCACAGCCACTCTATACTACGGATGTAAAGCCGACTGGGCCTCTTTCATCCTTGCTCAACTACGAGCTAATGTAGAGCGAACGGCCTATAACCCATCCACTGGCTCTTTTCACAAAAAGATCGGGTTTATGAGTCGCATAAGCCATATCATTCAAAGCCAGTTTGATGAGGTCATCCCAAATGGAGAACAGCTCAAAAGAAGGGACATGCTCCCCACTATCTACGGCCATCCAATCCCGAAGCGTTCACGTCGACAAGGGCCTTCCAACTCAGATCGTGGAAAGGTACATTTGGAGGCACCAGTCAGCTCCTCTGACAAAAGAGAGCTGATGATTAAGAGCGAACCTGTTTCAAGGCTGAGCGATCGGCCTACAATATCAGCCAGCTCCCAACCTCTACCGTCAGTCCAACGTGACCCCATTGAGGTTGAGTTTGAAGCAGTACTAGACCATCAACTGAGAAGCTATTTCGGTCTTGTTGAAAGCACAGACTCCTCTCTGTTCGACCAACTGCGACGGTACCTACAGTTCCACATATGGCGATATCGACTGGATGAGTCAACAATGTTCCACCGCATCCACACGCGGGGCTCCACCTTCTGGATCAACGAAGGAACATGGAGTAGAAACTGGATGAATCATCCACTCTCCTCGCCACCTACGCTTTCAGAGATAATGGATTCGATGATCAAGTGAATCCAGCTGAGCATACCAGCCGATGCTCCTCTTTCCGACAATGAACCGGCCAACTCCTCATGCTCATCCTTCGTTGATGATCCAGCCATCCCTTCAACCGATGAGATCTTCAACAACTTGGCCTCGATGAACTTCAGAGAGCAACTAGTCTCTATCACCTCTGCTCCAGGTCAGTTCATGACAACTGAAGAAGCATATGCATGGCTCTCCTCACCCATGCAAATTCCTTCAGTTCCCTTAATTCATGATGACAATATGGCAACTGCGTTCACCTTTCTGCCAAGCTTGCCACTACCATCATATGATCCATTCCACCTTTTGGATGATGCCAAAAAGGGGGAAGAAGAACAGATAGATGATGGATGCTTAACTCTTTGGGATCAAATTCAAAGAGAAATTCATCATGAGGGGGAAGAACAGCTTCAGGAGGAAGCATGGAGGATGCAAGGAGCTCAAGAAAAAGGAGAGTCGAGCAGAAAGAAAAGGAGCAAAGAAGTAGATGATGAATGCTTAACTCTTTGGGATCAAATTCAAAGAGAAATTCATCATGAGAGGGAAGAACAGCTTCAGGGGGAAGCATAGAGGATGCAAGGAGCTCAAGAAAAAGGAGAGTCGAGCAGAAAGAAAATGAGCAAAGAAGCAACTTTCAGGGAGTAGATTCGTAGTTTTAACTACTCTTGAAAATACAACATGCTTTAAAGTGAATATATATAATATACATTTTGACCATGCTTATAATACTCAAGCTCTGTCACTTCAAGTATGATTAACTTAAATGCTCTGATAATGCTCTATTACTTGAATGAAACATGGTTGAATACTCTGATGCTTGAATGAAAAATGCTCTAATAATGGAATGAAAGCATGTCCAAAATGAAAGAATGAGAACATGCGCTGAAATTTGAAGTCTAAATTGCTATAATACTTGAATTTCATGCATATCTTAAATGCGTTAATACCTGAATAACAACATGAATGACAAATGCTATGATACTTTAATGAAAATCATAAATTAAATATTCTCTCAAATTTACTCTGAATTTGCTCTGAAACTGCTTAAGCAAACTTGCTATATTTTGTATAATTTGTAAAGAAACTCAAGTTATATAGCGAAGTTGCCCTTCTGCGGAAGGAAGAGAGGACGTAGAAGTTTGAGACTTCGAACCTCTATAAATTGCTTATGTGATGTAATATTTTGGTTATTGCATATCTTTAAACTGCACACAATCTCACACAAGCTGCACTTAAACTGTCTTAGTTGTTCAATAAGTCTGTGCATAGATAAGTTTCATTAAGCGAGTCAAAGGGCCCTGTTATTCCGCACTTAAAGTAAAAAGTTTTAATCAGTTTATTCACCCCCCTCTAAACTGATATCTACTCTCCCGGGACCAACACTTTACTTTAAGGTCTTCGAACCAATCCATTTACACAATCATGGATATACCAACTCATAATATGATTTTGGACTCAAAATACACATTAAAACTCTTTGAAGCATTTAATCGAGCATGTTACGTGCACTCATTTAAACCACATGATCATAACTCAATTTAAATCCTTTAAACCCAATATTTCAAATACAAATACCTTCATCCTAGGGCTCTAACATACATGAAACTCAACTCCAAACAATTATCATAACACCTCCAATCAACTATCAACATAATAAGGGGAAATTAGGGCAAAAAATCCAATCTTTAGCAACAATGAACCCTAGGGATTTCAATTTATCAACACATATAGCTTCAATGATGTAAATAAACTATATGCTTGAGATGTCAAAGCAAGAGGATCAATAGAATCGAAAAACTCCAAATTTGGATGTAAACCCTAGGTTCGATTTAACATGAAATTGATGTTTAATCACCAAAAAGAAGAGGTATGAGATTACCTTAGATGATGGGTAATGATAAGAGAATCCTCTCCCAAAGCTTGAAGAACTCCTTGAGAAAATTGAGAGGAAAATCGCCTAAGAGAAGAGAGAAATGAGGGTGAAATGGTTAAGTGTGGTATTTAAAGAATGAAAATTCCAAAACGGGGCGCGGCCTAGGGGGGTCACGCCCAGAGGTCGTGCTTGAGCCAAAGAAAAATAGCTCTCTGAAGTGGTGTCACGCGGCCCCAACGGGTCGCGCCTCCAGGTTGCGTTGCAGAGCGTCTGCTACGCGGCCTAATGCAGGTTGCGCCCGACGGTCACTCCAGACTTGTAGATTTTTGAAAGAGCTTCAATTTGAGTACTTATGGGCCTCGTGGTTCCAACCGAGTCAAAAGTTATGACCTCCGGACAAAACCCTACCGAAACTCAGCGAGACCCTCGATTTATGTTATTTTCGAAAACATATACAATACACAACTTAAATTTTCAAAACATAATCACTACTCATTTAATGCACACACCGAAATTACATAAAATTAAGGTATGGCAAACATAAAATTATACGCAATTACAATCATTCTTTATCACATAACTCGATATTTTTATATATTAAAATTCAACCTGTATTATACACTCAGTATAATATCACTGTGTGCTATGACGTATTGGTTCGAGTGGAACAACCTGTAACAAAACAACGACATAACAAACATACTCACATGATTAATATTCAAACAATATTAATTCAAAACCATTTACTAAAATTATTACTTATAATTTAGCAAAAAGGGTCGGGGTATCACAATCTCCCCAACTTTTAAAAATTTCGTCCTTGAAATTAGCCTAACATTTTTGTTACTTTTGGATATCGAGTTATAATATCAACTTCTTTCTCCCAAGTGGCCTCTTCGGGTTCGTGCCGACTCCATTACACTTTTATTAAGGGAACCTCACGGGTTCGAAGAGTATGAAATCTTCTATCTAACACAACAATTGGGACTTCTTCATATGTCAAGTCTTTTGAAACTTGCACTGTGTCATATGAAATGACATGACTATGGTCAGACACATATCGTCTAAGCGACAACACATGGAAAACATCGTGCACACCCGCCAAATCCAGAGGTAGTGCTAGGTGATAGGAAACATCACCTATTCTCTCTAGAATCTCGAAGGGTCCCACATAACTTGGCTGCAACTTACCCTTCTTCCCAAATCTAACCACTCCTCTCATTGGTGCAATCTTCAAGAATACCTTGTCACCAATTTCAAAGCTCACGTCTTTTCTCTTCACGTCGTCATAGGATTTCTAACGATCTTGAGCTACCTTGATTCTTCTTCTTATCTTCTCAATTACTTCCACCATCTTCTTAACGATCTTGGGGCCTAAGAATCGACGCTCTCCCACTTCATCCCAATGAATAGGAGATCTGCACTTCCTTCCGTATAATGCCTCATACGGGGCCATTCCAATCGACGCTTGGAAACTATTATTATAAGCAAACTCTATAAGTGGCAAGTGGCTCTCCCAACTTCCACCAAAATCGAGAACACATGCACGAAGCATGTCCTCCAACGTCTGAATGGTCCGCTCAGATTGACCATCGGATTGAGGATGGTACACCGTGCTAAACCTCAACTGAGTTCCCATAGCTTCTTGTAAACTTCGCCAAAATTTAGACGTAAACCTTGTGTCACAATCTTACACTATCGACATAGGTATGCCGTGAAGACGTACTATCTCATCGATATAAATCTTAGCTAATCAATCCATGCTAAACATCATTTTTACCGGAAGAACATGAGTAGACTTGGTCAACCTATCTACAAGAACCCAGATTGCATGATGACCTTTATCTGACCGAGGTAATCCTACCACAAAGTCCATTGTAATGTGCTCCTACTTCCACTCGGGAATCTCGAGTGGGCTCAACAATCCAGAAGGGTGTTGATGCTCGGCTTTCACTTGTTGACAAGTGATACACTTCGATATGAATTGGCCAATCGACCTCTTCATATTTCTCCACCAGAAAACCATCTTCAAATCCTTGAACATCTTCGTGCCTCCTGGACGCACAGAATATGGAGTATTATGTGCTTCTTCAAGAATCTCCCTTCTAAGCTCTTCATTCTTCGGCACGCACAACCTTCCCTCGAAGAATAGTGTTCCATCACTTGTAACGAAAAATGCCTGAATAGAACCCTCCAATGCTCTTTTCTTCATTTTTCATAAGAAAGGATCGTCGACTTGTGCTTCACGAACTCGATCACGAATTAGTGGTCGAACCACTAAGGCTGCTAAAATCCCTTGAGTGGTGTTAGAAAGATCCACCACCTCTAGATTCATCTTTTCAAACTCCTGATCAACTACTCTTGCTTGGTTGGAAGATAGATCTTCCGGCTCAAGGCATCAGCAACAACGTTCGCCTTTCCAGGATGATATAAGATCGTAAATTCAACTCCTTCTTTGACGCAAATTCAACTCCTTCTGGGTGAAGAAGTACTTCAAGGTTTTATGGTCAGTGTAGATCTCGCACTTGCTCCCATAGAGATAATGCCTCCAAATCTTCAATGCATAAACCACGGCTGCTAATTCGAGATCATGCGTCGGATAATTATACTCGTGCATCTTCAACTGTCTTGATGTGTACGCCACTACCTTTCCATGTTGCATCAAAACACAACCAAGTCCTTGCTTCGAGGAATCGCTGTAGATGACAAAGCCTTCAATCCCATCAGGAATAGTCAACACCAGGGCTGACACGAGACGTCACTTTAATTCTTGAAAACTCTGCTCACACTTCTCGCTCCATTGGAACTTTTCATTCTTCCTCGTCAATCTCGTCAAAGGACCCGCTATCTTGGAAAAACCTTCGATAAATCTTCTATAGTAACTCGCTAGTCCTAAGAAGCTTCGGACTTTATTGACATTCGATGGCGTCTTCCAATTGCTAACATCTTCCACATTCGACGGGTCGACTTCAATTCCATTTGATGTCACCACGTGGCCAATGAATGCCACTTGTTCTAACTAGAACTCGCACTTTGAAAATTTCGCATACAACTCCTCTTTCCTTAGCGTCTCCAATGCAATTCTAAGATGCTCAGCATTCTACTCTTTGCTTCTTGAATATATCAAGATATCATCAATGAAAACTATTACGAACTGGTCAAGGTACGGATGGAACACTCGATTCATCAAGGCCATGAAGACTCCAGACGCATTGGTCAATCCAAAAGGTACCACCGTGAACTCATAGTGACCATATCGCGTTCTAAATGCCGTCTTTGGGATGTCACTCTCCTTGATATTTAATTGATGATAGCCGGATCTCAAGTCGATCTTCGAAAACATACTGGCTCCCTTTAGTTGATCGAACAAATCTTCAATTCTCGGCAGAGGATACTTGTTCTTGATCGTTAACCGGTTCAATTCTCTATAATCGATGCACATTCTCATTGATCCATCCTTCTTCTTCACAAATAATACAGGTGCTCCCCATAGTGAAACACTTGGCCGGATTAATTTGTTGTCGAGCAACTCTTAAAGTTGAAATTTGAGCTCTTGCAACTCCTTTGGTGCCCTTCTATACGGAGCTTTAGATATTGGTGCCGCACCTGGCACTAGGTGGATGGTGAACTCGATCTGACGGTCAGGAGGAATCCCTGGCAACTCGTCTAGAAATACATCGGGAAACTCGTTCACCACTGGCACATTTGACACCCGGACTTCAGTAGACTTTGACTCTACGATGCTAACGAGAAATCACTGACACCCTATCTTCTTCAACAACTTCATTGCCTTCATTGCTGTAATGATTCTCTGAGTTGACCTCGTTCTTGCACCAGAGAAGATTAGCTTAGGCTCATCCAGAAAATTAAATTCAACCTCATGATCACGACATCGAATCGTGGCATGATTTCCACTCAACCAATCCATACCCAGGATTATGTCGAAATCACGTATCTCCAAGACATGGAGATCTGCTCTCAGCACTCTATCATTGATTTCTAGCTTCATGCCATATGCCATCTTGCTAGAAGAAACTTTCTTTCCTGAAGGAATACTAACCTCTAACAATTCACCACTATCTTTGCATAAAACGCCAAGCTTGGAACAGAAACTTGCAGATATAAAGGAATGTGATGCACCTGAATCGAATAACACTAAAGCTGGAACATCTGATACTCGAAGAATACCTGACATAGTATCCTCACCTGAATTAGGGTTCTTTTTCTCGCCCTCCAAAGTAAACAGTCGGGGCTTCACCTTTCTTTCTTGCTCCTTCTTCTTCTTCAGGCAGTCATAGGACAGGTGGCTCGGGTCCCCACATGTAAAGTAAACCATCTGCCCTACACGGCACTCTCCTAGATGGAACTTTTGGCATTAAGGGCAAGGAGCCCTATCGTTGTTTCCTCTCTGTGGGCCAGGCCTCTACTGCCACGGCTTGTTTTGCATAGGAGCATTCCCTTTTCCTTTGTCCTGCGGCTCCCATTTCCTCTTGCCAAAGGCCTTACGCTGTCTTTGGTCTTTCAAGTCCAGCTGGAGCCCATGAGAGATGGCTTGGGCCCTCTCAATCACTTCGCCATAGGTTCTCAACCTTTGGCCTAACGGAATTCCCGCAATTTCAGGACGCAAGCCACGCTCAAAACGTCGAGCCTTCTTTTCATCCGTATCCATGATGTACGGAGCATAGCGGGAGAGACGGTTGAACCGCCTTTCATATTCAATCACAGTCATTCCTCCTTGCCTTAAAATGAGGAATTCGGTCTCCATCTTAGTCTTGAAAGACTCGGGAAAGTATCGGGTGAGGATCAACTCTTTCAAGTCGGTCCACACCAAAGCTTGGCGTTGCTCGGGCGTCAGAGTTCGGGAATGGGTTTCCCACCAGAAGCTAGCCTCTTTTGCAAATTGGAAGATAGCGCATGAGGCTTTCTGCTCCTCTGTGCACTGGATGTGCTCGAAGATCCGCTCCATTTCCCGGATCCATTCCTCTGTCGCTTATGGACCTTCACTTCCTTTGAGCCTAGATGGCCCCATCTTTCTAAACTGTTCGACTACGTCAAACACCTCTTTTTGGAGCCTTGCTCCTTCAGCCACTCCTCCCCACCCCATCTTCTGGGCCATGAGACCCTGGAGCGTCTCTAGGAATCCTCGAGCAAAGTCAGGCCCGTTCTCTCGTGGTGGGGGATCGTGAAGACCACCCCCCTCATTACTTGATTCCTCTGCTTCTTGCGGAGCAGAAGCACGACGCGGAGGCATCCTAAAGCTTTTAGGCGCACTAGCTCATTAGGTTAATGTCATCTTAAGGTTAATTCGAGGACTACTAAAGCACTTTTCATCATTTTATAATCAAGAAAGCACTCAACTTCCAAGATTTCATTTCTTTAAAGCGTTCATCGGGAATTTAAAACATATTAGTTGATCGTGACATCAAATACTTTTCATTCATCTATATTGTCCAACTTCGGACCATTCTTTTCTTCTTTAACATGCTATCACGATTTAATCAACTCTTAAACTTCTTTCCCGACACACTCTATATATACAATCTCATTCATATTGCTCATACTTGAAAACCTTTAAAAAGGTATATACCTTAGGATTGGAGTCAAGCCGAGTAGCCGTTGTGAACAAATACCCACATTTCTCATACATAAATCAAACACATACATAAACGAGTCTGCAGGAGCGTAGACCCGCTCTGATACCACTTTGTAACGTCCCAAACCACTCTGTTTAGCCACGTCACTTAATATACAATTTACTTACTTATAATGGTGTGTTTATATATAATTGAGCGGAAGCTATGGTCAATTAGCATGATAAGGTAAGGCATCATAATTCTCAATATCAACTTTTCGTAATTAAAATATACAATCTATCATATCTATTTTGTCATACATCATAGTGTTTTAGTAGAAGCATCGTGTAAACCCATCCACAAAATCATACAATCATCTAACCTATCGGGCTCATAGGTCTTACACAACCCGCCTGTCTATCACCCTAAACTAACATACATAGCATAAAGGTTCATTGACATAATTCGCACATAGAAGGCTCCAAGGTCGAACGACCTGCCTTTTACATGTTTTGCATAATATCAAGTTAAATACATCATAACTACAAAACAGGGCTATTCCCATCCCCAATGATCATTGATCATAAAAAAAAAAGGAGAATGATCAATGTAATATTAACAATGTGAGTATTTCAAAAGAAGAGCATGCAAAATAAACACAAGCTTGTGGGGGTTCTCCTGTGTTCACAACACTCCTACCAGGCCTCATCTCCTCAACCTGAAATTCATTGAATGAATGGGGTGAGTATTTAACAACATACTCGGTGGGAAACACTGCAAACAGTTATAGACAATTGCACAAGTGAAAATATAACATATGGATACTTCTTTACTTTGTGGAGACTAGCCTCAACCCCGTAGGGCCCAAACATCATGATGCCCCTGTTAATGAACGTCTTTATCCCTGTAGGGATGCCCGCAGGCTTATTATCCCTAGGGAGGACATTAATAAGTCCATTATCGATCCCGAAGGACTTCTTTATCGACCCCAAAGGATCTCTTTGTCGACCCCGAAGGATCTCTGTTTTGCCCCGAAGGGTCTCTTTCATTTCACCGGTCTGAAGACCCTTCATACTTATACAATCAAAGCACAATAATAACTATAACTTTACACGTGTTCACAGTTTAGAGTTACCCCACCTTATGAGACGCTTTCAAATCTTTTCAACCTTTGAAATGCTTCCTTGCCGCGCACAAGTCATCCACCTCGAACCCCAATACGTCACCAAGCACCTTTAAATTTCTCTTTTTCATTTTAGATGTCGAGTTATACAATTAAATCATAATTTTGACCAAACTCATGCTATACTTTGCTTTAAGGTCATCAAACATATCCATATACACAATCATAGATATACCAACTCATAATATGATTTTGGACTCAAAATACACATTAAAACTCTTTGAAGCATTTAATCGAGCACGTTACGTGCACTCATTTAAACCACATGATCATGACTCAATTTAAATCCTTTAAATCCAATATTTCAAATACAAACACTTTCATTCTAGGGCTCTAACTTACATGAAACTCAACTCTAAACAATCATCATAACACCTCCAATCAACTATCAACATAATAAGGGGAAATTAGGGCAAAAAATCCAATCTTTAGCAACAATGAACCCTAGGGATTTCAATTTATCAAAGCATATAGCTTCAATGATGTAAATAAACTATATACTTGAGATATCTAAGCAAGAGGATCAATAGAATCGAAAAACCCCAAATTTGGATGTAAACCCTAGGTTCGATTTAACATGAAATTGGTGTTTAATCACCAAAAATAAGAGGTATGAGATTACCTTAGATGATGGGTAATGATAAGAGAATCCTCTCCCAAAGCTTGAAGAACTCCTTGAGAAAATTGAGAGGAAAATCGCCCAAGAGAAGAGAGAAATGAGGGTGAAATGGTTAAGTGTGGTATTTAAAGAATGAAAATTCCGAAACGGGGTGCGGCCTAGGGGGGTCGCGCCCAGAGGTCGCGCTCGAGCTAAAGAAAACCAGCTCTCTGAAGTGGTGTCACGCGGCCCCAACGTGTCGCGCCTCCAGATCACGTTGCAGAGCGTCTGCCATGCGGCCTGGTGCAGGTCGTGCCCGACAGTCATGCCAGACTTGTAGATTTTTGAAAGAGCTTCGATTTGAGTACTTATGGGCCTCGTGATTCCAACCGAGTCAAAAGTTATGACCTCCGGACGAAACCCTACCGAAACTCAGCGAGACCCTCGATTTATGCTATTTTCTAAAACACATACAATACACAACTTAAATTTTCAAAACATAATCACTACTCATTTAATGCACACACCGAAATTACATAAAATTAAGGTATGGCAAACATAAAATTAAATGCAATTACAATCATTCTTTATCACATAACTCGACATTTTTATATATTAAAATTCAACATGTATTATACACTCAGTATAATATCATTGTGTGCTATGACGTATTGGTTCGAGTGGAACAACCTGTAACAAAACAACGGCATAACAAACATACTCACGTGATTAATATTCAAACAATATTAATTCAAAACCATTTACGAAAATTATTACTTATAATTTAGCAAAAAGGGTCGGGGTATCACAACATGCGATAGATTTCAACGAGCAAAATTCAAGTCAATGACCCTTACCGATGTGTGTTTCGCTCAAACAATCAAAGTGTGATAAAATAAGGGTAAGCACTCATCGAATCATTGAACAATACACTTGATCTACCATAAGCTTGCATGCAATTTAAGCTCTCCACTGACAAACGAATGTGCTCAAAGTTAGGATCAAAAAAGACTTTCGTTAAGGTTGTAATGTAATCTCAGGTTAAGGTTAGGAATTTTTGGCTAAAGTGACTCACAATTGTAGAACCAATTCACCACTTATACTTTCTACCCCAACCATTTATCACATCATGCACAAGTTCGAATTTTTCCAACTTCTTTCTACACAACTTTAAATCATCCACATTTTTTTTTCTTTCAACTCATAAACCTTTGGTCTCTTTTCTTATTTATTTTTATTGGCACTTTCCACTTTTTTTTTTTTGCTCTTTTCATAATTTTTCTTTTCAACACTCACATAGCACTTTCTTTTGCGCACCAACAAAAACCACCAATTTATCACCTTACATTTCTCCGTCTCAACTCCATAATTCCTACCCTTCCTCCTATTTCTCTACAAGAATCAACAATTTAATCCCAAATAGGCTTTCAAAGAAACGGTATTTTAGGCACAAGAGGGTTCACAGAGGAATCAAATGAATTTAGGACACTGTATGGGATATCATTGGTAAAGAAAAGATGGCCCACTATCATCTCCTATTTTCAAGCACAACAACTCAATCTTAAGCAAGACGACATGCAAGTTCTAGAGAAATAAGTGCATAGACAACCAACACACAAGAACAAAAATTAAGACAACAGTCTTATAGGCTCAAAATCTCACAGCTCACATTGGACAGAATAAAGCTCGATAATCTCCACAACACATCTTCATTCAAATCATGCTATACGTGCTCAAATCATTCCCAAAGCTTATCTTCAAATTCAAATGGGTTATTCAAAACAAACTTTTCTCCATCTTCTTAAATATAGGAAAGAGAATAATATAACAAAGACATGAGTTTTTGAATGCTCCTAACTATGTTCTGTAAATGATTTCTCGCAACAAATCAATACAAAAGAGAAATTAATTCACCAACAAATTTGATTTGTTCTCGCCATTTCTCATATGGATATACTCCATTGTAGGGGGCTATGATATATTCTTGTTGTTTGTTTGTGATTTTTTTATTTATAGAAGAGGGGTTTGGTGATTTTGGATGACAAAGAGCAGCGAACTCAGGAAGGGACACTTCGAAGAGTCCATGAGCCTCTCATCGGTAAATTTACCAATGCCTGGCCTAAACTTTCCAATCCTCTTCATCAAAAGTGGTGGTCACGTCAGCTTGAAGTGCCCAAGATGCCGACAGTATGGACTTTGCAATCAGCCTATCATCATTTGAAAGGTGATAAGAATATCTTACCGACTTTAAGATATCGTCTTGTTGCTGAAAATGTCAAGTGGGGGAGATGACGTGGAATTTATTGGAGAATGTCGTTATCTCAGTGGGTATTAGGAATGGAGTGAGGATGTCCTTAGTCGATGTGCTGATGATCTTCGTGAGGCCGGGATTTACGATGCTGTGTACACTTCATCAAAATGTTTTGTGAAGCCTATTGCCCGAAGACAAATACTCTGTTGACTTTACTAGGTGAGATGTTGATCTCTTTGTGGGATATACATATATTGTCTGGGCTTCCAATGAATGGAGAACTTTATGATGAGGTGATACCTTGCGCGAAAGAGCTCATTGATGTTGATTAAGATAACAAATTGTATGTTCCTGTCAGCTGTAAGCATCTGTTCCATGCCTACCATTTTCTTAGAGGTTAGTCCTCTTCTATCTCTATCGAGAAGTGGATTGCGTTTTGGTCAAAGAACACGAAGAAATATCCGAACCCTTCCTCATGTAAAGAGAAGAAAACAGTCCATCCCTGATTAACTCACAACCCTACTGGTAACATTAAGGTTCATGAGACGTGGACTGCTAAAGTAAAGATATCATTTGAGAAACTTGATGTGAAAGAAAGGTATGTGAACCAGACATATCTAGCTGCTTATCTTTCTTGCTGGCTATGCAGCTTCGTCTTTCTAGAAGATGATGTTAATTTTATTTGGCCAGAAACTTTTAAAATGACAAGTATAATGGCCAGTCATCGAGAAGTAGCCCTAACTGTACCAGTTTTGGCTAGTATTTATAGAGGTTTAAATGATATTTCATCTTCTCCAGAGCTTATCTTCGTCCAAGCAGCATTTCCAATTCATTTTGTCTATAGCTGGTTGGGGTATTACTTCAAGACCCATTTTTCTCTCAATAAGAAAATGCATACTCATCTGATGATCCACTATTCAGGTAAAGGAGGGGCGATGTATTATAACCCTACTCAGGCTCGTGCTCGTCTTCAAGAATGGGATCAAATGCCTTGGGATTGTATGATGCTTTCTAAAGCTGAGAATATTTGGTATATTGATGATGGCAAAGCACCGGAGTCCCATCAATGTTTTTTATGGCCATACGCTCTAATTATCTTACGAAGAGGCTTGGTGATCATTTTATCATCGAACCTTATAGCCCGCACTGATTTCGAACATCCATACTATGCTATTATGAAATTTCTTTGATTTGATCACGTGTTTGTTTTCCAAGTTGACCTTCAAGTGCAAGGAATCTTTTATCCACGACTTATAAGGATTGGTGGGATTTGGTACGTAGAAACTTCTCCTGTGAGAATCCTACATCTTTGATTTTGCCTCAGAAAGATGTTGTTGAATGTCAAAAACTAGCTACCAAAGTTGACTCTCTCTCTGAAAAGAGGAAGACAGATTTGGATCTTGATGATGATTCTATCAGCAGCAATGCAGAGCGTCATTGGAAGAGAGACAGAAGAGGCATGAAAAACCTGTCGAAGACTATGCAGAGAGCAGTCATGCTGTTGTTTCTGTGGTTGAGGTCTTTTCTTAAACCTTAATCATTTTTTTTATTTAATATCCCATGTGGTTTCGATTTTCTGACTCATCTCTATATTTTTATTTTAGGTGGCTAAAGAGTGCTCTGGAGCTACTGACTTGGAAAATAATCATGATTCAGCCATGCGTGGACAGTCACTTCAACAATCTGGCAAACCAACTAAGATTAGATCAACATCGCCTCTTGGAGAAATGTTTGAGTTTAATGGCCAGGCTCTTTATGATACTCACCGTAGGACATTTCTCAAAGCTTTCTGGAGCAATCTCCAAAGCAACATATTGAGGACTCCATCTGAGTTCATATCATCCATTAAAGAAGATGTTCTTGGTGGGATTTCAAGCATACAAGGTCTTTCTTCTGGTTTTGACTTGTCTTCTTTGAAATAGTCTGGATGCTTTTTTTCCCAAGCCGCTGCTTATGATGAGGTAAGATCGGCATCCATTGAATCTGCAGAGTTTTCTTTGCAAAGTTTGAAAGAAACCAAGCAGGATATCCATGAAGCCAAGGCTAAGAAGGAGAATAGTAGCCAAATTAAATTATTGAAGAATGATTTAGCTGAGTTGGAGAAACAACAAGAATGCTTACCCGAGTCTTTGAAAAAGCATAAAGATTCACAAAAGGCTATCCAGTTGAAGATTAAAGAGTTTGAAAAAGAACTTGTTGAGCAGAAAAGCGCCTTTAGAGCTGAAGCAACTGAGAAAGTGGCTAATTTGAGATCCCATCTGGAGTCTGCTAAGGAGGCTTTAGAGGATCAAAACCCCTTTTCATAGTCTTTGTTTAGTTTTACGCATTTTCTTTTGTCGCATTTCCATTTTATCTGTTTACTGAAACGACATTGTTATGCGGTTTATTTAAATTAATGCATTGATTCTTTTTCATTGTATGCATTTCTTGTTCTCCAATTTTGATTATCTAACTGAAATAGCAAAACACAAATCATGACTGAACTTAGAAAATCTAAGTTGCTTACGTACCGTTTAAAAAGGATCAAGTCAAAATGTAGTTCAAATGATCAATTCTTTTTTGGAGGGTGTCGTACGTAGTTTAAACTCATGCAGGCCAGGAGTGACTATTCTTTAACCACTATAGACAAAGTGGGTGTTTAATACTTTAACCGTACACAGTTTATACTCAGTTGCACTATCTTGACTTGGCCTTAATCCGTCAAGTGGTGGCGGTGTTGGCTTTTTCATATCAATCTTTGTCAATGGCATTGTTAGCTCTTCCAATGATTGTCTTTTAGCCATAGATATCTTAACTTCATTTCTTTGACTATTTGTGTCTTCTGCAACTTTCAGTAACTTTTTATTCGGAAGATAATGCTTCGCATTAGCAAAGTGTGATTCAGACTCCAGAAAAGGTTTATTATCTCTGATTATCTTCTTCACGATACCATCATGACAGTACTTAAGACATTGATGCCATATCGAAGGAATAACCCCATTTTCATGCAACCATGGCCGACCGAGAAGCATGTTGTGTGACGTTTTTGTATCTATCACATGTAGCAATGTTGTTGATGTCATATCTTCCATTGTTAGCTTCAATCTTATTGTGCCAAGAGCCCTTTGTCCTTCATGGTTAAAACCTTGGATCATCAATCGACTGCTTGAGAGTTCATTAGTAGAGATCCCTAGCTGCTTCAATGTGCGCAAAGGCAAGATATTGACTGCAGATCTTCTATCAACAAGTATTCTATTCACTCTTTAATCATGGCTATAACCACTCATGAACAATGGACGATTATGTGGGTCAGAACCAAGCTCTAAATCTTCATCAGTGAACATTATGGTAAATGTGCAGTCAGCAAAAACTTCACTTGAATTTTTGTTGAATTCTTTCTTCATTTCATCAGTAGTCTCATCATTCATCGCATTACATGACTTAAGTGAGATGTGGTTTATTGTGGCCTTGTCCTCTTCAAGTGATATCATTCCTTGACGCGCCAACTGCATGACTTTATCCTTGAAAATGAAGCAATCTTGTATAGCATGTCCAACCAACCGGTGATACTTGTAATATTTTAGGTTATTAGTCCGTCCCGCTTCTTCTGGTCACTTCATCTCTAGCAATTCAGTGAGCTTTATTTTGATTAAATCGTCAAAGATTCCAGAAACATCTGAATCTAAAAATGGGTACTCTCTTTGCTGCATTTCTTTTAGGGTCAACTTTCTTCTCTCTTTATCTTGAGGACACTCAGCTTTTCACTTTTGTTTGCATCCTTTCTTAGGAACTTCACGGGCACTACTTTCACTGACATAGACTCTTCCTTTGGAGTTTTATCAAATGGTTTGCCCCCTTTCTTGAATTCTTGTCTTTCTTTGAATTTGCGAGGCTCTAGGATCGGTGGTCCTTTGACTCCACTAGCTGCCATACTCAACTCCATGTCATGAGCCCTTGTAGCTAAGTCTTTAAATGTACGTGGTTGGATCCCTTTTAGAATGTATTGAAGGCCCAATGCATCCCCTGAATACACATTTCTATAGTAGAAGTTTCTGACAGTTGGTCTCTACAGTTGAAGCAGAGGTTCCTCTATCTGTTGAGGTAGTCAATCACAGGCTCCTCATCCTATTGATATGTGTTAGTATGTTCTATCATGTTGACAGTTCTTTTGGTACTATAGAAGCGATTAAGAAATTCGTGCTCCAATTGCCCCCAACTGTCAATCACATTTGGTTCCAAATCAGTATACCAGTCAAAAGCATTGCCCTTGAGTGAACGAACAAACTGCTTTACTAGGTAGTCACCATAAGTTCCAGCATTGTTGCATCATATCTCTTTATGAAATGGGTGATGTGTTGTCGTGGATTGCCTTTTCCATCGAACTGTTGGAATTTGAGAGGTTGGTAACCCGGATGCATCTTCAGATTATCAATCCTCATGGTATAAGGTTTAGAGTAAGCTACAGATAACTTGGAGCTTCCTTCAAACTTGGTTTTGATGGTTCCTTCGATAAACTCCTTGAGCTGTCAATTTGGATGAAACCATCTGAGGAGATTTCGAGATTCTTAGTATACGGCTTCCTTTCTTCACTTGTCTATTATTTTGAGGATGTTTCGTCATCTTTATCCTCTTCTTTATTTCTTTCTTCTTTGATGACAAGATTTGCTGGACTCTTACCCTTCCAGAGTCTTAAGATTTCCGCATCTCGGTTTTGTATGTGCTTTTGCATTTCCTCAAACAGCTTTGTCAAGTTTGCAAGTTGTTCTTCCGTGGTTAAGGCATCTGCCATCAAAACTTTTGCTTCGGGTGAGTAGCTTTCCCATGATGTAGAATCGTCTATCAGACATTCATCATTTTATTCCTTGCTAGCAATATGTGATTCTTCTTCCACCACAAGAGGTAATTTGGAAGCCTCCAAAGCCAGTTTTGTCATATTCCGTGTAACTACCCCAACGCTTTTCATAGCAACTTCAGAAGCAGTTGAGTTTTTAGACATCTTTGGATTTGAAAAAGAGAAGAGATGAGAGGTAGAGACTGTCCCACCGAGCGTGCCAAAATTTATAACACAAATTTTCATGTATTTGAATAAATAACGCGAAAAGTGTACAAGTAGATTTCTTCTTTGAATTTAAAGTGCGATTGTGTTGTGAATACGATTTATAATTGATTATTTAGCAGAGTAGCTCTAAACTCCAAAGATACTTATTTGTACAAGATTTGTTAAAACTCTTTGCGGATCGAATTATCTATGCTGATCAATATAGTTATTTTCTCGCTTTTTTAAAATCATACATTACAGTTATTTTGTTTTAAGGATTATCGTTTTTACTACATGATGACACATTGTTTTTTTCCATTATGCATGTCGATATTATATACTCCCTCCGTTTCGGAATAAGTGTCATTTTGGATGAATACACACATATTAATGAAGATATTAATTAGATAATCAAATTACCTTATACACCCTTATGTAAATACATTAAATGAGTTAAATATGATTGTTTGAATGCATTAAATGAGGGAAAATATGAGAAAAATGTGAAATTTTTATGATTGGTATGTCACCGGAATGAAGAACGGAATGGAATACTATTTTATTTTTTATATTATAAAATGAATATTTTAATACTTTCAAATTTCTTTATAATTGAACAAAGTGTAGTAACTAATATTATTAACACGTTTTGTAATTTTTTTCTTATAATTCTAAATTGCATTTCTTTTATAGTAAGTGATTTTTTTCTAATTTTTTTAGAAAAATTTAATTTATTATAAACTTTATTCCAAAGTATTTAATTAATACACATAATAATTTGTATACCTTAATAAAAATATTTTTACTTCATAGAAAAATAGTTTATCATTTCAATTTTTTATCTGAATATATTAAATTATAATTAGTTAGTTTTTTATTAGAATATATTTATATGTTACATTTATTTTGGTACCACTTTCATTTTTGTTTAATACAATTTTAAAAATTATCAAAATTTTATTTTATTATATATATATATATTAATTTTTTTAAATATAAATATATAATATAAACTAATTATGAAATAATAATAATAATAATAATAATAATAATAATGATGATGATGATGATGATGATAATAAATTAGTTAATACGAATTTCGAATTATTTTTCCAAATATGATCAAATGATATTATAAGACATGATTATGTGTAAACATACAATATATTAATTTTTTGGTTCATTAGGAATAGCTAAACCCATGGGGGTGAGTGGAATGACTATTCCCTTACTTTTGGGAATAGCGATTCCTTCGGGAATGGTGATTCCCGATGTTAAGGTATACCAATCACGGGAATGGAAATAGACATGAAAATAGTCATTCCATTCCACCATATCAATCAGCTCCTTATTGTGTAACGGAAGGAGTATTATTGAATTTATCAATAATATAATTAAATTATTAATCAATTTTCAATGGTATGACTAAATATAAATTGTCGATATATTAATCATATCTGGACACATAAATCCATATAAAATTTATAGACAGAGAATATGATTTTTTAAAAATTCATTTAACTAAATATTTATTTGTGTGGTTGATATTTATAATATTTTCTTAATTACTCATAAGTTTACTACACAAGCTTGGAAATCATTGAAAAAAATTACAATCGAGTGTTATATCTGTTTCATTTTTCTTTTTCTTTTTTTGCAACTTTTTTCAGCATTCAGAACCTAAGTTACACACTTTTATCCGTGCATCGCACGGGTAAAATATGTATATATATATTTTTTTTGCTTGAAATTATAAATATAAAAAAATTATAATGTACTATATGTAGTTGAAGAACGTAAACATTATCTATAAAGCCAAGAGAGAAGAGGAGCTTACTATATTCCAAGTTCCACTCCCTGAGGCCTACTTCAACCCATAGAGACTCTGGATCAACTTGCACACTTAAGGAGGACGAATCTTGGAATACCCTTGTGGTGGAACCATACATGTATCATCACTTAGATGCCCATGAAGAAAACATAATAGCAACAATTTCTGTGGATATAATAATACTCTTATTCGCTGCATATTACAATTACACCTTGCATTTACGGTCATAAATCTATTGATAAACAACAGGTCACTAGTTTGTTAGGCATAACGACGGACTAAATACGGGAATCAATCCCACCATTTTTAATTCCTGAAACGGTAGCGATCGACAGTACATCGCTAGTCCATCGCTAACTGCGATGAAAAAATATCCGTCGCTAAAACGCGAAATTCTTGTAGTGACTAAGCCTAAAAGAGAACAACATTCCTCCTTTTTTTTTTTCTAGGGTGAATTTCATTTGTATATTTGATTACATAACGCGCCCAAAATAAATCTGATCTTCCGAATGCCCAAATGGGTGTAATAGGTGGAAAGCACATGTCGAATCCTCAGGGAACGGTGCAATTCTTCATCTGCTGTAACTTTGGGGGGTTTTGAGAGAGAGCGAGAGAGAGAGAGAGAGAGAGAGAGAGAGAGAGAGTGTGTGTGTGTTTAATATACTAATAAACTGAAAATAAGAAATAGATATATCAAAAATAAATAAATCCGGATGCAATCACAAAATCACAATGGTATGCCCACGTCGATCATTGATGCATGAATAATATTCACATAATCAAGTAAACCACTTATGGAATGCCGGAACCCGCTAACGCATTCCTCATTTCTCCTTAAGTGTTATCGAATAAAAGAACTCTTATTATTCGACTTCTTATCAATTAACAACCTGCAAGAACCCTTAACAGATTTAATTAATCAATAGCTTTAAGAAATAGAGAAACCCAGTTATATTATGGGATACGGACCCGTATGCCCACAATATCCTCTTATGCCCATTGACAAAGAAAGTCAATTCTACCATTTATAAAATCAATTCGACAATTACAGATCTATCGATTCTAATTGGTTTAGACCTTAACTAATCAATTGTATATTGCGCACTACACAACTAATTACTCAAGAACATAAGCCTGCTATCTTGGAGAATAAAAGGTACAAGTGTGTGAATTTGTCTCAACCAATTTGATCTCACGATATGGGCATATCAGAAACTAATGTGATTTCATTCCGGAAAATAAATTAGCCACTCATATAAAAAATAATACAAGTGATGATTACAAAATATATTAAACTAACGATTAAACTAAAAGATAATTATTCTAGAAAACTATTAAGAACGGGAAGCAGAATGGGATCCTCTTCCAACTGAGATCACAAAGCTTATATAGGCGAATTGTCTTCATCAATAATTAAGAGATATTAAATCTTATTAAGGGCATATCGTGATACTAGCTATTGTGATCACCGATTCCTTGCTCAAAACCGATCGTTCATCACTCCTTCCATATCTTGATGATTTTCCTTCCATATTTGCAACATTATTCCATTAATGTATTTCACACCTTCCATCTCCATATTATTCCTATAATAACTAAAAATATAATGATTTTAGTCTCAAATAAATAAAAATACAGATAATAAATATGTAATATTTGAGACTTATCAAACACGCATAAGCATATTAATAATTATCATAAAATTAAAATATATTGACATATTAAATTTTGAAATGAACTACTTTTTACAAATACTGAGTAAAAAATATCAAATTACTTTAATTTATGAGTGTGGGAAAGGAAAAGGCACAAGACCACTCCATTTATTTCAATCTTTACAAATACAGAGTAAAAAATATTAAATTACTTTAATTTATGAGTTTGGGAAAGGAAAAGGCACAAGACCACTCCATTTATCTATTGCATCTTTTGTGTTGCATTCTTTATTAAACATTTGATATTTTTTATTTTTTTCTTTGATTTTAATTTTTTGTACTTTAGTTTAATTTATATTTTTTTATTTCGCGTTCATCCTATCAAATTAGGATTTATTATAATTTTTTAGTATTTAATTTTATAAATTCAATTAATAAGTAAAAATTGAAAATTAAATACTAAAAAATTTAAATAAACCTTAATTGGGTATGATGAACCATAAATAGCAAATGTAAAATTAAACTGAAACGCACAAATTGAAATCGAAAAAAAAAAAGTGTGCAATAATTCCATACAACACGAACCATAGATGATTTCATCGCCACACCTCCACCTAAACAAGAAAGAACAATAAGAGCATCCACTATGGTGCTACCCCATAGTGATGCCACATGTGTGCCACATCATCAATCACTTCTTTTTTTAATTACTCAATATTTTCTCCACTATGGTGCTAACTCACTTTTAACTATTCATGGACCCCACTATTTAATTCAAGAACCAAAAATACAAAAGAGGAGGAGAGAGAAAGCACCAAAAATGCAAAAAGGGAGGAGAGAGTAAATTTTTGGGCCCACTATTTAATTCAAGAACCAGGTACTTGCACAAGGGACTCATTCATTATTTTGCTACCTTGTCTTGTGTTCCACTATGGTGGAACTTGGTGCTTATTTTGCCACATAGATATAAGCACCCCCCATATATAGTGGATGCTCTAAAGAGAAAACACACAAAATAAAAAAGAGATCTTCTTATTTTTCCATATGGGCCCTACTACATTTAAGGGCAGTCCTTATAATCTTCATGACAGGCAACCACCATGTCCATGATATATGTACTGATAATATCATTGGATAAAATGTGACAATTAATTTCAGATTATCATATTATAGTTATACACGATGGAGTAGCATATTACCTTTATCTACGAGGCCGTCATTGTTTCCGGCTAGAGCTAAATTGTGATAATTGGAGTAACGAGGGCTGATGCCCAATTGGCAGATTAAGTTAGATTCAGTATATTAAATAGGTGAAAACTTTTGTGGATGGAATATAGTTTATGATCGCATAAGGTATGGAGATCTAGAACTATCCTACTGGCTATCATAAAAAAGAAAAAGAAAAAGAGATCACCCGTGACAATTCTTGTGGCATTTTTTGTGCCAACCCTTTAATTTTTTTAATTTTTTTTTAATTTTTAGATTATTATCGTTTATTTTAGTTTAAATTTTCTATTTAGGATTCATCCTTCTCCAATTAGAGTATATTAAAAAACTTTATTTATTTAAAAAAAAAAGTTATGGCATACGAAATGTAGTACGGATTGGTATAGGGGATCTAATCCGCCACAAAAAAACATCACCTCCTCATGAGCAAAAGTTGCACTTATTTCATTACTCTCAATAGCTTATCTTAGGAAACCTTGCAACTATAATTCAATAAAGTGTTAGCTTACGACAACAAATACACCAGAGGCCTACATATTCATAAACTTCGCAAAACAACAAAGCTCTGATATTCAAATAAAATCAACACACCCTGAACATGAGTAAATTTCACTTTTGGTCCCATTAGAATAGGGTCAAAACACTTTTAGTCCCAAAATTTACATTTTTGGTCCCAAATGATATTTTTTCAACAACTTTGGTCCCATAAGATATTTTTCCGACAATTTTAGTCCCATAAAATAGTTTTTAGACAATTTTAGTCCCAAACTAATACAAAAAGTGAACTACTGTTAAAGCCAAGGCCAAAACACGTGAAATGATGGTTTTGTTTGGCATTTCTTTTGTATCTATTCATATGGTTTAGTATTATATTGAAAATACTTTGCACTTTTTTCATTGGTATTAATTTTGATATTGTTGATGTGCTTGAGAATGCCATTTTTTTACCTTGATTTTAACGGCTGCTAATTTTCTCTGTTAATTTGGCACTAAAAATATCGAAAAAATATCTTATGGGACCAAAATCGTTGAAAAAATATCTTATTGGACCAAACTTATCGAAAAAATATCATTTGAGACCAAAAAAATAACTTTTGGGACTAAAAATGTTTTGACCCTATTTTAACGGGACCAAAAGTGAAATTTACTCACCTGAACCTATATGGTAGTGATCAATTATATATTTGCATAGTCAATACTTCAACATGAAGTAATAACACAATAGTGTTAGCTTTGTATACTAGAAGACTTGTCTTTGTATACTTTTCTGATGATATGATGATATGAAATGAAAGTTATTGCAGTCATTGTTTGCATTTAGATTATGTTCTATAATTATTTTATGCAATGTTCCATATACTTACATTGTAGATGATATGGTGTGGGAAGTCACACGGTAAGATCATATCACTAGAACCTTGTATTGTATTAAAAAGCTCACGGCTTAGATGGTCCTGAACACACCATCAGTACACCGTAGAATAATCTGATAAGTTATTTTATCTTGACTAACTGATTATTCTAGTACACTCGTTAGTGTATTGAGGAGGATCACGATAGGATACTATTCTCTGTCTCTGACCCAGTTACTGAGAGAATAAAGATCCACAGAGTTCGGGTTCTGAACTCATGTGATATTGGCGAACATATGTGTGCGTTGTTTATTACTTTGATTTATCAATGGGTAAGATCTTTTCGTAGATCAAACTCGATATCTTGGTAATAACAATGTATATATAATGTCTCGAGCAGTATGCATGAGCACCGTGACCTGATGCGCTAGGTTGATGATGTTCTCTTGAGGAAATACAAGTTCATGTTGAAACCCTGCAGGTGGAATTTATTCCTTACATGGTAAAGCTTGTGTGGTACTACTCAAGGTTTTAGATGTTAAGTAATTATAGCTGTCAGTGGCTGACATAATTAATCAATGAACATTATACCTTAAACACGGGGAATGGCTGAACTAAAGGAGAAAGCATATTCGCAAATATGTATTAAATTGGTAGGTCAGTTTTACTTCTTTAGTGGAATAAAAGTAAAACTTAATTTATTTAATTATATCCTAAGTTTATTGGATATTGGATATTAAATAAATTAGTGGGCCAATTTAATATTCTTCTAGATCCCTGTTGTAGCCCAATATGACTTTAATGGACTGGAGATAGAAAAAGAGATAGAGGCCCAAACCCAATAGGGTTGGAACTGTGAATTTTGACCACCCCCTTATAAATAAGAGGGTGGGGAGTTCGAAATTCACTACTGCAAAATCAGCCCCTTCTGTGTTCTCTTTATCTCCACAGATTTCATACCGATCTAGTAGATTTCAGCCCACCCTGAATCTAGATACAGTCCGGGAATACAACAGAAGATCTCGGAGTAGGATATCAGTGGAGTGACCGATTTTCACAAGGCAAAGGGACGCCTGTTTTGTGTTCATTCAACAGCAAGATTAGATCTTTAATCTTGTCCACAGACCGTCTGACAATTGTAAGTAATTCGAATATATGTCTTCCGCTTTATTAGATTCATTTTACATGGTTTTGTACTTGACGAGATAAACATGCATGAGACATAAGAATATGATTTGCATGAACATGGATTAATGAACAACCAATAGATCCTGCGGTGGTTTAATTCGAAAAAACCCCAACAAATAGTTCACATAAAGTAAGCACCTTTCCAACGCTCAAAATCGGAGTAACATAATTAATGCAATCTATTTTTTTAAATTACCAATTACAACCAACCACCTTTTCACGAGTAAATTTCACTTTTGGTCCCATTATAATATGTTCAAAACGTCCCAATTGTACTTTTTTTCGTCCCCAAAGAAATTTTCTCGACATATTTGGTCCCAAATGATATGTTTCGACATTTTTTGTCCCAAAACTAACCGAATACTTAACGACCGTTAAATTTTAGGACTAAAAATGTTAAAACATATCATTTGGGACCAAAAAACATTGGGAAAATTAAATTTGGGACTAAAAAAGGTACTTTGAAACAAAAAATGAACATTTCAACTTTTTTAATTTTTCTTGATTTTAGAATTTTAATTATAATTTTTTATTATTTATTTTTTAGATAAACAATTAATTTTTTTTAATATACCAAAAAAATATTTGAAAATAAAAATTGAGGAGTATTTTAGTGGATTGGCTAAAATAATTTTTTTTATCATCAGTTAATATATATATTAAATATGAAAAAATACAACAAATAACGAGTCATACCCAATTGGGTAGGATGAATTCTAAATGATCAGTGTAAAACTAAATTAACACACTAGAAATTGAAATCAAAGAAAAACTAATAAAAATTAGAGTGCAATAGAGATATGGAATACGTGATTCATCCAACTAAAAATGTTAGGATAATTTCTTGATTCATTAGTAAAATAGTTTTACTAATTAGTCGTACGTACCACTAAGAATTTCATAATTTTCAAAGAATCTTATATACGTAGTACAATCATGTACACTTCTTCATAATTATTATCAAATAAATTATTTTAATTTGGCCATCTTTACTAAAATCCACTTAGTTTTATTTTTAAATAGTTTATTTGGTATATTCTTAAAAAAAAAGTAAACAACAAAAAAAACCGATTATTCAAAAATAAATGCTAAAAATTATAATAAATTCTAATTTGATAGGATTAACTTTAAATAATAATTATAAAATTAAACTAAAGCACAAGAAATTGAAATCAAAGAAAAAAATTGATACATGTACTTTTTTTTTTGGTCCCAAGTTTCATTTTTGTGACTTTTTGGTTCCAAATGATAGGTTTCAACGTTTTTTTTTCTAAAATTTAATGGTCTTAAGTATCCGGTTAGTCTTGAGATAAAAAATGTCAAAATATATCATTTGGGACCAAAAAAGTCATGAAATTAAACTTTGGATCAAAAAAATTACAATTATGTTATCAATATATTCTTGTTCTAATTATTTATTAGATATTTATTAATATTTTCTAATTATATTATACCTTATAACTTTAAATTTTACACTTTCAAAAGAACTTTTAATTTTACATATTATAATATTTTTTTAATTAGTAAAAAGTCATAAAAATTACATGCAACGTACATGATCTCCACTAGTAGCTACAAATGTCTCATATATATATATATATATATATATATTCATCTATATCTTTATCTATATAATATATAATAACAAGACTATGACCACAAATAGAAACATTAATGTATATATATGTTCTTGCCCAAATACATTTCCCAATTTGGAAATTTCTATTAAATAATATTTAATAAATTATTTGAATCAATTTTTAATGGATCAAATATAAATTAATTATTTGGCCGAGCCACAATTTTCCTTATTTATCTAGAATAATATCTCCATTCAATCAATTGCATGAATTATTAGGTTCTATAGGGAACTAGGCCAAGGGTGAGATACGTCGGTAGTAGCGATGGGATTATTTCGTTGGTAAAACCCGTTTTTCTTGTAGCGATATTCAATCTAGATGATTATCATTTGAGGTTAAGATTTTTTCTACAGTTTAATTACTGACATTCACATATCTTTTTCGAAAATAAGTCTAGATATACTTAATCGAACTACAAAACAAGCTTTTCAACATTACTTGAATCAATATTGAACAACAATTCAAGTACACTTCGACTCACAAAATCATCACTAACTTACAAGAAACATTGCAGAAACAAAGCAAAAAATTTCTTATTCAATTCCATTCCAATTTCAAATATATCAAATGCAAACTCCAAACAAAAATAGAGAAACAAAGACAGAATCACCCAGATTTTCTAGGCATTGGGATTGGCATGGAGGTAAGCCTCAATGGCCTTGAACATAGCCATGGCCTTCTCTTTCCCTTCCTTGATATTGCTCTCGCTAATCTCAGCGTCTCCCTTGGTGTTGTAAATGCTCCTGTTCTTGCAGATGCTTCCTCCATCTTCAGCCGGGACAATCTTTATATGATAAGTGATGGATTCGATAACTCCCGATAGAGCATCACCCTCGACGATGCTGTAGGTGTGTGTCAAGTTTTCCTTGTCAATAGCATCAACACGGTGTTTAACGCTCTTATACTGACTTCCTTCACCAAAATGGATGACCTTGACAGTGCCAACGCCACCATCTCCTTCCAAGATTTCGACGTTCTTGATGGCCTGAGGCATGATCTTTGGAATGAGGGTGTCAGCGTCGAGCACCATGGCCTTGAACATCTTGGCAGCTGGGATTGAGGAAGGAATCTCAATATCATAAGTGATGGCACCCATGATTATGGCTTTTGAGATTGAAATTGAATGAAATGTGGAAAAACAATGAATGAATTGCTTGTGTTTGCTTGAAGGTTGATGAGAAATGTAGGAAACAAAGGTGCTATATATAGTGTAAAATGGAAGGTTCTTTGCCTGGGTTTTTAATTTGGTCAATTATTTTTGGTGCATTATTGAGTAACGATACTTTTTAAATATGGAAAACAGGGTATGGATGAATAGTTAGCACCTCTTTGTAGACTCCTCGTTATCCCTCTATGAAAGTGATGGCTTTTTTGTATTAGATAGATGTACCTACCCTAATGATATTTTAATATTTGCTATTACAATAAATAAACCAATTAAATATTCCTTTGGTAAATTGGTCAAATGAAATCCTCTGGCTAGTCCAATTTCTCTATGTCACTTGGTGTCTCATTTTGATTTTTATTAAATTTTCATCTATTTTTTTCTTTATTTTATATTTCATTTGGTTTAGTTTAATTTTGTATTTAATATTTAGGATTTATTTAGGCCAGTTAAAGTTTATATTTATTTTTTAGTAATTAATTTTATTTTTAGTTAAAATAATTGATTAATATGGTTGATTATTCCATAATTAAGGTATATGATTTTTTAAAAATTCAATTTGTGGCAATAAATCTTAATTGTGATTGGTTATTCCATTATAATATTTTTAAAATATTATATTTGATAGCGGGGCATAAAAAAAATATAAGAAATATGGACTGGCCGGATAATATATCTTATCTCATAAATTGAGGAACACTAGCGAAGCACATGTCTTCTTGATAAGAAATTATAGATTTGTAGTATAATACAAAAGATAAAGTACGGACGCAAAAAGCATGATGATAGCGGTCAATATAAGAATGCTCAATTCTTTCACATTCTTATAAGCCAAAACGAATTGACTTTGCTTCAAAAGTTTGATCAGAATGTTCGATTTAAACAATAAAAAGACAGTTCTGTTTTAAGTCCAATCACACCTTGGAACATATTTAATAGATTAAATTCCAATGTGGAACTAGTCAAATTATTAGGTCACTGGGTCACTGGTTCAATCGGTTGAACCGTTTTGAAAAAATCGGGTAACCCCTTATATGATATTTATATGTATATATACACAATAAAACATAATAAAATTATACAAATTAATATCATGATTAATATATTAAATAAGTTTAAAGAATAGACCAAATTTATATCAATGCAATGAAATAAAGTGTTTAATTTATCGATAGTTATTCCATAAGTTAAGTAGTTAAAATTATACCATTTATAAAAATAAATATTGAACATCAAATACAGAAATATTAAAATTTGACAAAATATATAATTACGTGTCAAATAATTAAATATCAATTTTGATTACAAAGAATACTACACAATAACAATTAAAAATATTGTTAATCATTATTTCACAAGCCAATATTTTATATTAATTCAAAAAATGTTGAATTAGATATCGGTGTTGCTATTTGCACTACCAATTTTTCATCATATACAACATTTACTAAATACACCGCAATTAAAAAAATATTTATTATTTTTACTTGATACACCATACCCTTTTCCACATTTATCCCTCAATTAAAAAATCAATGTAAGTCAATTATAAAAAAAAACAGAGAGAACAAATGAGAGGTGCGAACTGAAGACTTTTTTTTTTCATCTGATGAATTCTTCCATTCTACTCAGACTCAAGAGGGATTCCCTCCATTCCCATCACAAGATCCGACTCAAACAATCCGCATCTAAACATTTGGAATTAGTGTGTTCGAATTAAAATTTTTGAACCTCAACCCCTATCTAGATATTTGGAATTAGTATGTTGGAACTGAATTTTTCAATTATGTGATGTAGCTCTGAAAATAAATTTTTGAAATTTGAGTCCCATGTTCCAAAATAATTTTTCGAATACAATTAACATCTTCGGAAAATAATTCTTCAAGATTCCCATCATATTCAAACTTTTTTCCTGAACTGAAGTGTGACAACTTGCATGAAAAAGGGAGCAAGGGCAGTGGATGGAGAGAAGGGATAAATTAAGGGATGGAGAAGAGTGAAGAAGGGCTAGGCGGCTGTGGAGGTTTGCAAAAAGAAGAATAGGGTTTGCAGAAGAAGAAGAAAGAGAGTTTGCAGTAATGGTGGAAGCAGAGTGGTGCGTCGTTTTTCACCAAAAATAAATGTTCCAACTTTCGTCGGCAAGCCCACACTGCAGAGTACAGTGGCGAGCAGGATCGTCTCCCAAAGGACCGGCGAGAATTACTCTTGACTTTCAGTCTGCGTGCCCAAACTTCCAAAATCACGTGAATTATATAACAAAATAAATTGAAGAATTAAATAACCAACTAAAGAAAATATTTATGAAAACAAACTGAATTAAACCAATTATAAAAGGGTATTCCGGATCCAACGAACTCCACTCCACTTATAACACCGATCACAGATGCAGGAATTAATTAATCAAACCATGTAAATCAGTTATAGTCACCGAAGACGCTTCTGACATGACCTCATCTCTCCATACTGTTTCGATAATTAAGAAGACGCTTCATTAATTACTTCCATAATCGACTGACAACTGTAAGAGACGCTCTATGAGTTTAATGAGCCGACAGCAATGAGTACAAGAAAGACCCGATTCTTAACTTACAGACTCTGACGCAGGACTGTAAAATTAACTCTATTATCCCCCTAGCCTTTGAGCGACCGTTTTACCACTTATTAAACCTAAACCACGATTACGTATGGCCGATTTAAATTGGCTAGTAATTAATCACAACCCACCAAATATTTGCAACTACTCGATAGACTTAGAATAATTACGACCCGAAATCCAAGAATAACAGATACATGCATCAATTAATTATAAACAAACAATTAGATCTCACAGTTATATAAGCGGAGCTTCATCGTCGTCACCGGAATACGAATAAATTACCTACTTTGCATAATCATAAAAGCACGCTGATAATTAACGGAGCAGAACAACATGAAATAATGAAGAAGATGAATTAAGAATTTGGTGGAACGCGTTTCTGCTGCTGCGTTTCTTGCGTTAATCGTGAATAATGGAATGAATAATAAAGAAATAAGTCATAATCTATATATAATATCCTTAATTAAAACATTAGATAAGGAAATAAAATCCTAATCAATCTAAACTAGGAAACATAGCAAAAGAAAGACTCTTGAGGTGGTGGAGAGGGTGATTTCCGCGTCCAGGTCATGGTTTGGGCCGAGAATTGGAGTTAGCAAGCCCAAAATGTGTATCCAAGCCCAGCTTCTAGAAACTCGCTTCAATCTTCCAGCTGCATGCCCTTTCGGCCGGATCTACTCAGACTCGAATTTTGCTCTTTCTTCACTTAGATTCTTTTTGCACCAAAAGCATGACCTTTTCTCCAACTTTGTACTACATCCCTACACAACTCAACAAACACATCATTTATCCAAAATACACAAGTATAGGGCAATTAATTAGGAGAAATGGCACCAAAAGATAACAATAAAAGCAAGTAGAATACGTCCTATCACAGAGGAAAGAGGAAGTGGTGGGGAAGAGAAAAAGGGTTACGGGTGGTTTTAATTTTTTTTTTTAAATTGATTTTTAACATTTTTTTAATTTGAAAGGATATTTAAGTAAATTAGTAATTATTTATTTTTTAATAAAATTTAATAGTGGCGTATAAAGAAATTTTGTGGTGTATTTAAAAAACCCTTAGATATTGTTAATATTTATTTTAATTACATGCTAAATATTGATTTTAATTAAAATTTAAATTTTTATTTTCAATTATTGCATATGTGTGTGTGTGTATATATGTTATTAATATTAAAATAATAACATAAAAATGTATTAGCCTAGTTGGTTGAGCACATGGAAAAAAGATATCTAATTTTATTAAATTAAAGTTTACAAGAACTTTAATTTATAGATCACATGCTGCCAACTTGGATTATGTAGTCACCAGTTAACATATACTTTTGGACTTTGAAGTGATACTTTTCATTGTTATGAATGATAATTGTTGAGTGTTGTATGACATTGATGTTCAATGTTGCACTCGATGTCAGACAGACTCCCTGCGACATCGTCTGTGATATAGTCGTAACTAATCTTATCCTTTCCTAGTTTTATTTATTATTTTAATAAATAAAATAACTTTATATATCTTAAAATATATGTGTATATCCACGAAATTAATATTTCAAATAATTGGATATATACATATGAGATATATTATTTAAAATAGAGTTTGACAAAGTCAAAACTCTATCTCTTTTTTTTAGGTCTAGCGGTTTCTCTATTTAATTCTTTTTCTTTCTCAGAAAATTATATTTGCTGGATATTTAGAAAAAGAGCATGAACGTGGGGAAGCTATCAACCACGCCTTGGAGGCAGTTTCTTCCATCTACGGTGAAGTCATGGAGTGAAGCGGTTATTGTCAACCCATGTTCAAGAAAGAGAAATCGTGGACCATGTTGGATTCAAGTGAAGAAGCATATAAGGGATGTGTTCGACACTTGGAGACTTATTCAAGCTCATTCCGTTTTCCGCTGTGTGAAGATTGAAGAAAGCTTGGGTCACAAACTTAGTTTAGGTTTCGTTCTTCGTTCCTTCTTCTATCTTAATGTTTATTGTTGTTCAATCCTTTCACGGAATAGATTGTACAAGTTAGGATAGATAGCAAGGTTGTGAAACCTTTACTAGTTTGTATACAAATTGACGGGATGTCAATTTGTTTGTTTTAGTGGTTATACAAGTCGACGGGATGTCAACTTGTATGATCTAGTTTGCATATGAATTGACGGGATGTCAATCTGTATGTTGTAGTTTGCATATGAACTGACGGGATGTCAAGTTGTATGTTATTGTATATAAATTGACGGGATGTCAATTTATATGTTTTAGTTCTTTTTAGTGATAGTCTAGATTAGAACTTGTAATGTTGCTGTTATGTTAAGAGCCTTCACGTCTAACATTAACGGCTTGAAAATTTTGTACTCTTAATAGTATAATTTCATCCTGTGGCAATCATACACATGTTGTGTATGATTTAAAAATTATATCGTGTATTCTTGTGCATTTTATTTCCAGCATATTTGTGTTAAGATAAGTCGTGTTAACTGTCTTTAACATTGAGTTTGACATTACGAATCTGTGTCTAATTTCAGTGTTTGTGGCAACAAATTAGAACAAGTGGCATCAAGAGCCGGTACTTAACACACTAAGTATTCGATCCTTGGTTTGTTGACTCACTGAAAGATGGATATTCAGATCAATCAGTGCCGTCCTCCGGCATTGGATAGTAATGGCAAGAATTATGCTATGTGGAAATCGCGCATGAAGATGTATATCAAGTCCATCGATGAGAGGGCTTGGTTGGCTGTAATTGAAGAATGGTCTCCACGGAGGATGGAAGGACCAAATGGAGTATACATTCTTACTCCGGAGACTCAATGGACTAATGATGATCGAATCATTTCCAACTTCAATTCGAGGGCACTCAATACTATTTTTATTTCGGTTGATGTTCCGTGCTTCAAAATGGTGTGTAATTGCACCACGGCATATCAAGCATGGAGCATACTGCAGGAACATTGTGAAGGATCGATCAGTGTACGACAAACAAAGCTTAGGCTACTCACCTCTAAATTCGAAACTCTGCGAATGTTAGAAGATGAGACTATTTCAATGTACACTGAACGATTGTGTGAAGTGTCAAATGAATCTACAGCTCTCGGATGTCCGATCTCGAACGAAAACATGGTTAGCAAACTTCTACGCACACTTCCGGAGAGATTCAACATGAAAATCTCAGCAATTGAAGAAGCTCACAATGTATCAAACATGAGTTTGAGTGAAGCAGTGAGCATTCTACTCACGTTTGAGATGAATCTTGAAAATCAGAAATCAAACACCTCCTCCAAAGGAATTGCACTTCAATCAGTAACATCAAGTTCAAATATTGAACTTGATTTCGAGAACATTCAGGAGATTACTGAAGATGAACCCCTGAGTGTTGCGCTGCTTACCAAGAAGTTCAATACCCTTGTTCGGTCAATGAAGAAAGGTTCCCCAAACTTCAAACCACGGAGATTGTTTGATTCTCCCTCGTCGACATCATCTGGATCGACAAAATCTTCAAAGTCTCCAGATGTTGCAGTAAAGGACATTGACTCAGTTCAATGTAGGAGATGTTCTGGTTTTGGACACTATGCCAATGAATGTCCTACTGTCCAAAGGAAGCAAAGAAGAAATTATAGTGCTGCCATGTTAAGCAACGAATCCGGTGATGAAGAAACTGAAAAACAAACTGTATTATTTGTTAAAGTCAATGATGACTTAGATGAAATGATTGGCGCTTTAACTGACATGGAGAGTGTTGATTATGACTATGATGTTAGTCTTGATCATGTGACTCCAGATGTTCCAAGCAATGTTATGGAGAATGTTACACAAGAAGTCTCTAACATTTCTCCAAATACTACTAACTGGTATGAAATGACTTTGCTGGATGAATTTTGCAACACTGCTGAAGTGTCTCAGGTGGAAGAAGATAAGTCTGAAGTCAGCCACCAAGTAGCTCTACAACAATTGCACAAGGTTGTAGATGAAGTTTGTGTCCAATGGACCGAACAATTAAAAGAATTTGAGATTCTTGTGAAAGAAAACCAAACTCTAAAGCAACGAGTACTGGACCTTGAGATTCGACTCACTAGAAGTGATCTTGAGCTGAACAAGTTGAGAAAGGAAGTAGAAGCTGCTTCGAAAACCTTTCGACAACTCAATCAAGGAACATCTACTCTGAATGAAGTTCTGACACTGGGACAGAACACAAAAGTAGGTTTGGGATATACATCGAGTTCAACAATATCTATCTCAAATCCTATCAAGTTTGTCAAAGGAGAAAGCTCCAAGGATGTTCCAGTCAATGTTGACGGAAATGTCAAACTGAATGTCAATGACAAGTCCAAGGAGAAGAAATTTGTCTGTCATTATTGCCAAGAGCCTGGACACATCAAACCTTATTGCTTCAAATATCATGATGATATAGCAACAGGTAAGATTGTCGTGGAAAATTCTTCTAAACCTGCCAAAAAGAAGAAACGTTCAAAGAAGGCAAAGATCTCGTGTAATGTTGTCTACACATCTTTGAAAGCCAACATTACTGGTACGTGGTACTTTGACAGCGGGTGCTCTAGGCATATGATAGGAAACTCTAAGTTTCTCGATGACTATACCATGACAAGCAAAGGAAAAGTTAGTTATGGTGGAGGAGCACAAGGTAACATAGTAGGAAAAGGAACCTTGAATGTCAAGAACTTTCCCAAGTTACACAATGTGCTTTATGTCGAAGGTTTAACAGCAAATTTGATTAACATAAGTCAACTATGTGATGACGGCATGCATGTCAGATTCAATGAGAACACCTGTGAGGTTTTTGATAGCGAGAATAAATGCATTATGTTCGGAAGTCGGGCATTGGATAATTGCTATCATGCTGACAAGAACGAAAAATGCAATATTTCTGTCAATGTTGACACTCAACTCGTACATCAAAAACTGGGTCATCTCAGCTTCCGAAGTTTGAAGAAACTAATTGAAGCTGATGCTATTCGGGGTATTCCACCTGTGAAGATCAATCTCGATGTTGTTTGCGGTGCATGTCAAAAAGGCAAACAAGTAAGAGCTTCACACAAAAGTTCCTCAGCTTGTCAAACCACGAAGTGCTTCGATCTGATTCACATGGACATCATGGGTCCCGTTGACACAAAAAGCATGAGTGGAAAAAGATTCATTCTGGTGATAGTTGATGATTTTTCGAGATTCACATAGGTTGAATTTCTTCAAGAAAAATCTGAAGCTTTCCGGATGTTCAAGAAGTTCTACAGGCTGGTGTCAAGACAACATGAGTCCAACATCAAATGCATTCAAACAGATCATGGGCTCGAATTTGAAAACTCGATGTTTGAAGAGTTTTGTGAAAAACGAGGCATCATCCATGAGTTTTCTGCTCCGAAGACACCTCAACAAAATGGGGTGGTTGAGAGAAAAAATCAAACTCTCCAAGAGATGTCAAGAGCAATGTTACAAGCTCAACGGTTGTCCAAGAAGCTATGGGCTGAAGCAGTTAACACTGCTTGTCACATCGGGAATAGAGTGATTCTTCGCCCAGGCAGAACTGTGACACCGTATGAACTCCTGAAGAGAAAGAAGCCCAATTTGAAGTACTTTCATGTGTTTGGATGTGTATGTTACATCCTGAATGACATGGATCATCTGGGAAAATTTGATTCCAAAAGCGACAAAGGGATTTTCTTGGGTTACACATCTGACAACCGTGCCTACCGTGTGCTTAATCTTCGGACAAAAACAGTCCAAGAATTAATTAACATTGTTTTTGATGACCACACAGGTATTGCTTCAAAATCTGAAGAGGATGATGTAATTGATCTCATAGACACTGATGAAATGTCAAGTGATCAGGCTGAAAGTGATTGTGAGAACAAGACATCCACTGAGAATGTCAAAGCCAATGTTCAACAGAATGATGAAGCCTCAGTCAAAACATCAACACCAACATTCACTTCAGACAGTGAAGATGATCAGGTGGTGACTGCCGAAGATGAACCAAGAAGGGATCCTCCAAGTTGAATTCGGAAGAATCATCTAGATTCACAAATCATTGGTGAGCAATCCGAAGGAGTTCAAACTAGAAGCAAGAACTCAGAGGAATACAAAGAAATGCTGAAACAGGTATGCATGTCTTCTTTAAATGTTTGTATGTCAAACACTTGTTTTTTGTCCAACATTGAACCGAAAAAATTAAGGATGCACTTAATGATGATTTTTGGATCAATGCTATGCATGAGGAACTAAACCAGTTCGTAAGGAACAATGTATGGGAATTAGTTCCACGCCCCAAAGATAAAAATGTGATTGGGACAAAATGGATTTTCAAAAATAAAATAGATGAGTCTGGCAATGTTGTCAGAAATAAAGCTCGTCTAGTCGCTCAAGGCTACACCCAAGTTGAAGGGGTAGACTTTGACGAAACATTTGCTCCTGTTGCAAGGATTGAATCCATTCGTCTTTTATGTGCAATTGCATGTTATGTGGGGTTTACTTTACATCAAATGGATGTTAAAAGTGCTTTCTTGAATGGTCTTCTCAATGAAGAAGCATATGTCGAACAACCTAAGGGGTTCGAATGTCATGAGAATCCATTGCACGTGTTTAAGTTCAAAAAGGCTTTGTATGGTCGTAAACAAGCCCCTAGAGCATGGTATGCTACACTGACCGAATTCTTACTCCAATTTGGTTTTGAAAGAGGTCAATTCGATAAAACATTGTTTATCAAGAAGAATCAAAAACATATTACTGTTGCTCAAATCTATGTTGATGACATTGTTTTTGGTTCAACGTGTACTAATCTGCTCAAAGATTTTGTAGACTCAATGTGCAACACATTCGAAATGAGCATGGTTGGAGAGCTCAACTATTTCCTTGGTCTACAAATCAAGCAAGATAAAGATGGAATCTTCATCTCTCAAAGCAAATATGCTAGAGGATTGGTCAAGCGTTTCGGATTAGAGAATGTTAAACCAATGAAGACACCTATGGGATCTTCTGAAAAGTTGAGCAGAGATGATGTTGGTAGCAATGTTGATTCTACCGTGTATAGAGAAATGATAGGCAGCTTATTGTATTTAACAACTAGTCGTCCTGACATTATGTTTAGTGTTGGTGTTTGTGCAAGATATCAATCTCAGCCTAAACAATCTCATCTGAAAGCTGTTAAACGTGTCATTCGCTATGTTTCAGGCACAATTGGGTTTGGTGTTAAATATTGCAAGAGTTCTAACATTCATCTTATAGGTTATAGTGATTCCGATTAGGCAGGTGATGTCGATGAGAGAAAAAGCACTAGCGGAGGGTGTTTTTATTTTGGCAACAATCTGATTTCATGGTCAAGTAAGAAACAAAATTGTATCTCACTATCCACGGCCGAATCAGAGTATGTTGCTGCCGCTAGTTGTTGCTCTCAAATGTTGTGGTTAAATCAAATGGTGTTAGATTATGGTCTGGATAGTCCTTCCTTAACAGTGTTATGTGACAATGTCAGTGCAATTGAAATTTCGAAGAACCCAGTCCAACATTCTCGCACCAAACACATTGACATCAGACATCATTTTATCCATGACCTTGTGGAACGAGAGATCATTAAATTGGAATACATTCCTACAGAGAATCAAATTGCTGATATTTTTACTAAACCTTTGGATTTTGAGAGATTTTCTTCTCTAAGGAAATCTCTTGGAATGTGTGTCTGTTAGTCAATGCTGACATCCTGATGTTAAAGTCAATGTTATGATCTTTGACATCAGGTTCTGTAATTCTGAAATTATTAATAAAAAACCTATGGTACGATGATATGATTTTTTTGAATCAATTCATGAGAATTTATTCAATCATGACTCATCTCCATTAGTTTTATTTAGTTTCAGAATTTGTTTTTTTATTTTTTTTATTATTTTATTTATTATTTAGTGTTTAAATAATAAATAATTGAATTTTTGTTGATAAGCAGATATGCTTATCCGCATATCTTTTGATATGATAATAGAGAGAGAATGAGAGATATCACTTTCATTATTTTAATATAATAAAGTGATTTGTTCTTATCTCTTTTTAATACAAAAACCCCTCTCTCTCTCCAAATCTGATTCGCTTATTCTCTCTCCAACGATTCATCTTCTCCTTCTCCTCCAAACGATTTTCTCTTCTATTTTTCATCCATGGCGGACCAAAACCATAATCATCTACAAGCCATGATGATGATGTTGCAGCAAATGATGGAGCTCACAAAAGGATCCCCATCATCGGCCTCAACTCCGGCTGCTGCAGTACAACCCCCACTCTCTGCTACATCAACTCAGACCTCTGACATTGCACCTCCAACTACTCAGGTTGAACCAGCTACAGCGAATGTCATTGAGCCTTCAACATCAAAGACGATGCCAACTGAAGCTGAAGTTCATCCCGATCTCATTATTCCTCCTAGAACCGAGATTCTAAACCCTAAGCCGATTAGGATGAATGTGCTTGGAGATTCCACAAATCCAATCGACCCAGAAGCCACTTCACACCTACAATCTTTGTCAAAAATGGCGAAGACTTCCCCTCCGACAAGGAAATCAAAGCGACTTCACAGTGATGACACTGACAAACCTGATGTCGTCTCCTCCAAGAAGGTGAAGAAGGAAGGGTCTAAGGCTACCTCCAAGTCGCTGAAAGATGAGTCCGACTCCACTAGTGAACAAGTTCCTACTTCTCCTCCTGCTGATGTTACACGGAATGTCAGTCCTTCTGCTGAGCCCATGGACGAGGATTCCGGCACAGATGAGGACTCTCCACTTGATGTCACGCAAGCCTTCAGTAAGATTTTCTATTTTGAAGAGGCTAAGAAATCCCATGCTCTTTATGCTAAGAGAACTCTTAAGGTTGAGAAAATGATTGATGTTCTTAGCTTTAAAAAATATAGGATGGATGTGTTTCTTAAGGAGAGGAGTTTATGGAAATCTGTCATGTCGCTAGTGTCATATGATCCTGATGTTATACATGAATTTTATGCAAACATCATTTCTGATATAGGAGATCCCTCTAAACTGTGTTTTGGAACTGTGTTTGTTAGGGATAAAATTTATAAGTTTTCCCCTAATGTTATTAACACGTTTCTTGAGTTGGGCAATGAGGATACAATCATGTCTTTAGATGTGATTGATGATGTGGTGAATGTTATTACTGGAGGTCTGGTGTCAAAATGGCTCAACAAAGTGCTTGCTTCCAAGTTAACATTCTTTTACTCAGTGTTATACAAGCTTGCTGTAGCGCCCCGGTCCCGAAAGACCGTGGAAATGAGCGCCACAGGGGTGGGGATTTAGAAGAGGGGAAAGAAAGGGGATTTCGAGGATAATTCTCAAGGAACAATTCTAAATTAGTTCAATAATAGAATACGATCATCGTAACAAATTCAGAGTTATATATATATCCAACATGAGTTTTTGCTTTTGCGGAAGCTAAGAAATATCAAAAGAAATAGTACGATGATCAGGGGTTAAGACAAGCCAAGACAACGGGTTAGCTACAAAAGTACACATATAAGCCCCATCACAACTCATCGTCTCCACACTCCAGCTCATTGTCCTGAAAACATTTGAGAAAATATTTGGGCTGAGTACTAATGTACTCAGTGGGTTTTCTGAGAAAAATCGAGTTATCAAAAGCATTTGATAAAATAATTATCTGTGAGTATGCAGATGAATCTTAGAAGGTTTTGTAAAGGAAAATGCATCTAAGTTCATCAAAACGTTTTACATGAATGTGTTCACCAGTAAACCCTGAAGTGAACATTGATCCATCAGTACACCCTGAAATGGATCCACTCACCAGTAAATCCTGAAGTGAGCTAAGTACGACACCCGCAACCACCACTACATCATCATGCACAATTACCGAGTAAACCCTCAAGGTAATTAAAAGTTATTTTAGCTGAGAACAGCAAGGGATTGGGTGCGACTCAAACCAAGTAAGACTGTAGCTACTCACATTGACACAACGCTGGTATATGAGACTCCGACAACCACAGCAAGCAGAACGAATCATTTTACACAGATAATCATATATGCACATTTGTTTCAAAACGAGCTTAATAACTCAAACATAGCATTTTGAGAAAGATAGTATACACCCACCTTTTGACTATAATAGTTGAAGCTTTTCAGTTTCTACGGAATTGAGCAATACCACAATGATTACGTCTTACGGCAAATGATCTACAAATATCAAAATTCGTCTTAGAACCTCCACGAGGTCAAGACTCTCACAATTACATAGTCTCACATAAATGAGAATCAATCATATCATAGTCCTATGAGAGTTTATTAAAACAAAAAGACCCTTTTAAAACACATTATCTCATTCGAGAATAAATCGAACACTTGGCGTGCGATTATAAACGACATAATTTAAATCCATCGTCAAAACCGATCTTAGTTCAAGGTTCCTCACAACCCTAGCTACTAACTGATAATGACACTCCTTGGCATCATTCAAGGAGTTAAAATATCCTTTTAAAACTGATTTCAAACAAGGGCGATTTGAAAACTGAAAATTTGTCGAGCAATCTGCACAACAACTGAATTTGATGATTTATCAAAATTTACTTAGGAGGAATTAGGGGCTGGGCCCTATACCATTAGAAATCCACTTAAGTCTAGTTTCTGGAACACTTTTCGGTGACTCCATACGATAACTAACGAAAAAGTTATGGCCGTTTTACTAGAAGGTGGCAGAATTGCCAGAATTTCTGAAACCCGAAACATGACCCAACTTTGCCGATTTTTCATAATTTACTAAGAAATAATTAGAGATTGAGACCTATACCATTGGAAAGCCAATGAATTCTAGTTTCCGAAAAAATTTACCGTGTCTCAATCCGACGTATAACGAGGGAGTTATGCTCGTTTTACCGACGGCTGGCAAAACTGTCGACCCGCGAGCGCAAATGCGCGAACCCACACAAAACTCCATAACAATCATCATACTCGATTCACAAGCTTTCACCACATGAAAACACATCTCAAAACTCAACTAACATGCTTGTACATAACCAATTCATTTCTAAATCATCAAACATCATTTGAAACACCAAAATCCACACATATAATTCTTAAGCTTAAATATATCATCATTTTCGAAAATACCTTTGAATAACAATGAAGAGAAGCTTTAGGAGGTTGAAGATGGTTGGATCAAGCTTTGATTATGACTGCAACTTGAAGTCCTTGCCTTACTTTCTCTCAAAAATTTGTGTGGAAAATGAAGAAGATGAAATGGAGAAGGAAAGGAAATGAAACACTCTCTATACTATACATACATATCTACTTACAATTTGGGGGACAAAAGTGACGTGGGGAAGCATGGAGAAAGGTGAGGGGAAGGCATAGCCTCCCATGCCTTGGGTTGACCAAGAAAAATACCCGGTTTAAATACCGATTGTTTGGTTATCGTGATATTTTCCGTCTCCGGAAAAATCCCAAATTGGACCGAAACGGATGAAATAATTCATTGATTTTAAAACCATATATTAAACACATTTTCTCAAATATTTTAAATACGCCAAGTGACACAAATCGATAAATTAATTAATACTCATATTAAAATATATTTCGATTTTCATCGATACGACACATCGCAAGTTCGGTTAAACCACCGAATTACGAAAATTTTAAAATGACGCAACTCCCATAGTCTATAATTGTAATTAATTATACACAAAAAGGTTCGGGGCACTACATACTCTCCTCCTTAAAAGGAATTTCGTCCCGAAATTCAAGCATCCTGAAACATCTCGGGATACTTCAGTTTCATTGAGCTCTCAAGCTCCCATGTTGCCTCAATTCGGTCATAGTGATTCCATTGCACAAGTACCAATGAAATCTCCTTGTTTCTCAAGGCTTGGACCTTTCGGTCGATAATCATGCGCGGCTTCTCTTCATACGACATGTCAGGCTGCAATACAAAATTATCATCTCGAATCACGTGTTCAGGATCGAACACATATTTTCTTAGCATCGATACATGATAAACGTCATGTGCTTGGGATAGATTCGGCGGCAACGCAAGCCGATAAGCAACCTCACCAATTCTTTGCAGAATTTTGAATGGACCGATAAATCTTGGTCGCAACTTGCCACGTTTCCCAAATCTCACAACACCACGTGTTGGAGATATCTTCAAAAACACCTTATCACCAACTTGAAATTGCAAGTCGGTCCTTCTTTTGTCAGCATAAGCCTTCTGACAATCTTGTGCTTCTTTCATCCTTGTCCGGATTTGATCGATCTTTTCAATGGTCATTTGCACAATTTCTGGCCCCAAAATTCTGCGTTCTCCAACCTCATCCCAATATAAGGGCGATCGACATTTGCGTCCATACAAAGCCTCATATGGTGCCATTTTGATGGAGGATTGATAACTATTGTTATACGCGAACTCCACCAACGGCAACATGTCCTCCCAACTGGTGTTTCCATCAAGCACAACTTCTCGAAGCATGTCTTCTAGAATTTGAATTGTTCTTTCCGATTGGCCATCAGTCTGAGGATGAAATGCTATGCTGAAATTTAGTCTCGTGCCTATCGCCTCTTGAAGGCTTTTCCAAAATCTCGACGTGAATCGGGTATCACGATCCGATGTGATAGAACCTGGAATCCCGTGCAATCTAACAATATCTCTCACATAGATTTGAGCCAACCTGCTCAAATCTGTCGTGGACTTTATTGGAATAAAATGCGCTGACTTTGTTAGTCGATCCACGACAACCCAGACTACCGTGTTCCCTTTTACCGATCTCGGTAAACCAACCACGAAATCCATCGTGATATGCTCCCATTTCCATTCAGGGATCTCTAAAGGTTGCAACAAACCCGAAGGTCGTTGATGAACGGCTTTCACTTGTTGGCACGTCAAGCATCTTTCCACAAATGTTTCTATTTCACGTTTCATGTTGCTCCACCAAAAACTCTGCTTCAGATCTTTATACATTTTTGTACTCCCGGGATGGGCAACATATGGAGTACTATGAGCTTCCCTCATAATCTCCAACTTTAATTCGTCAACATTTGGAACACACAGTCGATCACAAAACATCAATGTTCCGTCATCGGCTTCCTTGAACTCTCTTGGTTCACCACTCTTGATCTTTTGTCGGATTTTCTCCAACTTATCATCTTTTGGTTGTGCTTCAACGATTCTTGCTCGCAGTTCAGGTTTAGCTACCACTGCAGCTATCAAACTTGTCGTAGAGTCGGGTGCAACCACCACCTCTAACTCTAGTTTCTCCATTTCTCGTACGAGTTCTTGCACATCTGAGATGTGACCTTCAGATACCTCTGGCCCGTATCTGCTCAAGGCATCTGCAACCACGTTTGCCTTGCCCGGGTGGTAATGAATCGTGCAGTCGTAGTCCTTCACCAACTCTAACCAACATCTTTGCCTCATGTTCAACTCCTTCTGCTCGAAGATATACTTCAAGCTTTTATGGTCAGTGTAGATTTCACATTTTACCCCATAGAGGTAATGTCTCCAGATTTTAAGAGCATGCACGACTGCGGCAAGCTCCATATCATGGGTTGGGTAGTTTAACTCATTCGGTCTCAACTGACGAGAAGCATAGGCTACCACCTTCCCATTCTGCATCAACACACAACCCAAGCCCAACTTAGACGCATCTGTATAGATTACAAAGCCTTCTACTCCTTCTGGCAGCGTTAAGACTGGTGCAGTGGTCAATCTCTTTTTGAGTTCTTGGAAACTCTGCTCACATGCATCAGTCCACTCAAACTTGACCTTTTTCCTCAGAAGTTGAGTCATCGGCCTTGCTATCTTCGAGAAGTCCTTGATAAACTTTCGATAGTATCCTGCCAATCCGAGGAAACTTCTTATCTCATGAACATTTGTCCGTAATTTCCATCTTTCTACCGCTTCGATCTTCGCAGGGTCTACTTTGATTCTTCCTGCTGACACGATGTGTCCAAGAAACATCACTTCCTGGAGCCAAAATTCACATTTGTTGAACTTTGCGTAAAGTTTCTCCCTTCTTAGTGTTTCTAACACTATTCTCAAGTGTTCTTCGTGCTCCTTCTCGCTTTTCGAGTAAATTAAAATATCATCGATGAAGACCAGCACGAATTTGTCCAAATGCTCGTGAAAAACTCGATTCATCAAATCCATGAAGACTACAGGAGCATTGGTTAGACCAAATGGCAACACCAGAAACTCGTAGTGGCCATACCTTGTTCGAAACGCGGTCTTAGGTATGTCTTCTTCTCTCACCTTGACTTGGTGATATCCAGATCGCAGATCGATCTTGGAAAATACCCTTGCACCAGATAACTGATCAAAGAGATCATCAATCCTTGGAAGTGGATATTTGCTCTTCACGGTTAACTTATTCAACTCGCGGTAGTCGATGCACACCCTCATCGAACCGTCTTTCTTTTTGACGAATAGGATTGGTGCTCCCCAAGGCGAAACACTAGGTCTTATGAAACCCAGTTCCAATAGTTCTTCCAGTTGCACCTTCAACTCCTCTAACTCCTTCGGTGCTAAACGATACGGTGCTTTGGACATCGGCACTGCACCTGGTTGTAGCTCGATGGTGAACTCCACTTGTCTGTCTGGTGGCAATCCCGGCAACTCTTTTGGAAATACGTCATAGTACTCTCGTACCACCGACACTTGATCAACTGTCAGCTCCTCCTCCTTCTTGCTCGATAAGTGCACTAAGAATGCTTGACACTCGCCCTTTTGAATCATCTTCATCGCTCTCAGCATTGATATGATGGGGATCGCGCTTCCCATTCTTGTTCCATAAAACTTTGTCTCGGCCCCATCCGGCTTTTGGAGTATAATCTCCTTTTCTTGGCATCGAATCGTGGCACATTCTTTGGTCAGCCAGTCCATACCGAAAATAATATCGAAGTCTCGTATCTCAAGTACATAAAGACTGACTGTGAAAATCTTATCACCTATAAGCATATCTAGGTTCTGGCATATGCAATCAGACAAAAGCGTTCGCCCTGAAGGAATGCTTACGACTAAAGGTTCTTTTGCTAACTCAGGTTCAAGATTCATACGCCTACAGGCACTTCTAGAGATGAATGAATGCGAAGCTCCAGTATCAAACAAGGCAAGCACAGGTACATCACACATACTGATCATACCTGCCAAGTTTCCAGGATTCCCGGCAGCCTCCTGCTGATTCAGCGCATATGCTCGGGCCTGTTGAGGTGCCCTCTGATTCTGGTTCTAGTTTTGCTGAGGCCTCTGGTTGCCCCGGTTGTTGCCATTGCCTCGACCACCTCCTCCCTGTGGTCTCTGTTGTCTCTGGTCTGGCGCTTCCGACTTCTGCTGACACCGATTAGCAAAGTGACCCGGTTGGCCACAACGATAGCATGTAAGGCACTTTCCAAAATGGTGTTTGTGGCAGGTGGCACACTGCGGTGCATAACCTTAGTAGCCCTGAGGCCCCGCTGCCGCATTCCCTTGGCCAGCCGGCCTTTGTCCATAGCCTCCTCCGCCCTGATAATTGGGCTGGAAACTCCTTTTCTGGTGCCCATGCTGAGGACTTTCCCATTTCCGCTTTCCCTTGGGGTCAGCCGCGCGTAGGCGGATGAGACGCCGACCCCTTTGAGGTTCCCTGCATTGCCTCAATGCTCAGTGTCCAGCTCAAAAATTGGTCATAATTAGCTTCGTCCTTCCCGACTAGAGCAGTCCCGATCTCAGGCCTCAGTCCCATACGGAACTTTTCAATTCGTTTCTCTTCAGTATCTACTGTCTGAGGCGCATACCTCGACAGTCTGTTGAATTTCAGGTCGTAGTCAGCCACAGAGCCGCTACCTTGTTTCAGATTCCAGAACTCGTTCGCCTTCTGGTGCTGATAGTGAGTTGGAATATATTTCTGATACAGAATGGACTTGAAATCTTCCCAAGTGAATATCTCCCAATCATCATCGGGAATCGTTCGTCTCACTGACTCCCACCAGAAATCGGCATCGTCTACTAGTTGGTATAGCGCACAGGCTATCTTTTCCTTGTCATCACATTAGAGAAATCCGAAAATTTTCTCCAAAGCACGGACCCATCTCTCCGCCGCGAGTGGGTCACCTTCCCCATTGAACACCGGGGATTATGATGTCGAAATTCAATTTCAATTCACGGTCCTTGGACCGGCGGCTCCACCGGCACCTCTGGCATCGCTAGATTAACATTTCTCGGTCTTCTTCCCCTCGGAGGCATCCTGCACTAACCGAGTTCCATGAGAATCATGATCATAAGGATCATTGCGCATTATAATTCAATTGATCGATAAAGAATCTCTCGGGTACAACCTCTCCATTGATCCCAAACACGCATGATCTAAACCGATACATGCTCAATGAATCGAGAAGTCTCATAAAATGGCCTATGTTCCGCAACTATAGGCTAGATTCATATATGTTCTCTTGGTCATACCATATTGCTCTATCCGAGCATACCAATAATCAGATTCCAACAATCAAATGCACAATAACATGGATCGAATCATTAGGGCCTCCCCGCCCATAAAATCATTTAAATTTTTTTTTTAAAAGGTCACATCATACAGAATCCAAGAATCATGGCATCCCTGCCAACAGTTAAACGTATATGGCCCACATATCAACATGAATACGCACAAATGGCACTCATGCCCACACAATCATAAAAATGGCTCACCCGCCAAATTTAAACATATTTGACTCACTCGTCAAAATTAAACACAAATGTGGCTAACCTGCCAACATAGAATCACGTATATGACCTACCCGCCAATATACAATACAAGTTTCGGCTTATCCGTCAATTTTAAATCATCATTCGGCTTTTCTGCCAACCGCCAGTATACAATCTCATATATGGCTAAACCGCCAGCATCAAATATATATACGGCTAAACCGCCAGTATATATACATATTTATGGCTAAACCGCCATTATCAAACATATATACGGCTAAACCACCAGTATATAATGACATAACTCACAATTGTATTCAAATAATAATGAATCGTTTCATAATATCCAAATAAACAACGCATCTCATAATTATCAATTATTTGATATTTCAAACGCATAAAACATGCGTACCTTTGATGTTGCGTGAGAGACGAGCTGAAGGCTTATGAAATAATAACCAAAGACTCAACAAGGGAACAAACAAGATGACCCAGCAGGCTGCAGACTTGCAAACCTGCTCTGATACCAATCTGTAGCGCCCCGGTCCCGAAAGACCGTGGAAATGAGCGCCACAGGGGTGGGGATTTAGAAGAGAGGAAAGAAAGGGGATTTCGAGGATAATTCTCAAGGAACAATTCTAAATTAGTTCAATAATAGAATACGATCATCGTAACAAATTCAGAGTTATATATATATCCAACATGAGTTTTTGCTTTTGCGGAAGCTAAGAAATATCAAAAGAAATAGTACGATGATCAGGGGTTAAGACAAGCCAAGACAACGGGTTAGCTACAAAAGTACACATATAAGCCCCATGACAACTCATCGTCTCCACGCTCCAGCTCATTGTCCTGAAAACATTTGAGAAAATATTTGGGCTGAGTACTAATGTACTCAGTGGATTTTCTGAGAAAAATCGAGTTATCAAAAGCATTTGATAAAATAATTATCTGTGAGTATGCAGATGAATCTTAGAAGGTTTTGTAAAGGGAAATGCATCTAAGTTCATCAAAACGTTTTACATGAATGTGTTCACCAGTAAACCCTGAAGTGAACATTGATCCATCAGTACACCCTGAAATGGATCCACTCACCAGTAAACCTGAAGTGAGCTAAGTACGACACCCGCAACCACCACTACATCATCATGCACAATTACCGAGTAAACCCTCAAGGTAATTAAAAGTTCTTTTAGCTGAGAACAGTAAGGGATTGGGTGCGACTCAAACAAAGTAAGACTGTAGCTACTCACATTGACACAACGCTGGTATATGAGACTCCGACAACCACAGCAAGCAGAACGAATCATTTTACACAGATAATCATATATGCACATTTGTTTCAAAACGAGCTTAATAACTCAAACATAGCATTTTGAGAAAGATAGTATACACCCACCTTTTGACTATAATAGTCGAAGCTTTTCAGTTTCTACGGAATTGAGCAATACCACAATGATTACGTCTTACGGCAAATGATCTACAAATATCAAAATTCGTCTTAGAACCTCCACGAGGTCAAGACTCTCACAATTACATAGTCTCACATAAATGAGAATCAATCATATCATAGTCCTATGAGAGTTTATTAAAACAAAAAGACCCTTTTAAAACACATTATCTCATTCGAGAATAAATCGAACACTTGGCGTGCGATTATAAACGACATAATTTAAATCCATCGTCAAAACCGATCTTAGTTCAAGGTTCCTCACAACCCTAGCTACTAACTGATAATGACACTCCTTGGCATCATTCAAGGAGTTAAAATATCCTTTTAAAACTGATTTCAAACAAGGGCGATTTGAAAACTGAAAATTTGTCGAGCAATCTGCACAACAACTGACTTTGATGATTTATCAAAATTTACTCAGGAGGAATTAGGGGCTGGGCCCTATACCATTACAACTCCACTTAAGTCTAGTTTCCGGAACACTTTTCGGTGACTCCATACGATAACTAACGAAAAAGTTATGACCGTTTTACTAGAAGGTGGCAGAATTGCCAGAATTTCTGAAACCCGAAACATGACCCAACTTTGCCGATTTTTCATAATTTACTCAGAAATAATTAGAGATTGAGACCTATACCATTGAAAAGCCAATGAAGTCTAGTTTCCGGAAAAATTTACGGTGTCTCAATCCGACGTATAACGAGGGAGTTATGCTCGTTTTACCGACGGGTGGCAAAACTGTCGACCCGCGAGCGCGAATGCGCGAACCCAAACAAAACTCCATAACAATCATCATACTCGATTCACAAGCTTTCACCACATGAAAACACATCTCAAAACTCAACTAACATGCTTGTACATAACCAATTCATTTCTAAATCATCAAACATCATTTGAAACACCAAAATCCACACATATAATTCTTAAGCTTAAATATATCATCATTTTCGAAAATACCTTTGAATAACAATGAAGAGAAGCTTTAGGAGGTTGAAGATGGTTGGATCAAGCTTTGATTATGGCTGCAACTTGAAGTCCTTGCCTTACTTTCTCTCAAAAATTTGTGTGGAAAATGAAGAAGATGAAATGGAGAAGGAAAGGAAATGAAACACTCTCTATACTATACATACATATCTACTTACAATTTGGGGGATAAAAGTGACGTGGGGAAGTATGGAGAAAGGTGAGGGGAAGGCATAGCCTCCCATGCCTTGGGTTGACCAAGAAAAATACCCGGTTTAAATACCGATTGTTCGGTTATCGTGATATTTTCCGTCTCCGGAAAAATTCCAAATTGGACCGAAATGGATGAAATAATTCATTGATTTTAAAACCATATATTAAACACATTTTCTCAAATATTTTAAATACACCAAGTGACACAAATCGATAAATCAATTAATACTCATATTAAAATATATTTCGATTTTCATCGATACGACACATCGCAAGTTCGGTTAAACCACCGAATTATGAAAATTTTAAAATGACGCAACTCCCATAGTCTATAATTGTAATTAATTATACACAAAAAGGTTCGGGGCACTACACTTGCAGTGTGCAATTGGCTGCCCACATCGAATGCCTCTGTCATCACGGTTGATCAGGCCATTCTCCTGTACAAGATAGGAACTCAGCTTCCTTTCAACCTTGGTGCATACATCTTTGATGCAACGTTGAAGGCTACCTCTAAGTCCAGTTCATCGAACTTGCTTCCTTTCCCATGTTTGATCTATGGGATCCTTAAGAGCCAAGGGTTAAAGGAACGCAAGAAGAGTGTGCTGTCTGAGCAAACCACCTTCTCCATAATGAAGCCCAAGGGAAATAATGACAGGATCATTGATCTTCCCTATCCTCATGATGCTGCCAATCCAGTGCCTTCTTCTGCCGAAGGTACCCCTGCTCCTTCCCAATCTGATGTCTATCCTGATGTTGCCTCCACGCCTTCCATTCCCATTGTCATGATGCCGCTGGAGTCTCTTCAACATCAAATTTCTCTGCTTGATCATGTGATTGGTCAACTCACCAAGGCTCGAGATTCTTTTCTGACTCTCCTTTCTACACAAAAAGGGGGAGTGGATGATGATGCTGATGGTGATGAAGCAGATGCTGAAGACATGGATGCTGGACCGAGTGTTGCTGGTAAAGCAAAGGGGAGAAAAGGTGCAGCCAAAGGAAAAAGGAAGATGATGTGAAGCTTAATGTTTAAGCTTCTGGAATTTAAAATTTTTTTTGTTAAAAACAATATTTTATATTTTCTGTTTTTTATATGTGCTGGACACATGGTTTTTTATATGCATTTCATGCATATCTTGGTTTTTGTTGTTGAATACAATTTATGATTGTGTTCTTGTTGTTATATGCTTATTCAGTTTGTGATATTTGTTATATATCATTATGTTTGGCATATTGAGTTTGTTTTGAGATATTGAGTGATCAATATGTCTTGATTATTGTGTGTTGAACGCTGAGTTCAACATTGATATTTTGTGTTGAACGATGAGTTCAACATTGATATGTTGTGTTGAATGTATCGTTCAGCATTGATTTTATAATAGGATATGTTCCTATTATATGATGATCTAATTAAGGGGGAGTAACCTTTAAGGGGGAGATTTTTAAGATCTCCATTTTCCGCTGCGACTCTAATTGTACAAAATACATTGAGTTGTATATTTTGTGCAGAAAGGCTAAGATTAAGGGGGAGATTGTTGAGTGCTGTATGACATTGATGTTCAATGTTGCACTCGATGTCAGACAGACTCCCTGCGACATCGTCTGTGACATAGTCGTAACTAATCTTATCCTTTCCTAGTTTTATTTATTATTTTAATAAATAAAATAACTTTATATATCTTAAAATATATGTGTATATCCACGAAATTAATATTTCAAATAATTGGATATATACATATGAGATATATTATTTAAAATAGAGTTTGACAAAGTCAAAACTCTATCTCTTTTTTTTAGGTCTAGCCGTTTCTCTATTTAATTCTTTTTCTTTCTCAGAAAATTATATTTGCTGGATATTTAGAAAAAGAGCATGAACGTGGGGAAGCTATCAACCACGCCTTGGAGGCAGTTTCTTCCATCTACGGTGAAGTCATGGAGTGAAGCGGTTATTGTCAACCCATGTTCAAGAAAGAGAAATCGTGGACCATGTTGGATTCAAGTGAAGAATCATATAAGGGATGTGTTCGACACTTGGAGACTTATTCAAGCTCATTCCGTTTTCCGCTGTGTGAAGATTGAAGAAAGCTTGGGTCACAAACTTAGTTTAGGTTTCGTTCTTCGTTCCTTCTTCTATCTTAATGTTTATTGTTGTTCAATCCTTTCACGGAATAGATTGTACAAGTTATGATAGATAACAATGTTGTGAAACCTTTACTAGTTTGTATACAAATTGACGGGATGTCAATTTGTTTGTTTTAGTGGTTATACAAGTCGACGGGATGTCAACTTGTATGATCTAGTTTGCATATGAATTGACGGGATGTCAATCTGTATGTTGTAGTTTGCATATGAACTGACGGGATGTCAAGTTGTATGTTATTGTATATAAATTGACGGGATGTCAATTTATATATTTTAGTTCTTTTTAGTGATAGTCTAGATTAGAACTTGTAATGTTGCTGTTGTGTTAAGAGCCTTCGCGTCTAACATTAACGGCTTGAAAATTTTGTACTCTTAATAGTATAATTTCGCCATGTGGCAATCATACACATGTTGTGTATGATTTAAAAATTATATCGTGTATTCCTGTGCATTTTATTTCCAGCATATTTGTGTTAAGATAAGTCGTGTTAACTGTCTTTAACATTGAGTTTGACATTACGAATCTGTGTCTAATTTCAGTGTTTGTGGCAACAAATTACAACAATAATGATTTTGACGGATTTTTTGGTCAACATATTGATCGGGTCAACGTTGACTGTCTGATGTGCACCTAGTGCACACAGGACCTGCCCAAATATTTAAATTGAAATGTTGTGTGTAAAACAAAAATTTAAATTAAAAATATTTTTCAGTATTCAATTTTTTTGTTTTCAATTAATAATTCGTTATTTCAGTTGATTATTTTATAATTATACTGTACATTTTTTTAAATTCATTTTGTTTTTTCATTAATAAATATTGACTATGATTATTTATCTTATAATTAATTTTGAATTTTATAATAAATATTGTTAAAATTATAAATTTGATAGTGAAACGCGAATTGTGAAACATAAAGAAGGGCAACAAGAATTTGGACTGCGATGTGAGATTCATCGGTTGTAGCCATCCGGGTTATTCTATCGGTAAAATCCGTTTTTCTTGGAGTGATTTAATGTAGAAGAGATTCTCGTTTGACGTTAAGAATTTTTCTACTGTTCTATGGCATTCACATATATTATAATTAATCGAACTACAACAAAAGCTTTTCAACATTAGTTGAATCAATATTGAACGACAAATCAAGTACACTTCGACTCACAAAATCATCACTTATAAATTACAAGAATCACTGCAGAAACAAAGCTGAAAACTTCTTATTCAATTCCAATACAGAAACAGAGATACAGAGACATAGAATCACGCAGATTTTCTAGGCGTCGGGATTGGCATGGAGGTAAGCCTCAATGGCCTTGAACATAGCCATGGCCTTCTCTTTCCCCTCCTTAATATTGCTCTCGCTAATCTCAGCGTCGCCGTTGGTGTTGTAAATGCTTCTGTTCTTGCAGATGCTTCCTCCATCTTCAGTGGGGACGATCTTTATATGATAAGTGATGGATTCGATAACTCCGGATAGAGCATCACCCTCGACGATGCTGTAGGTGTGTGTCAAGTTTTCCTTGTCGATAGCATCAACACGGTGCTTAACACTCTTATACTGACTCCCTTCGCCAAAATGGATAACCTTGACGGTCCCAACGCCACCATCTCCTTCCAAGATTTCGACGTTCTTGATGGCCTGAGGCATGATCTTGGGAATGAGGGTGTCAGCGTCGAGCACCATGGCCTTAAACATCTTAGCAGCCGGGATTGAGGAAGGAATCTCAATGTCATAAGTGATGGCACCCATGATTATAGTTTTTGAGCTTGGAATTGAATGGAATGTTAAACAATGAATGAGTTGCTTGTGTTTGTTTGAATACTGATGAGAAATGTAGGAAACGAAGATGCTATTTATATTGTAATATGGAAGGTTCTTTGCCTCGATTTTTAATCAGGTCAATTATATTTGGTGCATTATTGTATAACGAAATTTTATTTTGAATGGGAAAACAGGGCTTGGATGAATAGTTAGCACCTCTTTATAGACTCCTTTTATCCCTCTATGAAAATGATGACTTATTTTGTATTAGATGTACCTACCCTAATGATATTTTAATAGGGTATTTCTAAATCCACCACCAATATTTCATTATACACCATTATTAAATTTAATCAAAAAATAATTAATTAATAAATTACTTAAATATCCTTACCAATTAAAAATTAAATTATGTAACTCAAAGAAAGTTAATTCCCAGATTTGCAACCCAAAACCTTCTTTGTCTGTTGCTTTACGTTGATTACCGTCATCTAATCCGCTTTAATCACCAAACCAAAAGTTGAAAATATCTTATCTATATTTCTTCCCCCATCCCTCCTCTCTTCGTCTCTCTTCTACATCGTTGCCGCCACACAACCAAAAAAATGTGAATCAACATGGCCTAAGAAGCAAAATGGGTCGTTTGAAAAATTCAGTATGATGCTCATCATAAAATATCGAAAATATTTTTTCAAATGTACTATGTTTGGAGGAAAAAATATATTCAAAGTTTTCATGGATGATAAGTTCGCAAAAATATTTTTGAATCCCATGCTACTGTGCAGTTCTTCATGACAAAAAAACATCGAACTAATTGGTGTATGTGCATGTCTGCATTTAGGGTGAGAAAGAACGGAGATTTTTAAGAATGAGATGCAGTGGCAGAGATGACGGCAACAATGAGATTCTGGAGAAGCCATGGGTGTTGCGTTAATTTGACGATTTGGTTGTGAAGAAAGAGCCATAGAATTTAATCTTTCCTTTTTTCTTTGTTTTTTAATTAGGGGTGAAAGTGGAAAAATTATGGTGTTTAAAGTAATAATACTGGAAAAAAATTATAGTGGTGGTGTATTTAGTAAATGTGGTGTATATTGAAAAAATAATGGTGTAAATAGCAACACCCATTTTAATATTGCTATTATAATAGATAAACCAATTAAATATTCCTTCGGTAAATTGATCAAATGAAATTCTCTACTTCAATTTCTCAATCTTATGTGGTGTCCCATTTTAATTTCCATCAGACCTGGATCTTTTTTTCTTTCAAATATTTCAATTCGTTTTGGTTTAATTTAATTTTTTAATTATTAATTATTCCTTATATAACCAAATAGGGTTTATAATTATTTTTAGTAATTAATTTTCATTTTTAGCTACAAAATTGATTCATACGATTGATTATTCTATAATTATATATTGAATTTTGAATGTTAGTAATAAAAAATAATAAGCTAACATGCATGACTAATGAGCTAAATCATTGATTAACTAATATGATTATAATTTTTTACAAAAAAAGTGAAAATGAATGATCGATAAAATTACGAGAAAATGACATATGGGTAAATAATGATTTATGAAATATATAAGAAAAAACATTTTGAAATTTTAATTCAATTAATTGAGGTAAATATTTATATATTAAAATTTGAATATTCTATGTTGGTAATGAAAAATGACAAAGTAAAATGAGTAATAAACATGATTACAATTACATAATTAAGTAATTAATAAAAATAAAGATAATTAAAGAAAATCTGGAAAAGAAAAGAACTCAATCACTAATTTTATTATCATCAAGCTTTAATAAGCTTACTATGGATTTTTTTTGTCAAACTTGAACATGTCCTTATCGAGTCGAGTTCGAGCCGGCCTCGAATCAAACTCGATCATGAATTTTATTAGTCGAGTCAAACTCAAACTCGAAGTTGAAGCTCGAATCGTTTACATCCCTATTGTAAATTGATGAACATGAACTAGCAAAGCACATGTCTTCTTGCTAGTGATTATAGTATAGCACAAAAGATAAAAGTACGCACGTAAAAAGCATGCTGATATCGGTCAATATAGGAATGCTTAATACTTTAACATTCTTAGCCAAAAAGAATTGACTTTGCTTCAAAATTTCAGAATGTTCGATTTAAACTATAAATTAAAAAGACAGCTCTAGATCTGTTTCAATTTACAAGCACACCAAGGCAAATATCTAGTAGCCATACCTCAAATATTCCTTCCACCTTTCTAATAAGATGTATTTTATTTCATTGTAATCCTATCATCAAAGCTCCTTGTCAGGATTATATCAATATTATATGCTATACATATCAATTAACTCAATTTTATTCCAACTTGTTGCATTTATATTTCTTCCTTGCACCTTGTTGCTGCTACTGAAACATAACGAAAACGGAGTGGGATCGTTAAAAATATGAAATATGAATTTCTCACTTCATCCTGCTGAATGAACTACATAATTAAACTTTATATGAAATATTTGTGGGTTTGAGTGCAACAAAACACTTGGCATATAATTCGTTCATGCTTAACAATATAATCATTTAGTTAATTAAAAAATACTCTTGCAAAACATCCTTACATGCATCAAGAAACCCGGTCACATTTCTATTTTTTAGCAATATGCTACACACATTTTATTGGATGATAGATTTAATGTACATACGTACTTTACTAACGGTTATTTATCTAGATCTTAAGTCACAAATATAGTTGTATTACTCCCAAAACAGAATTCCTACAATTCATAGCCGACGCTTTTTTGCCTTAAAATCATGGGACCAAAAATGATATTCTTAAACCTATGGGACATAAAACTGGGCGATTTTTTTCAAAAAAGACCAAAAATGATAGTGTCGGGATGCTTAAATTACAAAAATACTCTAAAAAATTACTCTATAAAACTGGGCGATTTTTGGCAATCTTAAAGGCATTAACAGAAACAAAATTACTCTAAAAAATTATCATGTATGATGCTTAAATTACAAAATATCATTTAAAATAGACTTTTTCTAACTTGTTTTGAAATCAATATATTTTCTAACAAATCCTTTTCACAGTCATGATGACCTAATTGAGTATATTAGTTCATTCATAATTTGATAAATATGCTAACGCCAATTAATTATTTATGTTAATTGGATTAAGAGGCCTTTTGTTGTAATAATAGAAAAATATTTGTTAGTTGAAACGTCTAGTGGTCAAAATCCGTCAAACAGTACCATGTCCGGATTAATGCTCATGTTCAATAACATATTTATAATTTTCTTAATATTTGATTGTAATATTTTATTATTAAATTATAATAAATAATTTATTATGTATTATGAAAATTAAAATTCAAAATAAAATTATAAGTGTTAGAACAAAATAGAATATCACTTGTCATAGAGTATTAATCAGTATTTTTTGTTTGCAAGATTTTTATTAACATTTTTAATATGTTTTTGTCAAATAAAATAAATACAAAACTAGTTTAAATCAACCACTACAAGAAATTCGGCTGTTCCGCGTTGTTTATAGAGAAATTGGCTGTTGTTAATAGAGGTGTTGTCTATAGGACATGCTGAAAGACAACGCGTAATAACCGTTGTCTATTTATTTATAGACAACGGCTCGGTCAAACCGTTGTTAGACTAGACGACACTTATACTGATAGACAACGGTTATTTAGCATCTAGTTAACCAACAACGGTTATGTACGTAACCGTTGTCTATTATTTTATAAACAATGTTTTCCAGAGTTAACCGTTGTCTGTGCTTAAAAATACAACAACTCACATTCTAGCCGTTGTCTTTCAACTGTTGTCTATGACCGAAATTCTTGTAGTGAACATATTCTGATGACAATCTTCACAATGCTATACCCACATTTTTTAGTAGAGTATGATAACAATATGATAAATCTTCACAACATATTATGATGACAATCTTCACAAAGCTATAGCCACATCTTTCAATCTTTGTCAAGCGTGAACATTTTTGTTTCATATATATTTATTGGATCAAATATTATGTTGTAAAATATAATATTGGGCTAAATATATTTATGGTCTTCGCTATATGCTAATTATTTTATAATTGGCTAATGGTCAATTTTTTAAAACTAAAATATATTAATAAGATTATTACTACTATAAAAATATAAAAATTGTGCCCTATAATTTGAGGCACTATGCGGTGCATCTTTCGACAGCCTCAGGCCGCCATTGTTTAGAATGGATAGTAATATATATAAAAATTGTGTTATCACAAAATCATCGTTAACTTACAAGAAACATTACAGAAACAAAGCTGAAAACTTTTTATTCAATACAATAATTCCAACATATCAAATGCAAACTCAAGAAACAAAAATAGAAAAACAAAGACAGAATCACGCAGATTTTCTAGGCATCGGGTTCGGCATGGTGGCAAGCCTCAATCACTACAAGAATATCACGAAATAGCGAATATCACGAAATAGCGACGGAACAAATTCCGTCAACACGGGTGACGGAACAGCGACGGACGTGGTCGTCGCCACATTAGGCGACGGAATTGCCATCGCCAGGACGTGGTCGTCGCCACATTAAGAATATTTCTACTTTCATGCACATTCACAAATCATTTTGGCAAATAAGTCAAGATTTTATGATTAATCGAAGTGGAAATGAGCCGAAGTAGCCAGTGAATCAAACTACAAAACAGACTTTTTAACATTAGTTGAATCAATATTGAACTACAAATCAAGTACTCTTGGGCTCACAAACTCATCACTAAATTACAACACTTCAAAATGCCAACTCCAAACAGAAACAGAGAGACGAAGACATAGAATCACGCAGATTTTCTAGGCGTCGGGATTGGCATGGAGGTAAGCCTCAATGGCTTTGAACATAGCCATGGCCTTCTCTTTCCCTTCCTTGATATTGCTCTCGCTAATCTCAGCATCACCCTTGGTGTTGTAAATGCTTCTGTTCTTGCATGCTTCCTCCATCTTCAGTCGGGATGATCTTTATATGATAAGTGATGGATTCAATAACTCCCGATAGAGCATCACCCTCGACGATGCTGTAGGTGCGTGTCAAGTTTTCCTTGTCAATATCATCAACACGGTGCTTTACGCTCTTATACTGACTCCCTTCGCCAAAATGGATAACCTTGACGGTCCCAACCCCACCATCTCCTTCCAAGATTTCGATGGTCTTGATGACCTGAGGCATGATTTTGGGAATGAGGGTGTTAGCGTCGAGCACCATGGCCTTGAACATCTTAGCAGCCGGGATTGAGGATGGAATCTCAATATCATAAGTGATGGCACCCATGATTATGGTTTTTGAGCTTTGAATTGAATGGAATGTTGAAAAACAATGAATCAGTTGCTTGTGTTTGCTTGAACTGTGAAGGCTGATGAGAAATGTAGGAAACTAAGGTTCTGTTTATATTGTAAAATGGATGGTTCTTTGTCTGGGTTTTTAATTAAGTCAATTATTTTTGGTGCATTAATGAATAACGATTTTATTTTCTATGGGAAAACAGAGCATGGATGAATTGTCAGCACCTCTTTGTAGACTCTTCTTTTTCCCCTCTATGAAAATAATAGCTTATTTTGTATTAGATGTGCCTACTATACTGATATTTTAATGGGGCAGACTTTGGTGAGACCGTCTCATACATGAGATTGGTCAATACTCACATGCGGGGATCATTATTTATGGGTGAAGTATCATTAACTCATATTTGAGTATCATTATTACCCGCATGTGAGTATCATTATTTATGGGTGAAGTATCATTAACCCACATGTATCATTATTTATGGGTGAAGTATCATTATTTATGGGTGAAGTATCATTAACTCACATGTATTGATCCGTCTCATGTATGAGACCATCTCATACAAGTTTTTGTCTATTTTAATACATTCTATCTATCTACTACTATATAAAAAGTGTCATGTTTTACAAAATTTAATCTACCTATTATATCCCCTATCATTACTTTAATTTAAGGGTAATATTGTAATATATTATATATATTTAATTTTTTTAAAAGGTAATGATCTTATATACTATGAATTACCAAAAATATATATTATAATATACTATATTATTTTACATATTAAACAAAGGATAAATTCTACGTCACAATTTGTTATTTGAATCAAACAAAGAAATAACTAAAAAATTTCTTCTTCATCAACATAAAAAAAAATCAGCTGGATTTTAACTTTTGATAATTTTATGTAAGATTTTCTTATTTAGTTTTTACATTTTTTATTCTTTCAATATATATTTAATGCATGTAATATTTCTCTCAAATTTTCTTTTTTCATGTAATCTACATAAAGTCATATTTCATTCATTTTTTAAATAATATTCAATTTTATTTCACCTTTTTAGACCCGTAAGATTTTCTGAAACAATCATTAGAGATTTAAAATATATAAACTTTTTTATTTGACCAATGAATTTGAGTTATATTCAATATTTATGATTACTAACTAAGTCAAACATAAAAAAAAATACAATAGTACAAACAAATAAAAAATTAACGGAATTAACATATCATGGAAGAAATTTCAATTTGTTTTACAATTGCTTTAAAGAAAAATGTTTGTTTAATTTCTCAAATATCGTCTTCTTCCAGATCTCTTCATCACAAGCTTCCACTGATAAGAGTAAAGCAAAAAATTATGATTAATTACAATATTTACAAAAAACAAATTGTAAAGAAAAAATATAGAATACAGCAATAGTTAGAAATATGTTGTCGCATAGATCAAAATTGATCAATGAATAGATTAAGGACCACAAAAATGTTGATTGTTGGCAAGGAAAAACATCCGTCGATAGTGAAATTTAGAGACATGTTTAAAATTATTTGTTGTTGAGAGAAAATGGAGAAGAAGAGAGATAGTGATAAAAAACTATGCCTATATATCTCCTTGCTCTAGAGGCATATCTCGATTGAAGATGGAATTTGAAACTAAAATATGAAAATTATGTTTTACTGATATAAAATGGGTAGGAAGATAGAGATGATCAAAGAGCGGTGTTCCACTTTTTACACTACATTCATAAATTAAATGTGAAAGAGAGAGATTTGCTATTTGATATAAAAAAATATGTGAGCTTATCGAGTTGGGTATACATGAATTTGAGATCAAGCTTAATAGATACTCGAGTAACTCGAGCTCGACTCGATCAACTACGAATGAAGTCCGATTATCTTATGAATCGATCATGAGTTGTGTTGACTCACTTACATCCCCACTTAGATCGCTTATAAAATCACCCTTAGCCAGAACACATGATTTATCAAAATAAATAGAAAATGACAATTAAGTGCCACGATTGCACTAACAACAAAAATTTTAATTTCAATTAAATATAATTATTTACAAGTTTAACATATTAAATTAAAAAAATATATATATAAATCATGTTTGTAATTATATAGTAATTACAAATTATAAAATATATAGGAAGTTCATGAAATTGGAGTTACAATGTTTAAGGATTATATAATTTCTTTTATCAAGACATTTGTGCTCAACAAAATCTACTTAAGCTCTAATGGTGTGATAGTATTTACTGAAGTTGATACAATGTATCATATAATCCTATAATAAATTGATAAAAAAGGTAAAATGTTGAAAAGATGCATTCATTAACATTGAAAACAGAATACAACACAATTTTATAAAGTTTAAAGATAGAATAAAAAATCAGCCAATTAGAAGAAAAGTTTATGTCTTTATTTCAAATAGAGTTTTTCCATAATTGCTTATCATCATCATCATCATGTTTCGCGGTCCAAATTTACTATTTATATTTCCGATTTATGCTCACGAGACAACTACTTAGGACCACACCCGCAATTGGACGGGGTCAATTGTAGAAGTAATAAGCTTAACCCGAGTCGATCTCTCAAGGAAGACTTTACGTGAAAGAATTATCTAAAGACTACACATTCTTTCAATCAAAACAACTAAAATAAAATCTAAACATTCTAACAAGGGGGTTTTGATGATGACTATGCTAGGAATTCAAAATAGACAATAAACAAGATAATTAAATGCAACAATGCAAATTAAAACGAGATTAGAGGAAATAAGCTTGATTAAGGTATTAGAGTGTAGATTCTCTCAATGGTTTTATCACTATGCTTAAGTCAAGTTGATAATGCTATTCTCACAAATATGATAGACCCTTCCAATTAGTTTAACTTCAATTCCTGTCACCGTTTATCCGTTAAACCTCTCTTAGCTATATCATACAAGCAAGATTAACATATTAGGCTTAGGAACCCCATACACCTAACGTTGAAAGAACCAATTTCCGGATTTAGATTCACAATCAAGACTCCTCTAAATCCTATCGATGCTCAAGTAGTGATCAAGTACCTAAACATGAAAAATCACGATTCCAACAACAACAATCAACGAGAACAAGAATAGATCAAAACCACATCGATCCTCTACCTCCTAATAGAGAGATTAGCCACTAAATATGCTTAAAACAACACATATATCATAGATGAAAGTCATTTCATAAATCAAATGCAAATAACTCAAACTTCTACAATATTAAGTATTCTTCAAGAGTTTTGGGACAAATCCCCACAAACATCTAAGAAATGTAAAGAAAAATACAAGATAAACCTCCTCCGAGCTTAGCATCCGCGGATGGCTCATCGTCGTCCGTCTCGTCTCTTCTTCGTCTCCCTTGGTTGATCCCCTTGCTCTTCCCTTTCTCCTCTTCTCTCTTGTGAAGGTGATAATGGTGGAAATGGTGGAGGAGAAATGTGTAGAGATTTAGTGTGTGAAGTGTGTGTAAAAAGAGAGAGAATGGAGAGAATGGTGTGAGTGGTGTGGTGAGAATGAAGTGAATGGAAAATTGATATCTTTATGAATCCCCAAAATCTAATATTAGATATGAGAGGGAGAGAGAGAGATCTGTGAGATGAAGGAAGAGAGAGAAAGAGAGAGAGAAAAGGTGATGTGAGATTGATGCTAAGAGATCAATTAATGAAGGGGATTTTTGTGGAAGATTTGTGCCCAAAAGTCCACTCTAAAAGTTTAGGTAATAAAAAGCTATAAAGTCTAGGAATTAAAAATGCAGTTCAAAAGAGTCCTTAACTGATTAGAATCAGTTGGAACTGGAGTGAAAAGGAGTGGAGTTACAACACGAGGGAAAACTGGACCCGAGAAGGAGAGGGAGCAGCCCGCGCGCCGGCGGGCTGCACGGCGCCGCGGGGCGCACAGCGCGCGGCGGGTGCTAGCCCCGCGGGACTGGGGCGCGCGGCGGGGGCTAGCCCCGCGGGGGCCTTGGGCGCGGCGGGGGCGCAAGGCTCTCGGCCTTTTCGCGCCCCACCCGCGCTCCTTAGCCCGCCCGTGCGGGTGCTTTTTCCTCAAATTCTTTAGCAACCTTGATCTTCTAATTAAAATAATCCAGCTCAATTACTCGATTTGCACTTGCAACCTTATTGCCGTAAAATACCTGCTTTTATGATTAAAAGCTCAAGTGTTGCAACACTTGGCACAATCCACCATTAGAGCAATAAACACAAATAAACACATAAAATCAACACATAACCATATAAAATTAAACAAAATAAATACTAAACACAATAAAATAAATAAATTAAAATAACACAATTAGACACTAAACAACTCCCCCACACTTAGCTCTTTGCTTGTCCTCAAGCAAACAAGAAATTAAAAATATGAAGCAAGAGGGAAATATTCACAAGGTGATCATGTAATCGTCAATTTGCATGGTTCCCACAAAAGCATTCATTATTCAAGAATGTGAACACAATATCTTATCAAGTGAATTGCTTGTCCTCTTAAGTCTAGGAAAAACACGCTAGCCCAAATTCAATTAATTTACATCCCCACAAATCACATCCACATTTATAAAGCTACTTCATTAAGCGACAAGGGGATTGCAAACACAGAACAAGGATCATTAGGTCAAATCATCGAGTATAACCGAGCTTCCTAATGTGGTTTCCCATACTCATCATGCAACACGTGAAAGGATTAACACACAGGAGAGGAGTAGAATCCGGAATGCAATCCCATTTATTTAAACACATACATGGGGGTATGGATCAAGAATCACAAGGTACAACCATAGGGAGGACATCCCTAGTGTCCTTGCATGGTTTCCCATACTCATAGTCGAATAAATCAACTAGAGGAGTAGAGATCCTTATTTTCCCCTTTTTCTCTTTTTTTTATATATATATTTTTTATTTTTATCTCTTTTTTTTATATTATTATTTTTACATATCATAAATACTAGGATAAATGATTAAGGAGAGTAGTTTTCAAGAACAAGGCCAAGCATGCTTCCTATTCTTCAAGAGCAATACCCTTCAACGTTAATCATCAAATTGTGATCACATTCAATAATAATTCCTGCTTGAGAGTGACACCACGAAACAATTCCTTTTTTTCATGACCAACTTGAGAGTATTCCTTGAAGATTCATATAAATTTTTTTTCAAATTTGACCATCGGGCAAGTCAAAATACTAAGTGGGAGAATCACACTATACTTAGATAACTAAAACAAATAATCATGCATATCATAACCAACATAATTAACATAACATCATCAATACCAACATATTTAAGCAAAAACAACACAATTCACTACATAACATAACAAGCTCTCCCCCACACTTATAACATGCATTGTCCTCAATGTATGAACAATGAATGCAAGCAAAAGGGAGAAGGGAGAAGAGAATGTTACAATTTTGTAGAAAACCTGGCAACGTGCATGAGCTCCTACAAAACAACACAGGGAAACACCAAAACGGAAAGAAAAATACGACAACTACAAGAAAAAAAACTCACACAAGTAAGACAAAATACAAAGTACTTCACTGCTCATTTGGTGGTGGTGGCGGAAAGAAAGAGGCAAGAGTCCATGCATCCCAGCTCGATTGGAGGGCTCGAATTTGCTCATCATGCGTGTCAAGGCGAGTGTTGATGCCCCGAACATCCTGGTGCACGGCCCCAATTGCATCATGCATAAGGGCAAAAGAGGTATCCCAACGCTCTTATTGTTGCAACATGCGGGCATTATGCTCTTGCCAAGAAGTTGACATGGAATGCCGGATTTGATACCCAAAGGTGCTCATGGTGTCGGCAATAGAGTGCTGGAAGTTGTCCAGTTGAGAGTCCATGTACTCTTGGAACAACCCCCAGTCATTTACAGGCATGTGGTACCCGTGAGGGGCTGCATGTCCCTTTTGTTGGCCGCCCGCGTCATGCTCGTCATCGTCTCCCTCTTCATTGGGTTTCTGTGGTGCAGAGGAGGAACCTCCTGTGAGCTCCATGGTGCTGCGCTGGATTTGCTTCAAGGTGCCAACACAACTCCCCTTTGCATGAGGGCGCACCTCTCGCTCATTGTAGATCACTCCGGCTCGCTTGAGCTCCCCTTTGTCAATTGTGGGGGCGTCGAGCCGTCTATAGCCAGTGGGAGTCGGGGCATCCTCATCAAGTGCTCTAATTTTGAAAGAAAGGGCGGAGATGAATGCACAGAAGGAAGGGTGTTGGGTCTTCCGCATGACGGCATCATGGATAGTGCTCAAAATGAAGGTGGATGGGCACACTTTCCGGCCTTTCTTGGTACACCAAAGAAGGAAAACTTCTGTTGAGTTCATCTTGTTGGCTTGCTTCTTTCCCGAAATGTTGTATGCCAAGAACTTATGGACGACGGACAAGGCGGGATCTTCAATGAACTTGCTCGGAATGCCTTTTGTATTCCAATTCCGGAACCCCGAAATTTCATACCATGCATCCGCAGCATTGAAATCAGATGGTATTCTCTTGATCCCCACAGTTAGGAAATCAAAGTAATCCCGTAATTCCGCCAAAGTTATGGTATATTGCATATCAAACATCCGAAAGGTACAACTCTTTCCCTCATCCTCATCATGGTGAAATGACACCAAAAATTCAAGCACGACATTATCATAAGTGTAAAATTGCATCCTAGCAAAGGTTTGCAAATTGAGCACCTTGAGATACTCCATTATTTGTTTTTCCAAATTCAATTCCCGCATCAACTTCCAATCAATGTATCGAGGATAAGATATCTCATGGCTACGGAGGGTGAGGTAACGGTTACCTTCATTTGGTGTTGTGATGAGGAATGGAGCTCCATATTGTTGGCGGAGGTCCGATACCATGGGCGGGGAGCTCGTGCCTTCATGTCCTTTGCCCTTGTCCGTGCTTGTAGATTTGCTAGCATTCTTGCTCTTGTCTTTGCACTTTCCTCCAAAAATTTTTAGCAACTTCATTTTGGGGCCCATGGTGAGGAGGTTGGAGATATGTAGAGAGATGAAGTGCAGCAACAATTTGGAGGTTGAGGACAAGAAAATAGCCCGGCAGGGTGGTGTAGTGCGGCGGGGCGTGTAGGAGCTTGGTGAATATTTGGTGGAATTTTGGAAGGAGTAGGAAGGAGGAGCTGTGAATTTTAGCAGAATTTTGGAGTGAAAGTTGGGGAAATGGAAGAGTTCGTAGAAGGAGATGGGGAGTGAAGGAGGTAGGTGAATTATTATTGAGGAGGGTGAGTACAAGTGTCTAGAGGGGGAGTACAAGTGGTGAATGATGTCCACAAGTGGTTGAAAAAGGTGGGCCCCGCGGGGGGGGTATGTGTTGGCTAGAGGGAACAAGAGAGGGGAAACAAGAGAGAGAGCGCCCCGCGGGGGCGTGGTGAAGCAGCCCCGCGGGGGCGCCAAGCGCGGCGGGGCTAGGCGGGCGCGGCAGGGGCCAGCCTCGCGGGGGCAGATGGCGCCGCGGGGGCTAGCCCCGCGGGGGAGGTAGATGCGGCGGGGGCCGGGCTGGCGCGGCGGGGGCGCCTTGCGCGGTGGGGGCGCGGGGGTCTCGGCCTTTTCGCGCCCCGCCCGTGCCGTGATGCCCGCCCGCGCTGTGTCTCTTTGTTTTTTTCTTTTCTCAATATTGCACTTGCTTGCTCTGTTTTTCTTCTCTTCTCCACCCCTGCAAAATTATTTTCCCAATTAAAAATTTTCCACTCCACAAAATACCATGAACCAATTAAAATTAAGGCAAGAGAAAATAAAATCAAACAACAAAAATCATGCTTGCCTCCCATGCAGCGCTCATTTTAATGTCTCGAGCTAGACGAAGTTCGTGGAAGATTCAATCAGAATTGATAAGTTTCAATTCCTCCACATCGGTTTCATGTGAAAACCCTTCATAGTATGGCTTGACTCGATGGCCATTCACTTGGAATGTAGCATTCATCACCGGATTTTTTAATGTGACCACTCCGTAGGGGAACACTTCTTCGATGATAAATGGTCCGCTCCAACGTGATTTGAGTTTTCCAGGGAAAAGCCGCAATCTAGTGTTGAAAAGGAGAGCCTTCATGCCCGGCGTGAGCTCTTTCTTGACAATTCGCCTATCGTGTAGCCTCTTCACTTTGTCTTTGTAAATCTTGGCGTTGTCATAGGCTTCATTTATCAATTTGTCGAGCTCGGACAATTGTAAGGCTCGCTCCTTTCCCGCACTTGCTAGATCATAATTCACCGCTTTTATAGCCCAATAGGCTCGGTGCTCGATCTCAACGGGGAGATGGCATGCTTTTCCATAAACGAGGTGGCACGGGCTCATCCCTAGGATGGTTTTGTAAGCCGTCCGGTACGGCCAAAGAGCATCCGGTAGCCTTTGTGACCAATCCTTCCTCGTCACATTCACAGTCTTCTTCAAGATGTTTTGAATTTGTTTGTTGCTTGTCTCAACTTGACCGGAAGTTTGAGGATGGTATGGAGTCGCCACCTTGTGAGTCACTCCATTTTTCTTCATTAATCTTGCAAAAAGCTTGTTGGTGAAATGAGTTCCACCATCACTTATGATTGCTCTAGGGAAGTCAAATGTACTCAAAATATGCTCCTGCACGAACTTGACAACCACATTAGCGTCACAAGACCTAGTGGGGATTGCTTCAACCCACTTTGACACATAGTCGACCGCTAAGAGGATATACTCAAAGCCAAATGAGTTAGGAAATGGTCCCATAAAATCAATACCCCAAACATCGAAAATTTCAACAACAAGATTGATATTTAGAGGCATTTCATTTCTTCTCCCAATATTACCAAGTCTTTGGCATTTATCACATGAGATGGAGTAAGCATGAGCATCTTTAAAAATCGAAGGCCAATACAAACCGGATTGTAGGATCTTTCTAGCCGTCTTTTGCCCTCCAAAATGACCACCACAATGAGATGAGTGGCCAAAGGCTAGAACATCGGTTTGCTCCTCTTCCGGGATACATCTTCGAATTATCTCATCTTTTACCAAATGGAAAAGGTATGGATCGTCCCAAAAGTAATACCTACACATTGCCAAAAATCTTTTTTTTTTCTTGAAAAGAAAGGTTAGGTCTCATTTTATCACAAGCAAGATAATTGACAATATCGGCATACCAAGGAGAGGAATTAAGCTCAAGAGCATGCTCATATGGAAATGTATCTTAATCAACTCCTTTTTCATGCAACAAATTGAAATTGTCATCAACAGGGAGACGAGATAAATGATCCGCTACCACGTTTTCACACCTCTTCCTATCCTTAATCTCCACATCAAATTCTTGTACAAGCAAGATCCACCTAATGAGTCTAGGTTTAGCTTGTGGTTTGGTCAATAAATGCCTTAGAGCCGCATGATCACTATGCACAATTACTTTAGATTCTAAGATGTAGGATCTAAATTTATCCAATGAAAACACAACGGCAAGCAATTCTTTTTCGGTGGTGGTGTAATTTACTTGAGCACTATTCAAGGTGAGGCTAGTGTAGTAAATTACACGGAGAATTTTATCAATGCGTTGACCTAAAACAGCGCCCACTGCGGAATTTGATGCATCACACATTATTTCAAATGGTAAAGACCAATCAGGGGGAACAACAATTGGTGCGGTGATCAATTTCTCCTTAAGAGTATTAAAAGCATGCAAACATTTTTCATCAAACTTAAAAGGAACATCTTGCGCAAGTAAATGGCATAGAGGTTGGCTAGTTTTTGAGAAGTCTTTAATAAACCTACGGTAAAAACCGGCATGGCCTGGAAAGCTTCTAACACCTTTCACATTAATGGGTGGAGGCAATTTTTCAATCACATCCACCTTAGACTTGTCTACACTCATTCCTTCTTTAGACACAACACGACCAAGCACTATGCCACTAGTAACCATGAAATGACTCTTTTCCCAACTAAGAGTAAGGCTACTTTCTATGCATCTTTTCAAGACAAGTTCTAACTTCTCTAAACAATCGGAAAATGAGGATCCAAAGACCGAAAAGTCATCCATGAATACCTCAATGAAGTCTCCAATCATCTCGGAGAAGATTGAGAACATACACCTTTGAAAAGTGCCCGGTGCATTGCATAGTCCAAACGGCATCCTTTGACACGCAAATGTACCAAACGGGCACGTGAATGCGGTCTTGGCTTGTTCCTCCGGTGCTATCGCTACCTGAAAATAACCCGATAAACCGTCAAGGAAGCAATAAAAACTATGCCCGGCAAGTTTATCAAGTATTTGATCAATGAAAGGAAGGGGAAAATGGTCTTTTCTTGTGGCGACATTGAGCTTTCGATAGTCAATGCACATTCTCCACCCGGTGGTGGTTCGAGTAGCCACATGTTCTCCTTTGTCATTCTCAATGACCGTTATCCCTCCTTTCTTTGGCACCACATGGACCGGGCTCACCCATTCACTATCGGCTATGGGATAGATGATCCCTTCCGCTAGGAGCTTAAGAATCTCCTTCTTTACGACTTCCATTAGCACGGGGTTGAGTCTCCTCTGCCCTTCACGAACCGGCTTAGCCCCTTCCTCTAGAATGATGCGATGCATACACGTAGAGGGGCTAATGCCTTTGATATCGGAAAAACTCCATCCAATGGCTTACTTGTTCCTCTTTAGCACGGCTACTAAGAGGTCTTCTTCATCTTTTTCTAGCCCGGAAAAGATGATCACGGGCTTCTTCTCTTCGTCGTCGAGGTAGACGTATTTGAGATGAGACGGGAGCTCCTTGAGCTCAAGCTCGGGAGTATGCTTCACTTCCTCTTCGGTTGAGGCCATGATTTCCATGAGACTCATGCCTTCTCCTAGCAAGATCTCCATCTCTTCGGCATTCAACTCGTCTCCCCCACACTTGAGGTAGGCTACATCCATAGCAAGTTCCTCGAGCGAGGTTTCACTCCTCCAAGGAGCACCTATTTCCTGCAAGAAAACTTCCTCGGCCAAGACATCAATAGCATCTATGTAAGAACAATTTTCCTCAAATGAGGAAACGGGAATAGCCTTGTTTTCATGTACGGAAAAAGAAACCGTTTCTCCCAACACTGATATTTTTAAGGTTCCATTTTTAACATCAATCAAGGTGTTCGTTGTAGCCATAAAAGGTCTACCTAGGAGAAGAGTATGTTCTTTACCCGTTTCTTTCACATCACCCACATCCAAAACAACAAAATCAACCGGTATGATCAATCCACCAACCTTAACTAGAATGTCTTCTATTATTCCCCTAGGATATCTCACGGACCTATCCGCCAATTGAAGACACATTCTAGTTGGTTTCAATTCACCTAACTCTAATTGTTTATAAATAGAGTAAGACATCAAATTAATTCCGACTCCTAAATCTAGCATACCACATGCTTCTTTGCCATTTCCCAAAGAAATTTTAAGAGTAAAACTACCTGGATCATGGAGCTTGGGTGGTAGTTGATGTTGTAGGATTGCACTAGCCACTTCGGATACCTCTACCTTCTCATCCTCTCCAAACTTCCTTTTCTTTGAAGCAAGTTCCTTGAAGAACTTGACGTAGGCCGGCACATTTCAGATGACATCAAGGAGTGGAAGATTGACATTCACCTTAGATAGGAGTTTGTAGAACTCTTGGAATTGAGTGTTTTGCTTCTCATTCCTCAACCGGCTTGGAAATGGAATTGGAGGGTTGTAAGGATGGGTAGCCTTATGGAGTGTGGGCTCCTTCACTTCTTCACTTTGCATTTCGGGCTCCTTTTGTTGTTGAGGAGCCTCCTCTTCTTTTTCAACTTCCTTGGTTGGGCTTGATTCCCCAACCTTGTTGTCGATCACCTTTCCTCCTCTAAGCACGGTAATGGCTTGAGCTTGCTCCGGTTGGCTTGGCAACTTGCCCGGCTTTGCTTGCTTAGCCAACTCTCTAACGGTCCCGGCTATTTGGCCTACTTGGGTCTCAATTCTCTTCACAGAAGCCTCAACAGATTCGAATCTTTGTTGTGTGGCTTGAATGAAGGATTGCAATGTGTCTTGCAATGTTGGCCTTGGCGGTTGATTGGGTTGAGCTGGATATTGTTGCGGCCTCAGATAAGGTTGAGCTTGGCCACCTCCGGCTTGTTGAGGTGGAGGTGGTTGTTGTGGTGGTTGAGGAGGTTGTTGAGGTTGTTTCCAAGAGAAATTCAGATGATTTTTCAACCCCGGATTGTATGTTTGAGAGTAGGGGTTGTATTGTTGGCGCGGTTGGAAGCCTTGGAGAGCATTCACTTGCTTTTGAAGAGCATGGAAGTGAGCCTCTTTGCTTGACTCCGGCTCGATAGATCTTTGGCACAAGTTGGCTCCATGGCCATACTCTCCACAAATCCCACAAGTCTCAACGGTCATCACTTGTTGGGGTGGTCTCTCGGAGGTTCGAAGCATCTCTACTTGCCTTGTCAACTCGGCAAGTTGCTTCGTCACATCATAACTAGGGTTGGCTTCATTGATGGAACCTCTTTTCCTCCTAGCACTCTTTTGTTGAAAAGTCGTGGCCATGGTCTCATAGATGTTTAAGACCTCTTCGGCGGTCTGTCCTCCAATGTCTCCTCCCGACGCATTATCCATCATATATTGGAAATTTTATGATAGCCCGTCGTAGAAAAATTGGTTGAGCAACTCGGGTGCGAGATGGTGGTGAGGGCATTGTTGTTGGAGACCTCGAAACCGATCCCAAGCTTCATGAAATGCTTCACCCGAAGATTGGGTGAAGATAACAATTTGAGCTCTCAAATATTGGGTTTTTGATTGGAATAGTACTTGGCCATAAACTTCTCGTAGACGGCATTCCAATTGGCCAATGAATTGGCCGGAAGAGACATGAACCAAGTCTTGGCTCGATCCTTCAAGGTGTAAGGAAAACACCTTATCTTCAATTGATCTTCGTTCAAACCTTGTAGAGGAAAGGTTTGAACAATGGAATAGAACTCACGGATGAAGTTCAAAGCATCTTCGGCCGGCATCCCGTAGAATGAGGGAAGTTGGCTAAAATGGATGTTCTTCAACTCATAGTTCCTCGTGGCTTCACCAAGAACTATGCAAGAAGTCGACGCCCCAATCACGGGACGAGCAAAATCTCTCATGTTCCTAGCCGCATTGGCATTGGAATTGGCATTGTCGGGGTTGTTGAAATGGTTAGCTTCCATCTCTCTTTCCCACTTGAACACGTCGAATCTCCTTGGTCGATGGATGTCGTCAAACACGGGGGCTAGTCTCCGATTGAGGCTTCGCCTCCCTAGCATACACAAACACAAACAAAACAGAGATCACACGTATCTTGCGGAAAGAGAGGTGAGACTAAACAATCAACACAAGAAAATCAAAACAAACACAACAACACAAACACGACACTTAAACAAGATCACTTTCACAAATACAAACAAATAACACTTAAGCAAATATAGCACCAATAAGATGATTCTTAAAAGCCTTCCCCGGCAACGGCGCCAAAATTTGTTTTGCGGTCCAAATTTACTATTTATATTTCCGGTTTATGCTCACGAGACAACTACTTAGGACCACACCCGCAATTGAATAGGGTCAATTGTAGAAGTAATAAGCTTAACCCGAGTCGATCTCTCAAGGAAGACTTTATGTGAAAGAATTATCTAAAGACTACACATGCTTTCAATCAAAATAACTAAAATAAAATCTAAACATTCTAACAAGGGGGTTTTGATGATGACTATGCTAGGAATTCAAAATAGACAATAAGCAAGATAATTAAATGCAACAACGCAAATTAAAAAGAGATTAGAGGAAATAAGCTTGATTAAGGTATTAGGGTGTAGATTCTCTCAATTGTTTTATCACTATGCTTAAGTCAAGTTGATAATGCTATTCTCACAAATATGATAGACCCTTCCAATTAGTTTAACTTCAATTCCTGTCACCGTTTATCCGTTAAACCTCTCTTAGCTATATCATACAAGCAAGATTAACATATTAGGCTTAGGAACCCCATGCACCTAACGTTGAAGGAACTAATTTCCGAATTTAGATTCACAATCAAGACTCCTCTAAATCCTATCGATGCTCAAGTAGTGATCAAGTACCTAAATATGAAAAAGCACGATTCCAACAACAACAATCAACGAGAACAAGCATAGATCAAAACCACATCGATCCTCTACCTCCTAATAGAGAGATTAGCCACTAAACATGCTTAAAACAACACATATATAATAGATGAAAATCATTTCATAAATCAAATGCAAATAACTCAAACTTCTACAATATTAAGTATTCTTCAAGAGTTTTGGTACAAATCCCCACAAACATCCAAGAAATGTAAAGAAAAACACAAGATAAACCTCCTTCGAGCTTAGCTTCCGCGGATGGCTCGTCATCGTCCATCTCGTCTCTTCTTCGTCTCCCTTGGTTGATCCCCATGCTCTTCCCTTTCTCCTCTTCTCTCTTGTGAATGTGATAATGGTGGAAATGGTGGAGGAGAAATGTGTAGAGATTTAGTGTGTGAAGTGTGTGTGAAAAGAGAGAGAATGGAGAGAATGGTGTGAGTGGTGTGGTGAGAATGAAGTGAATGGAAAATTGATATCTTTATGAATCCCCAAAATCTAATATTAGATATGAGAGGGAGAGAGAGATCCGTGAGATGAAGGAAGAGAGAGAAAGAGAGAGAGAAAAGGTGATGTGAGATTGATGCTAAGAGATCAATTAATGAAGGGAATTTTTGTGGAAGATTTGTGCCCAAAAGTCCACTCTAAAAGTTTAGGTGATAAAAAGCTATAAAGTCTAGGAATTAAAAATGCAGTTCAAAAGAGTCCTTAACTGATTAGAATCAGGTTGAACTGGAGTGAAAAGGAGTGGAGTTACAACATGAGGGAAAACTGGACCCGAGAAGGAGAGGGAGCAGCCCGCACGCCGGCAGGCTGCACGGCGCCGCGGGGCGCACAGCGAGCGACGGGGGCGAGCGCGGCGGGGCGCTGGGGCGCGGCGGGGGCTAGCCCTGCGGGGCTGGGGCGCGCGGCGGGGGCTAGCCCCGCGGGGGCCTTGGGCGCGGCGGGGCTTGGGGCGCACAACGGGGGCCCTTGCGCGCGGCGGGGGCGCAAGGCTCTCGGCCTTTTCGCGCCCCGCCTGCGCTCCTTAGCCCACCCGTGCGGGTGCTTTTTCCTCAAATTCTTTAGCAACCTTGATCTTTTAATTAAAATAATCCAGCTCAATTACTCGATTTGCACTTGCAACCTTATTGCCGTAAAATACCTGCTTTTATGATTAAAAGCTCAAGTTTTGCAACACTTGGCACAATCCACCATTAGAGCAATAAACACAAATAAACACATAACCATATAAAATTAAACAAAATAAATACTAAACACAATAAAATAAATAAATTAAAATAACACAATTAGACACTAAACACATCATCATCATCATCATCATCATCATCATCATCATCTTGAATGCATGCATGTCATACATTAGAGAAAATATTAGGACTTACGTCTTACAAATTATTTTCTTTCAACATGTATAACTGTTTAATATATATACATATAATATATGTATATTATTGCATTTGCATAATTTATTGCATATATTATTTACTTATATATATAATATCCACATCATTAATTGTAGCTATTATGGAGATTTAGTATAAATTCAAGGAAGTGGAATGGTTGCAATTAAAAGTACATATGGAGTTTTGAAGACTTTAGACATAACTATTGTAACACCCCAGAAAAATATAGTATTTAAAATTTATTTTATAGCTAGAAATTTCATGAAATTAGAATCCAAATAATTTTGGCTAATTAATTATGGGCTTAGAGGCACCATAAGACTAAGAAAAGTCTCAACCTTAGTTGAATTTTCTAATCAATATTAGAGTTCATATTAAAAAATAGACGCTAATGAGATCGTCTTGGTACCAAGATCATTCAAATCGGACTTTATTTGGCCTTCTAACGGAATTTATTTTATTTAACAATTTGGACCCGAAAATTTTATTCTATCCCAATTGGTCCAATTTTTATTTCGAACCAATTCAAGTTTATCTCTAATTAATCATTAAATTAAAATTTATGTGTATATATCATATGGATATATGTATGTGAGTGAAAATATTATCTAATTAAATTCTTCCACCAATATATTTTCGCCATTTGGAATTAATTGAGGGTGTCTAGCTGTGAATAATATTATGTGTGTTTTCCAATAGTTAATTAGGTTTCCTTAGTCATACAAGTATATAGGCTTGCTTAGTTATACATATAGGTATACGTGTAAAGATTGGAGTGTAGATATATATATATATATATATATATATATATTTTTGCTTCCCAAATATAAACTATCGAAAAAAAAGAGAAGAAGAAAACGAAAGAAAAAGCAGAAAAAGGTAACCATCGAAGATATTTTGTAGGATGATTTCTGTTTAGCGCAACTAATCAAATTCTATAACAACACAATAGATTTCTCATTTCAAGCTATTTAATTGTTGTTTCATATTTTTCATTTAGCAAGATTTAGCTCATCGTTTCTACACCCTAAGTGCCCTAGGGATCATGTTATGGTAGTGTATCATCTCCTAGTCATCTTATCACCCATGAAATCATGTTTAATCTTTACAAAACTTCACCTACATCTTAACCATGAAGTGTAGAACACATACATGAATATATATTCTCAAATTACAGCTCTGAAAGTCCGAAACAAAGCCATGAATGGCTGTTGTTGTTGTTGTTTGCTGTTGTGCGACGCAGCAACTTGTTTGGTCTTTTCCCGATGATCCGACCATTGAATTTTGATGTACTTTATACCGTTTTGAGCCTCTAATATCAGGCAATCTAAATATGGTCTCTAATTGTTTATTATACACTATTCAACCTGTCGTTTTTATGTCGAAAGTTGGGCGGAAAAATCTGTCGGGGAAAAAAAAAAGAAACTTGAAAGGAATTCTTTCTTAGTTTTACGCCATTTTCTTCATTCTTATGCAGCTGCAGAGATTATAGTAATATGTAGATACCTATTAGGTATGTTGGAACATGAATTAATGATTATATTTTGGTTTAAGTTAGTTGTCTTTAGACGTAAGCGTGTGGGTGTGTGTTGGTGATCATGGTGTTAAGCTTTGAGGTATTGGAAGTAAAAATAGATAAAAGTGACTCTAATTGACAGGTATATAAAATCTACAATTTATTCCACTTGATTCAATGAAGCCCAATTTTCAAATAAAAGAAAATAAAATAATAACTGGAATTAGGGAATTAAAAATTAAGATTTTTATAAAATTCAATTAAGTCCTATAATTTCTAAATGTTATATTTTTACAAAAGAAATTCTAAATATTATAATTCTTTCCTGAATATTAAATCAAACTTCATAACCATTGAATTCAGTTCGATTCATCTTTATCTCTTCATTTTAGTCTAGAAAGTTCGATAAATTCTCAATCTAAATTGTTTCGTTCCGTCAAATGCGCATTATTCGCCCGTTTGACTCCATTTATATTCCAAATGATCCCAAAACATAGGAAATTCCTACTTGAGTTATTTATGATCTAAGTTATTACCTTATTGACCTATCTGAGGATTCTAAGTTAGAAATTTTAATTTGTATAGGTCGAGACGATCGAGAAGCATAATAGCATTGCATAAAAATTTTACCGCAGTTTGAGATCATCTAGGTGGGTTTTTCTATAACTCACAACTATGTTTTAAATTCATCCATGAAAAGCATGTCAAATGTTTTAATAGCATTGTTTACGCAATGATTGGATGTTATGAGACTTCATGCACAGAGGAATTCCGACTTACAAGCATAGACGGTTTACTTTGTGACTAAATGTCTAGATAAGTAACCGTAAAGTATTCATGTGATCACATTGGGTCTCTCATCCAATGAAGAAGAGTAAACTTTGTTATAAAGTATGTTCATAGTTATTTTCCATGATTTATGCAGCATAATAGTTTTAAAGGATGAAAGTATGACTTGGACGAATATTAATGCCCACTGAGTGTTTTCTGGCACTCAACCCAAATATATTCAAATTTTTTTTAGGTCCCGGAGATCGAGCTGGTTGATGACGAGGTGCTGGAGTGGGTTTGATGGTTGATCCTTATGTGAATTTTTACTTAAACCATCTTTAAACTTATGTTTATATATAGGGTAGGGTTCACATGAGAACCATTCCCCATGTGGGAACTAGGAACTAATCTCAACCACACAATGCTTTAATCTCAATGGTCCAGATTTAAATAAAAAAGTGGTGGCATAATGGTAAATATGAAGAAGTCAAACTTACCCCTGGTCAAAGCTGACATCAGCATCCTTACACAACATTTATTTAAACTTTAAACATTCATAACTTGCTCAGTTTTCATTAGATTATCGCAAATTATATATCAAATTAAAGCTCTTTTTGAGCTCTTTCATTTAAGATCCATTGTTCATATGTTTATTCAAAAATATATATTTTCGTCCATAATAGCGTGATGTTAAACTCAGAATAGCATGACAAAATATTCACGATAACATGAAAGTATACACATAATAGCATGAAAAATATTCATAACAACATGAAAAATATTCATAAAACACATAAATTTTACTCATAATAGCAGTAGTAGTGTTCGTTAATAGTAGGACATTAACCGTTCATACTAGCATATATTTATATATATTCATATTAGCATGTATATATATTCATAATAGCATGATAGTACTCTCATTTTAGCATAACGAAATTTATAAGAATAGACAACGGTTTTAAAGTGTTGTCTATATGATTTCCAAAAATTATGCTCAAATATTACAAGTTTGCCACCCCGCCTTTGACCAAAAATTGACCGAATCTTAGCCATCAAATCAAAGCAATTTATGGATGAGATGAGTTCCTAGTTCTCACATGGGGGTTGGGTTCTCATTTGATCCGTTCCCTATATGTTAAATATTAAATGCTTATGTTGATACTGTGCAAAACTTTTAAGTTTGAAAGTTCCCGACCTCAGTGGTCAATTTTTGATTGTATATACAAATATTTTAAATGTATATAAGGCTTGGCCGTGGTGTTTTTACATGTGTGACCTGATTGGCTATGTATATTGCTTATTGACAGGTCATAATTTGGTTATGTGTGAGTTAGTGATTTCGGAAAGCCTTGTTGAAAGTTGACTTTGAAAGCACCTGAGTGTGTGGTTCGAACATTTTTAAGTTGAGGTGCTGCCCGTTTATGAATTATTTATAAAGTTAATTTAATTTCTTGGAAAATATTTATCACGTAAGCATGTACGTATGTTTTTGGTAACGTTTTGGTCCTAGTGGGACATGGGCGTTACAGGTGGTATCAGAGCAGGTCTACGTGATTGTAGGCCTATGATGTTTTCAAAATTAAAATGTTTTGAGTACTGTGCTATTGAAATGGTTACCCATAACCCAACAGCTATCGTCTATGCCAGGCTTACTCTAAGAAGGTACTAAAGTTCATGTTTTGAATTTCTTTAGTACTCTTATGAAAAGTATATGTATATAATTGTATGCATGATATACAAATGCAAGTGATCTCAATGTGTGATTTAAAGCATGGTGGAAAGTATGATTTAAGCATTGTGAAAGTTATGTTTTACAAAGCATGGTTATCAGTGTTTTCATGTCAAACCCATTTGATGCATAAACATCATCTGAGCTAGTTTTAGACCAGAACTTAGCTGGATTTGAACATAGATACACTGAACATAAGTATATGGTAAAACCTTAGAGCTTCTTTATCTCATTAGAATTTTATGATCTACACGAACCTAAGTGAACTGTATCATTGCCTTAGAATCTTATAAGAGTTTTGGCGATCAAAATATCTAACGTATGAAATACGTGTATAGGATGCCGCCAAGACGTCAAAATAATGAGGCTCAAAATCCTCCACAAGAAGATACAGCACGTGTTATCGCTAAGTTTCGAACATATCAACCTCCGACCTTTAATGGTCAGTGTGAATCGACTGAGGCTGAAGAATGGTTATGAATGATGGAACGCACATTCACGTACATGGTGTGTACCGACTCTCAGCGCATTGCATGTATAATCTTCCAGCTCACTGGTGATGCTGATCATTGGTGGGAAACACATAGAAGGTCAATGACGCCTGAACAATTTGTGAATATGACTTGGGAGGATTTCAAGCAAGCGGTTATGCGAAAATTTGTTCCCATGTGTTATCGGGATCAGAAAGAAACTGAGTTCTTACAATTAACTCAGGGAAGTATGACCGTGAATGATTATGAACGGAAGTTCAATCAGTTATCTAGGTATGCTCCACACCTGACAGACATTGATGAGAAAAAAACTCATAGATTTAAAAGAGGCTTACGAACTGAGATTAGCAGTATCATAGCGGGGCGCGGCATGCCCACGTATGCTGAAACTCTTCAACGAGCTCAAGATGTGGAATCATCACTTCGCAAGAATGAGAACAAGGTTGAGGAGTTCAGGGAAAAAAGAAAATGGAAAGATAACAAGAGTAAGGGTCGGAGTTTCGACAAAAAGGTTAGGATGAAAGGAGGACCAAATCCTAAAGCACAACAAGAAAAACCATTATGTCAAATTTGTGGAAAGAAACATAATGATGAATGTATGAAGGGAAGGAATGTGTGCTACAGGTGCTGGCAACCAGGACATACGGCATATAATTGTCCAATGAATAAAGGGAAAGAAGTGGCTAGGCCAGGTCAACCTCCGGCAAGAAATGCTCGAGCCTTTGCTCTCAATCGACAAGATGCTGCACGGGAGCCTGGAAATATAGCAGGTATGATTAGTATATCAAATATGTCTGTACTTGCATTATTTGACACTGGAGCTTCGCATTCATTTATATCTGCCACACTATGCTCTAAGCTAAAACTAACTAAGGAAAAACTTAGTGAGGCCTTAGAAGTAAGTATACCTTTGGGGAGAATCTTAATTGCTGATCAAATATGCAAAAATATAGATTTGAACCTTAGGTATAGATCACTAAGTGCAGATCTACATGTTTTAGACATAAGAGACTTTGATATTATCCTTGGAATGGATTGGCTAGAAGCTAACCATGCCACAATTAAGTGTCTTAAAAGGAACTAACCTTCCAAAGACCGGAAGAGCCGGAATTCACTTTTCATGGATCAAAGTTGGGAGCTAGAGTAAGAGTTATTTCTGCAATGAAAGCAATGAAGATGCTTAGAAGAGAAGGATGTGAATCTTCTTAGTAAGTTTGATAATGAACAAGTCAGAGAAGGTGACAATTGATAATGTACCTGTGGTGCGGGACTATAAAGACGTGTTTCCAGAGGACTTGCCTCCAAATAGACAAGTTGAGTTTACGATAGACTTGCTTCCAGGAGATACTCCAGTATTAAGAGCACCGTATCGCATGGCACCAAAGGAGTTAGATGAGTTAAAGGTTCAACTAGAGGAACTCTTAGATAAAGGTTATATTCAACCCAGTGTCTCACCATGGGGAGCATCCGTGTTGTTCGTTAAGAAGAAAGATGGAACACTCCGAATGTGCATAGACTACAGAGAGTTGAATAAGTTAACTATCAAGAACAAGTATCCACTTCCCAGAATTGATGACTTATTCGACCAACTGAAGGGAGCAGGTGTATTCTCTAAGATTGACTTATGGTCTGGGTATCATCAGCTTAAAATTCGGAAGGAAGATATACCCAAGACTGCATTTCATACACGCTATGGTCACTGTGAGTTTATAGTGATGCCTTTTGGTCTTAGCAATGCACCTGCAGTTTTTATGGGTTTGATGAATTGAGTTTTTCACCCATATCTAGATAAATTTGTAATCGTCTTCATCGATGACATACTAATATATTCCAAAAATGAAGAACAACATGTTGAGCATTTAAAAATTGTGCTAGACACACTACGAAGGGAAAGACTTTATGCTAAATTTAGCAAATGTGAATTTTGGTTAAAAGAAGTGGTGTTTTTGGGACACATTGTCTCAGACCAGGGCATTAAAGTAGACCCTGCCAAGGTAAATGTAGTTAGTGAATGGAAAACCCCTACAAGTGTACATGAGATACGTAGTTTCTTAGGTCTAGCTGGGTACTATAGAAGATTTATTGAAGGATTCTCCAAGATAGCAAGGCCTATGACCCAACTATTGAAAAAGGAGAATAAATTCAAATGGACTGATGATTGTGAGAGAAGCTTCCAAGAATTGAAAAAGAGGTTAGTTACTGCACCAGTACTAGCTATACCAGAAGAATCTGAAGGGTTTTTGGTTTTCACAGATGCATCAAAGCAGGGTTTAGGTTGTGTTCTAATGCAAAATGGAAAGGTGATTGCTTATGCGTCATGTCAGTTAAAACCACATGAAAATAACTACCCGACACATGATTTAGAATTGGCCGCCGTGGTGCGTGCATTGAAAATTTGGAGACACTATTTATATGGTGAAAAGAGTGTGATTTACTCAGATCACAAAAGCTTAAAATATCTATTTGAATAGAAAGAGCTTAACATGAGGCAAAGAAGATGGTTAGAACTGGTCAAAGATTATGAATGTTCCATCCAATACCATCCCAGAAAGGCAAACATTGTTGCTGATGCCCTAAGCAGGAAGAATCGAGTAGAATTGAGTACCTGATAACTCAACAAGAACAAATCACCAGAGACTTTGCCAAACTTAGCATTTAAATTGTAACTCTACCAGATAGCATAAGTGCACATATATCAACGATGATAATGAAGCCTAACTTGCGAAGCTGAATCATTAAAGCTCAACAAAAGGATGTCTATCTTGAGAAGATAAAAAGAAGAATAGGTCAAGGAACCCCAGGAGAATTCGTGGTTGCAGACGATAATGCATTGATGTACGGGAATAGAATTTATGTGCCACAAAATGAAGAATTGATAAGAGAAGTTTTAGATGAAGCTCATTGCACGCCTTACACTGCTCATCCAGGAAGTACTAAAATGTATAGAGATTTGAGAATAACCTTCTGGTGGAAAAACATGAAGAGAGATATTGTAGTGTATGTGGAGAGATGCATGACTTGTCAACAAGTCAAGGCAGAACATCAAAGGCCATCTGGACTACTCAAACCATTAGAAATTCCTGATTGGAAGTGGGAGCATATCACTATGGATTTTGTGGTTGGTCTACCAAAGTCACTACGTGGAAATCATGCAATATGGGTTATCGTAGACCGTTTGACCAAGTCAGCACACTTCTTACCGGTTAAGATGACTCTAGGACTGGATAAACTGGCACAAATTTATGTAAGAGAAATTGTAAGACTTCATGGTGCACCTGTGTCAGTGACATCAGATCGCGATACGCGGTTCACGTCAAAATTTTGGCAAAGCTTACAAAATGCAATGGGCACAAAATTAAATTTCAGTACAACTTTTCACCCACAGACTGATGGACAGTCTGAAAGAACAATTCAAACCCTAGAGGATATGCTCAGGGCTGTAGTCATGGATCAAGGAGGAAGCTGGGAAGAATATTTATCTTTAGTTGAATTCGCTTACAACAACAGTTTCCAAGCGACCATTGGAATGACACCTTATGAGGCTCTATATGGTCGAAAGTGCAGATCACCACTTTACTGGGATGAATTCGGTGAAAGGAAAATTTTGGGCCCAGAAGTTATACAGAAAACTGTTGAGGTTATTGAAAAAGTAAGACAAAGAATGAAAAAGGCCCAAGATTGACAGAAAATATATGCAGATAAAAGAATGAAAGATTTATAATTTCAAGTGGGAGATAAAGTATTCCTGAAAATATCTCCTACAAGAGGTATTGTGCGATTCGAAAAGAAAGGAAAATTGCGGCCAAGATATATTGGACCGTACGAAATTCTTGAACGAATAGGAGAAGTTGCCTACAAGTTGGCGTTACCGCCAAAGTTAGGAGGAATTTATGATGTGTTCCATGTTTCAATGCTTCGAAAATATATTTTCGATCCAAGTCACGTCGTAAACCAGGAAGAAATAGAAGTAAATCTAGATCTAACATACGACAAGTTTCCTATAGCTATTCTCGACAGAAAAGTCCAAAAGCTACAGAGTAAAGAGCTAATGATTGTTAAAGTTCAATGGAGCAGAGACGGACAAGAGGAAGCTACATGGGAACTTGAGGATCAGATCCTAGTAAAGTATCCAACCCTCGTCTTAGCAGGTATATTCAATTTCGAGGATGAAATTTTTTTTAAGGAGGGGAGGATGTAACACCCCAGAAAAATATAGTATTTAAAATTTATTTTATAGCTAGAAATTTCATGAAATTAGAATCCAAATAATTTTGGCTAATTAATTATGGGCTTAGAGGCACCATAAGACTAAGAAAAGTCTCAATCTCAGTTGAGTTTTCTAATCAATATTAGAGTTCATATTAAAAAATAGACGCTAATGGGATCGTCTTGGTACCAAGATCATTCAAATCGGACTTTATTTGTCCTTCTAACGGAATTTATTTTATTTAACAATTTGAACCCGAAATTTTTTTTCTATCCCAATTGGTACAATTTTTATTTCGAACCAATTCAAGTTTATCTCTAATTAATCATTAAATTAAAATGTATGTGTATATATCATATGGATATATGTATGTGAGTGAAAATATTATCTAATTAAATACCTCCACCAATATATTTTCGCCATTTGGAATTAATTGAGGGTGTCTAGCTGTGAATAACATTATGTGTGTTTTCTAATAGTTAATTAGGTTTCCTTAGTCATACAAGTATATAGGCTTGCTTAGTTATACATATAGGTATACGTCTAAAGATTGGAGTGTAGATATATATATATATATATATATATATATTTGCTTCCCAATTATAAACTATCGAAAAAAAAGGAGAAGAAGAAAACGAAAGAAAAAGCAGAAAAAGGTAATCATCGAAGCTATTTTGTAGGATGATTTCTGTTTAGTGCAACTAATCAAATTCTATAACAACACAATAGATTTCTCATTTCAAGCTATTTAATTGTTGTTTCATATTTTTAATTTAGTAAGATTTAGCTCATCGTTTCTACACCCTAAGTGCCCTAGGGATCATGTCATGGTAGTGTATCATTTCCTAGTCATCTTATCACCCATGAAATCATGTTTAATCTTTACAAAACTTTACCTACATCTTAACCATGAAGTGTAGAACACATACATGAACATATATTCTCAAATTACAGCTCTGAAAGTCCGAAACAAAGCCAAAACAAAGCCATGAATAGCTGTTGTTGTTGTTGTTTGCCGTTGTGCGACGCAGCAACTTGTTTGGTCTTTTCCCGATGATCCGACCATTGAATTTTGATGTACTTTATACCGGTTTGAACCTCTAATATCAGGCAATCTAAATATGGTCTCTAATTGTTAATTATACACTATTAAACTTGTCGTTTTTATGTCGAAAGTTGGGCGGAAAAATCTGTCGGGAAAAAAAAAGAAACTTGAAAGGAATTCTTTCTTAGTTTTACGCCATTTTCTTCATTCTTATGCAGCTGCAGAGAATATAGTTATATGTAGATACCTATTAGGTATGTTGGAACATGAATTAATGATTATATTTTGGTTTAAGTTAGTTTTCTTTAGACGTAAGCGTGTGGGTGTGTGTTGGTGATCATGGTGTTAAGCTTTTGTAGCGCCCTGGTCCCGAAAGACCGTGGAAATGGACGCCACGGGGGTTGGAATTAAGAAGCGGGAAAGAAAGGGGGTAATTTAATTAATGAAACCTCAATAGAAGACCCAGAACAACCAAACATGCTTTATAATAAATTATACTTATCCATAATACCAAGATCAAAGCTCTTAGCATTTAGCAAAAGAATGTCATAAGTGCGGAAGCTGAATTTTTAACAAAATACTGATAAAAGAGACAATAGGAAAATATGTAAAATATAATCTCCCATTTCTCCGTCTCGTCACCTCTACGCTCCAGCCTACTGACCTGAAAATATTTGAAAAGATTTGGGCTGAGTACTAATGCACTCAGTGGGCAAGTTTTTACAATTCAAGTTATGCAAATCATTTTGTTAAAGTAATCTATCTATGTTCATGCAGGTAGTGAAGCTTAGGTGGTTTTAAAATTGAAAACAACCTAAGTTCACCAAAACATTTTGTCGTGAAGCGCTTAAGAGTATAACCGGTCACTGCCTGCAACCCGTACTACATCACCAACACGTAAAGTTGAGTATGGCCAAAGTATACCCAATGAGTGTAACCAATAAGTGTTTCATTTTAGTCTCACCGACAAGGAGTAGGGCATGACGAATAATGCATGCATACTGTAGCTACTCACAGTGACACATCGCTGGTTTATGAGACTCTGACAACATACAGTAGTACGTAAATATTTAACACAGATAGTCACATATGCAATTTTAACAAAGTAGAGCTTAATAACTCGAAAGATAAAATTTGCAAAGATATAGTATAGTAGCCCACCTGAATAGAAGATAAGCTTTCAAATTCTGGGTTGATTCAGCTCAAATTCTGCCACTTCTTCTAGCCCTACAATAACCAGTCTTTGCTTAATTCAACTAAAGGACCGCTATTAAAACTCAACTCTTAAGGTCTCTTTTAATTTAATTTATGTTGCTATACTACACTTTTTATTTTATTATAAATCATAATTTGATCTTTTAAATTTGGATTCATTCTTGAAATATCAATAGTTACTAGAATTGTTGTCAATTATTTTCGCATAAATGATTATAGCTCCAAGCTTTATAAATTAATTAGTCTAGAATGTGATTTGCTTAAATTAGTTTAAATTCCTACTAATAGTAATGGAGTTCCATATAATAATATTATTCTAGGTCAACAAATTACTCAAGTTTCGAATATTTAAATATTATAAAATATTAATCACTCTTTAATCCTTGATTTTAGTAGTTCCAATATACTAAAACATAAAATATATAAATTTACGAACTCCTTTACAACCTATATTCATAATACTAATTCAAATTCATTAGAAATTTACTTAATATCTTAAGTGATGATTAAGTTGGTTAATCATATGATCAATTAAATTATAAGTTTTCACCATCAATAACAAATCGTTCCAAAGCTATAAATTCAGGTTTCTTTATCTTAAATTAATAACTTTAAATTCATATCCTAAAACACTAGCATAGATGTACATATATGAAATTAAAGATCTAAACACTAACCTTGGATTAGCGGCAACTTTTCTTAATTCATGAGGATCTACGGTTGTACTGTAGTATTTCTCTTTAGTTGACTAATTATGTATGCAAAATCATCACCTATTCCACAATTTAAAATAATTTTATGATACATGTACACCTATTATACTTACTACTCAAGTACACATGTACCCTTAAACCTTAATCCACCTAGCTCAATGTTTAGCATGACACGTATTTGAGAAATTTAAAATACATGTAATATAAGTTTTAGATCAATCACAATGGCTAAATGTAACATAGTTATATTTGTATTTCATATATATACATATGTATATATATATATATACATACGGTTAAACATAAATTTTAATAATATATATTTGGATATGCTTTAATTAAAATAATATATATAATCATTAAGGTCCAGTTACGATTATATCCGAAAATTCATATTTTAACGCCCAATGTGGAAATAACAAATACATTTTTATGTTTTACACTACACCGGGTTTCATAATAAAATATAAGAATGTCTCGGGTATCGCTAGTCCATCCGACTACACAGTTTACCTAAAAGAATAAAAAAAATAAATTAATTTATAAGGGTCTATTTTCTTCCTTAGCTTATCCTTAAGGTAATCATAGGCTATTATTTTAATACTAAATTTTTTTGAATATTTCACTTAATTATCAGATTTATATTCCTAATTAAATTTAGATAATAAAATTTTGGGGTATTACACTCCTCTCCCCTTAAAAGAATTTCGTCCCGAAATTTACGTACCTAAGAACATGTCAGGATATTGCTGTCTCATCTGTCTTTCAAGTTCACACGCTGCTTCTGTTCGATCATTATGATTCCATTGCACAAGTACCAATGGAATTTGCTTATTTCTTAGGACTTGAACTTTTCTATCAAGATTTTTTTTAGGGTTTTTCCTCGTACGTCATATCAAAACGTAGAACTAACTCAATTTCTTTCATAACGTGTTCGGGGTCAAACACTTATTTCATGAGCATTGAAACCTGATATACACCGTGAACTTGTGATAGGTCCGGTGGTAGAGCTAATCAATAAGCAACCTCACTAATTATTTCTAGTATCTCGAATGGCCCAATAAATCTTGGTTTCAACTTGCCTTATTTTTTTTCGAATCTCACAACACCTCGTGTTAGAGACACCTTTAAGGAGACTTTTTTGATAACTTGAAATTGTAAGTATGTTCTGTGCTTATCTGCATAAGCCTTCTGTTTGCTTGTGCTTCTTTCATTCTCGTTCAAATTCGGTCGATTATCTCGATAGTGGTCTGTACAATCTCTGGACCTAATATTCTCTTTTTTCCAACTTCGTCCTAGTACAGGGGTGATCTGCATTTGCGACCACACAAGGCTTCCTATGGTGCCATCTTTATAGTTGATTGATAACTATTGTTATACGTAAACTCTAACAAGGATAAAACGTCTTCCCAGCTGGTATTTCCGTCCAACACAACTCAACAGAGCATATCTTCAAAATTTGTATCGGTCTCTCTGACTAGCCATCTGTTTGAAAATGAAGAGTGGTACTGAAGCTTAAATTCGTTCTATTTGCTTCCTGGAAACTCATCTAGAACTTTGATATAAAACGAGTATCACGATCCGACATGATAGAAATTGGAATTCCATGTAAACAAACAATTTCTTTTATATAAGTCTGTGCTAATTTTCTTAACTCCACTGTTGTTTTGATCGGCATGAAATGTGCTGCTTTCTTTAATCGATCAACAATAAGCACACTATCGAGTTCTCTTTCACTGATCTTGTTATGCCTACCACAAAATCCATTATTATATGCTCCCATTGTCACTTTGGAATTTCCAATGACTGCAATAAACCTGAAGGTTGTTGATATACGACTTTCACTTGATGACATATTACACATCTCTATACAAATGCTACTATCTCTCTTTTCATATTATTCTTCCAGAGATATGTTTTCAAGTCCTACAAGGATCAATCCTTGATTCAGGATCAATATAATTACTTTCAGAATTAATCTAATATTTACTTTAATTTAATATGAGCTTTATTCTTTTTACTTCAAATAGGAATGCACAATACTCGTGTTTAAAACCAAACATGACTCGATAGTAGGTTCTTAAAATACTTTTCAATTAACTTGAAACGAATCCAACGAAAAAAAATTAACGGCTTAAAACAGAGAAGTAACTTTGAAAAATCATAGAAAATTCAATTCAAATCTGATCAAGACACAGTTAACAGCCACGCATTCATCATCAAGAAGCTTACAAATGGTCAGAAAGAGTCGGAGAAAGATTCTAATCACCCTAGCCTAAAATTGGCTACAAAGAAAATTGTTATTGTTTACCGAACATATTGATCAACAAGAAATGTGGGCTCGATCGAACTCGATACTCAATGGATTTTCAATTAAAAGTAGAATTTTTCATAGTATGGAAGATAAGAATTTTGATGAAAGAAATGGTTCAATTATACAATAGCTACAACAACTGGAAATGATCAAGGAATATATCATTTTCAATATAGATGAAATATGCCATAAAAGAGTGTGGTTTTCTGAAAACTTTACAAATCGGATTGAGAGGGTTAAATGATATTTGATCACAGATAGGACACAAAGTGTTGAAAGAATGCAAAGAGGAGTTTCTATAGACCAAAAATCAAGTCCATACAATGGAGGAAACAACGGAAAACAACCTCTGAAGTTGAACTCGCAACACAATGATTTATGCGATGAATTTCACACATCGATTTGTAACGTGTCTTTGATAGTCCAAATGATATCATATTGATGATCCAAGACTTGTTATGAAAAGCTTGAAGTGCTATGTTTACAATGATGTAAACCTCAGGAAAAGAAATGGCTGGATTAATAAAAAAAGATGTCACAATGGGACTGCAACACGATTCGGTTACCGGCAAGCCACTGAGGTTCTAGGCCCATTTTCTCAACTTTTCGGGCACCGATTGAAAACAACATCAAAATAATTTTCTTCTATTATGACAAAGAAATGTGTGTATAAAGTTTCAGAATTTTCTCATCGGATTTCATTCCTAAAAGATTGAAAGAAAGATGGCTATTTGGGGAGAAGAGGACTAAGATTATAGAGAGAAAAAAAATGAATGAGTCATGTTTCATTATGCTTGCTCATTGTTTTCATGGTTGAGGATGTTCAGCTACCCTCACCCTTGACATGTGTGGTGACACATGGAGCAAGATAAGGTTGAATGGTGGCAATCAATTTGTGATGTATTTTAATATATGGTATTCAGTTGAAATAGAGAAAGAATAAAATTCCGTTGGAAGGTCAAGCGAACTCCGTTTTTAATGAAATCAGTGATCACATGATAATGAAAAGATTTGAGACTCCTAGTCAAAGATGAAATCAACTTCAAAGTTCAAAATAAAATAGTAAAATTTTTAAGGATGAAAAGACGATCTTTCAATAGTAGGACATACAAGATTCAATAAATGTCTAAATGATGAATAGAAAAGATTCTTTATAGAAATGTCTCATCATGAGAAACAAGACAGGTGATCGAGAGAGATTTAGAGAACAACATGATTGTAAGAATAGAATTGAGTCAACTTTGGGAGTCGTTTTCTCGATGTTTGGAATTTTCAATAATCATTTCAAAGAAATCTATAAACAAGACAAGTTTTCTATATGGTCGGAGTAATTCACAGATTTATTTTGGAGCAGGGTGTTGCTTAAAATGAGAAATAAATTTGGTAACATAAAATAATGGAAAGGCATCAAGAACAGTATGATACAAAGCCTATAGATCCAAGAATAGGTTATGCCTTTCGGAAAATTAGGAAGCATAAATTCTGTAGCTAGAGAAAATCTCATTCTAATAACAGCTTATAAGAAGGAAAGTGAACCTAGAATAAATCAAGATACTCATTCATAGATGAAGAAGGAGCTCAACGGTCATAAAATCACTCCTCTATAAAAGACGGGTGAATCAGAGTTCTAAATACTTTTCGCATACTTTTTGCCTTGCCAACCTTCGCACAAGCTAAGAGCTTTTCTTTCTCTCTCCCACTCAAGCTCAAGTGCAACATTTGATAGAAACTGCGAAAGTCAAACTGAGAAGAAGAATTCACTGAATCAAGACATCTAGCCAGCTGTTGACGATCCAGCCAGGGCAACCTTCTCAGTTCCAGTTATTCAAGGATCAACTACTCAGCTCAATCAAAGGAGCACATCAGTTGATACCCCCTCGTTCAAGACTAACCTCTTGAAGATCGAAAGAGATCTAAAACCTTGTAAAGACGACAATAGCACCTACCTTCCTAGCGAGCAGTTAGGGACTTCAAGTGTGAGCCATCGACCAGCTGAGGTAGCGAGCAGTTACCAGGTTCAGCCAACTGTCCTTCATTGTATAATTTGTAAAGAAACTCAAGTTATATAGTGAAGTTGCCCTTCTGCGGAAGGAAGAGAGGACGTAGAAGTTTGAGACTTCGAACCTCTATAAATCTCTTGTGTGCTGTACTATATTGTTCATTACATATCTAACTGCACACAACATCACACATGGTGCACTTAAACTGTCTCAACTGACTATCAAACTTGTGCATAGATAAGTTTCATCAAGCGAGTCATAGGGCCATATTTTCCGCATCTAAAGTAAAAGTTTTTGAATCAGTTTATTCACCCCCCCTCTAAACTGATATCGACTCGCCCGGGACCAACAAGTGGTATCAGAGCGGTTGATTCTAAAGATCAGCCATTTCTGCAGATCAACTGAATCAGATCTACTTATCTGTGCTAACATTCCAGCTATGGGAAACCATAAGCTACCTATATTTTCAGTTGAGAACTATGATAATTGGAGCAGGAGAATGAAGGCGCATCTCTGCTCAATTCATAAGAATATGTGGGAAGTCATTGAGGAAGGCCCAATCATCATCATGATGGACAATGATGCTCACATAGTTGATATCAATCAACCGGCAAGGATCCCGAAGCCAACTAATCTTCTCACAAGTTAAGAGAAAAAGTTGAAGAATCTAGAGTTCGTTGCTCAAGCTGCATTATTCCAAACTCTAGATGAAGATCGTATGAAGGATACCAAGAATTGCATAACTGCCAAAGAGATATGGGACCTACTTGCAGATCTTTGCAGAGAGTCCGAAGCCATAAAAGGAAACAAGCTCCAATTGGCAGTTGACAGGTATGAATCCTTCAAAATGCAGGTAGAAGAGTCCATCTCAAGCCTTGAAACTAGATTTCTAGGCATCATCAGTGAGATGAACAAGCTCGGAAGAAGTTATCCCAATTCAGAGATGAATTCCAAAATACTCGATAATCTCACTGACGAATGGGATATGAAAGTGATCGCTACCAAGGAGTCAAGAAACCTAAACAGCATCACTCCAAGGGAATTATTTGGTTCTCTTAAAGCTCATGAGTACAGTCTAAACCGAAAAAGAGAAGCGTCCACATTGTCAGCTCAAGACGCAGCTTTCTATGGTGAAAGGACCAGGTTTAGAGACGCTCGAGGAAGAAACAACTTCCGACCTAGGAGCTCACTAACCAAAGAAAACCAAGGCGGATCTTCAACTGAACGAAAAAGGGAGGCAACTAAAAAGAAGGAGAATCTAACTGATGACATCAATGATCAGATCCAATCAGTTACCAAGTTGTTAGAAAAGTTGAAGAGAGCTTGGGATAAACAATCAGTTTCACCTCAAACTGATGAAGTCCCAAAAGTTGAAAAAACCTACCAACTAGCTGAACGGCCAGCTGAACCATTCAGGAGTGGCAATCGCAATCTTGGAGAGTGCTTTCATTGTCATAAATAAGGACATTACAGGTTTGAATGTCCAGAACTTCCTGAAGACAAGAAAGCCAAGGTGAGGAGAAGCTTCTTCAAAAGAAAAGCAATGGTTGCAAATCTTGAGAATGTCGTGCTGGCCGATTCAGACTACCCATCCGAAATCGATTCTGACGGCTACAGCTCAGATGATGAAGCACTATTCTGCCTCATGGCCGACAATGAAGAAGAGGTTAGTACAGCTGATTCTCAAACCTTCTTTTATCATATAAGTGAAGCAACTGTCTCTAGTAATGAACTTGATATGAAACTCATGGTGCTAGAAGACCAATTAGCTTCAATCTCCTGTTTGCATGTTTAACTGAAAGATGAAAATGATGAACTGAGGAACAAAGTCAGGAAACTGAGCATTGATCATGAAAGATTAAATTATCTTGAATCTCAGTTTGAAGAATTTGAAAAATTAAAACTGAGAACTGCTGATCTAGAGGAAGAAAATCAAAAACTCAAGCAAGAGATCCTTGAAAAAGAAAAGGTAAACCTAAAGTTCAAAAAGGGATCTCAGACTCTAGATGAAATACTCAGTCATCAAAGAACTGGAACTGGCAGCTCAGGGCTAGGATATAGCAAGTTCACTGCCCTAGAAAAGGGAAAAGCAGTTGCTCAACCTAGTGACAAGGGTATCCTAAAAGGGTTCACGAGATCTCAGGATCAGCCAGCTGAGTCAAACAAAGGAAAGGGAATATTGAAAAATCCCCAGACCCAGCCTAAAAAGTTTGGTCAGTTCTACCAATCTAAAACACCCGGTCAGCTAAAGTCTAGTTCCCAGTCAAGACCTTCAGTTCACTCAAGTCAATCCACTCGTTTAAAGCCTCCAGTCCAACAAAGGCCACTAGTTCAGTATAAAAAGCCCTTAAGGCAAACTGGCAGATTAGTCCACTATGAAAAGAAAGACCAGTTTAGATCTCAAGCCTACCTTGCTAAGAAGTTCAATCAGAACACCTATAGGAGAGATCAAATAAACCAGTTTGAACCTTATCATCACTATAATGATTATCTAGATTCCAGAAATGAGCCAAGAAAGTTCATTCCAATAAACTGGAAACACACAAGGCATTGGCCTGATAAAAGAGCTCAAAAATCTCAAAACAATTCTGTGCTAGTTGAATTGTTTTATCCTACTAACTTTCAACGCAGGTACTATTCAACCGACTCAAGGAAATTTGAAAGAGAGTCAAAACTGATGAAACGATCCAAATCAGTTGACTCTTTGAATGATAAGAAGTCAAAAGTTTGGCAAGTCTGGATTCCAAAAGACTTAATGTATCAAAAAGAACCCGATATGAAACGGGTCCCTAAATGCTAATCCTTTTTCTCTGCAGGACAAGAGCATCCTATCTATGAAGAAAACCAAAGACATTTGGTATCTAGATAGTGGGTGCTCCAAGCACATGACCGGAGATAGAGAAGATCTCGACGGTTATGAAGAAATCAAAGTTCCACTCGTCACATTTAGAGACAATTCCAAAAGTCGAACCATTGGAGAAGGGTTCGTTGTCAAAGAAAAAGTAGTAGTGAATGGAGTCTCCCACGTGGATGGACTGAAGCACAAATTACTCAGCATCAACCAGTTGTGCTACAATGGCTACTCAGTTGACTTCACCAAAAACTCCTGCAATATAAGAGACAAGTCAACTGGAGTAATCTTGCTAACCGGCATCAGGAGAGGCAACATGTACATTGTTGACTGGTCAACTGGCTACTCAGAAGCTTGCTTTCTCTCAAAAGGATCAACTGAAGCAAGCTGGCTATGGCATCGATGACTGAACCACCTCAACTTCAAAACAATCAACTATCTAGCAAAGAAAGAGCTAGTTGAGGGGCTTCCCAAGGACATATTCAAGAAAACAGGTGTATGCGGACCATGTCAAAAAGGGAAGCAAGTGAAGTCATCCTTCAAGAATAAGAATCATCCACCAGGAACAACTGACTGTCTTCAACTACTGCACATGGATTTGTTTGGTCCAGTTAGACCTCAAACTCCAAAAGGCAAAAGATTCACTCTTGTAGTAGTTGATGATTACTCAAGATATACATGGGTGGAATTTTTAAGGAGCAAAGATGAAACATATGACAAGCTCACGGCGCTGATCAGAAGACTACAAACTGAAAAGGAAAGATCAGTTCAAAGGATTCATTCCGACAATGGAACTAAATTTGTGAATCAACACATGAACAATTTCCTAAATCAGCTTGGGATTACTCATGAACATTCAGCTGCAAGAACTCTACAACAAAACGGTGTAGCTGAAAGACGCAACCGAACACTAAAGGAAGCAGCTCGAGCGATGATAGCTAATGCCAACATAGCTGAAGGATACTGGGCTGAAGCAGTCAACACAACTTACCATACTCAAAATCGAAGTGCCATTGTAGCAGCCCATGACAAGACACCTTATGAACTGTACAAGGGTCGTAAGCCTTCTATCTCATATTTTAAAATATTTGGCTGTAAATGTTATATTCACAACAATGGCAAGACTCAATTGAAAGCTTTTAGTGCTAAAGCTGATGAGGGTATATTTCTTGGGTATAACTCTCCTTCCTCATGCACAAGCTTATAGAGTGTTCAATAAACAAACTCTTGTTGTGGAAATAACATGTCATGCGGTATTTGATGAATTTGCTAATGAGTATAGGAACAAAGAAACTATAGACACATCAGTTCAAGTACTACCTAGTGAAACTGAAAATTCGCAGGACTATGTAGATCACATTGTTCCAGAACGATTTGAAGTTTCAGTAGAAGAAGGCAGTGAAACTGGTACTAAGCCAGTTGAGAACAACTTGGTCAATGAAAACACAAATCGTGCTGAGACCGCAAACCCCACATATAAAGTAGGGGGAAGAAATGATGAGAATGCCAAACCTACTGATGAACAAGCAACTGACGACGTCACCACAGAAGAGCCAGCTGGAGACTCAGCTGAAGCCATGCTGTCCAAGTGGCTCCGAAGCCATCCAACTGACAAGATAGTTGGTGATCCAAGAAGTCGTGTTCAAACCAGAGGATCAACCGAGCATGCCTTATTCACATGCTTCATCTCTCAAACTGAACCAGCAAACGTCAAGGAAGCCTTAGAAGATTCAGATTGGATCATGGCTATGCAGGAAGAACTGAAACAGTTCACACGAAATGACGTATGGTTTCTTGTTGACAGGCCTAAAACCCAGAAGGTCATTGGCACAAAATGGGTTTTTCGCAACAAGCTGGATGAACAAGGAGTGATCACAAGGAACAAGCCTAGACTGGTAGCCAAAGGTTACTCACAAAGTGAAGGGATCGACTTTGATGAGACATTTGCGCCAGTTGTAAGATTAGAAGCCATTAGACTGTTCCTAGCCTATGCAGCTCACTTTAACTTCACAGTCTACCAAATGGATGTCAAGAGTGCTTTTCTTCAAGGAATGCTCAAGGAGGACGTATATGTCGAGCAACCGCCAGGCTTTGAAATTGGTGATCATGTCTTCAAACTGAAAAAGGCTCTCTACGGACTGAAGCAAGCTCCAAGAGCGTGGTATGAAACTCTAACAACATTCTTACTGAAAAACGGGTTTCAAAAAGGAGTCATTGATCGAACACTATTCAGAATAGAACGATCAACTGAGATCTTAATGGCTCAAATTTATGTGGATGACATAATCTTTGGATCAAAGAGCAAAGATCTATGCACACGGTTCGCTCAACTGATGCAAAGCGAATTCGAGATGAGCATGATGGGAGAAATGACATTCATCCTAGGACTCCAAGTGAAACAGCTAAAAGATGGAATTCATATCAGCCAGGTGAAGTACACCAAGGAACTAGTCAAGAAGTTTGGAGTAAGTAAAGGAAAAACTCTCAAGGTTCCAATGAACACATCAGTTCAGCTAACTCTTGATGCAGAAGGAGAATCAGTTAGCCAAACTTACTACAGAGGAATCATTGGGTCCTTACTTTACTTAACAGCCAGCCGACCAAACATCTCATATTTAGTCGGTCTATGTGCACGGTTTCAAGCCAATCCAAAGAAAAGTCATCTTGAAGCAGCTAAGAGAATGATCAAATATCTCAAAGGAACCATAAATCTTAGATTATGGTATCCCAGAGATGACAGTTTGAGTTTAATTGGATATTCAGACTCAGACTTTGGTGGATGCAAGATTGACAGAAAAAGCACTATTGGAACATGTCAGTTTCTTGGAAGCAAACTGATATCCTGGTTTAGCAAGAAGCAGCACTCAGTTGCTACGTCAATAACTGAAGCAGAGTATGTAGCTGCTGGAAGCTGCTGTGCTCAAATACTCTGGATAAAGCAACAGTTGAAGGATTACAAAGTTGAAACTGAAGAAGTGCCTATCTACTGTGACAACAATAGTGCAATCGCAATATCTCAGAATCCAGTTCTACATTGAAGAACTAAGCACATTGATATAAGGCACCACTTCATCAGAGATCATATCGAGAAGAAAGACATATGCATCAAATATGTCAATACTGAGAAGCAAATAGCCGACATCTTCACCAAACCGTTGCCCGAAGTAAGGTTTATGGAGCTAGGCATATAGTTGGGACTGCTGGAGCTAGCATCACAGGATGAAGATGATGAACTGGAAGAAAAAGGTAAGGAACCACTCCAGCTGAAGAGAGAAACTAAGTCAAAAAGATGAAAAACTGATCAGTTCGTCACATAATCCATCAGTTTGAAGTATATGCAAGAAGCTGCTGAGAAATAAGCAAACTGGAAATGATCAGTTTATCCCTTCAGTTCAACTGAATCATCAGTTCAGTCGCTAAGACTGATGATCCAGTCAGTTATGCAGAACTTACAAGTTGCAAATTGATCAAACAGACGAAGAAGTCATAGGAACTGAAGTAAACTCAAAAGGAAATATCAGTTCAAGGAGCAGCTGAAGGAGAACAGCTAAACTGAGCATCAGCTGAATGAAGATCAAGAGATTGGAGAGCATCAGCTGAATGCAGATCAAGAGATTGGAGAGCATCAACTGGATGCAGGTCAAGAGATTGGAGAGCATCAGCTGAATGCAGATCAAGAGATTGGAGAGCATCAGCTAAAGGCAAAAAAGACTCAACGAAGTATCAAACAAACAATGAAGCAGCAATCAAGCAAGGCATCAAAAAAATTGAAGAAAGTGATTGAAAACATGAAAGCCCAGGTAAAGCTGCTCTTTGAATCAATCCTACAGCTGGAAGCACACACTGGAATGGAAAGCTCAGAGGAAGTTTCCTCCAATGAGGGTATGGCAGACAGATCCAGAATGGCTAAGAAAAGGAAAACTGATCACAAGAAGGACTAAGTGGCTGATCAAGTTAAAACCTGATTAGCCCTAAGTGCACTTCTTGTTAATCAGTTGTAATTATCTTTTGATTATAAAAGATTATTTCTTTTTATTTTCAAATAAATGTTAAGCTTCACATTTATTTTAAAATTTTGACCGTTGCAAAACAATGACACGTGTCAAGGTCATTAATTGCCAACGACCAAAAGAAATCAGAGGCTAGTACCATTCCAACCATCATATCTATGAGCCTGTCCCAACACTCATAAAAGCCTCTCTCTCTATCAAGCCTCTCAAAAAGCCCCCTTCTCCAAAAAGATCTCAAAAACCTCTCTCTCTCAAACAATCTTGAATTGTCAAAAATATTCAGCCAACCTCAAAGATGGCCGAATTATCAAGATCCTCAAAATTCTTCAAAAACCAACTTATGAGAGATAAATTTCTTGACAGACATAAATTTCAATTGATTCTTGATGAATCAAAGAATCCAACCCTTCTGTCAAATCTTCACAAAACAGGAGTTCTTCACTACCTGGAAACACCACCAAAATTCTTTAGACAAAATATGGTGAGTGAGTTTTTGAAGTATTTCAACTCCTACAAGAAGGCTTGTCCATTCAAGATCTAAAGGAATCTGCAGAGTCGCACTGGAGAAACTGGAAAGCCTCAACCTGCAACAAGCAATTCAGTTTTACCACAGCTAAAACTAATCTCAAGCCTGAGTATGGAGTTCTACTTGACATAACGAACAAGATGATGTTCGGAGCAATTGGAAGTCTAAGCCAACTCACCCAAGAGAGATACAAAGTCATGATTCACCTTGCTGAAGGAAGACAGACAAACTGGGCAGAATTTGTCTTTCAACAATTCAAGCATCAAGTCATCAAGGCTGCAGACTCAAAGAAGTCTGGCAAATTTGAGTCCAAGGTCGGACTTGTTCTAAGGATGAGCAAAATGCTTGAAGACCTGCTGAAGCTCACAAGTGGTGAATCACTACCAGTTTTGATCTCCGACTGGATCCCCAAGAAAGGAACTGCTCATCTACAGTCCCTGAAGAGGAAGAGAAAAGGAAAGGCCAAGATGAGCAACCAAAGTTCAAGCCAATCAACTGCCAATGCCGTTCACTCTCCGAAATCAAAGAACGGATCCCCAGTTGATTTCCAGGTTTGCTCTGATCCAGATAAGCTTATTCCATTCATTGGAATACCCCATCCAAACTATGGAGCAGACTACTTTAGAGGCACATGCCTTCCGCTCCAGCTGACTGAAAAGAATATTCGCACTTTCTACAGTGGTGAATATGCAGTCAAAAGTGCATGAAAGGAAGTGAGCAATCTCCTCCTCACGCACTTCACAGTTGTTGCACAATGAGATCAAGAGTTGTACAAACAACTTCACCGATATTTTTATTGGTACAACTGGAGACATTCTATGTCTATCCAGTCTCACTTTTTGCTAACTGCCTTTCATGGCATGAGCTTCTGGCAAAGAGAAGAAACCTGGAGCTTCAAATGGATAGGATCATCAAATCCATTTCCTCCAACCATTGTGCAAGTTCAGCACATTATGAATCACCGGATGGTGAACAAGATTCCAGCGACCGCCTTATTGGCTGAATTCAAATCAAGATTCATGTTTCAAGCAGTTGGAACTGCAGGTCATCCAGTCAACTGCCCAACAAACTCACTTTGTCGACAGCTGAACTTTGATAATCTATCATGTCAGTCAGCTGAGCCATCTCGACGAACTCCACCTGCTGTTTAAAGGATAGAACCCCACCTATCCCACACTGAAGTCATAGTCTCTCAAAGAAAAATAAGGCATAATGATGCAAGAGACAGTGATGATGAAGATACTGCCACGTCACCAAATCTCCTATCCAAAGGCTATGTGACTCCACTGCTCACGTCAGGCTCAAAAGATGCGCAGTTGACCAAGAAACATGATCAGTTTTGGTCATCGCCAAAGGGAATCCCACACTCCCTTAGTCAAAGGATGAAGAGCTCGTCAGTTGAGATCCAGCTTCATCTTCGCAAAGCCAAGAAGACGGAAAGGCCTGGACCATCAACGCATGAAACTGCATCTAAAGCAAGCAATGCAGCCAGTCCAGCTAGGCCATTCAAGAAGCGGAAATTGTCTACAGAAAAGCTGAGCAACTAAACAAACAGGCTGATCAATTCAGTTGCAGCCTCGACATCAGCCAGCTCAGCCGTGACAAATGAGTGTGCAAACTCAACTGCTCAACCGACCCCCACATCATCAATCAGTTGGATTGTATCCCAACTGACTCAGGATAAGTCTTCATTTTTCAAAAGCTTATCTTAATTATATTGTTACCATTGTGATTATGAAATATCTTATATTATATGTCAACGGTTACAATTTTAAAATGGGGCTCTGTATCTTAAAGTTGTCATTAATATCTCTACATGGATCTTAAAATCTACTCTTCAAACAGACGAAGAAAATATATTTTATTGCGCTATTAATAGAAAGATCTGTAGAAAATATTTTGCTATTTATGGCAACTACCCCATTTTCAAAATAATCTCATCTCAGCCATACGATCATAAAGTCATTTTTCGATAATCGGCTGAGATTCATACATCATTAATTCAGCTAATCAACCATCAAATCGGATGGCTGATCAGTCAAGAAAAGCAATCGAGTACTCTCGATTCTTGCATGCACAAGATGCATAAATATGAGTACAGAGATGAAGGCTCCGATCATCTGAAAATCTCGCTTTATTATTTGATCTTTTGCTAAGCCTTTTTCTCACTCATCAAAACTCTTGCATTTCTAAACTGAATTTCATATCTTTGCAGAAATGAAGCCTCCATTTTCCCGGGTAGATATTGAAGCTCTTACACATAAAATGAGAAAGGACAAGTCTCTGAATCTAGATAAGCTAAATGCACGTCTTGGCCCAGATGTCTTTCAACAGATTTTTCGACCATTGGCAGCGACTGGACTGCTTCCTTTCTTGACACAGTTGCCGGTCAGGAACATACCTGACTATGTCGCCGAGTTCTACTACAATGCAACTATCAATGGTGATAACATCATCTCCACTATAATGAATCAAGTGATCATAGTCACTAAGGACACGATGATGTCCACTTTACACCTTCCCGGCAGCGGACCAGACGTGATGGACCTAAATCTGCCATCCAAACAAGAGTTATGGAAAATCTGGAAGCTTCCTCATGTACACCACAACGACAGCTCGCACAGATTAAAAGAGAGCTTGCAAAGTGATATCATCCAACTTCTGGATATCACCAGCTATATTGTCCATGGCAACTTCGAGATTGTTCATCTCTCCGAGATCAATGCTCATATCACAGCCGCCCTCTACTTTGGATGTCAAGCCAACTGGGCTTCCTACATCCTGGCGCAACTGAGAGCCAACGTCGAGCGAGCGACGTTTGATCCGTCAACTGGCACATTTCGAGAAAAAGTTGGCTTTATGAACCGACTAAGCCACATCATACAAAGCCAGTTTGATGAGATCATACCAACTAGCGAACTACTTGGAAGACGGGACATGCTCCCCACAATATACTGCCATCCGTCCTCAAAGCGTGCACACCCACAAGGGCCTTCCAGCTCAGATAATGGAAAGGCGCCTTTGGAGGCCACTGTCAGCTCCACTGACGAACGAAAGCTGCTATTGGTGAATGCATCTCTTTTACGGTTGAGTGATCAGCCTACAATATCAGCCAGCTCCCAACCTCCACCTTTAGTCCAAAGCGACTATATTGAGGTTGACTTTGAAGCGGTTCTAGACCACCAGCTCCGAAGCTGCTTTGGTCTCATCGAGGACACCGACTTCTCCCTCTTCACGCAACTGCAGGGGTACTTGCAGTACCATATCTGGCGCTTTCAACTGGATGAGTCGACTATGTTTCACCTCATCCACACCCGTGGCTCAGCCTTCTAGATCAGCGAGGGCACATGGAGTCGAAACTGGATGAATCATCCACTCTCATCGCCTCCAACGCTCTCGGAGATCATGGATTCAATGATCAAGCGACTCCAGCTTGGTATATCCGCTGAGGCCCCTCTCCCCGACAATGAACCAGCCAACTCCTCCTGCACACCCTTCATTGGTGATCCACCACTTCCTTCAGCTGATGAGATCTTCACCAGCTTGGGCCCCATGAGCTTCAGAGAGCAAGACATCTCTGATCAAGGTCAGTTTATGTCAACTGAAGATGCCTATGCATGGCTTTCTCCGTCCATGCAAATCCCTTCAGTTCCTACAGCTCATGATGACAATTTGGCAACCGCCTTCACTTTTCTGCCAAATTGGTCATTACCCTCATGTGATCCTCTTCACCTTTTGGATGATGCCAAAAAGGGGGAAGATGGACAGAATGATGATGAACAGTATAATGGCTGCATGACTCTTTGGGATCAAATTCAAAGAGAACTCATCATTGAGGGGGAAGATCAGCTTCAGGGGGAAGCATGGACACTACAAGGAGTCCAAAAAGGAGGAGAATCAAGCAGAAGGAAAAAGAGCAATCGAAGCAACATTCAGGAAGTAGACTAGTAGTCTTAACTACTACCTCTTGAATCTCTTAAAATCATGCAAATAAAATGAATATATAATAAAAGTCTTGATCATGATTTTACTTCAAGCTTGAAATGCCTTGACATGATTCTTAATTCTCTAATATCCCAGTCATGCTCTGATATTTGAAAAATACGCATGAATAAGCCCAAAATTGCTCTTAAATTTGACATGCTCTGATATATGAATGATAAGCATGATTGAAAATTGCTCTAATAATTAAATAAAAATCATGAGTCAATGTGTCACAATATGCTATGAATATGACATGCTCTGATATTTGAAAGATAAGCATGAATGACATATACTCTAATAACTGAGTGAAAATCTTGAGCCAATTTATCTCAATATGCTACGAATGTGCACTGACTGAAAGACTCTATTTAAAGTATTTGCTACATTTGCAGTTTTTCCATCATCATCATCAACAAAGTTTTGACATCATCAAAAAGGGGGAAATTGTTAGGAAAAACTATCAAGGAACCCCTAGATCAGGTTTTGATGAGATTTCAAAATTATTTGTGAAAAACTGACCAAAGCTCAAGCTGTAGATCGAAGCTGACCAGCCCAGGAGGGCATCATCAAAGAAGAACTCTAGAAGAGTCAAAGTCGACCGATCTGAAGGATGACCCAAATTGAAAGACACGCCATCCAGTTTAAAGTTCAACTTGGCTGAGGAATCATACTAGTCAAAGCAAGCTGACAACCGAGTCAGCTTAACTGAGGGAGAAAGGAGTTGACCAAAAACTGAAGAAACTGATAGAATGTCAGTTCATGCCAGAGACTGCCAGTAGCTAACTGGAACAATGGCCAATCTCAGCTGACAAGCCCAGAATTGCCACCTGGAGCAATGGCCAATCTCAGCTGACAAGCCCAGAACTACCAACTGGAGCAATGGCCAATCTCAGCTGACAAGCCCAGAACTGCCAACTGGAGCAATGGCCAATCTTAGCCGACAAGCCCAGAACTGCCAACTGGAGCAATGGCCAATCTCAGCTGACAAGCTCAGAACTGCCAGCTGGGACGATAATGTTACTGAGCTAAGAAATCCAAAACTGCCAGCTGAAATTCCAAACTGCCAAGAGAGCTGAAGCCAGAAGACTCCTGAAGTATATTGCTTAAATCAGCGTATCTTAGAATAAATGCTCCTTCAAGGATCCTGGAATTTAATGATGATCGAGTGGCAGAGTAACGGCTACTTCAACCAAATGATCCAAGCGATCATTAATGACCACCTGCCATTGATGAGCCAATAGAGCCTCTGATCAAATGGACAATGGAGCTCAACGGTCATAAAATCACTCTTCTATAAAAGACGGGTGAATCAGAGTTCTAAATACTTTTCGCCTTGTCAACCTTCACACAAGCTAAGAGCTTTTCTTTCTCCCTCCCACTAAAGCTCAAGTGCAACATTTGATAGAAACTGTGAAAGTTAAACTGAGAAGAAGAATTCACTGAATCAAGACATCCAGCCAGCTGTTGATGATCCAGCCAGGGCAACCTTCTCAGTTCCAGCTATTTAAGGATCAACTACTCAGCTCAATCAAAGGAGCACATCAGTTGATACCCCCTTGTTCAAGACTAACCTCTTGAAGATCGAAAGAAATCTAAAACCTTGTAAAGACGACAATAGCACCTACCTTCCTAGCGAGCAGTTAGGGACTTAAAGTGTGAGCCGTCGACCAGCTAAGGTAGCGATCAGTTACCAGGTTCAGCTAACTGTCCTTCATTGTATAATTTGTAAAGAAACTCAAGTTATATAGTGAAGTTGCCCTTCTGCGGAAGGAAGAGAGCACGTAGAAGTTTGAGACATCGAACCTCTATAAATCTCTTGTGTGCTGTACTATATTGTTCATTACATATCTAACTGCACACAACATCACACATGCTGCACTTAAACTGTCTCAACTGACTATCACTTAAACTGTCTCAACTGACTATCAAACTTGTGCATAGATAAGTTTCATCAAGCGAGTCATAGGGCCCTATTTTCCGCATCTAAAGTAAAAGTTTTTGAATCAGTTTATTCAACCCCCCCTCTAAACTGATATCGACTCGCCCGGGACCAACAGTACCATAGTTATATTTGTATTTAATATATATATATACATATGGTTAAACATAAATTTTAATAATATATATTTGGATATGCTTTAATTAAAATAATATATATAATCATTAATGTCCAGTTACGATTACATCCGAAAATTCATATTTTAACGCCCAATGTGGAAATAACAAATACATTTTTATGTTTTACACTACATCGGGTATTCATAATAAAATATAAGAATGTCTCGGGTATCGCTAGTCCATCCGACGACACAGTTTACCTAAAAGAATAAAAAAAATAAATTAATTTCTAAGGGTCTATTTTCTTCCTTAGCTTATCCTTAAGGTAATCATAGGCTATTATTTTAATACTAAAATTTTTTGAATATTTCACTTAATTATCATATTTATATTCCTAATTAAATTTAGATAATAAAATTTTGGGGTATTACAACTTTGAGGTATTGGAAGTAAAAATAGATAAAAGTGACTCTAATTGAAAGGTATATAAAATCTACAATTTATTCCACTTGATTCAATGAAGCCCAATTTTCAAATAAAAGAAAATAAAATAATAACTGGAATTAGGGAATTAAAAATTAAGATTTTTATAAAATTCAATTAAGTCCTATAATTTCTAAATGTTATATTTTTACAAAAGAAATTCTAGATATTATAATTCTTTCCTGAATGTTAAATCAAACTTCATAGCCATTGAATTCAGTTCGATAAATTCTCAATCTAAATTGTTTCGTTCCGTCAAATGCGCATTATTCGCCCGTTTGACTCCATTTATATTCCAAATGATCCCAAGACATAGGAAATTCCTACTTGAGTTATTTATGATCTAAGTTATTACCTTATTGACGTATCTGAGGATTCTAAGTTAGAAATTTTAATTTGTATAGGTCGAGACGATCGAGAAGCATAGTAGCATTGCATAAAAATTTTACCGCACTTTGAGATCATGCAAGTGGGTTTTTCTATAACTCACAACTATATTTTAAATTCGTCCATGAAAAGCATGTCAAATGTTTTAATAACATTATTTACGCAATGATTGGATGTTATGAGACTTCATGCACAGAGGAATTCCGACTTACAAGCATAGACAGTTTACTTTATGACTAAATGTCTAGATAAGTAACCGTAAAGTATTCATGTTATCCCATTGGGTCTCTCATCCAATGACGAAGAGTAAACTTTGTTATAAAGTATGTTCATGGTTATTTTCCATGATTTATGTAGCATAACAGTTTTAAAGCATGAAAGTATGACTTGGACGACTATTAATGCCCACTGAGTGTTTTCTGGCACTCAAACCAAATATTTTCAAATTTTTTTTTAGCTCCCGGAGATCGAGCTGGTTGATGACGAGGTGCTGGAGTAGGTTTGATGGTTGATCCGTATGTGAATTTTTACTTAAACCATCTTTAAACTTATGTTTATATGTTAAATATTAAATGCTTCTGTTGATACTCTGCAAAACTTTTAAGTTTGAAAGTTCCTGGCCTCAGTGGTCAATTTTTGATTGTATATACAAATATTTTGAATGTATATAAGGCTTGGTCGTGGTGTTTGTAAATGTGTGACCTGATTGGCTATGTATATTGCTTATTGACAGGTCATAATTTGGTTATGTGTGAGTTAGTGATTTCGGAAAGCCTTGTTGAAAGTTGACTTTGAAAGCACCTGAGTGTGTGGTTCGAACATTTTTAAGTTGAGGTGCTGCCCGTTTATGAATTATTTATAAAGTTAATTTAATTTCTTAGAAAATATTTATCACGTAAGCATGTACGTATGTTTTTGGTGATGTTTTGGTCCTAGTGGGACTAGGCTTACAACTATCATGCATGAAAATAGTGCAAAACAACTAAAGTGAGATAAAAGAGAAAAAAAATACAAAAGTTGTAAGCTACTCAAGTGCAAGAAGAGACAAAAAAAAAGCACATATATAAGAACGTACAAAAGTATTGAATACTACATTAAGATCAAACCAGAAAAGATTTAATGTGAATATATAGATTCACAGTATAAATCATATAGACATCATTCATTAATAGTAATATTTCAATTTTTTGTTGATTCATTACATACTTCTACGAATTTCAGGTGCAATGTCGTTTTAGATTAGATAATCTTGTGTATTTTTCATTTATCAATAGTTCTTAATAGGAAAAATGTGCAAATAGTCAATCGACTATTACTTATGGCATTTATTACCCTCTTCTTTACTATTTAGCTCAAATAGTTTCATCTACGTTAAAAATTAGACCATGTAAATCCTTATTTGGACGAAAAAGTTAACGATGTTAGCATGTACAAACTAATACACAATTTCTCACAAACACTTAGATCTAAGCACCCACTAACACACATTTTTTACACACAAAAATTAGTACATATCATTGGGGAAAATATGTTATGCTTTCAATGCATTTTTGCTGTTAAATTCTAGACTATATATCCATAGTAAATTTTTGTCCTAATCAAATAGGATATATACTGTGAGTTCTGTTGTTGCGTTTCCATTGTAATAAACTTTAACCCAGAAATAAATTTTGAGTGTTTAGACTTCAAAAATTATTTCTTGCCCCTCTCTAACTTCCCACTATAGCTTTTCTTTATATTATTTTTTAATTCAATTTAAGACACAATTTTTACATATCTGCAATTATTATGAATATTTATGTTTGTTCATTTCTGGTGGTAATAATTTTTTTTCAATTATTTGTATACTAAATTTTGGTGTAAAAAGTGTGTTGGTGTATGGAAAGATTTAAGTATGTGTAGAAAATATATGTTAATGTGTTTTTATTAACATTGTTAAGTTCTCCGTTCATTGAAGGATCTATGTGATCTAATCCCGCGTAATAATTAAGGCACTACCTACTTGCACTTTTTCCTTTATTAGTAATATAACTAAAAAACTATTAAAAAAAATGTATCGTATCCATATCTTCTACAAAATCACACATAAAATTGATTGTATAAAGTAAATATCAACTATTTCTAATATATATATATATATATATATATATATATATATATATTGTACCACTTTCAAAATCTTAGATAAAATTTCTGACATGTAAAAATTAAATGCAACTATTGATATGAATGCCGAAATAATTCATATTATTATCAAACGAGTGTACTATATAATACTATTTATGTATACTTATAATATTTTGTTAAAATTATTCATTAATATTTATTAATATTATAATTTTTAAAAAATTTATGGTGTTAAATAATAGGCTATACCTGCAATGCACGTAAACTATACTAGTTATATTAAATAGATCAATTTAAATATCCCTTTGGTAAATTGATCAAATGAAGTTCTCGATCTAGTCAACTTTTTCTATCTCACTCGCTCTCCTATTTTCATTTTTATTATATTTTCATCAAATTTTTCTTCAATTTATATTTCTTTAATTTTGTATTTATTATTTAGGGTTTATTCAACCCGGTTAGAGTTTATATTTATTTTTTAGTAATTAATTTTATTTTTAGTTAAAATAATTGATTAACGTGATTGATTATTCCATAATTAAATTTTTAAATTTTCAATTCTTAGTCATAATAATTATTAATTGTGATTAATTATGCATTAATAAATATTTTGAAAATATTATATTTGATTGCGGGACATAAAAGTGAGATAAAAAAATGTGGATCGGACTAGGTGATCTTATCTTATTGAGGAACACTAGCAAAGCACATGCATGTCTTCTTGTTAGTAATTATAGATTTATAGTATACTACAATAGATCAAGTACGGACATAAAAACGATGCAGATAGTGGTCAATATAAGAATGCTCAATTATTTCACTTTCTTATAAGCCAAAACGAATTGACTGCTTCAAAACACTCAGTTGGCATATAATTCATCCCGGTACGCTTAACAATCTTTTAGTTTCTTAAAAATTATTCCTGCAAAATATCCGTACATCAATATTTAGCAATATGCTACACACACTATTATTAGATGGCAGATTTCATGCGGTCACATACTTTAAATAAGGATCATATCATCGTATATAGGTGAATACAAAACCTAAAATCTATTGGGAAAAGATTTGAGATAATATATATATCTCTGATACATAAAACATACATCATTCTTTTAACAAGGAAAAACATCGTAAATATGCTTGGGCTTGGAAAAGTAGCCAATCTTAAAAGCTCAACGAATGATGCAGAGATACAATACATACACAAAGGTGATTTGCTTTGAAATCAATAAGCAAACCGGAGGAAGCTTACCTTTTATTTCCATGAAGAGTTTATGACAAGGTGAACACCAGAAGATTCTGCTTTCTCTTGTATTTGCTGGGCCGAAGCCACAACTGAAGGGCTGCAGTCATCTACCTCCATCATTTCCAGACTTGGGATATCTCCGATTTCCGAAGGTATTGTCACGACCCCAAATTAATATCTGATTAATATGAAGTGTGACTGGCACGACTCGATCCCAATGAAGGATGGATTAAGGCGCGAACCGGAAATAATTAAATAAAATGAACTACTGTATTCCAGGAACGATATTTGCTGTGAACTCAATTTCCGAACTGACTTTCATTTCTCAAAATATAACTGAATAAATATGTATATACCTCAGAATAACAAAAAGGTATCAGCGAGTTCAAGACATACTGAAGACTTAACTCGGTTAGACTTAATTAGCGGAAGCAATATAATATAACAAAATACAGGAAATATTCTGAGTCCTGTACAAAACAACTTTCTTTTCTCAGCACTTCACCCTGCACCATCAACAATCAACCTGCACATTTAAAAAAAAAACATGCAGGGCTGAGTACAAGTATACTCAGTGAACACATTGCCAAAAATATCATAATATATCTGATATTATGAATGTTTATAAAAACTGGTTTTATTATAAAAACTTGTTTTATTATCATGCATCATCATCATTTAAGGTATCAAAAATACCTTAACATCCATCACAATTCGATTCTAGAAACAAAGTCAACACTAAGCTCATAGATTAAACAACATTCTGCACAACGTCTATCTTTGTAAAATGTTCTGTTTTAACTCACTAAGGTGAAGGAGACACGCCAAACATTGATGGAAAGCCACGGAAGTCTAGTTTCTGGCAAAAATTACGGTGCTTCCAGAAGATAACTAACGAAAAAGTTATACCCGATTCACTGGAAGGTGGCAGAACTGCCACGAACTTTCAAAACAGAACACATGACCTGATTTTGCCGATTTTTCACAATCTACTTCGGACGAAATAGAGACTTAGACCTATACCATTGAAAAGCCACTTAAGTCTAGTTTACGGAAAAATTTACAGTGACTCAATACGACGTCTAACGAAAAAGTTATGACCGATTTACTACAAGGTAGCAAATCTGTAACGAATTTCCGAAAGAAAAACACATGCCCTGACTTTGCCGATTTTTCATGATTGACTCAGAATGAATTAGAGACTGAGACATATACCATTGGAAAGCCACGGAAGTCTAGTTTCTGGTAAAATTTACGGTGACTCAATCCGACTTCTAACGAGGGAGTTATGCTCGTTTTACTAAAGGGTTGCAAATCTGCCGACTCGCTCGCGCGAAATACGCGAACTCAAGCCACACTTCACAAGCTTTTCTATATGTTCGAAATCATGCATTTTAACACATCAAACCTCATCCAAAACATGTCTTTATGCATTAATCAACTCATAATCATCTAACATGCTTTGAACACCTAAGACACAACAACATGCTATATAAACATTTCAACAAGTGTTGCAACATGAACCAACTCCTTTCTACCATCTAACATGCTTCAAAAACTCAAGACATGATTTCCAATACAACACCAAACCTATATATATATATAACTCATGGTTTTCGAAATACCTTTCAAAATAACAATGGAGAAAAGTTGGAAGAAGCTTGAAGGAGATGGAATGATGGAAACGAAACTTCCAACGACGACGCCGGAAACAAGACGATGAAGAATGGCTGAAATGTAGCTTGAAGTCTCCTCAACAATGGCTGCAACTTCTTGCTTCTCTCACTCTCACTTTCTCTCTCAAGGAAAATGGAAGAAAGAAGATAGAATGAAGAAGAACAAGGCTATATATATAGAGCTTTGATCTTTCTCTCTCTCTACAATATGTGTGAAATGAAAGAAGATGGAATGGAAGGAATGAAGAAGAAGGAGCTGCTGTTTCCTCCTTCTCTCTCTCTCGAAATGTTGCAGCAAGAAAAGTGGAGAGGAATGGCTTGGCTATCACTATATAATTCTATACTATACAATATATCTACTTTGCTATTTGGTTGACTTAGGGAATAAAGGGGACATGGAAGTGGCATGGGAGAGATGAGGGGAGAGGTATGGCCTCCCATGCCTTGGGAGTTGATCAAGAAAATACCCGGTTAAAATACCGGTTATTCGGTTATCGTGATATTTTCCGTCTCCGTAAAAATCCTGAACTTATCCAAGCTTGATGAAATAATTCACTTATTTTAAAACAATAGTTTATTTGAAATTATTGATTTTTAAAACACCACTTTGAAATACTGGTTTTAATTTCTCGACCATTAAAACATCCGACCTAGAGAATATCTAATTCTCTCGGATTTTAAATCACCCTGTTTAAATTATCTGAATTTAAACACTGAATGACCGGAGAATATCTGATTCTCCCAGTCCTAAAAATATTTATCGAAATATCTGAGTCACGATAAACACACACCGTAATTTAAAAGAATAGGAATCGAATTTATCTGAAATTACGATTCCGGCTTTCCATACTGTTAAGGGAATATAATCCAACTGAAAGGAAAATAATTGAGCCATCTATGGGAATTAATTGACCTTAGATTCAATGGAACTTAACGGATACTTTCGACCCTAATCTGACTGGAAATTACTATACTAAATAGTAATTGCAACAATTTACTGCAATTAAGCTGTAATTAATTTACGGGGTATTACAGGTATCTTCTTTAATTTGTAGCAGTGCCGAACAATTAGGTGGCTGAGAATTTGGAAACAGTTGTAACTCTTCGAGGCTTGAGTGGTCTAGTGCACCAGATCAATATCTTCAAGTAGCAGATATTCTAGGCTCCAGAATTCTCCATCCACTGTTTCCCAGTGTGGCCCTTGAAAGGTAGAGCATCGCAGCTTCATCACTTGAAGATTTCTCAGTGAATAAATTTGAGTCATTTATTTCCAGGAATATCCTAAGCCATTCAAGCTCAACTTCTTCAGACTCTGAGGCAAATCTGGAAGGTGATTTGTTGGGGTAAAAACCAATTGAGATCTCAGTCGGGGATTGACAACCACACATTTAAATGACTCTAATGTATTGAGAATCCCAATGTGCTCCAAGCATCTTATGGGTTCTATAGATTCAGGCTGCAACTTAATTGTAATTCCTAATTTCTTCACATTTGGGACGCTTCTGAAAACAGCCTTGGTGCAACTATGAGCATTCACGTAAAGTGTTAAGAGTTTCGGTAGCTCTGCTGCCTCACTTGGATCCGGTAGGTTGCTTACCATGATCCGAAGATGCCTTAGTTCTTCCATATCCCAAATCTCCTTTGGCAAACAGCTTGACTCTCGCTGCACCAATTTGATGTTATGATGTCACCGGAGAATAAGGCACTGTAGTTGCTGGAGCTTGGAGATGGAAGAGGGGAGTTCCCCATAATGAGTGAGAGAGAGGTACCTTAACTGTAATAATTTCAATACACCACTTGGAAACTCGTAGAAACGGAGTGCAAGAGCATCCAACACCCTCATGAGCAACATCATATTAAAACATATCGGTACTGGATACTGATGATCTTGACCAGTAACCAAGAGAGAGCGTGATGTTGATGCGGCTGCAGCAATTGAGTCATACACCTCTTTTATGCCTAATAAAATGTTGTTTTGGACTGAGAAGCGGCGCGGCCTTTCAGTGAAAACATCGGTTAACTTGTTTAGGACATGAAATAAATTATTTTTCCTAGCTTCTGCGATGCACAAGTACCAATAGGCAGAATGGAGCTTCAAAGATTTCAATCTTCTAATTCCATGTAATCTCCGCTTGCAGACGACAGCAAGACTTTTGGAGACAAGACCCTCCACACAATCCATACCAAAATCTTCCAAATTTTGAAATAGAATTGGTTCAAGAAAATTCTCAATAGTCCAAAAGTAAATGAGCTTGGAGAGGAGAATCTCACAACTTTGAGGGAAAACTCCAATGTACAGAAAACATGCTTTTAAATGTTGAGGTAAGTACTCATAGCTTGATAACAGTACCTCGTAAATTTGATCATATGCATCTGTAAAAGTATTAGTTTTTTTCTGTGTTACCATCTTCCAATACTCTTCGGTCTTGTCAAGCCCACGGAGGATGTTGGCAATTGCGAGGACCAAAAGAGGAAGACCTTCACAGTTCTCCGCAATCTTCCTTCCTAGTTTCTCAAGTTGAAGAGGGAAAGACTTTTCAGCTACAAACACATTCTGCAAAAGTAGATTCCAACTTTCTTCATCGCTCAAAAATGGCATCTCGTGAATTTTAGCTTTTCGATAATATTGAGCAACTTCTTGTAGCCTTGTTGTCAGTAAGATCCGACTTCTATTTCTGTAGTCTGGAAGCAACTTTGTGAAATAATCCAAAGTTTGTGTGGTCCATATGTCATCCAATACAATTAAGTATCTCTGGCTACGCAAACTGTTTCGTAAAAGATCTCTTAATGCACGCTCACTTTTTTCCTCGAATAGATCTCTAGGCTTACCCTTTATCTGAGCCACAATATCCAGAAAGATATTGTTTATTTGATCTTTTGGGCCTACCCTCACCCACAGTTTTGACTCGAAATGTTGAAGAATGAGTGGATGATGATAGATTTGTGTAGCAAGATGGGTCTTACCAATTCCCGCCATTCCCACAAGTGAGACAGCTCTGACCTCAGACTGCCAACCAAAAAGCTCATTTCTGATTTGTTTAGATTTATCCGCTAACCCCACCGTAGTTGACTTGTCTATTGGCGGAACTGCAGTAGCCTCATCTTCTTCTCCAGATAATGGATTGTTTAGCACTGCGAAATACTTCTCTCTCAACATCCACACTGTGTTGGAGAATGAATTGATCTCTTGCTCCACGTCTTTCTCGTCAAGCCCTTGATCCATCACATATGATTCAAGAACATCTTCTAGTTTCCAAACAGCCTCTCTTATTTTTGCATCCAATTCATTAATCACACTCCTATCAACGCTTATGCAGCTTCTATCATCCAATCTTTTCAGCATAGGGTGTAAGGAACTGAGTTTCTCAATTGCATAGTTTGGGATTTGTGAATTTATGAGATTTTTGAGGCGCTTAATCGTATGCTTGAGAGAATTCACAACAACATATGAAGAAAATATCAGACACCATTTGAGAGATTTTAGAGGATAGAAAGAGCTGTATTTTTATTTCATATATCAAGGGATTGTTTACAGCCTCTTTTAATAGAGGAAAAACATATTATTAGTAAAAGGAAATAAATTAACATATTATTTGTATCAATCTAGATCTTAATTTATCGGCTTGACTAATTCTTCTTTCCAACACTCCCCCTCAAATTAAGTAGTGGGATCTCCGATGCTTAACTTGCGAAGGACTTCAGCAAAATTCTTAGAATTTACAGCCTTAGTTAGGATATCCGCCAACTGATCCTCAGATCGAACATATGGTAACTCGATGATACCACTTTCGATCTTCTCCTTGATAAAATTTCGGTCTACCTCAACGTGTTTTGTTCTATCATGTTGAACTGGATTCTCTAAAATGCTAATCGCGGCTTTGTTGTCACAGAAACCAATCTTGGTCAGTAATTTCCTTAGCCATAAGATTTCTGTGATTCCACTTTTGATTCCTCTGAACTCAGCTTCAGCACTTGATAGAGCCACAACTTTTTGTTTCTTACTTCTCCACGTGACTAAGTTTCCTCCAAGAAATGTAAAATATCCACCTGTAGATCGTTTGTCCATAAGATTCCCAGCCCAATATGCATCAGTATATCCATGTATGTCCAGATGTCCAGTCTTCTCAAGTAACACTCCATATCCAATAGTTCCTTTTAGATACCGGACGATTCTTAAGGCAGCTTCCATATGTTCCAGTTGAGGTTGATGCATGAACTGACTAACAACGCCAACTGCATAGGCAATGTCAGGCCGGGTGTGAGATAAATAGATCAGTTTTCCAACCAGACGCTAGTACCTCCCCCTATCTGCTAGTGCCGCTCCCTCACAAATCTGTAGCCCATGGTTGACCACAATTGGTGTATCAGCCGGCTTACAATCGAGTAGGCCTGTCTCAGCTAGCAGATCTAGAACATATTTCTTCTGGCGCAAGAATATGCCTTTTTCTGATCTCAACACCTCAATGTCAAGAAAATATTTGAGAGTCCCCAGATCTTTCATTTCAAATTCGTGAAACAAGTTTTTCCTTAGCCTCATGATTTCTTCAGTATCATCACCAGTGATAATCATATCATCTACATAGATGATTAAACATGTTACCCGGCTATTTCTCTTCTTCAAGAACAGTGTATGGTCAGAATTACTCTGTTTGTATCCATATTTCACAATGGCATCGGTGAACCTTCCGAACCACGCTTGAGGTGATTGTTTCAGGCCGTACAATGTTTTCCTCAACCGGCATCCTTCACCACTTTTAAACTCCCCTGAGAGACCTCGAGGTGCCTGCGTGTATACTTCCTTTTTTAATTCTCCGTGAAGGAAGGCATTGGTAACATCAAATTGATGAAGTGGCCAATCCTTGTTTGCTGCAATCGACAATAACACCCTAATAGTATTCATCTTTGCAACAGGAGAGAACATCTCAGAGTAATCAATCCCATATGTCTGAGTGTAGCCTTTTGCTACAAGCCGGGCTTTGTATCTCTCAATAGTACCATTGGGTCACCGTTTGATAGTCAAAACCCATCTACACCCGACAGGCTTCTTATCTCTTAGCAACATACACTTCTCCCAAGTGTTGTTTCTGGCCAATGCATCCGGTTCCTTTTTCATAGCCTCTTTCCAGCATTCATGCTTCATAGCTTCTTCGGCAGAAGATGTGATTTCTTCTTCTCTTAATATTGCGGCTTCAAAAGCTTGAGCCATTTCAGTAAGATTGTAATACCCTGAAATATTTTAGAAGGTTTTATTCAACTTATGTTACCCTCTGGTAAGTTAGAAAATAAGTTGGGTCCTTAAAGGATTCAAATAAAGGAAAATCGCAACCAGGGACATCTATTAAAATTTAATTTCGTCAAAAATTGCTTTAAAAATATGTTCTGATATTTTTCTCGGGTTGATAGAAAAATTTTCAAGCATCGTGCCAAACTTTAAATTTTCCAATTTCGAGTTCAAATGAACACTTGGCACAATTTTAGGGTGAAAGCTAATAGATTTGGATAACTAAGGCACATCCGTCATTATCCAATTTCTTTTTCAAAATATTATCCTATTCGTAATTATCCTATTCTTTTTCCATCATTATCCTATTCCATCATTATTCTCTTTCTTTTATTCGTTATTATCCTATTTATTTCTCCTCTATAAATAGGAGTTTAAGGTTTCATTTTTCATTCATTTTCAAAATCGAAATGCCGAGCAACTTCCAGAGAAGGTACGACTCTAGTTTCCTATTTCAATTCTGAAATAGTCATTTTGAAGGTGTCAACGCGTAGATCACGAATACGTGATTGAAATAATGACACGACAAACGATCATGATGGAAAATCATCGTGACCGCCGCCAAAATTCGCAATCACCCTTCAAATCGGTGACTCTTTCGGGTCACCGGATCAAAAAGTGTCTTTAGGATTTTATGTTCTATGTATATTTATATACATTTTCCATGTTGTAACTTTTTAATTTCGGGTATATTTTGGCTATCCGAATATTAAATTGTAGTTTTTTCAGATCTATCCTTCATGGATAGTCCTATCATGTTTTTAAGCTCAAAAGTTGTTCCGTGTCAAAATATAGTATTTTTATTTAAAGTTTCATATTTTTCCAATAGGTGGATCTTGCGGTATGAATTTATTTGTACCGAGTTAATTTTAGGATACGGGTTTGACCACCCCGTATGTCAAAACTTCCAAAAGGGTTTTTCTTTATAAAAATGCCCTGAGTAAAGTTCCCTTAAGAGTCAAAATATTTTGATGACCCGGGTGCTGTGTATTAAGATAGTAGATTTTATAATATTTACTTCATAGCTAAGAAAGGTTAGATTTTGACCTAATGGTAGTCTTTCATCGAAACTAAGTTGTCGGATAATCTTGTAGGCTCAGAAGAAGGAGACTTCTAGTTGAGACCATAATCAGAATCTAGATCTAGCTATTTCAGATCTGATTGCCAGGTGGGTTTTTATTATATAAACTGTATTTTGGGTTATTAAGCCCTGATATTTATAAAATAAATGTGATTGAATATCCAACTCATGACTGTATTTAATGTGCTCTCCTGACTCATGTAAGTCTTACTACTGTTTTTGGTGACGAAACTACAAAGGTTCACGATATCGAGCCCCAAGCAAACAGGGCAGTGTCCAACCTTAAGCAGCCGGGTTGTGTACACGACCGACTCACCGTAAGTGTTCTAGGGGAGAGTGGCGCGCAATGATGGAAATAAAACGATTTTGTATACATGGAATTCACAAATTTTCTGTTTTAAAAGCTTTCCATGATATGCTTAAAATATGATTGGATATTCTGTTTTATAAAATGATTGTGAAGGTTTTTCTCAAAAGTACCTACTGAGTGCATTAGTACTCACGCCCAAAATCTTTTCAAATATTTTTCAGGATGAGCTGCGGGATGGTGGACGGCTGTGCTAAGGCTGAAGGGCTATCATTTGATGTATATGTTTCCTTTTCCGCTATGGAGTCTAACTGAGAACATGCTTCCTTTTGAGTCTGAATAAATGCGCTACGTTCTTTCCGCTTACTCTGATTATTGCTACGGAGTGTTCGGTTCTCTGAATCCCATTTTCTTTACTGTTATGGAGTGTTCGGTTCTCCGAATCCCATTTTCTTTACTGCTACGGAGTGTTCGGTTCTCCGAATCCCGTTTTCTTTACTGTTATGGAGTGTTCGATTCTCCGAATCCCATTTTTCTTTATTGTTACGGATTGTTCGGTTCTCCGAATCCCGTTTACTTTCTGTTCCTGACAGGCGAAAGCCTGGCATTTATTTACTTTCCTTATTCAAACAGGCGCAAGCCTGGCTTTACATTGTTTTCCATGTCAAGGCAAAAGCCTGGCTTTATATTGCTTTCACGACAGGCGGGAGCCTGGCATCTCTTTACTTCAAGTATTTGGACAGACATCAGTCTGGCCTTTTTCATGACTAACCTATTAACAGTTAACCTTTGAACTGTTATTATTTACATTGTAGTTTGCCTTTGTTATTCTTTCTTGGGTTCATCCTAAGAGTCATGGTATCTGGTTTGAGTCATTTCATACGCTTTAAAAGTGTGGATTGATCCATTTATAGAGGTTATGCTGCCCAAATTTTTAGGGCACTAACCCTATTTCTTTGATTGCTTCTGTTCAACAACCCCTTCCCCCTTCTCCCAAGTAGCGCACCGGTCCCCTGCCCTTCTCCCGGGACCGGGGCGTTACAGAGTGGTATCAGAGCAGGCTACAACTCTGCAGGCCTGACATATTGTTGATTGAGTCTAGTTCTTAGTGTATTCTCTTAATTAATTGTCTGATAGCCCTAGCACGTCGCCTGCACCGCTCTCATCTTACTTCTAAAAAAAAGGTTCGTGAGTTAAAATGTTTTTGAGATTCAATTATGTTTACTGATTTTTAAAAAAGAAATGTGGATAAGGACCATTCTCCACATTGATGGTATTTATGAAAAGTCGCGCCAATGATGGTTTCGAAAGGATAATGGTATCATTTTGGACTATGTTTCCATATGATGATGGTTATGAATAAAAGGGACTCTTGTCCATGATGGTAAAATTATGGGACTTTGTGCCCAGATGGTACTAAATGATTATTTTGAATGTGACTATTGGTCCATTATGTTTGAAATGAAATATGATGTTTTAAATAGGACTATATGTCCATGATATGTTCTCAAAGAAAGTGTGATGATAATAATCAATGCCCTATGATTAGAAATGTTATAATGTGTAAGTGATTGGAATGTGAGAATGTTAAAGTGTTAGGGAACCCAGAATGCTTATGCAGATGGAATGTGAACATAGAATGATTTGATTGAGAATGTAGATGAACATAGCTAGCTGTGGCTTATGCACATAGATTGGATTTTAAGTTGATGATTGTTAAGATTCTTGTGGAACATAGGTTGATTAAGTGTTTTTCCATGTTCAAGATTATGAGCCCACATGGATTGGTTCCACTGAAATGTGTCAATTTGTTATGATGTGAAGTTTTAAAAAAATGTGTTATGTCATGTTTGGATTGAATCCTACATGAAAGAGGGTTCACGGCAAGGCCGTGGTTCGCCTATGGTTTTAATGGGATGTTTGGGACATCTAGATTCCGGTTTAACCGAGAATCTGATGAATGATTATAAAGAACAGATTGACTAAGAAGGTGTGAATAATTATGTAGTGGCTTGTAGACTTGAACATAGAAAGAACTTAGAATGGATAAGTATATTCTTTTAGATGGCTTGAGTTATATGGATTTCTAGGAAATGCAGTTTGCGTGTATATGCATTTGAGGAGCATGTTGGCAGAATTTTGAATGTTGATGAAGACTCGCGAATGATAGATCCGTTCTCGATACACCTGCCTCTATACGTTTTTGATCGAGGAGCAAGGACAAGTGCAAGACTGAATGTCTCAAGTTCAGCGTGACGTATACGATGATCGAGATAATATGCTTTGATTCAAGTTGATCGATATCTATTCTCGCTCTCTCTCTCTCTCTATTCTCGACTCAAAGGATGATGCTAAAGAATATTTGAAGAAAGATGCAGAGAAGAACGTATGAAGAGTTATGTGCATCAAGTTAAAGTGGATCAAGGCAGAGTATACGTCTCAGTAAGATTTACGACTCGAGATAAATAGTATTTTAGCTAGGAATGATGAGGTAGCTTATAAACTAGTCATATTGCTGATTCTAGCTAAGGTTCATAACGTGATTGATATCTTAATGTTGAGGAAGTGTAAGTTGCATCCTAAGCATGTTATAAAGAATGAGGAGATAGTCCTGAACCAGGATTTATCTAATGAGGAAAGACCAGAGGCTATTCTTGACCGACGGGTCCAAGAATTATGGAACAAGCAGATGTCACTCGTGAAAGTCTTATAGAATAACCATGGAAAAGAGAAAGCCACATGAGAGCTTGAAAGTAGAATCAAGGAGTTGTACCCTGATTTACCCTATAGAGGTACGCAAATTTCGGGACGAAATTTTTATTGAGGGTAGAATGTAATACCCCGAAATATTTTAGAAGGTTTTATTCAACTTATGTTACCCTCTGGTAAGTTAGAAAATAAGTTGGGTCCTTAAAGGATTCAAATAAAGGAAAATCGCAACCAAGGACATCTATTAAAATTTAATTTGGTCAAAAATTGCTTTAAAAATATGTTCTGATATTTTTCTCGGGTTGATAGAAAAATTTTCAAGCATCGTGCCAAACTTTAAATTTTCCAATTTCGAGTTGAAATGAACACTTGGCACAATTTTAGGGTGAAAGCTAATAGATTTGGATAACTAAGGCACATCCGTCATTATCCAATTTCTTTTTCAAAATATTATCCTATTCTTTTTCCATCATTATCTTCTTTCTTTTATTCGTTATTATCCTATTTATTTCTCCTCTATAAATAGGAGTTTAAGGTTTCATTTTTCATTCATTTTCAAAATCGAAATGCCGAGCAGCTTCCAGAGAAGGTACGACTCTAGTTTCCTATTTCAATTCTGAAATAGTCATTTTGAAGTTGTCAACGCGTAGATCACGAATACGTGATTGAAATGATGACACGACAGACGATCATGATGGAAAATCATCGTGACCGCCGCCAAAATTCGCAATCACCCTTCAAATCGGTGACTCTTTCAGGTCGCCGGATCAAAAAGTGTCTTTAGGATTTTATGTTCTATGTATATTTATATACATTTTCCATGTTGTAACTTTTTAATTTCGGGTATATTATGGGTATCCGAATATTAAATTGTAGTTTTTTCAGATCTATCCTTCATGGATAGTCCTATCATGTTTTTAAACTCAAAAGTTGTTCCGTGTCAAAATATAGTATTTTTATTTAAAGTTTCATATTTTTCCAATAAGTGGATCTTGCGGTATGAATTTATTTGTACCGAGTTAATTTTAGAATACGGGTTTGACCACCCCGTATGTCAAAACTTCCAAAAGGGTTTTTCTTTATAAAAATGCCCTGAGTAAAGTTCCCTTAAGAGTCAAAATATTTTGATGACCCGGGTGCTGTGTATTAAGATAGTAGATTTTATAATATTTACTTCATGGCTAAGAAAGGTTAGATTTTGACCTAATGGTAGTCTTTCATCGAAACTAAGTTGTCGGATAATCTTGTAGGCTCAGAAGAAGGAGACTTCTAGTTGAGACCATAATCAGAATTAAGATCTAACTATTTCAGATCTGATTGCCAGGTGGGTTTTTATTATATAAAATGTATTTTGGGTTATTAAGCCCTGATATTTATAAAATAAATGTGATTGAATATCCAACTCATGACTGTATTTAATGTGCTCTCCTGACTCATGTAAGTCTTACTACTGTTTTTGGTGACGAAACTACAATGGTTCACGATATCGAGCCCCAAGCAAAAAGGGCAGTGTCCAACCTTAAGTAGCCGGGTTGTGTACACGAGCCGACTCACCGTAAGCGTTCTAGGGGAGAGTGGCGCGCAATGATGGAAATAATACGATTTTGTATACATGGAATTCACAAATTTTCTGTTTTAAAAGCTTTCCATGGTATGCTTAAAATATGATTGGATATTCTGTTTTATAAAATGATTGTGAAGGTTTTTCTCAAAAGTACCTACTGAGTGCATTAGTACTCACGCCCAAAATCTTTTCAAATATTTTTCAGGATGAGCTGCGGGATGGTGGACGGCTGTGCTAAGGCTGAAGGGCTATCATTTGATGTATATGTTTCCTTTTCCGCTATGGAGTCTAACTGAGAACATGCTTCCTTTTGAGTCTGAATAAATGCGCTACGTTCTTTCCACTTACTCTGATTATTGTTACGTAGTGTTCAGTTCTCCGAATCCCATTTTCTTTACTGTTATGGAGTGTTCGGTTCCCCGAATCCCATTTTCTTTGCTGCTACGGAGTGTTCGGTTCTCCGAATCCCGTTTTCTTTACTGTTATGGAGTGTTCGGTTCTCCGAATCCCATTTTCTTTATTGTTACGGAGTGTTCGGTTCTCCGAATCCCGTTTACTTTATGTTCCTGACAGGCGAAAGCCTGGTATTTATTTACTTTCCTTATTCAGACAGACGCAAGCCTGGCTTTACATTATTTTCCATGTCAAGGCCAAAGCCTGGCTTTATATTGCTTTCACGACAGGCAGAAGCCTGGCATCTCTTTACTTCAAGTATTTGAACAGACATGTAATAGCCCGGTCCCTTAGGCGGTCATTTTGATGGAGACGGGGTTGTTGGGCGTAAAAGCCGAAGAAAATAGGTAGATTAATCGGAAATCCAAGGGGGTATTTTTAGAATTAAACTAAGTTAGCACCTCACAACTTAGGCAACTTAACTTCATGACTTGGAAGGACTATCATCTTTAACGAATCAAAGGGGTCAAAGGATTCAATCGAGTCAAAGGAATGCCAAATCATAGGCCAACCGAAATTTAAACAGAATCCAAAGACAAACATATAGGAATTTGACTTTATAACTAAACAAGACTTCTTCAAAAGCCATAATGGCTAAGACCCATAAAAAGGTCGGAGTCAAATAAATCATACTGTCCCATTCATAGGACCAAACAAGAAACTAACTCAAAACTTAACTTGAACGAACAGAATCATGCTTGAAAGGAAAAGCCTCTTCATAGGCGAACAATAATAACAAGCATGAAAGACTTATTCACAAGGCAACTGAAGATAAATAGATACCAGAATGCTCAATAGGTATGACTATTCAAATAACTCGAAATCATTAAAGGAACAACTGATATATCAAAGAACATGCTTCAAAGACTTTATTGATAACTAGGATTCATAGCATTTAAAACATGTTACTATCAAGAATCTAGTTACACATATCAAGACTAAATACTAACATCAGAGTACTTAGCAGAAACTTAGCGGAAGAAAACATGTAACCATACAGAGCAACAAACTTGAAACCTTAGACAACTCAGACAACCCCACCAGCAACAAATCATCGGCCTCAGCATCTCAACCTGAAAACATTTGAAAAAGAGGGGGTGAGCACTAATGTACTTAGTGGGGTTTTATGAGAAAACTCTTTAATAAACTTTGGAATATCCAATTAATAACTGGAGGCATATAGAGAGCAAAACGCAAAAGCCCTCTCCATACCCGCAAAACCTTTTACTTCCTTTTCTGGCGCCATTCCTGGCTCAAACCTGCTGTCTACTGCACCTTTATGCCTTAGGATGAGAGAGGGGTTACCTCAAGTATCCTCTGAGTATGCGAGGTGGTTACCCAGCAGTGACTCCCTTTACTATCAAATGTTCAACATTAGTGACACGAAGGTCACGGCATGATAATGCAAATAAACTGTTCTTGAGCTCGACAACCTGCTTACAACAGAAGCTATATCCTTCCATAACCTCCTTCCTTACTTAACCTTAACCTTCTTTACTTACTTGACTTAGCTGGCAATACCAAACCTAGAGCAATCGTCTAAGGCTAATTCTTAAATTGAGCATGATCTCGGCCTATAAGGGATTTAACGCTACACTAACAATGCAATTCTTAATCCTTAACTATACGAGCTTTTAACAAAGCATAAACATTCAAATACGATGAAATGAACACGGATAAACATCGATTGCAAATATAGCAATTCTAAACACCTCATGCTAGCATAAATTGTATATAAACAATTCTAGCATATCTAAACATACTTGAGAGCTCACTTAACTTATACTAACTTCCTTTACTTTATCTAACTCAAATAACAATTTAACATAATCATGCATATAACTTCCTTTATTTATTTCCTTTCCTTGTACAGAGACTAAACAGGCAGAGCATAAAATATTTTAATTGGATAATTCCCTTGCCTTAACATGCTTCTAGAGCTTAATAGCTCAAACCTTATACTTGATTTAGAACAACCCACCTCAATGATGAGCATTTTGATAACGAGCGCGTAGACGAAACAACGGCTGAAAATCCTTCCTCGGGCCTCCTCGAGGTTCACCTCTTCTTTACGAAAGTTGATCAATGACTTGAAATCTTATTAGAGCTCCTAATAAGACATCGAAATGATATCTAAATCCTTGACCCTTAGCTATAACTTAAAATGCGAGAATTTAAAGGATTGAGGCATCCAAAATTACCACAAAAGGGGACGGAAAATCCGATTCGAAAGATCGAGATTCCGGATGATTGGACACTGCTACCTCGTAGATCATCGAAAGAGCTTCGATTTGAGTACTCATGGGTCTCGTAACTCCAACTGAGGCGAAAGTTATGGCCTCCGCACGAAAACGTGCCGGAACTACCGCCGCAGCCCCGCGCCCGCGCGGACCCCGCGCCCGCGGAATCCCCGCGCTCGTGCATCTCCGCGCCGAGAGCGCATCCCCGCGACCGCGGGAGCCCCCGCGACCGCGGGAACCTCCATGACCGCGCCACCTGGGCGAATTCCGGCGGCGGAAACTCCTCCTCCGCTCCTCCCCGCTCGACTCGCCGAACAAAAACTACTTGTCTCGGAGGTGCGCTCACGAAGAGTGCTCCTCGCTCGACTTTAGAAATGGAGGTTGAGAAATGAAAATGAGCAAGGATGAAGGGGAGGGGCTACTCTATTTATAGGGGAAATCCAAGCTTCTCCGAGAAGCTTCTTCAGTGCAACAACACTGCTTTAAAAATATCGGGTTCGGTTAAAAGGCACTTTATTCGATGTCGAGGTCCAAATGATCTCAGACACGAAATCCAAAAATACCGGGAGGTTCGTTGGCTTGAGTACTATTGAACCAACTTGACTCGGGATAAAGAACGAGTCATCTTGAAGGAAAATGAGAAAAGATCCTCTTTTCAAAAATAAAGTTACTATTCCACGCAAGGGACAAATAAAATTCTCGAGCGCTCGATTGACCTCAGAATGAAAATCCGGGAACGCCAACGGATTCCTTGAAAAATTTCCTATAAGATAGGCTTGAAAGAACAAAGCTCGGGTCAACACACGAGATTTCACAAATTTCTAACGAACGCGCTCCTACGGAAAAACACTATTCATATCTTCTTTAAACGCGTTTTAAATCACCGGGAACTCAAACGACTTCCGATTCAAAATCCGAAAGCACCGGCATGCTCCTTGGGTCAACACCTTTCATACATGACCAAAATCGGCTATAACTGAGCTCGGATCAAAATTCTCAAAAAGACGATCTTACGAAAAATAAATCCTAAAATCGCGGCTTAGAACCGAAACATCTTAATTATGCTCAAAATTCCTTTTAATATTTCCTAATTAAAATTAGGAATTACTTAATCATATTCTGAAAATTCAGGTTGTTACATCCTACACCCCTTAAAAAAAAATTTCGTCCCGAAATTTACTTTCTCTCAACAGAGATCTGAATACCTTCTAAGAATCCACAACCTTACTGGAACGACATAGGTTTGCAACCTTTACTATAGGGCTAAGAATAGCCTGAAGCCTTCCTTTATAAAATAGTCCTCACGCAGGACTAATACTTCTATAATCGTTCATCTTTTCTTCTTCAAAGCCTGAGCATCTTCTACCTTTTCTTCCTTATGAAATCTCTCTCGAAATATCGCTTCACACGAACTCCTTATGATCTTGCCTTCGAGCGGACCTCTAGAAACTATTCAAGAAATGGGATAAAAGAAAAATTTGCTAAACTTGCTCCTCGAACACGGACAATCTCAACAAGTCCATCCTTTTTTTGTTTCTCTTGGCTTTGCTTCTGCTTCTGGCTTTACTTCTCGCAGCTTTGAAAAACTTTAACGAACTCGAACTAGACAATAAACTCAAAAAAAAAAAAATCGGGCACCTACTTCGATGGTTTATTACACGCTCTATCACGTTGAAAACTCGCTTTATCTTCATCTTTAACTTCTTGAGGTTCGACTTCTTCGTCTTCCTGGGGCGTACTTCGTGATGCGCTTCTTAAATTCTCGATGCAACTTAAATCTAAACTTCTTCGTCACAGTCGCCTGACTTCATGGCTCCTGCTAGCGGTCACCATAGTTTGTACGTGTAATGATCTTACGTCTGGACTTTAACTGCACGCTCGGAACTTATCTACCGTCATTCCTTAGATCGCCTCCAAACGCAATGAGCTGAGAAATCTTCTCGAAAACGTGCTTCCTAAACTTATAGAATACTATCTGGCACTTACTTGGATTCTACTTCTTACTAGGAAATACTATCTCTTGTTCCTCCAACCTTGACTAAAAGGAATACTGCTATATACTCTCAGCTCTATTCCGAGATCCACACTCGAGTTCTATGAGTAGGAGCAAAATAAACAAACGCCTCTGATTGAGGACTTTATCTTAATCAATAATTTTTTGACAAAGTCAAAATCTAGAAAGAATATAACACTTGGTTGTATACGCCAAAAATATTGCCTTTTCAGAGGACTTATAAACTTGAAGGATTATTGCACATAACAAAGATATAGAAGAAATCAACGGTTAGCAACTGAAAACCGTGCTTCAATATTCTCTCACAGGCATCAACATAGCCTATCAAGGAAATGCTATTACTGATTCTTGATGATCAAAGAAGTACCATCAAAAGGATTGTAAATTATCCAAGCGGATATAATCAAAGAATTTCAAATGGTATAAATAGAGAATTTCAATTGATACAAAGCTATTGAAGGGCAATTGATTCAATTCACAAGAGAACAAATCGATTCCAAAAGAGAATGAACAAACCGATTCTATCGACAAGAGAATGAATAAATAGACTCAACAAAAACTTCCATCAAACTGAAACTCTCAATCTTTCGAACACTAGGTCTATCTTCTTAACAATCTTCTTCTTTGGGTCTTCTCTCTCTTCCTTAAGCATCACGTACCTTCTTCTTAGCGAGGTTGCTATGAAAAAGCATGAGTCGGCTGGACTCAAATGGCTGCGCCTGGCCAAAAACAAAAACGATATCTGGGGATCTCTTTCTATCTATCGAACGGGACACGATAAAGCGACTTGATCTATGGATCCTTCTGGACTCAATATAACTTGACTTCAACGTCTCTTGGAAGCTTGGTAGAACACCCATATATCTTCAAACTCTCTTGGCTATGGTCGCGACGACAATCTTCATCTTCATTAATCGGCTTGAAACAAGCAATAGCTTCTGGGCATCGAACGCGACATCACCTTGAATGTACTGTGGGTTATGGGCCCACCACACTTCCGCTGCGCCACTCTGATAATTCCCCTTTAACTTGACTGCTCCTCTTCTTGCTTATCGCCCGAAACTGAACTTCATGACCTTCATCTCGATTCTACTAAAATCATTTATCCTTCTTATGAGCGCTCTATAAATATTCTTTCGAACCGCTTCTTCTTAACTCTAGCTCCTTGAGAAGGAACTTACTCAATCTAGGTTCATAAGAGAACCTAAAGGGAATTCTAGAATTCTCCTTAATTCAAGCTTGCTATAGTCTATGTTCTAACTATATTCTCTATGCCTCATTCATCCTTAACTCATCCTCAAATTCTTTTCTTATGGGCAGTAGACGAGCTTTTATCATAAAGAAGATTTTCAAATCGACTTTCAAACTTTATAACTCTACTAAAAAATTTTAACGGTCTAGAGTAACCGAAATAGTTTGAGTATTTGCAGAAAATAATATTCTGAAAAGATCTGCTGCTTACTCGAGTCCTTAATAACTCAAAACTCTTTAAAACATTAATCTGGAACTTAGTTCAATAAGTTCCACCTTAAACTTAGGTATAACAGAAAATTTTATTTCGAAAGAAATAATGCTCGATTTTCAAAATCGACTAACCTTGTCTTTGCTCAAAACTTTTCTCCTTTATCCTGTACTTTCAAAAGTTATACCAAATATAATCAAAATACATTAACTCAATCATACCTTAACTTTGTTGAAGATGCGAGGTGATGATGAGCTGGGGGTTGCTGATTAATACCTTAGAACAATTCAATACTCATATAAGAGTTCAATCAATTACTTTAAGAAGAGACAGGTCTGCAGAGTTGCAAGCCTGCTCTGATACCATCTGTAACAGCCCGGTCCCTTAGGCGGTCATTTTGATGGGGACGGGGTTGTTGGGCGTAAAAGCCGAAGAAAATAGGTAGATTAATCGGAAATCCAAGGGGGTATTTTTAGAATTAAACTAAGTTAGCACCTCACAACTTAGGCAACTTAACTTCATGACTTGGAAGGACTATCATCTTTAACGAATCAAAGGGGTCAAAGGATTCAATCGAGTCAAAGGAATGCCAAATCATAGGCCAACCGAAATTTAAACAGAATCCAAAGACAAACATATAGGAATTTGACTTTATAACTAAACAAGACTTCTTCAAAAGCCACAATGGCTAAGAACCATAAAAAGGTCGGAGTCAAATAAATCATACTGTCCCATTCATAGGACCAAACAAGAAACTAACTCAAAACTTAACTTGAACGAACAGAATCATGCTTGAAAGGAAAAGCCTCTTCGTAGGCGAACAATAATAACAAGCATGAAAGACTTATTCACAAGCCAACTGAAGATGAATAGATACCAGAATGCTCAATAGGTATGACTATTCAAATAACTCGAAATCATTAAAGGAACAACTGATATATCAAAGAACATGCTTCAAAGACTTTATTGATAACTAGGATTCATACCATTTAAAACATGCTACTATCAAGAATCTAGTTACACATATCAAGACTAAATACTAACATCAGAGTACTTAGCAGAAACTTAGCGGAAGAAAACATGTAACCATACAGAGCAACAAACTTGAAACCTTAGACAACTCAGACAACCCCACCAGCAACAAATCACCGGCCTCAGCATCTCAACCTGAAAACATTTGAAAAAGAGGGGGTGAGCACTAATGTACTCAGTGGGGTTTTATGAGAAAACTCTTTAATAAACTTTGGAATATCCAATTAATAACTGGAGGCATATAGAGAGCAAAACGCAAAAGCCTTCTCCATACCCGCAAAACCTTTTACTTCCTTTTCTGGCGCCTTTCCTGGCTCAAACCTGCTGTCTACTGCACCCTTATGCCTTAGGATGAGAGAGGGGTTACCTCAAGTATCCTCTGAGTATGCGAGGGGGTTACCCAGCAGTGACTCCCTTTACTATCAAATGTTCAACATTAGTGACACGAAGGTCACGGCATGATAATGCAAATAAACTGTTCTTGAGCTCGACAACCTGCTTACAACAGAAGCTATATCCTTCCATAACCTCCTTCCTTACTTAACCTTAACCTTCTTTACTTACTTGACTTAGCTAGCAATACCACACCTAGAGCAATCGTCTAAGGCTAATTCTTAAATTGAACATGATCTCGGCCTATAAGGGATTTAACGCTACACTAACAACGCAATTCTTAATCCTTAACTATACGAGCTTTTAACAAAGCATAAACATTCAAATACGATGAAATGAACACGGATAAACATCGATTGCAAATAAAGCAATTCTAAACACCTCATGCTAGCATAAATTGTATATAAACAATTCTAGCATATCTAAGCATACTTGAGAGCTCACTTAACTTATACTAACTTCCTTTACTTTATCTAACTCAAATAACAATTTAACATAATCATGCATATAACTTCCTTTATTTCTTTCCTTTCCTTGTACAGAGACTAAACAGGCAGAGCATAAAATATTTTAATTGGATATTTTCCTTGCCTTAACATGTTTCTAGAGCTTAATAGCTCAAACCTTATACTTGGTTTAGAACCACCCACCTCGATGATGAGCATTTTGATAACGAGCGCGTAGACGAAACAACAGCTGAAAATCCTTCCTCGGGCCTCCTCGGGGTTCACCTCTTCTTTACGAAAGTCGATCAACGACTTGAAACCTTATTAGAAATCGTAATAAGACAACAAAACGATATCTAAATCCTTGACCCTTAGCTATAACTTAAAATGCGAGAATTTAAAGGATTAAGGCATCCAAAATTACCACAAAAGGGGACGGAAAATCCGATTCGAAAGATCAAGATTCCGGACGATCGGACACATCTACCTCGTAGATCATCGAAAGAGCTTCGATTTGAGTACTCATGGGCCTCGTAACTCCAACCGAGCCGAAAGTTATGGCCTCCGCACGAAAACGTGCCGGAACTGCCGCCGCAGCCCCGCGCCCGCGCGGACCCCGCTCCCGCGGAATCCCCGGGCTCGCGCATCTCCGCGCCGAGAGGGCATCCCCGCGACCGCGGGAACCTCCGCGACCGCGCCACCTGGGTGAATTCCGGCGGCGGAAACTCCTCCTCCGCTCCTCCGCGCTCGACTCGCCGAACAAAAACTACTCGTCTCGGAGGTGCGCTCACGAAGAGCGCTCCTCGCTCGACTTTAGAAATGGAGGTTGAGAAATTAAAATGAGCAAGGATGAAGGGGAGGGGCTCCTCTATTTATAGGGGAAATTCAAGCTTCTCCGAGAAGCTTCTTCAGTGCAACAATACTGCTTTAAAAATATCGGGTTCGGTTAAAAGGCACTTTATTCGATGTCAAGGTCCAAATGACCTCAGACACGAAATCCAAAAATACCGGGAGGTTCGTTGGCTTGAGTACTATTGAACCAACTTGACTCGGGATAAAGAACGAGTCATCTTGAAGGAAAATGATAAAAGATCCTCTTTTCAAAAATAAAGTTACTATTCCACGCAAGGGACAAATAAAATTCCCGAGCGCTCGATTGACCTCAGAATGAAAATCTGGGATCGCCAACGGATTCCTTGAGAAATTTCCTATAAGATAGGCTTGAAAGAACAAAGCTCTGGTCAACACACGAGATTTCGCAAATTTCTAACGAACGTGCTCCTATGGAAAAACACTATTCATATCTTCTTTAAACGCGTTTTAAATAACCGGGAACTCAAACGACTTCCGATTCAAAATCCGAAAGCACCGGCATGCTCCTTGGGTCAACACCTTTCATACATGACCAAAATCGGCTATAACTGAGCTCGGATCAAAATTCTCAAAAAGACGATCTTACGAAAAATAAATCCTAAAATCGCGGCTTAGAACCGAAACATCTTAATTATGCTCAAAATTCCTTTTCATATTTCCTAATTAAAATTAGGAATTACTTAATCATATTCTGAAAATTCGGGTTGTTACAAGACTTCAGTCTGGCCTTTTTCATGCCTAACCTATTAACAGTTAACCTTTGAACTGTTATTATTTACATTGAAGTTTGCCTTTGTTATTCTTTCTTGGGTTCATCCTAAGAGTCATGGTATCTGGTTTGAGTCATTTCATACGCTTTAAAAGCATGGATTGATCCATTTATAGAGGTTATGCTGCCCAAATTTTTAGGTGACTAACCCTATTTCTTTGATTGCTTCTGTTCAACAACCCCTTCCCCCTTCCCCCAAGTAGGGCACCGGTCCCCTGCCCTTCTCCCGGGACCGGGGCGTTACAAAGATGCTCTGTAGCACAATTTCCTACAGAATATCTTGATCTCCTTCCAGTATGTTCGGAGGAATATCTCTTGGGAGGAATTCCTCTAGTGCTTCTTGGAGGTAGGACATACCTCCCCACTCCCGTACTGACTTCCATTCTTTCACTTTCAGCGGTAGTGTCGCTACCTGTTTCTTCATTGGTTTCTTCCCTGTCATTTTCATTAGTTTCCAAAGAAGAATCTGAATTACCAATATCAACAGAATCCCGTACCTCAGATATCAGAAGGGGAGTGAATGTCTCAGAAACATGGATACCAAAATCAGTGGGTTGTACAGTGTCTGAAGATATCTCAGCAGTACTGTTAACTTTATCTGTTGGACTAGGTCCCAATTCAGGCTCAGCATTAGGCATTGGTATTGTTAACCAACTTATGGAGTCGCTAGGTTCCACACTCTCCCCCTGACTCCTAAGATGGTGGAAAAAATACTCTCCCTCTAGGAAATCAAAGTTCATGGTGGTGAACATGCGACGAGACTTGGGATCGTAGCAACGGTATCCCTTTTGGTGAATACCGTAGCCAACAAAGACACATTTGACCGCACACGAAGAGAATTTATCCCGGTTATATTTTGGAAGATGAACAAAAACTGAACAACCAAAGACTTTGGGTGGAAGAGTAAGGGCAACAGGGACTTGAGCTTGCTCTGATAAGGCTTGGAGTGGAGTTTGAAATTGTAAGGCTTTTGTAGGAAGGCGGTTTAAAAGGTACACGGAAGTAGCAAGGACTTCAGGCTAGAAACTCGGATGGGGTGTGGGATTCGAGCAACATAGCTCGGGCCATTTCAAGAAGGATTCTGTTTTTTCTTTCGGGAACACCATTTTGTTCAGGAGTGTGTGGACAGGTGGTTTGATGGACAATACCATGTTTAGTAAAGAAGTGAGACATCCTAGAATTAACATACTCCCCTCCATCGTCAGAGCGAAGTATCTTAACAGTTTTTTGGAATTGAGTATTAACAAGGGCACAAAAATGTGAAAATTTGTCAAAGACCTCTGACTTATTTTTTAAAAAATAAATCCAAGTCATGCGGGAACAATCATCTATAAATAATAAAAAATATTGATACCCGGGACCCCCAACAACAGGTGCAGGACCCCAAATATCAGAATGAACCAAAGAAAAAATAGAATCAACACGAGTATTATTAGGCTTAAAAGACTGTCTGTGGCTCTTGGCCAAAAAACAAGTATCACAGTGCATGTCCCGAGAAATAGTCAAACTAGGAAACAACAGTTTTAAATAACTAATAGAAGGATGCCCTAACCGACGATGCCAAAGCCAAGCCTCTCGGTTTCCTGGTCCGTGAGTCAGCATCACATCACCTTTTTGAGATATATCATCCACATAATACAATCCACGTCTTTCAGTGCCACGCCCAATAATCGCCCCCGTTCTGATATCCTGTAACAGACAAAAATGAGGCTGTATTAGTAAAGTACAATTCAATTCCTTGGTGACATGGCTGATTAACAACAATTTATGAGGCAGTGTTGGAACGAATAAATAATTTGATAATTGAAGTGTAGGTGACAGATTAATGGTTCCGGAGCCTTGAACCAGAGCAAGTTCCCCATTTGCAGTTTGCACATGAGATTTCAACGGTTCAGTCATTTTTATAATGTCGGAAGCATCAAATGTCATTGTGTCCGTTGCCCCACAGTCAAAAATCCACTTGTGATTTTTTTGAGAATTTAGTTCGTGCACTATAAAGGCACTAGACCCATCCTTGAGTAATTTAGATGAAGTGCAGGGACTAGCTTGCAAATTCACCTCTTTATTCCCTTTATTACCTTCTGGAACATAATCAACCCTAGCCGCCTCCACCTTATTGACCTCTGCAACCCCATACCGTCCCGCCGTCCCCGTCGTACCGGTGTTGCCCACCCCGGCGAAGGTAGCACTGTCGACGGTCGTTGCTACAGTGACTGCACCTCCGCGATTTCAATTTTGCTGGGGTTGATTCGTTCTCTTTGATTTGTCCCACCATTCTGGAAACCCTATCAAGTGAAAACACGACTCCTTCGTTTGTCGCTTGAGGCCGCAGTGTTCACAGATCAATCTATTCTTGTCTTCTTCTGATTGGCGAGGCTTGCCCTTGTATGGTGGTTGTCCCTTATTTGGTCGATCTCTCGCCGTGAGCCCCAACCTGATACCCGGTGATGTGCCCCTCTCCTCGGTGATTACCGGTCGAAGAATTCGATCCCTGGCAGTCTCCCGACGTACCATTGCGTACGCAATTTCTACTGAGGGTAAGGGTTCCCTCTTGAGGATCTCTTTCTTGACAGGTTCGTATCTTTCCTCTAAGGCCATAAGAAATTGATACACTCTCTGATTCTGTATAATCCGATTATATGTATCAATATTTTTTTGTGCATTCCATAGGGTTGGGTTCTTTTCTGCCTATAGACATCCACACTTCCTGTCACTGTGCCCAAATCTCTTCTAATGTTTTGCCATCTTGTTTCATGGAATTTTCCTTTCTGTGTAAATCGAATACTTGGAGAGAATCTGCCCCACTCCCATATGTGTGTGAGGCTATCCCACACGGCTTTGGAAGTGGAGTGTTTGGATACTGAATTGATAAGGCTGGGCTCGATGTTCTGAATGAGCCAGGTGAACACACACTGGTCGTCTTGTTCCTATTTGGTGTAAGAAGAGTCGGTGGAGGACGGAGCAGCAGGGTTCCCGGTGATATATGAAGCTTTGCCCCTACCTCCGATCACCTGTTTTATCAATACCGACCACAGGGGATAAATATCCCCATTTAGCTTGAATCCAATATTCAAAGACTCTGTATTTGGTGTTTGGGGTAAACTAAGGCTATTTCGAAGTATTGATGCCAGTTGAAGGGTTAATTCATCTGGGATCGTTCTGTTGTTTTGGTTTTCTGCAGATTCACTTGGTTCTGACATTTGTTTTTGGTTTTGGTTCTGTTACAGATCACGATCTTTGGCTATTTGGTCTGAGAAAGGTTTATAGACGATGATGAATATCTTTCTGAGTCTTGGTTTCAATAGCCTGCTTTGATACCATGAAGAAAATAGCAGACGCCATTTCAGAGATTTTAGAGGATAGAAAGAGCTGTATTTTTATTTCATATATCAAGGGATTGTTTACAGCCTCTTTTAATAGAGGAAAAATATATCATTAGTAAAAGGAAATAAATCAACATATTATTTGTATCAATCTAGATCCTAATTTATCGGCTTGACTAATTCTTCTTTCCAACAGCATAAGCCATGTCTCTCTTTTTCCCACTTAACAAAGCCCAACAAACAAGTCATTAACATAATTTGCATTTGTTGATGAGATATACACAACTAATTAATTTATTTTCAAAGCAGACAGATGATTAAACATTAAAATATGTCACCCTGCTACGAGTTACAAGGTTTGCACATGATAGAGTCAACGGATGTTCGCCATTTATTTAAAACTCGCGATCTTATCAATGTAGGATATGATATTATATTCCTAGACTCGTAGTACTCTTAAGTGCTATTTACAATGTATAATAATATAATATTTTTGTTATTTTACCATTTTGAGTCACCTATGATAATCTTATTTTATAGTTTATTTAAGAAAAATAATGTAACAATCTGATATTTTATTATATTAGTATTACGATTACAATTAACAATTAATCTATGAGAGTGATATATCATTATTATACAAATATAAGCAAGATAAAAGTGAGGTTTATTAGGCCTGCCCAACCTACAACAAAATGACCAACTTCTCATTAAACTTATTTCTACAATAAATTTAGTAATTGAACCAAGATTCTTAAAATTATGTATCTATTATTTTATAATTCTCTACGAGCTCAATATGATCAAATTGTGTTGATTAGTTTAAAAAAATATGTCAATATTAATTTCAACTAGTGTAACTATAAGTTTGATATTCTGAATTTTGAAAAATAATATATAATTCTTATTGATTTCAATCTTCATTTAAAAATTTAATTGAAAACGGTTATGCATTTTTTCTGTATATATGATTATAAAACTTAGAGTTTATATATATTTGCAAAAATATATTTTAACAATGATGGTTGTAACACAAATTTCATGTATTTATATTAATCTACTACTATATAAAAAGAGCCTTAATGTAATATGATATGATATAATATAATATATTTATTTTAATATGATATTATACCATATCAATTTCCATATATATAATACTATTTAAATATAATAATATACCCTAACCCTACAATAGAACAAATGATAGAAAAAATTATTCAACAGTCATAGACAAAATTTATTAAACAAACTCCCGCAAAGCAAAGAATTATATTCTATTATATTATGATTTTAAAAAAATAATTAAATGTGGCTACATATTCCCCAATTCTTATAAAAAAAAATAACCTAGAATATTGAAAAAAAAAGCAAATTAAACCAATGATTATTTTATTTCTTTTTTGGCTTCCCTTACTTTGAAGATATGTGTATCCGTGCACGGTGTATCCATGTATATTAATTTTATCAACTTGGATAACCAATGATTTTTTTTTCATACTTAGAAGAGATGTATGTGTACATTCATGTATATGAATTTTATAAGGTAGCAAATTCTAATTTGTCTTAAAAAAAAAGTTCCAATTCTACTAAATTATTTGAAATTTTATATTATATTATATTATATTATATTATATTAATTTTACAAAAATAATTTAATTATTCAAAGTCTTGCATGGTAACACTATAATTACGTCTTCAATAATTTGCATTGATGTCACATAATTATTTATGTATGGAAAATTTTCTTATTACATTTTTTTTCCTAATATAATTATATCATTAATTCTATAAATTACCAATTGCATGCACTAATTTCCAGTTAAAATCCTCTATTGCACTAGTGGTGTTGCATTACATATTGCACACTTGATTTTTTTTAATATTTTTCAATTTTTTTCTTCGAATTTAATTTCTTATGCTTTACTTTAATTTTATACTTATTATTTAGGACTCATCCTACCCAATTAGAATGCATTATAATTTTTTAGTATTTAATTTTCAACTTTTAGTCATTAATTTGTTATTTGAAAAATTAAATACTAAAAATTATATTAAACCCTAATTGGGTAAGATGAACCTTAATTAATAAGTGTAAAATTAAACTAAAACATAATAAATTGACGTCAAAGAAATAAAATTGAAAAAAAAAATAGAGTGTGCAATGAGAATTGCAACACCAAATGCCCAATAGACGATTTCATATTTTAAATTTTGATCTCAGCTTAATTAAAGCCTCCTTGTCGAACAGATGCCTTTTAAAACTGATCTTTAATTTCTTCATGGGCGCTGTACAAATTTCTACGAAAGTGCCTCGAAATCATGATCGTTGATGGAATACGTGATTGTTTTATTACTAATATGTGAGCATTGAATCAATCCAGCTATTCATTGATTACAAATGTTCTCAAAAATATTTTGCAAATTTCTACCAGGTTAGCAAAATATGTCTTATTATTTAAATTTTACTTGGCATTTTGTACTCAGTTATGATTTTCCTTTAAAATTAATCTTGCATTGATAATTTTGTCTTATTGTGTTATAGCATGGATGTTGTTTATTCATTATATATTGTATATTTTTCAAATTAAAAATTATTTTTTCTTGTAGAATAATTTTGTACAATGTCAAGTTATGCAAAACAAACAATAAAACACTTTAAAAATAGGTGATAAACCACGTTAGTTTTAGTTGACTAGAATTTGAAAATATGTGAAAAACTAAACAAGTGCTAAATTTATGTTATTAAAACTATATTTTTTTTACAACATGTGGAATGCCGAAAACACCTCAAAATTTATGTATTTTAAGGCAATTAACCCAAAAAAAATATGTATCTATAATAATATTTATTAATAATCTGAACCAAATTCGGCTAACCATCAATCTCTAAATTAATAATTTGATTTCAATTAATTCTTAATTAATCTAGATTGATTTTAGTTCATTCTTTTTTAATTGTAATAAACAAGTAAAAATAAGAAGCCAATGATAGTATGCAATATATAATTCACTCGTGTGCCTGTTTAATATTCTTATCTTTAACAAATTTTAGGATGACTCTATTCTTGTTCGAAAATTCAAATGCAATGACTTTTTGCAGTATACAATAGGAAAAATTCCATTTTGATGCTTTGGGAATGTTTGGAATATTTTCAAAAAATATTAGAAATTTGATAGCTGGAATGTTGCAGGAAAATGTGTTTTAGTTTCTTTGTGAAAATAGTGAAAATTTTGTGTTCAATCCATATGTGTGTAAAAGAGTGTTAATGTGTGAAATAATCTAAGTATGTGAGAAAAGTGTGTCTTAGTGTGTGTTCTAACGAGTATTATTAACATTTGTTAGTGAAATTTGCTAACGTTCGTTCGTAAAGGAGCAACGGAGGAATCAAATTGAGCTTTTTGAAATAGTTGTAGCATCAATTTAGATTGAAAAGATAAACACCGACCAAACTCCTAGATAAATAGTTATAGGATTAAAATGAACCTTTCCCGTATATAATATTGTGTGTTTTATTTTATCTTTAGTTTTTAAAGTAATATAAGTATATAACTATAAATAAAAGGCAACTTTTGAACTTTAATTTATCTTATTTTTTAAATTAATAAAACTATAAATAAAATACAACTTTCGATGTGAGTGTCCAAATAGTTAGTATATTTAAAAACAACCACATTACTGTACATGCATACAAAGCCGGCCCTGAGGGGTGGCTAGGTAGGCTACCCCTGGGCCCCTATTTTGTTGGGGCCCCCAATTTTTATTTTTGTTATAATACTATATTTTTAAAAAAATAATTTTTTAAATATTTAATACAAGACCTAATAAAAAAAATATATGAATCATCACTCTATCTATTTTTTGAGCCATTACTATCCAAGTCTAACAATTTTCATGCTTCAAATATCATCAACAAAATATAGGCCAACAATAACAAAAGATTTTGTATTATATTTAAAATTATAAAGTCTATTTATATGTTGTCTTTTTATCTCATATTTTATCAGATAAGTCAAAATTTAATTAAATCAACAAAGAACTAAATCGAAGTATTTTGATTTATTTAATAAAAAAAAACTATTCAACATATCAATTTTTTTATTATTCTTATTCTTATTAATTTTTTTCAAAAATTAGATATTAGGAAAAAAATGATTATGATAAACTTATGGATAATTTTGTTTCTCAAAAGCTTGAGGATCTAAATGATTTTCATAATTATTCGATACTTGTATACTTTCTTGTATTTTTATAAGTATTCATTACACTTTCTTGAAATTTAGGATGAAAACAATATCGAAAAAATTTTAAAATGCTCGTATTATATATATATATATAAGTGCCCGAAATGTTAGGACCATCCCTAATGCATACTTACAAATATTTTTTAAAAGATAAATGAAACCTAGCATGTAGCTTATTACATCATCATTAAAAAATCTTTTCTTTTTGGTCTTTTCTTACTCTATTTACTCGCTTTCATTAATTATTTTATAATTATAATATCTTTGGATTAAGTATTCAATAAAATTATTTTTTTATAGATTTTATAGTACTAAATAATAGACAACATGTGCAACGAACATAATCTTCACTAGTAAGCACTAAAAATGCGTACAAAGAAAATTTTTTAGATTGAAATTACAATTGTGGTTCGATTCTGAAAAACTTCAATCCGTGCTAAGAGTGTTTAAAGTATACTGCATGCAAGTGTTCTTTGATATGTTGGGAACAGACGCAAGAATAAAAAATAGAAAGCAGTAAAAGAACGTACGAGATTGGTAACCCAATTCGGTTAAACAACCTACTCTGGGGGACTTCGCCCAAACTTGAAGATTCTTTCACTACTCCTTCATAAAGTGTATTGAGGAACTTACACATACATGACTCCCTCCTTATGTCGCCCATTCTTCTTCACGAATTCTTTTACTGAACGAAAGCTGTGAGATCCCCTCACAACCGTGACACTAAACTTCCTCTAGTTACCCACAACTTTAACTTATAATCTCTCCTGAGACTGCGTACGAATGGATTTAACAAACCCCTCACGTGTTTCACTCGAAAACAATAAATGCTAGACTATCATGTTGAACAGATTAAGGAACAACTTCTAGCTAGCTATTACATAAATCACAAACTAAATGACTCTCAAATAATATACTAAGAGAATCTAATTAAGGGCACACCGATTGCTGCAAAGAATCGGTCTTCTTATAGCTTCACTCTTTAGATGACATCGATCTTCAATCGTTGGCAATATGGTAAGTGAATTAGGGTATGTGATCTTCCCAAACGGGTGTAGATGCTTTCCTTGTGAATGAGGATTATTTTCAGCACTGCATCTACTCCACAAGGCAGTCAAATGAACAAATCTTGACCTCCCAAATACAATCGGGGCAAGATCTTCTAAACATGAAAACTGCCATAATAAAATTGTTCCAGATTATGTCTGGAACATAAGCGGGAACAGTTCGCCAACTGTTCTTCATAATTGCACAACAAAATCAACACTTAACTTCAGGAACATTATCTCGAACATATTGTCGAACATATCATGACAAAACAAACTTAGTGCATAAAGGTGGAACTAACAATCTCCCCCTTTGGCATTTATGGAAGACAATAACTAACGATCTGCACAACTCATGAATAAACTTCGCAGATCAAATATATAAAGATAAACGATATATTGAAAAAATGTCTGGAATAGTTTAAAGAACTCCCACTAAAGACGAATTGGGAGTTTCTTCCGATTATCACGAACATTGTTTTTGCAGACTCAGCTGCTCAGGTTGATCAAATATTAAGTACAGACCAACAAAAATTAAAAACGGGGCAAAACATAAATCCCCGTGATAAATTGCTCAAAAACTTCAAAATTAAATTTCAAAAGAGCACACACACGGCTCTCATCATCATCCAACAACCTCCAATAGCATCATGTTCTCCTTTCTTCCCTTTAGTGTCTACCATAAATGGCAAAGCTTCAAAGCGTAGGCACAGTAGCGGTATGAACAGAACCAGGCACAGCTGAAGAAGACGGCTGGGCAGCAGCAGCAGCATCAAGACCAGGGCTAGGAGAAGCACCAACATGGGCACCTGCAACATTAAGATTATCACCAGAAGGGTCTGGTGTGTCAAGGGGAGAAGCAAAACCAAAGGCCCGAGCTCAAAGATCCATCATCAATGATTCCAGCTCTTATTTCGAGGAACGTGCAGTCCGTATTGTCTTTTCAAAGAATTGAACCTCGCACTCCAAGGACTGAGTATGCCGGTCAAAGAAGATGGCATTTACACAAGATCGGGGAATAGGTCTATCAGGAATAGACGGAGTCTCATTGGCAGGTGTATCAGCAGGTTCTCCGGTAGGAATGTCACATGCATGCTGGGTAGAGAAAAACTTGTGACTGATCACAAATAGGAGCTCCTCAGGCTCGTAAACATCAGCATCAATCAACACATCATGCTGGGACATAATAATGCTGAAAATCATCCCTGGATAGCCCAGCGGCTACTGACTCCTTGTTAATTCAGCGTCAGCACACACCTGATAAAAAATGATCTGTCATAGGTTAAACATCGTCTGTGTTCCAACCTTATATAGCAACACCCCCAACGCCTTGCCCAAGGAGGACCGATGCTTGCTTGGAAGCCAGTTCTTCTCAGATATCTTGTGAATTATGGAGTACTTCCTTGTCAGATCGGATGCCAATAACGAACGGCCCTTGGGCCACATGAGCCTGCTACCCTCAGTCAACTCAACGACGACCTCATCAAGGTCAGGCACAACCTCTCGAGCAGTTGAGTGCTCTCAACCCAGATATGAGTTAATAATTGCAGGAGAAAAATGAATCCAATTCCCACGAACATAGACCGAAAAAGCATGATCAGAAGTCACAGACCGAATAGATTTCATAGTCCATATAGAATTCATGCACCACTGCTTTCACAAACACATAGATATCATAAACAGACCTATCCAGCCTAAGGTCATGCAAAAGTTTAACTACACCAGTACCAACAACATCAGACTGTACCAAGCAACGTTTAGAAACCAGAGAACGGCCAACCACCAGCTTATGAATTCTATGAGAATCAAAATCACCCGATTCTGATGTAGCACTGTCTGAGACATTCTAAGGCACAACTTATATCTCCTCTACCGAAAGGGTAGGTGCTCGATCATTTTTCATCAAATAGCATCTTGAAAAAGAGGCCAACCCCAGGAGCTGCTCAGACACGCTCTGAGTGACACGCCTCGTAGAAATAGAGGCTGAAGTTTTCTTTGTTGGGGCAGAAGCTTTCTTGACAGGAGCCTTCTTAGATTATGGAGCTTTTGCTGATTTGGCCAAAACTCGAGACTTCAGATGAGAAATTAGAATCTCATCATCATTAGAGTAATGATCAGCCACCACGGGAGATTCTTCTGGTTCATCCACACATTGAAGCTTTCACTTCACGCCCCGAGAGCGAGAAGAGGGCTCACCTTGGTCCATCTGGAGTGGAACAGATCATGCATCAGATGAGGAGGCATCAATATTGACTTCTTTAATCTCGACATCATCAACAACTTTCATCTCTTCAGACTGGACGAATGCATCAGCGGCAACCATTAGAGAGACTTCTCCCAATGGGACTTGAATAGTGACTACCGGCGAGTCACCTTAAGGGAGGATGAACGCTAAAGGGGCAGGAGACGATACAAACTTCATGGCATCAATTGATGCTGCAAATTCATCAATTGATGATGAATTTATGGTTGTAGCAGCAGCAATTGTGGCTTCAACAGCTTCGGGCATCATCGGTGGAGGTGAGACGGGTTCAGCTGAAACCCTGGGAGAGGAGAGGGGCTCCTGAACTGTCACAACATCTGACCCAGGGAGAGACGCACTGGGTGGAGGCAAACAGAAGACATAGAAGCAAGCACATTTGCGGAAGGAGCTTCTTCGTTGCTAGGAACAACGATAATTGGAACAGACTAAGAGTAAACAAGAGGTTTTGATAATTCCCTTAGACCACGCTACAGATCAACGGTGTTGATTTTTGGTTTCTTGAAAAAGTATGACTTTGAAGAACATCCTAGTTCGTCCGCCATTAAAGCAGGAAGGAAAAAGCTTGAATGTAAAAGCTTTGAGAGAGAAATTGCGACAGAAACAAGGATTCACTAGCCGTTGTAGTTAAAAAGTAACTGCTTGAACAGTGCTTGCATCTAGCAGGCACACATAAAGGTACATATCTTGAAACACCACTAACCACTTGGTCATTTTTCTTTCTATGTACATACATCACTGACCAAGACTATACAGAGATACTTCTCTCAAAGGAGAAGTTTAGAGAACACAAAGACCCAAGGAGGATCTAAGTGTTTCAAACCTTCCACTATCAAGTGTCTTGGTGAAAATATCCGCAAGTTGGGAATCTATTCCAATATACTCAATCACAAGTGATCCATCTTCTACCAGTTCTCGAATAAAGTGGTGACGAATATCTATGTGTTTCATCCGAGAGTACTGAACAAGATTCTTTGAAATATTTATGGCGCTCATGTTTTCACAGAAGATGGTAAGCATAGATGGTGGCACACCATAGTCAAACAGCATCTACTTCATCCACAAGAGTTGGGTGCAATAACCTCCAACTGCAAAATATTCTACTTCAACAGTACATAGCGAAATGGAATTCTATTTCTTACTGAACCATGAAACCATATTGTTTCCAAGAAAGAAACATCCTCCTGAAGTACTCTTCCAATCTTCAGTACATAGATCCAGCCCAATCCGTGCTAAGAGTGTTTAAAGTATACTGAATACAAGTGTTCTTCGATACGTTGGGAATAGACGCAAGAGTAATAAATAGAAAGTAGTAAAAGAACGCCTGAGATTGGTAACTCAGTTCGGTTAAACAACCTACTCTGGAGGGACTTTGCCCAAACTTGAAGATTCGTTCAAAGTGTATTGAGGAACTTACACATACATGACTCCCTCCTTATGTCACCCATTCTTCTTCACGAACTCTTTCACTGAATGAAAGCTGTGAGATCCCCTCACAACCGTGATATTAGACTTCCTCTAGCTACCCACAACTTCAACTTATAATCTCTTATGAGATTGCGTACGAAAGGATTTAATAAACCCCTTACGTGTTTCACTCAAAAACATTAAATGCTAGACTATCACGTTGAACAGATTAGGGAACAACTTTTAGCTATTACGTATATCACAAACTAAATGACTCTTAAATAATATACTAAGACAATCTAATTAAGTGCACACCGATTTGTTGCAAAGAATCGGTCTTCTTATAGCTTCACTCCTTAGATGACGTCGATCTTCAATCGTCGGCAATATAGTAAGTTAATTAGGGTTTGTGATCTTCCCAAACGTGTGTAGATGCTTTCCTTGTGAATGAGGATTATTTTCAGCACTGCATCTACTCCACAAGGCAGTCAAACGAACAAATCTTGACCTCCTAAATACAATCGGGGCAAGATCTTCTAAACATGAAAACTGCCATAATAAAACTATTCCAAGGTATGTCTGGAACATCAGAGGGAATAGTTCGCCAACTGTTCTTCATAATCGCACAGCAAAATCAGCACTTAACTTCAGGAATATACCCTCAAACACATTGTCGAATATATCACGCCAAAATAAACTTAGTGCATAAAGGTGGCACTAACAGATTCTCTATTTGATCTTCTGATTCTTCTCTTCAAAAATTTGATCTTCGCATTCTTTAAGATCTTCAAGGTGAATTTGCCTCTTCGATCTTCACGAATTTGATTTTTAGAGTTTATAACCTTGATTCGGATAGTCAAGACCTTGATTCCGGATCAAACGATGGTTTTGGATGATCTTGATAAAGAATGTCTTGAATCTTTAAGAACAACTTGAAGGTTTAAATCTTGGAAACATTGATCGGAGGGTATAGCACCTTGATTCCGGATCAAACGATGGTTTTGGACGATCTTGATGAAGAACGTCTTGAATCTTCAAAAACAACTTGAAAGTTTGAAGCTTGGAAACATTGATCGGAGGGTGTTGCACCTTGATTCCGGATCAAACTTCGAACTTGGGATGATTTTGATGTAGAACGCTTTGAATCTTGCATGAACGCCTTAAAGGTTGAGAGAGAATTTCTTCAAGCAAACTTCCTCCAAGTCTTGAGCTATTCAAAATTGTGTCAATTTCCGTATGCCAAGGCCTCTATTTATAGGCAAATGAGGGTGTATTTAGGGCTTTTGTGGTATTATTTCATTAGTGCCTTCAGTAGGACTTACGTGACATATTTTAATTGGAGTCTTGTACCCTTTGTGATTCTCTACAACAATGTGGCCATTTCTTATGTGAGACCACCATTTGTCACACTTCTATTGGCAGGGATTTTTCTACATATTAAATATTTAATTTAGGAATTAAAATTTCTAAAATATAAATAAATAATATGATTTGAGTATTTGATGATTTTAATTTCCATGTGGCATTGTTTGATTGGATGATAAATTTTGTTGCTTACAATGGTCCCGATCGAATAAATAATTATGAAAGTAAGTGGAATACACTAAGTCAACAAACTTAGCAAGTTTGCAGAAATCACTTTACAACTTAAGCTAAAAACTTCAGTCAGTTTGCAAACTACTCACAACTGAGTTCGTTGAAAGACTCAATTGATTTTAACAATTGAATATATATATATCATTTGAACAACTTAAAACACAAAGTTCAAGTTAAGTAGAATAAGCGAGCAGTTAACTAAAATAATTAAGCAAATAAGCAATTTAACTGAGACGACAAATAACTGAGGATATAGAGAGAATTTAAAGCACAACAATTCTACTTCCTCTTTATTCTAAACTGGAAAGTATTTAAAGAGAGTACGCAACATAAGTCAACTTCCCCCACAAGCTGGTGAATTTTCAACATATCTGGCAGGATATATGTGCCCACGACTTTCCATACTTAGAGAATCCTATTCGTGGGATATGTGCTTGCCATGCCCAAGATTGCTACGTAATACACTTCCCAAAAAAATTTGATATACCCCTGGATTTCTAGGATGCGGTCATAATTTTCTGTTTTAGCTTTGTCGCGGCCTCAGTGACCATGTGACACTAAAAAGTACTACTCATTTACTCGTAACGTCATGTGAAACGGTCGCTTAGGTTGCTGACGTAATTTTCCAACATTAAATTTGTCGCTGTATAAGGCAATGAAAATGATGACGGATCAATTCGGTCACCATTCTAAAAAAGTGGAATTAATAAAAAATTCAAAAATAGGCGACAGAATGTTCTACCACCTTTTCTGTCGCCATTATTTAATTTTGTTTTCAATTTTTTTTAATAATTCCAAATTTTTTAATATTTGTAGGCACCGATATATAATAAAATATCATAAAACTCAAATATATAAATAATAGTATACATCATAACATAAAATTATTACAAACATATAATATGTACATATATAGTTATAGTATATCATAACATATAAAAAGTGTAGTATAATTGGAATAATATATCAAACCATAAAAACAAAATAGTCATGAAAAGTTGCCGCCATCAGGTCCTCTAGATCCGTCACCAGACATGACTGCTGACTGAGAAGCCTCTCAAGAATAGATTTCATCCTGATCTGCTTCTCCAACATCTGCTGATGTACAAGAACTTGATGCGCATTGAGCTTCTCATCCATCTGTGTCTGCATCTCTCAGCCAGTCTCGCATCGAGCTCTTCTTGGGTGTACAGTTAACTTTAACTGATCCTAGGCTCGATGATGCGTATCGTCCTACTCCAGAAGTGCGACGAATAACAGGGGCCATGTTCCCATCCCAATAGCGCGCCCCTTTTTGTCAACCTTCAGCACTTGGTGGAAATCTCGCCCATGTTCACCTCTCTTGATGGACATATCATTACTAATGTGATTTCATTTTGAAAAATAACTTAGTCACTCATATCAAAACAATACAATTGATCATTATAAAATACAATAAACTAATAATTTAACTTAATAGATAAATGTTCTAGAAAACTATAAAGAATGGATTGCCCCTTTTAGAATAATATGACACAACTTATATAGGCATACCATTTCATCCATCATTAAGAGTCATTAAATCCCAATAAGGGCATATCATGATATTAGCTATTGTGATCGCCGATTCCTTGCTCAAAACCGATTGTTCATCACACCTTCCATATCTTGATGATTTTCCTTCCATATTTGCAACATTATTCCATTCATGTGTTTCAAACCTTCCATCTCCATATTATTCCTGGAATAACTAAAAATATAATGATTTAACTCTCAAATATATAGAAATACAGATAATAAATATGTAATATTTGATACTTATCATCTCTACCCTTAGCTCTCCACTCATCAGCCAAGGCGTCACAAATATCCTGTATTTATCAGGAAATAATGTAATTCATTTTTCAATAAAAGTTGTATATATACATATGTGTGCATGTTAATATTGTATAAAAAACATAATTTGTTCTCCTTGACCTTGGCAGTGGTCCAATGACCGTCTAGTGAAGCTTCATGTAGGTATAATTGCACGCTTCCCACTATTAAAAAAATAAAATAAAAACACATAAGTGTTAATTTATAATGATATTAACTTAATTAATTAAGTTTACATATATGAGTTTAGAATAGTACAAAAATGGTAAAAAATCATATACTATTTATTATTAATTCAATAAAATAAATAATTATAATTTAAAATATACAACCGATCGATCGAGTATATATATCATGTCGTCATTTTATCAAATTTGAACAATTTATATATATTATAGCATTGTGAATTCTAATTTCTACGGAATCGATTAATTCCATCAAATACTACTCAAACCCTTGAATATTAAATCATATACTATAACCCTTAACATAAACCCTATACCCTAAACCTTTGAAACCCTTCACACTAGCTAGCTACACCAGAATCCTAGAACCACTCAAAATTAATAACCTTAATCATATATATAATTTTTTCGTATAATTCACTTTCTCATATAACAATGAATATCCCACTTTTACTAATATATAATTTGTAGAATTTGTAATAATCATACATTTATATTAAATGTTAATTTTGTGTAATTAACAATTTACATATAATCTTATTAATTTTGTGAATTTAAAAATAATATATTATGTAATTTATCCAAAAATACTATATGATTTAATCTATGAATATTGGTATGCTTAAAATGTAAAAACTATTAATTAAAATAAAAAAACAATAAAAATAGACATTAGTGTGAGGATTCGCGATGGAATAGTGTCATATCGGTGACGAATACTTTCCGTCGCCTTGATTTTCTAATATTAAAATTAAATAAAAAAATTATAAATCAAGTGACGGACAAATTCCATAGCCTTATTACTAGCATAATAAAACTGAATGTTAAAAAAATTCCGAAATTAGGCGACGGACATGTTCCGTCGCCTGATAATTTTTATTTTAAAGATAAATATAAAATAAAATTATAAATATGACGACGAAAATATTCCGTCGTCATTTTATCTACATAATAAAATTAAATGTAAAATAAAAATTCCGAAATGAGGCTATGGAAATGTTCCATCACCCTATTATTCCGTTAATAAAATTAATTATAACTTAAAAAAATTAAAGGTGACGGAATATGTCCGTCACCAACTTAATCCACCGCCGTTCCATCGTCCGCTCCGTAATATCAAGGTATATTACACATCAATATTTTCAATCTCAATGGATATATGTATAAATTTTTATAATCTTTGACAATCTAATATGATGTTAATATCAAGAACATTGCATGATCTAGGATAACAAATTTATATCATGTGAGTTAGAAATTTTCTTCACGTGACTCACACTGTCACACAATTTTAATTTTGGAGTGCAAAGTGTAAATGTTATATAATTATGGGGTGCATATGTAAATTAACCCCAATTTTCAAATTCAAATATAATTTTGAATTATAAAAATGTATTTCTTCTGTCAACATCTCATTCCTACTCTAGACCCAAATTATTGCGAATTGTGCATATAATAATCTGATCAAGTGTACGAATAAATTTTTTGACAAATACAACTTGTTATTATATAATCGAACTGCTTCTTAAAATTGTCCAGTACAGCTGGCCTGCCACATTAATTTTTTTAAAAAAAGAAAGAAGCTAGACAGAAGAAAATAGAGAACAATTACATATTAGATTTTTGAATTAATGTTGCATTAAGAAAATTCGTAAGAGTTGACTAAAACTGTTGTATAATTAAATATTTAGTAGTTAATTTCTTACAGTTTAATTTAATTAATTCAACTTGATTTTTGTACAAGAAGAGAAATCCTTCTGTTATATCTATCCAGAATTCAACAAACAAAAGTTTACGAGGTCAAAAAGAGATCATTTAGAGGCAAAATGGTTATTTTTTAATTTAGGCGTCGAACTCCATCCAACAGAAGGTAACGAGGTCGACGAAGAAATATGGCGGATGAGGCACTAATGATATCCGCGATTGAAAAGCTGGACAGTTGGCTGCTTAAGGAGGCGGATCTCCGGTATCAAGACTGCAAAAAGCTTCTCAGTTTGCAGTTTGAGAGGAAGGATTCGCTGATTGGGATGGCGGAATTCTGGGAAGACAGCATAAATTAGGCGACGGACAAATTTCGTAGCCTTATTATCTGCATAATAAAATTAAATGTTAAAAAAATTCAGAAATTAGGTGACGGATATATTCCATCGCCTGATAATTTTTTATATTAAAGATAAATTTAAAATAAAATTATAAACTAGGGGACGGAAATATTCCGTCGTCATATTACCTACATAATAAAATTAAATGTAAAATAAAAAAATACGAAATGAGGCGACAGAAATGTTCCGTTGCCCTATTATTTCGATAATAAAATTAATTATAAAATTAAAAAATTAAATGTGACGGAATATGTCTGTTGCCAACTTAATCCGTCGTCGTTCCGTCGCCCATTCCGTAATATCAAGATATATTACACATTAACGGATGACAAATTTATATTATGTGAGTTATAAATTTTCTTCACGTGACTCGCAAAATTTTAATTTTTGAGTGCAAAGTGAGAATGCTATAGGGGTGCATATGTAAATTACCCCCAATTTCAAATCCAAATATAATTTTGACTTTTAAAAATGTATTTATTCAGTCAACATCTCATTCCTACTCTAGACGACCCAAATTATTGCGAATTGTGCATATAATAATCTGATCAAGTGTACGAATAAAATATTTGAAAAATAGAACTTGTTATTATAGAAATCGAACTGCTGCTTAAAATTATCCAATACAGCTGGCCTCCCAGATTTTATTTTATTTTTTTAAAGAAGAAAGAAGATAGAAAGAAGAGAAAAGTAAAAACCATTACACATTGCATTTTTGAATTAATGTTTCATTAAGAATATTCATACCAGTTGATTAAAACTGTTGTCTAAATTAAATATTTAGTTAGTTAATTTCTTACAGTTTAATTTAATTAATTCAAATTGATTTTCTACAAGAAAATAAATCCTTCTGTTATATCTATCCAGAATTCAACAAATACAAGTTTACGAGGTCAAAAGGAGATTATTTAGAGGCAAAATGGTTATATTTTAATTTAGGCATCTAACTCCAACCAACAGAAGGTAACGAGGTCGACGAAGAAATATGGCGGATGAGGCATTGATGATATCGGCGATTGAAAAGCTGGACAGTTGGCTGCTTAAGGAGGCGGATCTCCGGTATCGAGACTGCAAAAAGCTGCTCAGTTTGCAGTTTGAGAGGAAGGATTTGCTGATTGGGATGGCGGAATTCTGGGAAGACAGCAAGGAAAAGCTCTACACTTTGCTGGTTAAAGTGGCTGATCCCTCCCTAGAAGAGGAGGGAATGGTAAGCAAGGAAAAGATGCATGATTTTCTCGTTGAGATGGCGGATCTCTGGGAAGACGACGATGGATCTAAACTTAAACCACTCGACATTGAAAAACTGCACAGTTTGATGCTTGAGATGGCGGAACCCCAGATCTACGCCGAAAAGCTCTACAGTTTGGCTGTTGAGATGGCGGATCTCTGGAAAGAGAGCAAGGGAAAACTGAACAAGGAAAAGATCTGCATTTGGCTGACTAACAAGGCGGGTCTCGTAAGAAACTACAAGGTGATCAGTTTGCTGGAAGGAATGACGGATCCATGGCGTTGGGAATTGAAGAAAAAGATTAAACTACCAGAAGAAATGTTGAAGAACGTGGTAGGGGCTAAAGATGATCTGAGATCGATACTGGATTTACTCAGCCGCGCCGACGAAGTGGAAGAGGGGAGTAGGCTACATTATTTGGTATCTGATGTAGTGGAGATGGCTCACGATGCCTGCCTCCTCGTTCAACTTAAGGATTCAGATCCCATCGTTTTATTCTTGGCTATCTTCAACTGCTTCTTCATAGGGCGGGCGGAATACCGGGTGAGATCACGTATATGAAATTTAATGTTACACTTGTTTTCGATCACAATCAAATTTTGTGGGGTTTTTTTTTTTTTTTTTGGTTGTGATTTGGTTTAATTTGATTTTTTTTCCTTTTTTAAGTAATAATTCATTATTATGGTTGATTATTTCATTAGAATTTAGATTTATTAGATTATTTACCTTAAAATAATCATAACCATTGGACAATTTTACAATTACAGCATGAGCTAGCTTGCAATTGTTGTAAATAAAATGCAGCCTTCAGTATTTTTGCAATTACAACATGCTAAACTTTTTGACCATTTCAGTCCTAACATTTCTAACAAAATTTACACTTGTACACATCGTGTGCAACTATTTCAAAATGAATAAATAAATAATGACTGCACAATCATACCCATATGGATTTCAATTTGGGAAAAAAAATATTAGCAAAATTCATTAAAGATGATGTTTTATTTGTAACAATTACAAGGTCATGTTGTAATTGCAAAATAAAGACAAAGGTTGTGATTTTTAACGCAATTTTTTTAGTAATATTATTTTGTGTTGATATGGAAAAATAGCAACTCTCACTCAGTAAAATATGTAAATAGTAATTTTTAAAAAAAATTATTAATCTTTTTAGATGAGAACGTACAATGTTATCAATGCTATGATACACAATTTTTTTTTATCATAAACAATTTCTAAAAAATGTGAAATTGTACGAGTACACGAATATGTTGTACGAGACATTAACAATACAATTTATGTACTCATGTATTAGTTCAACAATGATATGATACACTAGTACACTAATAAGTCTAGTTGTGGACTCATGTAGCAGTTAAAAAAAAGAACAAACACATGAATACACAAACATGTATATGTTTGTGTTAGAGTTTATTAATTACGCTATATATATGTGATATATCATGATTCTCGTACTACGCAGATACATCCTTTCAGTCGTCAACATACATACGGAAAATTCTTTAAAAAGATCGTTTCTATCCATCGAGGTCTCCAAGAAACAAAGGAGCTTATGCTCGAATTCGGATTTGAGAGGGGAGCGTCACAAAATGTTGCAGAATTCAGAAGCAAAGATGATGATCATGTGGTGGGGTTGGAGGAAGACGTGGAATTGCTGCTTGGCAAGACGAATATTGTTACATGTATCAGGGGTATGGGTGGGATCGGAAAGACAACTCTTGCTAGAGAGTTGTACAACCATCCAGCCGTGGTTTATCGATTTGAACGTCGTGCTTGGGTATGTCTTTCTTCACGGGAATTAAGTCGAAAAGAGCTACTTATCAAACTCATACGCCAGCTGCTGGTAGACCACCACACTAGTAAGGGATTCGAAAGAGATGAATATGATGATGATGATAAGTTATTGGAGAAAATGGACAATAAAAGCCTCCGACAGATGCTTCACCAATACCTGCAGGGCAGGCCATATTTCATAGTTCTGGACGACGTCTCAGAAGACACATGCTTGAAACTCAAATATATCTTCGAAGCACTTCCCAAAGGTATGTTCACGTAGGCATCCTTATTTATGTCGATATATATATATATATTGAACTATGAAACATCCTTGTTCGTTTTGCCCTTGCCCTTGAAAACTGCTAAACACCTATTATTCCTAAGGAAGATTAGATAAAAATTCTCATAATAGACAAATTAAGTTTCAGAAAATAATGCTATTGTTAATTGTATAGGTTTTTGTAAAAGAAGGGGATTTTTATATATCTAGTAGATATGAAGAAACCTAAAATTTAATTACGATACTAATTAATTAAATCATGCAACCTAGTCTAATATTATTGACTTCCTAGTTAAATAATATAACATTTTGAGTTACACTGGGTTATTGAATAGTTCTTATGTAAGCAGACAGAAGAAGAAGAAGCAGATTGCTGTTCACAACTCGCAATGCGGATATAAATTGCGATGATGATGATTATAATTATGATTTTAATTATAAAATGAAAAATTTGGATGATGATAAGAGTTGGAAATTATTATTGAAAACGGCATTTTATGAAAGTAGTGATGAGGAATTCTTCCCAAAGCAGTTGGAGAAAAAGGGGAGAGAGATGTTGAGAAAATGCAACGGTCTACCATTAGCAATTAAAGAGATGGGGAGCCAGTGGGCAAGAAAGAGACGATCAGGGACTAAGTGGGAAGAAGTTGTAGAATCTTCGATAGATTTGAGTGAAACTTTAGTGGCATTGGAATCGACTTACCTCAATTTGAATCCACATGTGAAGTCATGTTTCTTGAGTCTAGGCTTCTTCAAGGAAGGTACAACTATTAGGTCTGATAAGTTGGTACAGATTTGGACTGCAGGAGGACTGAAAGAAGAAGAAAGTAAAAAATGTTTATCTAAATTAACTCAAGAATCCATTATTGAATCCAAGGAAATGACCAAATACGTCTACGACGATAGAGTAAAAACATGTCGCATTAATGCTGTTTTCCACAAACTATCCATCACAAAGGTAGAGGATGATGAATTAGGGTTTGAGATCCTAAGGAAGGATGGAAATCACAAACCTCGTCGTCGTGTTATCCATTGTAGCAGAGAGAATTTCAATCATTCCACGAATCAAGATAAACATCTTGTTTCTGCTTTCTTCCACGGAGGCAGCAGCCACTTTGAATATTGGAATCATTTTGAACTACTTGAGATACTTGATATGGAAGGTTTTGGGTTGAAGATTTTACCAGAAAAAATTGGTAAGTTGATTGGATTAAGATACATGGGATTGAGAAACAATCACATAGAAGAGCTACCACACTCACTAGGCTGCCTAAAAGAGCTCGAGGTTCTGGATATAGCACAAAACTTTATGGTGCAAGTGCCAGATGTTATATGGGAAATGGATCGCCTTCGTCACCTCTACATGTCGGAGATAAGTTGCCAGAAGCCTTTGAAGATAGACTCACTGAAGAAGCTTAAGACGTTGGCCTACATATCAGTTGATAATTGGACATATGAGGTGTCGGGATTGAAATTGATGACTTGTCTCCGGAGATTGGGCATACAAGAAGTGGATGAGAAAACAGATGTGAGCAAGCTCTTCAAATCATTGGCTAAGCTACAGAAACTCTATTGCCTTATCTTAAGAGGGTTTCGTTTTAGAAGCATGCCTTCCTTGGACAAGCTTGGTCTTCTGCAGAATCTCCATGAACTCAAATTGGAGGGGCGCCTAAGTAGGTTACCAAGTGCTAGTAATTTCCCTCCCAAGATTTATTACTTGAGCCTGGTAAATAGCTGTCTTGATGAAGACCCCATGCCCATACTCGAGAAGCTTCCAGAATTACAAAACCTGAAACTGCAGAATGCATACACTGGTCATCAAATGGTGATCTCGACCGACGGGTTTCGTCAACTCTGTGAACTGGTCATCCGAGAGTTATGGCATCTGAGAAATATTGTACAAGTTGGAGAAGAAGCTGGATTGTGGTTTCGTGCAGATGCAGAAATCAACAGATGCCCATATCTGGAGACTGTTCCCCAAAACATTTTCTTGCGATTAGACCATCTCAAATCACAAACTGTAAAGTGCATTGTTGCAGAAGGTGAGGTGCACTACACCATAGTTCGTTTATAAAATCTTCTCCAATCACATTTTATTTACTTGTAATTAAAAATTACTTGCATTTGCACTTTAAGTAATGATTTTAATAAATACATTAAAATAAGTGCATTTTACATTAAATTTTACTTTTAGTACTTTTTTTGAATCAGTTGTTGGTCAATTTGTTACAAAAATTATATGATTATCAGTAAGAAAAATATATTGAAGAATTTTAAAATATATATGACACTAAAGATCACATTCGTTTGCTTTGTATTTATATTATAATTAATAAAAGAAATTACCCAATTTTGATACCCAAAGTCCATATTTTAACTGAATCATTTTAGATGAACTTTTCTATGACAATTTATAGTTTCTTATATAAATTATTTTGTAAAAACTTATGGAACATTTGATTGAATACATACAACAATAATTTTAATTAGAAAATGTTAGGATATTTATTAGTTAGGGCATTTTTGTCTTTTTGATGTAACCCTAGTTTCCTTTCCTTTTTTGTTTGGATTGTGCTAGCTTTGGAGAATCACTTTTGTGCCTCCCATTTTTTGTAAGCTTCTTAGACACTCTTTTGGTTTAATGGAGTTCTTCCTTCTATATTCGTCTATGGTTCATCCCGTTTTTCTTTACATGGTATCAGAGAGGGTTTGATCTCTTACTCGTCTCTTGTGAATCTGACCATGGTTATGGTGATGAGTGGGTCTCTGTAAGTGATAGTAAAAAAAAAATTAAGAAGTTGAAGCCGTGAGTCGCCATCAATTGAAGTTGAAGCCCACAATCTTAAAAAAAATTGGAATTGGCTGCCGCCGTGAGTCGTCCTCAATTAAAGTTGAAGCCCACAACCTTTGCCATCAATTCTTATTTATTGAGATTGCCACCATCTGGAAGCAAGCTGCTGCTAAGAATTCATGGTTATGTTGAAAAGGTAGTCTCACAAATCTGGAAGTCATAGGGCATATTTATTGTATTAAGTCCCGAATGTGTTTTATGTGTGGTGTTCCTCGACAGGTTATTTGATTTCACTTATGGTGTTTGGGTCTGTTGGGAATTTGTTTGATTTCATTTCTAGTGCTTGGGTCTCTTGGAATTTTGGGTAATTTTGAATTGTTTGTTGAATTTCTTTGAATTATGGCTAGTGAAAGAGATGATTCATTGCAATCTATTAGTGTTCGTTTAAATGGAAAGAACTACTCGTATTGGAATTATGTGATGAAATTTTTTTTGAGGGGTAAAAAGATATGGGGACATGTGTGTGGAGCTCTCTCTAAGCCGATTGAAGTGTACAATGAGAAATATGTTGAGCAAATTGATGCCTGGGAGGTTAATAATTCAAAGATTATTACCTGGATTAATAACTCAGTAGAGAATTCGATTGGCATGCAATTAGCTAAGTATGACACTGCAAAGGAGGTCTGGGATCATTTGGAACGTTTGTATACTCAATCGAATTTTGCAAAGCAATGTCAATTAGAGATGGATATTCGGTCTCTTAATCAAAAAGAGATGAGCATTCAAGAATTCTACTCCACCATGACGGATCTCTAGGATCAGTTGGCTCTTACTGAGTCTGCAGAGCTTTGAGCCTTTCCAGCATATATATCTTGACGAGAGGAGCAACGTCTTGTTCAGTTTTTGATGGCACTTCGTGATGATTTTGAGGCTTTGTGTGGGAATATTTTGCATCGCAACCCCCTCCCATCTATTGATTCTGTTGTTAGTGAACTTGTAACACCCCGTATTTTCAGATTACAGTTAAAAGTTTTCAAAATTTATTTAGAAGACTATAGAAATTTATTGGAGCTAAAATAAAGTAAAATGGATAAAAGACGCAACTTTATGTGTTATTTAAATTGAAAAAAAAATATAAAATAGTTAAATATTTTGGCACGTGGTCAATAATGACTTTCGTGGAAATAGAACGACCTGAGAATTTCAATGGTACTTTTAAAATTTTAATTCGAGGTCAATCAATGTCCCAACAGTCAAAGAGGACGTGAATAGTAATTTTTAATTTAATCGGGAATATTTGCGACGTCTCGAGAGTTAACTCGTCAGAAGTTTTCAATAGAAAACAATGCAAGGAATCCGCTGGTAATCTCGAATTTTTAATCAGAGGTCAAATGAATTCCCGACAATATTTTTGATTAAATAAATAGTAATTTTTAATTAATTTAAAAAGGAATCTTTTATCGTTTTATTATCAAATGATATTTTCAGCATACCCTTATGAGTTGATTCAATATGAAATATCCCAATGAACCTCCCGATATTTTTAGATTTATAATGCGAGATCAATTAATCTCCCGGTAAAATAAAACAACTTTTAAATCAATATTATATTAAAAATATCCTAACAATAATATCCTATCAAAATATCTACATAATCCCCCCCTTGGTTGATTATCACCCACGTCCCCCCATTCATAATAATGTTAGAGAGAGAAGAAAGAAGAAGATAGAATGGAGCGAGAGAGAGTTGAGCGAGAGCGAGAGAGAGAGAGTAGAGGGGGAAAGAGAGATCCAAAAGAGAAAGAGAGAAGGCAGCAGCTGTAACCACCACCACCACCCTGCTGCCGCCACGCCATTGCCGGAGAGCCGCTGCTGTCGCCGGTGCTGCAGCCGCTACAACATCTCGACGCCACCCCAGCCGTCTATTTTCGTCGTCGTCGTATCGGTCCATTTCTCGTCCTTTTTAACCCAAATTTTAATATGTCGTGTATTCAAGTATATACTACATTTCGTATGTTGAACTCGTTCCTGTCCGACAGCCGGAAACCGGCGAAATCGCCGGAAAACGTGCATAAAAAGAGGCGCCGATCTGCCACTGTTTTTGTCAAATTCAGGCCCTTTCGGGTCCTCAAATCGGAAAAGTTTGTTCACGAAAGTTGCTCGAAATAATATTTCCTATGTGCCTGTAAAATTTCGTAATTTTTGGATGAGTTTTGAAAAATCTCGATTATTTAATTTAAACAGTTATTTTTGTACCGGAAGCATGTATTATCGAAAAATTCTAAAAATCTCAAACTATAGTCTTGGCATATATAGGATGGTCTCTGAATATTTTCATAATTTTTGAATGGTTAAAAAGTGTCGTGGTACAAATCTGATACAAATCGATTAAAATGGCAAGTTATGGAAAGTGACCTCTGTCAAATATTTTGGTTTCAATAAATCAAAAATAATATTTTGGAATTTATTTCCTTCTGCGTTAAATGTACACCAGGTCTCTAGAGTCGCGTAATATATTTTTGAAAAGAATAAAATTTAATAATAGCTCCAATTATAGTAGATTAATTTCCGAAAAATATAGTAGTCGTTCTGAGTCGAAGATCCACCTTGTAGGACCCGCAGAACCTGCTAGGAGAGAAGATGATGTTCCCGAAGTTGTTATGTCGCCACCTGCTCGTCAGCGAGGTGGGTTTATTTTTAAAGAATAAATACAATTTAAGAGTAATAACTCTTTAGAAGCATGATAGATAACTTAGAAATATCCAAATAAATGTTTTATGCTCTACCTGTTTAACGTCACTGTTATAGGAGGAATTATAGAATATTGTTATGTTATGGAATATGATAGTATTAAGATACTGTTGAAATATTGTTAGAATATTATTGGATTATTATTGAGATATTGTGACTAGGATTTGAGCATACTTGTGGAATAGTTGTATAAGAATGATTAAGCTGCGATTTAATTTGCTAAGTTTTATGAGATATATTGAGACGATGTTAAACTTAGCTAAGATAGGCTTGTGCTAGAATCTTGGATTTTTGTAGTGCAAGTAATTATTGAACATACACTGTGAGGTAACCCCGCACATACACTGTGACCGGATGTCACTATAAGGAGTCACTGCTAGGCGATCCCTAGCACACTCAGAGTCAATGCTAGGTAACCCCTGGTATACTCTCCTCGGATTAGCGAGGTAACCCCTCCCTTTTCCTACCAGCGGCATGCTATATAGTGCAGTAGACGACAGACTGAGCAAAAGGGATCCCAAAGAAGAAGACAAAGGTTTGCAGATATGGGAAGGGCTTTTGCGTTTTGCTTCCTATATGCTGTGTATTATTTTTGGATATTTCTTATTTGCAAATTGAGTTCAAAGTTACCCACTGAGTGCATTAGTACTCACACCCAACTCTTTTCAAAATATTTTCAGGTTGAGATGCTGAGGCCGGTGATGTGCTGTTGGTGGGGTTGTCTGAGCTTCCTAATTGCTGCTCTATCTGGTTATATTATTTGCTTCCGCTATGTTTCTGCTGAATACTCTGATATCTAGTATTTAGTCTTGATATTCGATACATGATACTTGATGATAGCATGTCTTATATGCTATGAATATATGATGTCTATTTATTAGATAAAGTCTTGAGGGGAGGAAACCCCGTCCTTTTGCCATACCAATTATCCCTTTATTGACTTCGACCTATTAAAAAGGTCAGACCTGATTTCATGTTGGTATCTGTTTACTTCCAGTCGACTTATGAATTGATTTTATCTGCTATTCTGCTTTTGTCCTTTGGATGGGACTAGTCTTAAGATAAATAGATCTTTAATTGTTGGTATATGTTTATCACCTTATTCTACCCATGTACGGACTTGTTGGTTTCTGTGCCGTACCAATTGTACTCTTATAAGCCGTTATAAAACGGGGACTTGTTCTAGCTACAGAGGTTATGCTGCCCAAATTTCTGGGGAGTATAACCTTTTCTTGTTTCTAACAATTATTTTATTTAATTAGTAATTATTCCAAATCCTATTCTTTTTAAGTGACACCCCCGTCCTTCATTTATTATTCTTTTCGGGATCGGGGCGTTATAGAACTCTTTGCTGAGGAGATTCGACACAATTCCGGGACTATGAAAGGAATTCTTCTATCTCCAAGTTAGAGTGTTTTGGCTGTTCGCTCTCGCACACAATAAGCCTTAGAATAAGAACTCAAAACCTACTGCACCGAATGAATGTAATTTCTGCCACCAAACAGGACATTGGAAGGCTCAATGTCCACAACTTTTGAATAGGTTTCCTTCATCAGCTTCTCGTCCGCCGACACAATCTCGCCCACATTCGTTTAGGCAATCCTATTCGCCTAATACTGATGCTGTCACCTCTTCATCAAATCAATTACCTTCTGAAGCTTCATTATCTTCTTCTCCAATGATGAGAGCTCTTCTTGAACAATTTCAGAAATTTCTCACCCAGCAACCTCATGCCATGTCTGCCACATCAGGTTTGCCAGCTTCGAGTTCCACAGGTATACCTCCTTCTGCTTGGCTTCTGGACTCAGGAGCTTCACACCATATGTCACCTGCTAGTGAATCTTTTACTTCTATCACTTCTTCTAATTTTGTGTCTGTTATGACTGCTGATGGCACTCCTATGCCATTATCCGGTATTGGTTCTATTGTCTCACCTCATGTATCTCTTCTAAGTGTTTATCATATTCCTCAACTTGCCTTAAATCTGGTCTCTGTTGGTCAACTATGTGATTCTGGCTATTTTGTCACTTTTCCTTCTACTTCTTGTCATGTGCAAGATCCACACTCTCAGAGGCGGATTGGGACAAGCCGTAGGCAGGAAGGATTGTATATCATAGATGAACTCAAAATACCTGAAGTTGCGGCTTCTAGTGTTAATTTATCTACTTTTCGTTTGAGTCCTTCTTCATCTGACTTTTACTTATGGCATTCTCGCCTTGGTCATGTTTCTTCTTCTGGTTTGAATTTTTTGGTCTCCACTGGATCATTAGAGAAACTGAAAAGTCATGATATTTCAGGTTGTAGTGGATGTAAACTTGCAAAATTCTCTGCGTTACCTTTCTATAAAAGCATGTCGATTTCTACTTCACCTTTTGATTTGATTCATTCTGATGTTTGGGGGCCTTCTCCCATTGCTAAAAAGGGAGGATCACGATATTATATCTCTTTTATTGATGATCATACACGTTATTGTTCGGTTTATCTCATGAAACATCGTTCTGAATTTTTGGGCATTTATATTGCTTTTCGTGCTCTTGTGAAAACTCAACTTTCCGCTGTTATTAAGTGTTTTAGATGTGACCAGGGAGGGGAGTATACCTCCAACAGTTTTCGTGAGCTTCTTGCTGAAGACAGCACCATTCAGCAAACCTCTTGTACTGACATCCCTGAACAAAATGGTGTTGCGGAAAGAAAACATCGACACATTATAGAGATTGCCTATTCCCTTCTTCTATCTGCTTCTATTCCTAGTGATTTTTGGGGTGAAGGTGTTTTCACTGCCGTTTACTTGATAAAGAGGATTCCTAGTTCTCTCACCTCCAACATGTCACCATTTTAGAAACTTTTTGGTTATGCTCCAGACTATGCTTCCCTAAAAGTTTTTAGTAGCACTTGTTTTGTTCTTCGTCCACATGTTGAGAGGACTAAGTTATCTTCTCGTTCTGATATGTGTGTTTTCTTAGGCTATGGGGATGGCCAAAAATGGTATCGTTGTTTTGATCCTGTCACTCATAAACTCTATGTGTCTCATCATGTTTTCTTCCTTGAGCATATCCCTTTCTTCTCCATTCCATCTGTTTCTCATAATGTATCCAGATCTAATCTTGTCCACACTGATCCCTTTATTAGTGACACTGAAGCTAACTTTATAGGTACTGATAATGATGTTCTTAATGATCGTACAGCTCCCCCTACCCCACCTGCTCCTTCTCCGTCTCCTGTACCTGTGGATCCTAGTCCTCGTCGTTCCATACGTGTCCGTAAGTCTACTCAACTACCTGATTTTGCTCATTTGCTTTCACCTCTTTCATATCTTTGATTCACAAGCTTTCTGAGCCTACTTCCTACAAAGAAGCTATTCTTGATCCTTTGTGGCAGAAAGCTATGGATGACGAGCTTGATGCTTTGTCCTGAACTAACACTTGGGATTTGGTACCTCTTCCATGGGGTAAACATGCTATTGGCTCATGTTGGGTGTACAAAATCAAAACCAAGTATGATGACTCTGTTGAACGATACAAAGCAAGGTTGGTGGCCAAAGGCTTTTCCCAACAGTACGGCTTAGACTATGAAGAAACATTTGCTCCCATGGCCAAGGTAACCACCATTCATACACTTATTTCTGTTGCATCGGTTCGTTAGTGGCGTATCACTCAGATGTATGTTAAGAATGCCTTCTTGAATGGGGACCTTATTGATGAGGTTTATATGAATCCTCCTCCAGGAGTACCTCATCCGCCTGGGCATGTTTGCAAGCTTAAGAAGTCTTTATATGGTCTCAAACAAGCATCCCGTGCTTGGTATGAGAAGTTCTCTATTGCCCTCACTTCTCTTGGTTTTCGTTCAAGCGAGCATGATTTTGTTCTTTTTATCAAGAACTCATCCTCGGGGACTATCTTCTTATCTTTATATGTTGATGATATGATTATTACTAGTCATGACGTAGCTAGGATTTCTCAATTAAAACGAGAATTGGCCTCTCGTTTTGAAATGAAGGATCTAGGTCCCTTGCGTTACTTTTTGGGTATTGAAGTTTGTTGGTCCCCTAAAGGTTATCTCCTTTCCCAATCCAAATATATCACAGATATTCTTGATCGTGCTCGCCTTACAGACACACGCACCACTGCTACTCCCCTTGAGGTAAACGCTCGGTACTTACCCTTTGATGGTACACCTCTGCCAGATCCTACATTGTATCGGATAATTGTTGGTAGTTTAGTTTATCTCACCATCACACGTCCAGACATCACTTATGCAGTTCATATTGTCAGTCAGTTCGTATCTTCCCCCACCACGATCCATTGGGCAGCCGTTCTTCGTATTCTTCGATATCTTTGAGGTACAATATTTCAAAGTCTTTTATTTTCTTCCACATCGTCTCTTGAACTTTGGGCATTCTCTGATGCTGATTAGGCTAGCGATCCCGTTGATCGCAAATCTACCACTGGTCTCTGCATCTTTCTTGGTGATTCTCTCATCTCTTGGAAAAGGAAGAAACAACATGTTGTCTCTCGCTCTTCTACAGAAGCTGAGTATCGAGCTATGGCCTCTACTACCACCGAGATTGTTTGGCTGCGTTGGTTACTTGCTGATATGGGTGTCTCTCTTCTTGATCCTACCCCTATGTATTGTGATAACAAAAGTGCTATCCAAATTGCCCACAACTTTGTGTTTCATGAACGCATAAAGCACATTGAGATTGATTGTCACCTCACTCGTCACCACCTACAGCATGGCACTCTTACTTTGCCCTTCATTAACTCTTCCTCATAGATTGCATATTTATTCACCAAGTCTCTTCCGCTTCCGCGCTTCCGTTTTCTTGTTGGAAAACTCTCGATGCTCCTTGCAGCGACATCTTGCGTTTGAGGGAGGATGTTGGAATATTTATTAGTCAAGGCATTTTTGTCTTTTTGATGTAACCCTAGTTTCCTTCCCCTTTTTGTTTGGATTGTGCTAGCTTTGGAGACTCACTTTTGTGCCTCCCATTTTTTGTAAGCTTCTTAGACACTCTTTTGGTTTAATGAAGTTGTTCCTTCTATCTTCGTTTATGGTTCATCCTGTTTTTCTTTACAGAAAAGACACTACTTGATGTTATTGTTTAATATTTAGTTAGTTACATTCGCTTTTTTTTTTGTGTCATAAATAATATGAACATAAAAAAATTTAAAGCTAAATTAAATAGATATAAATGAATATGTTAACAAATAGAGATATGTACTAATTCTTCTATTATATTACTATGTATTAGTTCTTACAACTTGAAGCTTCTTTATTATACACACATACACATGCACATTATATACATAATTATTTTCTTTTCTTTTCTTCTATTATTTTAATTTAAGTGTTAACTTCAGTGTAATATATATATAGTATATTAAACACCCATGATGAGATATTCGATCACTTATAATAATATCTAATAATTATTTTATCATCATTCTATAAGGACATTAACCTCTATACTTACAATTATATATAGATAAAAACTGTGTTTAATTAGTTTTATGAGTTATAGTCAAACTTATTTTGATATAAAAATGAGTAATTATATTTTCACAGTTATTGCAGCATATCTTTAATTATTAACTTTGAGAGAATTTCTCTTAATTTAATATTAATATTATAAATTACCAAATTATAGCTAGCTTATTTTGTAACACATTTCAAAATATCTAAATAAATTACTTCAAAGGTATCTTATCAAGACAACAACTATAAATAAAAGGCATAAAGTAGAATAGTGACTATTCTCATAATCTTAATACAAAAGTTGGGAAAAGTCCAATTTGGTCCTACAACTATACCCAAAATCTCAGTTTGGTATCAAAATAAAATTTCCGCTCAAAGCAATCCCTCAACTTTTTAAAAAATATCACGTGAATCACTCCATTAATCGCTAAACTAATTTTCGTTAATGTCCATCACCAACAAGGTTAATTTAAAGAAAATATTCAATTTCACTACAAGAATTTATCGAATTAGCGACGGAAATTTCCGTCGGTAAACAAAGATTTTCCGTCGTTATTTCCATATAACGACGGATTAACGACGGAAATTCACCGTCGTTATATCGTTAGTCGGCAATCCAATTTAATGACGGATCACTGTCGTCGTTAGCTTTAACGACGGCCATAACGACGGATATGGTCCGTCGTTAACTCTGGTGTCGTCTACAGTCGTTACCTTTTACGACGGAACTAACGACAGACTATGTCCGTCGTTAATAATTAAAACTAAATAAAAATTAAAAAATAGATTAATATAACGACGGACTCGGTCCGTCGTTAATAATTAAAAATAAATAAAAATTAAAAAACGTATTAATATAACGACGGACTTGGTCCGTCGTTAATAATTAAAAATAAATAAAAATTAAAAAACGTATTAATGTAATGATGGACACTGTCCGTCGTTAATAATTAAAAATAAATAAAAAAAAATATATATATAACGACGGACAACGTCCGTCGTTAATTTGTTTTTTTTTATTTCTGTTTACGTTTATTTAATTTGTTTTTTGTAATTTAGATTATTGTTTGTAAATAAATTATGGAAAAACTGTAATAAAACGTTGAATAATATATATAAAATCTCCAATAAAATACATAAAATGTAATATAATATAATAAAGAGGGTATAAAATACAAATAATAATAGTGTCAAGATGAAGATGGAAGAGGGCCCCTAAGCTGCGCCCGCATCAGCTCGAACATCTCGGCCTGCTGGCGCAGCATCTCCTGCTGCTGATCGATCTTCTCCTGCTGGGCTTGGAGAAGCGCTGCCTGTGCGTCCATCTTCTCCTGGAGAGCCGTCTGCTGGGCATCCATCTTCTCCTGGAGAGCCCTGATGGCAGCCTGGGCGTCGGGCTGTGGAGGAGCTGCAGATGAGACGCTGGGAGCTGAATAACTCCTAGATCGACTACCGAGCCCAAACACTCGATTCTTCTTCGAGTGTCGGAGGGCAGCGTCCACGTATACAACGCTCATGTCCACGGGTGGTGGCGCCTCATCTGTGCCAGGAGTCGGCTGGCTCAACTCCTCAACCCGAGCCAATACATCAGCCTATTCACAAAATCGAAAAAGAATGATTAAATATTTAATTTCTATGTTATTAATAAATTTATAAATTTCGATAAATTAACTTACAGCTATACGGGCAGACTTCCCATCTGTGTGGGATCCATCCGCATTGTCGTGCAGCCTCCTGAATGTCTCCCACGCCACGTCATTGGGCTGCACGCCCTTCTCCTTAGCCTATTGGATAGAGATGTTAGTACAAACATATTAAAAAATAAATAAATAAATATTAATTTAATTGCATACCAGAGCTGCAGAATGCGCAACTGCACTCTGAGAGCCTCCTCGATGCTTCACAATGCCTGTGCCAGGACCATTGGGCTCAGTCAGACGATTCTTCGATGCGATCGCTGACTTCTTCTTGAAGGTATCACTGTCCCAGTGCGCCTTGAAGCCCTCCCACATCTCAACTGGCATAATGGAGGGCAGCCCTTGGTCCTATCCTTCTTGAAGGTATGGACCATGTCCCTGTATCTCATAGGAGCCCTGAGCTCCCATGCTGCCCAAATGGCATCCTCCAAAGTGGGATCCCAAAACCACTCCTTCTGCAAGATATTGAGAACATATGAAAATACTAAACTTATATAACATTTTAAAATATATGTATATAATAATAAGATACCCGGAACTCCTCCCTATATGTCTGCCTCCTCTCAGGGGGCACCATCTTCCAGGTGTAGGCACCCGGGTGCAAATACCTCTTGAAGCTCGATGTGATGGTGGCTGAGACGGGATAACTCGGCATCAATTGGCTTCCAAATGTAAAAAACAATAAATATATTAGAATATTACAGTTATTAAAATAATAATCTGTAAAAAAATATTCAAAACTATCTAATTCAACATACCCATCTTGAAGCCAACAACGACGACGACCCTGTGCATCAACATCGGGCAGTGACGATCCCGATAGTGAGATATCACCAACTAGGCCGCTCAGGCCCACAGATGACGATGATGAACCTCCAGCTGAGGTAGTACCGCCTCCCTGCATCTGCAAAATCATATTAAGTTTAGTTTATGAAGTTAGCAAATTGCAACGGTACTAAGTACTTGAATAAGAAAACATCTATATATCTCAAATAAGACCAACCACACTAATCATCTATTTCATCATCATCACTTATACTGTCATCTGATAAATCAATCTCTGGTTCTATATCTTCTTCATCATCTACTTCTTCTTCTTGAATGTCTATTACCCCACCATCTGGATGATTTGGTATAGGATCGTCATCTATTGTGAGGGTATGCAAACCATCAACTTCATCCTCTTGAAAGGCTGAGGTTATGATTGTATTATCATCCTCTGATGGTACTTCAACATTAGATCGAGCCTTTCTTTTGCAGACCGCCCACCAATCACTTCGAGAGAGATTTAAAGTTGGGTATTCACAGTAACATACTTGGATTGCTTGTTTAGCAAGCACAAATGGATCAGATCCTGAATACTTACGCTTATGATTTATAGAAACCATTTTGTAGTCAGGATGCACATTTGTTCCTTGTGTTGATGTATCAAACCACTCACATTTAAACAACACTGTCTTCTTAATAGGCAGACCAAGGTATTCCAACTCAATCACCTCCATCAATCGCCCATAATATTCAGTGTGTGTCCCTTTAATGCAGACTCCACTATTTATTGTAGCTCGCTGTGAGCCATGGGCAATTGTGTGAAATTTGTACCCGTTAATAAAGTACACAGGGTAGACATTAACGGAACGAGAAGGCCCACTTGAAGGATCACGCATGATCTTATTAACATTATTAGTTGGATCTTGTGCCTGTTACAATAGAAAACTTCATACAATGTTACAGTTGCTCATGTATACTTACATTAAGGTTTTCGGATATCATATACTTACATATTTGGCGAACCAGCTCGCAAATTCTTTATCCATTCATTTTTCAATATCTTCCATTGAGATATTCGAGCACGATACTTTCAATTGGTCAACAAACACACTTCAAAAAATTAAGCATGGATTAGAATTTGATGAAATAACAATAACACATTTTATACAGTTTACATGCTTACGTTGTGTACGGTTCAACTTCTGGACAATTAAGCAACACGTAAATCTGTGTTGCAGCATACTCGTTCTCCGTCAAATATCTTTTTGACATTCTTCCAGATGGTCGACTGTGCTGCTTGAAAATCGACAAATTTGTTGCACTGTCATCTTGTGCGTCTCCAAGACCTTCATAATTACGAGGCATGTTTCTATGTCTCGTTTTTACAAAGTCTTCAATAAAATACGAACAGAAGGTCGAAGCTTCTTCCACCAAATAAGCATTGTAGATTGAGCCCTCAACTCTTGCTTTGTTTCGGACGTTGTTTTTCAACTTCCTCAAGTACCGTTCAAATGGATGCATCCATCGATACTGTACAGGCCCAGCAAGTCTGGCTTCATCAGCCAAGTGGACAGGTAGATGCTCCATTGAGTCAAAGAAACTTGGTGGAAAAATGCGTTCAAGTTTACACAATATGATTGGAATACTCTCATGCAACCGACACACGTCATCAATAGTGATACTTCTGGCTGTCAAATCCTTGAAGAATAAACTCAATTCTGTGATTGCCTTCCAAACATTGGAAGGGAGAAGTTCAGCAAATGCAATCGGGATAAGACGCTGCATGAACACGTGGCAGTCATGGCTTTTCATGCCAAACATTTTCAATTTTCTCATATCCACGCATCTGCTCATGTTGGACACGTACCCATCTGGAAATTTCAACTCTTGAACCCATTCAAATAAGATGTTCTTCTCTTTCTTGTCCAACGTATAACAAGCCTTTGGATACTTGCTTGTGGACTCGTTCCGTTTTAGCTCTGGTCTTGAACAATACATATTCAACTCTTCTCTAGATTTGGAGGTATCTTTTGTCTTCCCCTGCACATTCAACACAGTATCGAATAGCTTATTTAATTGTAAAACTACTAACTAACCTCGTATATATCACTGTAAACCGAAGAATTCTTGTAGTGAACCTACACAAAAATATTAACAAATTATTAATTATTTGTTTACAACTAATAATTCCAAATATCCAATTGCTTCCATGGTTACAACTAACATGCAAGAAATTTGCAATTGGAGTGAAATAACACATATACCAAGGTTCACGTACAAAAGCAAGAATATATATACATATATATATCTCTTCAGTTACCATATCTTTCACCCCAAACAATCAATTTAATCAAAAATTTCACATCTCTATCTAAAATCTACTCTGCCCACAAACTCAAACTTTATTGTCCAACTTCTCTTCCTTTGATAAAAAAATTACAATGTAAATCAAGACGCCCAACACTTGCTCTCCTACGGGTCACTATTAGATAAAAATAGAAAATAAAAATAAATCTTCACTTTGCATATCTTTCACAAGATCAAATAAATTGTATTTCAACTTGAAATTCACCATCTTAAAATTTCAATAATCATCAAACGGGAGTTCCAAATAACATCTAATTCTTTCACTATGCACACACATTTTGCTCATTCCCCACAACTAAAATGACAACATATATATGCCTTAATTCTGTACCATAATGTTTATAAACAAATTATCTTGTCCTATATAGCACATGATATCAGATTCACATTTATCATAAAAAAAAATTCCCAAAATGAAATCAAAACACCATTGCAGAAGATAGAGAGAGACGAGAGGGAGAGAGAGAGACGAGAGGGAGAGAGATTCTGAGTGAGAGAGAGAGAGATGCAGAGGGAGAGAGAGACGAGAGGGAGAGAGAGACGAGAGGGAGAGAGATTCAGAGTGGGAGAGAGAGATGCAGAGGGATAGAGAGACGAGAGGGAGAGATTACCTTGCGCCTCCTCCGCCGCCGCCGTTCGCCGGGCCAGTCACCGCCGCCTGCCGCCTTCGTCTTCACCGATCGATCGCCGGGTAGAGGGGGGTTGGGGAAATTTGGGAAATTATGGTAGAGATGAGTGAATGAAATTGCAGCGATTCAGACTCTGTATAATCGTTATTTACCGACGGATAACGACGGACAGAGTCCGTCGTTAATATTTAATTTTTTTTAAAAAATGCGGAAAAAACTTAACGACGGACAATATCCGTCGTTATTTTATAAATATTTTTAATAAAATAAATGCAGAAATTTTAACGACGGACATAATCCGTCGTTAGTTTAAATTTTGTTTAAAATTAAATGCGGGAAATCGTAACGACGAACGTAAATTAAATATATTTTTAATAAAATAATTGCGGATTAATTTAACGACGGACACCTTCTGTCGTTAATTATTAAATTTTTTAAAAATAATTAAGGAAAAACTTAACGACGAACCGTGTCCGTCGTTAATTAAAAATATTTTTAGTAAAATAAATGCGGATTAATTTAACGACGGACACCTTCCGTCGTTAATTATTAAATTTTTTGAAAATAATTAGGGAAAAACGTAACGACGGACAGGGTCCGTCGTTAAGTATAAATATTTTTAATAAAATAAATATGGAATATAATTAACGACGGATATATCCGTCGTTATAAAAAAATAATTTTAAAACATAATATTTTCAGAAATTATAACGACGGATCATGTCTGTCGTTAATGTTAACGACGTCAGGTCCATCGTAAATCCGTCATTATAACTTACTGACGGACAGTCCATCGGTAGTCCGTCGGGAAAGACGACCTGAAAAATTGCCGTCGGTATTTCCGTCGTTAATAAGCAAAATTCTTGTAGTGTTTGGTCCTACAACTATACCCGAAATCTCAGTTTGGTCTTGAAATAAAATTTTGGTCCAAATTAGACCTTTTCTCTTAATTTAAAATAAACAATTGCAAATCAATCTCTCAACTCTTATTTTAAGTGAAAAATCCCCAAATTGAAAAAAACATGAAATTTGGAGTTAAAATTCATACTGGAAATGCGATTGGATTCTGTAGAGATTGACATGGAATTATTGTGAATTTGCAGAAGAAATTAATATTTCAAAATGGATCTCAGTTGAGAGTGAGAGTTTAACGAAAATAATTTCCTTGAAAATTTTGATTTAATATTCTTAATTATATTTTAATTTCCTCGAAAAATAAGTTGCTAAATAAACTTGAGGGAGTGGAGAGTGGAGGAAAGAGACATGCCCCTTCTTTCTCAACTCACAATTGAAAATTATCCTCATTTGATGATCCTTCCATATTGAAGAAAATTTTTATGGAGTGGAATTCATAAATCGAAGTTGGCCGAGGTGGAAAGACATGAAGGGCCCATAGATTTTGGCGAGTTTAGCGAATGAGTGGTGAGGGTTATTTCCGAGTTGTTGAAAGTTTCTGATCATGGGTAAAGGATAAGGTTCCGGAGGAAGAAGCTTAGCCCGTCGCCGGTGCCGGAGCGAAGTAAACCACACAGTTATAATAGCCAAAGAAAGAACAATCACAACAGCCGAGAAATCCATTCTAGGTACTTCTTTTCCTTGAATCTCGATAGCTAAGCCCAACTTATATATAGGGTGGTTCAAATCTTCTATTACACTTTTTCGTCAAATTTATAAGTTTAATAATATTTATTATAAAATAAAAATTAATTGGCAAAGTTTTCAGTGCATGTGGTGCACATAAGCCTTATGTCAGACGCGCAGGACAAACTCGCAGGTCAACCCGCTTTGACCCGAGTCAACGCGGGTCAACCCGAGTTGATCGGGTCAATCCATAAAAAAAAATTCGACAAAATTTGTATCAATAGTAACATTAAAACGTATCACTCAAAATTCGAAAAGTATCACTTGTATCATTAAAAGGTAAGGCCTCTGCTACTTATTTTGAGTGTGTTTTTAGGGGTTTATTTTGTTTGTTTTAGGGTTTTTTTAGGGTTCTTTTAGGGGTTAATTTTGTGTTTTTAAGGGGGTGTTTTTTGGGTTTTTTTATTATTTTTTTAGGGTTTTTTGGGGAGTTTTTTAGGGTTTTTTTTTTTTGGGGGGGGGGGGGGGTGATAACATCATATTTTAAATGTATTTCGAGGTATATTTGAGTGGTATTTGATTGGCATTGCATGCATGAAGTGTTGAGTTTTGCACAGTTTTCTATGTTTTGTGCAATGTCACGTGTTTGTTCATTGTGAAGGGAATTAATGCCATTTTTTGTGTGGACCTCAAATGAGTATGGGAACACCCTAGCAAGATGGGAAATAAAGTTAGGAACGCGTTGCAAAAAGAATCGGGTCAATCGGACGAGAAACGAGTGAGAACGAAGCAAAACAGTGAGAGGCTGCCGGAGCTGAAATATACTCGCGGCCGGACTCGCGACTGGGGGGGTCGCGAATCTGGTCGCGAATCACCTCTTCTCCATTTTACTATACGTTCGCGATAGAGAGGGGGTTCTCCTTTGAAATACCCACGACCCGGTCGCGAATTTGGGTATCTGGTCGCGAATTTTGGCCACGTCAGCGCCACGTGGACCCGCGACTTGAGTCGCGGGTGACTGGGTCGTGAGCGAGGTCGCGAATCGAGCGGGCCTGTCCGATTTTTGACCTATGTTTGGGCTTTTCTTAACTTGGTATTTAAGGGTTTCAATGCACGAAAATACGGACAATTCCACCTACCCCAAAGTTGCCACCAGAGGTTTGCTGCAGAGAAAAACGAACGCAAAGAACAAGACAAAAGGATTCAAGATCTTTCAAGATTAGAGACAAATTAATTCTTCCGGGTTTTATTTTCTCTGTTCTTATGATTGTTCATGTTTTCTTTGTGGATTATTTTGATTATTCATTTTTCCATGGATAGCTAAAACCCTAGTATTCTGGGGTTGGATTATGATTTATTTATGAAGTTCTTTTAATTCATTTCATTTGGTGTCTATGATTTGATTATGTTTTAATTATTCCTGCTTTTCTCTGTATTATTTATCTGATCACTAAATGATACAATTTGATGTGTTAATCCATAATTCGAGAGATGAGTTTTAACACAAGATCTGGAATAATTAATTGGTTAGTCAATATCACTCGAGAGAGTTGCGATTAATTTAGAGAACAATAAATCTTTGGAACCATTAGGAGTTGCATAATAGGTATTGAACGGAGATGTTAATTTTTGTTGTGTGATCTACAATCTAGGCACTTCGAGAGAAGGTTTAGAATACATGAGTGATTGTTCTAGCATGATTTAAATCCCAACATAGACATTAAATGAATTGATTAAGAGAATGGATTAATTAATGACTATCCAATCCTAGAATGCATCTTTTCTTTAGTGTTTGATTTTCTATGTTGATTTCTTCTGTGGTAATTCAGTTTATTTATTAATTTTAGTTTTTAATTAGTTAAATTCAATCATGATTTATAGTCTAGATAACTGCGAGGGACTAAATTGAATAACTAGTAGAATAATTATTAAATCCCTGTGGATACGACGTTCACTGCTATACTAGAGCCTCACAGTACACTTGCAGTTTAGGTAAAAATAAATACCGAACAAGTTTTTGGCGCCGTTGCCGGGGATTTAATTTTTTTTTGCTATTATTTCGATTTAATTTCTTGTGTTAATCTACACATTTATTTTTCAGTCTTTAGTCTATTTTCTTGTAAAATTTTATAATCTTCTTTTTCTTGTGATTAGGTTGTGTATGCATACACGATCTCAGGGAGGATCTCTAGAAGAATTCAATCCTGAGATTGAAGCTACCGTTCGGCATAACAACGCAAGAAGAAGAAGAGAGATGGCAGAACAACAAGCTCCTGTTACGGTTGAACAAATGCGTCAGATGCAGAGACAGTTAGAGAAAATGCAGCAGAGAATGTAAGAGCAAGATGATGCTCGAGCTGTAGAGCCACCTCCAATTAATGAGCTCTTTGTTCCAGTACTTAACCATGGAGACATTCCTGGTCCCTAGATCAATGCGAATAACTTCGAGTTGAAATCGGGATTGGTCTCCATGGTTCAGCAAAAGCAATATGGAGGATGGGCCACTGAAGACCCGAATGAACACTTGACGCAGTTCTTGGAGATCTGTAGTACAGTGAAGATGAATGGAGTCTCCAATGACGCCATTCGCTTACGCCTATTTTCGTTCTCTTTACGAGATACGGCTAAGCAATGGTACCAATCTCTAGCCGCTGGGTCTGTGGACAACTGGAAAAGTCTTGCGCACAAGTTCCTGCACAAATTCCTTCTACCTGGTTTGACTCTCAAGCTGAAGGGCGAAATTACACAATTTCATCAATACGAGGATGAGACATTATATGAGGCTTGGGAACGGTTTCGAGATATGCTGAGGAAGTGCCCCAACCATGGATTTGGGGTAGATCATCAAGTCTGCATCTTCTACAACGGGTGTGACATGGAATTGAAGAGGCTTCTGGATGCCTCTACTGGCGGCTCTTTGTTGAACAAGAGCCACGATCAAGCTGTGACGATCATAGAGGACATGGCAACCAACAACTATCAGTGGTCTGGGGATCAACAAGTGAAGATTTTGAAAAGAGCTGCAGCAGTTGATGATAGTGATCCGATTGCCAAGCTTTCCGCCCAGCTGTCTACTCTGAATGCCATGATCAATAGCAGATTTGATGCTATGGTGCGACCGGGTGTAGATAATCCCATGGGAAATACAGTTGAAGATGTCAACTACATCAATCAGAGAGGTGGCTATGATGGCAATAATTACCGAGACGGGAATCAATTCTACCAAGGTAACCGATCCAACCTCTCATATGGGAATCCCAACGGTGCACTGCAGCCCATTCCTGGCTTCTCTGTAATAAATGGAATGATCAATGAGGAAAAAAAGCCAAACATGGATGATCTGTTGATGGTGTTCATGGGGAAGACCGATAAATTCATGGGGGAGTCGCAAGCTAGAGTGGAGAAGTTGGAGAATATTGTGGGTGCCATGAGTGTGGAAATGAAGATGTTCGAAAAGCAACTGGGTCAGCTGGCTACAGTTGTAGGGAATCAGCACCAACTGGGACAATTCCCTAGCAACAGCACAGTGAATCCCAAGGAACAGTGCAATGCAATCCATCTGCATACTGAGGTTCCTGCACCTATTGTTGCCGCGACAGCTGTTTTCCCCAAGATGGCTTCTGACAAGCCCAATTCTACCATCAAGAGTCCTCCGACGGGTCCTATAGTGCTTCCCATAGTGACTATTCCATTCCCGCAGAGGACTCCAAAATAAAAGGTTGATGCATTGTTCTCTCGATTTTTGGAGATTTTCAAGAAGGTGCACATCAACATTCCTTTGGTGGAGGCATTGCAGCATATGCCTAAGTATGCAAAATTCCTCAAGGATGCTGTATCCAAGAAGAAGAAGATAGAGGAGTTCGAGATGGTGCACATCCCAGAGAACTGCAGCTCCATCATCTAAAGAAAGCTCCCAGCTAAGATGAAGGATCCAGGAAGTTTCACACTTCCCATCACCATTGGAGAAAAGATAGGTGGTCGAGCACTGTGCGATTTGGGGGCGAGCATCAATTTGATGCCGCTGTCATTTTTCAAGAAGCTGAACTGTGGGCAACTCAAGCCCACAACCATGTATTTGCAGATGGCCGACCGATTTGTGGTGTATCCTAAGGGAATCTTGGAGGATGTATTGATCAACGTGCATGAGTTTATATTCCCAGTGGATTTTGTGGTGCTGGACATGGAGGAAGATAAAAGCGTCCCTCTCATTTTAGGACGCCCATTTTTGCGCACCGGACGGGCCAATATCGATTTGGACACTGGGATTCTGACTCTCTGGTTTGAAGATGAACACATTCAGTTCCTGTTTGATGGTGGAGGCATGGAGATGGATGCTCAGGGAAGAGAATGGGGGATACCCGTTTCCCCGCTTGTGGGAACTTGAGTTCCCGAATTCATCTGGCTGTCGACGTTAAATGCAGCGCTTGTTGGGAGGCAACCCAATGTGTTTTTTTTTTTAATGTCTCCTTTCATTTCAGTTTTTTTTATTTATGTTTTTCACTTTTTTTCTGAGTTTTGCAGGTAAATAACACTTGGATGTTGTATTTTGGGGGATAGCGAAGCAATCAACTTGTCTTTCGACAAGTTTGGGGAAGGAGGTTGAACCCGAATGGTCATCCACTTGATTTCTGTGAGTGGTCGACCACACCTACATGCATTCTTACAAACTTATTACATCCCGTAGATTTGAAAAAGTTTGGGGGGATGTATGCTTGTGGTGTCTAGACCTTTATTTTGTTTTACCTGTTTTACTTGTTTAGTTTTTTTTGTTTTTCCGAAAAATTTGAAAAATTTTGCATTTTGGTCTTGAATTTTACTTGGGATTTTGATGATATATGCTTTATGGTTTATGGTTTAGTACTTATAATTGAGATATTTAATTGGGAATAATTTGAGCATGTATCGCATGATTTGAATGAGCATGTGCTTTAGAGATTTTCGAGCTTTATTTGGTCCAATGTGAGCTGTGAGCTTTTGAGCCTATAAGACTATTGTCTTAATTTTTGTTCTTGTGTGTTGGTTGTCTATGCACTTGCTTCTCTAGAACTTGCATGTAGTCTTGCTTGAGATTGAGTTGTTGTGCTTGAAAATAGGAGATGATAGTAGGCCATCTTTTCTTTAGCCATTTATCCCATACACTGTCCTAAATTTATTTAATTCCTTTGTAAGCCCTTTTGTGCCTAATTGTCTTTTCTTTGAAAGTCTATTTGGGATTAAATTGCTGATTCTTGTGGAGAAATAGGAGGAAGGGTAAGGAATTTTGGAGTTGGGATGAAGAAACAAAAATGGTGATAATTGATGATTTTTGTTGGTGCACAAAAAAAAAAGAGTGCTATGTGAGTGTTGAAAAAAAAAAGAAACATTATGAAAAGAGCACTAAAAAGAAAAAAAAATGTGAAAAGTGCCAATGAAAAGAAATAAAGAAAAGAGACAAAAGGTCCATGAGTTGAAAAATATGAATGACTTAAGGATGTGTAGGAAGAAGTTGGAAAAATTCCACCTAGTGTTTGAATATGATAAGTAGTTGGGAATAGAAAGTAAAAGTGGTGGATTGTGTTGCAATTTTTGAGTCACTTTAGCCAAATATTCCTAGCCTTAACCAAAGCGTACATTATAACCTTAATAAAGTCCTATTTGATCTTAATTTTGAGCACATTTATTTGTCAGTGGAGAGTTGAGATTGCATGCAGGCCTATGGTAGATCAAGTGTATAGTTCAATGTTTCGATGAGTGATTATCCTTATTTTATCACACTTTGAGAGTTTGAGCGAAACACACACCGGTGAGGATCATTGGTTTGAATTTTGCTCGTTGAAATCTATCACACGTGTTCATGATTTGAGTATTGTGCTTGTTCTTGTCATTTTCTGATTAGATTTTTGAGGTTGTAGATGCTAGATTATAAATTGTGGAGTTATGTATTGTTTGAATTCTAAGTTTACCTTTGTTCTTTGTTTGGGGACAAACAATGTTTTAAGTTTGGGGGAGTTGATAACATCATATTTTACATATATTTTCAGGTACATTTGAGTGGTATTTGATTGGCATTGCATTCATGAAGTGTTGAGTTTTGCATAGTTTTCTATGTTTTGTGCAATGTCACGTGTTTGTTCATTGTGAAGGGAATTAATGCTAGTTTTTGTGTGGACTTCAAATGAGTGTGGAAACACCCTAGAAATATGGGAAATAAAGTTAGAAACGCGTTGCAAAAAGAATCGGGTCAATCGGACGAGAAACGAGTGAGAACGAAGCAAAACAGTGAGAGGCTGCCAGAGCTGAAATATACTTGCAACCGGGGGGTCGCGAATCTGGTCGCGAATCACCTCTTCTCCATTTTACTGTATGTTCGCGACAGAGAGGGAGTTCTCCTTTGAAATACCCGCGACCCGGTCGCGAATTTGGGTATCTGGTCACGAATTTTGGCCACGTCAGCGCCACGTGGACCCGCGACTTGAGTCGCGGGTGACTGGGTCGTGAGCGAGGTCGCGAATCGAGCGGGCCTGTCCGATTTTTGACCTATTTTTGGGCTTTTCTTAACTTGGTATTTAAGGGTTTCAATGCACGAAAATACGGACAATTCCATCTACCCCAAAGTTGCCACCAGAGGTTTGCTGCAGAGAAAAATGAACGCGAAGAACAAGACCAAAGTATTCAAGATCTTTCAAGATTAGAGACAAATTAATTCTTCCGGGTTTTATTTTCTCTGTTCTTAGGATTGTTCATGTTTTCTTTGTGGATTATTTTGATTATTCATTTTGCTATAAATAGCTAAAACCCTAGTATTCTGGGGTTGGATTATGATTTATTTATCAAGTTCTTTTAATTCATTTCATTTGGTGTCTATGATTTGATTATATTTTGATTATTCCTGCTTTTCTCTGTATTATTTATCTGATCACTAAATGATACAATTTGATGTGTTAATCTATAATTTGAGAGATGAGTTTTAACACAAGATCTGGAATAATTAACTGGTTAGTCAATATCACTCGAGAGAGTTGCGATTAATTTAGAGAACAATAAATCTTTGGAACCATTAGGAGTTGCATAATAGGTATTGAACGGAGACGTTAATATTTGTTGTGTGATTTACAATCTAGGCACTTCGAGAGAAGGTTTAGAATACATGAGTGATTGTTCTAGCATGATTTAAATCCCAACATAGACATTAAATGAATTGATTAAGAGAATGGATTAAATAATAACTATCCAATCCTAGAATGCGTCTTTTCTTCAGTGTTTGATTTTCTGTGTTGATTTCTTCTGTGGTAATTCAGTTTATTTATTAATTTTAGTTTTTAATTAGTTAAATTCAATCATGATTTATAGTCTAGATAACTGCAAGGGACTAAATTGAATAACTAGTAGAATAATTATTAAATCCCTGTGGATACGACCTTGTTCACAGCTATACTAGAAGCCTCACTGTACACTTGCAGTTTAGGTGAAAATAAATACCGAACAGGGGGCGGGTGATTTTAGGGTTTTATTTTGAGTTTTTTTAGGATAAATTAATTTCATTTTAAGGTATAAATTTATATTTATTTCAAATAAATTATATCAATTCACTTAAATTTTAGAGTTCACTAATTTTATTTTATGGTATAAATTTTGTTGGGAAAAAAATTTGAAAAAAAAATTAAAAAATCGCCAGAAAAAAAAATGACAGGCGCGTGGGCGCCACGCACCCGTCGGATGGCTGCCGCATGGTGAGCCCCCTGCACCGAAAACCAGCCCAAATTAATTATATTATAAATAATCATAATCAATATTTATCGATCAATAGATTAAAAAATGAATTAAAAATTATGAAATTTAATTTAGAAGTAATCACAATAATAATAAATTATTAGTTGAAATTAAAAATTAAATACTAAAAAATATTATAAATTCTAATTGGGAGGTGCAAACCCAAAAAAAAACAACGGTAAAAGTAAACTAAATCAGAAAAAGTAAAATTAAGAGAAAAAAGGAGGAAAACAATTAATTTGAAAGAGGAAGACGGAGTGTAACATAGAGAGTGCAACAAAAAATCTCATGTACTTATAGGAAAAAATTGTAAATAACCTATTCGACTATTACGTGGGGAGCTTATTCCCTTCATTGACTATTTAGCTCAAATAGCCCATCTACATTAAAATTTAGACCACGTAGACCATTTTTTGAATGGAAAAGTTAAGGGTACGTGTTAGAATTATACACACATACATAGATCTTTTCACATAGTAATACACTTTTTATTCACACAAACACACAAAAACTATTATATCCTACAAACTAATCAACATTAATGGACATTAGTTTTTCAAATTTAACATCATTTGATTTTTATGTATGTAGTTAATTTCTTTTTTTCTTTTTTTTTTCCCATAATACATTGGTAGATTCTCTCTCTCATATACGTCTTCGGGTAATAACAATGAAATTTCGATGTAAATTATATTAGTATTTCTTTTATGAGATGTACGTATATAAATTAGTGATTAATACAAATAAATAATTTCAAACTTCTGAGCTAGAGTAATAATAACAAAAAAAAAAAAACATACATAAAAAATTACACAAAAGTGAAGTATAAATAAATATTTGACATGATATATGTAAGATAATAAATTTTTGGATATAAGACAACCTAATTAAATAATGAGCCTTTAGTATTAGACTTGCAAGCAGTAAATATACTGTATGCAAATTTAATTGATGTGGAATATTATTTATTTATCTAGTTATATCATGATCATGTCAGATTTGTGTATTGGAGTCATTGTGAAAATCTTGAGTTTGTCAAAATAAAGATTTTTCACGTGGGTTTGTAAAATATTAATGAACTTCTTTTTTTCCTCATTCAGGAGTTGATTGACATTGTATTTCTCTAATTGGTGATATTTTTAATCTTGTCATTGTTATTTTCGAAGGCAAAAACTTTTACGTACTACGTGTAAATAAACACTATTTCATATGGGTTGATTAAATTCACAAGTCAACCTATTTTGACCCGGTCAATCCTAAAAAAAATTTTCAATATCATAAGAAGTATCACTCAAAATTTGAAAAATATCACCAGTATCCTTAAAAGTAACGGATCTAGTAGTTATCTTATACGAATTTATTTAGTTTAAATCACAACTGCCCATAAATGCATTCTAGCTACTTATTTTCCTTGAATCTCGATAGCTAAGCGGCAACATAATTATACGGACAGTTCAAATTTCCTCTTGCGTTTATTTGTGTTTCCCTATTAAATTTATAAATTTAATAATATTTATTATAAATTAAAAATTAATTATAACATAAATAATCATATATATTCAATATTTATCAACAAAAAAATGAATTAAAAATTGTGAAATTTAATTTTGAAATAATCAATCATAACAATGAATTCTTAATTGAAAACTGAAAATTAAATACTAAAAAAACAGAAAACTCTAGTTGTATGAGGTAAACCCTAAAAAAACAATCGTACAATGAAACTAAATCACAGAAAAATAAAATTGATGAAAAAAATACAAGAAAAACTTATATAGAGAGTGCACTAGGAAATCTCATGTACTTAAAGGGAAAGGAAAAATGATCCAATTTGGTTGTACAACTATAACCGAAATCTCAGTTTGGTCTCTAAATAAAATTTCAGCCCAAATCAATTCTTCAACTTTTTAAAATGTATCACGTTAATCCCTCTTTTAGTCCCTAAATTACTTTCTGTTAACATTCGTTCTACAACTATACCTGAAATCTCAGTTTAGTCCTAGAAAATATAATTGTACATTTATAAATGTTAAGAGTGAAGAGAATTAAGAATATATATTATAATTGTGAAAGCGAAAGATAAATAAATAAATAATTAATTAATTATAGGTCTGACTTCCCCTATATATGTGAAAATAAAGGTGATGTTTAGGATTATTTAAATCGCATGTCCTTGCTTTACCAATAACAATTATAGTGAAAAAAAAAACATTTTATATTAAGTTTAAAAGGACTTTTTTTTTCCTTCGAGAAAAAGTCATTGGCCACCGACTTAATTCCAATAGTGTCAAAAATCTAAGCGGAGTTCCCCTAAAAATATGATTGAAAACGAGTTTTAGAAAATTGATAAAAAAAAAAAAAAATCCAACTTGTAAGGAGTAAATATATTGTGTACAATTAATTAATTTATGTAGAATATTATTTTTTATAATATTTAGATATTTAGAGAAACGCAAAAATTCTTGTACATAAGATGTACATCAGACGGTCAACGCGTTGATCGGGTCTACGCGCGTTGACTCAGTCAAAGCGTTGACCAAAAAATCATGAAAATGGGTGATACTTTTTAGGGATACAACTTATACTTTTTTTAATTTTGAATGATACTTTTTAGTCTATCGATAGATACTGATCTTAACAGGTTTTTTTTTTTTTTCTGGCCAATACTTTTTATTGATACAAATGATACTTTTGAGCCTTTGAAATGATATTTTTTAGTATTATGAATGATACTAATTTTTACGGATTTTTTGATCAAAACATTGACCGAGTCAACACGCGTTGACCGTCAGATGTACATCTTATGTACGGGAGACTTGCTCTTAGAGAAAATGTCCAATATAATTTGATCCTTTAACTATATCCGAAAGCACAATTTTAAAATATATTAAAATGATATAACATGATTTTGTTAGATTTGTTTATTGAACAACACTACAAAATAATGTTACAGACACACATACATAAAAAATAAAACACATGAAATATTATGAGAAACACATTTGAATTGATAATAACTAAAAATGAAAAAATAAAAAAAAAATAAAAATATTTAGTTTATTTTAAAAAAGAACTCATGAACTTATAATAATATATATTATTTTTTTTAAATAATAATTATTTAGTGTGAGTACAGATTGTGGTACTATGATATAAGATCTAAGTGTGTGTGGAAAAATGTGTGTTTTTTTTTAACATAAATAAGGTTTCCACTCAAGAAATGGTATACATGGTGCAACTTTTGATGTAGATGGGGTTATTTCACTATTTGAGTTAGATAATCAAATCGGACAAGCAGCTCTCCATTTAATAGTCCGGGGCCTATTTGCACTTTTTTTCCACTTATAAGTACAAAGATAAGAGTTAAATAACCCTTGGACTATTCTATAGACTCACATTGTTCCCTCCCTGATGCCTCCTTTTCTTAACTATTTGGTCCGTGCGATTTCCCTCTTAACTTTTAAAATTGACTCTCATTACCTCTTTGGTTGCCCTTTAATTATGACATCGTTATTATGTGATCCATTTTTTCCCAGTTTTCGGCGATTTTTGCCTTCTGTGCACCACACCATCCATATCCAATTTGTCAATGAAATCAAGCTCAATCATTACCTAAATTCAAGCACGCTTCATCTTCTGAATCTTCTCACCATTAATCCTCCAACCAAACCTAATAAAATCTATACAAATTTCACTACAAAAAAGCGGAGTTTACCGACGGACTCTAGCGACGGATTCTTATCCGTCGGTATTAGAGACGAACTAACGACGGATCATCCGTCGTTTAATTTTGAGCTGGAAAATTTTGGCGGGACCGGTTCGCAGTTAAAAGTTACGACGGATTTGCTGTCCGCAACTCTAGTGACGGACGGAATCCGTCGTAACTTTTTTTTATTTTTTTTAAATTAATTAATAAACTTAACGACGGATTTTGTCCGTCGTTAGTTTTTTAATAATATATCCGATTTAATTTTTATACTTAATGGCAGACTGAGTCCGTCATTAGTTATTTAATTTAATTTCGGATTTAATTTTTATACTTAACGACGGACTGAGTCCGTTGTTAGTTTTTTTTTTTTAAATGATAACGACGGATATTGTCTGTCATTAGTCCGTCGGTAAAAGTCGATTATACAGACAGAACCAGCAGCTTCATTTTCATTCTATCGAGCCCTAATTTTACCCCAACCCCCAACCCCCCTCCACCCCCAACCCCCCTCTACCCAACGGCGGCGACGAGGAGCGGCGGCGACGGCGAGCAGCGGCATGCGGACTGAGATATCCTCTCCGTCTCTCTCGCCCTCCGTCTCTCTCCATCTCTCCCTCTCTCCCTCTTCTTCTTGTCGATCTGCTGTGTGTGTGTGTGTGTGTGTGTGTGTGTGTGTTTGTATGCTGTGTGTGTGTGTGTGTTTCTCGATCTCTCTCTCACTCCCCCCTCTCGGTCTCTCTCTCCCCCCTTGATCAATGCTGTTGTGTGTGTGTGTTTTTTTTATTTATTATTATTATTATTATTTTTATTATTATTTGTAATTTTTAGTGTTGATTACTTGATTATGTAGATTTTAATTTATTATGTAGATTTTTTTATTATTTTTTTATTATTTTTTTATTTTGTTAATTTTTTTTATTATGTAGATTTTAGTTTTGTTTAGGTTAGATTAGGTTAAGTTATGTGTTAATTGTTAGTTTAGGTTAGATTAGGTTAAATTATGTGTTAATTGTTAGTTTAGGTTTGATTAGGTTTTTATATGATTAATTTGGATTAATTATGTGTTAGTTTAGTTTATATTGTGTTTGATTATGTGTGTGTGTGTTAGTGAATTTGATTTTTTTTAATTACTATGAATTTTGGTTTAATTATTATGATTATGGTTTAATTGTTATTATTTTTGGTTTAATTATTATGTTTTTTGTTTAATTGTCATGATATTTTATTTAATTGTTATGTATTTTTTAGTTTAGGTTGTTCAAAGTAGAAGTAAATTACAAGTGTTCAAAGTAGAAGCAAATTAGAAAAAGTTAAAGGTGAGTTTTAGTTGCAAAATTAATGATTTTACGGTTTTAAGCATGTTAATTTGATATTTTATGTTTTTTGATTAATTATTATGATTAATCATGTTAATATATTTATTTTGAATGTTAATTTATATTTTATGTTTTTTTATTAATTGTTATGATTAAGCATGTTAATTTGATTAATTATTTTGATTAATTGGTTAGGGAAGTGTTATATATAATTATTCATAATTAGAATTAGAATGTTTGTAAATTTATTATGTTGAAATGGATTATGATATAATTTATGTAGTTGAAATTAAGTTAATTAAGAGTGATGGTATTTATGTTATGTTTGTTGTGTTATATTCATTTATTGTAATCATGCATGTAGTTCAAATTTATGTTAGATATGATGTGATTTATGATATGTGGGTTGTTATAATTATTTATAATTATGAACTGTTGGATTTTGAATGGGATGAGGGCCCCTGGATCCTTCTTTATGAATTGTTGGATTTTGAATTGGATGAGGGCCCCTGGATCCCTCTTTCTGAATTGTTGGAGTTTGGTGGTATTGGTTAAGTAGTTATTAGTAGAACATAGATCAATTAGCGTAGAGTCGAGAACTTGGGACTAGGATTTTGACATAGGTGCTGCCGAAATTTTGAATTTTTTTTAATCAAGTATTGATTCAATTGTTGGCATTTGTTGGGTTTTTTTGTTGGTATTGATTGATTAACTAGAGGAACATAGATCAATTAGCGTAGAGTCGAGAACTTGGGACTAGGATTTTCACATAGGTACTGTCGAAATTTTTATTTTTTTTTAATTTTATTCAAAACTCGATTAATTAGATAAGTTTTCGATCAGCTTCTCGTTTAACAATGAGCGCTAATCGTGATTGAATGTACAAACGATATGTGGCTAATTAGTGTTTAAATTTGGATTTCCTAAATGGACTTGAAAGCTTCATTGAATTTGCTGCTAGTCGGCCTGCGTTCATGGATGGAGATAAAATAAAGTGTCCGTGTCGTAAATGTGATAACATTCCATTTCAAAATCAATATACGGTTCGGTTGCACACTGGAAAGAATGGGTTTGTGAAAGATTATCACGTTTGGAGGTATCAAGGAGAAACAGCAGAGACTGTTTCTACGACTTTGAGAATTGGGCGGGAGATTGTATCAATTGCGTACCATCAAATGGTGTTTGATGCTGGTGGTCCAGATCTTCACATGTATGACAGAGTAGCCAATCAGATTCCGGAGGAGCCTCCTAACCCAGAAGATTGAGAACAACATGTCACAGAATTGCTTCAATCAGATTACAGAATTGATGAAAGAGATAGTGTCTGAAAATAACTTAGTCACACAGAATTTCTATACCACAAAGAAATTGATGAAAGACATAGTACTCTTGATCATTGAGCTATCAGGTAATAAAATCCTCATCTATTGATCAAATATTACGTATTTTCAACAAACAACCCCAATCTTAATTTGCATGTACGTTTACAACCAAAATATTGTTTAGGGTTCTGATTTTTCGCCCAATCTTTACAACTATCCATGAAAAGTAACAGATTCCATCATCATTGACTTTCGGAAAATGACCATAAATATTACCAATTAGAGAAATATAATGACGATCGATCAACTCCTGAATGCCGGAAGAAAGACTTTCAATATTTTACAAGCCTACTTTGATAAAATCTTCATTTGACTACCGAGAGAAAGAAGAATGATTCTAAATCCCCACTTCAAACTCATGATCTTGACAATGACGCTAATATGTGTATATATATATATATATAGAGGTGGACTTGCGTGCAACATGGGTCATTTCCGCCTATTTCAGGCGGCCACGTGGCCCCACGCGGGCGTGCCACGTGGCACATGGTACTTTTTATTGTAGTTGGAATGATGATAGAATTAATCTCAGGTTGATACTTTTTTTATCGTACTTGATACTTTTCTGCTTACCATATGGTACTTTTTATTTTACCGAACTCGTGTTTTGCTTTCCTTTGCAAATTCGTGGAATGATGATTGTTTTAGATTAATCTCAACACATACAACATAAAAACTGAAAAAAAAATCAGAATTTAAACTAAATAAACTTATATAAAATAACTAGCAGACCCCTTACTTTTTAATGATACAGATGGTACTTTTCGAATGTTTTGTGATACTTTTTAATAGAAAGGTTGGTACTCACTTTAGACAGTTTTTTTTATGGGATGACTGGAACCCAGTCAAAGCGGATTGACCCGCGTTGACCGAGTCAAAGCGCGGGTTGACCCGCGTTGACCGGGTCAAAAGCGGGTTTGACTGACCCGTCTCATATAGTGTTATTTGCATCATGATGCATGCAAGTGTTTGCCATATATATATATATATGTATGTGTGTGTGTATTTATAGAAAAATATTAATAGATTCCATCATCATTTACTCTTACAAAACGATCAAAGGTACTACCGATTAGAGAAATACAATGTCAACACTTGAATGCCGGAAGAAAGAAGTTCACTCTTTTACAAACCCACTTGAAAATTTTCATTTGATAACTGAGAGAAAGAACAATGATTCCATATCTGATATCCCCACTTCAAAGTCAAGATTTTGACAATGAGGAAACTTTCTTTTGACCCACGTTAAACTCTTAAACAAACTTATTATTTACGTACTACCTTTTAAAAACTATTTATTTTACCTATTTTGGATCAGAACTATTACCAATTAGGGAAAATTCTATGACGCGTGCTCAGATAGCGTGTCATGTGTCACAATAGAGCTAATGTGACACATGAGTCACTACGAGCTACAGTCATTAAATTGAAAGTTGAGGAAGAAAAATATTTTAACCATTAAATTTTGAAACTATTTATTTTACCCATTCTAGACTAAAATACCCTTATCTATAAAATTAAAATAAAAGTTGAGGAACAAAAAAAAAATAGAAAAATTGAAAATAAAAATTATGGTGGGTTGGCCTGCTCTTTATCCTTTCTTGGCCCAATTCCTTTATTTTTATTCTGGCCCAGCTGTAAGCCCACTTTACCTAAAACCCTTCTTTACTATATATGATTCCCTAACCCTAAATTACTAAAAGTTGATCTCTCCCTCTCTCTATTAATCTCTCGCACCATTTCATCTCCTCTCAAGCCTCACCTCATATTCTCTCGAGTGTTCTAGAGAGCTATGCTATTCTCTCTGTTCTTAGCCGGAATCATGTTACCCTGGTTCCTAAGTGTCCCTGTGAGAGAGTGAGTGAGAGCTTTGAGCCTGTTCCCACCTGGGATTATCCTTGTGGCCGTGGTCTGCTGTTGCCGGAAGTTGCTGTACCCCCGACGGGAAAATCTGAGCCCATATTGTCCTCTGGACACATTTTCTTCTTCAAAATCTAGATTTATTTCCTTTTTGTTTATCTTCGATCTGTGTTCTCCTTTTCTGTTTAATTATTTTTCATGGTTTCAAGTCTCTGTTGCTACCTATCTCACTAACCTAGTATCTCTTGTGTGCAGCTGCTAGATCTTTTGTTATGCTCGAACAACTTGTGAAGAAAATCTTGAGATCTAAAGAGATCTCTTGTCTAAAGTTGTCCGGCTGCTTGAGCTGCTGTGACCGGAGACACACCGGTCGGAAAACAAGCGGTGAACCTCAGCTAGGCTGATACCCAACAAAAATCAAAACGGACTAATCAAGGTGTTCCTACTCATTATCTTCTTCATGAACACTTCTCGAAGTCACCCCACCCTACCCTCTTGCCCAACCCATGTCTCCAATCTCCAACACCATCTTCTTTGGCGCCGTCTCCACCATAATCTTCGTCAAAGTTCGACAACGGCAAGCGGGCGACAACGACCAATGAGTGTAGATAAAATTAAGTGGGGGGGGTGAGAGTCACTTTCAATGATAGGGTGAGGTGGGGCCAGGGAGGGAGAGAGAGAGAGCATAGGAGAGGATTTACCATGATTGATAAATATATTTATTCTATGTTTTTTGAGTCATCTTGAGAATATAATTGATAGCCTTTTTATCAGAGCAATTGCAAGTATATGGGAGGACTATATCTAGAATGTTGATTTGAGCATAAACACTCAATTCAATTTTGACCTTTTGGGTGTGGTGACTAAGTAAACATTTTGATATGTTAGCAAGATTGGTTGTTAAAACTTGGTGCCCAAATGGGATAATCAATTACATGCTGATGTGTATTGTGAGTCTGTTCTTTTTTCCATCTTTACTTTTATTTTCTTCTTTTTGGGCACTTCGCACCCATGTTTGAGAATAATTATGATTAAAGTGTGTGGTTTGATAAGTTCATTTATTCTATGTTTTTTGAATCATTTTAATAGTATACATGTCTTTTTATTTCTCTTTTGAGTTGAAAAAGAATTCTCTGCAAATAGATTAAAATATATTCAACAACAATGTTGAACCAAAATGGCATCAGAGTAAATTCCTACTTCTTATGGGCATAAAGCCCTAATTTTTTTATAGCTCCTTAGCAGCTAACTCCTAAAAACATAATTGCATAATTAAAATGCAACATTTAGATGTTTGGGTCTCTGTTTACTTATAATTGAACTAGTATTTAAAGGTATAGAAAGATCAAATCAAATCCCCACAAGTCAGAGTGTTTAGAGTTGGTTGGCCGGATTCAGGGATCCTTTCCTCTCTCTCTCTCTCTCTCTCTCTCTCTCTCTCTCTTAAGTGCCAGTATTGTTCCCTTCCCGATGCCTCCTTCTTGACTATTTAATGTGAGCAATTAGCCCCTCGACTTTTAAAATTTCCTCTCATTAATAACATTATTTTTTGACTCATTTTTTTCCGAGTTTTTGGCGATGTTTGCCTCCCTGCACCACACCGTCAAATTCAATTTGTAGACGAAATTAAGCTCAATCATATTTAGGGGTGTCAAGGTACGGCATATCTTCCTTTTTTTTGTCATACCTTATACTTTACCTTAATTTACGGTATGACAAAAATCATACTGTTGTCGTACATTTACCTCCGGTATACTTTAAGTTCCGTATGACACATAATGCAAACCTTTACCATACCTTTATTTAGGTATACCTTACCGCACCTTAGTTTAGTATACCCTACTGTGCCCACATTTCGATCTGTACCATACCGACATTTCACGGTATATTGAAATTATCGTTATACTAAAAAATACTACCTCCATCCCAATAGCAAGGTCCCCCTTCTATAAAATAGAGAGAAAATAATAAAAAGGAGACCTTGCTATTGGGATGGAGGGAGTATTTAGTAAGAAACTACATAAATAAAGAAACATTAATCAATAATACACTTCATTTATATAAACATAAATAGATTAAAGACTATACTTAATTTTAAGTTTCTCAATAATTCATCATAACTTTTAGTGTAAAGATTAAAGAAGAATATAAGATTGTTATTTATTATATATATTAAATTTCACATTTTTCACTTTTTAGTTATGAATTTTGTATTAATTATATGAAATATAATATTTTCCTAAATGTTTATGATGGACATATACTGATTATTATAGCATTGTATCATATCTCATTTTATTTTAATTTTTTTGTTAATTCATCATAACTTTAAGTCAAAAGAATAAAGAAGAATATAACATTATTATTTATTACATCTGATTTCACATTGTTCAATTTTTAGTTAGGTGTTTTGTATTAATTTATATAAAATATAATATTTTCCTAAACTTTTATGATGAATTCACTAAGTATTATAATATTGTATATAATATATCATTTTAGTAAATTTTTCTTTACTATTCATCATAACTTTTAGCCTGAAGTTTAAAAAAGAATAAAATATTATCAATAACATTTTTGATTTCAAATTGATGAATTTGTAATTATAATTTCAGTATTAAATCATATGAAAATTCAATAATTTTCAAAACTTTCATAATAAACATACAAGGGCCTAAATATTATATTTTTGAATAGTATATATCATTTTCTTTAAAATGTTTAGACCATTCATCATTACTTTTAGTTTAAAGATTGAAAAATAATATAATTATTATTTATTACATTTGATTTCACAATGTTCGATTTTTTTGTTATAATTTAATTATTAAACTATATTAAATATTATAATGTTTATGAACTTTTACAATAAACAAACAATGTATTATATTTTTATATAATACATCTCATTTTCTTTTAATCGTTTCAATCATTTCAAGAAAAATAAAAGATTATTATGCATTATATAATTTCATTTATCTTTTATTACATTGAAATAATTTTATATCTTATAATTTATGTATACATCATTATATTTTCATTTTTATTGATTATTTTTACTTTTTACTTTTATTGATTGAAAATTGTAGAAGATTATTATTTATTAAATTTAACATCAAATAGTTCATTTTTAGTTATAATTTCGTATTAAATTAAATATCAAAACATAACTTTTATGATAAACTTACTAAATATTATATTATAGATATGCAAATATATATATACATATATTAAATTCGAAGTACGGTATATGCCGACGTATGACGGTATACCGAACTTTCGGTATACGATGGTATGCCTTAACTTTTAAAAAGACACTATTTGTTTTGGAGGATGAATATATTTGAGAGTTTAATGAGTGAATATGTGTGGACGGGAATGTGTATATGTTGGACGAATTATGGAGGAAGACACAATTCTCTATTTTTCAACTTTCAATTTTCATTCATACATACAATTAATTACAAGCACTCCTATTTATACTTATCTAAGATCTTCTAGAATAATCTTGATTATTCTCTAGGAATTACACATGTGCAAATATCTATATTTTTCTAGATTTCTCCTAATCTAGAATATTCCTTTTCTTTTTAATTCTTTTAAATTCTAGATTCTTCTTTTTCTTTTCTATTTTCTAGCCAATTCTAGATATTTCTTCCAAAATATCTATCAAATCAAGTTTAATGTTCCAACAAAAATTCGCATATGAACGTCAAAATAAAAAAAAATACATCAAAATGCAAAGTCATGTATGAACCAGCAACATCAATTTTGATTTTGAAAATAAAAAAATCTTAACCTTATATATATTTATAGGTATAACATTTTATTATTTTAATTAATTATTAATAATTATCATATTTTTTCAATTTATAGGTGAACGAATTACAAAAGAAACACATAAAGAGAGTAGAGGGGCAAGAAAATGAGAGATGCGAGAGAGTAAAGAGTGAAGAGAGTGGGAAGAGGGAGAGAGATAGAGAAAAACTGCCAAAAAAAAAAGAGAAGAGAAGTGAATGTGCGTGATAAATAAATGGAGAGATGAAAGAAATAGTCATGTTTTAAAACATAAGAATTATTGAATTACCATAATGGTCTCTTTTATTTAAAGTTTTAAATAATTACAAGTATGTCACCTTCCATTTGACCAGATCTCAATCTGTTATACGGATCTTATTTGACCCATTAAAGTGGTCCCCTTTTTGGGAGTGTAAGTGAGTCGACCTGCTTGTGATCTACTCAGGATTGACTCGGTGAAAGCTCGAAATTGATTCGAGGTTTGTCGAGTCGAGATCGAGTTCGAGCTACTCGAGTAGTTACTGAGCTCGAGCTCCATAATAGTGAGCTCGACAGACTCGCAAGCTTTATCGAACTTTAGTGCAATTACAAATTTACGCTTACTAATTTAATTATTTTCATATATATCATTAATAATTAAATTATATTTATTTAAAATAAAATAAATATAATTTTTTTTAATATTTATACGTAATTGAGTCGAATCGAATCAAGCTCGAGCTTGTGGAATTTGCCATCGAGTCGAGCTCGAGCTCAAAAAATTAAAGATCGAGTCGAATCGAGCTTCGAGTTTCTCTTATTAAGCTTAAACTCAACTCGACTCGACTCGATTACACCCCTATCCCCTTCCCCTTTATGTTTCTTTTTTCATTTTTTCCTTTACTTTTTAATATATTTCTTCTTGTGATTTTTATACAAATATGTTAGAATTTATTGCCTGAAACAATGTGAGTTACGGATGTAAATTGTAAAGTTAAATGTAATGTTGAAGCTAATGTTACCACATTGCCTTCAACATGCAGCGGAAACGTAAATAGTACTTTGCACAAAATAAGTTTTAAATCACACTCCTTACGGTGTGTGATTGCCTAAAGGCGAAATTCACTATCACAAGTGAAACACAAAAACAATGATGATGTTGTCTCGGTTCACTCCCTTGACAACACTGCATAAAACATACAGAGGACTATCCTAGCTTCACTCACTCGAATAATCACTCAAAAACAAACCTATCTAAACACATAGATAGATTACAATCATTTACTCTAAATCCTAAACTTCTCAAAGTTGATTATCTAACCTACACACACAACTGGAATGAAAGTCTCCAGCTGATTGGGACGCTAGGCAGATGTCGAGGAAGATGTCTTGGATTTCAGAGATGACACTAGATGCAAGATTCAGAGCTTCTCACAAATCACGGTGATAACCTGCTTGCATAAATGATTTTAAAGTCTAAGGAGACCTTAAATACTTCCTCCATCTCGGCTGGGTAGTTTCCACACGATCCTTGATGAGTTGGATGCAAAACTACCGCCTTCCACTACCCTTACTGAATTGGACTCGAGATAACCGGCCTCTGCACTGCGTGGCACACGTTCTTCAACATCGTGCAACAATGACGGTTACTCCAGCAACCCACGTTCTCTGCAACGGTTAGTGTCTAAGACGAAGTGGGGAACATCACGTCCCTTGAAACTCGGAACAGATTTTGAACAAGTCAAAATCAATCATTATCCACGATTTAATTCATAATAAAATATCTAATAAATCCCTAAATACGTGGAAAATGATATGTGACAAAAATCATAATTTATTCAGATTAATTTAAAATAAATTAATCCAAAACACTAGGAAAGGATAAGATTAAGAATTCGAGTGTTATACTCAAAGTGACGAGAATGACGGAACAACATTCGGTACGACATTGATTGCAATGTTATCAACGAAGTGATAACATCATCTGGAATACGTCATACTCAACAATCTTCCCCTTAAGCTTATCCTTTCTACAGAAAACATAAAGCTCAATATATACTTGATTAGAGCCGCAGCGGAATACGAAAATAAAAATTTTGGAGTTCAAAAACTCCCCCTTAAGGTCTGCTCCCCCTTAAGTTATTATCTGTAACATAATATACAACGTTAGTGGGTACAATCCCCTATACAATAGTATACAACATGGTTAGTGGGTATTTACCCCTGTACCGAACCATTAGTGGGTAATGATCCCCTATACATAAATATTAGTAGGTAATGATCCCCTATACAGAAATAATGTTGAGAACATTCTCAACATAGCAAACAACACATATCTTAAAACATGCGAAAACAATCACAATGTTGAGATCATTCCCAACATAAAACATCACATACTATAAGTTATGTGAAAAATAGAATATTAATGTTGAAAGCATTATCAACATAAAAACATCACACATTGACATATGCGAACAGAAGATATAGCAAAATCATCAACTCATGTTGATGATTAAAACAAAAATATCCAAGGATATCCAACGAGGATATCCAACAAGTAACGAAAAATGTGTCCATACACACCACAAACCAACAAGGATGTAAACACATCCAAAATAAAATTGTGTCCAGCACAATACATAACCAAAAATTAAATTGTTTTTGTCAAAGAAAATTCACATTTTCTTCTTTCCCTTTGCCTTAGCCACGGACTTTTCAGCCTTCTTTCCTTCAGCACCATCAGCAACATCATCATCACCAGTGGCGGCGGCTGCAGCATCTACTCCCCCTTTTTGTGTAGAAAGTGCACTTCGCATAGCTTGGCAATGTTCAACCATAGCATTGGTGAGGACTGTGCTTTGATGGATCATAGAGTCCATCTGTTTTATAAAAGAATTTAACACCTGCACATAAAATGTCACCAAATGTGAAGATGCACTAGCTAGTTCACTGTCAGATCGTGGAGGGGAGAGAGCTGTCTCTATGCCAACATCCTGATCAACATCTCTGCAGGCAGCTGTGGAACTTAGAGCAAGGTTGTAAGGGAGATCCATCACTCGATCATCATTCCCTTTTGGTTTGACAATTGTGATAGTCGATGTTTCAGTGACTATCTTCTTCTTGTTTGGCTTCACGCCTTGCTCAACCATAACTGCATAGATGAGGCAGGGAAAAGGAAGGATACTGGTGTTGCTGGTCTTTGTAGCAGCTTTCATCACATAGTCAAATATGTAGTCTCCGAGGCTGAAGGGGATCTTAGTGCCAAGTTTAAAGAGCAGAAATGCTTGATCAACAGTGAGGACTGAAGTGTTAGTGGTAGGTAACCAGTTACACACAATAATCTTGTGTAAAACAGAATATAAAAATGTGAGCTTAGAAGTGAAAATTTTGTTTGTCCATTTGGTTACCAATCCACCAGTAATAGTCGACACAACATCATCAATAAGATCTAGACTAACAACATAATTGTCATTGCCTAGACCCAAGAACTTGTTGATCACCATCGGATTAAACTTAAACACATGATCACGCATATAAATTTCCCCATATTTGCTCCTTGTATGATCACCCATATCCAGAGACACATTGGCATAGAATTCAACAATCACATCAGGCTCAAAAGTCGACAGAGATGAAACAGCTTTCCACAGACCCCTCTCTTTCAAAAACATATCCATGCCATACTTCTTAAAGCTTAAGACATCAATTTGTTTCTCAACGCGCACAGGACGATTGCACATAATTTTGTATTGATCCTTAACATGTTTAGAGTAAAAAATCTTACTAAAAGCAGAAGTAACGTCATGAGGGGAACCTGGTGGGTAGACTGGTTCAGAATCTTCAGACTCAGCATCATCTTTGACATTGCCTAACTGAGTAGGGGAGAGAATATCTCGAGCAGTGACGGAAGAGACAAGATCATGAGAAGAGGTGGGAGAGGTTGCTTTCTTCACATCCTTAGAAGAGACTTCTTTCTTGACAGCTTCAGGAATCTCCGAAGCAGTTTCTTGTTCAGCATCCACTTCAACATCCGCAGGGGCTTTAATAGGAGAGTTCTCGGGAAGATTTTCTTCATCATCAGACTCATCCTGTAAAGACCGCACCAGCTTGGTCTCCATCTTCAGAGTTCTCCTAGCCTTCTTGCTAGTTTCTTCAATCTCTTCCTTTTCAGTGTCTTGAGAACTGTGAAGCCTCTTAGACTTACGAGTTGGCCCGACCTTCTTCTTCTTGCTGGTGATAGCTTGAATGTGTACCCCAAGATCAGGATCTATGGGGTTTTCTTCTTCTCCTAATAGTACTTGTTGAAGTGGTGTTTGTTCGGTCGGAGGGGATGAGGGCTTCTCCGACTCAGATTTTGCACCTTCCTCATGCACTCCAGGTGTTACAATTACTGTGGGAATAGATGTTGAAGTTCCAGCGGGAACTGAAGTTGAAGATGGAGTGCCCATGGTTTTCTCCAACATTTGTTTCATCATTTGAAACATAGCAGCTAATTCATTAGGATCCGCCATGGATGTTCTGAAAAAGCTTGAGATAAAATAGAAGGAAAAACAAGATAGACAAGATGAAGGGAAAATGAAACGACTTGGTGGAGAGAGAATGAGTGAGAGATTTGAATTTTAATTCAAGATATGGATGTCAAGATCCCTCAAATCTCGGAACTCCCCAAAACCGTCACATCAAGAATAAAAAAATTAAAAATTAAAAACGGATTAGTGGATAGGGATAAACGAATCTGTACTTATCACCAAAGTACAAATTAGAGATATTCATGGGCCCCCTAAACAAATCCGACCTTTTTTTTATTAAATAGAATAGTAAACATATGGGATATATTAAATGATAAATATAATTCCAGGTATTTATTTTCTGAAAATTATAATTTTTCTGCAATTTTGGTCACAACATCAGCTACAACACAGCAAACAGTGAACAAACCCAACTATAATTAACCTTATAGGATTACGGGTATTTCATTCACAAACACATACATAGAATTTCAAGTAGCTGATTTTGTTAAATAAAAGCAGAAATACGATAGTTTCATTAAGTCAGCCTTGAATTATACTTAAAAGAAATGACTAACATAAATAAATAAAAGAACACGATAAACAACTGATGTTTAATAAAAAGAACTCACATCGAGTTCAACATCAGTAAACAAAATGAACTAATTAAATAGAACACATTCCAAGAGACTTTCTCAAGGCAGAAAATCTCTCGAAATCAAGAGGCTTGGTAAAAATATCTGCTGTTTGATTCTTAGTGGATATGTATTTGATGTTAATGATCTCCTTTTCCACCAAGTCTCTGATGAAGTGATGTCGAATGTCGATATGCTTGGTGCGTGAATGTTGAACATGATTCTTGGAAATTTCAATAGCACTAGCATTATCACACAACAAGGTTAGTGATGAGCTTGTCATGCCATAGTCTTTCAACATTTGATTCAGCCATACCAACTGAGTACAACAACTAGCAGCTACAACATATTCCGATTCAGCTGTTGACAAGGAGATGCAATTTTGTTTCTTGCTTGACCAAGAAACCATATTGTTCCCCAAAAAGAAGCAACCACCACTTATGCTCTTTTTATCATCAACATCACCTGCCCAGACTGAATCACTGTATCCAATAAGGCTGGTGTTTATATCGTTACAATACCTGATTCCAAAATTGACTTTTCCAGCAACATATCGAATTATTCTTTTGACAGCTTTAAAGTGAGATTCCTTGGGTTGAGCTTGGTATCTAGCACAAACTCCAACACTGAACATGATGTCAGGTCTGCTGGCGGTCAAGTAGAGCAAGCTTCCAATCATTCCTCTATACATCGTTGAGTCAACATTGACTCCAACATCGTCTTTGCTCAGTTTTTCAAAAGAATCTCATTAGTGTCATCATAGGCTTTGAAGCTTCAAGCCCGAAGCACTTGATCAGATTTTTGGCATACTTGCTTTGGGATATGAAAATCTCATCTTTGTTTTGCTTGATTTGGAGACCAAGGAAGTAGGCCAATTCGCCGACCATGCTCATCTCAAATGTGCTGCACATTGCAACAACAAACTCCCTAAGGAGATTAGAACAAGTGGATCCAAACACAATATCATCAACATAAATTTGTACAACAGTGATGTGTTTGTGGATCCTTTTGATAAATAATGATTTATCAACCACGCCTCTTGTAAAACCAAAGTTAATTAAAAACTCGGTAAGTCGAGCATACCAAGCTCTAGGAGCTTGTTTCAGCCCATACAAGGCCTTGTCAAATTTCAGTACATGGTTTGGTTTTTCATGACATTCAAATCCTTTTGGTTGTTCAACATAGGCTTCCTCATTCAAAATACCATTCAGGAATGCACTTTTGACATCCATTTGATGCAATGTAAACCAAATGTGGCAAGCAATGGCAAGTAGGAGACGGATAGACTCTATTCTAGCAACAGGAGCGAATGTTTCATCATAGTCTATTCCTTCTACTTGTGTATAACCTTGTGCCACAAGCCTGGCTTTGTTTCTAACCACATTCCCAGACTTATCAGTCTTGTTCTTAAATATCCATTTGGTTCCAATTACATTTTTATTTTCAGGCCTTGGAACCAATTCCCACACATTATTTCGAACAAACTGAATCAGCTCATCATGCATTGCTTCTATCCAGAATTCGTCTTTTAGAGCCTCTTTGACTTTTTTAGGTTCAACACTGGATAGAAAGCATGTGATAGACACAAAGTTAATGACTGATGACATGCAAACCTGTTTGACCAATTCAGCAACATCGGCTGAGCTTTTTGTTCTTGTTTTGACTCCTTTAGATCCATCGCCAATGATTTGGGAATTCGGGTGATCTCTTTTGATTCTTCTTGGAGGATCACGTCTTGGTTCATACTGAGCAAGTGGAAGATGGTCATCATCGCTTTCAGAGGAGGATTCTGAGTCTGGTGTTCGAGGGGATGTTGAATCATTTGCTGAGGGAGAAGGAACATTGAATTTGACATCAGGACTTCCCGTGGGACTTTTGGGAGTTCCACTTGGCTCCTTATCAGCAACATCTGGTTCATGAAGGAGAAATGACACATAATCTTCCTCAGACTTAGTTGCCAGACCTGTAAGATCATCAAACACAACATTGATAGATTCTTGCACAGCTTTGGTTCTTAGGTTAAGAACACGAAATGCTCTGCTGTTTTGAGCATATCCCAAGAACAATCCTTCATCACTTTTAGAGTCAAACTTTCCAAGGTGGTCTCTGTCGTTCAGGATGTAGCAGACACATCCAAACACATGGAAATATTTGAGATTTGGCTTTCTTTCTCGTAGAAGCTCATAAGGTGTCTCCGTTCTTCCTGGTCGAAGATAGACTATGTTCCCGATGTGACAGGCTGTGTTGACAGCTTCAGCCCACAGCTTCTTCGAGAGACCTTTAGCCTGTAATATTGCACATGACATTTCCTGCAGAGTTCGATTCTTTCTCTCCACTACTCCATTTTATTCAGGAGTTTTGGGAGCTGAATACTCATGGAGTATTCCTTTCTTTTCACAAAAGTCATTGAATGCAGCATTCTCAAATTCTCTTCCATGATCTGTTCTGACGCATGCAATGTTGGTGTCATATTGCAAACAAATTATCTGGCAGAATCTTTTGAAGACTTTGAATGTTTCAAATTTTTCCTGTAGAAATTCAACCCAAGTATACCTTGAGAAATCATCAACAATGACAAGGATGAAACTCTTACCACTCATACTTTTTGTATCGACTGGACCCATGATGTCCATGTGTAAGAGTTGGAAACATCTTGTTGTTTGACATCCACCCAGGCTTTTGTAAGGAATTCTGGTTTGTTTTCCCTTTTGACAAGCACCACATACAACATCGTGATCAACATTCAGTTTTGGTAGGTTGCGAACAGCATCTGACACAATCAGTTTTTTCAAATTTACCATGCTCATGTGACCGAGTTTTTGATGAATCAGCTTTGTTTCATCATTTACGGTCATGTTGCACGTTTCATCTTTGTCAGCATGGTAGCAATTATCAGATGCGCGGCTTCCGAACATTATGCATTTGTCGTGTTTGTCAAATACTTCACAAGTATTTTTATCAAACTTGACATGCATACCATCGTCACATAACTGACTGATACTAATCAAGTTGGCCGTCAACCTTTCAACATGTAAGACATTATGAAGCTTAGGAAAATGTTTGACATTCAATGTACCTTTTCCGACAATGTTTCCTTGAGCTCCTCCTCCATAACTGACTTTGCCTTTGTTTGAAGTGGTGTATTCTTCAAGAAACTCCTTATTACCGGTCATGTGTCGAGAACATCCACCTGTCGAAGTACCATGTTCCGACAATGTTAGCCTTTAGTGATGTATACACAACATTGCATGTAACCTTCATCTTTTTGGACTTCATCGGATTCTTGTTCTTCGAAGTGATCCCTGATGTTGTTCTCCCGGTTGCAACATCATCGTGAAACTTAAAGCAATGTGGTTTGATATGTCCCGGCTTCTGACAATAATGGCACACATATTTTCGAACCTTTGAACCCTTACATTTCTTCTGATCATCATCTTCAGCATTGTTCCCTGTAGACATGTTTAGGTTGTTCTCCTTTACAAATTTCACAACATTGTGATTTGAGGAAGTCATGAAAACTTTGTTTGAGAATCCCAGTCCAGCTCTGTCTGTCTGTCCCAATGTTAGGGCTTCATTTAGGACATTAGTTCTTTCATTCCATTTCTGAAACGTTCTTGAGCTGCTCTCCACTTCCTTCTTTAGTTTAGTGATTTCAGCATCACTCCTGGTGAGTCTAATTTCCAGTTGCACAATATTCTCTCTAAGACACTGATTTTCTTCCATAAGAAATTTCAGTTCCTTGGATTGAGCTGTCCATTGACTGCAAACTTCATTCACATTCATTCACAACATCACTGAGTTCTTCAAGAGAGGCAGATGGGTGTTCTTCCTGTAGATTAACCTCTCTGATCTCAGAAGTATGATTAAACTCATCTAGTAGAGTCATTTCATACCAATTAGTAGTGTTGGGAGAGATCTCAGTGACTTCATCTTCAACATCTGGTAGAACCTCATCTTCAATTTCACATTCTTCAATGTCCAGACCATCAAGTTCATCAATACCATTCAAGGCATCAATAATCTGATCGTCTTCCTCCATAACATTGATGAACAACACCCTCTGATCTGAATCATTTTCAGTATCAGACTCATCACTGAGAACAACATTAAAATTATTTCTTTGTCTTCTTGGTGCTGTTGGACATTCATTTGGATAATGTCCATACCCAGAGCATGCTCTACATTGAACTGAATCAATGTCTTTCCCAGTGTCAGCGACTTCCTTCTTGACATTTGATCTTCCAGAATTTGAAGTTCATGAAGATAGAGAGTCAAACAGCCGTCGAGGTTTGATATTTGGGGGGCTTTTCTTCATAGAACGAACCAGTGAGTTGAACTTCTTTGTCAGTAGTGCAACACTTAGATTCTCTTCCTCATTGATTTCCTGAAGACTGTCAACATCATCATGAACATCAGATAACACAGTTGTTGTCTCGAGAGCAATTCCCTTTGAGGTTGAGTTTGCTTTCTGATTTTGCAGATTCATCTCAAATGTTAGTAAGATACTGACCGCTTCACTCATACTCATGGTTCCAACATCGTGTGCTTCCTCCATTGCAGAAATTTTCATATTGAATCTTGCAGGCAGAGTTCGAAGCAACTTGCTCACCATGTTCTCATTAGAAATTGGACTTCCAAGAGCGGTAGATTGGTTTGAGATCTCACATAATTTTTCAGCATAAGATGAAATGGTTTCATCTTCAAACATGTGCAAATTTTCAAATTTTGATGTGAGTAATCTCAGTTTGGTCTTCCATACACTGGCAGACCCTTCACAATGTTCCTAAAGAATGGTCCATGATTGATATGCAGTAACACAATTGCAAATCATCTTGAAACATGGAACATCGACAGAAACAAAAATTGCATTCAGAGCGCGAGCATTAAAGTTTGAGATAATTCTCTCATCATTTGTCCATTGAGATTCTGGAGTTAACACAAAATCTCCATTCGGACCTTCCATCCTAGGAGGGCTCCATTCTTCAATAACTGCCATCCATGCTCTTTCATCGATAGATTTGATGTAGATCTTCATTCGAGATTTCCACATGACATAGTTACCACCATTGCTATCTAGAGCAGGAGGACGACATTGATTGATTTGAATATCCATCACAGATTTCAAGCAACACCGGATCGAGTACTTAGTGTGTCAAGTACCGGCTCTGATACCACTTGTTAGAATTTATTGCCTGAAACAATGTGAGTTACGGATGTAAATTGCAAAGTTAAATGTAATGTTGAAGCTAGTGTTACCACATTGCCTTCAACATGCAGCGGAAACGTAAATAGTACTTTGCACAAAACAAGTTTTAAATCACACTCCTTACGGTGTGTGATTGCCTCAAGGCGAAATTCACTATCACAAGTGAAACACAAAAACAATGCTGATGTTGTCTCGGTTCACTCCCTTGACAACACTGCATAAAACATACAGATGACTATCATAGCTTCATTCACTCGAATAATCACTCAAAAACAAACTTATCTAAACACATAGATAGATTACAATCAGTCACTCTAAATCCTAGACTTCTCAAAGTTGACTATCTAACCTACACACACAACTGGAATGAAAGTCTCCAGCTGATTGGGACGCTAGGCAGATGTCGAGGAAGATGTCTTGGATTTCAGAGATGACACTAGATGCAAGATTCAGAGCTTCTCACAAACCACGGTGATAACCTGCTTGTATAAATGATTTTAAAGTCTAAGGAGACCTTAAATACTCCCTCCATCTCGGCTGGGTAGTTTCCACACGATCCTCGATGAGTTGGATGCAAAACTACCGCCTTCCACTACCCTTGCTGAACTGGACTCGAGATAACCGGCCTCTGCACTACGTAGCACACGTTCTTCAACATCGTGTAACAATGACGGTTACTCCAGCGACCCACGTTCTCTACAACGGTTAGTGTCTAAGACGAAGTGGGGAACATCACGTCCCTTGAAACTCGGAACAGATTTTGAACAAGTCAAAATCAATCATTATCCATGATTTAATTCATAATAAAATATCTAATAAATCCCTAAATACGTGGAAAATGATATGTGATAAAAATCATAATTTATTCAAATTAATTTAAAATAAATTAATCCAAAAAACTAGGAAAGGATAAGATTAAGAATTCGAGTGTTATACTCAAAGTGACGAGAATGACGGAACAACATTCGGTACGACATTAATTGCAATGTTATCAACGAAGTGATAACATCATCTGGAACACGTCATACTCAACAAAATCAATATTTATTTTTTAAAATTTATTTTATCCAACGTCTCGCGTAATGTACACGAGCTCGCGCATTAGCGTTAGGTGATTGTACCACGCTAGATATTTATTTTCTTAAAATTAATGTATACCCTAAAATAGAATTAGTGAACTTGAAATTAAATTAATTTTTTTATCTAATGTTTCATGTAGTGCACTCGTCCGATGCTAACGCATGCACTATAATAAAATTAGTCAACCTTAAAATTAAATTGAATTAATTTAATTTTTTATTTGGCATCTCGCGCAGTATACTCGTTCTACGCTAAGTCGCTAACACGTGGGCTCATGCACTGTACTCGATAATTAATTTTCTTTAAAAAAATTACCATAAAAGTGAATTAGTGAACACTAAAAATGAATTGAAATAATTTAATTTTTTTAGTCAAATTAGTTTTTTTATTTTGATTGGATTTTGACCGGATTTGACCTATTTAACAAATTTTTTTGTCTTTCCACACAATCAAAAGATGGGTGAGTCATCAATATCTGGAAGGAACCAACACTAATGTACGTAGTTAACTATTCCTTAAATTCCCTTAAAAAAATGGTAGTTATATGCAAGAATTCAACATCTTATATGATTAGTTTAAGTCATGGTAAGCAAGTCACGAGCAAGCTTTATTTTCAAATACGGATTATGGCCGGCTTTATTTTCTAATATGGATTATGGCCGGCTTTATTTCTAATAAGGCCTGCTGCTATATATTGCTTACTTTGGCCATTAGATTAATCTCAATGAATTAGGACGGACGAACTCTAAAATGAATTGCAGAATTGAGAATGAATTTTTCAACTCTTGGCTGTGTAATTGCCATGATGAAAATCAATTGTGTACATCGATAATTTTAAGTTAAATTATAATTAGGAGAAGAATTCTACTATTATTATTGTTGTTGTTGTTGTTGTTTTGTTTTTAGGGAAAGGTCCAATTTGGTCCTTTTACTATACCCGAAATCTCAGTTTAGTGCAAAATAAAATTTCATCTCAAATCTATCTCTTAACTTTTTAAAAGGTATCAATTTAGTGCTTCCGTTAGTGCCTAAACTAAAGCCTGTTAACTTCCGTTAATCATTCGACTAAAGATCGTCAGAAGTCAAATTTTAAAATATTGAATTAGGGTTTTCTCAAGAAATCCCCAAATTGAAGAACTTAACATATCTTGCACGAATTCATATTTTCGTTCTCTAAATTCATTTCTCCAAATCCATAGCAAAATCCCAAAAATCATCAATTATTTCTTTTCTTGGGAGGGGGGCAGTGTTGTGAAAATACTAGAGCCCAAAAAATAGCTAGGTTCATTTTCTTGCTGGGATTTGCCATTTTGATTTCTCCATCCGGGCTCAATTCTTGTGGGGCTCCGGTTGCTGCCCCGACCTTTTGAGTTCTGAGATGAAAATTTTGATTTCTTTTCAATCGAGCATCGCAAAATTAACCTCCCAAAATCTGATGTTGAAACGGTTACCCGGCAAATGGACTCATGACCCGAATTACTGATCGATTGCGAATTTCTTGCAATGCTTCGATTTAGAAATGAAACATGAATTCAGTATCTATTGCTATGTTTTGAGAGATTGAAATTTGAGGGTAGAAGAATGACACGCGGTCATTGCGCATTCAAAATAAATTTGATCTCCTGTGCCCACAAAGAGCGTTGCTAGCTGTGAGTAAAGCTGATGCGATCTTACTTTCAGTCACCAATCGTAAAGGGAGGATTTGGTTTGTGTTGTCACTAAATTGGAACATAAATATGCTATAATAAATAAGAGAAATAGCAAATAACAAAAATTTCTGAAATTTGAACTAGAATCCAGTTTAAATCACACTCACTCGATCATGGGCACAATAATTTTTCTACATGATTAAATCACCGAGTTATGGAGACCGAATTCCTCACTACGTCTCCTCATTCATCCTTTCACATTAGTCCTCATCCATCCTTTCAGAATAAGTTTAACAGTGATTCATTCAATTAAATCCCTAACCTATCACCCACCTCCCGATTCCCTTAAGAGATGTAAATGAACATGTAGCCTTGTGCCCTATGCGAACCTAAGTTTATTATGTTTACTCATTCGCCGTGTGCCTAGAGTCACGATTCATTAATCCGTTTAACTCTGATATGTCCATTATATCTAAAGAGTGATTAGCCACATTATCCATATCAAACACACACTCACTTTGAACAAGTATAAAATTCGGTAGAAACTTATTCATGCAGTAGTATACCATAAGGCCTCATGAGTGCTAAAGTGTGTTTTAAACCTTTATATGTCATTCAAACCCTGGAATTCAAGATCCAGCCACTTATGCTAGATAGAATTGAAAATGCATAACTTAAAGACATGGTGAAACTAAAACTTACTGGAATTAAATTGAACGATGCTCAACAACACTAAACATTTAACTGCATCAAAACATAAACCTACTTCCTACGTGCATAAGGCGCGAGATTGTTTTTGCTGCCAAAGCAGCTTTAAAACTGAAAGTAAAATGCAGAAAATGAAAGTGCGTAAATTATAAAAGTCAAAGTGTATTGTTTTCAAATAAAATTAGCTTAAATAGAGACATGTCAAATTTCAAATTCCCTCCATAGGCGAGACTCTTCAATCCTCTTTCGGAATTGTAGTGCTTGCTTCAATCTAATTGGATAAGATGGATCTTCAAATTGTTAGCTCAATCCCGAACTTCAGAGATTCACTCATCTTCACTCGCTGATCTCAATCTTGATTTCGAGTAAACCTTGTCTACACCAATAGCTTCAAACTTGATCTAATCATCATCAGCTTTATCTATTCCATCAAATTTCTGCTTTTTCCGCTAATACCCTTCCTACTGCCTTAGTTGAATCTGCACTAGTATTGTGGGTACGACATCATCTAGTAAACTCGATCCTTATCTGATATGGTCACATTATTTCCCTTTTGTATGGATCTCACTGAACAAGTTCCGGGATGCCCTTTAAAGTTTTGATTTCATTGAAATATGCAGACAAGATACCTCTTTCGCCAGATTTAACTCCTATAATACCCAAACTACTTTCCTGGTTCTTTTCCGACACAAAAGACATTAAAAAGGACATTTATGGAGTCTAAAAGGCCCAGAAAATATAAAATAAATGGACTTATCAAATAATATTTAAAGAAAACATTCTTCACATATTTCTCCACAAAATCAATTGATTACTAATATGACTGAGATATATTTTCAAAACTGACAAAAACTTGTATGAGATTATCTTACTGGTCGAATTCGTAAGACGGGTCAAATTTAGATCCAATTTATCCTCAAGTAAAAAAATCAATTTTATCCAATTAAAAATAAAAGATAATTCACATATGTTACAAAATCAATGAGTTAAGTTTCTACGTTTATCTGATAAAAAGAGATGTCGCAATTTTATTTTTGAATTTGAGAAGAGGGAAGAGAAAATGCTAGAATAGGTTAACCACTGGTTTTTTGTACGTTGAATTTGTGATTTAAACTTGTTGTTATTGATCTGTTTATTGCTCAGTTTTGGTTTTGGAAACTATAGAATTTTAAATATAATCAAAAGGTTCAAAAATACGTTGAAATAATTTTTTAATTATGATATAACTTATAACTTTTAATTTTACACTTTCAAAACAACTTTTAATTTTAGATATTATAATATTTTTAGTGAAATCATACAAATTACATGCAACACACGTGATCTCCGCTAGTACAATAAAATGGATCATGGTTTAATTGGAATAGCTTTGAGTGGAACTGCCCTGTGTAATACAACCCCAAACTTCTCCGCCATATCCAGCTTCACCCCTGGTTCGAGTTTCCAATCAAAATTATGGATCAGAGTTGCAACCATCATCGGCAACATCCGATCTGCTAGTGGAATACCGGGGCAGATTCTTCTCCCCGATCCAAATGGAATGAGCTCGAAATCTTTACCTTTAAAATCTATATTTCGATCAAGAAAGCGTTCGGGCTTGAACGAAGCTGGATCGGACCACAAGCCGGGGTCTCTGCTGTATGCCCACACATTAACAAGTATCTGTGTGTCTTTAGGGATCACATAATCACCAACTTGTGTATCATCAACCGCCTTGTGAGGAATTAGAAATGGCACCGGAGGGTGGCATCGAAACACTTCTTTGATTACTGCTCGCAGATATGGAAGCCTTGACATGTCTGATTCTCTCACTTGTTTCTCACTCCCCACCACGCTCCGGAGCTCGTCTTTCGCCTTCGCCATCTTCTCCGGATTCTTTATTAACTCCGCCATCGTCCACTCCGCCATGCTTGCAGATGTATCAGATCCCGCGAATAGCAAATCCTGACAAAAAAATTAAAATAAAAAATTAATAATTAGAATCGTCAATCAGTGTTATAAAATTATTACACGAAAACAGTAAATATGAGGAAAAAAACGACACACAGATTTACGTGGAAAACCCAAGACCAGAAAATCTACGGACAGAGGAGAATTTCACACAACATAAACCTGCCGGCCCCCTCCCTCAAGCCCCGACTATTTTTGCAAAAAAATTCAAGTTTATCGCACCGCGAGTTTCTCGGGCTCAACTCAAATAAATTTGAGACACTAAACATCAACAATTAGTTTTATTTGCGAAAATATAATCAATCTGAATATGATCACCAGAAGCAAATGCTTGATGGTTTTGGTGGTGAAGTCGACTTCACTTCCTTCGCTGATATCAAGCAGTGTTTCCAGCAAATCGCTTCTCGGGGGAGCAAGCGCGCTTCTCGAATGCAGCCTCTCGTCGATTATATCGCCGATCAACCCAATGATCTTTGCGAAAACACCCTGGGACTTTTTCTGAATGCCCTGTAGATCGAGAGGTTTCAGGAAGGGGAAGAAGTCGCCGATGTTAGGGGCCGCCGAGAGACTCGACAGGCTTTCGAAGGTGACCTTGAATTCCTGGGCTGCATCCGACTCAAAATCGGCAACCTGAATCGAGAACAGCGTGGCGGACATGAGGTTTAGCGTCGTCATGAACGTGGCTTCGGCGAGGTTCACCGCTCGGCCGCCGTCGCAGCATTTGTGGAGGTAGTCCAGCAGCGTCTGCAGCTTGGCCTGCCGAAGTCCTTCGCTGGCGTCAAGGCGGCGATTAGAAAGCATGTGCTCTCTGCATATTTTGCGCAGCTGGCGCCACTCGTCTCCGGCGGGTAAAAAGACGAGTGACACCTTGTGGTGGTCCTGCGATTCCGTGGCGGCGGAGATGGTTCTGCTGGAGAAGGCTTGATCGTGTTTTTGCAGTATTTGTTTTGCTGCCTCCGGCGAGGAAACGACGATGGTGTATAATTGGCCGAGGTGGAGAGACATGAAGGGGCCATAGATTTTGGCGAGTTTAGCTAGTGAGTGGTGAGGATTATTTCCGAGTTGGTGAAAGTTTCCGATTATGGGTAAAGGATAAGGGCCCGGAGGAAGCTTAGCCCGTCGCCGGTGCCGGAGGGAATTAAACCACGCTGTTATAATTGCCAAAAAAAGAAAAATCACAACTGCCGAGAAAGCCATTCGTGATACTTCTTTTACTTGAATCTCGATAGCTACGCCCAACTTACAGGGACGCTTCGACTTTTTTGTTACACATTTTTGTTAAATTTATGATTTTTATAATATTTAATAGAATTATCAATTCAAAGTCCAAAAGATAGATGATTTATCAATTTAGACGAAATCTAACGATTTAAGCTGTTAAATATTCATTGCATCTTCACACATAATATTCTTTACAATTAAATTAAGGATGAATTTACACACACTAAAACACATTTTTTTACATATACTTAGATCTTTTCACACAATAATACACTTATTATTCACATTAACACACACACAATGTTGCATCCTACACACTAATGGACATTAATTTTTATTATTTAGTTTTTCAAATTTAACTTCATTTCATTTTTATATCTGTAGTTAATTTTTTTTCTTTTTTTTTCTTCGTAATGCATTGGTAGAATTCTCTGTCATATATGTCTTCTGGTATTAACAATGAAATTTCGATGTAAATTAAACTAGTATTTTTTTTGTGCAATGTACGTATATAAATTAGTTATTAATACAAATATATAATTTCAAAACTTATGAGCTAGAGTAATAATAACAAAAAAAAAAAATATAAAAAAAATTATACGAAAGTGAAGTATAAATAGATATTCGACATGATGTGAGATAATAAATTTTTGGATATAAGACAACATGAATCAAATAATGGGTCTTTAGTATATTAGCCTTGCAAAAAGTAAATATATTGTGTGCAATTAATTGATGCGGAATATCATTTATTTATTTAGTTATAACATGATTCTGTCAAATTTATATATTATTAGTCACTGTCAAAACCTTGAGTTTGTCAAAATAAAGATTTTTTACGTGGGTTTGTAAAATATTGAACTTCTTTTTTTCGTCATTCGGGAGTTGACATTGTATTTCTATGATTGGTGATATTTTTAATTTGATCATTTTCGAAGGCAAAAACTTTATTTTAGACGGGCTAATTAAATTCGCGGATCAATCCATTTTGTACCGGGTCAATCCTAAAAAAAATCATTAAAATTAGTATCAACCATAACATTAAAAAAATATCACTCAAAATTCTGAAAGTATCACCAGTATCCTTAAAAATAACGGGTCTACTAGTTATCTTAAATGAGTTTATTTAGTTCAAATTATAATTTTTTTCCATTCCAATTAATATTTAAACTTTAGTAGTTTAGAGAGTTTTTAGAATTCATGGTGTTTAGGATTTGTGGAATTTTTTAAATTTTTTAAGAGATTATTTTATGTTTTTTAGGAAATTAAACCACGATGTAAATTATAATTGTCACAAAAAGAACAATCACAGGATTCACAGCTGCCCCTAAGTCCATTCTAGCTACTTCTTTTCCCTGAATCTCGATAGCTAAGCGGCAACTTATAGGGGCAGTTCAAATTTCTTTACCCATTTATTCATGTTTCGCTATTAAATTTATAATTTTAATAATATTTTTTATAAAATAAAAATCAATTATAACATAAATAATCATATATAGTCAATATCTCATGTACTTAAAGGGAAAAGGGAAAGGGTCAAATTTGGTTCTACAACTATAGACGAAATCTCAATTTGGTCCTGAAATAAAATTTCAACCCAAATTAATTCCTCAACTTTTTAAAAGGTATCACGTTAATTCCTATGCTAGTCCCTAAACTACTTTTTGTTAACATTCGTCACTAACGATGTGAATTTAAAGAAACAAAAATTAATTTGATCCTACAACTATACTTCAAATCTCAGTTTGGTCCGGAAAAATATATACATTGTACATCTATAAATGTTAAGAGTCAAGAGAGTTAAGAAAATTATAATTGTTAAAGACAAAGAAAAATAAATAATTAATTAATTATAGGTCCGACTTCTCCTATATATGTGAAATTAAAGGTGATGTTTAAGATTATTTAAATCGCACGTCCTTGTTTTACCAATAATAATCATAAATAAACATTTTATGCTAAGTTTAAAAAGGACCTTTTTCTCTTTCTTTCTAGAAGAGCCATTGGCCACCGACTTAATTCCAATATATAGTGTCAAAAATCTAAGCGGAGTTCCACACAAAAAAAAAAAAAAAAAATTACAAAATGAGTTTTAGAAAATTGATAAAAAAAAATAAAAATAGAATTTGTAGGAGTAAATATATCGTGTGCAATTAATTTATATAGAATATTATTTTTTATGGTATTTAGATATGTACGGAAAATGTCCAATTTGTTCCTTTAACTATATTCGAAAGCACAGGTTTAAAAGGTATCAAAATGATCCCTCTGTTACTCCTTTAACTGACGGAAGTTAACTTTCGTTAGTCACAAGTGTTACATTATACATTTTTGGAAGATATCACACACTAGTACACACATTTTACACTCATGAATTAAATAATTTTTTTCTAAAAGCTCTCAGCATATTTATAGTATCAAAACACAATCATCACCGATTTATGATACTACACAATCATCACCAATATAGGAAATAGAAACACATAGCTAGTGGCACCAACATCTTGCACAATACATCATTCAATTAATTATTGTCTTTCAATTGGTAATCAAACATTTACAGTTTAGAAAAATAATACAAATGTCAATTGGTAATCAAACATTTCAATTGGTAGTCTCGAAATGGAGATCAATAGCTCCCATCCTAACTGCTTTAACGATTAATTCGTTATCCAGAGAAAATCATTTGTCAAAATTCTAAAGCTCTCAACCTTTAGGTTTAGTTGTGGGTACCTTTTCATAATCTTCTTGGCGAATTTATGGAACGCGTAGCTATTCGAGAAGCCGTGAATCAGACAATTCGAGAAAACAAAGGTTTGGGAAACTTTTTTTTTTGGTGAGAAAAGATTGTATGTGTTGAATGATTAGTTCGGGAAGTAGATTTTCGCCATTAATTTTGTTGGGCTTCTCCATTAGAAACTCTAGAAATGAAAATTGGATTGGGGATTTTGGAACCCTAAAAATAGAATTTGGGATTTATTATTTTTGGGGAATTCTTAAGAAAGAACAAGTTGAGTTAAGTGGGTCTGGTAGTCGGAGTCTTTGCAGTTGAGTTGTGTGGTTGGAGGCTGGTCTGAGTTGTATTGTCTTCGTCGGTCATCAGTGGGAAGTGGTGAGATGTCACCGGAGAAGAAGAGAAGGGGAGAGAGTTAGGTATTTAGTATTCATTTTGATTTTTAATTCATGTGTGTAACGCTTATTTTTAATCCATATGTGTGTAAAATGTGTGTGTAGTGTGTGAAATGATCCAAAAATGTATAATTTAATGATTGTCATTTTGATACCTGAAAAAACCGAACTCTCGGTTCTTACAGAGTTGTGATCAAAGTTGTATCTAAAGTTGAAACAACTTTGAACATGCAGCGGAAAATAGAAACAAACAATGGATTGAAGAATTTCACGAGATTATGTTTCTATAATCTCGCGAAGTGCCTCAGGGCGAAATATTCACTATATGAATTTTTGAATTACAAAAACACTACAAGTAAACTCTTACTAAACTTAAGACACTTTATCTCTTCCTTCGCAGAAGGTTGTGACTAAAGTTGTCTTAACTAACACTTGTAGGAAACTAGAATCTCTCAATGCAGATCTGAAAATATATCTCTCTCAATTCGTATCTAACACTATACATCAGATACCTATTTATATAAAACAATATACTTGGTCTCTACTCCAAATAACAACTTGACCTTTCCATGAACTTCATTCCTAGATTTGCGCCATACGCCCGCAAATTCCATAACAACCATTTGACTCAATCAATCTCTGGACTTAGTCAAGCACAACAAACTTCCTAGAATATCTCAACCTATTATCTTCCTGCACAAGCAAACTAAGAAAGACAAAACAAAACAATATCTAAACTAATAACAAACCAACCGGTTTCAACAATCTCCCCCTTTTTGTCTTTCTTCCCAAAACAACCTCAAGCATGCAACACAATCAAATCATAACAGAACTCCCCCTAAACATATACTCGAAACACAACAAGCATAATCAAAACAGAACACAATTGCAATTGCTCTCCCTGTCATGCAAACTTCCCAAATCAAAGTGTTTCCAACACAATTCATAAAGTATCAGCAAACAGAAGATCTTTATCAAAAGATCAATACGTCAATTCAGCAGTTAGATAAACAAAACAAACATAAAATAAACAAAGTGTTAAAACACAAAAAGCACAATAAATTGTTTGAGAAATTGTTTTGATAAACATCAGCATGACAAAACTGCAACAGTCTGCAGTCTTCCTTCTTCTTTTCTTCCTCTACTCCCCCTCCTCTTGCTCATCAGTTTCCTCCTCTTCACTTGCTGCTGCCCTTGCCCTTCCTCTGCCTCTGCTACTGCCTTCTCCACCACCAGTTTCTCCCCCTTTTTGGGAAGAAAGAAGGCGCTGGAATACTTTTCTTTGCTTGGCAAAGATCTCTATCTGGGCAGTATAGAGCTCAATTTGTTCCTGCAAAACAAATATAGGGATAGAACAAAGATGATCTGAAGATGGAGGAGCAGTCTCAGCAGCATCACTCCATAGAAGATCACGAGTTCTAAACTCAGCAAGAAAAGCCTTTTGAATAGTCTGGAGAGGAAGTCTGGCCGTGAGAATGTCCTTCTTTGTGGGCTTAAAACCTTGGTCCAGTAGCATGTTAAAAATCAAAGAGGGAACAACCAACTTCTTGTTGGACTTGGTCATGGCTACCTCAGCAATAGAATTAAAAATATGCTGACCCAAGTTAAATTTTTCTCCAATGAAAATCTTGTACAGAAGGCATACATGCTCAAACGGGACCACAGTTGTGTTCAAAGTGGGAATCCAGTTGCACACAGAAATCTTATGAAGTGTAGAGAACAGTGAAGTGAGGACAGAAGCAAGTCTGTTAGGTTTCTTGTTAGCCATCCACAGATCTGCCTGACCTCCAGTTAAAACATCAGCCATTTTGGTTTCCAACACTTCATCAATTTCGTCATCAGATTCAACAGACAAAGGAAGGCCTAAAAACTTGTTGATCCTAGCTGGAGTAACTTTGAAGATTTTCTTACGAACATACACTTTTCCATACTGCTTTGATGATTGATTACCAAACTCATGAGTAAGGTTAGCATAAAATAGCCTAACAACTTCAGCAACGTATGGTTTAGCGTATGTCACACTTCCTAACACCCTTCGTTTTTTCAGAAAATCAACTAAATTGTATCCAGAGAAATCTTTCAAATCAACAGCTCTATCACTCAAAATCTCCCTATTCTTAAAGAATTCCCAATTTCGTCTAGCACTATCAGAATAGAACAAGTCAGAGTTAGCTTTCGATACCTCAAGATCAGACTTAGAGTAAACTTCCTCTTCATATGAATCAGTGCTGCGCCTAGTTCGCTTTGAAGTGCTCCCAACTTTTCCTTTAACTTTGGAAGAAGGTGAAAAAAGAATTTTTCGCTTGCCCTTTCTAGAAATTGCAGGTGCTGTTTCAAACCCATCGTCAGTCTTTCTTTTTTCCTTCTTAAAAACAGTCTCTTCAGCTTCTTTTCCAGCCTCAGAGTCAGACCCATGACCAGGAGTTTGTTCACTCGAACCATTCTCCGACATCTCTTCCTCACACTCCTTCTCCTCTTCGGCTTCACTGATGATCTCAATCGGCTCTACCGGAGTCCGCGAGGAGCTACCGGTCATGTGGAGGCGTTTGGATCATCTAGTTGGAGGAGCTTTCTTGGATTTGGTTGTTTTCTTCTTGAGAGGGGTTCGCGTCGGAGTAGTTTTTCCAGATTCCTCCACCTGAGTTTCTTCTTCATTTTCAGAAAAAAGGAACCTCGATTGGACCATCATTGTTCATATTTCCCTCATTGGAAGGAAAAAGTGGGTCGAGTTGCTCATCGGCGAGGACAGGGGTATTAAGAACTTGAGTGTCGAGACCTGGGGTGTCAAAGGTCGACATAATCACTCCGTCGGGGGCTAGAATTATCTCCTGTTCGGAAGATGGAGAAACTGAGAATGGTTGAGCTGGAGAGGGTGCCGGAAGAGAAAGGGGTTTCGACTGAACTTCCGAACAACTTCCTAATTCAGGAGAGATCTCCATAGGAGCATTACCTCTAGAGGGAGACAAGAGGACTTTTGGTCGGATTATTGGAGTAGACTCCGGTGACAGAAGATGAAAAGGGTTAGAAATGATCGGTTGCGGCGGAGAGAAAAATGAGGGCTATGGGGGAAAGGTTGAGAGATGATGAAGATATGCTGAGGCTTCAGGATCGCTCAGCAATTCTTGAATCTTCTTCATTTTGTCAGAATCCATGGTGAAACGGAAGAAGAATAAGGGTTTTGAAAGAAGACGAAAAGTTTCTGGAGTGAGATGAATAGGACGAAAGAATCTAGGAGAAAATGACCTTATAAAAGAAATATGGAGGGATATATATATTTCTGATAGATACCCGCCTCCATATAAATAGGAATCAATATATCAAAGATATAGTCAAAATAGGTATTAAAGATAGAGTAAGATACATTTCCAGATACATTCAACTGACTTTCAAAAATTTCCTTTTTTTTTTTATAATTAACCAACTATTGTCAAGAAAATTTTATTTTTTAGAATACTTTTGTTACGTCATAGAAAACTTTTTAAGAAGAGAAACAGATGATGAATAGATGAATAACCAAAAGAATCTTATAAAAACCATTTATCTAAGATCTTTGATCTAGTTATATGATTTTATAAGAACGATCATGGTTTCACCTTAATACAGGCTTTTTCATCCTCGAATCTGTTCAACTTCACAGTTAACTATGATACACCAAAAGTGTGACAACAGTTGGGTCAACTGTACTTTTTATATAGAACACAAGCCAAGAGATTTCCTCAAAATTGAGAATCTCTCATAGCTTAAAGCTTTTGTAAATAAATCAGCCAGTTGATTATCTGTACTAATATACTCTAACTTTAATAGCTTCTTTTCAACTAAATCCCTAATAAAATGATACCTTAAGTGAATGTGCTTGGATTTGAAATGATGAACCGGGTTCTTTGCAAGGTTGATGGCACTTGTATTATCACAGAGCATCACCAAGTGATAAGTCTCAAATATTACACATTTATTATCTGTATTTCTATTTATTTGAGACTTAAATCATTATCTTTTTGTTAATTGCAGGAATAATATGAGGATGGAAGGTGTGAAAAACATGAATGGAATAATGCTGCAAATATGGAAGGAAAATTATCAAGATATGGAATAATGATGAACTATCGATTTTGAGGAAGGAATCCGCGATCACAAATGCCAAATCACGATATGATACTTATGACGGAGGAAACGTTATGCCTATATAAGTTGTGTCATATTATTCTGAAAGGGGCATCCCGTTCTATACTGAGATAATTATATTTTTAGTTTAATAGTTAGTTTATTGTATTTTAATAATCGCTTGTATTGATATGAGTGAATAAGTTATTTTCCGGAATGAAATCACATTAGTTTCGATATGCCCATATCGTGAGATCAAATTGCTTTATACAAATTCACATGCTTGTACCTTTTTATGCTCCGAGATAGCAGGATTATGTTCTTGATTAATTAGTTGTGTAGTGCGCAATATACAATTGATTAGTTAAGGTCTAAAACCAAGTAGAATCGATAGATCTGTAATTGTCAAATTGATTTTATAAGTGGTAGAATTGACTTTCTTTGTCAATGGGCCTATGGGGATATTGTGGGCATACGGGTCCGTATGCTTATAATATAACTGGGTTTCTCTATTTCTTAAAGCTATTGATTAATTAAATCTGTTAAGGGTTCTTGCGGGTTGTTAATTGATAAGAAGACGAATAATAAGGGTTCTTTTATTCGATAACACTTAAGGAGAAATGAGGAATGCGTCAGCGGGTTCCGGTATTCCATAACTGGTTTATTTGATTGTGTGGATATTATTTTTGCATCAATGATCGACCTGGGCATACCGTTATGACTTTGTGATTTCATCCGGATTATTTATTATTGATTTATTTACTTCTTATTTTCAGTTTTAGATTAAACTCTCTCTCTCTCTCTCTCAAAACCCCCAAAGTTACAGCAGAAAGAAGGATTACACCGTTCCCTGAGGATTCGACCTGTGCTTTCCACATACTACACCCATTTGGGCATTCGGAAGAACAGAATTATTTTGAGCGCGTGACGACCGTGCATCAAAATTGGTGCCGTTGCCGGGGAACGACATTAGTAATTTTTCTTTCCATCCATTTGCTTTGTTTTACTTTTCTATTTTACTTCTTTTCTCTTCTCTTGCAGGTTAGTCTGTAAAAAAAAAAAATCGAAAAGCACGGTGAGAAGATTAAGGAAAAAAAATAGAGAAGACGTGATAAGCATTTGTGTCTACCTTCCACCCCATATCAAAATCAGAAGCAGAAAAAGATGGCTGTTGAAAATCATACTCTCAGGGAGTTAGCATTTTCTTATGATGAAAACTTGCAATTGTGCATAACCTTGCCTAAAATTAATGAGCATTTTGAACTTGATCATGATTTTATTCAAATATTGCCTAAATTTCATGGTTTACATGGTGATGATCCACATAAACATTTAAGATACTTTGAATTTGTTTGTTCATCTATTCAAGCACAAGGGAACGTGGCTGAATACATTAAATTACAAGCATTTCCATTTTCATTACAAAATGGTGCTAGAGATTGGTTATTTAGCTTAAAACCTTGTTCCATAACTAATTGGAAAGAGATGAAAATAAAGTTTTTAGAGAAATACTTTTCTTCATATAAGATGGCTATTATAAGGAAAGAAATATGTGGAATTAAACAAGAGATCGGTGAATCATTTCATATTTATTGGGAACGATTTCTAAGATTATGCTCTGTATGCCCAAATCATCAAATACCTAATCATATGCTAATTTTGTACTTTTATGAAGGGCTTGTGCCTTCTAACAGGAGTATGATTGATGCAGCGAGTGGAGGTGCTTTGATGAACAAAACTCCAGAAGAAGCTATGAACTTAATATCTATGATTGCCGATAATGATCAACAATTCGCAGTGGAGAAAGCCGCAGAAGAGCTCAGATTGGATAGTATGTTCATGGAGATGGGCATGCGGACAATTCAATATGGCCATGGAACCGTGAGTTATGAACAACATGGCATACCACCACAAGACCAATATTGGGCACACCAATCCCAATCGGCACCAAGCAGTTACTTAGAAGAAATTGTTGCTGAACTGGCCCAAAACAACCTCGAGTTTCAACAAGAAACTCAAGCATTTCAACAAGAAACTCGAGCGGGATTTGATAATGTGCAAGCACAGTTAGCGAAAATGGGTCAAGTCATTTCCAGATTGGAGACAGCGATCTACAGAGAAAAAGAGTTGTCTAATCTTGACAAAAGAGATCGTATGCCCATGGTGGTCGATATGCCCAAACATGATATTCAAGAGATATCTGATATGCCCACAATTGAAGCTAAAAAAATTGAGGTATGTGCTAAATCGATTAAACCTAATGTTGTACTAATTCCTCCTTTTCCTGGCAGGTTTGTTGAAAATAAAATGGAACTTGAAAAAGAAATCAAACCTCCAGTCGAAAAATCTAGCTTGAAAGCTTTTGTGGATGACACGTTTGAATGGGGATTAACCGAAAGCAAGGTTATTAACAATGCACCGAATGACAGTAATGAGAATCTCAAAGATGCCACTAGAAAATCATATGCCCATGAGCAGACTTGGTCCATATGCCCATATGAGACATATGCATATAATTGCATACCACTCCAAGGGTGTAACAAATGGCATGGTGGAGACACCCCACCTCTCGTTCCAGCATGTTTCTGAGATCCAAAGTCTAGCCAAAGACTATAAATGAAGGCGCTATTGGGAGGCAACCCATCAATTTTTTTTTTCTTCTCTTTTCATTTTCGCATTTTTGGTTATTTATTTTTAATAAAAGCCCTTTCCGCATTTCACAATATTTTGTAGGTTGAATTTCAAAATGGGCATTTGGATTGAATGGAGGCCATCTTCGCCATGTATCTCTCCAACTCCAACTCCAGTTTCTACCCAATTGAAGGACGGTTATTTCCTTTATTATTTATTTTATTTTATTTTGATATTTTTGTCGAGTCTTGTTTAGTTTTCTTCCTTCTCTCGTTTATTTGAACATGGAGGACCATGATAATTTTTAAGTGTGGGGAGGGAGAACTTCGTTTGTTTTTGCGTTTTTTTTATTTTATTTTTGTTTTGAGTCAATTTCATTGCCAAATTATGAATTTGTGATTTTAATTGAATTAAGATTAGAGTTGGTTATGGATTGAATGGTTGAAATTTTTGTTTTCTCCACATGATAATCGGTATGATGAACTTTCAAATAGCTGAAAACCGGTGAGATTTGAGCCTTAAAAGATTAATTCACTTTAAAATCTCAATTCTTTTCAATTGTGATTTTCTTCCCGGGTTTGTTTTTCTCTAGAATTTGCTTTCATTCTTATTCAAGACCACATTGACATTATGCATGTATTCATATGATAAAGGCACATTTTTTTTCTTTATAGCCACATCAAGCCTAAAGAGCCTACCCAATTATTGATTATCATTTTGTTAGCCTCTTTGAGCTTTATATGAGCCAATTTGTTCAAATACCTACAAAAGTACTCTGCCACATAGAAAATGTAACTTGTCCTTAATCATAGAAATGGTGGAGTTTTGATTATTTTGAGAAGCAGAAAAAAATCATCAAGGGCGTTAGAAAAAAAAAGGTATTTATCTGGATACTTGTTTGTAATAGAAAAGAAAAAAAATCGTCTTTTGAGTATGAAAAGAAAAGGAAAAAAGGGAAAAAATTGTCGATTGAAATGTGGCATTGTGAATATTGGGCATATGGAAAATAAGGCATATGAAGTCATTTGGGCATATTAAAAATTGTGTTGGGTTTTGATTTGATTGATTCAGCGTATAACTCCAACCATTTTCTATGATGCTAGCCTAGTTCCAAAATATTTCCAACCCGTTAACCTGGCCCCATTACAACCAAAATCAAGTCCTTTTGATGATTACACATCATATGACTATAGTGGTGGTGAAAAGAGAATGTTTGCAAACTTATGGTTGATAACAACTTGCGGAATGATTTATTTGAGAGCAAACACGTTCTATTATTAAACACTTGAGAGTTGTGATATTTGTGCGATTCCTATTGCTATTTGACTGTTTTGACTGATTAGATGGAGAATGCATTAATTTTTAGATTGAGGAATGATGGTTGATAATTCTAATTTTGATTTAATTGATTCACAAGTTTATGATTGGCAATTGAATTAGCGTCCTTTTATTTTTCGTTTATTTCTCATTTTTTGTCTTTCGTTCGTTTCTTTCTTTCTTTTCTTTTCTTTTCTTTGTGTTCTTCATACTTGGGGCAAGCATGAGTTTAAGTGTGGGGAGATGATAAGTCTCAAATATTACACATTTATTATCTGTATTTCTATTTATTTGAGACTTAAATCATTATCTTTTTGTTAATTGCAGGAATAATATGAGGATGGAAGGTGTGAAAAACATGAATGGAATAATGCTGCAAATATGGAAGGAAAATTATCAAGATATGGAATAATGATGAACTATCGATTTTGAGGAAGGAATCCGCGATCACAAATGCCAAATCACGATATGATACTTATGACGGAGGAAACGTTATGCCTATATAAGTTGTGTCATATTATTCTGAAAGGGGCATCCTGTTCTATACTGAGATAATTATATTTTTAGTTTAATAGTTAGTTTATTGTATTTTAATAATCGCTTGTATTGATATGAGTGAATAAGTTATTTTCCGGAATGAAATCACATTAGTTTCGATATGCCCATATCGTGAGATCAAATTGCTTTATACAAATTCACATGCTTGTACCTTTTTATGCTCCGAGATAGCAGGATTATGTTCTTGATTAATTAGTTGTGTAGTGCGCAATATACAATTGATTAGTTAAGGTCTAAAACCAAGTAGAATCGATAGATCTGTAATTGTCAAATTGATTTTATAAGTGGTAGAATTGACTTTCTTTGTCAATGGGCCTATGGGGATATTGTGGGCATACGGGTCTGTATGCTTATAATATAACTGGGTTTCTCTATTTCTTAAAGCTATTGATTAATTAAATCTGTTAAGGGTTCTTGCGGGTTGTTAATTGATAAGAAGACGAATAATAAGGGTTCTTTTATTCGATAACACTTAAGGAGAAATGAGGAATGCATCAGCGGGTTCCGGTATTCCATAACTGGTTTATTTGATTGTGTGGATATTATTTTTGCATCAATGATCGACCTGGGCATACCGTTATGACTTTGTGATTTCATCCGGATTATTTATTATTGATTTATTTACTTCTTATTTTCAGTTTTAGATTAAACTCTCTCTCTCTCTCAAAACCCCCAAAGTTACAGCAGAAAGAAGGATTACACCGTTCCCTGAGGATTCGACCTGTGCTTTCCACATACTACACCCATTTGGGCATTCAGAAGAACATAATTATTTTAAGCGCGTGACGACCGTGCATCACCAAGGAATTGCTTTCCAGGCCATAATCATCCAACATCGACTTCAGCCATATCAACTGTGTTGAACAACTCCCGGCGGCCATATATTCGGACTCGGCTGTGGACAGTGAGATGCAATTTTGATTTTTACTGTGCCAAGAGATGAGGTTGTTTCCTAAGTAGCAACATCCTCCACTTGTACTTCGTCTATCATCTATCTCTCCAGCCCAGTGGGCATCACTGTACCCAACAAGATCTATAGTTGTGTCCTTTGTGAACCATAGTCGCAATTCACATGTGCCGGCCACATACCTAATAATCCTTTTTACCGTCTTAAGGTGTTCCTCCTTGGGACATGACTGAAATCGAGCACATGTACACACACTGTACATAATATCTGGTCGACTAGCGGTCAGATAAAGGAGACTTCCGATCATTGATCTGTATAAAGTTGGATCAACTTCAGGTCCAACTGCATCCTTTGACAACTTTTCAGTCGTACTCATGGGAGTCCTCATGTGCTTTGCATTCTCCAAACCGAACTTCTTTACAAGATTTTTGGCATATTTTGTCTGTGAGACGAAAACACCATTTTCCTTTTGTTTGACTTGAAGTCTAAGGAAGTTGCTAAGTTCACCGACCATACTCATTTCAAAAGATGTAGACATTGCTTCAACAAATTCCTTCAAAGCTTTCTCACTTGTCGATCCAAACACTATGTCATCGACATAGATTTGAGCGATCGTGAGTAAATCTTTTTCTTTCTTGAGGAATAATGTTCTATCGGCATGACCCCTGAAAAATCCAAACTCAAGCAAAAATTCGGTTAACCGACTATACCAAGCTCTTGGAGCTTGTTTTAGTCCGTACAATGCTTTATGTAATTTATACACATGATTTGGATTGGTTGGGTCTTCAAAGCCTTTGGGTTGTTCTACGTATGCTTCCTCTTCTAGAACTCCATTTAGAAATGCTGCCTTAACATCCATTTGATGAAGAGTAATGTTAAGATAACATGCAATGGCAAAAAGTAACCTGATGGACTCTATTCATGCAACGGAAGCAAAAGTCTCATCATAGTCAATCCCTTCTACTTGAGTGTAACCTTGAGCAACTAAGCGGGCTTTATTTCTAATGATATTTTCAAATTCATCAGTTTTATTTTTAAAAATCCATTTAGTTCCTATCACATTTATCCCTAAAGGTCTAGGCACAAGTGTCCAGACTTTATTTCTAACAAACTCAAGTAGCTCGGCTTGCATTGCACTAATCCAGAACTCATCTTTCAAAGCCTCATTTACATTCTTAGGTTCAACCATGGATAAGAAGACAACAGCACCAACTTCATTGAATACACAAGACATGCATACCATCCTTACCATTTCCTTGTAGTTAGCAGGAGTTTTACCTCTAGTTCTGACCCCTTTGTGTACATCTCCAATGATTTGATCAATTGGATGATCTTTGCGAATCTTTCTTGGTGGGTCTCTCCTAGTGTTTCCCTGAACTACTTCTGGAAATTCTGACTCGTTTAAGTGGGAATTTGATCCAGATCCTTCTGTAGTTGTATCCTCATCTGTCTCTGAAGTGGGATCAACTTCAGTGTTGACTCTTCCTTCTATCTCAGTGGTCTTTCCTGTCCTTCCTTGTATCTCAATCAGATCGTTAGTATCTTCTTTAGGAGTGTATAGGCTGGCAAAGTCATCAAATCTTACATTAACACTTTCCATAACAGTTTTTGTTCTGAGATTATAGACATGGTAATCATGACTATTAAGAGAATAACCAATGAACACACCTTTATCACTTTTGGGATCAAATTTGAACAAATAATCCCTATCATTCAAAATGTAACAAACACAACCGAAAACATGTAGGTATTTAAGGTTGGGTTTTTTACCATTTAGAATTTCATATGACGTCATGGTGGTTCCGGTTCTTAAGTTTACACGATTACTTACATAGCAAGCAGTGTTTAAAACTTCAGCCCAAAAACGTTTGGACAACTTCTTAGAGTGTAACATGACGGTGGCCATCTCTTGCAAGGTCCTATTCTTTCTTTCAGCTACACCATTTTGCTGGGGTGTTTTAGGAGCAGAGTATTCATGATGAATGCCTTCTTTTATGCAAAAGTTTAGGAGTTGAAGATTTTCAAACTCCCTACCATGGTCAGATCTAATTCTTTTAATGCAAGAATGGTAGAAGTTTCTAACCTTAGCATATAATTCTAAGAAAGCATCATAGGTTTCACCTTTGTCACTTAGAAATTTTACCTAAGTGTACCTGGAGAGGTCATCGACAATCACAAAGGAATACCGTTTACCTCTAAGGCTTTCTACTTCAGCTGGCCCCATAAGATCCGTGTGAAGCAATTCAAAGCAGCTTTGAGTAGCAAAAGGTCTCTCTGAAGTTGTTACAACTGGATGTGAGACTTTTACTTGTTTTCCTTTTTAACAATCTCCACACAGACTTTGATTTGAGACGTTCAGCTTTAGCACTCCAAGGACAGCATTGAGTCTCTGAAGATTCTCCATGTTGCGAAAATTGGTATGCCCCAATTTTTGATGCCAAAGTTGTACGTCATTTAGCTGCGCACTCAAACAACTTTTTCTTTTAGTTTCATAAATGTTATTAGAAGATCTTACCCCATAGATTACATGTTTACCATCGGTGTCAACCACAGTACAGCCTTGCTTATCAAAGACGACAGTGAAGTTGTCGTCACAGAGCTGGCTGATACTGATGAGGTTTGCTGTAAGACCTTGGACGTGTGATACATTGGCCAGCTTTGAAAGACCAGGACTGTTCAAGATACCATGTCCTACAATTTTGCCATTCGTTCCTCCCCCAAATGTGACTTCGCTACCATTGATCTTTTGGTAGTTGGTCAGATAACGTTGAGATCCAGTCATGTGGTGAGAACACGCACTGTCAAAGTACTAAGTTGTCGAATCATCAGATATTGATGCAGTGAAGACAACTTTACAGGTGTCTTTGGAGGCAGCTTTGGCTTCCAGACCAAGTTCTTTGTTTTGTCACTTTTGACTGAAAGACCTGATTTTGAGGCTTGTGTTCTCAAATGAATCTCCTTTTTATGTTCTTGCAGAAACCTATGGCAGAAAGGTTTTATGTGTCCAGGGAGAAAACAATAGTGACAAACAAATCTCCTACGCTTCTTACTCACTGATGAAGTGGAGTGACCTTCATAAGCTTTTACAAAGGGTTTTCCACTTGTGGACAGAATTTGAGTAAATGCAGTTTTTACAGTTTTATCATAACCTATACCATGAGAAGTTACCTGAGTGTGTGCAAGAACTTCATCAAGTTTAAAAGTACCTGCGTTGAACTTTTTGAATGTTTCCTTTGCAAGATTGAGTTGAATCCTCATATCATCAATCTCTGCATCTTTCTTTGTCAACATTACTTCCAACTTTGCAAGTGACGCCTTCTGATTAGTGGATTCATCATTGAGTGACTCAATTTCCTTGCACTGTTTGATCCACTTAGCATACAGCTCCTTGTAGAGTTCCTGCAACTTTATTAGCAACTCTAGAGTTTCTTCCTCAGTAACTTCTTCTTCCTCATCTGCAGTGGTTATTACTGTATTGAAACAGAAAAGAGTTTCATAATAGGACTCATCATACCTGTTTGAAGTTATCTCAACTTCTGTGAGCTTTGAGTTAACCATTTCAGAACATACTGCAGTTAAGGCTGCGTTCTCGTTGGTTGCTTCATCTGAGATTTCTTCCACAAATATTCCTGAGGTGTCCAGCTTACTGTCGCTAAGAGATAGGAATGTGACAGGCTTTCCAAGTTTCCTAAAAGTGTTGGCACATTCGTTAGCAAAGTGCCCATAGCCTTTGCACTCATAGCATTGGACTTTGGAGAAATCTTTCACTTCTTTTGGTCTAAAGTGATCTGATGCATCACGCTTTATAATCTTGGGTTCTGTTCCAGGTGAGTTCATCTTTTCATAAATCACCAAAGGTCCGGACGAGTTATGACGAGGCTTACGTTGTTCATAACTTCCCTTCTGTTGTTTTTCTTTATTTGCTCGGATGAGAGTGTTGAGTCTTTTGGTGAGAAGAGCATAGTCTGGATTCATTTCACTGACTTCTTCAAGATCTTCATCATCATCTTCGTCATAGGGTGAAGTTGACTTTGAAGTTGATCTAGCTGTCAGGGCAATTCCCTTTTTCTTTGACCCACCCTTCTCATTCATTTCCATTTTGTAGGTCTTCAGGTCATTCATCAGCTTTGTGAAGTCCAAACATCCAGTGGTTGTTGCCGTGTCAATAGAAACAACCTTCATATCAAAACGAGGTGTTAGAGTTCGCAAAGCTTTAGAAACTAACCTTTTGTTGGTGATTGGATCACCAAGATCAGTACACTCATTTACAATCTCAAGCAATTTGTTGCAATATTCTCCAACTGTTTCATCTTCTACGATCTTCATGTTCTCAAATTTTGTGGTGAGAATATGATGACATGATTTTTTAATTCCAACATCGCCTTCACAATGTTGTTGAAGGATATCCCATGCTTCTTTGGCCGACTCACAATTTCTTATGAGTTTGAACATCTGAATGTCCAAGGAAGACTGAATTGCATTTAGTGCCTTGTCATTGAAGGTAGCATCTTCATTTTGTGACCTAGTCCATTCTTCTGGAGGGGTACGAATTGTATCTCCTTCAGCATCAATGGTCTTGGGATGCGTCCATGCCTTTTGAACAGCATTCCAAGCTCTTGCATCAATGGATTTGATGCATGCTCTCATTCGAACTTTCCAAAAGGAATAGTTCATGCCATCGAGAACAGGAGGTTTGTTAAACAACGGGTTTGAGCAATCCATTGTACTCACGAAAACAGGATCACCACTTAGTGTGTCAAGTGTTCGCTCTTGATGCCAATTGAAAAAACCGAACTCTCGGTTCTTACAGAGTTGTGATCAAAGTTATATCTAAAGTTGAAACAACTTTGAACATGCAGCGGAAAATAGAAACAAACAATGGATTGAAGAATTTCACGAGATTATGTTTCTATAATCTCGCGAAGTGCCTCAGGACGAAATATTCACTATATGAATTTGTGAATTACAAAAACACTACAAGTAAACTCTTACTAAACTTAAGACACTTTATCTCTTCCTTCGCAGAAGGTTGTGACTAAAGTTGTCTTAACTAACACTTGTAGGAAACTAGAATCTCTCATTGCAGATCTGAAAATATATCTCTCTCAATTCGTATCTAAGACTATACATCAGATACCTATTTATATAAAATAATATACTTGGTCTCTACTCCAAATAACAACTTGACCTCTCCATGAACTTCATTCCTAGATTTGCGCCGTACGCCCGCAACTTCCATAACAACCGTTTGACTCAATCAATCTCTGGACTTAGTCAAGCACAACAAACTTCCTAGAATATCTCAACCTATTATCTTCCTGCACAAGCAAACAAAGAAAGACAAAACAAAACAATATCCAAACTAATAACAAACCAACCGGTTTCAACAATACCTTTTAAAAAATTGCAGAATCGATTTGGACCCAATTTATTTCTGGAATCAAACTGTGCTTTCGGATATAGTTAAATGATAAAATTGGACATTTTTCCTAATATTTATAACATGATTTTGTTACATTTGTTTATTGAACGACATTACTAAATAATGTTACAGACACACATAAGTAAAAAAAATAAAATACATGAAATATTATGAGAAACACATTTGAAATGGAAAAAATCGAAATAAAAAATAAAATATTTAGTTTATTTTAAAAAGAACTTATGAACTTAGAAAAATATTTATTTTTTAAAATTTTTAGTTTTTTTAAATTTTAAATACTTAGTGTGAGTAAAAATTGTGTTACTATGATATAATATGAGTGTGTGGGAAAATGTGTTTTGTTTTTTTTTTAACATAAATAACTTTTCCATTCAAGAAAGGGTGTACATGGTGCTTTTGATGTAGATGAGCTATTTGAGCCAAATAAACAAGCAAGACAATCAATTCTCTATGTAATAGTCGAGGGGGTTATTTGCACATTTTCCCCCACTACTTATAAGTATAGAGATAAGAGTCAAATAACCTCCTAGACTATTCCACGGGCTTATATTGTTCCCTTCGTGATGCTTCTTTCTTGACTCTTTGGTGCGTCCAATTAGCCCCTAGACTTTTAAAATTAGCTCTCATTAACCCCTTTTGGTTGCCCTCTGATAATAACATCATTATGTGATCCATTTATTTCCCAGTTTTCGGCGATGTTTGCCTTCCGTGCACCATACCGTCCAAATCCAATTTGTCAACGAAAATAAGCTCAATCATTGCCTAAATTGAAGCCAAATTAAGTACTGAAGCCCCTATCCACGCTTCATCTTCCAAATCTTCACACCATTAATCCTCCAAACAAACCTAATAAAATCCATACAAACTTGTACCATTGATTATTGAGCTATCAGTAATAATAAAATCCTCATCTATTGATCAAATTTTACATATTTTCAACTAACAACCCCTATCTTAATTTGCATGTACGTTTACAACCAAAATATTGTTTAAGGTTCTGGTTTTTTGCCCAATCTTTAAAACTATCCAAGAAAAGTAACAGATTCCATCATCATTGACCTTCGGAAAATGACCAAAAATATTACCAATTAGAGAAATACAATGTCGATCAATTCCTGAATGCCGGAAGAAAGAATTTCAATAGTTTACAAACGTACTTTGAGATTTTGACAATGACTTTAATATAACATATATATATATATAGAAAACTAACAGATTCCATCATCATTGACCTTCGGAAAATGACCAAAAATAGTACCAATTAGAGAAATACAATGTCAACACTTGAAAGCCGGCCGGAAGAAAGAAGTTCACTGTCTTACAAACCCACTTGAAAATCTTTATTTGATAACCGAGAGAAGGAAGAATGATTCCATATCTCCACTTCAAAGTCAAGATTTTTTGACAATGAGGAAACTTTCTTTTGGCCCAATTAAACTTTTAAAAAACTTATTATTTACCCATTATTTTTTAAAATTATTTATTTTATCTACTTTGAACCAAAACTATTATCAATTAGAGAAATACAAGAAAAGTAATAGATTCCAACTTTTAAAACTATACAAGAAAAGTAACATATTGCATCATCATTGAACTTTCGAAATGACCCACTTATTTTGACGCATTTAAACTTTTAAAAACTTTTTAAAAACTTATTTTACCCATTAACTTTTAAGCTTATTTATTTTACTTATTTTGGACCAAAACTATTACCAATTAGATAAATACAAGAAAAGTAATAGATTCCAGCTTTTAAACTATCCTAGATTTTGACAATTACTCTAATATATAGGGTTGATTATAATACTAACTAAGTTTGGTGTGGGAACATGAGAACGAACTTGCTTAATGTAATTTTAGTGTTTTTCTTATTTTATTTTGGTGTTAAAACATTTAGCACTAAAAGACAATAAGAAAAATATTAAAAATAAAAATTAAAAAATTGCATCAAAATACAGTAAGAAAGCACTAAAATTCTAGTAAATTAGCACCATTCTCACAGGTTCCTACCCATGAGAACTTAGGAACCAATCTCAACCTTAGATTTGATTAGATCTAATAACCATAATTTTGTCAAAGTTTAGTCAAAGTAATGTGGCAAACTTATAATATTTGAGAACTTAATGAAGGCGGGGTTATTTTCATAATTTAGAAATTAGGTTATATTTTTTCGGATTTTGGGCCTGATGCGACCCGAGTCGAGGAAGGACTTGACCCAATTAGGGTGCCTGAGGGACCAATGACAAGATCCCGAGCTAAGAAGTTCAAGGAGAGCCTCAATGGATTCATTCAGGTCTGGAGCCAAGAGTCGTCCAAGCAACCCGTGGAAGGAGAGTGTAACAGCCCGGTCCCTTAGGCGGTCATTTTAAGGGGGACGGGGTGTTAGGCGTAAAAGCCGAAGAAAATAGGTAGATTAATCGGAAATCCAGGGGGTGTTTTTAGAATTTAAACTAAGTTAGTGCCTCAAGAACTTAGGTAACTTAACTTTATGACTTGGAAGGACTATCATCTTTAACGAATCAAAGGGGTCAAAGGATTCAATCGAGTCAAAGGAATGCCAAATCATAAGCCAACCGAAATTTTAACAGAATCCAAAGACAAACATATAGGAATTCGACTTTATAACTAAACAAGACTTCCTCAAAAGACACAATGGCTAAGACCCATAAAAAGGTCGGAGTCAAATAAATCATACTGTCCCATTCATAGGACCAAACAAGAAACTAACTCAAAACTTAACTTGAACGAACAGAATCATGCTTGAAAGGAAAAGCCTCTTCGTAGGCGAACAATAATAACAAGCATGAAAGACTTATTCACAAGTCAACTGAAGATGAATAGATACCAGAACGCTCAACAGGTATGACTATTCAAATAACTCGGAATCAATAAAGGAACAACTGATATATCAAAGAACATGCTTCAAAGACTTTATTGATAACTAGAATTCATAGCACTTAAGACATGCTATTCTTAAGAATCAAGTTACATTAATCAAGACTAGATACTAATATCAGAGTACTTCGCAGAAACTTAGCGGAAGAAAAACATGTAACCATATAGAGCAACAAACTTGAAACCTCAAACAACTCAGACAACCCCACCAGCAGCACATCACCGGCCTCAGCATCTCAACCTGAAAACATTTGGAAAAGAGGGTGTGAGCACTAATGTACTCAGTGGGGTTTTACGAGAAAACTCTTTAATAAACTTTGGAATATCCAATTATAAACTGGCGGCATATGGAGAGCAAAACGCAAAAGCCCTCTCCATACCCGCAAAACCTTTTACTTCCATTCTTGGCGCCTTTTCTGGCTCAAACCTGTTGTCTACTGCACCATTTTCGCCTTAGGATGAGAGAGGGGTTACCTCAAGTATCCTCTGAGTATGCGAGGGGATTACCCAGCAGTGACTCCCTTTACTTTCAAATGTTCAACATTAGTGACACGAGGGTCACAACATGATAATGTAAATAAACTGTTCTTTGAGCTCGATAAGCTGCTTACAACAAAAGCTATAACCTTCCTTAACCCCCTTCCTTACTTAACCTTAATTGAATCATAATATTCAACATCAAAATCTTAACCTTAAATCCTCAATGCTAAAATCAAACTAGCAATACCAAGCCTAGAGCAATCATCTACGCTAATTCTTTCATTGAGTATGATCTCGGCCTATAAGGGATTTATAACTTACCCTAAAAGGTAATCCTTAATCCTTAACTATACGAGCTTTTAACAAGCATAAACATTCAAATACGAGGAAATGAACGCGGATAATCATCGATTGCAATAAAGCAATTCTAAACACCTCATGCTAGCATAAATTATATAAAAATAATTCTAGCATATCTAAACATACTTGAGAGCTCACTTAGATTATAACAACTTCCTTAACTTTATCTAACTCAAATAGCAATTCAACAAAATCATGCATATAACTTTATTCCTTTCCTTTCCTTGTACAGAGACTAAACAGGCAGAGCATAAAATATTTTAATTGGATATTTTCCTTGCCTTAACATGCTTCTAGAGCTTAATAGCTCAAATCTTATACTTGGTTTAGAACCACCCACCTCGATGACGAGCACCTCAAGAACAAGTGCGTAGACAAAGCAACGAGCTGAAAATCCTTCCTCGGGCCTCCTCGGGGTTCACCTCATATTTACGAAAGTCGATCAATGACTTAGAACCTTATTCGAGCTCCTAATAAGACATCGAAATGATATCTAAACCCTTGACCCTTAACTATAACTTAAAATGCGATAATTTAAAAGATTAAGGCATCCGAAATTACAATAAATGGGGACGGACAATACGATTCCAAATATCAAGATTCCGGACAATTTGCCACTGCTACCTCATAGATCATCGAAAGAGCTTCGATTTGAGTACTCGTGGGCCCCGTAGTTCCCACCGAGGCGAAAGTTATGGCCTCCGTACGAAAACGTGCCGGAGCTGCCGGACAGCACGAGCGCGCCCGCGCGCCCAAGCGTCGCCGCGGCGCTCATGCTCCCGCGGGGCTACCTCGCCCCCGCGGGGCTCCTTGCCCCCTCGGCGCCCTTCAGCCCCCGCGGGGCTGCCTTGCCCCCGCGGCGCTCCTCGCCCCCGCGGCGCCCTCCAGCCCCGCGGCGTTCCCCCCTAGCCCCGCGGCGCCCCTCCAGCCCTGCGGCGCCCCCCCTTGCCCCGCGGCGCTCCTCGCCCCCGCGGGGCTCCCTCTCCGCTCTCTCTCTCACTGGGGTGCCCTCACGAAGAGCACTCCCACTCTCTCTCTCTCTCAACTCTACAGAAATTGGGGTGAAGAAGGAATGAGCGAGGAAATCAAAGGGGAAGGGCTGCTATTTATAGCCAAAATTATGGCTTCCACGGGAAGCTTCCTTAGTGCAACGGTACTGCTTTAAAAATATCGTGCTCGGTTAAAAGGCGCTTTATTCGATGTCAAGGTCCAAATGACCTCAGACACGAAATCCAAAAATGCTGGGAGGTTCGTTAGCTCGAGTACTATTGAACCAACTTGACTCGGAATAAAGAACGAGTCATCTTGAAGGAAAATGAGAAAATATTCTCTTTTCAAAAATAAAGTTACTATTCCACGCAAGGGACAAATAAAATTTCCGAGCGTTCAATTGACCTCAGAATAAAAATCCGAGAACGCCAACGGATTCCTTGAGAAATTTCCCATAGGATAGGCTTGAAAAATCAAGGCTCAGATCAACACACGAGATTTCGTAAATTTCTAACGATCGCGCTCCTACGGAAAAACACTATTCATAACTCCTTTAAACGCGATTTAAATCACCGGGAACTCAAACGACTTCAGATTCAAAATCCGAAAGCACCGGCATGCTCCTTGGGTCAACGCCTTTCAAACATGACCAAAATTGGCTGCGACTGAGCTGGAATCAAAATTCTCTAAAATACGATTTTACGAAAAATAATCCTAAAAACACAATTAAGAACCGAAACATCCTAATTATGCTCAAAATCCTTCTTCATATTTCCTAATTAAAATTAGGAATTAATTAATCACATTCTGAAAATCCGGGTTGTTACATTCTATACCCCTTAAAAAAAATTTCGTCCCGAAATTTATTCATCTCAACAGAGATCTGGATACCCTTTTTAAGAACCTTAAAGCCTTACTGAAACAACATAGGTTCGAAACCTTTAGTATACGGCTAAGAATAGCTTGGAGCCTTCCTTTATAAATTAGTCCTCACGCAGGACTATTACTTCTATAATCTTTCTTCTTTTCTTTCTCAAAGCTTGAGCATCTTCTATCTTTTCTTCCTAATGAAATCTCTCGAGAAATATCGCTTTACACGAGCTCCTTATGATCTTGCCTTTGAGCGGACCTCTAGAAACTATTCGAGAAACGGGATAAAAGAAAAATTCGCTAAACTTGCTCTTCGAGTACGGGCGATCTCAATGAGTCCATCCTTCTTTTATCTTGCTTGGCTTTGCTTTTGCTTCTAACTTTACTTCACGCAACCTTGAGAAACTTTAACGAACTCGAACTAGATGATAAACTTGAATTAATTGAGCACCTCCTTTGATTGTTGCTTGTACACTCTATCATGCTGGAAAACTCACTTTATCTTCATCTTTAACTTCTTGAGGTTCAACTTCTTCGTCTTCTTGGGGCGTACTTCGAGATGCACTCTAAACTTAAATTCTTGACGCAACTTAACTCTAAACTTCTTCGCACAGTCGTCTCTTTTCCTTGAAGCAGTCGTCTGACTTCATGGCTCCTGCTGGTGGTCACCATTGCTTGCAGGTGTGAAGATCGCACATCTGGACTTTGAACTACATGCTTGGAACTTACTTGCCGACATTCCTTAGATCACCTCCAAATGCAATGAGCTAAGAAATCTTCTTGGAAATGTACGTCCTAAACTTTAGAGAATATTATCTGGCGCTTACTCAGATTCCACTTCCTTCTAGGAAATACTATCTCTTATTCCTCCAACCTTGACTAAAAGGAATACTACTATAACTCTCTGCTTTATTCCAAGATCCACACTCGAGTTCTATGAGTGGGAGTAAAATAAACGAACGCCTCGGAGTGAGGACTTTATCTTAATCAATAATTTCTTGACAAAGTCAAAATCTAGAAAGAATATAACACTTGGTTATATATGCCAAAAATATTGCCTTTTCAGAGGACTTATAAACTTGAAGGATCCTTGCACATAACAAATATATGGAAGAAATCAACGGTTAGCAACTGAAAACCGTGCTCAAATATTTTCTCAAAGGCTTCAGCATAGCTTATCAAGGAAATGCCATTACTGATTCTTGATGATCAAAGAAGTATCATCCAAAGATTGCAAATTATCCAAGCGAATATAATCACAGAACTTCAAATGGTATAAATGGAGAATTTCAATTCATATGAAGCTATTGAAGGGCAATTGATTCAATTAACAAGAGAATAAATCGATTCCAAAAGAGAATGAACAATCGATTCTATTAACACGAGAATGAATAAATAGACTCAACAAAAACTTCCATCAAACTGAAACTCTCAATCTACTGAATACTAGGTCTATCTTCTTAATGATCTTCTTCTTTAGGTCTTCTCTCTCTTTCTTAAGCATCACATACCTTCTTCTTGGCAAGGTTGCTATAAAAAGCATGAGTCGGCTGGACTCAAATGTCTGCGCCTGGCCAAAAAAAGCGATATCCGGGGATCTCTTTCTATCTATCGAACGGGACACGATAAAGCGACTTAATCTATGGATCCTCCTGGACTCAATATAACTTGACTTCAACGTCTCTTGGAAGCTTGGTAGAACACCGATATATCTTCAAACCCTCTTGGCTATGGTCGCGATGACAATCTTCATCTTCATTAATCGGCTTGAAACAAACGATAACATCTGGGCATCGAACGCGACATGACCTTGAATGTACTATAGGTTATGGGCCCACCACGCTTCTGCTGCGCCACTCTGATAATTCGCCTTTAACTTGACTGCTCCTCTTCTTGCTCCTTGCTCGAAACTGAACTTCATAACCTTCTTCTCGATCCTACTATAATCTTGAAATCCTTTATCCTTCTTATGAGTGCTCTATAAATGTTCTTTCGAACATCTTTACTTAATGCCCGTTCCATAAGAGGGAACTTATTCGATCTAGGTTCTTAAGAGAACCTAAAGGGAATTCTAGAATTCTCCTTAATTCAAGCTTGCTATAGTCTATGTTCTAACTATATTCTCTATGCCTCATTCATCCTTAACTCATCCTTAAATCCTTTTCTTATGGGCAGTAGACGAGCCTTTATCACAAAGAAGATTTTTAAACCAACTTTCAAACTTTATAACTCTTACTCAAAAAATTTTAACGGTCCAAAATAACCGAAATAGTTTGAGTATTTGCAGAAATATTATTCTGAAAAGATTCACTGCTTACTCGAGTCCTTAACAACTCAAAACTCTTTAAAACATTGATCTAGAACTTAGTTCAATAAGTTCCACCTTAAACTTTGGTATAATCAAAAATTTTATTTCGAAACGAAATAACATTCGACTCTCAAAAATCGACTAACCTTGTCTTGCTCAAAACTTTTCTCCTCATCCTGTACTTTCAAAAAGTTATACCAAATATAATAGATATACTTTAACTCAATCATACCTTAGCTTTGTTGAAGATGCGAGGGTGATGATGAGCTGGGGGTTGTTGATTAATACCATTGAACAATTCAATATTCACATAGAACTCAATTAAACTTTAAGAAGAGACAGGTCTGCAGAGTTGCAAACCTGCTTTGATACCATCTGTAACAGCCCGGTCCCTTAGGCGGTCATTTTAAGGGGGACGGGGTGTTAGGCGTAAAAGCCGAAGAAAATAGGTAGATTAATCGGAAATCCAGGGGGGTGTTTTTAGAATTTAAACTAAGTTAGTGACTCAAGAACTTAGGTAACTTAACTTTATGACTTGGAAGGACTATCAACTTTAACGAATCAAAGGGGTCAAAGGATTCAATCGAGTCAAAGGAATGCCAAATCATAAGCCAACCGAAATTTTAACAGAATCCAAAGACAAACATATAGGAATTCGACTTTATAACTAAACAAGACTTCCTCAAAAGACACAATGGCTAAGACCCATAAAAAGGTCGGAGTCAAATAAATCATATTGTCCCATTCATAGGACCAAACAAGAAACTAGCTCAAAACTTAACTTGAACGAACAGAATCATGCTTGAAAGGAAAAGCCTCTTCGTAGGCGAACAATAATAATAAGCATGAAAGACTTATTCACAAGTCAACTGAAGATGAATAGATACCAGAACGCTCAACAGGTATGACTATTCAAATAACTCGGAATCAATAAAGGAACAACTGATATATCAAAGAACATGCTTCAAAGACTTTATTGATAACTAGAATTCATAGCACTTAAGACATGCTATTCTTAAGAATCAAGTTACATTAATCAAGACTAGATACTAATATCAGAGTACTTCGCAGAAACTTAGCGGAAGAAAAACATGTAACCATATAGAGCAACAAACTTGAAACCTCAAACAACTCAGACAACCCCACCAGCAGCACATCACCGGCCTCAGCATCTCAACCTGAAAACATTTGGAAAAGAGGGTGTGAGCACTAATGTACTCAGTGGGGTTTTACGAGAAAACTCTTTAATAAACTTTGGAATATCCAATTATAAACTGGCGGCATATGGAGAGCAAAACGCAAAAGCCCTCTCCATACCCGCAAAACCTTTTACTTCCTTTCTTGGCGCCTTTCCTGGCTCAAACCTGTTGTCTACTGCACCATTTTTGCCTTAAGATGAGAGAGGGGTTACCTCAAGTATCCTCTGAGTATGCGAGGGGATTACCCAGCAGTGACTCCCTTTACTTTCAAATGTTCAACATTAGTGACACGAGGGTCACAACATGATAATGTAAATAAACTGTTCTTTGAGCTCGATAACCTGCTTACAACAAAAGCTATAACCTTCCTTAACCCCCTTCCTTACTTAACCTTAATTGAATCATAATATTCAACATCAAAATCTTAACCTTAAATCCTCAATGCTAAAATCAAACTAGCAATACCAAGCCTAGAGCAATCATCTACGCTAATTCTTTCATTGAGCATGATCTCGGCCTATAAGGGATTTATAACTTACCCTAAAAGGCAATCCTTAATCCTTAACTATACGAGCTTTTAGCAAGCATAAACATTCAAATACGAGGAAATGAATGCGAATAATCATCGATTGCAATAAAGCAATTCTAAACACCTCATGCTAGCATAAATTATATAAAAATAATTCTAGCATATCTAAACATACTTGAGAGCTCACTTAGATTATAACAACTTCCTTAACTTTATCTAACTCAAATAGCAATTCAACAAAATCATGCATATAACTTTATTCCTTTCCTTTCCTTGTACAGAGACTAAACAGGCAGAGCATAAAATATTTTAATTGGATATTTTCCTTGCCTTAACATGCTTCTAGAGCTTAATAGCTCAAATCTTATACTTGGTTTAGAACCACCCACCTCGATGACGAGCACCTCAAGAACAAGTGCGTAGACGAAGCAACGAGCTGAAAATCCTTCCTCGGGCCTCCTCGAGGTTCACCTCATATTTACGAAAGTCGATCAATGACTTAGAACCTTATTCGAGCTCCTAATAAGACATCGAAATGATATCTAAACCCTTGACCCTTAACTATAACTTAAAATGCGATAATTTAAAAGATTAAGGCATCCGAAATGACCATAAATGGGGACGGAAAATACAATTCGAAATATCAAGATTCCGGACAATTGGCCACTGCTACCTCATAGATCATCGAAAGAGCTTCGATTTGAGTACTCATGGGCCCCGTAGTTCCCACCGAGGCGAAAGTTATGGCCTCCGTACGAAAACGTGCCGGAGCTGCCGGACAGCACGAGCGCGCCCGCGCGCCCAAGCGTCGCCGCGGCGCTCATGCCCCCGCGGGGCTACCTCGCCCCCGCGGGGCTCCTTGCCCCCTCGGCGCCCTTCAGCCCCCGCGGGGCTGCCTTGCCCCCGCGGCGCTCCTCGCCCCCGCGGCGTTCCCCCCTAGCCCCGCGGCGCCCCTCCAGCCCTGCGGCGCCCGCCCCCGCGGCGCCCCCCCTTGCCCCGCGGCGCTCCTCGCCCCCGCGGGGCTCCCTCTCCGCTCTCTCTCTCACTGGGGTACCCTCACGAAGAGGACTCCCACTCTCTCTCTCTCTCAACTCTACAGAAATAGGGGTGAAGAAGGAATGAGCGAGAAAATTAAAGGGGAAGGGCTGCTATTTATAGCCAAAATTATGGCTTCCACGGGAAGCTTCCTCAGTGCAACGGTACTGCTTCAAAAATATCGTGCTCGGTTAAAAGGCGCTTTATTCGATGTCAAGGTACAAATGACCTCAGACACGAAATCTAAAAATACTGGGAGGTTCGTTAGCTCGAGTACTATTGAACCAACTTGACTCGAAATAAAGAACGAGTCAGCTTGAAGGAAAACGAGAAAATATTCTCTTTTCAAAAATAAAGTTACTATTCCACGCAAGGGACAAATAAAATTCCCGAGCGTTCAATTGACCTCAGAATAAAAATCCGATAACGCCAACGGATTCCTTGAGAAATTTCCCGTAGGATAGGCTTGAAAAATCAAGGCTCAGATCAACACACGAGATTTCGTAAATTTCTAACAATCGCGCTCCTACGGAAAAATACTATTCATAACTCCTTTAAACGTGATTTAAATCACCGGGAACTCAAACGACTTCAGATTCAAAATCCGAAAGCACCGGCATGCTCCTTGGGTCAACGCCTTTCAAGCATGACCAAAATTGGCTGTGACTGAGCTGGAATCAAAATTCTCAAAAATACGATTTTATGAAAAATAATCCTAAAAACACAATTAAGAACCGAAACATCCTAATTATGCTCAAAATCCTTCTTCATATTTCCTAATTAAAATTAGGAATTAATTAATCACATTCTGAAAATCCGAGTTGTTACAGAGAGAAACCCGAGCTCAAGTGGAAGACAGTGATATTGAGCTGTGGAACAGACGGGCACGAGCTACAGCGCGAGTTGGGACACGAGCAGCCGGTCGCGCCAACGGGCGCGAACTATAGCGCAAGTGGAGGCGCGAGAGAAGCCTGGCGCGCCTGAGACATTGCGAGCTATGGGACTGGCGTGACTCAACGTGCGACCTGAGGCGCGAGTGAACCGGTCGCGCCAGCGACATTTTGAGCCTTGGGCGGAGCGCGACTCACAGCGCGACCCGGGGCGCGACTAACCCCGTGTCGCGCCCATCTGAAGCGTGTTCTAGATTGGCATGTTTTATGTTTTATTTCCCTATTTTTCTTAGGATTTTATTTATGGATTATTTATTTTGGACCCAACTATATAAGGGTTGCTTCTAATGTAATTCAGGACACATTATTCATTATACAAATTTTATTTTAGCGAGTTATTTCTCTCTGGAGAATTCTCTCTTTCTCACGCACACACCGTGAGGCTTCTCGACTTATCAAACAGACAATCCATAAGTGTTTGTGGCGTCACCATCAATCACAAGTCTTCAATTGATCGCAGGTTGCGGATCCAATTGGTTCGTGGTTCAACATCGTTGTGAGGCTAGGGTTCAAGATTTCTCCCAAATCTACCGTTGTAACCTAATACTCCTGGGAGGATCGTATCAAGTGATATCAAAGCTTCGGCTTTGTATCAGGTTCCAATTTTATCTTGTATTTTAATTTTGATTTAGTAAAAAAAGAAAAAAAGAAAAAGAAAAAAAGAGTCGATTATGTCTAACAAAACTGCAGGTATCGGAGATAAGTTAGAGAATGCAGCAGAGGCCGGAGCAGACGCAATCCAGAATTTTGATCCTACATCCACAATTGAATCCATACAACAATACATGACAAGGTTGTTCCGAACTGAGTGGAGTGCATTGAACAAGAGACTGGATAGTTTGAAAAATTCAGTACATGAGAAGACTCAGCAAGAGGAGGCAGAGGCGCCGAGTGGAAGCTAGGCGATACCCGTATGTAGAGAGAGAAAGAGAAGGCCATGAACTGACCCATCGGCATCTGCTGAAAATACTGTGAAGAAGATGACGAGGCCATGAACTGTCCAGTCGAGAACTGCTGCAATGATTGGAATGGCGGCTGCAGCTGAAACTGCTGCTGCGGCTGGTAGGAGTTGTAGGGAGTTATCTGCTGGTGCTGAGATGGGGTATAGGGCTGCTGCTGTGACCCAGACCCGGTGTTCATGCCCCTGAAGATCCCGACTAGGTCCTGTATCTCTGATCGGAACGAGCCCATATTATCAGCAAGACCCCTGATGTCACGCCTAAGACCTGTAAACCTCTCGTCAATATCCGTCTATATGGCATGAAATCTGTCATTTACGCTGGACTGAATCTGTCCCATCCTGTCATGCATGTCGTGTCGGATATCATCGAATCTCGTGTACATGTCTTGCCTTAGTGCTCCGAACTCATCGTGCACATCATCCCTCCAATTGTACATGGTCTCCTCTAGTGCATCAAAGCGGCCAGTAATCTGTTCTTCATTGTAGCGCCGTCCACGTCTGAATGCAGCTGTAGATGACCCTGTTCCTCCTGTTTCACCTCCGTCATCTCCTTGGCCCTCAAGATTGCCTCGAATCCCTCGTTGTTGCCCTGCTATACCCATAGCTTGAAGATGGGCAACCATCTCCATCTTCCAATTTCTCCTCTCATCCCAATTCGACACATGTGTGAGAGCTTGATTTGGCAAAGGGAATGTTCCCCCAGCTCGCATGTTCAGCATGTATTGATTTAAATCCGAGGCCAGCATCTTCACATTCCTTAAGTGATTGAGGTTGATCATCCTCAACCCCGGTGTTTGCAGCTCTTCTGTCAGGTCGACATCGAAGTAATAAGCTATTGGAGTGATCAATCCGCCAAGGCAATTGTGTCCACTGTCGAGATGGGATTGTCGAAACATCTACTTAATTAGGAAGGCACCAAAGTTCAAGTGCCTTCCATTCAACATAGCCCACAAAGCAAACAACTCCTTCGTCCTCAGCCCACTGTTGTCTCTTCTTGCCCAAACGGTGTTGGCAAGGATTCGGTGTAGGTATCAAAAGACCGGGTTGGGCATAGCGGATGCCTTGGCCACACTAGAGCTGTACTTCTCCGTCTCTATCTCTGTGAGGCATAGAAGGCGGTAGGTGTCATCTTGGTCGAATTCTCGGGGCTCATGGTAAATGCCCTCTTGCGTGGCCCCCAAAATCTCGTTCAACTCATCCACTATTAGCTCGCGGTCTCGGTTTCCAAGCCGGAAAGTGCATCGAACCGGCCCCTTCTTGTCTGTCCTTTTCATGTCAAAAGTGCTCATCACCTCCTTTACTAGGCGAGGATACGTCAAACAATCCCACTCAAGAGCTTGGAGCCACCCAATGCGGTCCAAGAGCTGCCACACATCGTCTTTAATACCAAGGGCTTCGCATGTTCCCTCATGCATAAACTTGGTGGTGGCAATGGTGACGTTGAAGAGCCGGTTCCAGTTCTCTATATGTTCCTCATCATGGAGGACGACCCCATACCTCATTGGATGGCTTGCCGGCAAGTCCTCATCTTGCCCCTCGTCTTCGGCCTCGATCTCAGGGTCGGACTCAACATGTGTCCTTTTAGAAGATCTCCCTTTTCTTGGAATTTTGGGGTGAGATTGGTACCTACAAAAATCCAACAAAGCTTAGGATAAATGAGCACAATTACATGTTAGTTTAGCAAAGATAATGGGGTTTTAGACATATGACAAAATCCAACACAATCCCACGTGTATCTTTGTTAAACTATTAGAGACCTTGTGGTAAAACATGTTTATAAATGCATGGCCAGTGCCCAACAACAAATTCTCATCACATAATAACCAATATGAACAACATCTTTATCTTGACAAGATAGGCCTAAAGCCTCGTATGACAATATCACGAGCAATTTCAAGATAAAATTTGTTCTTCAAAATCAAAACATTTATAATAATTGAGGCAAGGCCATGGTTATAAACATATGTGACAAAATCAAACTCAAATGCCCATAACATTAAGCTCAATGTATTATAATGCGTATTCGAAATACAATAGGGGCTTCCAACACATATGACAATGTCAAAAACATAAAGCCCCCCTCAAAAACATGTTGTTAACAACAACATCTATGGCAACATCTCTTATTTTTCTATCTATGTTCAATTAATTCCGAATTTCATAGCTAGAGCAACAATGTGCCAAAGTTATGCATAACCAAAATTTCAAAGAAAATAAAAGCATAGCCATCTTCAAGTGAGAACAACATTCATGCATATTTCAAAATGTATAACCTGTTTTCCCCCAAATAATCATAGTTAGCAATTGAAAATAAATCCAATTTGGGAACATCATAAGCATACTATGTAAGAACGTTTCAAATCTGACAAAAAATTTCGACAAAGGTTCCCCCATTAAGGCTATGGCATGTGAAATATTAAATAATTTCAAACATTCATGCTCAATTTTCACAATTTTCCAAAATTCCAAGCCTAATTCTTCAAATTATCAAAAATTCCACCAACCCGCAACTCACCCATGCTATCAATTGCATTGTTCTCCAAATGTAAACACAATGTGAGCATATTCATTGGGGTTTTTGTTCATTTGAGACCTAGGGCACACCATCTTGCTAATTCCCCAATTTTTCAAATATGTGAACAATTAAACTATAAAATCAACATGTATGGGCAATGAGTGTAGATTAATAGAAGAGTTGAGAGATTTACCTTGAACCTTGATGGAGAGGATGTATTTTTGTGTGTGCTCGAGTGAGAGTGAGTATGAGTGCAATTTGAAGTGTGTGTGTGAAATGGAAGGAAAAAGGGTTAAAAACTCGTGTGTACTGGGCAAAGCGCGAGCCTGGTCACGCTTTGAAGTCGCGTTTCCACTGAAGAAAAAAGCGCGAGCTGGGTTGCTCGCATTTTTCGGTCGCGTTCTAATGTGAGGGGGAAGCGCGACTCCTGTTGATCGCGCTTTCAGGTCGCGTTTCGTCTTCTTAAATTCATGTCTCTGAAGCCCTGTACAGCGCGACACCGGAGTCGCGTTTTTCGCTCACTTTTTCTTTTGCTTTTGAAACGCGACTTCAGTTAGTCGGGCTTCGGGGTCGCGCTCTCACCCTTTTAAAACGCGACCCAAGCTACTCGCGTTTGATGGTCGCTTTTTCTATTTTTTAACTTCGAGCCCAGTTTTGGGCTCCTTTTCAACACTCTATGCAATCCCATCTTTATACCTTTTTCTACAGCAGCACTACTCCTACAAAACAACACATAACTATCTTCAATTCCTCCAAAAGATGCACTATTAAAACACTTAATTTTATTTGGACAAAAATCATAAAAACTGCATAATAAAAGAAATTTAAATCAACAAAACTTAAACCATTGGGTTGCCTCCCAATTAGCGCTTAATTTAACGTCGTGAGCTCGACGGGATACGGTTCTTCAAAAATTTTTCAAATGGAGGACAAACACTCCGACTTGTTCCTCCGCATTGTAGAATTTCTTCACACGTTGCCCATTTACAACGAATAAGCTCCCATCCTTGGCTTGCAACTCCACCGTTCCATTTTCGAAGATCTTTGAGATGAATTATGGACCTTCCCATTTTGTTTTGAGTTTCCCGGGAAACAACCTCAACCTCGAGTTGAAAAGCAACACGGCATCACCGGGTGCAAGTTCTTTCTTTCTTAAGAACTTTTCATGATATAGTTTGGTCCTCATCTTGTAAATGGAAGAATTTTCGAAGGCCTCAAGCCTAAATTCATCGATTTCATTCAAACGGAAAATTCTTTCTTTTCCCGACATCTCAAAGTCGAGATTGAGCTTCTTGGTGGCCCAATATGCCTTGTGAGTGAGCTCGATTGGAAGGTGACAAAACTTCCCAAATACCATTTGATAGGAAGACATTCCCAATGGAGTCTTGTAGGCCGTTCGATAGGCCCAAAGTGCCTCATCGAGATGGCTTGCCCAATCTTTCCCGTTCGTCTTCACCACCTTTTGGAGGACTTGTTTGACCTCTCTATTTGCAAGCTCAGCTTGCCCATTGGCTTGTGGGTGGTAGGGAGTCGTCACTTTGTGCCTCACTCCATGTCGTGCTAGGAGGCTCGTCATCCACTTATTGCAAAAGTGAGTACCTCCATCACTAATCAAGGCTCTTGGAGCCCCAAATCTTGTCAAAATATTCCTTTGAAGGAATTTTAGCACAATATTCGAATCATTAGTCTTGGTTGGGATTGTTTTGATCCACCGTGAGAGATAATCAACCACCAAAAGTATGTAGAGATTTCCTTCGGACACCACAAATGGTCCCATGAAGTCAATCCCCCATACATCAAACAATTCCACTTCTACAATTGCACTCATCGGCATCTCATCCCGCTTTGAAATTGAGCCCATCTTTTGGCATCGCTCACATGTCTTCACAAACTCTTCACAATTTCTAAAAATGGAGGGCCAATAGAATCCGTTTTGTAGAATCTTCCTAGCGGTTCTATTGGAAGCAAAATGGCCTCCACACGGCGAATCGTGACATGCCTTTATTATATCAATCCATTCTTCCTCCGGCACACATCTTCTAAGGATGGAATCGGCACATCTCTTGAAAAGATAAGGCTCCTCCCATATGTAGAATTTGAGATCATGAAAGAACTTTTTCCTTTGATAGCTCTCTATCTCTACCGGTTTCACTTTGGCAACTAGGTAGTTGACAATATCCACAAACCACGGAACTTTTGTTGAAGCCGACATGATTCTCTCATCGGGAAAACTTTCATTTATTGGTCATGTGTTCCCTTCCTCTCCTTTCACATGCTCTAACCGGGACAAGTGATCCGCCACCACGTTCTCGCATCCTTTTCTATCTTTGATCTCCACATCGAACTCTTGGAGTAGGAGAATCCATCGGATAAGCCTTGGCTTCGCATCCTTTTTGGCAAACAGATGCCTCAAAGCGGCGTGGTCGGTGTGCACAATTGTTCAGGCCCCAATGAGATAGGGCCCGAACTTGTCAAATGCGTAGACGACCGCCAAGAGTTCCCTTTCTGTGGTGGTGTAGTTGACTTGAGCGGGATCCAAAGTCCTACTCCCATAGTAGATGACTCGGAAGAGTTTGTCCTTCTTTTGGCCAAGAGCGGCTCCTACCGCTATCTCGCTTGCATCACACATCACTTCAAAAGGCTCACTCCAATCGGGTGTGATAAGCACGGGTGCCGTGATTAGGGCCTTCTTCAGCGTTTCAAAAGCCTGCAAACAATTAGCATCAAAATCAAATTCAACGGCTTTTTCAAGTAAACGACAAAGAGGTTTAGAAACTTTGAAAAAATCTTTTATAAATCGCCTATAGAACCCGGCGTGTCCCAAGAAGCTTCTAACTCCCTTTTCATTTGTTGGAGGGGGTAATTTCTCAATGGCCACTATCTTGGCCCGGTCTACATCTATTCCTTCACCCGACACTTTGTGTCCAAGAACAATGCCATCTCTTACCATAAAGTGACATTTTTCCCAATTGAGCACAAGATTGGTGTCTTCACACCTCTGCAAGACTTGTGTTAGATTATCAAGGCATAAATCGAAAGAATCACCAAAGACGGAAAAATCATCCATGAACACCTCCATTATATTCTCAATTAATCCAAGGAAAATGGACATCATACACCTTTGAAAGGTGGCGGGTGCATTACACAACCCAAACGACATCCATCTATACGCAAAAATGTCATATGGACAAGTAAAGGCGGTCTTCTCTTGGTCCTCGAGAGCAATCATGATTTGATTGTACCCGGAATACCTATCAAGAAAGTAATAGAATTCGTGACCCGCCAACCTATCTAGCATTTGATCAATGAAAGGCAATGGAAAATGATCTTTCCTAGTATATGCATTCAACGCCCTATAATCTATACACATTCTCCACCCCGTTACCACTCTTGTAGCAATTGTTTCTTTATTATCATTCTCAACAATGGTCATTCCCCCCCTTTTAGCAACTACTTGAGTAGGACTCACCCACTCACTATCCGAAATAGCAAATATGATACCGGCATCTAGTAATTTTAGAACCTCTTTCCTAACAACTTCTTGCATAATAGGGTTGAGTCTTCTTTGATTTTGCACCTTAGGTTTATAATCTTCCTCAAGCAAGATTTTATGCATGCATATCGAAGAGTTAATGCCTTTAAGGTCAGAAATTGACCATCCTATAGTGCTTTGATATTTCCTCAATACCCTTAACAATTTATCACATTGTTCATCGGATAAGAGGGAAGAAACTATTATCGGTTTTTGCTTGGCTTCATCAAGGTAAGCATACCTCAAATGTGTAGGTAGGGGTTTCAACTCCATTTCTTCTTTTGCTTTCAACTCGTCCTCTTCCTTTGATGTTTGGTCCTCATCTCTCAATGGCAAGAACTTTGGCTTCCTCAAGTAGGATTCCTGAAATGAATTCATCATAGAAACGGAATCACATAGACCAAAATCATCATTGGATAAAGAATTAAAGATAGAGTTAGAAATGCAAATCTCAAGAGGGTCTTTTGGGCTCCTCAACTCTTCCTCCGTTATGCATTCATTCACCCTTTGGAGCACTTTGCACTCCTCAATATTCTTTGCCTCTTCTTCGGGATGTTGCATCGCTTTTTGGAGGGAAAATGTGATTCTCTCCTCATTCCCTTTGCCACATCTATCAAGGCCTTACCCGTGTACAAAAACGGTCGCCCTAAGATAAGGGGAACTTTCTTGTCTTCTTCCATATCAAGAACCACGAAGTCTACCGGGAAAATGAAGTTGTTGACCTTCACTAGCACATCTTCCACCACTCCCTTTGGGTATGTCAAAGAGCGATCGGCCATTTGGAGACAAATGGTGGTAGGCTTGACCTTCCCCATTTTCAACTTTTTAAAGAACGAGAGGGGCATCAAATTGATACTCGCCCCAAGATCACACAAAGCATTCCCAACGTGATTTTCTCCAATAGTAACCGAGATGTTGAAGCTTCCCGGATCTTTTATCTTGGCGGGCAACTTTCTTTGCAATAAAGCACTACAATTCTCAGTTAAATTAACCGTCTCATACTCCCCCCATCTCCTCTTTTTGAAAATTGCATCCTTCAAGAATTTCGCATAATTTGGCATTTGTTGAAGTGCTTCAATAAGAGGGATGTTGATCTGTACCTTTCTAAAGATGTCGAGGAATCGAGAGAATTGCTCGTCACTCTTCACCTTTTGGAGTCTTTGTGGGTAGGGTATGGGCACTTTGTATTCTTCTGGCATCACCCTTTTTGGTTCTTCTTTCTCTTTCCCTTTATCAAGGGCCTCATTTTTCTTTAATTTTGGATTTAAGTCCTCTTGACTCAGTCCCTCCTCTTTCTTCTTCTCACTTGGTTGCTCATCAACCTTTCCTTTGCTTTCCTCATCATCCGGCATCTCGGGGCCATCATAAGCGGTTCCACTCCTCAAGGTAATTGTCTTGCATTGATCTTTCGGATTTACAGTGGTATTACTTAGGAACTTGCCTTGTTGATGTTGGCTTCCCAAGATAGTTGCAAATTGTCCCATTTGCTTCTCCAAAGTGTTAACTTGGTTGCCAATTGCTCCGACGGTATTCTCTAACTTCCCAATTCGTGCTTGAGAGTCTTTCATGTAACTCTCTGTCTTCCCCATAAATGCCATTAGGAGTTCATCCATCTTGGGCTTCTTCTCCTCGTCAATTACACCATTTGTGACTGAGAAGCCCGGAGGTGGTTGGATTGCATTCTTCGGGTTACCATAGGAGAAGTTTGGGTGTTGAGCTTTATTTTGATATCCCGAATTTCCTCCATATGGGCCTCCGTATTGGGGTTTGTACCCCGGATTGAATTGCCTTGGTTGATTTGGGAAGCCTCCTTGTTGGTTCACATAGTTTACATCTTCAAATTGGCTTTGAGATGTCTCGGCTTTTGAATTTGTAAGGGCCTCAATTTTTGAATTCAAGGTTGCCATTTGAGCCGCTACAAGTCCGAGTGCATCCGAACTTGAAGCAGAAGCCACTTTCTTTAGAATTTGAACTCCCTCTCTTGTGGCCGGCATTGAAAGGAATTTGAGGTCATTTCTTCAATTATTCTCAAGGCTTCTTCCGGCCCTCTTACCAATAATGATCCACCTGCGGCCGCATCCATGAGTGTTCTTACTTCGTCTTTGCTTCCTCCATAGAAAATGCATACTTGATGATCGGTTCCAAAACCATGTCCGGGGCACTTCCTTAGCATCTCCCTAAAACGCTCCCATGCCTCATATAGGCTTTCTTCATCCCATTGTTTGAACACGGTGATCTCTCCTTTCAATTTGAGGGTTTTTTCGGGTGGGAAAAACTTGTGTAGGAACTTTGTCACCAATTGATCCCAAGTTTGAAATGTTCCTTGAGCATGGCTTAACCACCATGTTTCCGCCTTGTCAATCAATGAGAATGGAAAGAGTTGGATGCGGATTGCATCATTCGGGACTCCATTCATCTTCATTGTCCCACTAACGTTGAGAAATTTACGGATATGCTCATGTGGATCCTCTATTGGTGTCCCTCGAAATTGGTTTTGCTGGATCATTAGTATGAAAGAGGTCTTAAACTCGAAGTTTTTGGCTTGAATGGGTGGTCCATTGGCCACCCCTTGATCAATGACGGGATGAAAAAGATTCCGGATTAGTGCCTCCACATTTCTATTGTGAGCCTCCTCTTGGGCTCTCAATTGCTATTGCATCACCTCCAATTGCCTTTGTATTTGGGCAATCATCGGGTCTTGAACCGGTGGAGGTAGATCCGCCATTCTCCTCCGTCTACGTGCGTTGTTGTGGTGAACCGTTGCTTCAATCTCTAAGTCCAATGCAATAGGTGGTTCTTCTTCAGAACGAGTGTGCATACACTTCCTATCAAAAAGGACAAACAAATCAAAAACAACTCTTTACAATAAAACAAGTAAAAATGTCTAAAGTAATCCACTCAATCGTTATCATAATATTGCATTTATCAAATTAATTCCGTTTCCCCGACAACGGCGCCAAAAACTTGACAAAGGTTTACTTTCACTTTAGTTTCAAACCTACTGTGATGTGTTTCAATATTTATAACTCATGTCAATGCCTACAAGTGTACAAGCATGTGATTATAGATATGATGATACGAGGTCAATCCACAGGGAAATGGAATAGAAATTAGATGATGCAATTACCACGACGGAAGAAGAGTGAAATATCTAGATGAACAATAAGGAGAGGATGTATTTTAATTAAATCAACATGTCAAACAAGAACAAAAGACATAAAAATGTAAACACCTATAATTATCAATATATTTTTCACTCAAGAGTCAATACCAAACAAAGGAGAGCTTTGAAAACGATAAATAAGGCGAAACTCTAGGACATGGCTACACAACACTCATATTGACCTACAATGTGGGATTACACATACATTATTGCAAAGTTCATAGATAGGAAGACCACAAATATAATAAGAGCATCTCTCGAATATCTCTTAAATTGCGAATGCGACAAAGATAGCTATCTCTAACGCATTCTAAGGTCGCACCTACAAAAGGATCTAAGGGTCACATTTCCTTCCACATAATGACATTCGACTAAGAAGACAAATATGTAGATTTGATCTAGGCATGCTTATGATCACGGGATTAACTAGATGCAAGTGATTCATACATGTGATGTTAGTGAGATGGTCAACCAAACAGCATCATTCAAGCCCTAGCATAGATCAAAACCTTGACAAAGCAACAACACATATATACATCACAAATCAAAGATCAATATTCACATTGTTTCACCACATCCTAGAGCCCTAAGGCTCTAGCCAACCATATTCAAAATAAAATCAAGATTACAAAGAAGAAAAATAATAACCCATTCTAAATACAAGTCTAAGAAGAGAGAAGAAGTGATAAAACCCAATGTAGAGTACTCCTTCTTCAATCCTATGGCTTGGATGCTAAAATGGTTGGTTGAATCTTCAATCTTCTTCTTGATCTTCAAAAATCCCCTTTCTTGATGTTTCTCTTGTGTGTTTTTCAGTTCTAGGGTCGATTGGGTTCTATTTGAAAATCCCCAAATATCTACATAAGTAATGGACCAATAATGGAGTGCCAAAAGTCAAGTTTTGAAATCCGTCAAGGCGAAACGCGACCCCAGGTGATCGCGTTTTAGGGTCGGGTTTGGACTAAAGAAAAAGAGCTCTCTGAAGCTTGTACAGAGCGACCGAAGGGGTCGCGCTTTTTCGTCGCGCTTGTTTCTGCCTTGGAAGCGCGACCTGAAGTAGTCGCATTTCTGGGTCGCGCTTCACTTTGCTTTTGAAGCGCGACCCCAGGTTCTCGCGCTTTGTCATCGCGTTCCAACTGGAGAAAACACGGTCTCTGAAGCTGTCGAAGCGCGACCAAACGGGTCGCGTTTTGGGGTCGCTCTGTAGGGCGGCTGTGGCGCGACCTTGAGGTGCTCGTGCTTCAGGGTCGCGCTTTGGCTTTTTCTTATTTTTCTTATCTTTTCTCATCTTTGTGCAAGCGTTGATCGATCAACTCTGAACCTGACTTCTTTTAGCATTTGTTTTCCCTAAAAACTCCCTAAATTGGTCACATTATACCAAACAAAAGATTTAAACGATATTAACATTATTTACAACATATATGCATGATAACCAAGTGCAAATGCACGCAAAATGAGTGCAAATGAGTGCAATTTATGCACTCATCACTCCGTTTGAAGTAGCTTATGGTTTTAATCCTTTAACTCCTATGAATTTAATTCCCTTACCTGTTCAAGAGCATACTAACCTTGATGGAGAAAGTCGAGCTGATTTTGTTAGACAAATTCATGAGAAGGCAAGAGCAAACATTGAGAGGTGCACTGAGTAGTATGCCATGAAGGCCAATAAAGGGCGAAAGAAAGTTGTGTTTGAGCCTGGTGATTGGGTTTGGTTGCATATGCGGAAGGAGAGATTTCCAGCACAACGGTGATCCAAGTTACTTCCACGAGGCGATGGACCCTTTCAAGTGGTGGCGCATATAAGTGATAATGCCTACAAGCTAGATCTTTCAGGTGAGTATAATGTAAGTACTTCATTTAATGTTGTTGACTTGAGCCCTTTTGATGTAGGTGATGAGCTGGATTTGAGGATAAATCCTTTTCAAGAGGAGGGGAATGATGCGACCCGAGTCGAGGAAGGACTTGACCCAATTAGGATGCCTGAGGGACCAATGACAAGATCCTGAGCTAAGAGGTTCAAGAAGAGCCTCAATGGATTCATTCAAGAGGTCTGGAGCCAAGAGTCGTCCAAGCGACCTGTGGAAGGAGAGGAACCCGAGCTCAAGTGGAAGACAGTGATATTGAGCTGTGGAACGGACGGGCACGAGCTACAGTATGAGTCGGGATACGAGCAGCCGGTCGCGCCAATGGGCGCGAGCTATAGTGCGAGTGGAGGCGTGAGAGAATCCGGGCGCGCCTGAGATATTACGAGCTATGGGACTAGCGCGACTCACAACGCGACCTGAGGCGCAAGTGAATGAACCGGTCACACCAGCGACGTTTTGAGCCTTGGACTGAGCGTGACCCGGGGCATGACTGACCCCGTGTCGCGCCCATCTGGAGCGTGTTCCGGATTAGCGTGTTTTATGTTTTATTTCCCTATTTTTCTTAGGATTTTATTTATAGATTATTTATTTTGGACCCAACTATATAAGGGTTGCTTCTAATGTAATTCAGGACACATTATTCATTATACAAATTTTATTTTAGCAAGTTATTTCTCTCTGGAGAATTCTCTCTTTCTCACGCACACACCGTGAGGCTTCTCGACTTATCAAACAGGTAATCCATAACTGTTTATGGTGTCACCATCAATCGCGAGTTCGTGTCTTCAATTGATCGCGGGTTGCGGATAGAATTGGTTCGTGGTTCAACATCGTTGTGAGGCTAGGGTTCAAGATTTCTCCCAAATCTACCATTGTAACCTGATACTCCTGGGAGGATCGCATCAGGGCCCAATTCCCGGAATTAAATAGACAACACTTTAAAACCGTTGTCTTTTCTGGCGTTGAATTAATATGCTAACATGAGAGATTTATATTGCTAACATCAAGAGATTATGTTGCTAACATGAGGTAGACTCATATTGCTAACTTGACGAGATCATAATATTAAATTGACACGTATTAAACACCACACATATAAAATTGGACCACATTTAAAATAATATTGTGTAACATCATTCATATATACAACATATTGCTAATATGTTAGAAATATACACACTGCTAATATGTGACTAATATTTTACTAATATGTTAGTGACATGTTGCTAATATGTGAATAATGATATGTTTGTATGACTTAAATTCTCAAATATTAATTTCATAATAATATTAAGCATTGAGAAAGTTATAATTATTTATGAACTTATCTATATATAGCTCATACTTTAACTATTTTCTCATGAAAGCAACTTAAGATTCAAAGTTGTGCATAAAAAATTTCATGTTAGTAACATAAACACAAGATATGAGCAATATTGTGATATCATATTAGCAATCTCTGACAGTTACAAGTTGAATATACGTGAAAAAAGTTTTTTTATATTTTTCATCAATTTTTACTCAAATAAACATATGCACTATGGATCTTAAATGAAAGAGCATGAAAAAATCTGTAATTTGATATATTTTTTGCATAAATTGGATAAAAACGAGTAAGTTATGATTATTTAAAGTTTTTAAGAATTTTTTAAAAGATGATGACATTACTTTATAAAAAAAAACTGGAATTACCCCTTATATTTCGAATTTTACATATTTACAACTATGTCACCGCCTTTTTATCCGCCATATCATCAAAATCCTTGAATTTGATTGGTTCCTAGGTTCTCACAAGCAGGGCTGTAAACGAGTCGAGTCGAGTCGAGTATCACTGAGCTCGAGCTCGGCTCGAGAAGAAAAATATGTACTCGAGCTCGGTTCGTTTAACTGTTATTCGAGCCTAACTCGAGGTCGAGCTCGATACTCGACTCGAGTTTGAGCTCGAACACTCGACTCGAGCTCGATCTCGATTACTCGACTCGAGTTTGGCTTATTAATGATATATTCGAGTCCAAATCGAGCTCAACTCGTTTATGTTATATTCGAGTCCGACTTGAAATTAAGCTCGACTCATTTATCTGGAACTAAAAAAAATCGACAATAATAATCCCGCATATTAACAAAATTCCTAAAATATTTCAAACAAAGTTCAACATACATGACAAAGTCGAATATGATTATATTAGACAAAATTATAATTTTGGTTTATTTCAAACAAAGTTCAACATATGTCATATATTTTTTTTGTTAGTATTAGTCATTATTTTGATTATATTAGACAAAATTATCATTTTGGTTTATTTATATTTCTAACTTGATTGATTGAGGAATATTAATTTGTCAATATTAGTCTTGATTTTGTTATTTCTTTTTTTTCATTATTATTTAAGATATAATTTGAAATCTAGTTAAGATGAATTATATATATATATATATATATAATGTTAGTGTTAATATTATCTCAAATATTGGATAGAATAATACTACTATGCTAAATTGCTAATTACTAATTAGTAATTACTATGTATATATGATATAGGATGTAGGATATATTCAATAATTTTGACTTTTGTTTATAAAAGTGTTATTATTGCTCCTTAATTTTAAATTTTGACTTTAAAAATATTAATTGAGAGATGACAATTATTGATTTCAATTAATATTTTAGGTAAAATATATTTTTTGTTAGTATTAGTCATTATTTTTAATATTAGATAAAATTATCATTTGGATTTATTTTATTTTTATTACTTAATCGATTGAGGAATATTAATTTGTCAATATTAGTCTTGATTTTTTTTATTTCTTTTTTTCATTATTACTTAAGATATAATAATTTAAAATCTAGTTAAGATAGATTATATATATAGTGTATTAGTGTTAGAGTAAATATTATTTCGAATATAGGATAGAATAATATTACTAATTACTATGTATATATAATATTGGTATACGATATATTCAATAATTTTGTCTTTTGTTTGTAAAATGCGTTATTATTGCTAATTAATTTAAAATTTTGACTTTGAAATATCAGTTAAGAAATAACAATTATTGATTTCAATTAATATTTCAGTAAAGTATATTTTTCTATTAATATTAGTCACTGTTTCCATTATATTAGTTAAAAATATAATTTTATTTTATATTTATTTCTTAATAGATTGAAGAATGAAGAATATTAATTTATCAATATTAGTCTTGATTTTTATTATTTTATTTTTTTTCATTATGACTTAAGAAGATATAATAATTTAAAATCTAGTTAAGAAATATTATATATATATATATACTTAGAGTATATATTATCTCGATTCTCGATCTAGGATATATAAAATAGAGTAATATAAATATGTAAATTATTGTTTACAATGTATATATGATATATTACTATTGATTTCGATAGTATTGTTAATTGTTACTAACTTATATTGACTTTGATCAACAAATTGATTTTGTTAATATCAATTAAAAATTATTAATTTCAATTAATATTTCATGTAAAGTATTATTTTTCATAATATTTGGTTAATATTAATATTTATTTTGATAATATAGTATTAAATAAAACTATTATTTTATTTTATATTTATTATTTAATCCACCTTGATTGATGCACACATATCAAATTGTCAATGAATTGAAATATTATTTCATTTCATTGTTTTTATTTAATTAATTGAGAAGTTTTAAATTTAATACCAGTAATATAATGTTATTACCATTGATTCCATTTTATTATTAATTGGAAATTTTAACAAAAATAAATTTTATTTTAAAAACATTAGAAAAAATAAAAATATATATATTTCGAGTTTCAAATTGAGTATAGTTCGAAAGTTGTATCATGAACTAACTTAAGTAACTACCCGTGAGAACTACTCACGAGACTGCTCGATTAACTACCCGTGAAACTGCTCGATTAACTACTCGTGAGACTACTCGATTAACTACTCGCGAGACTGCTCGATTCGATTAACTACTCGCGAGACTGCTCGATTAACTACTCGCGAGACAACTCGATTAACTACTCGTGAGACTACTCGATTAACTACTCGTGAGATAGCTCGGTTAACTACTCGCGACCTTCACGAGCCGAGTAAGCTCGCGAGCTTCTCGAGCCGAGCACCCCCAAGCTCGAGCTCGGCTCGACAAAAAGCTCGAGCTCGTTTAGCGAGCTCGAGCTCGACTCGTTTACGAGCCGAGTCACATTCGAGCGAGTTATTTTTGAGTTGATCTCCGAGTATCTCACGAGTAGCTTGGCTCATTTACAACCCTACTCACGGGGGGATTGGTTCCTATATATATATATATATATATATATATATATATAAATATATATGTCAGGGTTCACATGAGAACCAATCTCCATGTGGGAACTAGGAACTAATCTCAACCACACAATACTTAGTATTGCATATCTTCCTTAAAGAAATTAACTAAATAAATCTTATGCATATTGATTATGCCTAGATAAATATGATTGATATATCTATACCTATATAAAAAGTGTGGATGTTTCTTATAAAATATGTTTTGCCTATTATATCCATGATCTACACTTAATTTAAGGGTAAAAAAGTAATATAATATATCTAACTATTTATAAATAATTATTTGTAAATATAATATATTATATTTACTTCAATAGTTTTTGGTATAATTGAACTCTATTATATAAAATTATCCCAAAATAATAACAAAATTATTTCTTTAGTATATTATATTTACTTCAATAGTTATGTTATAACTGAACTCTATCATATAAAATTATCCCACAATAATAACAAACTTATTTCTCTAATAAGGTATATAGATATAAGACTAAGGATATGCATTAGTTTTCATTAGAACATTTTTTTAAAAGAGAAAAGAATATATTTCTTGTTGTCTTAAAAATATGCTATAATATATGTCAGTATTTTAAGAGATTAAGAAATTAAAATTCATTTTCTATAAATGTAGGTACATCATACAAATTATGAACTTTAAACAAAGAACAACGATTAACCAATTAATATTAAGATCAAGTGAATACAACGAAAATTAAATATCAAATTAATATTACTGATTCCTATTAAATAAAAAAATATTAAAATATTTAATTAAAAATAGATTTAATTAAATATTTTAAAACCTCTGTAATTTTAATTTTTTGTTTAATATTTTTTGAAAAAAATTGAACAATAGTTTTTAAAAAAACAATTTTTATTTAATTGAATGTTTTGATTTTATTTAACTATTGTTTGAATTTTTTAAATTTATGTAAATGAAAAGAAGAATTATGTTAACGGAGTAAATTAATTAACTAATTAATTTATGTCTTATTAATCAATTAATTAAATTATATAGGGAAGATTTGATTTATTGTGGGTCCAATATTACTTTTGTATTAGATCACATTAATTATTCTTGTTATTTTTATTGATTATCCTCTTATATGAGTGACGGTTGCCATATATAAGATCATAGTTTTTTATTATTATTATTATTATTATTATTATTATTATTATTATTATTATTCAAGACACTCTTGTTTATTACAGCTTTAATTATATAAGTGAATTATTTGTTAATGGTATCATACTAATTATATTATTTAATATAATTTTTCTTCTATTCATAATAGGACTCTAAAATTATCTATATAAATCATTGGATTTCAACTTGCTAATTGTTACGTACAATAGTTCAGAAATCCATTTTCACTTTACAAATTTCATTGCCAATTGTTACGAAAATTCAATCACTTCAACATAACACATTCATTATTTTGATATTTTCACAATTATGAATATTCATAATGAATCGTCCACATCAAGTTCATCTTTAGGTAAATTTTAAATTTATTAAAATCTTATTTTGATGTAATTGAACTCTATTTTTTCGAGATAATTATTTATTATTTAAATAAATTTAGTTGCTTTTTTAGGGAAGATAAGCTTAATTTATTATTTAATGGATGTTTATTTTATATGATGTCTACGGGGTTAGAATTTTAATATTTTAGTCTGATAGCGAAGTCATCAACTAATTGCCTACGTAATTAAACTGATATGTAATTTATTAAATTGAATATTGTCTTGTAAGTATAAGAAGCTGGAAAACTTGTGCTCTGTTATTGATGAAAAATGAATATTGCTGCTGTAACTGAGTTTATTTTTTCTCAGTTTGTTGTAAGATATTATTTCTTGAAAGTACATGATTCTGTTATATATGTCTGAGACTCTCTCAGTTTAAAAATTATGGAAAATGTGTAATCTAATCTAGGGGCAGGATAGTTAATGATCTTGATATTCTTGCGTAAGAATTCAATGTATCCGTGTGAAAATAGAAAATAGCAGATTCGAGTCGTATTGTTCGTGTAATTAATTTCTTGTTATCCAAGCATATAGTTTCCTTATTCTATTTGGTGAGGTGTTATAAATTGGAACATGTGGATTAGTCATTCTCATACGAAAGTACATATTGGTTAGGTAAATAAAAATTTTGAGGCGATCTTCTAGATTCATCTAATACTAATTAGGTGGACACTCTTTTCACCATTTTTAAATTAGATACCACATTTAAATTTAAACAATTACAATATTACATTTTAATTTGAATGTGATTAAACATTTTTTTTCTTGTACAGCTGCTGATGTCTATAGACAAAGAAGAAATCTATAAATGAAAAGAAAATATTCTAATTTAAATATCATACAAAGGCAAGAAAAGATAGATCAAGTTAAGAAAAATTGAAGAAATAGAAATGCTACATTTATTTTAACAGATGACGTCGCTTCACATAAATCAAATGGTAAGTAATTTCTTAATTTGAAATATTATATATATATATATATATATATATGATGAACATATTTTGATTAAGCATGTCTATTTTTTCTTATTTTAGGTTCATCACTTTCTGGATTTTTAACGTCAGAACTACATGAATTAAAAAAAAGTGTTTGATTGCAGTCATTGTAGTACTGTAAGATTTGAGTATGAGCCTCCTACTTTATGTTGTGATAGTGGGAAAATTCAACTTGCATCTTCTGAAGTTCCTGATGAATTGTACGAATTGTTTACTTCTGAATCACAAGAGGCTATAGATTTTCGAAGAAATATTCGCTCATACAACTATATATTTTCATTTACTTCATTCGGTGTAACATTGGATAAAGAATTGGCATATGCAAGACGAGGAGTGTATTCTTTTCGAACATAAGGAATGGTTTATCATGATCTTCCAAGATTGATCCCTAATAATACAAGTTCAGATTTTTTTTCAATTATACTTTTTTGAGACGGGAACTGAGGTTGAGAACAGAATGAATAAATTGAAAAATTCAAATATATCAGAAGCAGTTGTGAAGAAACTGATAAAAATTATAGAGGTCAATCCATATGCAAGATTTTTTCGAAGTTTAAAAGAAGATCCTTCAATGGATAATGTTCAACTTCATATCTCTAAAGACGTGAACTTAGATCAATGAGTATACAATTCTCCAAATACAGATCAAGTTGTAGCTATATAGGTTGAATGAAATAATGATAACATTACATTGGAGCGAGATTTTGTAGTTCATGCTCATTCCGGTGAGAGACACAGAATAAAACATTATTATGGATGTTATGGCCCACTGCATTATTATGAGTTTCTAAAACATTAAAAAGCTTGATCATTTTCTTGGAAAACATGGGGAAAAATATAAACTCATATGATCTTCCAGACATTCCTATCTCAATTGACACAACAAACAATGCATGTCCTGGAGAGATACAAGATGAAATGTCAATAGAAATACCGGAAGAAGATCACGAAGCAGAGTTAAAGTTAAATGTTGAACAACAAAAAGCATTTTCAATTATCTTAGAAAGCATAGAGAAAGGAAAAGGTGAAATTTTTTTTTTATAGATGGACCGGGTGGAACTGGAAAAACATTCTTATACCGTGCATTATTAGCTCATCTCAGATTAAGAAAAAAAACTGCACTTGCAACAGCAACTTCTGGAGTTGCTGTTGGAATAATACCGGGAGGAAGAACAACACATTCACGATTCAAAATTCCAATAAATGCAGATGAATCAAGCTAAGGTTCAATTTCTAAACAGAGTGCAACTGCAAAATTGTTGCGTAGAGCACAGTTAATTTTATGGGATGAAGCACCTATGGCAAAAAAATGGGCAATTGAAAATGTAAATAAACTATTGAAGGATATGATGGGGAATGATAAGGATTTTGGTGGAAATTTTGTAGTATTTGGAGGAGATTTTAGGCAAGTATTGCCTGTAGTGCCCAAAGCTACAATTCACCAAACTATATCAGCAAGTTTGGTTAAGTCTTATTTGTGGCCGAGCATGAAAAAAAATAACTTTATCAAAAAATATGAGATCGAAGAATGGCCCATAATACAATCAATTCTTGTTTAGAGTTGGAAATTGTGAAGAACCAACAGATTCTGAAGGCAACATCAAAATTCCAGATGAAATGGTCATAGAGTATGATAATGAAGAAAATTCTGTAAAAAAGCTAATCAAAGCCATTTTCCTGAATTTAAAAAAAATGCACATTCAACAGAGTACATGATAAATCGAGCAATATTAACAGCTAAGAATGAGCAATATATGGTATGATTCCTGCAAAACACCGTGTCCAAAAAATGCAGAAATTTCAATATGCAGAAGTTGCAAGGAGGAAGTCATTGAGACTACACCAAGGTAATTTTAAAACATGCACATTACAAAAAAAAAATACAAAGATACATGGTTAACTATATATTATTTTGTAAAATTACAGATACAGAATCACCTTAAATGTCGTGGAAGGGGATTAATTATAGTGCACGTGTTACAATATTTGAAGATGTTGTAGCAATATACGTACGATGCTCCATACATGAGTATCTTCAATCAATCAGTGAGGTAATTATTATTATAAAAAAATTATTTCTAAACCAATTACTACATTAAGAATCATGATGTAAAATTTAACATTTACAAATTGTAATTACAATTTTATTTCCTTAGGGGGAAAATGATTCTCCATACTATAAAGGCCTAAGCTTACAAGCATCAACCAAAATATGCTTTATGACCAAACTCAAGGATGTCAAAATCGATGAAAGAGAAAATTTGAGCATTGTAGCAGTGCAATCCAAAAGAAACAAATTGCATCAGTTGAAGAGCCGAAGCCCAATCAAGGTCAAGAAAAAAATAGATCATTCAAAAAGACCAAGCAAGTTGTGAACGGAAGAAGCAAAGAATCAATAACAGAATTGCAGCCAACTGAAGTGTGAAAACTTACAAAAAAAAAGCTCCAAGAATGCATTGATATAACAAGCGACGACGATATATTGGACAAATTTATCTCTGAAACCAAAAAGAAGAAAAAAAAGCTTCTTCACTCATCAAAATCAAACAAGAAAAAAAATAATGTCAATATAGACTCTCGTTTAAAATCATTCGGACATATTAACACTGTGATATTTTTTTACAAATTTTACTCTTTTCATCAATAATATTTATTTATGAATTATTATAAGTTGTAGTTGTTATCTCTATAACATCACTTATCTCTTTTCTATATTGTATTTACTACTTTCATTCTTCGTCAATTAATCTTACTATGATTAGAACTATATAAAATATTTAACATTAAAATATTATAAAACTTATATTAATATATCTAAATAAAAAAGAGGACAAACCACGTGCAACGCACGTATCCTCTGCTAGTATAAATAAAAGGAGGATATATATAGAATCATTTATGACCTTTATCTTTGTACTTAGATATGTCAAAATGAAATAAATATTTTTCTTCTTAGATACTATAAATAATAAAATATTACTCCGTGCATCGCACTGGTAGTGCACTAGTATAAAATATAAAATAAAATGATTTTTATCTGTTGAATCCCTATTTGGAAAATTATAATGTGAATTATTTTATTAAAAAAATATAATTGTTATACATTTTAGATTATAAAAATGAACTTTGACGGAGTAAGAAACATGTTCTATAAGCTTTCATTAAATAAGTTTGATATTAATATCGCAGATATGGGTGTATAAGCGTATTATCTTTCATAATGATAAAAAAATGATCTGTGAATATATAAATGTAAAAAAATGATTAATATGTAGTTTTCATTTTATATTCATCTTCATAAAACATTGAGTTTTTCTATATATAATTTTAGTGTCCAACTTTGTTACTCAGTCATTATGTGTTGGTGGATACTTTACAAAGCATTAAAAATGTACCTTATTTTAAAATAAGCTATTATTAATATAAAAAAAAATAAGACAAGACACCATTTTTCAATCTAATGAGATTATTTCGATCGTGCAATTGGGAGAACACACACACAAATATATATTAAATTGAATATTAAACGTTGAAAAATTCGCCGTGTATGTTTAAAAAATGTTTTTATGCTTGTAATTTCTCAAACCTCGCTTCAAGCCCTAATTTTTTTTAATACGGCTGTGATTGGTTCCCATACTTGGCCTTGTAGTCTGTCCATAGTTGATCGACAGGTTTCCCGAGCAAGTCGACCCAATAAGCGTCGCTGTATTGGAACCTCATCATTTTATTCAATTTTTCAGTGAAACCATTTAGCAGACTATCGCAGTACTCCAAAAACCTCACCGTAACACCATAGCCTTCATCCCACTTATTGCCCGAACCGGGTTTCCGATAAGTATTCTGATCGTAGTAGCCCGACTTCACCACCACATAATCCACAGTCCCCTCCGTCAGGCCTCCAGGGGCCCCGAAATTGCCGTGCCATTGAAACACGTGAGTCATTTCATGGATCATCATGGAATGGAAGAAGGACTTAGATTTATTGCGAGGAACGTAAGTGCTGTGTAGGGCTGAAGCACTTACGTTGATGCTGTCGCCATTTTTGTATGCATAACCGGGGAATTCAGATATGTATATACTTAAAACTGGGACATCGCGTCGATCGTCAATGCATGTTTCTTCAAACACTTTAAATATGAATTCGTTGATGGATGGCATTACTTGTAAGCAGAAATCAACCCCAATTTGTTTATCGAACACTTGACCTCCAGGGGTGTTGGGCACCGTGTTTATCACCACGTATTGGGTTGCATCAATGCCTCCAATTAATAGGCATGATACCACAAATAAAACCCAACTCGTTGTCTCCTTTCTTCTATTCATAACTCTCTCTCTCTCTCTCTCTCTCTCTCTGTTTCTTCATATCTTAGCAGATGGATCGGATATATATAGGTCAAAATTAAAAAGATCGATATATATGGGCACAAATCTTTTTTTTTTTTGGTATTTATAAACAACCCCATGATTAAGCCATTGCTTTTAAACGGGTAGATTAATTTTGTATTTTCCAAAAATCTATGTTGCTTCCAGATATGAATCTTTAATATATTGAATATCAGGCTATCAGCAATTTTGTTAAATCAAGATTCTACACCTATATGGCTATTTCAAATAAGGAGCATATATTTTCATTTTTTAAGGATAATAGTATCATATTCATGAATCAATAATTTGTACTTAAAGTTGATCCAACATTCACAGTAATAGGTTCTTCACTTAATTGAAGTTCACATAATAATAGCGATTAAAGAAAGTTTTTTCTTAAAATAAAAAAATGAGATGTTCCAAATTGGTATATTATAAATTTATAATAATGAGAAACGTAGACTCCTTTCTTCATCATATTTTTTAGAAGTTATGAGCAAACTTTCTCAAAATATCTGCAATTTACAATCAAAGTAACATATGTTATTTGCTTCTACTCCCACTTTAATTTATCAACTCATTAGATAAATCATCAAGTTCTTTTTAATCTCATTTAATTTTGAGTTGAATCATTTACTTCATCATCGACCTCTTTCTAGGTAGAATAATCATCATATACATACAAAATTAATTCATGAACTGAGTCTGTTAGGAAATCCGTGATCTTTGATTGATAAAGCAAGAACAAAGAACAACTGTATCAGAAAAGTTTGAGAAGAGAGAATGATAGGTGATAATCTTGAACACGATGAGTTAAAGGCTAAGGGAGTTAACTGCATGTACTCAATGAATCTTGGAGTGTTTTACAGAGAATTTGAATGAATGAACTACTCAATCTATGAGCTGAATCTAGACTAGATATACTACTCACTATCTAATCTGCACCACACGATTAAAACAGAAAAATACACACGAGGGTTTGCATGCATGCAAATTTGATAATGAAAACTGATTCACAGAGTCAATGAGCACATAAAATTGACACACATGCATATTACATCGAACCAATAGCTAAAACACAACATTTAAGGACCATAACGTTGAACAATCGAAAGCTGAACGATGATGTATTTCTCTGAAACCCCAACCCCATTATCTAAAAAGAAAAACCAAACTTAAAAATATATATCCCAAATTATGACCCTAACAAAACTAATCTGATCAGAATTTTAAACATTTAGAGCAGATCAAGCAAAATAAAAGATTTATAAATTACAAGTTAAAGCCTTTAAAGCAAATATTTGGAAATCAGAGCGCCATAGATTGAAGCATGTACTCGGTCACCCTGAATTTTTAAATTAAAAGACATATTAAACATGATCAAAGTATACATTAGACATTCCAAAAATATATATTATAAAAATAAATTGTACAGGTTTATCATGAAACACACATTGAAGGCTAAAAGTTTAATTTATGTTGTTGAACTCCAGAACATCGTTGCAATGCATAAGTCGTAATTGTAACCCAATCTAGCCCTTTCCAAATAGTAAATCATTGATAACTCCGAATGCTAGCTGGTGCCATAATTTTTTCTTCTTCTATCATTGATTTAATTATTGTTTTTTTTATTTGCAGTTGTTATAGATTTCACAGTTACAGCGACTTATATAGGGATTTGAACGTCGTATTTGTTTGAAAAGAACTCACACAATCAATGTTTGAAGAAGGTTTTTTTAACATGCAGCACTTTAATTAGGTTAGGTCCAAGTGCCCTTTCAGACGAAAGGTTCTTAGTAATTCAAATTAAAGTAGGCTTTGATAATTTATTTTAAACCATATTAACGTATATAGGATTTGATCAATATTTTTTTTAAGCAACATTTTAGGAAAAATAAAATAAATTTAATTTTTTAGACATTTTTTTGGAGGGGTGCTTCAATAATTTCTTTTAGCGAAGAGGTAAACATATATTCGATTAGATTAGGATTTGATAATTAATTTTTTTTTTAAATGGCATTTTAAAAAAGATAACATTTAATTTTTTAGATAGTTTTTTTGAAGGGTTGCTTAAATATTTTTTTTTTAACGAAGAAGTGGAATAACTATTTGATTAGCTTAATTGATTGAAAGTGTGAATTGGCTAAAATAACCTTACTACTCTCTTTTTATATAGTATATAGAATAGATATTGAGAGAAAAACAATTTTGTTCTCAGTCTAAAATAATTCGTATAAAAATCAATCACATAAAATAATAAGGCCTCAACACATTTGAAGCCCAATATTATAAAAAATGAAGGGCATGGGCAGGGCCGACCCTGACATTTCGGGGGCCCATTACAAAATAAAAAAGAGGGGCTCTTACATATATATTTTTTATGATCATTTTAAAAAAATTCAGTGTTGTTCTAATCCTAAGTTTTGAAAAAGTGTAATCAATACTTACAAAAATACAATAAAAAATACAATTAAGTATTGAATAATTATCAAAATCATTTAGATCCTAAAGCTTTTCGAGAAGCAAAATTATCAATAAGTCCATCAAAATCATTTTTTCCCAAATATCTAGTTTTTGAGAGAGAAAAACAAACTTAACCTAATTTTCACTCATTCTATAAAATATGAGATAAAAAAGACAGGATATAAAGCTTTATTATTTTAAATATGATACGAAATATTTTGATGTTATTGGTCTATATCTATTAATGATATTTCAAAAATGAAAATTGTTAGGTTGGTTAGTGATATCTAGAAAAATAATAAATTAATGATACATATATTTTTTTATTAAACCTTGTATTAAATGTTTTAAGAACTATAATTTTTTAAATATAATATTAAAATAAAAATAAAAATTAAGGACCCCAATCAGTGGCGGATCTAGGGGGGTCTGAAAGGGCTCCGCCCTCCCCCCAAACTGGAAAATTGCTAGAGTTTTCGTAGGGGTGTCGGATTTTTTTTAGTCTCAACCCCTTGCCGCCGAAGGTGGATACAAAAGAAACAATATGCGAATCTGCCACAACGGACTGCTGTGCAAAAAATAAGAAGAAAAGAGGGCTGGATCAGAGAGATTTTTGAATTTCTTGATGATTTGGGACATGGCCTGTGCAGAACAGCAAAACAGAGTGTTGGGTCGAACAAACTGTTCAGGAAGAAGCGTAAAAAAAAAAGAAAGCGATTCTATTAAAAATTTGGGGTTTCAAAAGCACGATTCTATTAAAATTAATGGATAGCTTATATGTGCGCTGCACGGGAATGGATTTCTTAGTTTGGCAATATTTTTTTGTTATTCTTTCTTTTTAATTTAATTTATTTTTTTTATAAATTATTCGTTTACTTTTTTATTTTTTATCTATATATATATTGTAATTGAATTTATTTTTATTTTTATTTATTTATGTAGAATGTGGAATTTTTTTTCTAAAAAAATAATTTGTAGTAGTATTTATATATTAATTGTGACCTATGACTTATTTATTTTTTTGAATTTTGTTAAAGTTATTTTAGTATAAAATGTGTTCTTCACTAATGCATTTATTATTTCAAACTTTTATTTCGATTTAAATTATATTTATTATATAGGTGTTGAATGAGGTAAAAAAATATAAGAAAATAAGAGAGAAAAAATGAAAATCAATGGTGTCAGTGAAACAAAATAGGCATATGAAAAGAAAATTAAATGCAAAAAGTTTGAAAAACTACACTACCCTTACTATTCTCTGTATGCCGCACAAGCAAACACGAAACATCTCACTATTCTTTCTATAATGCACAAACAACCATGAAACATGAAGAGACCGAATGTTCTGACACACATCTTGCAGCCCCCTGAAAAAAATTCTGGTTCTACCACTCCACTACAAAAAAATTGCTCTTAAGCGACGGACATTTCCATCGGTAAAGCCCTTTTTTCTGTCATTAGATAAGACTAGCAACGGACTAACGACGGAATCCGTCCGTCGGTAAAGCCTTGGTCGGCAAACACAACTAACGATAGATATTGACGGTCGGTAGTATTACCGACGGACTTAATGACGGAATGTTCCATCATTAACATTTGCTGTCGTCAGTAGTCGTCTTAGGTCTAACGACGCCATTAACGACGGACGTGTCCGTCGTTAATAATGATGATGTCATTACATCGGACTTAACGACGGACACGGTCCATCGTTAGAAAAGTCAAAGTTGACTGTCGTGAATTAAAGACGGACGTGTCCGTCGTTAATATTTTCTTTTTGTTTTTTTTATTATTTTTTTTGCATTTTTTTTTTTGTAATATTTGATTTTTGTTTGTAAATTATCTAAGAATATAAACAAACACGTAAAATAATATATATATATATGTACAAATCTCCAATAAAATACATAAAATGTCATAAAATATCAGTACGGAGTATATCAAATACAAATAATCATAATAATTTCATGATGAAGATGGAAGAGGGCCTCTAAACTGCGCCCACATCTGCTCGAACATCTCGGCCTGTATCTGCTCTTGCTGGGTCTGGAGAAGCGCTGCCTGTGGAGGAGCTGATGGCAGCCTGAGTGTCGGGATGTGGAGGAGCTGTAGAAGAGACGCTAGGAGCTGAAAAGCTCCGTGATCGACTGCCGAGCCCAAAAATCTGGTTCTTCTTGGAGTGCTGGCGGGCAGTGTCGAAACATATACGAAGCTCATGTCCACATGTGGCGCCTCATCTGTGCCAGGAGTCGGCTGGCTCAACTCCTCAATCCGAGCCAATACGTCAGCCTATTCACAAAATCAAATAAGAATGATTAAATATATATTTTGCATGTTGTTTATAAATTTATAAATATTTATAAATTAACTTACAACGATACAACGTAACTTCCCATCTGAATAAGATCCATCAGCATTGTTGTGCAGTCTCTTAAATATCTCCCACGCCACGTCATTGGGGTCGACACCCTTCTGCTTAGCCTATTAGATAGACGTGTTAGTACACATATATTAAAAATAAATAAATAAATAAATTATTTAATTGCATACCAAAGCTGCAGCATGTGCAACTGCACTCCGAGAGCCTCCTCGATGCTTCACAATGCCAGTGCATGACCATCGGGCTCACTGAGACGATTCTTTGATGAGATCTCAGACTTCTCGATGCTTCACAATGCCAATGCCAGTCCAACTCCCCCACCTGAAGCTCTGCCTCGCTGCATCTGAAAAATCATATAAACATTAATTTAGAAAGGTAACAAATGCCAACGATGCTAAGTAGTTGAATAATAAAACATCTATCAAATAAGAAATAAACATTAATTTAGAAAACCGGAAACACTAATCATCTATTTCATCATCAACACTGATATTGTCATCTGATAAATCGATCTCTAGTTCTATATCTTCTTCATCATCATCTTTTTCTTCAATCTCTATTACCCCACCATCTGGATGATTTGGTATCGGATCGTCATCTATTGTGAGAGTATGCAAACCATCAACTTCATCCTCTTGAAAGGGTGAGTTTATGATTGTATTATCATCTTGTGATGGTACTTCAATATTAGATCGGGCCTTTATTTTGCAAACTGCCCATCAATCACTTCGAGAGTGATTTAAACTTGGGTATCACAATAACACACTTGGATTGCTTGTTTAGCAAGCACAAATGGATCAGATCCTGAATACTTAAGCTTATGATTTATAGAAACCATTTTGTAGTCAGGATACACATTTGTTCCGTGTGTTGATGTATCAAACCACTCACATTTAAACAACACTGTCTTCTTAATAGGCAGACCAGTGTATTCCAACTCAATCACCTTCACCAATTGCCCGTAATATTCAGTGTGTGTGCCTTTAATGTAGACTCCACTGTTCATTATAGCTCGCTGTGAGCCGTGGTCAATCATGTGGAATTTGTATCCGTTAATAAAATACACATGATAGACATTAACGGAATGAGAGGGCCCGCTTGAAAGATCACGCATGATCTTGTTGACATTATTAATTGGATCTTGTGCCTGTTATAACAGAAACTCTATATTATGTTACAGTTGGTCAGGTACAAATATATTAACGTTTTCTACTATCATAAACTTACATATTTGGCGAACCAGCTTGCAAATTCTTTATCCATTCGTTTATCAATATCTTTCATTGAGATGTTCAAGCACATTGATTTCAATTGGTTAACAAACACACTTCAAAAAATTGAGAATAGATTAGAATTTTGTGGAATAACAATATCACACATTATACAATACACTACGTACTTACGTTGTGTACGGTTCAACTTCTATACAGTTAAGAAACACATAAATTTGTGTTGTAGTGTACTCGTTCTCTGTCAAATATCTATTGGACATTTTTCCAGACGGTCGACCGTGCTGCTTGAAAATTGACAGATTTGTTGCACTGTCATCTGTTACGTCTCCAAGACCCTCATAATTACGAGGCATGTTTCTATGTCTCATTTTTACAAAATTCTTGAAATAATATGAACAGAATGCTGAAGCTTCCTCTACCAAGTAAGCATTGCAGATTAAGCCCTCAACTCGTGCTTTGTTTCAGACGTTGTTTTTCAACGATACTGTATAGGCCCAGCACGTCTAGCTTTATCAGCCAAGTGGACAGGTAGATGCTCCATCGAGTAGAAGAAACTTGATGGAAAAATGCGTTCAAATTTACATAATATGATCGGAATACTTTCATGCAACCGACACACATCATCAGCAGTGATTGTTCTGGCTGTCAAATCCTTGAAGAATAAACTCAATTCTGTGATTGCCTTCCAAACATTGGATGGAAGAAGTTCAGCAAATGCTATTGGGATGAGACGCTGCATGAACATGTGGCAATCATAGATTTTCATGCTAAACATCTTCAGTTTTCTCATATCCACACATACCCATCCAGAAATTTTAACTGTCAAACCCATTTAAATAAGATGTTTTTCTCTTTTTTATCCAATGTGTAACAAGCTTTTGGATACTTGCATGTGAACTCGTTCCGTTTTAGCTCTGGTCTTGAACAATACATATTCAACTCTTCTCTAGATTTTGGATGTATCTTTTGTCTTCTCCTACACATTTAACACAGTGTTGCATAGATTGTCAAACATATTATTTTCAACACGGTGTATCTTTTGTCTTCATGTGTGTTAACATTCTGTACTTAGCAGTTCTAGAACTTGCTACTGTTCTGCTTAAAGTCTTGAACTTGTTGATGCATATGTAGAAGATTTAGGCCATCGTTTGTTGAGCCACTTTGATATAAATTAACCTACCAATAACATAGCTTTGCAGCCTTTTGAGCCTATGAAATGCCCTGACAGATTTTTTATTTTGGGATTGTAATATATAGCTAGGGCATCACAAGAGCTTGAAAAAACAGAAAAAGGGGAAAGGCAGAATTGTTGGGGGGTATATATAGAAAAAGGGCCAGAATAAGATAGGGGGGATAAAGTAATAAAAAAAAGGAAAAAAATAAAAAATAAAAAAAAGTAGAAAAAAAGTAAATTTCCCCTAGTCTTAAGTGTTCAAAATGCCCGAGTAAAGAAATATTCATTGTTTCAATAGGGCACAAGAGGGTAGTGCTTAGAAAGGAAAAGAGGGGAACTGTACGGTTAATAAAGCCCACTTTATATGAAATGTCCATTTCAGCCTAAAAAGCCCTATTGATACTTATGCATCTTTGATTTCTTGAACTTGAAAGCAGAACTTTAGCAAGATTATGAGATGAATAGGTACATAATGCATCGAATTGAGTGTATACACTGAGCCTAAACACTGAGTAAAGAGAGATTGTGAGGATTACCACGCTTTACTCATTTTTGACCTATTTTTGGTATGCTGAAACTTTACAATTTTGTTGGAATATTGAAGTTGATGTGCCCACACTGATTTACAGTTGTCATGCTTTTGTTTTGAGTCTGTTTCTTTTCTCTTTTTTTGTTTTTTTTTTCTGGACGCGTTGTATCCCATGCTCGAGGAAAATCATGTCTAAAGTGTGTGGGTGTGATAAGTCCATTTATTTCGTATTTTTATGGGCATTTTATTCGAGCTATGGGACTGGCGCGTCCAGAAATAGGCATTTCGCCTAGCATTTCAAGCATATTTCAACGCCATGAAAGCATTTAGAGGCACATGGAACTTCTTCAGCATTCATCCTACATTCGGGAGGTAGAATGGGTGTATCAGAGATGGATGAAGCTGATTGTATGATGTCGTGCCCACATTGCTCGTGCAGACTCGACTAGAGGCTTGGACTGGACACATGCAAAAATCTAAAAGTATCGACTGAAGGCTCCAAGATTTAACACCGTCAAAACTTGATCCAACAAAAGATGATGTGGCTATTTAATATCCATGTTATCTTCACATATAATATTCTTTATAGCTAAATTAAATACAAACTTACAAGGATTTACATTACTTAATTGAATTCAGCAAAAAAAATTTTAATTTAGAATTATAAAATAATTTGAATTAAGTAGAAAAATAGTTCATTTTTTAATTATGAAATGAAAGACATAATATAATTTTAAATATCTATGTTTTTCAATCGGCGAAACGAAAGAGCAGAGGACAAAGATGAAAAAAAATTACCAATGGAAGGAAACGCATTTCTTCGTAATAAAAATTGAACTTTTTTTCATAATTTAATTATATAATGTAAATATTTTTAATTTTATGTTTAATTTAACTCTAAAGAATATTATTTGTGAAGATGCCATGGATATTACTAGCCATGCGTAAGCTTCTGTTGAATCAATGGAGAGTTTTAATAGTGTTAAATATTAGAAATTTTAAATTGATAGTTTTCGATCATTCAAACTTTGAATCGATCCATCTTTCTAGATCTATATCGACAAATTATCTATTTTTCGGGTATTGGATTGATATTTGTCATTTATTTAAATAATAAAATTATTTCCCCATTGACAATTTATATATATCTCGCACATGGGAAATACTAGTTATATATAATGACAAACAAGTGTTTAAATATTTGTTTAAATTTGGAAAGTATAATGTTAAACTGGCCTCTTGACTAATCCATGGGGCGCATATTGTCTCATTTTTTACTAGTTAATTAGCTCAAATAACATTAATAATATTAAAAATTGGACCATGCATATTTTTCTTAGATAAAAAAATGAAAGGGGCTAGCAAACACACATTAACACAAATTTTTCATAATCGCTTGGATACTTCTACTCAATAATTAAAATTCAAGAAAAAGTAGCTAGAAAAAGAATAAAAAGAAAATAAAACAAAATTTGGCTTCTTATTTAAATTGATAGTGGGAGGAAAAAATGTATGGAAGATCACAAATACTTGCATACACTAGGTGTATATACACTTATTTCAAACGGAAGAGTCAAAATTCGCAGGTCAACCCATTTTGACCAGGTCAATGCAGCTAACCTACCAAAATAATATCAACCATAACACAAAAAAGTAACACTCAAAATTCTGAACGTGTCACATGTATACTTAAAAAATAATGGGTATGTTAGTTATCTTATACAAGTTTAATTTATTTAGTTCAAACTATGATTTTCTCATTCCAATTAATGTTTAGAGTTTAGAAGTTCAGGGTTATTTTTTGGTCCATAATTTTTTTTCAGGGTTTATGATTTTTTTAAGATTTTTTTAGTATTTTTTAGATTTTTAGGGGTTTATTTTGAAATTTTAAGGTTTATTAATCTTAATTAGGGGTTATATTTAAGTTGAAAAAAATAATTATTGAGCGCAATGGACGAGCTCACATGTTAGCATCGGCCAAGTGCACTGCACGAGTCGTCGGATTTCAAAAAAATCAAAATAATTCACTTTTATTTTAGGGTTCACTAATTCCATTTTAATTAGGGTATATATTTGTTTCAAAATTAGTTTTTTTTATTATTTTCAATTTCCGTTCACATTTGTTTTGAAAAACTTAAATTAATTATCAAGCGCAATGCACGAGTCCACGTGTTAGCGTCGGACTAGTGCATTGCATAAGTCGCCAGATTTCAAAAATATTAAATCAATTCACTTTGATTTTATGTTTCTCTAATTCCATTTTCGAGTATATATTTATTTGAAAATTTGATTTCTTATTTTTACTACTATAATAGAGTTTATATTTGTTTTGAAAAATTAATTATCGAACGCAATGCATCAGCCCATGGCCTAGCATCGGGTGATGCATTGCGCAAGTCGCTGGATTTCAAAACAATCAAATTAATTCACTTAAGCCATAGGGTTCACAAATTTCTTTTTACGATATATATTTATTTCAAAATTAAGATTTTTATTTTCAATTAAAGTTTATATTTAATTCAAAATAACTAATTGTCAAGCGCAATGCACGAGCCTACGCGATAGCATCGAGCAAATGCATTGCGCAAGTCATCGAATTTAAAAAAAAATTAATTCACTTTAGTATCATGGTTCATTAATTTCATTTTAGGGTATATATTATATTTATTTTGAAAAAAAAAATTAATTCACTTTAATTTTAGGGTTCACTAATTTTATTTTAAGCTATATAATTTTTTGGGAAAAAAAAAACTAAAGTAAAATAGAAAATCATAAAAAAATAAAAAAGCGAATAAAATAATAAAAAAATAGACAGTAGCTCGTGGGCACCACGCGGCATCTGAAATACTCGTAAATAAGGCTTTAATGTACAAAAGTTTTCCTCATGGGAGATTAAGATAAAATTGACAGTGAGACACATAAAGTAGATCGAGTGTGGGTCTCATTTGTTTTTTCTCTAATGTTCCGCTGATATTGGACTATTGTATTGTTTTTTCAAATTTTATTTTGTTGAGATTTTTTTTTTTTAGAACAAACTTCGACAATTATATTTCAAACTAGTGCCCCCAACCATTGGGGAAAAACATTACTCGAGGTAATTAATCCGGTACAATTAGCACCAAATTGTACCACAAAATGCGCAATAAGATTAGCTCCACGATACATGTGTTTAAAATCACAAATAACTCCAGCCTTAGCGAGCTCCATAATAGAAGGTAGTTCACCTTCAAGATATGAGTCACCATCATGATTTCCTTTAATAATTCGAATTGCCAAAAGAGAATCTGAGAAAACAACCACAGGGCCAAATCCTTCTTGTAAGCACAATCTCACCCCCATGAATAATCACGTGAATCTCCATTTCCAGCACAGAGCTAGGCAACGAAATCGGCATAGCTAGAGCAGCCTGAAGTTTACCTTCCCAGTCCCGAACAATGCTCCAATCCCAAAAAAGGTTGGTATTTGCATTAACGGAAGCATCTACATCTAGACGAAACACACCCTTCTCCGGCGGATACCAACTTTTAACTCCCACGTCCACCCCAAGCGATGTTTCATCTTGGAGAGACCGCCGAGCTGCATGAAAAACTTCCAAAAAATTATTCTCTCGATCATAATTCAGTAGAAGAGATGGCCCCTCCTCGCCATGCTTTCTGTTACACAAGTGCCTCCATGTTGAAGCCGCCATAGTCACCCAAATCTCATAGTCTTCCTTAGAATTTTTTTTCCTAATCTGTCTTCCCACTTCAACCATCGGCTGCCCTCTGAATTCCTTAAGCACTGTCCAGAATTTAGACTCCTTCCACAGATCCTTTGTACAAACACACAAAAAGAGGCCATGCATAGCAGAACCCTAGTACAGTCAACAATTCTCGCAAATACCCAAAACTGGAACATGGTGCGTCTTTAAGTTCAAAGCCACAGCAATGTAGTCCTTGAAGAGACGCCAAAGAAAGATTTTAATCTTAGGTGGTAGGTCCAAACTCCACACCAGGTGCTTCCATTCTTGACACTTTGCTGCACTTGCCGCACTTGACGAGGAAGCCATACAATCAAAATATCCCACCTCAGCCAGATACCCAGATTTCACACTATATCCACCATTTTCCTCAAATTTCCACACACACTTGTCATCACCATCCCTCTCAATAGGAACGTTCAAAATCATAGAAACAATATCAGGACGAAAGAAAGAGTGTAGCAGCTGATGATTCCACTCTCTTTCAGTTGTGATAAACTGGAGTTAGAGTTTTTTTAATGACAACAACTTAGGCCGATTTGGAAAAGAGGACAAATTTATTGCGGGTCTAAATTTAAGGACATTAACATTTAAGTGTTGCGTCCATAGGCCAATTTTCAATCCGAACGGGCTACGGATGCAACACTTAAATGTTAATGTCCTTAAATTTCGGCTCGCAATAAATTTGTCCTCTTTTCCAAATCGGCCTAAATTGTTGTCCTTAAAAAAAGGCAGTTTATTGTTTCTCCTACATGAGTTAGAGTCAGTTTATTGTTTCTCCTACATGAGTTAGAGTTTTTTTAAGGACAACAACTTAGGCTGATTTGGAAAAGAGGACAAATTTATTACGGGCTGAAATTTAAGGACATCACGTGCATCTCATGTGAGGTCCAGCCCGTTCGGGCTGAAAATTGGCCTACGGACGCAATGCTTAAATGTTAATGTCCTTAAATTTCGGCCCGCAATAAATTTGTCCTCTTTTCCAAATGGGCCTAAGTTGTTGTCCTTAAAAAAACTCTAACTCTGATAAACTGTTGAGCTCGAAAAAGTTATCCCTCTTGCCTGTAAGATCTAAGGAAACCTTCAGCAATTGACTCCACGAAGCCATCATCCCTCAACCTCACCTCATTGTCTGCTTTAATTTTCCAGTTCAGACTTTGACGAATGAGAGGTCTGCTCCAACAGATCGATCTCCAAAGAAATGACGCATTCGAACAAACTTTAGCATCCAGAACATGGTCGGTTTTGAAATATTTTGATTTCAGCACCCGGGCGACAAAAGATTCAGGCCTCTTAATCAACTTCCAGACCTGTTTAGCAAGCAATGCTTTGTTAAAAGCTGATAATTTTCGATAACCCAGACCTCCCAACTCCTTTGGCTTGCAAACCTCTTGCCACTTCACCCAATGAATCTTATTTTTTTCCTCAGTGTCTCCCCACCAGAAACGGGAGCACGCCCGATCAATATCTTTACAAATTTCATCAGGGATCCTAAAGCACATCATAGTATACATAGGGATGGCTTGAATTACCGATTTAATCAGGACTTCTTTCCCCCCTGCAGAGAGGAGTTTGTTTTGCCATCCGCCAAGTCGCCGTAGAATTCTCTCTCTTAGAAAACAAAACTGCATCCTTTTGTTGCGTAGTGATACAGTAGGTAACCCCAAGTATAAATCGTGCCTATCAACCTCCTGAAGTCCAAGAATATCCTTTGCTTTTGCTGCCACTCTAGTCGAGGTTGCTGGGCTAAAAGAAACTGAAGATTTGTCCAGATTAATAAGTTGGCCAGATGCCAATTCATATTTAACAAACTAGCTCTTCAAGGCTTTACACGCCTTATCATCAACCTTGAAAAACAGCAAACTGTCATCTGCGAAGAACAAATGAGAAATCTCCGGCCCTCGCGTGTCAAATTTAATCGCTTGTATCTCTCGTCTATCACACAACGTTTGCAAGATAGAAGAGAACCCTTGTGCACACAAGACAAAGAGTAGCGGTGACAGGGGGTCACCCTGCCTTAGACCTTTTATTGGAGTAATATTTCCATACACACTACCATTAAGTACAAAAGAGTACGAGACCGAAGTCATGCACATCAAAATCAACTTCACCAATTTATCTGGAAACTGTAAGTGATTAAGCTTCACTTTAAGGAAAACCCATTCGACCCGGTCATAAGCTTTGCTCATATCTAATTTAAGCGCAACATAACATGTTTTCCTTCCTTTATTTTAGAGCCAATGCATGCACTCGAATCCCACGGTAATATTGTCAGAGATCTGTCTCCCAGAGATGAAAGCACTCTGGTTTTCATCCACCACATCATGGAGCACCCGTCTTAGTCTGTTCACAATGGCTTTGGAGACAAGTTTATAGGCAGTATTACACAGACTAATAGGCTGGAACTCCTCCACCTTTCTCGGGTTATCACATTTCGGGATAAGAACAATAAGGGTTTTGTTCCAATCTTTCAAACTCTCCTCTTCATTAAGAACCCCCAACACCGCTGCTATAATCTCCTCCCCAATAGCAGGCCAAAATTTATGGTAGAATCTAGCCGAGAAACCGTCCTGGCCCGGCGACTTAGATGGGTGCATGTGCTTAAGAGCCACAAGAATCTCATCTTTTGTAAATGGTGCCTCGAGTAACCTCTGGCTGCTCGAACTGAGCTTAGCTTCCACAATAGCTAGGACATTATTAATAGCCCTTTTAGAGGGGTGGTTTGTCGTGAACAGCTCACCAAAAAAAGAGGAGATTTCGGTTGCCATATCACTAGCATCCAGAACCCACACCCCGTCAATTCTTTCCAACCCCTCAATTCGGTTCCTCTTCCTTCTAGTCGAAGCATATGCATGAAACATGGGTGTGTTTCTATCACCTTGGGCCATCCAATTTGTTCTGGCCCTTTGTTTCCAATGATTCTCTTCCATGCTGATAGCCACTTCCAACTCCTCCTCAATCTTTCTAAGACGTGAGCCAATATTTTAACCTCAACTGTTATCGATGAGGTGAACTCTCTCCTTTCGTAGCTTATTGATCTTCTTTCCCAAGCCATCGAATCTCTTTCCTGCCCACTGCTTCAAAAACACCTCACACCTCTTCAATCTCATCGGGAGAGTAGTTGCAGCTTCAATAGTTTCCCATTTCTGAACAGAGTTAGGGGCAAAGGTAGAGTCTAGGAACCATTTATTTTGTTGAGATTTTAGATGTACTGAATACTCCGACCATTCAAAAAATGTGTATTACTAAACCATTAGAGTTGCATCACACTCTTGTTCATATTTGTCTAGAAGTTATCGAAACTAAACTAACTCAATATTCCAAATCATTAAGAATTTCACCCTAAAAACTATATTTAAAAAAAAAAAGAAAAAAAAAGAGATGAAACTTAACGAGATATTGAACGTGTGATGAAGAAAAAGGTGAGCAAATTTAAAGAATGGGCCAATTTAATTGGTGGTTTAAGAATCCAAATATTTTCTTTCTTTTTTTTCCTAGCTTCTTCTTTTTATTAGTTATTTGTACTATATATTAAATTTTTCGTCCATGTAGTGGTCCAATTTTTAAAATGAAGTGACTATATATTTGGGTTAATTGTCGATAAGCAACCCACCAAAAATAGTTGAATTTATAATTTCACCGGACCTTGTCCTAATTAACATGTGGATATATATTTTGTAGTAATTAAAAAAACATGTTGATATGTTGCAAAGCAAATTCCAGATTTACAGTAATTTTGTCCATTTAAAACAAGGTAATAGTAAAACCAGGCTCTGCAGTAAAATATACTCGCTTCGTTTCGTTTTGTTTGTTGTTTTAGGCTTTTTCTTTTATGTCAAAATGTTTGTTATTTTATATATTTTGACACCCTCGCTATCAAATTTAACCTTACAAATATATGGAGAGAAAAAAAAAATTCAACTTTTTAGGAAAATATAAGTGAATAGAATTTTATGTAATATAAAAGGGAGAGATATATTAGTCCAAAAATTTAATTGTTAATTCTAGATTAAAATTTTAAAACAACAAAAAAAACGAAACGAAACGGAGGGAATATTATTTTTTTTCAAAATATATATATTCGTAGACATAATACACAAACCAATCCATTCCCACACACGCTCATTTTGATCGAGTTCGACTAGACTTGCCAGCTCATCTTGTGCGACAAATTGTGGTTTGAGAGGTTGATATAAAATTGTCCGAATTGATCTAGAATTTCACCAAAAAGTTGATTTCCCCTCAGACGTAAAGCTGTCAAATTAAATTCTAGTCCCGGTGGGGATGACCTAGTGGTAGAGTGAGATTGTTTGGAGACCAAAAGTCACGGGTTCGAATCTCCTCAATACCAGATAAGTCCAATCTCCATCGTTTGCACAAATTAATTAGCAATTTATTTTAGTAATTTTCCAGAATGTTCTTTAATTAAAGAGATGTTAGATTTGCTATGGCTTTGGAAACTATACCTTTTATAGGACTTGCCGCAGAAGTAGGATCCAATCTGCAGGATTGGTGCAGTTGAGTCTATTTCAAGAGATCCAATCTGTGGGACTTATTACATTTATAAGGAGTCTACAGAATTTTATATGAAGAAAGAGTACTTGATCACTTCCAACTATGTTTTATTTGAGAATGAATTGAAGTTGCAATAACCAGATTCGTAGCTCAACACATTGAGATTCCTAATATTGTGGAAATATGTAATAAAAGAAGAAAAAATTCATGACAGAACAGTACGTGGTAATTAAACAACAACTCAACATCAGATTATAAGCATCAATGTATTATTATATAAACATGAATGTACAAAAAGAATGGTTAAATTCCAAACAAACTAACAACTCATACTTGCTTCAATTCACAATTCATCGAACCATTCATGATTGATAGCAGCCTCAGCTGTGATTCTCTTAGTTGGATCACAACACAGAAGCCTACTCAGAAGATCAAATCCAGTTTCCGTCACTTCCGCATTACAAATTTTGTTCCTTAACAGATTCGAAGCTGTTGCAGTCTGATCATCACCACCACCATTAATGCCAAGAATCCCATATATCGTCTCAAGCTGTCCAGACTGTGTCCCCGACCCCTTAAACAACACCCTGTTCGAGAACATCTCCGCCATCACGCAGCCGACGCCCCACATATCCACCGCCGTCGAATACGCCGTCTCTCCGAGCAGCATCTCCGGCGCTCTATACCCCGGTGTCCCAACATCAGGCGAGTACCGCGTCCCGGCCGCCTCACACCGCCGCGACAGCCCAAAATCACATATCTTCACCACTCCCCACCTGCTCACGAGGATGTTACTGGGCTTGATATCCCTGTGCATCACCATGTTCTCGTGCAAGAACTTGACCCCCTCCAACAGCTGTTTCATCAAATTCTTGATCTCGCTCTGCCGCAGGTCCGGCACAACCTCCATGTATCCTCGGAGGTCGTGGTCCACGTGATCCATCACGATGTAGAGATCGCCGGAGTGGTCGGCGACGGCCCCTTTGAAGCCGACGATGGAGGGGTGAGGGGGTAGAGAGTTGAGAATGTCGATCTCCCTCAATGTCGGTATGCTCACCCCGTCGAAACCCTCCTTCACCGCCACTATCTCTCCGCTTCTCCGGTGTCGGGCCAAGTAAACGGCGCCGTACGCGCCGCGGTTGATGCCGTCGAGTTTCTCGTAGTCGTCGAACCTCCCACAACCACGAATCGCGCCCTCGCTCTTGCATAGGCGAGTGATGCTCATTTCAATCTGCCGCCTCCTCGCTTCAGAATCCGCTGCCGCCATCATAACACTTTGAAATCTCAACAAGTTTGAATCCAACTTCAAATCTTGTGATGGCGGTGGGGAATATTCCCTTTTCCTCTTCCTGAAGATGAAACGAATCTTGATGATATCATCGTAATTCGTCGATGTCGGCGGCGCCGCCTTCGATTTGCAGGCGACTTTCCTGCCCCGACGGTAATCGGAGAATCTGAAACCCTTTTCCTTTTTTAGAATAGTAGTGCCTCGAACTCGAACCGCCATCGTTTTGATGGCTCTTTTCCTCCGATTGTAGATATGGTCACCAAAACCATCTTTCATCGCCATTACAGTTGCAGTCATTGGAAATTTTGAATTGAGATCGAATGAATTTTGGTGCAGAAAGTAAATTATGATATTTTACGTTTACGCATAAAATTATATAGAGAATTATGATCTAAGTGGATATGCGTTCTTACTAAGCAATTACCATTCCTAGATCAAATCAGATATGGAAAGTTGCAACTCAAAAGGTAAGTTGTGGTCCACGTGAGTCAACTTTTACCCTATCACGTGTGTAATTCAGATTAGAATTGTTGTGTGTGCTTGATATACCATATTAATATACATTATATACTCTAAAAAAATTAACTTACAACTCTAAATTAAATGTTGTAAAAAGTAGTAAATAATAATTGGATTAAATCAATATTTGGAATTTTTCTTATAGAACATTATGTACGACTATACTCTGTGTGTGTTTATTAGAGAAGTGTGAATTTATGGTTCTCCATAAAAAAAAAAATTATCTCCTTTTCAATTAAAATTAACGCAGGGTAAATTCTTAATTTCAATTTATTTGCATATAGTTTATTAGGAGTGAATCGATTTATCAAGACAAAACCCTTGACTTTATAAATAATAAAACTAATTTATATATGAAGTGTGTTATGACAAAAAATGTGTAGCTTTCTTATCAAGTAATTATTTGATCCGTTAAGATTTTATCTGATTTTACGTTGGATAATATATTTGGCAAGTTCTACTCCACGTCTACTTTCGAACTCCACTTCTATTAATCATAATCTGTGATTGGGAAATAATTTATAAAGTGCTATCACAGTGCATCGATCTGTATATTGTCGGAATTATTTTTTTTACTTCTCAAACAAACAAAAATAAAGAGATGAAAGAAAAAGATACAAGGAAATAAATAAAAAAAAAACTAATTGTGCACGCAAAAATTAGAATACACTAAAAATATGACACATTAGAGGTGGTATCATGGATATTGGATGTACGCAAGGGCTTATATATGTCAAATGCAAAAATATATATATATATATATATATATATATATATATATATATATTACTTTTGTAATACTAAAAAGTATTACATTTATTTTATTTAAAATTAAGCCTAGAAATAAAAAGATGGTGATATTTTTGTCATCATCACTGCACTTTATGGTTGAAAAATGCTAGTGTCATTTATTAGCACTATGTTTGTTTTGCCGATTTATGTACAACAAAGTGTTCAGGGATGTGTTTTTGATGTGGTCGTTGATTCCGCTGTGCAAAGAAAGAAACAGATTGTGATTGTTCCCTCTGATGTTCAAGATGTGTTCCTGGAAAAGTTTATTTATGGTAGTTTCCTTTTGGAAGAAGATCCGATGCGGATCAGTTTGGGAAGTAAGGAACGATTGTTTAAACTGCTTTTTGGAATAGATGTCGTACTGAATTATACCCACATCAACATGGAAAGAATCTACACCAACATAGAAAGAATCACAAAACTTAAATTACCTTCAAAGTAGACGAAGTGTTAGTGACATAATTATACATTAAGTTTGTTTTGCGTGATATGTTCGACAATGTGTTCGACGGTATGTTCCTGAAGACAAGTGTTGATTCCACTGTGTAAACATAAATAATAGTTGGCGAATTGTTCCCTCTGATGTTTCAGACATACCCCGTAACAGTTTTATTATGGCAGTTTCCATGCTAAGAAGATATTACACCGATCATGTTTGAGAGGTCAAGATTCATTCGTTTGACTGCCTTTTGGAATAGATACCGTGCTGAAATTAGCTCTCATACACAAGGAAAGCATATATCTACAACCATATGGAAAGATCACAAACCCTAATTCACTTACTATGTTGCTGAAGATTGGTGATCGACATCAACTAAGGAGTGAAGCTATAAGAAGACCAATTCTTTGCAGTAATCGGTGGGCACTTAATTAGATTCTTTTAGCATATTATCTGAGAATCATTTGGTTTGTCATTTTTATAATAGCTAGAAGTTGTTCCCTAAACTATTCAAAGTGATAGTTTAGCATTTAGTGTTTTTGAGTGAAACACGTGAGGGGTTTGATTAATCCTTTTGTACGTAATCTCGGGGAGAAATTGTAAGTTGAAGTCGTGGATAGCTAAAGGGAGTCTAGTGTCACGGTTGTGAGGGGATCTTACAGCTTTCGTTCAGTGAAAGAGTTCGTGAAGAAGAACGGGCGACATAAGGATCACAAAATCTTCATGAAAAACCTCAGACAATCTTGTGTGTTTAAATACGATAATTTTATGAATACAGGATGTGGTCTTGTATTTCATAATGTTCAGCCCGATCACAAAATCTATCAGCGCGTACACACTGCCTTCAATTAGCCGATATTTAAATTTTTCAGAATTCGATCCTGGAATTGTCACATGAATTCTTTCAGCCTACAAAAAAAGAAACAAAAGATTTATTTGGTCAGATTATTTGATTTCAAAATTTTTTGGAGAAAATTGCGATAAACATTGTGATTATTATGACCTGATGATCATGGAAAATACATTCCACACCACCGGAATTGGAATTCTCGTAGCATCTTATGAGTCGCATGATAGAAGTTGGATTGAAAGCAGAAGAAGACGAAGACATAGTTTGATTCAATGGTTTTTTCTTATTATTGTTTATGTTGCAATACAGTATGTTATAGTGTAACTAAACTATTACAAAAGGAATGAAATCACAATCCCTGATTTGAATTGGTTTGATTGAATCTCCGTGATCTTTCCTTTCTCTAAACTTTCCTTTCAGACCTTCTTTCCTTTCTAACACTCCCCCTCAAGTTGGGTCGTGGGATCACCGACACCCAACTTGCGCAATACTTCATGGAAGACTCGTCCAGTAACAGCCTTGGTGAGGATGTCTGCCAATTGGTCTTCTGATCGAACAAAAGGAAGGCTGATGACTCTTGTCTCAATTTTTTCTTTGATAAAATGTCGATCAATTTCAACGTGTTTTGTCCGATCATGCTGAACTGGATTTTCAGAGATACTGATTGCTGCTTTGTTGTCGCACATTAGCTGATACTCCCCCTGTGTTGGGACACCAATCTCAGTCAACAACTTCTTGATCCATATTAGCTCGGCAACTCCTTTTGCAATTCCTCGAAATTCTGCTTCGGCGCTGGAGAGTGCCACAACTTTTTGTTTCTTACTTTTCCAAGTTACCAAATTCCCACCTACGAGTGTGAAATAACCCGAAGTAGATCTCCTATCAACTGGACTTCCTGCCCAATCAGCATCGGTATATCCTTTTACTTCCAAGTGACCGTTGCTTAAGAAAGCAATCCCTTTGCCCGGTGACCCCTTCAAGTACCGTACAATTCTCAAGGCTGCCTCCAAGTGTGCTTTTTGCGGTTTGTGCATAAACTGGCTTACTACTCCAACAGCATAGGCTATATCAGGCCTTGTGTGTGAGAGGTATATTAGTTTTCCAACCAAGTGTTGATACCTCTCATGGTCTACTGCTTCTGCTTCAGGATCACTCTGTAGACCATGATTTACCACGATCGGTGTTTCTGCTGGTTTGCAATCTAGTAACCCAGTTTCAGCAAGGAGATCTAGGATATACTTTCTTTGAGAGATGAAGATCCCCCTTTTTGACCTTAGCACTTCTATCCCCAGAAAGTATTTCAAGTTTCCTAGATTTTTCATCTCAAATTCCTTAAAGAGATTGTTCTGGAGTAATGTGATCTCTTCGGGATCATCGCCAGTAATGATCATATCATCCACATAAATAATGAGACATGTGATCAACCCTCCATTTCGTTTGATAAACAATGTATGGTCTGAATGACTCTGCTTGTAGCCAAATTTCTTCATTGCCAAAGTAAACCTTCCAAACCATACTCTTGGTGATTGTTTTAGACCATATAGTGTTTTTTGCAGTCGACACACTTCATTTTTCTGAAAACCTTCTGTGAATCCAGGCGGTGGCTCCATATATACCTCTTCGTCTTCTTTCAGTTCGCCATGCAGAAATGCATTCTTTACATCATACTGTAGAAGCGGCCAATCCAAGTTGGCTGCGATGGAAAACAGAACCCGAATTGTATCAATCTTGGCCACCGGAGAGAATGTTTCTGAATAGTCCACCCCATAAGTCTGAGTGTATCCCTTAGCCACCAGCCGAGCTTTGTATCTCTCAATGGATCCATCTGCATTTCGTTTAATTGTGAACACCCATCTACAACCATCAGGTCTTTTTCCAACTGGTAACTGACATTTCTTCCAGGTTTTGTTCTTTTCTAGGGCTATCATCTCCACTTCCATAGCCTGACGCCATTCCGGTATTTGTTGTGCTTCGTGTGCTGTTCTTGGAATGTTCTCAGAGTACACAGCAGTAGAGAAAGCCTTAGCTTTTTCTGATAGATTTCCCTTGACTAGATTGGCCACTGGATATTTGGAGGATCTAGGCTGATGTTCCGGTGAATATCTCTTTGGTGGGATTCCTCGTGTTGTCCTGGCTGGGAGGACATACCTTCTCGTGCTTTCTGTTTTCTTAGAGACTGAATCATTATCGTTAGATAAAACAGGAACAGTCTCTTGCTGAGAAATTACCTCTGGGATATCCGGTAGAGACAACGGGACGGGATCGCTGGGCATGATGGGCCGTTCCTCGTTATCAGAGTTGCTGCTGGCAGATGATCCACTATCTTGCTCAGGAGTAGTGGGAGTAGTGGAAGTAGAGGGAGTAGTGGGAGTACAGAGAGTAGTGGGAGGACTTAGGTTAAGCAACCAACTTAGTGGACTTGACTCAGAATCTGATGGAGAGCTCTCCCCCTCACTAGGTTGGTTCGGATAGAAGTACTCGGTTTCAAGAAAGTTACAATCCAGAGTAACGTACATGCGACGGGTAGGAGGATGATAACACCGGTACCCTTTCTGATGCAGCCCATACCCAACAAAAACACATTTTATAGTACAGGGGTCGAACTTGGTGCGGTCAGATTTGGGAATATGAACATAAACCGAACACCCAAAGACATGGGGAGCAAGCGTAAGAGCTGGTGGGACAGTAGTTTTTTCAGTGAGGGCTTGAAGAGGAGTTTGAAGATTAAGAATTTTTGTGGGAAGACGGTTTAGGAGATAAGCAGCAGTGGCAGTAGCTTCAGGCCAAAGGTAGGGAGGTATATGAGATTCGATCATGAGGGATCGGGTAATTTCAAGGAGAATACGATTTTTCCTCTCGGCAACACCATTTTGTTGAGGAGTATGAGGGCAGGTGGTTTGATGCACTAACCCTTTTTCCTGGAAGAAGTTATGCATGGTGGTATTGACATATTCCCCCCCATTATCAGACCGGAGAATTTGGATGGGTTTTTGAAATTGGGTTTGGATCATGTGATAAAAGTGGATAAATTTTTCAGCAACCTCAGATTTGTTTTTAAGAAAGTAAATCCAGGTCATGCGTGTGCAGTCATCAACAAATAGTAAGAAAAAATGAAAAGGATGGTTCCCAGATTTGGGAGCAGGACCCCACACATCAGAATGAATCAAGGAAAAAACATTATCAACTCTACTATTATTGGGTAAAAAGGAAGTTCGATGGCTTTTAGCCAAAACACAAGTCTCACAATGGAAATTATTCATAGAAAACTGAGGAAAAAGTATTTTAAGATAACCAAGGGAGGGATGGCCAAGGCGACGATGCCAAAGCCAAAGCTGTCGATCAACAGAACCATGAGCAAGCATAGTGGATCCGTGCTGAGCAACTTCATCAACGTAGTAAAGCCCATCTTGTTCAGTGCCACGCCCAATTATCTATTTCGTCCGGATATCCTGTAAAAGGCAAAAATTAGGGTACATGAGAAGCGTGCAATTCAATTCCTTGGTAACATGACTGATAGATAATAGCTTGCATGAGAGAGATGGAACAAAGAGACAGTTAGATAATTTTAAAGTTGGAGTAATTTCCACTGATCCAGCTCCATTTACGGAGGCCATTCCACCATTAGCCGTTTGAACAAATTTTTTCTGAGGGACAGAAGCAGTCACAAGGTCGTCATAGTCATACGTCATTGTATCGGTAGCTCCACAATCAAAAAGCCATTTGTGTTCTTTTTTTTTCAGTGGGGCTAAGTAATTAGCACGGCCCATCTCAATTTTTCCATTCTTTCGATATTAGGCCTATCTGGTTACTTTTTTAAGAGGCCCAATCGATTCATTTCCCCTTTGAAGGAGAAGCCCCTTCGGCTTTCTTAGCTGCTGCGGCTTGTTCCCTTTCCCATTTATCTGTAATGTGTTTTCTGTATTTCTCCGTGCCGCTAGGGTTTGGGATGGTGAGGTGATGGTGGCCAGGTGCAGATCGAGATCTGTGCTGCCACCATCGTCCTCGTCAAATCCTGCAAGTATCTGAAATCGATTTTGGGTAGAGGAGATTATACCTATTCCGCCCCCAAATCGACACTTTGCGACTGTGGCTGTGCCTCCAGGTTGCCTACCGCCGCTGCCGCTTTGCCTTGCTTATTCCGGCCAACTAGTCGCTTCGCCGGATCTTTCCACCAGTCGGGATATCCGACCAATTCGAAGCACTGCTCTCGGGTGTGTTTCTTCTTGCCACAGTGTGTGCATAAGAGATCCGACCGATCTTGCCGGGATGAGGATTGCGTCGCCTGTCACCCGTCTGACCGGAATCTAGCCCCTTCTCTCCTCGCCGTGGACTCATGTTGACCACCGCGACCTCTTGCCGAATGGACACCACCGATTCCCAGTGATGATGAATCCACGCCATGCTCGCCACCGCCGTTTGTAGAGGTGCGCCAGATCTGAGCTTGTGCAAACTCACGGCGTGCGGCTGCATAGGCGGCTTCAACTGAGGGAAGGGGATTCTCCCTGAGGAGATCCCGTTTAACTGCCGAGAATTGCTCATCGAGTCCCGCTAGAAACTGAAACAATCGTGTTTCTTGCTGTAGTCGGTTGTGGGTTGCAATGTCCTCCGAGGATTTCATGGGGTTGGGTTGTCTGCGGTCTATCTCCCGCCAAATGAGTTGCAGGTTCCCGTAGTATTTTTCGAGGGTGAGGGATCCCATCTGTTGTCTACTTGCTTTTGTCACAAGATCGTATATCTGGAGCCCATCTCCACCGCTGCTGTATGTCGCGGCTAGTCCCTCCCAAAGGGCTTTTGCTGTTGGGTATTCGATAAAATTGGGAACAAGTTCGGAGTCAATTGACATCATAATCAGTGAACTGATTATTAGATCATTCTGTTCCCATCGTGGAAAATCGGGATCCGAGTCTGTTGGTGGGGGAGGATTGCCGGTGATGTGGTTGAGGCACCCTCTTCCGCCAATTGCCATTCTCATTAATCTGGACCAGACGCCATAATTCTGATCGGTAAGCTTTATGTTAACGTTTAAAGGTGGTATTTGGCTAACCATTTGAGTTTGTGTGTTCTGGAACAGGTTGTTGTTTTGGGTTGAGATTATATTGCCGTCATTTTGGGTTGAGGTTATATTGCCGTCGGCATCAGTTTGCTCGGCCATGTGTAGATGATGAGCAGAGCAATTCCGATCCTAGAATCGAAACCGCTCTGATACCATGATAGAAGTTGGATTGAAAGCAGAAGAAGACGAAGACATAGTTTGATTCAATGGTTTTTTCTTATTATTGTTTATGTTGCAATACAGTATGTTATAGTGTAACTAAACTATTACAAAAGGAATGAAATCACAATCCCTGATTTGAATTGGTTTGATTGAATCTCCGTGATCTTTCCTTTCTCTAAACTTTCCTTTCAGACCTTCTTTCCTTTCTAACATCGCAATTCGAGACCGGATGTACTTCTTCCTAGTTTGAGAATGTCGATAGTTCCAAATACTGGAGCCATTACTTCTGTGCTGACTTCAGAACGTTGATTTGTGAAATTGCTCCAAATTTGCAGAATGAAATTACTGAGATCGTTGAAAAGTTTTGAGAGAAAATAGTGGAAATGCAGCGTGAGAACTGAATTGCTGTTTGTAAATGGATCAATTTCAATATTTCTTGCTTATTTTTTTTTTATGGTTACAAACGTAGTGGGGAAGTGGATATCTCTTTAGTGGGGGAGTTATTGATTTTATATTCCAATATTCTTTATTTCTTATTTTCGTGCTTAACTATTTTCACAATTAATAATTATTTAATCTTAGTTTACTTTTTAAAATTAATCTGAGTCATAAATTATAAATTTTACAATGCGTAAATCTATCTGAAATAATATAATTTGAATGAAATTAAATTAGCATTAAACAGTTTATTTTACGAAAATTAAAAAAAAAATTACCTGCAAAAATTAAATTTGATATTCTACCGTTGATAGTTGGTCTACAGATTCTGATGAAAAAAATGGAAATGTGGGTAAGCACACGTTCTGTAACACCCCGAAAATTGTATAATTAGAATTTATTTAAGAATTTTATTTAAGTAATAGATAGTGCAAATTTAGACCCGTAATATGAAAGAAGATGTTAAAAGGATCATTCCAGCAACTAAATTACTCAAATCAAAATTAATTTGATCACCCAAAATATATATTATATATATATATTATTCATGTTTATGTACCCAATATTATGTTATAAATTGGACAATTTAAATTTAATTTAGCCCATCAAATTATTTCACCTAACTCTCGGGAGATGCTTATATGTAAGTATGTAATTATATATTTGAATTTTATCAGAAATAGCCTTAGCCATAAGAAAAAAAAAATACCAAATGAAGTAGCCGCATATTTTCGAAAATGGCATTGAGTTCTAGTAATTAATCAATTTTCATTCCACCTAATTATCTTACTAGCCTTACACGTATCTAGTTGAATTGGTGTATACGTGTATCTATTATTATCTGCAGCTATTAGATTTAAAAAAAAAAAAACAAGCTTAATTCATTTCTTCTTCTTCATTTGGTAAGCACCGCGGACCGCCGACCGCCTCCTCCTCTCCTCTATTTTTCCATCGCCAAATCATAACCAAAAATTACGAAAAATATACTGTGATCCTCCTCTCATGGCGTATATAGCAGCTGTGAAAGTTTTCGCTCAAATAGGTGTCCAGAAAAGTGAAAACGAAAGCAAAAATCATCGAAAGGTGCTGCCCCGCCACCTTGTGCTGCAACCAACTTACGGTGCGATTTCTCGCTGATCCGACCGTCGGATTCTCCCCTACTTTATACCGTTTCGAAGCTCTTCTTACCGGCTACGTGTATGAAGGTTCTGATCATAGATCCAACGTTTTTTAGGCCACTGTTTTTCTGCTGAAAGTTTACTCAGAGTTGCTACTGCAGGGGATGGTGCTGCTGCTACTTCGCCTGCCCTTTTCCAGCCTTACCGGAGACCAAACTACATCATATTTTGATTTGTAAGAAGCTTCTCCTTGCAAGCTACTATGATATGATTTCATATTTCTAATTAGATCTCATTTTCCCTTTCATCTTTGTGCCGAAAGTTAACGAAAAACCACGATCGTGCTCCTAATTTAGTTGCAGCTGCTGCCTTCAAACGCACATTTACGACCTCTCCATCAGCTAGGACTCTTCATATAAGTCATGGTTAGAGACTCATCTTCATTTACTTCATTTCCCATAGTTTATTTCATGTTTAGGAGTTGTTTTCAGCCTTTAAATTGTCGAGCAAGAATACGATTTTTACTTTTCAAAAATCTGAAAATTTTTACTTCCCGAGCATGTATTTCTCCTGCTCTTCAACTGTTTACTGTCCATTACTGTTGTAGTAATGATACTTGATGAGCTTGAGTGGTAAATCTTGAGTTTTAGTTGGATTTAAACCATGTTTGTGTTATGCCGGTGTCTTTGTATGACTTGTTTTGAAAATGGTAGATCATTAATGGAGTTATTGCTTTGTAAAAGATTTGAGGGCTGTTATATATTTTTAAGAAGTGATGGATGGTTATTTGATAATTTGACGAAGCTACGGATTTAAATAGAAATAGTAAATATATAATTTAATTTTCAATTTTCAAAATATATTATCTTATCCAGATTGTTGAAATTATCGAATAATCTTTCTTTGAAGTCCGAAAAACCTTTCAATTGTTAATCAAAAAGCTCGATAATTTTAGAATTAGCACAACAATTGTTCAGTTTACGTTCATTTAGTTAATTCGAGCTTGATTGATCTTGTTAGTTATAAATGAGCATATTATTGTAGTTTTAAGTTATTAGTTAATGACCTAAATAGGTTCTCAAGGTTAGAATCTCGATAATTTGTAGGCCAAAGGGCAGCAAGTGCAATTTAGAGATTTTCTGCGCAACGCATCGACTGTGAGGTATCATGACTAACTTAAGGTGGGTTATATATCTTTCTCAAATTATGTTCAGCTATTAAGCTCAACTTATTATCAACTGAGAAGCATGAATATCTGTATCAAAATGATTTCTCTCACTGTTCGCGTTCGCCAGTATCCTACGAAAACATTGAGTGCTTAACTAGACTCGAGTTTGGATCCTTTAAAGCTTTGGGACCGTATACACTATCCTTTATTAGACAGCTGGGCTGGAGGACGTGTATATAAGTTAAGACACTGTAGGAAGGGACAGTTGAGATAGAGAGTGCAATTAAGGTTAAAAGAAGCTTTGTATACATGGAATGCTTTTGAGATTTGAAATCTTTCCATTATTATACTCGTGTGGATACGATATTCATATTTATAAAATGTTTGTGAACTATTTATTAAAATCTGCCCACTGGGTACGCTAGTACTCAGCCCAAATCTTTTCTAAAATATTTTCAGGTTGAGAGGCAGGCTGGAAGATGACGGAGCTGAGGCGAGGGCTTACTTGTTGTTATATGCTTGTTCTTTTTGTGTTGTTTAGAAATCTTAAATACTCTAAATCAATTAAGTACTTGAAACAATTTACTTGAGTTGTGCTCCGCGCTTGTTCCGTTCACTCTGATATAGCTTGTCTTCAATTGTTTGAAGCATGTTACAAATTCAGCATTTTGCTATAAATCTATAATGTTCCTTTATAATTGTTGGCGGGATAAGTTCCCTTTGATAATTGGTATTTTATTCAGGTTCTTTTCTAAACGCCTTAGAGCGTGGTTCTATTACAGTTATAGAGGTTATGCTGCCCAAATTTCTGGGAAATATAACATATTCTTGTTCCAAAGCTATTTCATTTAATTATCTTTATGCAACAACCCCTTCCCCCTTTCCCCTAGTAACGCACCGGTCCCTTGTCACTATTATTCTGGGACTGGGGCGTTATACGTTCACATCTAATATGTTTAGTTACGTTTTTAAATTAAAAATTAAATGCAAATTATATACATTGAAAAATAAACACACGTTCTTAATGAATACATATATTTTTATATTTTTTTAATTAAGTATAGCGAAAATAAGCACACAAAATAATTGCCCTCAATTGACATATAATATTGCAAAATTGCCATCAATTTGGAGGGAAAATTGAATTTTTTCTACTTTTATATATAGTATAGATGATCTGTAATATCAGGTTTCATTAGTCAAACAGAAGTCAAAGGTAATTAAAGATTTTTTTTTTTCAATTAATTTAAAATATGGGATCAAAATTCATTTTTTAAATTTTCTCCCAAATTTATTTTCCAACTCTTATATTTCCTTACTTTTCATGTTTTATAATATTTAAATAAAAAATTGAAAATTGCAAAAAAAGGGGGAAACTTGCTTATTTACATTTTGCTTATATAAAAAAACTTGCATTTCATATACTTTAACTAAACTTGCATTTTTTTTTTTTCATTTTTGTTTCTTTTAGAGATTTTCATTTTCCACATTCTCAATTAAATCTTATAAAATATGACAAATAAGGAAATAGAAGAGTTGACTTAAAAAAATTTGTGTGAAAATTTTGAAAATGATTTTTGGTCCAATAATTTTAAGTATATTAACATGTTAATAATAGTCATTTTAATATAATTTTTAGAAAATGAAATTTAGCCAACAAAAAATAATTAATATATAACAAATCAATAAAATATATTTATCCAATATTTTACAATATAATATTTGATCCAATCAATATATATTAAACGTAAATCTTCATACTTGAAAAATATTAACAGATGATATTATGAATTTTTTAATTAAAATATTGCCGACAAAAAAATACCCTTAGATTATTGATACTATAGCTAGGACAAGGCATATTTTATTTAAAGACTTACAATTTTATTTGCATTTTTCATCATACATACTCAACTCTTTATTATAATTTATCAATAAAAATATAGTAACAATAACTAATACAATAAAATATCGATAAAATCTTAAATATGTAATTGAATATGTGTATTAATCCTGACATGGTACCATTTGGTGAATTTTCACCACTATACATTCCAACTTTCAACACAAATATTTATATCAGAACAAAAAACCTCTTTATCTAACATAAATAATAATTTTGCATTAGACCATCTATCAAATTATGAATGAATTATGTACTAGAAAATGTTGATTTTGAAAAAAAAAATATTAGTGAGTTTTCTAAAAAAAATGTTATAAAATGTATATTTAAATGATATTTTTTATTTTGAGCCTCGTATACGATATTTTTTAAGTAATTTTGTTTCTTTTAAAATCTTTTAGAGTGTAATTTTTTTTTGTTAAAGTTGAACATGTTAAACAAATGTTGTAATTTTGAAGAATAAGATTTTTTAGGTTTATTTTATATGTATTTTGATTTTTTTTATACATATTAAACTAGAGCACAATTTTTAATGTCGCACAGGGTTCTCGAAATCTCAGGACCGGCTCTGAGTCCATCACTAAATCATCCCAAGAGGGCAACGAAAGTATTTGCTTTGTTTTCATATTTTATTTATCATACAGTGACGATACTTTTATTTTTTCGAGGAATGAGTATTGCGGTGAATATATATTTGGGGGAGACTTGTGTGAGACCGTCTAACGGATCTCTTACGTTAGACGGATCTCCCCTGACCCGACCCGGTTCCGACCCGACCCGGTCATATATATATTAAAAAAAAAAATCAGAATTTTTTCTCTCAAAAGCTCGATCGCTCGCTCGCTCTCTCCCAGCTGATCTAGGTTTTCTCCATCACCTCACGGCGGCAATACGTTTTTTCCGTCCAGCTCGCCGCCGCAACCACGTTTCCCCCATCCAGATCGCCGCGCCACCTAGCTTTCCCGTCGAGCTCGCGGCGGTGCAAATAATTTTCCCCTCCAGCGAATTGAATGGATAATTTCAGAAAATTATGTAATCTTCCTATCGCTGGAATTCCGATTAATTCCGGCGACGAAACAATACAAACGACCGGTATGTGTTCTTATTTTATAAGATTTGTAATTTTGATTCAATTTTTCATCAATTATTAGGTATATCAATTTTTGCATTCAAACTGTTTGATAATATGCTAGTATGAAGTGATTCATTGAACTTTTAGTTTAGTAATCTATTAGGATTACTGTAATCCTAAAAGTGATTTAAATTTTGTAAATTTCAGATATTGTTATACTTGATAATGAAGACAATATTGAAGATGTAGAGACAACATCTATCAACGAGAATGAATCTGTTATGTTGCAAATTCAGAGTAAGTAGTACTTTACTTCTGTTCTTTTATTTTTTAACATATCAACTGCAAAATGTACTTTGTAAATTAGTGATACTTCTATGATATATAATGATACTTTATAGCGTGATAGTAATCCTTCACTTAAAACGTAATTATGATTATGCCTGAATACATCAACAAAAATGTAAATCGCATGCATATATTGTATACAGTATTAATACTTCTATAGCTATTATTCATATTTTGCAACTATTTCACTTGAAAACATAATTATAACTCACTCGATAGTAATTATACTTCTATTATATATAGTGATACTTTTTAGTGTGATAGTAATCCTTCCCATAAGACGTAATTAAGATTCTGCCTGAATAGATCAACAAAAGTGTAAATCGAATGCATATATTGAATTTTGAACACTAGTGCTCACTTCTATGGTAATTAATGATACATTCCACAAATTTATGGACAATATTTTTTTTATGCCTCATGAAATCAACATTTTTGTACACTACTGTATATTATACTTATATACAGTAGTAATACTTCTATGGTATTTAGTAATACTTGCTATGATGATAGTAATCCTTCTCTAGCTATTATTCATACTTTATAACTGTTTCACTTGAAAACATAATTATAACTCACTTGATACTAATAATACTTCTATGATATATAGTGATACTTATTTCTGAGTGAATAGATCAACAAAAGTACATATCATATGCATATATTGAATTTTGTACAATAGTGATACTTCTATGGTATTATTTTATATTTATATACAATAGTGATACTTCTGTGGTATTTAGTAATACTTCAATAGTATTTTGTGATACTACACCAGCACTTACTGAAATTATTTTATTACTTAGTGATATCTTGCACATTATTTCAATTATTAACAATTATGAATCACTTTTGCTTCTGATGCAATAAATCAATAAAATGTAATTTTTGATATAAACTAAAAATTGTTGTAGGTGATTCTTTTGATGTAAAAGGTTGCCTTCTTGGTTTGAAAAGGAAGAAAATTGATGATATATATGACTTATATTGTAGTCATGCTCTTGAAAATGGGTTTAGTGTTAGGAAATCGACAACAAGAACTGAAAATGGATGTGTAGTTGAAAAGTACTTCTTGTGTTCTTGTGAGGGAGCCAAAAAAGAAAACACTTCTAGCTCAAGAAAGGTGAAAGTCACGCGCACAGGTTGTAAGGCGTATTTAAGAGCAAAGATAAATAGTGATGGTTTATATGAAATTATTGAGCATAATCTCATGCACAATCACACACTCACAAGAAGAAAATGGAGCCATATGCACCGTTCCCATAGATCGATAAACTGTGAGAAGGGTGTTGTGATTGAGGGCATGCTCACATCAGGTATAAGAGCTACAGACTCTTTCCGATACATGGCGCATGACGCAGGAGGGGAGGATTGTGTTGGTCACACATTAAAAGATCACTTAAACTATGTCAACCGATTGAAGATGAGCATTATTGAAGGAGGAGATGCACAAACACTCATAGATGAAATGCATGCACAGGGTGTTGAAAATAAAGATTTTTTCTTTAGAGTAAAGTTAGATGATGAGGGAAGATTGTCAAATGTTTTTTGGAGGGATGCCATGATGAAAGAGGATTATATGATATACGGTGATGTTGTTGTCTTCGACACAACATACCGTACTAACAAGTATAACCTCATTTGTGCACCATTTGTAGGGATCAATAATCATTGGAAAAATGTGATGTTTGGATGTGCATTCATATCAGATGAGAGGATTGAATCATTTATTTGGCTCTTTGAAGTTTTTAAGAAATCAATGGATGGGAAATCTCCTGTATCAATATTTATCGATCAAGACTTAGCTATTGGCACTGCAATAGAACAGGTATATTTCTCTATTTTATCATAATTCACTTAAATGAATCTTTTATTTGAGATGTCATCTGCTGGTACATGTTTATATGATAATGATACTTCATCAATAGTTAATAGTACTTACATCACATCTAGTGATCCTTTACTGTATATAAATTTTTCAGTTAATTTTTTTTTATTCAATGCAGAGTTTTCCTGATACAAGACATCGGTTATGCTTGTGGCATTTGTACCAAAATGCAATAAGCCGGTTTGGGAATTTGAAAGCGAACAAGTCCTTTATTAATGAATTTCAAAAATGCTTGTCCGGATGCACAAATAGAGAGGAATTCGAACATTGCTGGAGTTCTATGATATCAACATATCATTTGGAGGACAACTCGTGGTTTTCCAGACTCTATTTGCTCAAGGAGAAGTGGTGCACTGGCTTGAACAATGACTTTTTCTCTGCTGGAATTTTATCATCCCAAAGAAGTGAAAGCACAAATAGTGCCATTGGATTCAATGCAAGGAAGTCAACAAGCTTGACAGAATTTTATGACATTTTCAAAAGAACAGTCCAATCTTGGAGGAGAAATGAAGCATCTGACGAATTCCAATGCTCAAGAGCACAACCTACATCATTTATGCCGTTGACTGGACTTCTTAAGCATGCTTCAGAGGTATATACACTGACTCTTTTTACTGATTTTGAAGCTGAATTCTTGAGATGTATATCCTTGAATTGTGAACTCATTCACTCTGATGAAAGACTGCGATTCTATAATGTTAAGGATGACAGGGGCGTTACAGTTCATAATGTCAGTTTTAGTGATGTTGATAAATTCATAGTCTGCTCATGTAAAAGATTTGAAGCTTGTGGGTTGTTATGTTGTCATATCCTCAGAATACTTCATATGCATTCAATAGTTGAGATACCTGAGCTTTATATTAATAAAAGATGGACAAAAATGGTGAAAGCTCATTTGTGGGATACATTTGGAAGTGGAAGTGAGCAACCTGACCAGAATATAGATTCTATTTCTTGGAGAAATCATATGATGAGAAAGTACTATGCTACTGTTATGAAAGTCAAAGATAATGAAGAGGGAAGAAAGATACTTGAAGAAGAGCATAACAAGGTTGTAGCATATGTTGAAGACCTGCTGAGTACAGTACCTTCCGTTGCGGATACGGATGTTTCAAGCTCTTCTATTGCAATATTGGATCCTGCACGTTCAACCACAAAGGGTAGGAGAAAAAGAATCAAAGGGCACCTTGAAAAAAAAAAGAAGAATACAGGTGGCACTTCAATTTCAAAAGAGTTTGGATCCAAAACCCCTAATCCCAGATTTTTTTGAGAATGCATTCAGATTGTTTTGAGAAATGTATCCCAGATTATATTATTGAAACTGTGATTTTCGAATAGTGTTACTTCACGGATTCTTAGTGATACTTTATTCATCAGTATTGATACTGTGATTTTCTTCATCATATAACTTGTGATTTTGGGTCCAAAACCCCTAATCCCAGATTGTTTTGAGAATTTATTCAGATTTTTTTGAGAAATGTACCCCAGATTATATTATTGAAACTGTGATTATAAAATAGTGTTACTTCATGGATGCTTAGTGATACTTTATTCATCAGTATTGATACTGTGATTTTCTTCATCATATAACTTCTGATTTTGGGTCCAAAACCAGTAATCCCAGATTGTTTTGATAATTTATACAGATTGTTTTCAGAAATGTACCTCAGATTATATTATTGAAACTGTGATTATCAAATAGTGTTACTTCACGGGTGCTTAGTGATACTTTATTCATTAGTATTGATACTGTGATTTTCTTCATCATATAACTTGTGATTTTGGGTCCAAAACCAGTAATCCCAGATTGTTTTGATAATTTATACAGATTGTTTTCAGAAATGTACCCCAAATTATATTATTGAAACTGTGATTATCAAATAGTGTTACTTCACGGTTGCTTAGTGATACTTTATTCATCAGTATTGATACTGTGATTTTTACTTAGTGGTATTCATAGTGATACTTTCTTGAATCACTAATGATACATCACATATAATTTATCAATTTCTTATTTTTTTATAATTGAATAATATAATTGAAGGAGAAATCATTGAAATAATTAAATGCAATGTTCTCTGCCAGTGCCACAATCAACTTTGGTAAAATGCGCACAAAAAATAGTCATTCCTCGAAACAAAAACATACTTCATCGAAAAAGAAATCATAGCTGCAAACAATGTGAAGAATAACTAGTCATGCAAAGGAAAATAACTAAACATCAAGCCAGTTTCGAGGGCAAATATTAAAAACTAACCAAACACTAAATTGTTCATACTAGCTGTTCAAACTAACACATGTTAAATTCCCACCCCCAACATTTCAATATTTCAAATCCAAAAACCAACACATATTCATTACAAAAACTAACCAAACATCCAAAAGATTAACCTAGCATGTTAGAGTATCCACACATCCTATCTCCAGCAATCAGCTACATTCATACACCAACACCACCAGCAGCTTCTAATTGTTTATATTTCTTATTATTCTTAATGATTTCAAGAGCATCATGTTGAATCTTTTTTCTCAAACCATTTAGAGGTGAAAGCAAAATCCTTGCAGCATATTGGGCTCTCAATCTCCTTCTTCCATCAAGCTGCAATAGAAAAAAATGTGTCACATTACCACAAAAAATATTAAAACTGCATTTAAATTCCATATATACCTTAGACAACTCCAAACTCTCATAAGGAGCACCAAGGAAGTTTTCCATTTGGTGCATGATATAAATTGCACAATCGATGTTTCGACCAGTTCTATTCCAATTGAAAGCTGGGAATTCAACACCATATGACTCGAAATCTGCACATTTTGGATGATTGATCTGATTCAGGAAAACCCCCATCTGTTCACACTGCACAAGATAAAATATTTCAGCAATTTATGCAGTCAAGTATCACTAAGCAAAACTAAGAGTACAACTAACTAAAACCAATGTATTACTATGTGCAAAATATGGAATCACTAAGATAAACCTACTGAATATAAAAGTATCACTAAATAAGTATAAGGTATCACTAAATAATTATAAAGTATCACTAATAACTATCACCACACAATGTAAGTAACATAAAAGTATTACTATAAAATAAAGTATCACTGTTTATACACAGATCCAATAATCACCAAGTATCACTAAGCAAAAATAAAGTATCACTCAGTAACAGATAGAGTATCACTACATAAGTGTCAAGTATCACTATTTCAGAAAAATGTACTACTAAAGAATTGATACTTACAGCTATCTCAGCAAGCTTGAACATCACATCATCTCGATCGATCTGGGTAATTTGATTATCCAGATATTGAATTTTTTTCTCAAGAAAGTTTATCACAACAGCAACAAAATGATAAGAATGGCAGATTGGGATAAAAATCTGCAATTATAAACACAAGAGGTTAGAATTCCAAAATAACTATTATAATTTTTTTAATATGCAAATATATTACCCTATCAACATTGTACAAATCTGACAACTGAAATTCAGTTCTTGACACCCAGAAATCCCAAACTTCTCGAATATTTTCTTCATGCTCCTTGCCTTCAAGAACACCTGCAAGGTATACCTACAAAAAAAAAATCAGTAATATGCATATGTGACTATAAGAAATAAATGAACACTTATGCATCTACACAAAAGAGTTATAAGTCCTTACAGAATGTTGGGCACTGAAACAGAAGCTTTTATTCATCTTAAAAACCCTTTCTGACTTAATCATCAACAAAGCCCACGCGTCAACAATAGTAATATTTATCATCTTTGTATCGTTCATCGTTCTGATCGCATCAAAGTTTACAAAAACTTCTCCACGATACTCAAAAACTTGTCCACTTTTACTGTACACATCCAAAAATGTATCATTTACAATAATTGAAGCATAACTAATATAATATTAACAAAAAATTAAAATATCACTTACCGATGACCAAACGCATCAATGAGGCAGTAGTCGACAATATCCTTCTCCTCCCTCGTCATACCAGACAGTAGCTTAGCATAGCTCAATAGAAAACGGCACCTGAACGGAAAGCCATCAGGAACAGGCCACGGTTCTCTCCTCTCTGAAGTACCTTCTCCTCCAGCTTGCTCATCAATATTCTGCTGTAGATTTTCCGTGCATGGACGTCTTGAAGGAGGAGTTTGAATGAGCTCAATGCCTTTATCATTTTCCCCACCCACATTCTGCAGATCTAAATGAATAAAGTACAAGTATTAACATTAAAACATATAAAAAAAGTAACACACATATAAAAATCATATTTAGTACAAAAAATAGAAAATAATACCAGACACTACATCGTCGATAATCTTATTTACATCCTCGGGCGGTGTAGGTGTTAGCAAATCAAACTTTGGGCATTCAAAATCTTCTTCTTTTTCAGGGTCCTTCTGTGCACGCTCTGGCTTCAACTCAACCTCGACATCTTCTGAAACTTTCTCCCCCTTCTCAGCCTTCATCTTCCAAAAGTTGTCCACAACTTCATCAATGTACTCATGCAGCTTCGAGCTTGAGAAAAACATCGAGTCGGGAGATAACGAAGGTGATTCTTCTGTCCCCATATGAACATGCAAATCCCTCATCTTTCCTAGCCTCTCCAGATGAACATGAGTAACCATGTTCAAATCTCTCTTCATCAGCAGCAAAGCTTCCTCCAAAGGCTGGGAAAAAAATAAAAAATACAAGTCAAGTATCACTAATAAACAGTAATACATCACTAAATAAGATAAAATATAAATCATGAACTTACATCTTTAGCAATCCTAGAAATCTCTTCATTGTCCTGCTCAGTAGCTGGGAGTTGAAATGTTATAGATCTCCCATCTACAACATATGAAGCAGGCACCTCTCGACTTGCCCCAGCTCTTGGCTCTAAGCTTGGACCTTGAACAGGCATATCACCTTCATCAACTACCTTATCATCTACCCCACCTAAATCCCCCTCCAACCTTGGAGCACCCTTCGTAATAGGGTAGACTCCTTCTACCCATTCACCACGACCAAAGCCACCTGCATTCAACTCAGCACGCAATCTAGCTCTAATGGACTCTTTGTCCCAGTGCTGGATTAGAGGGAGTGTCGTAGGTGACACACGACCTTGCCATTTAAATCTATGAAAGTAAAATAGTGGCAGCACAAGAAGGCAACAATTCAAGTGCCTAAGATTCCTAGAACTATGAAACATACGAATCACATAGCACATTTTTTCCAAAACATACCCACACCAGTCAAATGAAGAGATCCTCTCAACAGACATTAGGGATCTCATCACATTCAAGTCAACTAATTGATTGGTAGTAGGAGCAAGAAAAGTTGACAAACAGTACAAAACAAACAACCTCTTAAAATCATCCCCCCCATCTCTCATCTCAAGTAACATCTTCTGCACAGAAGACACAGGCAAGTTATCCCCGATTCTATTTCTGTTCTTAAAATCAGTAAGAAAATCCTTAGTCCCATCATCGTTCCTCAATACAGAAACCCCCTCATTTCTAGGCAACATAAATAAATCGTGAATGTCATCTGAGGTAATAACTAAGTTTCTATTACCTTCGAATGACAAAACACGGCTTGCTCCATTGAAGTTCTCCACAAACCACGATATCCTCTGCCAAGACATCCTCCCAAAACCTCTCAATTGAAGCATACCAGAAAATCCAATCTCCTCTACAGCCCTTCTTTGATAATCATTCAGTTTTGGATCAAGTGAAGATAGCCCAGCAGGCCTACACTTGGTCAAAAAAGTCCTACCACTGTAATGAAAAATACAAGACATTAGTAATTACAAATTTTCTGGCTGTAGCGTAACAATACTAATAAAAATGAATTACCTGCCATCACACTCTTCCTTTTCCTCATCAGTCTTTTTTATTAGTTTCTTCTGAATAGTAATGACTATTTTTTTTTTTTGCACTTCACCAGATCTTTTTGTCCTCTTTGTTCTCTTAGATTCATGTTTGACTTGATGTTCAGAGGAAGAATCTTCACCATTGTTATCATCACTCTCATCATGTTCACTGCAATATGAAAAATAAATTAAAACATTGAAGTATAACTAATAAATTATCCAGTAAGTACCATTAATTAGAAACAACACTAAGTAAACACAACCACTAGGAAAAGATAAAGTATTACTAATTAACATAAAAGTATCACTATTTAAAAAATAAGCATCCCTACTTACAAAAGTCAGGAATCACTAAGTCAAAACTGAAAAATGACCAAGTAAATGTAAAAGTATCACTACGTAAAAATAAGTAACAATAAGTAAAATAGTATCACTAACTAACGGAAAAGTATTACTAATTAACATAAAAGTATCACTATTTAAAAAACAAAGCATCACTACTTATAAAAAAGTCAAGAATCAGTAAGAATGTTGACTGCATACATATATATATAATACCTCACTAACACAGCTTTATCCTTATGTTCTTTAGGAGATGGTTTATGCCTCTTATATGTCCGGACATCTGCTTCTGCATGCTCACTGCAATAAAAAAGAGATGATTTAGAAAAATTAACATAATAATTTGAAACAACAAAATATGGAACAAACTGATTAAAGTACTAAAATAATAATTCGAAACACCAAAATTCATACCTTGTAGCATCATCTTTATTCTCCTCAACTAATGATTTACCAGGTCGCTGCAACCTCTTTTTTATTCTTTCCATTAGTATAATATTTGTTCAAAAATCCAACTGCATCATTTAAATGAAACACAGCGTTTAATTACCACATCATTACCTAAAAAAACAAAGTATCACTATGTAGAACTTTCAGTACCAATAACTAAACACAAAGTATCACTACCTAAAAAGCAAAGAACCAATATGTAGAAACTACTATATGCCAATTTACACCAACAAATCCAATCCAAACCAGAAAATTGCTGTATTTGAAATCCTCAAATAACTAAAAATAAAGTATCACTACCTAAAAAGAAAAGAACCACTATGTAGAAACTGCTATATGCCAATTTACACCAACAAACCCAATCCAAACCAGAAAATTATTGTATTTGAAATCCTCAAAAGCAAAATACAAACAAATGGTTGCACGTATCAGTAATAATTAACTTAAGAATCACTAACAATCAAATTAAGTATCACTACCAATACGCACAAATGAACCATAGCCGCACAATATTAGACTCAAATCAAGTTAGGATTGAAAGTTATTCAAACTTAAAATGCCCTAAAACTCTAAAATCACAAACCCTAAATTACACTGCCCTAATTTGACAAGCATAGAAAAACTTACAATCGAATCTTCAAATCTGCGCACAGAAGCAATTTCGGATATCCAATACGACAGCGGTGGTCTGAATTTTGGTGATAATGGTGGTGGTGCTCGCAAATATTCCAGTGACTGATGTTTTGAAAAAAAATTTCGATTCGGATGTGGGGGGAAAAATAAAAAGCATATAAACTGAATGAGAAGATGGAGGATATTGCAGTTTTGAAGAGAATGTGCGGTTGTGGGGGAGGAATCGCCGGCAGTTGTGGGAAGAGTCGACGGAGAGAATCGCGGGAGAGAGGGCTACAGCGAGCGGGTTCAAAATTCTGATTTTTTTTTTTTTTTTTAATATATATATGACCGGGTCGGGTCGGACCCGGGTCGGGTCAGGGGAGATCCGTCTAACGTAAGAGACCCGTTAGACGGTCTCATACAAGTTTTTGTCTATATATTTTTATATGCAAATTAACAGCCTGTAATTTTCAACTAGCGAAATTTCCCATAAAATTAGTGTCAATTAAATAATATGGTTACATGGAAATATCATCTATCTAATGACTACAACATTTTCCTTTTTATTTTTTAGGAAAAAAACCAAAACATTTTTTAAGAAGTCAAGTGTATTTTTGCGTGAATGATCTATCTATTGATCCATTATTTTAAGCCTGGGAAAATTACTCCCCAGATTGAATTATACAAAAAAAGAAAAAGAAAAAAAGAAGACGTAAAAAGAAAAGGAGAAGCTGCATTTTCATTATCATAGACGAAATTAGTTGCTTAATAAGGTTTTTAAAATATTTTGGAAAGGGAAGTCCTATCTGCCCTGTCAATATATCCTAATATGATCAAAGTACAAACTTGGGTATATACATCAGTTGTACCCAAGCCCTTCCCGAATACGGTGATGCCGCTTGGAGATTATAATTTAGGAGCAAACACTTGCATGCATCATGATGCAAATAACACTATATGAGACGGGTCAGTCAAACCCGTTTTTGATCCGGTCAACGCGGGTCAACCCGCGCTTTGACCCGGTCAACGCGGGTCAACCCGCTTTGACTGGGTCAACACATAAAAAAAAACTGTCCAAAGTGAGTACCAACCTTCCTATTAAAAAGTATCACAAAACATTCGAAAAGTACAATCTGTATCATTAAAAAGTAAGGGGTCTGATAGTTATTTTATACTAGTTTATTTAGTTCAAATTCTGATTTTTTTCTCAGTTTTTATATTGTATGTGTTGAGATTAATCTAAAACAATCATCATTCCAAGAATTTGCAAAGAAAAGCAAAACACGAGTTCGGTAAAATAAAAAGTACCGTGTGGTAAGAAGAAAAGTATCAAGTACGATAAAGACAGGTATCAACTTGAGACGGGCGCGTGGACCTCACGCGCCGCGCGTGGACGCCACGTGGCACGCCCGCGTGGGACCACGCGCCCGCCTGAAATTGCTGGAAATAAGAGGTGCTGCATGCAAGTGCACCTCTAATTTGGGATTTTAGTAGCTTAGGCTATTATTTTATTTGTTAAGTATTTTCCTATTATTTACATATTTGAATTTGATTTATTCAATCATATCAATATTGTTTATATTCAAGTAACCTTGGGGGCTACTTTGCGTGATCGTAAAGATTGGGAGCTTTTTTGTGTCATAATGAGTAATACGTATCTAATGTGATCGGAAGATATTGGGAATATTCACGCACCCCAAAACGTAATTTCTCTAGGCCCCAAAAAAATCCCAAATACAATTAACATTGATTTATTTTAAAAAAAAAAAAAAAGTATCACTAGTTCACTACTAATAAAGAAAAGTACAACTTTTGACACTGTAAATTATCCATCGATACTTGACTCATGTGAGTTGATTTAATCTCATTTAGGATTTACTCCATCCCAATTAGAATTTTTACATCATAAAGTTTATTTGTCCTATGAAGACAAAAATAAAAATAAAAAGTATTAAATCATCCATGAATACTAATTTTCCTAGATGATCATACAAAATTAGCAATTTGTTTTGGCCAAATAAAAATCTGCAACTAAATCTGATGTTAGTTCATATGATCTTGCCAACATCCCGCTTACAAACGAAACTTGCAAATTAATTACTACTTGAACCAAAAAATACAGCAAAACATCAGAAAAAAATAAAAATAAGAAAATCAAACTCTAATCCTAGAAAAGAAAATTTCCTAAAATTTGATAAATATCATACAAGGGACCTAGTGTATAATTTAGTGATGCAGACATTCATACTGGAGGAAATTATATATCTTACCTTTTGGTAGCCAATCAACGAAGGTTCCATGAAGAATTGATGACGACTTCAAGATTAGAAGATTTAGATTTTTCCTTTATTTGGTGCGCAGAAGCTACAACTGAAGAGCTGCAATCATCAACCTCCATCGTTTCCAGATGTGGGATATCTCCAATTTGCGGAGGTATCATCTTTAATTTGTAGCAGTTCCGAACTATTAGGTGGTTGAGACGCGCTAAGCACTTATCATATATCTCCATGAAGACTCCATTTATCTCATGTCTCGAGTCTTGAGCTGTCCATTGCACCAAATCAATATCTTCAAGTAGCAGAAATTCGAGTCGTCGGAACCCACCCCGAGTTGTTTCCCAGTCTTGCCCTTGAAAGGCAGAGCATCGCAGCTTCAGTACTTGAAGGTTGTATAGTGAACCGATTGCAGTCATGTACTTCCAAGAATATCCTAACCCGTTCAGGCTCAACTTCTTCAGACCCCGAGGCAAATTTGAAAGGTGATCTGGTGGGGCAACAACTTGAGAACTCAGTCGGGGATTCACAACAACACATTTAAGTGACTCTAATTCATCAAGAATCCTAATATGCTCGAAGCATCGTATGCTTTCTGCACCTTGATCAGGCTGTAACTCAATTGTAATCCTTAATTTCTTCAGATTCGGGATGCTTCTGAAAACATCCTTGGTGCAACTGTTAGCATTCATATGGAGTGTTAAGAGTGTTCGTAGCTGTGCTCCCTTACATGGATCCGGTAGGTTGCTTCCCATGATCCGAAGATGCCTCAGTTCTTCCATATCCCAAATCTCCTCTGGCAAACAACTTGAATCTCTCTGCACCAATTTGATGATGTTATGATGTCGACGGAGAATCAGACACTGTAGCTGTTTGAGCTTCGATATAGATGAAGGGACTTCCCCATTATGAGTGAGGGAGACGTACCTTAACTGTAATAGTTTCAATACCTCATTTGGAAACTCATAGAAACGGATTGCAAGAGCATCCAACACCCTTATCAGCAACATCACATCGAAACATATGCGTACTGGATATTGATGATCTTCACCGGTGCATAGAAGAGAGCGTGTTGTTGATGTGGCAGCAGCCATCGAGTCATACACCTCTTTTAGGCCTAACAAAATGTTGTTTTGGACGGACAAGCGGCGGTAGCTTTCAATTGAAATCACATCGGTCAACTTGTTTAAGACATGGAAGAACTTGTTCTTCCTAGCTTCTGTAACGCACAAGTACCAATAGGCAGAATGGAGCTTTGAAGATTTGACTCTTCTAACACTCTCAAAGCTCCACTTGCAGACGATAGCAAGACTTCTGGAGACAAGATCCTCCATAGATTTCATAGCAGACCTTTCCAACTTTTTATACTGACTTGGTTCAAGAAAATCCTCAACAATACACAAGTGAATGAGTTTGGAGAGGGGAATCGCACAAGTCTGAGGGAAAACTCCCATGTACAGAAAACAGGGTTTTAAATGTTGAGGTAAGAACTCGTAGCTTGATAACAATACCTCATAAATTTTCTCATACGCATCTGTAAAAGTAGTAGTTTTTTTCGCTGCTACCATGTTCCAGTACTCTTCCGTCTTGTCGAGCCCACGGAGGATGTTGGCAACTGCGAGGATCAAAAGAGGAAGACCTTCACAGTTCTCCGCAATCTTCCTCCCTGCTTTCTCGAGTTCAGAAGGGAAAGATTTTTCTGCAACAAACACATTCTGCCAAAGTAGATTCCAGCTTTCTTCATTGTTCATAAATCGCATCTGGTGAATTTTAGCTTGCAATCCAGATACTCTTTCTTGCCTTGTTGTCAGTAAGACTCGACTCCCATTTCGGTCTTGTGGAAGCCAAACATCGAAGTGATCCATGACTTCTATGCCCCATACATCATCAAATACAATCAAGAATCTCCGACCACGCAACCTGTTTTTTAAAAGATCAATCAATGTATCCTCATCGTTTTCCTTAAGTAGGACATCTTCTGGCTTACTTTCCATCTGAGTAAGAATATCAACAGCGAAATTGATTACCTCTTGATATTTTGGACCTACGCTCACCCACACTCTTGAATCGAAATGCTGAAGAATGAGAGGATGATGATAAATATGTGTAGTAAGATGGGTTTTACCAATTCCTGCCATTCCCACAACTGAGACATTTTTTATATCGGATGTCCCATATAGAAGCTCATTCATGATATTTTCAGATAGATCCGATAACCCGATCGTGGTTGTCTTGTTTCCTCCAAAATCGTTGTCTATGGGCGAAACTGCCGGCAATGGTTTTCGTCGTAGCTCTGTGCTATACTCATCTCTCAACTTCTTCACTGTCTTCAAGAACGAATCAATCTCGTGCTCCACGCCCTTCTCGTCAAGCCCATGAGAACTCGGATACAACACATGTGATTCAAGAACATCTTCTAGTTTCCAAACAGCATCTCTGATTTTTGCATCCAATTCATTAATCACACTCATATCCATGCCTCTGTACATACCAGAATCCAGTATTTCCAGCATAGAGCCCAAGGAATCCAGAGCCTTATATGCAGATTTTGTGATCTGTGGAAAATTGATGGGATTCTTGAGGCGCTTCATGGTATGCTTGAGAGAAATCACAGAAGCATAAGCCATGTCTGTTTTTTCTCACTCAATTGCAACAATAAAAACGTGAAATAAACAAATCATTAACATAAGTATTTGTTGATGATATTATCATATTATTGGTAGGTACGTCGTAGGTACAACTAATTTATTTTCAAGTTTGTAAAGTTGGCATGTGATGTGAGAGGAAGACCTTAGCCTTGGTTAATCATGAAACCATTAATTTTTATTTCTTTTACTTATAAAGTAATTAATCTCAATGTAATATATATTAATTCTGACGTTTTTATGATTTTTCTAATTAAAAAAATATTATAATATTTAAAATTACAAGTTCTTTTAAAAGTATAAAATTTAAAGTTATAAAGTATATTACAATTAGAAACTATTAATAAATATCTAATAATTAGAATGATAATATATTAATGACATTTCATATAATACTATGTTCGAAAATTCATTTTTAAAAATACAAGGCATGTTTAAAAATATAATTTTGAAGATAATGATCTATGCTTAGAAAAAAATTAATTAGTTGAACGTATTTTAGAATTTATAGATAATACTTGTAATTCAGTAGTTTCCATATCCAAAATTGAGTAACAAAACATCAATATTTACAAGTTTAAATCATATTTTTATCATAAATTCAAAGTATACATGATAATTACTAATCTATTCTAGCATTTCCGCTTCTTTCTCAAGTTCGAAAAATGAAATTGTGATATTTGTTTTTATCTCTCAAATGTGAACACTTTTCGCTCACACGTGAAAATCTATCTATTCGATTTTGTAGTATACGTGAATTATTATTCTTTTTCTTAATTAGTTAAAATTAAAATTTTAAAATGTGTATACAATTGGATATAAACTTTGACCCGTCTTACAAATTTTGACATGTGAGATCGTCTTATATAAGGTTTTTATCTTATAAAAATATATAATAAAATTTAAAGATATTAGAGAATATTCTTTTTATTTTATAATTGAATTAATGCGTACACGTGGGAAAAATATTATGACATCATAATTTTAAAGATTGGAAAAAAATTGGGGGTGTCGAATTTACTACAAATTAAAGGGTTAGGTTATTATTGTAACATTTTAAAAGTTGTGTTAAAATTACAAATTCATTCAAATGTGGTGATTTTTTTAGCAGTTAACTCATTAATATATTTGATTGAGAAGTATAGAAAATAAATTATTATATTTGCCCAAATGTGGCAACTAAACTTTCCATTTATAATTATAACATTTGTACGCATAATGCCCAAATCCTGAAATTCAAGGTGCCACACAAAATTAAATAAAATTCCTATTTTCATAACCATTTTACCTTTAAAAAGAAAATATTTTTATTGTAACTTCTTTAGAAATAAAATCCACCGATCATCATTTTAGAAGACTTTTCAAACAATCAATCGCAAACATCTTTGACAAACAACCAGTCAATGCTGAAAGTCAAATATTTGAACGAGTCCAAAATAACGGCGGGACATGAAATATTTTAATATTCTTAAATATTCAAACATTCAGAGGAAGCATATACAATAAAATATTGACGACCAAAGCCAATATTCAACATTCAAAATATAATTTTCAACCTAGTAAAAAACTTAAATAACCCATATGTCCATTGTCCACGTCAGCAGCCTGCATCACCTTGTACCTGAAAATATTTTAGAAAACGTGGGCTGAGTGTGGGCTTATCGTGTTCGTCCAAACACATGTAAAGATTTATCATATCAAAATCCAATAATCCAATATTTATAATCATGTCAATGCGTTTAAGAATATTTATTCAAAATCCGATAAATCAATATTCATTCAGATGCCCATGCGCTTAAGAATAGTTATTCAAAAGCGAACAATCCATCCATCCAAAGTATTAGGTAACTTAATTAATTTATTAATATATGTGCATTCATCCAAAGTAACACTTAATTGGAAATGAAAGGAGTATATTTTAAAAGTAATTTCTTTCGTGATATGGACATGCTTTCTTTGTTTCATGATTCTTACCATATTAGTTCGATAATTGATTGAACACGGCTAAAATGTCGTCTTTGGTTTCTGACTAGCGAAAGTTGAGGGATGTTGGAGGCTTACATATCAAAGGCGTCGCCATGTAATTGATTGAATTTCTTGGAAATTCCCACAAGAAATCGACATGAAGAAGGTGCAAAAAAATGCGAAGATGAGAGATTCGAAGGGATGGGGGTCGACAAGATTGTTAAGATAGGGTTTATAGTTTTTTATTATTGAACATATTTTTGAGAATATGTAATTGAACATTGAAAATTAAAAACTTATCATTTTTATATTTCGCGCTGCGTCAATTCTCCCCCTATAAAAAATACTGGTCAAATTCTTTTATTATTAACAGTTACAGTTTGGCCCATATAAATGGTGATTTTTATTTTTATTATTTATGTAGATGTTTCAATTTTTGCCATCTGTTTTTGTTCTTCTTCATTCTACATTTTTTAAATAATTTTTCATGCCAATAAATATGTTATTGTTTAGTGTAGAGTAATGTTAAGTTGTTTATATCATAATTTTACAAAAAAAAAAAAAAGCAATTTAACTTATAAATTAATTTAATGATGAAAGGACTAATTGATACATTATTGGGGGAAAAATGCTTCTTAATACACACACCACACATACGTCTGTGTATTCTTATATACATATACATGTATATATACACACACAATATATTTTATGTTATGGGGATAAAAAGTATTATTGAAACATTTAATATTTTTTATAAATGTGTTAAACAAGGAAATGATATTACGTTGTCTTTCATTAACTGAATAGTTTAAAGATAAAAGTTCTTATATTATCCATTATATATATATATATATAGCTAGTTAAAAATATTTTTCAAAGTTATGAAACAATGAACAATTGTTATGATATGTCAAAACTATATACATTAGAGATAAGTATTATCTGACCGATGGGCTACATCATACTATATGGAAAATGAGCACGAGAAATATTACCTGGAAAATGTGTGTATGTAGCTTTCTTAATTCACTATACAATGCGATTTATACAGTGTGTTATTTTAATAGTTGAAAGTAGTAATACTTTCTCTATCTATATAATATTTAAAAGTAAGATAGTCACCTTTAATAGTAAGTATAGAATTTTCCCGCCTATTTACATTTACCAAAAACAGAAATTAAATATAGTATAAATTACATAATAATTATTTATATTAATTAATTGTTTGGAAAAATTATCACCCAAAAATCCTCATATGTTGATTTATATATAGTATAGATTTCGATTGCCAAATTAAACTCATGTAATCATTTAATATATTATATATACATCTTTTCTCTAATATATTATCATTTTGATTGTAACAATTTTTTATTTTGTTATGTTTTATGTTACTAATTCTTTTTATTTTTTTTTAACTATTACGATGACTTGGGATGAATGATTCATATTATGATTAGGTTTGTGGTAAATTTAGTTGCCTAATTAAAATTTCATACTAATTGAATGGTAAGGAATGATATTATTTAAATTTATTTTGAATTTATTTTACGTGTTTGATATATTTTTTACTATTTTTATATTTTGATGGTATAACTAATTTTTTTAGGATAACTAAATTATTTTATTAACATAACGCCTTCAATTTTATGCAGCTCCAATAGCCTTTTCCAATTCATCCCAAAAGAATTAAATTGTCATGTTTATTGACATCAAGAACATAAAATAAGAAATATTTTTGGATACTATTTATATGTATATATATATAATTAAAAGTATTGGTTATACCATAAAAATACAATAGATAGAAGATAATAAATTTAGATTTTATTCAAATAATGTGATTAATTAATATTGCATTTTATAATTTTATCTATTTATAGTTTGAACTGTATGATTAATTGACAAAATATACGTTATTTACTTGTGTATAATATTAATTTGAGCTACAAATTGAGCTTTGCAGTAAAGAAGGATTTTGATGATTTGACGAATCATAACAATGGAATATGAAATGCCTTTTTCCTATTTTTAATTTCAAGAATAAATTAAATAATGGTTAAATTTTGAAATTACAACACCAAAAAAATGGTTTAATTCCACAAATATATAAATTACATATTTGATTTTCATAATAAATAACACAATTTTCATATGTGTACACATATCAAGCATCAAAAAAAGAATAAAGTCATCATCCAATTTTCATATGATTACAAAATATCTATGTGACGTCTAAATTTAATCTACATCTAATTTTACTTTATTTGCGTAATTTGTATTTTGAATAAAATTATTTTACAAAATTGAGAAAAGATTGTTTAGAGTAGCCCAAAAGTCAGGTGGGGAAAAAATATATGCAAATTATCAAATTGAATAATTTTCCAATAATCAAAGTATCAAATATACTAAATCGTTTCTTTTAAACTTTTCATTTTAATAAAAAATTTTACTTAAATTACTAATTAAGAAAATTGTATTTCCCATTGAATTTCTCCAACAATTGAGCAAATCAGACTATTTGCTTAATAAATCGGTCAATTAGCTCAGTTTTAGTTAATCAAACAAATGGTGTAGTTAATTTTCCTAATTAACTGCCATAATTTTACTTATATTTTTAAAATGCAAATCAATAACGTGCAATTAGTATAAAATTAAAATAATTAGCATTATTTTATAATAAAAATATATAATATTTACCCAAAGTACTTAATATATATATATATATATATATATAAATTTATGTAAAGAAATTGTGTACATATGCATCTATATTTTTGGACAGTTTATCACCATGTTATATTTTGTGAATTTTTTATTATATTCTATTTATATGTTTATATTTTGACAAATTAAATTAACCCACAGTACAATGACGTGTACAAATTCAATGAGCAATTTAATTACACATTTGTAAAACATCATATTTTAAATGCCTTTTGTTTTTTAGTTATAGTTTAGATATTAAATTAGATTAATATTCAATTTTTTGCGACTTCACTTTTTATGATAAACTTTTTTTTTGGGGGGAGGGGTTAGGAAGTTTCTAAGGTATTGTGCAAGTGATGACAAAGCACAATATTATGATATGTATTAGTTGTGGAAGTTTCTCAGGGGGCGTATGCGTGCAAGTGAGAACAAAATGTATTGGAAAAAATTGTATTGGTTTGTGAAGACAAAACACGTTAAAAAAATTTGTGTTAGTTTGTGAGATAACCTTCAGTCCGGAATTGGGCCATTACATTTATTTACTTAATTCATTATTGAATATAATTTTATTATTGTACATAAATTTTTTTAATAAAATTTTCTGTGCATCGCACATGTGATATACTAGTTTTGATATATTACAAGGTAGTTCTAAAAGTAAATGAGTGATTTAAAAGTTTAATTTTTTAAAATATTATAAAAGTGATTATAAATATATCTTGAAAAATTATAAAAATACATAATGGTGTATACATTTAAAGTATTATTTGATATAATTATTTTATATTTTATATGATTATTATTATAACAAACATATGAATTATCATTAAGCTTTAAATTTAAAGTACGTTATATAATTTTCGTACATCGTACGGGAGAAATACTAATACATATATTAAGGCAAATCATGTAATAGACAACGGTTCTGGTTCCAACCGTTGTCTATTACACATTTTGTCTTAGACAACAGTTTTTGAATAATAGACAATAGTAATGACATTTATTGTTGTAAATTTTCTTCTTCTTCTTCTTCTTCTTTTTTTTTTTTTTTTTTGCATTTTTCACAACGGTTTACATTACAACCACTGTATTTTAAGAAATTTTTACAATCTTATTTATTATTTTTTTACTTGAAAATTTGATATTTGTAATATTTTTTATTCATAGATGGATGATTTGTAGTGCTCTACATTTCTCGCCTAAAAAAATAACTTTCATTTGTATTGCACTATAATAATAATAATAATAATAATAATAATAATAATAATAATAATAATAATAATAATAATAATTTGCAATAATTTGCTTTTTTTTTCTATTTCAATTTCATATTTTTTTTATGCATAAATGGATGATTTGTAGTACTCTACATTTGTCGCCTAAAAAATAGTTTTCACTTGTATTGCACTATAATAATAATAATAATAATAATAATAATAATAATAATAATAATAATAATAATAATAATAATAATAATAATAATTTGTTATTTTTTCTATTTCAATTTCATCATTTAAAATAATTAAATAACTATATTTTTTATACATGTCATATATTCAAAGAAATCAAATGTTCTAAAATCGTGGACAATTATACATTATTATTTATAAAATTGTGATGTTGAAAATATTCCAATTCGATTTTTCTAACATGGATGTTCATTTAGTTCTTAAAATTTATTATTCCTTTTGTTTGTCGTAACTATGCAAAATTGATCTTTTTGTCTAATTAATTAACGCATGTGCATATCATTTTATTAATTTTAAAAAATTGAACACAACATGTAAAATTAAAAAATAATCATAATATTATGGATCTTAAAAAATAATAATTATTTGTGTATCGCACATGAGAAATACTAGTTTAATTATAATCCAATTCAGCTTTTATCATAAATATAAATAAAGTATATTGATGTGGGACGATATATTAATTTTAAATATATTGAATATTAAAATTATTTGAAGGTGATATAAAATAGTGAAAAGATAGTGATATAAAATAGTGATATAAAATATGTGCGATAAGATATAATTATTACCGCTATATCACAATTCACCATACTATATACCTCAAATAATAACAACAATATCGTTTTGAATGCATGACAAATTCCACGGTTCTGCAGAGCACTCTCTCTCTCTCTCTCTTTGGAAACTCAGATCAAGAAAACTATCTCAGCGAAAGAATGACAGAAGCTGTGGTTGGAGCTGCCGTTGGCACCTCCGTTAACATTTTGCTGCGAAATCGGCTTTCATTTCCCATGGAAGAGATCAGCCTCTTCTGGAATCTCAACAAAGACTTGGACAAGTTGAAACAATCAATTCTCATAATACGAGATTTCTTGGAAGATGCAGATCTGAAGCAACTCCCAGACAAGTCTGTCAACCGCTGGCTGAAGAAACTTGAAGCCGTGGCTTTCGATGCAGATTTTGTTTTTGATCAGCTCAACTATGAAGTTCTGCGCAACAAAGTGGAGAAAGACAACAAAATGAAGAAACAGGTTAGATGCTTCCTCCCCAACTTTAAATATTTTTCAATCCGTCGCAGAATGGCTGAAAAGGTTAAGGATATCAAGAATGAGTTGAAATCAATTAATCAAGAGGCAAGCGACTTGGGCCTTCAGATGAGATTGCATGCTCGCGGAGCTGGAACAGAAGCGCTGGAATATCTGGAATCCGATTCATTCACTGCGGATCTGGTTTTTGTTGGGAGAGAGAATGATGTGACGAAAATGGTGGAGATGGTGAGTAGTATCCCAACTGAGCAGGTAATAATCTCTGTACTTGCCATTGTTGGGATGGGTGGATGGGGAAGACGACGTTGACTAGGAAAGTATTCAATGATGCTGCCATCATTTCTCAGTTTGGAAGAAAACGTATTTGGGTTCATGTACCTGAAAATTTTGATCCGGTGAATGTTTTGAAGAAAACTCTTGAATCATTGACCAGAGAAAATGTTGATGGAAGCAGGGAAGTTGTTTTGAGAAAGCTTCGAGAAAAAATTGGAGATGAAAGATATCTACTTGTGCTCGACAATGTTTGGAATGAAGACAGGCAGAAGTGGGAGAATTTTATCACTTCCTTGGAAGGAATTAGTCCTCTTAAGGCAAATGTGATCATGCTTACTACAAGAAAGAGAAATGTTGCTTCAATTGTGAAAACACATGGTATTCATGAGTTAGGTGTCTTATCCGAGGATGACTGTTGGTTTATAATTAAATCCAAAGCTTTTAAAAGAGAAGGTGAATCCTCTCAGTTTGAGACTATTGGGAAAAGCATTGGAAAAAGATGCGGAGGTTTGCCATTAGCTGCCCAAGTTGTAGGGAGCTTGTTGCGCGGTGAAGAAACCGAACTCTCGGTTCTGACAGAGTTGTGATCAAAGTTGTATCTAAAGTTGAGACAACTTTGTATATGCAGTGGAATTTAGAAACACACAATGGATTGGAAAATTTCATGAGATTATATTTCTATAATCTCGCAAAGTGCCACAGGGCGAAATATTCACTATATGAATTTGTGAATTACAAAAACACTACAAGTAAACTCTTACTAAATATAAGACACTTTATCTCTTCCTTCACAGAAGGTTGTGACTAAAGTTGTCTTAACTAACACTTGTAGAAAACTAATATCTCTATAAACAGATCTGATATATATATCTCTGGATTCGTGTATCTACTCTATACAAATGACTCCTATTTATACAAACTAATTACTTGATCTCTACTCCAAATAACCGCTTTAACTATCCATGATCTCCATTCCTAGATTTTCGGCTTTACTCCCTCAACTTCAGCAACAACCTTATATTGACTTGATCAACTCTTTGAATTGGTCAACCGCAACAGATTCCCTAGAATATCTCAACCAATTTTACTTCCTGCACAAAATAAAGAAAGACAAAACAAAATCTATATCCAAAATATTTAACAAACCACACGGTTTCAACAATCTCCCCCTTTTTGTCTTTCTTCCCAAAACAACTTCTACCATGCAACACAATCAAATCATAACTGAACTCCCCCTAAACATTCAAATCATAACTGAACTCCCCCTAAACATGTACTTGGAACAAAAAGACAAGCACAATTAAAAACAGACACAATTACTCAATGGCTCCCCCTGTCATGCACACTTCACTCCCCCTGTCATGCATACTTCCAAAAGATATCATAGACATATTCAAAATATACTTAGATAATCATATGATACCATCAAAAACAACTAAATGTTAGCAACAAAAACATCAACAAAAGAAAGATCTTATTAGATCTTCAGAAGACAGATAGTTGTTTAAAACAAACATAATCGAAATTGTTAGAGAAATTGTTTGAGAAAACATCAACCCAAAACTGCAACAGACCGCAGCCTTCTTCATCTTTTCTTCCTTTTCTTTTACTCCTCCTCCTCTTTCTCATCAGTTTCCTCCTCTTCACTTGCTGCTGGCCTTCTTCTGCCTCTGCTACTGTCTTCTCCACCAGTATCTTCCTCTTTTTGGGAAGAAAGAAGGCGCTGAAAAACTTTTCTTTGCTTGGCAAAGATCTCTATCTGGGCAGTGTAGAGCTCAATCTGTTCCTGCAAAACAAATGTAGGGATAGAGCAAAGATATCTGAAGATGGAGGAGCAGTCTCAGCAGCATCACTCCATAGAAGATCACGAGTTCTGGATTCAGCTAGAAAGGCTTTCTGAACAGTCTGGAGAGGAAGTCTGGCCGTGAGAATATCCTTCTTTGTGGACTTAAACCCTTGGTTCAGGAGCATGTTGTAAATGAGAGAGGGGACTACCAACTTCTTGTTGGACTTTGTCATGGCAATCTCGGCAATTGAATTGAAAATATGTTGCCCTAGATTCACCTTTTCCCCCATATACACCTTATACAATAGGCAAACATGCTCGAATGGCACCATCATTGTGTTAGAAGTAGGAATCCAATTTGACACAGAGATTTTGTGAAGTGTTGAAAACAGTGATGTGAGAACCGAAGCAAGTCTATTCGGCTTCGTCTTAGCCACCCACAACTCAGCTTGGCCTCTAGTCAACACATCGGCCATCTTAGCCTCCAACTCCTCATCAACCCCCTCATCAGCTTCAATAACATTAGGTATTCCCAAAAATTTGTTAATCTTAGCCGGAGTAAATATGAATACCTTCCCACGTACAAAGACTTTACCATATTGCTTAGAGGCTGGATTCCCAAAATCATGTGTCAAATTTGCATAGAAATACCTAACTACTTCAGCAACATAAGACCTAGCATAAGTTACACTCCACAACACTTTTCTTTTCTTCAAAAATTCAACCAAATTATATCCAGAAAAATCTTTTAAATCTACTGCTCGATCATTCAAGATTTCCCTATTCTTAAAGAATTCCCAATTATGCTTAGCAAGATCTGAATAAAATAAAATTGAGTTAGCCATTGATACCTCTAAATCCGAATCAGAGTCAGCGTCCTCCTCAGCTTGAGCAACACTCCGCTTAACTTTCTTCATAGCTTTTCCATGACCTTTCGAGGGAGAAGAGAAAGATATCTTTCTTTTGCCCTTCTTTGAAGCAACAGTCTCTTCAACTTCATCATCAGCCTCATAATCTGAAAGAGTTTGTTCACCCGAATTATTTTCTGACATCTCTTCTTCACACTCCTCCTCTTCTTCGGCTTCACTGATGATCTCAATTGGCTCCACCGGAGTTCTCAAGGAACTGCCGGTCACATGAAAATGCCTGGACCGTCTAGTCGGAGGGGCCTTCTTCGACTTAGTCGATTTCTTCTTGGGCGGCGTATGAGTCGGAGTAGTCTTCTCAGGCATCTCTTCCTTTGTTTCTTCTTCAATTTCAGAAAATGGAACCTCCATTGGACCTTCATTGTATGTGTTTCCTTCGTCAGAAGGAAGAAACGGGTCAATTTGTTCTTCGGCGAGGATAGGAGTGTCGAGGACTGGAGTATCAAAGGTCGACATGACTACCCCATCAGGAGCTAGAATAATGGCTCACTCTGAAGATGGGGAGACCGGAAAAGGTTGGACCGGAGAGGGCGCCGGTAGAGATAGGGGTTTCAACTGAACTTTCGAACAACTTCCTAACTCGGGAGAAATCTCCATAGGAGCATTACCTCTCGAAGGGGATAGGGGAACCTTTGGACGAATAACAGGAGAAGACTCTGGAGATAAAAGATGAAAAGGATTAGAGATATAGGGCTGGGGAAAAATACCGTCATACCGTACTTACCGTACCGAAAAAAATACCGAAATACCGAACTTTAAGGTATACCGGTATTTTCGGTAAGGTATGATACCGTACCGAGATTTTTCGGTAAGGTAACGGTATAGAATTTTAAAAACTGAGGTATACCGGCGTATACCGATATCGACGGTATACCGAATTTTTAAGGTATATACCGTTAATTCGGCATATACCGTTGTACCGGTATATACCGTAGATGCGGTATATACCGTTAGTTCGGCATATACCATTGTAACGGTATATACCGGTATATTTGTGATATTATATAAATATATGTATATGTGAATTATACATACTTGATATATAATACTTAGTAAATATGATATATTATATATATGTAAATATCTAACACTTATAATTAATCTTATGTTATACTTAATGCATAGTAATGATAATTAAATGTGTTCTTAATTAATACTTAGTAAATAATTCTTACAATTTCTAAGAAAAAGATTTTAAATTTGTAATATTTAGTAAGTTTTTAATATTTTTATACAATTTATATTAATTATAAAAATATGATTGATATATAATAATAGTAAATATGTTATACATTTATAAATCTCTAGTAAATTTACATTATTAACACTTAGAATTAATCTTATGCTATACTTAATGCATTGTAATGCTAAGTGTGTTCTTTGTTAGTATATACTTAGTAAATAATTCTTACGATTTCTAAGTAAAAGATTTCAAATTTGTAATATTTAGTAAGTTTATAATATTTTTATACAATTTATATTAATTATAAAAACATGATTGATATATAATACTAGTAAATATGTTATACATTTATAAATATCTAGTAATTTACAATATTAACACTTATAATTAATCTTATGTTATACTTAATGCATTGTAATGCTAAGTGTGTTCTTTGTTAGTATATACTTAGTAAATAATTCTTACGGTTTCTAAGTAAATAATTTACAATATTTATTTTATTTTGTTGAATTTTGATAGTTATTAGGAATGTTTCATATATTTTGAGTAAATATATGAGATATATGATATATCATAGGATAATAATGGTATGATAAGGTATACCGATATCGGTAAGGTATACCGATATAGTAAGGTATACCGAACTAAAGGTACGGCAAAGGAATGCCATTTGTTTCATACCGAACTTAAGGTATACCGTTGGAAGGTATACCGAACCTTAAGGTAAGGTAACGGTATGGATTTTTTCCATACCGTACAAGTAAGGTAAGGTAAAGGTATGGGGAAAAAAGTAAGGTATACCTTACCGTGCCACCCCTAGAAATGATAGGTTGCGGTGGAGAGAGAAATGAAGGTTGCGGGGGAAAGGTTGAGAGATGGCGAAGGTATGCTGAGGCTTCGGGGATCGCTCAACAATTCTTGAATCTGCTTCATTTTCTCAGAATCCATGGTGGAAAGGACGAGGGTTTGGAGGAAGATGAAGAGTTTTTGAGAAGAGTAGGATGAGAGAATCTAAGCGAAAGTGACTTTATAAGACTAATATGGAAGAATATAAATATATCTGGTAGATACTCACTTCCATAAAAATAGGAATCAATATATTAAAGATATGGTCAAAATAGGTATTAAAGATAGAGTAAGATACATTTCCAGATACATTCAACTGACTTTCAAAATTTTCGTGTTTTTTTTTATTTTTTATTTTTTTATTATATATAATTAACCAACTATTGTCAAGGAAATTTTATTATAAGAATACTTTTGTTACATCATAGAAAACTTTTTAAGAAGAGAAACAGATGATGAATAGATGAATAACCAAAAGAATCTTATAAAACCATTTATCTAAGATCTTTGATCTAGTTATATGATTTTATAAGAACGATCATGGTTTCACCTTAATACAGGCTTTTTCATCCTCGAATCTGTTCAACTTCACAGTTAACTATGATATACCAAAAGTGTGACAACAGTTAGGTCAACTGAACTTTTCATATAGAACACAAGCCAAGAGATTTCCTCAAAATTGAGAATCTCTCATAGCTTAAAGCTTTTGTAAATAAATCAGCCAGTTGATTATCTGTACTAATATACTCTAACTTTAATAGCTTCTTTTCAACTAAATCTCTAATAAAATGATACCTTAAGTGAATGTGCTTGGATTTGGAATGATGAACCGAGTTCTTTGCAAGGTTGATGGCACTTGTATTATCACAGAGCATCACCAAGGGATTGCTTTCCAGGCCATAATCATCTAACATCGACTTCAGCCATATCAATTGCGTTGAACAGCTCCCGGTGGCCACATATTCAGACTCGGCTGTGGACAAAGAGATACAGTTTTGCTTTTTGTTGTGCCAAGAGATGAGGTTGTTTCCTAAATAGCAACATCCTCCACTTGTACTTCTTCTATCATCTATTTCTCCAGCCCAGTCGGCATCACTGTACCCAACAAGATCTGTAGTTGTGTCCTTTGTGAACCATAGTCCCAATTCACATGTTCCGGCCACATACCGAATAATCCTCTTTACCGCCTTAAGGTGTTCCTCCTTTGGACAAGATTGGAACCAATCACATGCACAAACGCTGTACATGATATCTGGCCAGCTTGCAGTCAGATAGAGTAGACTTCCGATCATCGATCTGTATAAAGTTGGATCAACTTCAGGTCCAACTACATCCTTTGACAACTTTTTAGTCGTACTCATGGGAGTCCTCATGTGCTTTGCATTCTCCAAACCGAACTTCTTTACAAGATTTTTGGCATATTTTGTCTGTGAGATGAAAACACCATTTTCCTTTTGTGTGACTTGAAGTCCAAGAAAGTAGCTAAGTTCACCGACCATACTCATTTCAAAAGATGTGGACATCACCTCCACAAATTCCTTCAAAGCCTTCTCACTCGTTGATTCAAATACTATATCGTCGACATATATTTGAGCAATTATGAGTAAGTCTTTTTCCTTCTTGAGGAATAAAGTTCTATCAGCATGACCCCTGAAAAATCCAAACTCAAGCAAAAATTCGGTTAACCGACTGTACCAAGCTCTAGGAGCTTGTTTAAGTCCATACAACGCTTTATGTAATTTATACACATGATTTGGATTGGTTAGGTCTTCAAAGCCTTTGGGTTGTTCCACGTAAGCTTCCTCTTCTAGCACTCCATTTAAAAATGTTGCCTTAACATCCATTTGATGAAGAGTGATGTTAAGATAACATGCAATGGCAAAAAGTAACCTGATGGACTGTATTCGTGCAACGGGAGCAAAAGTCTCATCATAGTCAATCCCCTCTACTTGAGTGTAACCTTGGGCAACTAAGCGGGCTTTATTTCTAATGACATTTTCAAATTCATCAGTTTTATTTTTAAATATCCACTTAGTTCCTATCACATTTATCCCTGAAGGTCTAGGCACAAGTGTCCAGACTTTGTTTCTAACGAACTCAAGTAGCTCGGCTTGCATGGCACTAATCCAGAACTTATCTTTTAAAGCTTCATTTACGTTCTTAGGTTCAATCATGGATAAGAAAACAATAGCACCAACTTCATTAATTACACAAGACATGCAAACCATCCTTACCATTTCTTTGTAGTTAACATGGGTTTTACCTCTAGTTCTGACCCCTTCGTGTACATTTCCAATGATTTGATCAATTGGATGATCTTTGCATATCTTGCTCGGTGGGTCTCTTCTGGTACTTCCCTGAACTACTTTTGGAAATTCTGACTCGTTTAAGTAGGAATTTGATCCAGATCCTTCTGTAGTTGTATCCTCATCTGTCTCTGAAGTGGGCTCAACTTCAGTGTTGACTCTTCCTTCTATCTCAGTGGTCTTTTCTGTCCTTCCCTGTATCTCAATCAGATCGTTAGTATCTTCTTCAGGAGTGTATAGGCTGGCAAAATCATCAAATCTTACATTAACACTTTCCATAACAATTTTTGTTCTGAGGTTATAGACACGGTAAGCATGACTATTAAGCGAATAACCAATGAACACACCTTTATCACTTTTGGGATCAAATTTGAACAAATAATCCCTATCATTCAAAATGTAGCAAACACAACCAAAAACATGTAGGTATTTAAGGTTGGGTTTTTTACCATTTAGAATTTCATATGACGTCATGGTGGTTCCGGTTCTTAAGTTTACACGATTACTTACGTAGCATGCAGTGTTTAATGCTTCAGCCCAAAAATGTTTAGACAACTTCTTAGAATGCAACATGACAGTGGTCATCTCTTGCAGATTATATTCTTCCTTTTGGCCACACCATTTTGCTGGGGTGTTTTAGGAGCAGAATATTCATGATGAATGCCTTCTTTTATGCAGAAGTTTAGGAGTTGAAGATTTTCAAACTCCCTACCATGGTCAGATCTAATTCTTTTAACACAGGAATGGTAGAAATTTCTAACTTTAGCATATAATTCTAAGAATGCATCATAGGTTTCACCTTTGTTACTTAGGAATTTTACCCAAGTGTACCTGGAGAGGTCATCGACAATCACAAATGAATACCGTTTACCTCCAAGGCTTTCTATTTCAGCTGGCCCCATTAGATCCATGTGAAGCAACTCAAAGCAGCTTTGAGTAGCAAAGGGTCTCTCTGAAGTTGTTACAACTGGATGTGAGACTTTGACTTGCTTTCCTTTTTGACATTCTCCACACAATCTTGGATTTGAGATGTTCAGCTTTGGCACTCCAAGAACAGCATTGAGTCTCTAAAGATTCTCCATGTTGCGGAAATTTGTATGACCCAATTTTTGATGCCAAAGTTGTACATCATTAACCTGTGCACTCAAACAGCTTTTCCTTTTAGTTTCATAAATATTATTAGACGATCTTACCTCTGAGATCACATGTTTGCCATCGGTGTCAACCACAGTACAGCTTTGCTTATCAAAGATGATAGTAAAGTTGTCATCACAGAGCTGGCTGATACTGATGAGGTTTGTTGTAAGACCTTGAACGTGTGATACATTGGCCAGCTTTGGAAGACCAAGACTGTTCAAGATTCCATGTCCTACAATTTTCCCGTTTGTTCCTCCCCCAAAGGTAACTTCACTACCATTGATCTTTTTGTAATTGGACAGATAACATTGAGATCCGGTCATGTGACGAGAACACCCGCTGTCAAAGTACCAAGTTGTCGAATCATCAGAAACTGATGCTGTGAAAACAACTTTGTAGGTGTCTTTAGGGACAGCTTTGGGCATCCAAACCAGGTTCTTGGTTCTGTCACCTTTGACTGAAAGGCCTGATTTTGAGGCTTGTGACCTCAAATGAATCTCCTTTTTATGTTCTTGCAGAAACCTATGACAAAAGGGTTTTATGTGCCCGGGGAGAAAATAATAATGACAAACAAATCTCCTACTCTTCTTACTCACTGATGAAGTGGAGTGACCTTCTTGATCTTTCACAAAGGGTTTTCCACTTGTGGACAGAATTTGAGTAAAGGCAGTTTTTACAGTTTTATCATAACCTATGCCATGAGAAGTTACCTGAGTGTGTGCAAGAACTTCATCAAGTTTAGAAGTACCTGCGTTGAACTTTTTGAATGTTTCCTTTGCAAGATTGAGTTGAATCCTCATATCATCAATCTCTGCATCTTTCTTTGTCAACATTATTTCCAACTTTGCAAGTGACGCCTTTTGATTAGTGGATTCATCATTAAGTGACTTAATTTTCTTGCACTGTTTGATCCACTTAGCATACAGCTCCTTGTAGAGTTCCTGCAACTTTATTAGCAACTCCAGAGTTTCTTCCTCAGTAACTTCTTCTTCCTCATCTGCAGTGGTTATTACAGTATTGAAACAGAAAAGAGTTTCATAATAGGACTCATCATACCTGTCAGAAGTTATCTCAACTTCTGTGAGCTTTGAGTTAACCATTTTAGAACATACTGCAGTTAAGGCTGCGTGCTCGTTGGTTGCTTCATCTGAGATTTCTTCCACAAATATTCCTGAGGTGTCTAGCTAACTGTCGCTAAGAGATAGGAATGTGACAGACTTTCCAAGTTTTCTAAAAGTGTTGGCACATTCGTTAGCAAAGTGCCCATAGCCTTTGCACTCATAGCATTGAACATTGGAGAAATCTTTCACTTCCTTCGGTCTAAAGTGATCTGATGCAGCACGCTTTATGATCTTGGGTTCTTTTCCAGACGAGTTCATCTTTTCATAAATCACCAAAGGTCCGGACGAGTCATGACGAGGCTTACGTTGTTCAGCACCCCCCTTCTGTTGTTTTCCTCTATTAGCTCGGATGAGAGTGTTGAGTCTTTTGGTGAGAAGAGCATAGTGTGGATTCATTTCACTGATTTCTTCAAGATCTTCATCCGCTTCTTTCTCATAAGCTGAGGTTGACCTTGAAGTTGACCCGGCTATCAAGGCAATTCCCTTTTTCTTTGATCCACCTTTCTCATTCATTTCCATTTCATAGGTCTTCAGGTCATTCATCAGCTTTGTGAAGTCCAAACATCCAGTGGTTGTTGTTGTGTCAATAGCAACAACCTTCATATCAAAACGAGGTGTTAGAGTTCACAAGGCTTTAGAAACTAACCTTTTGTTGGTGATTGGATCACCAAGATCAGTACACTCATTTGCAATCTCAAGCAATTTGTTGCAATATTCTCCAACTGTTTCATCTTCCACCATCTTCATGTTCTCAAATTTTGTGGTGAGAATACGATGGCGTGATTCTTTAATTCCAACATCGCCTTCGCAATGTTGTTGAAGGATATCCCATGCTTCTTTGGCTGACTCACAATTTTTTATGAGTTTGAACATCTGAATGTCCAAGGAAGACTGAATTGCATTGAGTGCCTTGTCATTGAAGGTAGCATCTTCATTTTGTGACCTGGTCCATTCTTCTAGAGGAGTATGAATTGTATCTCCTTCAGCATCAATGGTCTTGGGATGCGTCCATGCCTTTTGAACAGCATTCCATGCTCTTGCATCAATGGATTTGATGCACGCTCTCACTCGAACTTTCCAAAAAGAATAGTTCATGCCATCGAGAACAGGAGGTTTGTTGAACAACGGGTTTGTACAATCCATTGTACTCACGAAAACAGGATCACCACTTAGTGTGTCAAGTGTTCGCTCTCTGATACTAATTGAAGAAACCGAACTCTCGGTTCTGACAGAGTTGTGATCAAAGTTGTATCTGAAGTTGAGACAACTTTGTATATACAGCGGAATTTAGAAACACATAATGGATTGGAAAATTTCACGAGATTATATTTCTATAATCTCGCAAAGTGCCACAGGGCGAAATATTCACTATATGAATTTGTGAATTACAAAAATACTACAAGTAAACTCTTACTAAATTTAAGACACTTTATCTCTTCCTTTACAGAAGGTTGTGACTAAAGTTGTCTTAACTAACACTTGTAGAAAACTAATATCTCTATAAACAGATCTGATATATATATCTCTGGATTCGTGTATCTACTCTATACAAATGACTCCTATTTATACAAACTAATTACTTGATCTCTACTCCAAATAACCGCTTTAACTATCCATGATCTCCATTCCTAGATTTTCGGCTTTACTCCCTCAACTTCAGCAACAACCTTATCTTGACTTGATCAACTCTTTGAATTGGTCAACCACAACAAATTCCCTAGAATATCTCAACCAATTTTACTTCCTGCACAAAATAAAGAAAGACAAAACAAAATCTATATCCAAAATATTTAACAAACCACACGGTTTCAACACGCGGTAAATCAAATGAGGAGTGTGTTGCTACTGATTTTGGAGTGGATGGAGATACTATCTCAAATGTTCTAAAATTAAGCTTTGATAATTTGTCATCTCCATCACTTAAGAAGTGCTTCGCATTCTGTTCAATTTTCCTAAGACTATATACTTGGATAGGAAAAGACGTGTTGATTAATCTGTGTATGGCGGAAGGGCTTCTTCACAACGATAAAGAAAAAGATATGGAGATTTTCGGAAACAAATTTGTTAGTCTCCTTGTACAAAGCTCCTTGTTACAAGTTTGGCAGAGAGATGACTATGGAAATATAAAGCGTTGTTTCATGCATGACCTGGTGCATGATTTAGCTTTATCAGTTTTAAATCCTAAATTTCTGGATGACTATCCAGTTCGATACATATCCAATAAATCATCTCCTATTCCTAAAGAACATGCCCAAAGTCTGCGTGCATTATTCTTCAGGGGTAAAGTTTGAAAAATTATGTTATTAAACTTGGAAAGGCTTCATATTTTGATTCTCTCTAATAAAAATATTAAAGAGTTACCAACTGAGATCGGTGAGCTTATTAGTTTGAGATTTATTAACATTTCGCGCACAAGAATAGAATGTTTACCGGACTCCATTAGTAACCTCTATCACCTTCAAACATTATATTGTGGGAGAACGTTTTTGAGAAGGCTCCCTGATACAGTTAAGTACTTGATTAGCCTAAGGCATCTCGATATAATTGGTTTCTCTTCAAAGTCTGCCATACTTTCAAGTGGGCGATGAGGATGGGTGTGGAATTATGGAGCTCAGAAGCTTGAAGAATCTGAAAGGAGAAATAGAGATTCATAAACTTGAAAAGGTTCTTGATAAAGAAGAGGCCAAGAGTGCAGATTTATTTCACAAGGCAAACATTCTCAAGTTAAAGCTCGTGTGGAATGAGTCCGGAGAAGGTGAGAGGACTAATGATGAAAATTGAAGAAATCTGTGTTGATATTTCATGCAAAACAATCTGAAGAAGAAAAGGAATCTAAGTTTTTTTATTTCATCAAAATGAATATCAAAGATATAGTTGTGAGCTATCTCTTATTCATACAAAGTAATAGCTTGCAGAATAAGCAACTAGAACTAACAAACTAACAAGCAACGAACGGCTAAGATCTAGGATCCGTGTGAACTTTGTTGAACAGCTTTGATACAATTTAGTGTGGTCCATGCAGATACTATGGAGATGGACTTCCACGTGGACACATGCACACGTCCAAGAGCTGTAACTTGTGATCAAGAACTTCAACACTCCCCCTCAGCCTGAGATCGGTGAAGGTCTCTAAGATGAAGGCTGCAGAGTAGACTCCTGAAACGCGCAGTTGGTAAGGATTTAGTGAACACATCCGCAAGTTGATCAACTGAGGGTACAAAGCAAGGCTCAATGAAACCATATTGAAAATGCGAGCGAGCAAAATGACAATCAATGTCTAAGTGTTTTGTCCGCTCGTGGAAAACTTGGTTTTGAGTAATCTGGATGGCAGCTTTGTTGTCACAGTGTATACGAATGGGAAGTTGAATAGGAATGGAAAAATCCTTTAGAATGTAGGATAACCATAGCAGCTCCCGAGTTGTATAGCTAAGACATCTATACTCGACCTCAGCTGTGGACAAAGAAACTATATCTTGTTTCTTGCATTACCATGATACCAAACATGAACCTAATGATATGCAAAAACCAGAAAGAGACTTGCGGGTATCTTGACAAGAACCCCAGTCAGCATCACAATGTACCTTAAAATTGAAATCTGCAGATGAAGAATAATGAAGGCCAAGTGAAGGTGTGCCCTTTAAATAACTCAAAACATGCAAGGCAGCCTCCCAATGTTGATGAGTTGGGGAATTGACAAATTGACTTAGTTGTTGTACAACATAGGAGAGATCTGGTCTTGTAAGGTTGAGATATAGAAATTTTCCCACGACTATTCTATAAGAATCTGCAGAAGGTAATAGGATGCCCCCCCTCTGTAGAGTGAGTCCAGGAGGGAAAGGGGTATTCACAGGTTTGCAACCAAGTAAACTTGCAGATTCAATGAGGTCGATAGTGTATTTTCTTTGGCTAAAGAAGAGACCAGAAGTGGATCTTGCAACCTCCATACCAAGAAAATATTTAGCAGGTCCCAAATCCTTGATGGTGAATTTGGAATGATGAATGTCCTTAACCTCGGTGATCAAGTCTAGGAAAGGCCTTAGAAGTAATATATCATCAACATAGACTAGTAAAGCCAGAAAAGTAGATCCAATACCACGCAGAAATAAACAATGATCACTAGATGATTGAATGAAACCAAGAGAATATAGAGTCTTACTAAGCTCTTGATTCCACTCCCGAGAAGCTTGCTTTAATCCATAAAGACTCTTGAGTAATTTGCAGACAGTACCAGGTCTCCCTCCTAGATAACCTTGGGGCAGCTGCATATATATATCATCAGAAAGATGCCCATGAAGAAAGGCATTGTTAATATCTATCTGATGAAGATTCCAATTGAACTGAAGAGCAAAAGAAAAGAAAAGCCTTACTGTAACCTTTTTTGCAACATGGGAAAATACTTCCTGATAATCTATCCCATATTCTTGATTGAACCCCTTTGCAACTAGTCTAGCCTTGTACCTCTCTACAATACCATCTGAATTAAGCTTGACTTTGAACACCCATTTGGAACCAATTACATGTTTTCCAGTGGGTAATGGAACTAGTTCCCAAGTCTGATTCACCTCAAGTGCCTTAAGCTCCTTCAGGATGGCTTTTACCCATTCAAGGAATTTGCAGGCCTCTTGATAGCTACGACGTTCTCTAACATTCTGAACATTCATTAAAAAAGTGGTATAAGCAGTAGAAAGGATATGAGATATATGATAGAACATCTTCTTGCTTTAATCCATAAAGAAAGTAGTGGCAAGACATTTTCTTGCAAAGGAAATTGAGTAGGGTGAAATAGAACATCCCTGCTGATACAGATTTTTGAACTCACCAAATCATATAAGATATACCCTTTATATTGTGAAGAACATCCAAGGAACAGACATTTAGTACTTCTGGCTTCAAACTTGGTTTTTGATGGCAAGATATTTGCTTTGTAGGCAAGGCAACCAAAAGACTTTAAAGAATTCAGCATAGGGGCCTTCTCTAGTAAAACTTCATAGGGTGAGATCCACCTAAGAACAGCAGTTGGAAGCCTGTTAATGAGCCAGGTAGCATGCAATACAGAATAAGGCCAAAATTGGGAAGGTAGTCTGGTATCAAACATGAGTGCTCTTGCCACTTGCAAGAGGTGTCTATGCTTTCTCTCCACCATTCCATTCTGTTATGGAGAATAAGAACATGATCTCTGGTGTTGTATTCCCTGCTCCTGGAACAAAGTTTGAACATGTGAGTTAATAAACTCACTACCATTATCTGATCTAATCACCTTAACCTTTTTCTGGAATTGTGTGCTCACCATAGCAAGAAAGCTTCTGATAATATTCCAAACTTGGGTTTTGCTCTTAAACAGATATGTCCAATTATCTCTAGTATAATCTTCTACCATAGTTAAGAAATATGATGTATCTGTTAGATTCTGATCATGACAAGGACCCCAAACATCTAAATGTACCAGTCCAAAATGAATTTCACTTCTTTTGTGCAAAGTGGGAAATGGTGTCCTTTGCTGTTTGGATTGATGACAAACATCACAAGAACTGAGGACCTCTAAGTCAGCAGTACTCAATCTTTTCTTCCCTGAAGGCAAGTGCTGCATAGCTGTGATAGAGGGATGACCTAGAAACTTCTGAAGCTGCAATATGTCTTATTCAGTTTGAACTGCAAGAACAGTTCTTTGGTTAGCACCTTGTTGGGGGTAGACATACAATGATCTTTTTATCTTACATATTCCAATCCTTTCATCTACATGTCTTTTCTGGACAAGACAGTGTGAAGCCAAGAAAGAAACTCTCCCATCAAATTCTTTGGCTAATTGCCCAACAGATAACAGGTTGTGTGTGAAGAGGGGAGCAAATAATACATTTTGCAGCAGCATAGCCTGATTAAGTTGTGCTTGCCCTATCAAGAAAACCCATAAACTACTACCATCTCGTAAGCATACTTGAATAGGATGCTTCAGACGCTTCAAATTAGTGAGTATATTAATGTTGCAACACATACGGTTACTGGCACCAGAATCTACTATCCATTCCTCCTTTGTGATAGAAGAAGATACCCCAAAGGCATAGTGCCCTTTAAAATCAATAGGAGAAGTGTCCAGGTCTATCTCAGCCAAGTTAGCCAAGTTTTGTGACAGATCACTTGATAATTCTTCTCCCTTTCCACCTTTCAAGAAATAGTTATTTAAATGCTTGGTCAATTTTGATTGTATGAGCTTAGTTATTCCAGTGATTGCCTCCTCTGGAAAATCTCCAACAAGTCCTTTCTTTCTTCCTGCAACAACTTCCTCATCCTGCTGCTGCATAGCACAATGTGCTCTATTCTTTCCTTTGTCCTTTTCTGACTTAAACTTTCTGTACCAATCTGCTCTTCCTACAAGATCAAAGCAATCAGACTTAATGTGTCTTGTTCCACCACAATGATCACACTTAAGTCTTTCTTTCTCCTCCTTACTCAACCTTTTCTTATATGTTCCATTTCTATAGCCTGTTCTCTATTGAGTATTGTACATGGCACTGTGGTCTATTCCCTCTGACAACTGATTCGAAACATTGATCTGCTCCTCTACCTAGAGAACCATAGCATGGGCTTAACTCACCGTTGGTAGAGGAGTAAGAATTAATATTTGATGTCTTATAGAATCATAGCAATCGTTTAGTCTCATCAAAAACTGCATTAAATGTTCCTCCTCAAGATCTCTTTTAGCATCATCAAATGCTGCACAAGTACACACTCTAGAAGTTTTCAGCAGAGCCAAGTCATCCCACATGCTTGTTAGATTATTGAAATAAATCATCACAATTTGTTCTGCACATAAGTTGCTATTTCTCTACGCAATTTATAAATTCTTGGACCATTTCTTGTTCCAAATCTCTTGTGAAGTTCCTCCTAAAAATGTCTTGATGTATCTCTAAGTTTTGGAATCCTCTAGCAATTTCTTTTGTCATGGAATTAGCAATCCAGTTAAAGACAAGGTAGTCAACCTTTAGCCATTACTTGTAATCAATTGAATCTATGCTAGGGGTAGTCATACTTCCATCTATGATAGCCAACTTATTTCTAGACACAAGTCTTCTCTTAACCACCCTACACTAATTATTGAAGTTGGATCCATCAAACACATCAGAGGTAAGAAGCATACCAGGATGCTCCGTAGGGGCGATGTAGAGCTCGTCATTTGCTTGAACACGGCTGGCATTAACATCATTTCATGCGAATCCAATTTGGTAGCCATCACCGCGATTTGGCTGATTGCTCATCGTCAACGGGGTAGTAGAATCCGCAGCTGACTCCATAGCATTCCTTCGATGATCAGTATCATGATTATTCATGGATCGTCGTGAATCAGCAGCACCGCTTTGTTCACCATGTTTATTTGGCGGAATATTGATCATAAAACCTAGTTCATCATCACGAGCTTGGCGCCAAGAGAAATACTGATATTTTTTAGTCATTATGCAGATCAATCGGAAAAAAATCGATTCCGAATTCAATTATCAACTGCTCTGGATACCATATAGAAAACTGTGCAGATATTTCATGCAAAACAATATGAAGAAGAAAATAAATCTAAGTTTTTTTATTTCATCAAAATGAATATCAAAGATACAGTTGTGAGCTACCTCTTATTTATACAAATTAATAGCTTGCAGAATAAGAAACTAGAACTAACAAACTAATAAGCAACGAACGGCTAAGATCTAGGATCTGTGTGAACTTTGTCGAATGGCTTTGATGCAATTTAGTGTTGTCCATGCAGATACTATGGAGATGGACTTCCACATGGACATATGCACACGTCCAAGAGCTGTAACTTGTGATCAAGAACTTCAACACTCCCCCTCAGCCTGAGATCCGTGAAGGTCTCTAAGATGAAGTCTGCAGAGTAGACTTCTAAAACGCGCAGTTGGTATGGATTTAGTGAACACATCCACAAGTTGATCAACTGAAGGTACAAAGCAAGGCTCAATGAAACCATATTGAAAATGCGAGCGAGCAAAATGACAATCAATGTCTAAGTGTTTTGTCCGCTCGTGGAAAACTTGGTTTTGAGTAATCTGGATGGCAGGTTTGTTGTCACAGTGTATGCGAATGGGAAGTTGAATGGGAATGGCAAAATCCTTTAGAATGTAGGATAACCATAGCAGCTCCCGAGTTGTATAGCTAAGACATCTATACTCGGCCTCAATTGTGGACAAAGAAACTGTATCTTGTTTTTTGCATTTCCATGATACCAAACATGAACCTAATGATATGCAAAAACCAGAAAGAGACTTGCGGGTTTCTTGACAAGAACCCCAGTCAGCATCACAATGCACCTTAAAATTGAAATCTGCAGATGAAGAATAATGAAGGCCAAGTGAAGGTGTGCCCTTTAAATATCTCAAAACATGCAAGGCAGCCTCCCAATGTTGATGAGTTGGGGAATTTACAAATTGACTCAGTTGTTGTACAACATAGGAGAGATCTGGTCTTGTAAGGTTGAGATATAGCAATTTTCCCACGACTCTTCTATAAGAATCTGCAAAAGGTAATAGGATGCCCCCCTCTGTAGAGTGAGTCCAGGAGGGAAAGGGGTATTCACAGGTTTGCAACCAAGTAAACCTGCAGATTCAATGAGATCGAGAGTGTATTTTCTTTGGCTAAGGAAGAGACCAGAAGTGGATCTTGCAACCTCCATACCAAGAAAATATTTAGTAGGTCCCAAATCCTTGATAGTGAATTTGGAATGAAGAATGTCCTTAACCTCAGTGATCAAGTCTAGGGAAGGCCCTAGAAGTAATATGTCATCAACATAGACTAGTAAAGCAAAAAAAGTAGATCCAATACCATGCAGAAATAAACAATGATCACTAGATGATTAAATAAAACCAAGAGAATATAGAGTCTTACTAAGCTCTTGATTCCACTCCCGAGAAGTTTGCTTTAATCCATAAAGACTCTTGAGTAATTTGCAGACAGTACCAGGTCTCCCTCCAAGATAACCTTGGGGCAGCTGCAGATATATATCATCAGAAAGATGCCCATGAAGAAAGGCATTGTTAATATCTATCTGATGAAGATTCCAATTGAACTGAAGAGCAAAAGCAAAGAAAAGCCTTACTGTAACCATTTTTGCAACAGGGGAAAATACTTCCTGATAATCTATTTCATATTCTTGATTGAACCCCTTTGCAACTAGTTTAGCCTTGTACCTCTCTCTCTACAATACCATCTGAATTAAGCTTGACTTTGAACACTCATTTGGAACCAATTACATGTTTTCCAGTAGGTAATGGAACCAGTTCCTAAGTCTGATTCACCTGAAGTGCCTTAAGCTCCTTCTGCATGGCTTCTACCCATTCAGGGAATTTGCAGGCCTCTTGATAGCTATGAGGTTCTCTAACATTCTGAACATTCATTAAAAAAGTGGTATAAGCAGTAGAAAGGATATGAGATATATGATATGGGAAAGTACGTGGTGTGATACTAGAAGAGTTTTTATTAGGTAAACCAAAATCTGCCAGATTGCAGACATAATTTTGCAAATACTGAAGAGGTGTGGAAGGTCTAGTGCTCTTTCTAAGTAAAGGAACCACAGGTGGGGAATTCAGTGAGAGAGGAGAAATGAGAGGATCATTTGTGTGAAATAAGTGATCTATTGGATCAGATGTAGGATCTGATGAGATAGAATGATCTGGTAAAGAATCAGTATGTGTTTGGGAAGGAAAGTTGGGAAAAACCACATCTGGTTGAGGATTAGTAGGAGCTGGTTCTTGAAAACTCTGAAAAGAAAGTAGTGGCAAGACATTTTCTTGCAAAGGAAATTGAGTAGGGTGAAATAGAACATCCCTGCTGATACAAATTTTTTTGAACTCACCAAATCATATAAGATATACCCTTTATGTTGTGAAGAACATCCAAGGAACAGACATTTAGTACTTCTGGCTTCAAACTTGGTTTTTGATGGCAAGATATTTGCTTTGTAGGCAAGGCAACCAAAAGGCTTTAAAGAATTCAGCAAAGGGGCCTTCTCTAGCAAAACTTCATAGGGTGAGATCCACCTAAGAACAGCAGTTGGAAGCCTGTTAATGAGCCAGGTAGCATGCAATAAAGAATAAGGCCAAAATTGGGAAGGTAGTCTGGTATCAAACATGAGTGCTCTTGCCACTTGCAAGATGTGTCTATGCTTTCTCTCCACCACTCTATTCTGTTGTGGAGAATAAGAACATGATCTCTGGTATTGTATTCCCTGCTCCTGGAACAAAGTTTGAACATGTGAGTTAATAAACTCACTACCATTATCTGATCTAATCACCTTAAACTTTTTCTGGAATTGTGTGCTCACCATAGCAAGAAAGCTTCTGATAATATTCCAAACTTGGGTTTTGCTCTTAAACAGATATGTCCAAGTAGCTCTAGTATAATCTTCTACCACATTTAAGAAATATGGTGTATCTGTTAGATTCTGATCATGACAAGGACCCCAAACATCTAAATGTACCAGTCCAAAACGAATTTCACTTCTTTTGTGCAAAGTGGGAAATGGTGTCCTTTGCTATTTGGATTGATGACAAACATCACAAGAACTGAGGACCTCTAAGTCAGCAGTGCTCAATCTTTTCTTCCCTAAAGGCAAGTGCTGCATAGCTGTGATAGAGGGATGACCTAGAAGCCTGTGAAGCTGCAATATGTCTGATTCAGTTTGAACTGCAAGAACAGTTCTTTGGTTAGCACCTTGTTGGGGGTAGACATACAATGATATTTTCATCTAACATATTCCAATCATTTCATCTATATGTCTTTTCTGGACAAGACAGTGTGAAGCCAAGAAAGAAACTCTCCCATCAAATTCTTTGGCTAATTGCCCAACAGATAACAGGTTGTGTGTGAAGAGGGGAGCAAATAATACATTTTGCAGCAGCATAGCCTGATTAAGTTGTGCTTGCCCTATCAAGAAAACCCATAAACTACTACCATCTAGTAAGCATACTTGAATAGGATGCTTCAGACGCTTCAAATTAGTGAGTATATTAATGTTGCAACACATACGGTTACTGGCACCAGAATCTACTATCCATTCCTCCTTTGTGATAGAAGAAGATACCCCAAAGGCATAGTGCCCTTTAAAATCAATAGGAGAAATGCCCAGGTCTATCTCAGCCAAGTTAGCCAAGTTTTGTGACAGATCACTTGATAATTCTTCTCCCTTTCCACCTTTCAAGAAATAGTTATTTAAATGCTTGGTCAATTTTGATTGTATGAGCTTAGTCATTCCAGTGATTGCCTCCTCTGGAAAATCTCCAACAAGTCCTTTCTTCCTTCCTGCAACTGCTTCCTCATCGTGCTGCTGTATAGCACAATGTGCTCTATTCTTTCCTTTGTCCTTTTCTGACTTAAACATTCTGTACCAATCTAGTATTCTTACAAGATCAAAGCAATCAGACTTAATGTGTCTTGTTCCACCACAATTATCACACTTAAGTCTTGCTTTCTCCTCCTTACTCAACCTTTTCTTATATGCTCCATTTTTATAGCCTGTTCTTTGTTGAGTATTGTACATGGCACTGTGGTCTACTCCGTCTGACAACTAATTTGAAACATTGATCTGCTTCTCTACCTAGAGAACCATAGCATAGGCTTGACTCACTGTTGGTAGAGGAGTCATAATTAATATTTGATGTCTTATACCATCATAGCAATCGTTTAGTCGCATCAAAAACTGCATTAAATATTCCTCCTCAAGATCTCTTTTAGCATCATCAAATGCTGCACAAGTACACACTCTAGAAGTTTTCAGCAGAGCCAAGTCATCCCACAGGCTTTGAGATTATTGAAATAAATCATCACAGTTTGTTTGTTCTGCACATAAGTTGCTATTTCTCTGCGCAATTTATAAATTCTTGGACCATTTCTTGTTCCAAATCTCTTGTGAAGTTCCTCCCAAAAATGTCTTGATGTATCTCTAAGTTTTGGAATCCTCTAGCAATTTCTTTTGTCATAGAATTAGCAATCCAGTTAAAGACAAGGTAGTCAACCTTTAGCCATTGCTTGTAATCAATTGAATCTATGCTAGGGGTAGTCATACTTCCATCTATGATAGCCAACTTATTTCTAGACACAAGTCCTCTTTTAACCGCCCTACATCAATTATGGAAGTTGGATCCATCAAATACATCAGAGGTAAGAAGCATACCAGGATGCTCCGTAAGGGCGATGTAGAGCTCGTCATTGGCTTGAACACGGCTGGCATTAACATCATTCCGTGCGAATCCAATTTGGTAGCCATCACCGCGATTTGGCTGCTTGTTCATCGTCAACGGGGTAGTAGAATCCGCAGCTGACTCCATAGCATTCCTTCGATGATCAGTATCATGATTATTCATAGATCGTCGTGGATCAGCAGCACCGCTTTGTTCACCACGTTCATTTGGCGGAATATTCGCCATAAAACCAGTTCATCGTCACGAGCTTGGCGCTAAGAGAAATACTGATTTTTCTTAGTCATTATGCAGATCAATCGGAAAAAAAAATTGATTCCGAATTCAATTATCAACTGCTCTGGATACCATGAAGAAATCTGTGTAGATATTTCATGCAAAACAATATGAAGAAGAAAAGAAATCTAAGTTTTTTTATTTCATCAAAATGAATATCAAAGATACAGTTGTGAGCTACCTCTTATTTATACAAAGTAATAGCTTGCAGAATAAGTAGCTAGAGCTAACAAACTAACAAGCAACGAACGGCTAAGATCTAGGATCCGTGTTAACTTTGTTGAACGGCTTTGATGCAATTTAGTGTGATCCATGCAGATACTATAGAGATGGACTTCCACGTGGACACATGCACACGTCCAAGAGCTGTAACTTGTGATCAAGAACTTCAACAAAAATGTGTTGGAAGGATTACAACCTCACTCGAATTTGAAGAAGTTAGAGATTAATGGATTTCAAGGCAGAAGTTTCCCACCATGGACTTTTCGGATGGCAGTAAGAGAAGAATTTGAAAGTCATTGGGTGAGACTTGATAAATTGTTTGAAATCAAACTTGTAGGTTGTAAGCATTGCGAAGAAATCCCAATGTTGGGGCACCTGCCGAATCTCAAGTCGCTTTCTCTGCACCATCTTTCCAATGTGAAATCTCTGGGCTCTTCATTCTATGGCATTCAAGAAAATGGGGCTTATAACGAGACGGTTATTTTTTTTCCAGCGCTGGAAAAATTGGAGTTGATTGGCATGACAAACCTGACTGCATGGGATGAAGTGGAATTGGCAAGCTCGTCTGAGTCTCAACCACGTCAAGTGTCAGAGTTTGGTCATCTTGAGTATTTAAAGATCACCAATTGCAGGCAATTGAAGAGTGCTCCGAGTAATTTCCCATGCCTAAAAGAGTTGGAGATTGATAATATGGAAAGCGATTTACCTTTGGCAAACATATGTGGATCCAAGTTGGCCTCACTCAATAAACTGAGAATTGAGAGAGTGGATGGATTGATGTATCTCCCAGATGAGTTGTTCCATAAGAATCGAGATCTGTTAGAGTTGGAAATAATGAATTGCAACAGCTTAACTCATCTAGTTCAGTGCTTGGGAGCTTCTCTGAGGAATTTGGTGATAGATGACTGTATGAATTTTGCAGAATTGCCAGAGGATCTACACAGTCTCAATGCTCTTGAGGAGTTGAGGGTATTCAATTGCCCAAATCTGAAGTCAATAGCTTATTATCCAAGTGGCGGAGGCGGACAATTGTCATTACAAGTTGGCTTCATTTCACTTCGCAAATTGGAAATCTCTTTATGCAGTAGTGTGACCAATTTGCCAATCCAGATGATAAGAGTCCTGTGCTCCGTCACTCGAGTGGTTGTGGTTAATGGGACCAGAGATTATAACAAATTTCCCCCAAGTGATGAGCATTCTGCCTAAAATGCCTCGTCTCACTGCATTGGATATTGCACAAGTTCCGAAATCAAATGATGTGGCTACGGAGATTGGGTCTGTTCGTAGCTTGACTATGTTAGGCATTGGGGATTCATCAGATTGCAGGGATTATGTTTCGTTCAAGGCCAGTCTTGATCGCATCTTCCCAGCATTGCAATCTCTTAAATATTTATCATTGTGGGGAATGGAGCAGTGGGATGCTCTGCCAGATCGGCTCCAGCATCTCACTACTCTTCAATATCTATTTTTACGTGACTTTGGAATAGAAGCATTGCCTGACTGGTTAGGGAACTTGTCATCTCTTACAATTTTGCATCTATTCAATTTACAAAAGTTACGGTACCTGCCCTCTAAAGAAGCCATGCATGGCCTCACCAAATTAACTAAAATCAAGATACAGAGTTGTCCGCTGCTAAAGCAACATCTGCAAACAGAAGAAGCAAGTGATGATGATTATGAGTGACCAAAGATTTCTCATATCCCCACCATCTACCTGGATAAGAACCTAATTTCAGTTCCTGCTCAGTAATTGGAAATAAGGTAAATAGCTTGTCTTATTGTTTTATCTTTTAAGGGAAACGTAACTATAGCTTTGTTAATTTGGCATTCACAAGCAAAGTTTGTCAAATTTTACCTTTTTTTTTTAACGGTAATAAATCGGCCTCATGGAGTTATGTCATCTTTAGAATTGATATTTATTCAGTGCATTACTAAATTAATTCTGATAACAGGCTGCTCAATAAGTTGTGAAGAGGAATTGCCTCATCTTTCTAAAGCTGTACAATCCATATGCTCAAGTGTTTAGTGTGTGGTTAGAATATCAAATTTCGACAATTTAGATCAACAATCACTTTTTTCAATTGAGATACTATGAAGATTCCAAATTTCCCCTGTTTTTTCAATTAAATTTTCACACATTTGGAATGTCAGAAGTAATTGCAGACATATTGTTTGAGATTATTGCGTTCGAAATTATAAAACTGGAATACAATTTATTTAAAACAGAACATTTTTATTTCAGGCCATTGTTATAATGTGAAATTATATATGTTACATCCAACATTGTGTTGTTCAATTGAGATACTCTGAAAGATTCAAAATTTCCCCTGTTTTTGACAAAAATTGTATATTGGCCCCATCTTGTATAGAGAAAAACACGATGCATGACCCATTGTCACCATCATCGTCTTCTTCTTTCAGGTCACAAGCATTTTTCCAGCATGACAACTCCACCAGAAGTTCTGTGCCCGGAAATTTGTATTGCTGCAGCTCGGCTTCATAAGTGAAGGATGAACCCTAAATAAAAATTTAAAGTTAAATTGAATCATAATAAATAATGGTGCTAATGGTTTAAAGTGAATATTCTCTCTAGATTTTAGTTACTTGTTTAACTCTTATAGTATGTTTGTTTTACCTTCTCCATCTAATATCAATGCACATGACGTTTCCAGCTTTAGATCTGTCGCTGCTACTATCTCATTGTGAAGAAATTTTTTTTTTTTATTAGTTATGACTAGTTACGGTGCCTGGCCTCTAAGGAAGCCATGCAGGGCCTCACCAAATTAACTGAAATCCATATACATATGTTGTTCTTTAATGCCATGCTCCTCTGTTTATTGCATGATTCTCTGCCCTCTTAGGATAGATGTTGTTATCTATTTGCTTGATAATATAAGGTCCAATGAATGCTAAATATTCTTTCGAATTGCCTCCACCCCGAGCTCTAAAGAACCATTTAGCTTTAGAGTTGGTATATGTCTGAATGCTGACTTATATCTGCTTGAGTCCTTGTTTGTTGTTCCTACTCTACATGCTATTGTGTTAAACATGCAGATTTCTATTGGCATTCTGTATATGAATTGAATCTGAAAGTTCTCCAACAAAGATTTAAGTGCATATTTATGGTTGGAGACTGATTTAACTGTATTATGATCTGAAAACTCAGGGAAGCAAGATCTATGGAATACTCTGTACTAATCTGACTTATGCCGGAATATTTGAAGTTTTCCCCCTGTTTCTGTATACCTACTGCTGATTTTGGTTGTAATATAAATCCTGCAGAAGTTCGGTGGGATCCATGCTCATGCTTTCTACCTCTGAGTGTTTTCATAGCTGCAGTAATCAATCATGTTGTTTGCACCTCTGCTGCCCACACTTCATATCTGAAATCTTTAAGAAGTTAGAGTGATTGTATGGTGGAGTGTTGTTTGCATTTAAAATTAGTATTGGAGGAATTTAACTGTGAATTCCTCCCTGTAAGCTGCAACTAAAAGGCTATCTTATGATAAAGAATCTCTGGGAAATACTTGCGGTTATACTATTGCTTTAACCTATGAAAGTATTCTTAGCCTCTTATCTACATGCTCATGTAAAGATGCAGTATTTGCCGCTAGTATTTAATGTAGTGACCTTTTTCTGTTCATTTCTCTGCATAAGTATGGTGCATGCATAAAGAGTCCTCTGTTTAAAAGTTGTACACACACTGAGTTAAATCCATTTGCGACTGCATTTGGGCCGTGCCATGTGCTACATTAGCTCCCCACCTAACACATCTGAAATTTGCCTCCAAAACTGTGAAATTATTCCTTGAATTTTTTTCTTTTACGATCAAAATTTAACAGTAAAATAAGCACAAAATTGATAGCAATTTTAACAGAAAATGTCACGGTGTGATATTTTTTTTGTCATATTTTATACTTTACCTTAATTTACAGTATGATAAAAATCATACCGTTGCCGTACTTGTACCTACGGTATACCTTAGTTCGGTATACCTTAAGTTTGGTATGATACATAATGCATACATTTATCATACCTTTATTTTGGTATACCTTACCGTACCTTAGTTTGGTATACCTTACTTCGGTATACCTTATTGTAACCATATTTCGGTCTGTACCTAATAAACATGGATTTTTCATGCATTTTGAGATTTATTTGGATGGTAGTTCTTGTGCATTGCATGCGTATTTTGACAAGTTGCGCAGTGTCACATTTTTGCTCATTTTGAAGGAATTCATTACCAATTATTTTATGAGATTCAAATGAGCTTAGAAAGTACCTAAGAAGATAGAGGATCTAGTTAGGAGCACGTTGCAACTTGAATCGGGTCAATCGGATGAGAAATGAGCGAGAACGGAATAAAACGGTGAGGAGTGTCGGGCGGCAGAAGTTCGCGCACGGCCCGTGCGCGACTAAGGCGAAATCCTTCAGAGAATGGCGCACGGCCCGTGTCTAAGAACATCCTTAGTGTACGGCCCATGCGTAAAGAGTTGGTTTTTGGCGGATTTTTACCTCTTTCCTTATCTGATTCCAAAACCCATCCAAACTTCTTCCAACTATTTAAGGCTCTTCCTTGGATGAAAAAATACACAATTTTACCCTATAGGAATGTAGAGAAGAGCTGTGAAGATAGAGACAGACTGTGATTGAAGATTGAAACATCCGACATCAGTTGTTTATGTTTTTATTTTAATTTTCGCTATGACTTTTATAATTCGTACTCTATTTTTCTTAGATTGTAATTTTATGATGAGCGGCTAGATTCGTATTAATTCTAGGGTTTGCAAATATGTTCAAGTTATGAAATTAATTTAATTATGTTACTTTTCCTTTCTGATTATTGTGTTCAATTATTCAAGTGCTATTTTTATTTCATGCATAGATTAATGGCCATAATTAATGCATGCTAGCGAGTTGATTTGAGATCTAGCGGAGATAATTAACTAGTGGGATTAATTAAACAATTTTAATACACGTTCTGTGGAATCTGTAAGAGGTTAAATCTGTTGATCTATTGGGAGTTAGCAATTAATTTAGAGACGAAAGTGATAGTTAATTTGCTAATCCATGACTACCTTGAGACCTGGCGAAGATAGGTAGCAACATTTCTGATCCTCCACCAATAATCGAAATTAAAAGTGAGAATTGTTAAAATTGAATTAATACATAACGCATACATGTGCATTGCATTCCCTAGGATTAATCTTTTAATTGATTGTTTGACTTTTCTGAGTTAATTTAGTTTGGTTAATTTACTTCATCTTTTTCTTAATTAATTATTTTAGTTTAATTTGAATTCGTGTCTAGGATTAATTCAACCCAAAGAAATAGGTAGCCTGGATAATAGAAAACTGTTAGCTTAGTACTCAGTGTGATCGATATTACAGTCCATATGGATACGATACTCGATTCACTTACTATATTGCAGTGACCTGTGTTAGTTGCAGATAATTGCATAATAAATTAGTGCATCAGTACCATACCGACATTTTACGGTATATCGAAATTATCGTTATATTAAATATTTATGATGAACATATACTAAGTATTATAGTATTGTATATCATATCTCATTTTATTTTTAATTTTATCAATAATTCATCATAATTTTTAGTCTAAAGATTAAAGAAGAATATAAGATTATTATTTATTATTACATTAGATTTCACATTGTTGATCAGTTTTTAGTTAGGAGTTTTGTATTAATTATATGAAATACAATATTTTCCTAAATGTTTATAATGAACATATACTAAGTATTATAGTATTGTATATCATATCTAATCTTATTTTAATTTTATGATAATTCATCATAACTTTTAGTCTAAAGATTAAAGAAGAATATAAGATTATTATATGTTACATCTGATTTCATATGGTTCGATTTTTTAGGAGTTTTGCATTAAATTTTATGAAATATAACATTTTCCTAAATGTTTATGTTGAACATATTAAGTATTATGGCATATTGTATAACATATTTTATTTTATTTTAATTTTTTTGATAATTCATCATAATTTTTAGTCTCACTACAAGAAAAATTGGATATTCCTGCGGACCAGGGACGCTGGAATCGGCCCAAAATCCGCTGGAATTGGATAATTCATGCGGGCATTCCAGCGGGCCCAGTCCGTAGAAAAAAAGGGCCGATGGAATATTCAAAATCCAGCGAATACCTGCGGACATTCCAGCGGATTGAGGCCCGCAGGAATCATAAACAAAAATATTGAAGAAAAGGGTTTTTTTTATGGCATTCTCCGAGCCCATGCGAGCCCTACCCCCACCGTGGCCACCCATTCTCCGAGCCTCGGCCAGAGCAGGTAGGAGAAATAAAAATAATAAAATAATTAAAAAAATGATTCCGACGGGTATTTCCCTCAGGAATACCCACTGTAATTTTTTAAGAAATATTAAAAATTTATAAAAAAAAATAAATAATTCATGCGGGAAATGAACCCGCTGGAAATTTTACAAAATTCCTGCGGAAAATTGACCCGCTGGAATTTTTCCATTCGAATATCCAGTTTTCTTGTAGTGTCTGAAAATTAAAGAATAATACATAATTATTATTTATTACATTTGATTTCACATTATTCAATTTTTAGGTAGGATTTTTGTATTAAATTATATGAAATATAATATTTTTCTAAACTTTTATGATGAACATACTAAGTATTATAATATTTTATATAATATCTCATTTTAGTATATTTTTCTATTCATCATAAATTTAAGTCTAAAATTTAAAAAATTAATAAAATATTATCACTAACATTTGATTTCAAATAGATCAATTTGTAGTTATAATTTAAGTATTAAATTATATGAAATTTAATAATTTTCAAAATTTTCATAATAAACATACTTAGGCCTAAATATTACATTATTGAATAGTATATCTAATTTTTTTACCATTCTTCATAAGTTTTAGATTAAACATTGAAAAATAATATATAAATTTTCTTAATAAACATACTTAGGCCTAAATATTACATTATTGAATAATATATCTCATTTTTTACCATTCATCATAACTTTTAGATTAAACATTGAAAAATAATATATAATTATTATTTATTACATTTGATTTCACATTGTTTGATTTTTAATTATAATTTAATTATTAAATTATATTAAATATTATATGTTTCTGAACTTTTACGATGAACAAACTACGTGTTATTTTTTATAAATATATCTCATTTTCTTTTAATCGTTTCAATCATTCTTGTTAACTTTTAATTTTAAAAATTGAAGAAGAATAAAATATATATTATTATATATTACATAATTTAATTTATCTTTTATTCAATTGAAAAACTTTTATATCTTATAATTTACGTATACATCATTTTATTTTAATTTTTATTGATTATTCATTTTAACTTTTAATTTTATTGATCGAAAAAATAGAAGATTATTATTTATTACATTTTAATTTCAAATAGTTCATTTTTAGTTATAATTTAGGTATTAAATTAAATATCAAAACATAAAAGTTATGATAAACTTACTAAATATTGTATTATAGATATGAAATATATATATATATATACACACACATATATATATATATTAAATTCGAAGTACGATATGTACCGATGTGCCGATATATACCGTCATACCATACCGCGGTATATGCCGAAGTGAATGTATATACTGGCATACCGTGGTACGGTATATACTGATATATGACGGTATACCGAACTTTCGGTATATGCATGTATACTGTAATTTTTGAAAATCCATACATTTACCTTATCGTAAAATTTCGGTAATGTATCATACCTTACCGAAAAATCGGTACACCGTAAATATCGATATCTTCAGTATTTTTCGGTATGGTATGGACGGTATTCCGGCATGACGGTATTTTTTGCCATCCCTATGATGTATATAAACTTAAAAAGTCAGCATGACTTATAAATTGATTCGTTGAATCTATAAATTATGTTGCATTTGTTCAAATGAGTACTAGTGTTGGATGTGTAAACGTAAAACCCAATTTGTTTATTATATTTTTTATATTTTTCTTACCGTATTTTGGTGCCATTTTTTTAAATGGTTATGTATCTTATTGTGTTATAGTATTAATTATTTTAACACTAAAATACAATAAGAAAAATACTAATATTGCAGTAAACAAGCCGATTTTCACATTTACATGCCTCACTATAACTAACTCCTATATTTATATATAAATTTATTTATTTTAAATCGTATATGAGTGTTTAAGATTATAATATTTGGTTTGATATCCATGACTAATACCGATGAAGACGATAATACCAATCGCACAAAATCTCATCTCGAAAGGAATTAACATGTGAAGTGGGATCTGGTTTGGAAAATGTCTAATATGCCCTCAACAATGAAAAACAAAGTAAGGAGTGTTAATTTCATCAAAATCTTTAAAATTGATGATGTCAATAATTTAAAAAAAATTCTTAAAAACTATAAACGATCATAACTTGCCCCTTTTTAATTTAATGCAATTGAAGAAAAAGATATATAAAATTAAAGCTCTCTTCCTCCTCTTTCATTTAAGATGTTGGAAGATAATGTTTAGAAGAAAAAATATGGATGACTAATACAAAAGATTAATTTTAATTTTATGCATACCTAGAGTGTAAATATTTTCGTTCGCTTATAATAATATTTTATCGGCATTATAATAATGTATGCTAATGAAACATTTGTCATATACTCACAAAATGTATTCATTATACTAGTAAACAATTAATTTCAAAGAAAAAAAATACAACTTAAGAGTAAAATATTAATTATTTATATTTTTCAGAATGGGGAAAAATACTGTAAATCAAAGCAAAAATAAAAATAAAAATTCACAACATGCTCTTTATTTCAAAATAAATACTAATGAATATTTGCATTATTGCTCTATTTTTATTATTTTTTTAATCATGAATTAAAATTTATTAATTGATTATGAATTTATTTATATTTATATATACCCGGATTCCACATGCCAAATACATAATTTAAAATCCTTATAATTGTGAGATTATACATTTATTTAATCAATTTCACTTGGACGAGATGAAGACAAAATTGTAAAGAAGTGTGGAAAGCGTATTTCTTTTGTATTTTTTGCATAATTTTCAAATGTAATTATTATATGATTTTTTAAGAATCATAATTTCAAATATTATTCTGCAGTGACAGTTGTTTTGAGTTTTGGTTTAATAGCGTGCAAATTGCATAATTTATTATTTGGAAATTGGTTTGCACATTGCAGATTGCATAAGAGGTGGGAGTGGCAGGAGAGAGGAAGGGGGAGAAAATAAAATTATTATTTTTTCGATAAACCTGAAATTAATGGTGCCGCAATAATTATTTATTTTCCACCTACAAGTTGAATATCACAAAATTCTTTATTTGATTCATACTCATTTTATTCAAAAATTATTTATATTACAAGTCAAATATTCATTTATAATTTTCTTTGATATAAATAATTTAATGTGTATAATGTCATATTATGATATAATCTAATGCATATAATGATCTCGTGTATCAATGTGAAAAATTTAATAATGATAGTATATAATGTAAATAATTAAACTAAACATTAGCATAATTATATTTCGATTAGCCGGTGGGTCAGTGCTCGATTTTTTTTTGGGAAATTATAATCATAATCCTCCATTTACTCTCCATAGATTCATATTGTATATATGTATATATATAGATATATATATATATATATTAAAAATAATCAAAATCTAATCATATATACACTAACTGACTATAACCAATTTTTGCTCATGGAGTCGTGGTTCCAAACCTTTTTTTTTTTTTTGCTCATCTTTCCACAAAGATTGCACTATAAATTTTGGTAAAAAAATATTTCTCCATAATTTATGATTGATCAAAAAATATATACGGTGAGCAACCTTAGTAGACAATGAGGAGCATGAGTTATTTAATTTAGTGAAAACAATAATTTGTTATAATTGAAAGTAACTTTAAGCAATCATCATGATGTACATAAACTAAAGGAATAAGGACCAAATAGGGTACTAAACTAATTTGGGGGGCTCAATTGAGCAACTAGAACTTTTTTTTGGTTCAATTGGGGCATCGCGTTTTTAAAATTATGTCAATTGAGTCATTGTATGATGGAGCCCTAACGGAGGACGTTAACTCGACTCGAAACGATGTCGTTTTCTTTAAGTTTTTACCCTAACCCATAACCTGACCCACCCCTAACCCGACCCTCTCGTCCAAACTACACAAACTATGAAGATCATCCATATTCCTGTCATTTTCCCCCCTTAGATCCATTTTAGTGTCCTTTTTCCTTTAATTTTTTATTTTTTCAGATTTTCTTCCTTTAATTTTCCCAGATTCCAGCAGCTCTGTCTCCTTCAAAGAAATCCTAGAAAAAATTATCAAAGATTGCTCATTGTTCTTCTTCTAAATCTGCAATAAAAAATATGTTCAATTCTCAGAATTTCAAAAAACACAACAGAACAAAAATACACATATCCCAGAACCTCAACCTCCCAGCCCATCTTCTTCTTCTCATCCATCATAACATTCCCAGCCATCTCCATCACCTGCCCATCCTCCCGTCTAGCTGCAGAGCAGCAACCGACGGGAACCATCATTCGCAGCATTTTCGCCCCTCTCCCTTTTATCTGATAGCTCATCTCCTTCTGACTCCACACCCTTATCTTCCCACTCCAAACTAAAAAAAAACAACAAATCACATACCCAATTTTGTTCCCATAGATCCCAGCCATATTCAACAAAATCAGAATCCAGATTCAAAAAATCACAATACTGAACCCCACAAATTCTCCTCCCTCGATTTATACATTGGTGAGGTGTCAATAGAGGTCGAAACAGATTTAAATGAAGAAAACCTACTGGTATCATCTCACCGGACTTGCTGTCATTGGCATCTTCATCGGAGAATGAAGAGTCGGAGGAGGATTTTGTGTAGTTTGGACGAGTGGGTTGGGTCAGGGGTGGGTCGGGTTAGGGGTTAGGGTAAAAACTTAAAGAAAACGACATCGTTTTGAGCTAGGTTAACGTCCTCCGTTAGGGCTCCATCATACTATGGCTCAATTGACACGATTTTAAAAACGCGGTGGCCTAATTGAGCCAAAAAAATTCCAGTGGGTCAATTGAGCCCCCAAATTAGTTTAGTGGCCTATTTGGCCTGTATCCCAAAACTAAAAAAGTCGGCATGACTTATAAATTGATTCCTTTAATCTAAAAATTATATTGCATTTGTTCAAATGAGTACTAGTGTTGGATGTGTAAACGTGAAACCCAATTTGTTTATTATATTTTTGATGTTTTTCTTACCATATTTTGGTGCCATTTTTTTAATTATATATCTTATTGTGTTATAGTATTGATTGTTTTAACACTAAAATACAATAAAAAAAATACTAATATTACAGTAAACAAGCCGATTCTCACATTTACATACCTCACTATAACTAACTCCTATATTTATATATAAATTTATTTATTTTAAATCGTATGAGTGTTTAAGATTATAATATTTAGTTTGATATCCATGACTAATACCGATGAAGAAGAAAATTGATGAAGAAGATAATACCAATCGCACAAAATCTGATCTTGAAAAGAATGAACATGTGAAGTGGGATCTGTTTTGGAAAATGTCTAATATGCCCCTCAACACTGGAAAATAAAGGAATGAATGTTATTTTCATTCAAACCTTTAAAATTAATGATGTCAGCAATTTAAAAAAATTCTTAAAAACTTTAAACGACCATAACTTGTCCATTTTTAATGCAATTGACACAAAAGATATATAAAATTAAAGCTCTTTTCCTGCCCTTTCATTTGAGATGTCGGAAGATCATGTTTAGATGAAAAAATATGGATGAAAAATACAAAAGATAAATTTTTATGCATACCAAGGTTGTAAATGCTTTCGTTAGCTTATAATAATATTTTGTCAACATTATGATAACGTATTCTAACGAAACATTTGTCATATACTAACAAAATGTATTCAATGTGCTAGTGAAGAATTATCATAATACTAGCGTAGTACATATTTTCTAGGGTTTATTCAATCTCAACTATGGTTTATTTCATTTCAATTACGGTTTATTCCATTTCAATTATGGTTTATTCCATCTAATTATGATGATATTATTTTTTTGAATATAATTTTTCTTTATTAGTTCCTAATTGATTAGTAGGGTTTATTACATTCAATTATTATTTATAACTTATATTGACAGAGTATTGTCATATGTTGACATAGTGTATTATATTCATCGTACTGACAAAGCAAGATCATAATGTTAGCGTAATACATATATCTTATTGTTATTATTGTTCCGGTTGAGTAAGGGTTTATTACATACAATAAAGGTTTATATATATATAAGACTTGGTTGAATATGAGCTTGAGTAAGGGTTTATTACATACAATAAAGGTTTATATATATAGGGGTGGGTTAAAATGAGAACCATACCCCTGTGTAGGAACTAGGAACCATTTATATCCACAGATCTTGACAATTTGAATGGACAAGATTGATTTGGAATTTTAGGGGTTAAATTGCAAAATAATAATTTTGTACCAAATTTAAAACATAATAAGGGTACTATGGAGAAACCAAATCACCGTGTATCTAGAAAGTGGAAACAATTTTCATTCATTAATATCAAATAAGAAAACCTAGAAAACAAATCAGAAACCGCCGCCTACGTCTTCAATCTCTTGCCGCCTCGTCGCTGTCTACCGCCTCTCGTCGCTCCCGCTCGCGCACCGACGGCCAGACCCATGTCGACTGCACGCTCTCGCCGCCGCCTACCGCCTGCACGCCATACGCCGCCCTACGCTGCAGGACGCCATACGCCGCCCAGACGCCTCCTGCACTCCCTACGCCGGAAGACACAGCCAGACGCTGCCACCAGACGATGGACGCCGGTCCTACGACGCCCGCCCTTCGCCACCCACATCCCCACTTTATTCGAATTTTATGGATATTCAAAAATTTTTGATGTTTTTTGGTTATATTTCTGATATGCTTCTCGTAACTGTAGGCAAATGTTTTGGGTTTTCATTTTTGATTGATTGTTATATTTATTGGTTTTATTTTGTGGTGGTTTGATGTATTTAGCAAATTAATTAGATATGATTAGCAAATTATTAATGTATTCTTAGCAGATTCGTAATTTATTCGAATTTCTAGAATTAATGTTGCTGGTGTCGGACTTTTTTTAATCATGTTTTGTGAATCCTTTTTATTTGAGTTTGTTTGTTTGTTATGTTGGATTTGGATAGGAGTATTTGATTTTGATTCGTGAAGAAAATTTAAATTTATCAAAATTACTCCAGAAATAGCTAGAAACTTCAGTGATGGATCTTTTATCTGCTGTAAAAGTGTAGAATGGATTTATTCACATCACTTTGATGAATTTTAAATTGCTGGATCTGAACTGTACAACTCTGGAGTCAGCGGTGAGAATTATAGCAGGCACTGGATCAAATATGTGGATTGAGTATTAGCAAATTAAATGTTTATGATTAGCAAATTAGATGGATATACTTAGCAAACGTTTTTTATTTATTGATTCTGATCTGATTTGATTTGTATTGATACATTTAGCAAATAAGTAAGTTGTGATTAGCAAGTTAGTAATGTATATTTAGCAGATTAACTTGATAGGTTGTGGTTTTATGAATATTTGTTATTTATATCAAATTGAATTTGTTTATAGCATATTTATATTTAGTCTATAGCAAATTTTGAATGTATAATTAGCAAATTGAGAGGCTGGATGATTATATAGGTTAACCATTCAGTCTTGCGTTCTAGCAACTTAGTACGATATGATTAGCAAATGTTGCATCTGTGAAATTTTGCTACTGGGATTCGTGTTTTAGCAAATTGATGTTTTGTTTATAGCAAATTAGTGATATAAGATTAGCAAATTATTATAGCATATTAGTAAGATGCTTTTATGCGTATTGGCTATTAATAGAAAATTGTATTATTTATATCAAATTCTCATTATATTTGTAGCAGATTGGTATTGGTTCATAGCAACTTAGTAAAATAAGATTAGTAATATTTGCAAATGTAAATCTTCTTTTTAGCAAATTGAGAATTTATTTATAGGGATTTGACATGTTGTTTATAGCAATTTGACATGTATTTATAGAAAATAATTTATTATTTTGCAGCCATTAGCAAATTGAGAGGGTGGATGATTATAGAGGTGAAGAGAAATCGTTTTAGCAGATTAGTTAAGTAATACATAATTAGAAAAAATTAAGGATTTTGTTTATTGTGTAATCATTTTATTCGTTGGTTTGGTTAGTGATACAAGATTAGCAAATTTGTGATATGTTTTTGTGTTGTATAATGTTTTTTTTTAAATAATGTTATTTCATAAAAAAAGTTCATATTTTTCACATAAAAAATATTACTGATTTGCTATTAACAAAAATATAATGTGCTAATTACAATTAAAAAGGCTGCTAAACGTCGTACACACGCGTTACTAACAGATTCTGCCCATATTCCCTACACATACAAAGATACATTAATGGATAATGTAATACTTGTATCTTGCATAATCAGACGATAACCGGCGTGATAATAATATAAGATGGAGTAAGAACTTGTGAAAAAAAAATACGTTCTTATTTTACACACAACAATTCATGCCATTTTTTTTTTCTTAATAACTTGAAAACTTCGACAACTAAATACGAAAAACATCTATCGTCTATCATAAATATGAAATGCCCATTTTCTGCAAACATCTCACTATCATGCAAAGCACATTGAAACTATTTAAAAAAAAAGAGACCATCCTATCATCAAAAAAATAAATCATATTTTCACATAAAATATTACCGATATGCTATTAACAAATCTATAATTTGCTAATTACGCATAAACAATTTGCTAAATGTAAGACATAGGCATCCCTACCAGATTCCACCCATATCCCTACGCATACAAAGATACATTAACGGATAACACAATACCTGTATCTTGTATAATCAGACGATAACCGGCGTGATTATAGTATACAATTGAGTAAGAAACATTAACAGATGACACAATACCTGTATCTTGCATAATCAAACGACAACCGGCGTAATGCTAATATAAGATGGAGTAAGAAATTGTGAAAAAAAAAAATTCTTATTTTACTGGCATTTTAACTTTTTTTCTTTTTTTTTTTCTAACTTGAAAACTTCTACAACCAAAAACAAAAAAACATGTATCATCTATACTAAATATGAAATGCCCATTCTATGCAAATATCTCACTATCATGCAAAGCACATTGAAACCAATTAAAAAAATATCAAATTTTCAAATAAAAATATTACAGATTTGCTATTAATAACACTATAGTTTGCTAATTCTGAATAACAAATGTGCTAAACGTCAGACATATGCGTCCCTACCAGATTCTGCCCATACACCTACGCATACAAAGATACATTAACATATAACACAATACATGTATCTTACATAATCAGACGATAACCGGCGTGATGATAATATAAGATGGAGTAAGAACTTGTGAAAAAAAAAAAATTCTTAGTTTACACGCAACAATTCATGGCATTTTTACTTTTTTTTTTAATTGCTTGAAAACTTCTACAACCAAGTATGAAAAAATATCTATCATCTATAATAAATATAAAATGCCCATTCTTTGAAAACATCTCACTATCATGCAAAGCACATTGAAACCAAATTAAAAACAAATTCGAGTTTTTACATAAAAATATGCCGAGTTGCTATTAACAACTCTAGAATTTGTTAATTCCACATAAAAAATTTGCTAAACGTCATACATACGCGTCCTTACCAGATTCCACCAATATCTCTACACCATTAATGGAGAACATAATACATGTATCTGCCATAATCAGACGAAACCTGCAGTGAGACCGACGAAATCCAACGACTCCTTAAACCGTAACAGACCCAATCAATAAGAATTTTGAACAGATTTATGATTAATTAAAATATGAAACACCGATAGATACAACTCTGTAGAAAAAAAAGTTTAATCTATCGTCCAAAAAATAAAAAAAAAACGTCCAATCTAAAAAAACCGCTCAATATAATCCCACTATATATGGAACAGATATATTTACTGCAGATAATTGATATCCAATACAATGACATATATACCCTTAACTTAATATAACTCTTAAGATATTGCATTTTTTACCCCATTTTTTTGAGATTGATCTGAGCCTTAGAAAATCATTGATCCAACGCTCCATATTGGTTCCTAATTCCTATACAGGGTATTGATTCTCATTTGATCTCTATACTATATATATATATATATATATATATATAATACTTGGTTAAATATGAGCACTATGCTAATTATTTACTATACTTTTATTACTTATATTATTGTGTTTAGTGCTATTTTTTTTTTCGTTCATAAATATTATAAAACTATAAAATATTATCCGATACATCACACATGTAACACACTACTTAATGCTAAAAATAGGAAAGTTTATTTTCGGCTGAAAAAAAGCAAGAAAAACCTTTTTACTTCGCTAGGTTAATATTATTATTATTGCATTTGAAATAGTTGATGAGTTGAATATCGACAAAAACCTCGAACAAGAAACTTTAGATATATATTTCAGATGATGACTTGATATTCGGACTCTAAATGAGTTAAGCGGAATCCGACCATAGATATGTTCAAGCTTGGTTAAAATAATATAGAATTTTAAATGTTTGAATTTATTTAAATATCTATCCAGCCGAGTGCAAACCAACTTTAATCAAGCCAAACATGAATTGAGCTCGAATAATTTGATATTTTTAAACATGTCAGGTCAATTTTTACTTATCGAGCTCGAGTTCAAGCCGAACTTGAAATCTTATCAAAAACAAAATTATGATCAAGTTTGTTTGATATGTTTATTGAATCAAGCTCAAACGGACTTTTAACAAACGAATACAAGTCGAGTATCGAGCTATTTAATATACACACATATTACGAAGTTTAATATTAATTAATTTAATTAGAAGTTAGAAAGCAACTAAGCAAATGATTATCATTTTCTCAAAAAAAAAAAAGGCAAATGATTATCATAATAAGAAACAATAGGTGGTCTGCGTAATTATATTGAATTAATGCAATGAGAAAAAAACGTGTGCCTATTAATGAATATAGAATATGTTAATTACCCTGAATATTAATTAATTTAAAAAATCAAAACAAATCGGACAAATTTGCAAAGGGACAGTTAAATGAATCAATCATGAGAAAATTTCAGGCATTGTTAACTTTCCTTGAGCGTACATATATACTATTATCCTTAAAAAATGAAAATATATGCTCCTTGTTTGATAGAGGTATAGAATCTTGATTTAACAAAATTGCTGATATTCAATATATTAACGATTCATATCTGGATGCAATAAAGATTTTTGGAGAATACAAAATTAATCTACCCGTTTAAAAGCAATAGCTTAATCATGGGGTTGTCTGAAAAAAAAAAGATTGTGGCCATATAAATCGATCTTATTAATTTTGACCTATATATATCCGATCCATCTGCTAAGATAAGAAGAAACACAGAGAGAGAGAGAGAGAGAGTTATGAATAGAAGAAAGGAGACAATGAGTTGGGTTTTATTTGTTATAACATGCCTAATAATTGGAGACGTTGATGCAACCCAATACGTGGTGATAAACACGGTGCCCAACACCCCCGGAGGTCAAGTATTCGATAAAGAAATAGGGGTTGATTTCTGCTTACAAGTAATGCCATCCATCAACGAATTCATATTTAAAGTGTTTGAAGAAACATGCATTGACGATCGGCGCGATGTCCCAGTTTTAAGTATATACATATCTGAATTCCCCGGTTATGCATACAAAAATGGCGACAGCATCAACGTAAGTGCTTCAGCCCTAGACAGCACTTACGTTCCTCGCAATAAATCTAAGTCCTTTTTCTACTCCATGATGCTCCATGAAATGACTCATGTGTTTCAATGGCACGGCAATTTCGGGGCCCCCGGAGGGCTGACGGAGGGGACTGCCGATTATATGGTGGTGAAGTCGGGCTACTACGATCAGAGTACTTATCCGAAACCCGGTTCGGGCAACAAGTGGGATGAAGGCTATGGTGTGACGGTGAGGTTTTTGGAGTACTGTGATAGTCTGCTGAATGGTTTCACTGCCAAATTGAATAAAATGATGAGGTTTCAATACAGCGACGCTTATTGGGTCGACTTGCTCGGGAAACCTGTCGATCAACTATGGACAGACTACAAGGCCAAGTATGGGAACCAATCACGGCCGTATTAAAAAAAATAAAATTAGAGCTTGAACCGAGGTTTGAAAAATTTACAAGCATAAAATCTTTTAAATATTATAAACTAGATTACACCCGTGCGTCCACGGAAAATTTTTCAACGTTTGATTTTCACTTTAAGATATACTTGTGTGTTCTCCCAATTGCACGATCGAAATAATCGCATTAGCTAGGTCCAAAAATGGTGTCTTGTCTTAAATTTTTTAAATATTAATAATAGTTTATTTTAAAATATGGTACATTTGTAATGCTTTGCAAGGTATCCACAAACACATAATGACTGAGTAATAAAGTGGGACACTATAACTATATATAGAAAAATTCAATGTTTTATGAAGATGAATATAAAATGAAAATTACATATTAATTAAACAATTTTTTTTTACTCACACACTCGACCTGTGATATTGAGGAGATTCGAACCCGTGACCTTTAGTCTCCAAGTAACCTCACTCCACCACTAGGTCATCCCCAATGGGACATATTAAACATTTTTTTTACATCTATGCACAAATCATTTTTTTTATCATTTTGAAAGATAATATGCTTAATTATACGCCCATATCTGCAATGTTAATATCAAACTTATTTAACGTAAACTTATTGAACGTGTTTCTTACACAGTCAAAGATCATTTTTAAAATCTAAAATGTTTGACAATTATATTTTTTTAATAAAATAATTCACATTATAATTTTCGAAATAGGAATTCAACACATAAAAATCATTTTATTTTTATCTTATACTAGTGCATTGCCCGTGCGATGCACAAAATAATATTTTATTATTTATAGTATCTAAGAAACATATTTATTTGATTTTGAAATCTATAAGTACCCCAATAAAAGTTATAAATGATTCCATGTCCTCCTTTTATTTATATATCAATCATATTTATCTATGCATAATCAATATTCACAAGATTTAGTTAGTTAATTTCTTTCAGGAAGATACGCAGTGACTACATATGCAATTTCTTCAGCAATTAAAAGCCCAACGAACTCAATACTAAATAGTTGCTGGCCATATTCCAAAAACTAAAAAATAATTTAAAGAAGAATATTAACTCATTAGAAAATATAATAAAGCATTAGTGTATACCTATATATTTTCAAATAATATATCTCATCCCTTATTCGAGTCTAACAAGATGACTGATGCTAAGCCTGTTGCCACTCCTCTAGCTGTGTCCCCTACTCTCTCCTTAGAGCTTGGTGAGGTCCTTTCAAATCCCACTGAGTATCGGACTATTGTGGGTGGATTGCAATATCCATCTTTCACACGCCCGGACGTGGCCTATGTTGTCAACAAGCTTTCTCAGTTCATGCATCGTCCTACCTCGGTTCATTGGGAAGCTGTCAAACGTGTTTTACGCTATCTTTGTGGAACTATTCATCATGGTATTCTCCTACATCGCAGCACCTCATTATCTCTTCAGGCCTACTCCGATGCCGATTGGGCTGGCAACAAGGATGACTACACATCCACCGGTGCTTATATTGTTTATCTTGGCCGCAATCCTCTCTCCTGGTGTTCTAAAAAGCAGCCCACTTTCGCTCGCTCCTCCACCGAGGCTGAATATCGAGCGGTTGCTGCTACTGCTGCTGAAGTGTGCTGGATCCACTCACTTCTTCCTGAACTTCGTATCTCTCTGGCTTGATACCATATAAGAATATGAATTGATAGGTAATTGCATACCATTTACTATTAGCCAATGAATATATATACAGAGTACATGAGATCTTAGAGATACACTAAACTAATGAGATAAATATAATCCTAATATAAAGAGATTACAATAATTGATAATAGAATAATTTACAGAAATATAAATAATATATCTCATCCCTTATTATTTTCAAGCTGAATTATGAAATAACATACTCCTATATATTTTCAAGCTGAATTATGAAATAACATACTCCCACGTGGGCGCATCGTATATGTATAGTGTAAAATTGATAAACTTAATCGCGATCAGATTTAAAAACTATTATGTATGCAAATCATTTTTTTTAGGAAATTAATTTAAACTTTTAAAAGTAAAGATTCATTAAATGTAATTCATTGATAAATGTATAATTCTTTTGGGATAAAATCCTCTAGCCCACATTTCATATCCCACTATTATGTCCCACTATATGAGAGTTAGAGTTTTTTTAAGGACAACAACTTAGGCCGATTTGGAAAAAAGGACAAATTTATTGCGGGCCGATTTTCAGCCCGAACGGGCTACAGACGCAACACTTAAATGTTAATGTCTTTAAATTTCAGCCCGCAATAAATTTGTCCCCTTTTTCAAATCGGACTAAGTTGTTGTCCTTAAAAAAACTCTAACTCATGTAGGAGAAACAATAGACTGTCTTTTCTTAAGGATAACAACTTAGGCCGTTTTGGAAAAGATGACAAATTTATTACGAGCAGAAATTTAAGGACATCACGTGCATCTCACGTGAGGTGCAGCCCGTTCGGGCTGAAAATTGGCCTACGGACGCAATACTTAAATGTTAATGTCCTTAAATTTCGGCCCGCAATAAATTTGTCCTCTTTTCCAAATCGGCCTAAGTTGTTGTCCTTAAAAAAACTCTAACTCCACTATATGATCATGATCATATAGTATAGTATTATCCACCTTGGTCATTATCCAGAGGATGGGGCAACAAGCTGCAATTCCTTTCTCGGGTTCCCTCAGGGCTCAACCTTACCTACAAAAACTAATTATCCACTTAGAAATCTATATCGAAGATTTCTAAAGTCTAACAAGAATTAAATTGGGATTTGTCCCTTCCTTGACTATGATCTTACTACAGATTGCACGACCTTAGAGACTTCTACTTGACTCAAAATTTAAAGAGAAATTTTATAGATCATTAATTTAAGATTGACTGAGCCAGAAAGTTGGTAAAAGACGATACTCTACCGTCTCCCCTTTTTCTACATGTTTATTCAAAAATCCAACAAGGCATAATACTCTTCCAAAAATTTCAAAATTAATAGAGAACGATCTTGAACATGGGAAGACAAACATATATAAATTTTGAAATTTCTCGAAATCACAAACTTCTGATAAAAATTTAAATTGACGATATAATTGATAATAAAATTCGAAGGGGCTTTATAATTATCAAAAAATTACAAAATAAATAGAAAGGCTATCCTTAGCATACAAGAATCAAAGAATATAAATTTGAAAATTTTTCGACAACTCATGCTTTCAAAATAAAATTTAAACACTTAAAATGCTTTAGGCAAAAATCTGAATGACAGGATAATCGAAATAAAATTTCAACAACATCCTATTCTTACGTAAAATAATACTCTGGAACACTTTCCAGAACGAATTTTTTTGATACATGGGCTCTAATAGCCGTGAATCCTCAAAAAAATCAGAACTGGTCGGTAATAGCATCTACGACCATTTTCTGGTCATTCAACCTATTTTCGACCCCCCGAATGACAACAACTTAAAAAAGAAAAATAAAATATATAATTAAATACACAACATATGAAAAATTGAGGTCAAACGGACAAGGAATGGACTGAGATGAGTGCATCGGAAGAAGATGGTTGGCGGTGGCAAACCAGCGAGTCGCAATGGCGGAAAAGCCGCGCTGCTACTGCCCGACGGTGCCATTGCCCTCCAGCTATTGCCGGTGGCCGATCCGGCCACTGGCCAATCGACAGCACTTTCCTCCGCCGTCTTTTCCCCCGCCACCCCATCGTCGTCGGCCCATACCACCACCACCACTCGCTAATCTCTCTCTCTCTCTCTCTCTCTCTCTCTCTCTCTCTCTCTCTCTCAACTCTCTAGTCTCTCACTCGAAAATGGGTTTTAGGGCGAGGAAATGAAGTGAGGGGGTTGGGGTATTTATAGAGGAAAAGTTGGGGTACCCGGTAGGGAATTCCGAATATAAAATACTAATGAAGTGATTTTCGAACTCAATTAAAAGTTGCTTTATTCGATGTCAAGGTTCAAATGACCTCCGACATGAAATGCAAAAATACTAGGAAACTCGTTGGCTCGAATACTATTAAACCAACTCGACTCGGGATGATGAGGAAGTCGTTAAAAAAAAAGATTCCCTTTTTAAAAATAGAGTTAATATTCCTTTCGGATGCCAAATATTACTCCCGAGCGTTCGATTGATCTCTTATTAGAAATTCATGAAAGTGAACGGATTCCTTAGGTCATTTCCTATAAGACACTCCATGGGGCAAGCATCAGTTCAACGAGTAGGATTTTGTAAAATATTTAAAACACTTAAAAACTCCAAATTTACTATTCACACTTTTACTTTACACATTTCTCATCATTAGGACCTCAGATGACCTCGGATTAAATTTCTGAGAGTACCGACACGCTTTTTCGGTTGATACCTTTCAAATAAGACTATAATTAGCTATAATTAAATAGAGATAGAAAAAAAATTAAAAGACGATTTTCATGAAAATGATCCATAAAGCTGCAACTTATGTCTATTTTACCTTAATTATATTATCATTAAAACTCATTCCAAGCTCTCCCAATCTTAATTTGGAATTTGTTAATCATGCTTAGAAAATCTATGGTATTACAGATATTAAGCTCAAGAAACAGTGATATTACATTATCATGTTGTGACCTTTCGAGTCACTAAAGATGTATAATTTCTATGGGTTGTGACATTTGGGTTACTAGGTTGAGGTCTTTTGATCACTACGGAGTCATTCTTGGGTAAATCCCTCGTATACTCGGAGTCAGTGCTAGTTAATCCCCTCGCATACTCAGTGGAATATTTGAGGTTACCCCTCTCTTATCATAAGGCATGCCTCTATAGGGTGCGGTAGACATCAGATTTGAGCCAGAATAAGCCCAGAATAAGTAAAATATTTTGTAGATATGGAAAGGGCTTTTGTGTTTTGCTTCCCATATACAACCAGTTGATGTTAGATATTTCTAAATTTTTTTAGAGCTTTCTTATAAAACCCCAATGGGTGCATTAATACTCACACGCTCTTTTTGAAATGTTTTTAGTTTGAGACGCAGAGGTCGATGGTGGTTGTGAAAATGGATTGGCTGCTGAGCTCATGTTTTGCTACTCTACCATTATTCACACTATGTTTCTTGCTACTTTGATGAATTATGGTATTTGGTTACTTTGATTTTACCTATGATTCTATTACTTTGATTCTAAACAACTATGGACTTCCTAGTTACATGTTTCATATGCTTAACTATATAATTAATTTAAAAGGGAAGCCCGACCTTTTGATATGCATATCTATTTATTTTTCTTTCGTCTATGAAGAGGTTTTACTTGTTAAGCATGCATGTTGATTTTGTTTACTTTTAGTCGACCTATGGCGTTCCTTAAGTTGTTTTCTTGTTTTTTTTCTATGAATGAGACACAATATAATTTATTTATCTCTGACCTATTGATGGGTCTTAGTTGTTGTGACATGTAAAGAGGACTTGTTTATTTGAGGAATCTGGATCAATTTTATTAATTGTTGGACTTTGTTTAAGTTGTTGATTGGTCTATGAATAGACATTCCTTTGACTCGATTGAATTATTTGACTCCTTTGATAAGTTGAAAAATGTGGATCATTCTAGATATAAGGTTATGTTGCCTAAATTTTTGAGGCGCTAACTTAGTTCAGCTCTCGAAACACTCCCTAGATTTTTTTTTTATTAAACTACATTCTTCCTTCCATTTTAATTTTTCTCGTAATGTCCCCGTCCTACTTCTCAGTTACATATTCCAAGCCTAATTTGATGTTTGAGCTCCACTAATTCTTAGAAATAGAGACTCTGTCATGTCCATCTGTAATGTGTATAGAGCCAAGTTGTCCTTCTCTACATTTTTGTTGATTTTTTCTTTATCTGTTGTAGACAAAGTGGATACATCTTCAAGTATAATGTATCCCTAATCGATAATACTGCATAAGCCTTGAGACACAAAGTAGGTCCTCATTTTAATTGCCCAATATTTATAATTTTCCACTGAGAAAGTAGAAATTGAGATTTGGTGGTTATTTAAGATATTATTCGTGGGGAAGGTTTTGAAATTATATTGAAAAAATGTAGTAGAAATGTTTAGATAGTGTGTATCAAGGAAGCTAGTTATGTCCCGTTGATGATCAACCAGGCTATGATACCACTGATAGTAGTAGAGCAAGTAGCTAGAGTATTTGGTAGAGGTTTGGTGAAGGTTGTGATAAGATATGAAGAGTTAGGAGGACTTGATATATGTATATATAATTTAGAGAAAAGATGGAGAAGGAGTAGGATTATGGATGAATGCATATTGCAAACTTCAACTTCACTTTACAAATGGTAGAATGTCATATATTTACTACAATGAGAATCTTAGATAACTGTATAGAATTCTCGTACAACAATATTTGAGAAATCTCTAGATTTCTCCATAGATTATTAATCTAATGAATTCTAGAATATTTTATACATGAAGAATTTAAAATATTTTAGGTATAACATCTTTGCATAAGTGCATATTCTAAAATATACTAGAACGTATGTCAACTTTTATGAAAAAAAGAAGATCGAAGATCTCTCACACTCTTTCTCCCTCTCATGCCCTAGCCGCACATAAATAAAATAAGAAGACTGTGCCGCAAACAAGTAAAACATAGCTCAGTAGATTGGGTAGCAATCAAATGAACCTTCCGAGTTGGGCCGGACGGGCCTTGATTAATAATTAGGGAAAATTCTTCCGAGCATATTGGGATACTATGCCAACATTTAATACACTTTAATAACTACTACCTCCGTTTCATAATGTTTGTTGTTTTGTTTTTTTATCTGGAATTAAGAATTAATTTTATGGACAAATATACTCATCCCTTATATATGCCATAAAATCTAATTCATCTATATTTTCCTAAAAAATAACAATATTTTCTCTCTCCATATATTTTTCTCTCTTCATATATTATAGGTAAGTTAGAATCAAAAAATCTTGTAGGATTTGAAAGGGTTAAAATTGGGAGAGAGGATGTCAAATTATATAAAACAACAAACATTTTGAAACTAAAAAAAAAAACCTTAAACAACAAACATTATGAAACGGAGGTAGTATTTATTATCTATTACATATAATTTTAATAATTTTTAAATAGTATATTAGATATTTGGTAGTAATCCAACGTCTATATAAGAATTTCTCATTGTTTAGTCAAGCTCTACAACTGGGCTCTAACGTAACGTATATGCTTCTAGAAAGTTCAAAAATTAATTAATATGCAATCATAACACTTTATCCAATCAATTCCATTTACTATATTTTGCAGTAGTACCAAAACTGTTAACCAATTTCAAAATATCATTCAGCATTCATTTGAGCATCAAGCACGATTTTTATTATTTTTTATGGTCATAAAACATATCATAATATAATTCATTTTCTAAGCTTAAACTTTATTCACTCTTTGTATAGTACTTTCCATTTATTTTTAATTTTCTTTTACTCTATGCAAATTTATCCCCGAGGTAAAAATGAATAACTTTTAGTCAAATTTTGCCATAATTCCAAATATTTGGTTGGAGAACCTAAATTATGGTGTTTATTCATTTTTTTTTTGTGAGTATTTTATATATCCGTCATTAATTGGTAAAAATGATAAAGTTATTGTGCAGAGTGTATAAGTACGACACTAAGATAAGGAAACTACTGCTGCTTGTCACTCAAGAGCAGGTGCGTTTAATTAACTTTGAAATAAATTTTTCATTACATTGCATAACAGCATAAGTTAAAGCGAGCATTAATATTGCTTTATTTTTCCGTTCGTACTAGCCGGGCGGCGGCTGAGACGGGATAGAAACTAGTGGTGGTGGCGGTGGGCAGCTTGTCAGAGCCGGCAATGGCGGAGGCGGTGGGCGGCTTGGGGAGGGAGATGGCGGGTGCAGGGGCAACGGCGGTGGTGGTGGGTGGTTTGGAGAGGGAGGTGGCGGTTGCAGTGGTAACGGCGGTGACGGTGGGCAGCTTGGGTGGGGAGATGGCGGTTGCACGGGCAACGGCGGTGGCGGAGGGCAGCCTGGGGAGGGAGGTGGCGGTTGCAGTGGCAACGGCGGTGGCGGTGAGATGGTTGGGGAGGGAGGTGGCGGTTGTAGTGGCAACGGCGGAGGCGGTGAGATGGTTGGGGAGGGTGGTGGTGGTTGTAGTGGCAATGGCGGTGGCGGAGGGCAGCCTGGGGAGGGACGTGGCGGTTGCAGTGGTGACGGCGGTGGCGGTGAGATGGTTGGAGAGGGAGGTGGCGGTGGGTTGCTTGGGGAGGGAGGTGGTGGTGGGGCGGAGGCCAGTTTGGGGAGGGAGGTGGAGGTGGGCTGGTTGGGGAGGGATGTGGCGGTTGCTGTGGCAACGGCGGTGGCGGTGGGCTGCTTGGGGAGGGAGGTGGTGGTGGAGTCGGAGGGCAGTTTGGGAAGGGAGGTGGCGGTGGCGGTGGGCTGGTTGGGGAGGGAGTTGGTGGTTGCAGGGGCAACGGTGGGGGGGGATGAGGGCAGTTTGGGGAGGGAGGTGGCGGTGGCGGTGGGGAGCTTGGGAAGGGAGGTGGTGGTTGCAGTGGCAAAGGCGGTGGGGGGAATGGGGAGGGAGGTGGTGGCTGTGGGGGGGTGGAGGGAGTGCAGCAGCCGTCTCCCCCGGTTATGGAAATGAGAAATGAAGATGAAGATGCCTGAAACACGAGTTGGTGTTATGGAATTCATTTTGCTGCGAATTATTATTTTTGTTCTTAGCTATATTTATAGAGGAGGGATCGTGATTAAATTAATTATCCCTAAGCATATAGTATAATATGTATAAAAAAATGATCAAGGACTCCTCGACGTCGAGGAGGCATGTGATCTTCACAAAAATGGCAAGTAAAATAGAAAAGACCCCTTCACAAAATGGTATGATCGATGGCAAGTAAAATAGAAAAGACCCCTTCACAAAAATGGTATGATCGATGGTATTCTTAATAATGATGGCAATTTAATGACATGTGACCTTTACAAAAATGGCAGGTTAATTAAAAATCTAGGAGGCCTGTGAGCTATTATTCTTAATGATGGTTTCTCTTGTGATTTGAATTTAAAAGACCCCTCCTCAAAAAATGGTAAGTAAATTTACTATGGAGATGCCTAGGCCTGTGAGCTATTAATCATTAATGATGGTTTCACTTGTGATTTGAATTTAAAAGACCCCTCCTCAAAAATGGTAAGTAAATTTACTATGGAGATGTTGGGAAGGTAATAGTGCCCTGCCTCAAACGATGACGAGTAAGGTGATAGTTGAAGCCATAGCCCTACACGAACAGCGAGAGAAATTATTTTATTTGTGTTCCTCCAAGAAATAAGAGAGATGACAGAGAAAACTACATGACATGTTATTCTTCTAAAAGGTTGAGATGTAAAATCTTGAATTCTACAGTATACATTAATGAAAATTTATTCAATCGACTTCTATATAAATAGATTACGTGTATTGACAAAGTTAAATTTTTAATTGCTATAAGCAAATCTAGTTTGAATCTAGCTGAACAAAATAATAAACAACGTAATAATAATAATAGTTGAAGATCAAAATATCAACAATTTGAAATAATTCAAATATCGAAATGATATAACCAAATTTATAAAAACTCGAGTCCTGTGGAGATCACAGTTTCTTTAAACCAAATTCATTCCGTATGGACGTTTGATTCTCGTGATACAACGGATGAACTGGATCTTCCTCCGGTGAACTGAGCAGTATGCTAGAACTCGAAAACTCTTGGAGCACAACCTTCAAAACACAAACTAAATCTAAAACTCAAGCTTGCTTAAAAGAGAAAATCGAGAACTAGAGAAGAGAGGAAATTATTTTTGTTGGCATGTCTTCAAATGAGGAATGAAGCCACTTTATATTGGCTCCAAAGTGATACCTCTCAGTTGTTCTCCATTAATACTCATCGTGTAACCTCCAAAATATGAAAGGTTGCCACTAGGGCAAACCTTTGATATCTAGGGTATTAGAAAGATCTAGATGAAGAAATTTCCCTCACATTTTTTATTTTACTAGCAAAAATGCGTGCATTTGCACGCAATTCAACTAATTTATTTAAATTAATTATTGAAGTTTCATAATTTTACTATACTATATTTGAGTAGTCAATTTAAAAAATATATTTCATTATATATTTATATATGTATCAATTTATAAACTTAATAATATCCGAAATTTCTAGATTAATTAATAATTAGAAAATTAATATAAACATAAAATATAATTAAATTATAACTATTCAAACACGAACTCCGAATTTATAGTCTTTTAATTTGTTTATATTTATGTTGTTTTATTATATATATACATAGATATGTATACGTATATATACATATGGTTAGGTTCTGGTGAGAAATAACTCTCATGTGAGAAATGAAAATAAATCTGATTCATTTATTTTTCTTGATCAATGGTTGGTATTTAATTATGTGCAATTAGGCGTGATGAATGAAGATTGATTCATGTAGGTGTGTTGTATATTATAGAACTGCTATGAAATCATTATGGAAAGAAATTATTAGCTGCATGAAATATGTTATATCTTAGATTCCCCAAAGATTAAAAATGGTCAGAGGAGTTTGAGAAACTCAATCATGTTTATAATATTTGTATTTAAAAATTTACTAAATAATGGATGATCACAAAAAAAAATTAATTAATGGACGTTTAAACAATAAAATAATAGCAATTAAACAGTAAAATGCAATAAGACGAGAGAGAGATATGTATCCTTTCTCAAGATTCTTTTTTTTTACAAAAATTCTCAACCTTCTTAGATTGTTGATGTATATATATATATATATATATATATATATATATATATATGTATGTATTAAAACAATTCAAATCTTCTATTCAACAATTTTTATGTTGACTTTAATAAAAATACAAATTTTTAAATAATATAAGTTCACAAAATTTTGCATTATCCATTTCAGAAAAATTCAGTATAAAGTTAAACTTACTAAAAAGTTAATGAGTTCAAAATAGTATTATTATATGATTTTTTACTATCATGACAAAACACCTTATCGCATATCAATTAACATAGTTTATCTCATAAGTAAATTATATTTTTAACCACTCGATGTTATCAATTAATTTATGTATATCACGATACACTGAGTTGAACTATTTTAATTATTACACATGTCACAAAATATTAACTAATTTTTTTTTGTCTGTATTTTATCCGAACATACATTTAATACTATATTTTTTTATTGTAATATAAATGACTACAGTGAACAAATAAAACTAAAAATAACTTAACTAAATTAAAATGGTGTTGAATGTATAAATATCATGTGTTTAAAGATAAAAAAAACTTCATTATTATAGCAACATGTGTTGCTCAATGATAAAGAAATGTTAAAATCTCAAAGTTTGGCTAATAGTTTGTTGTGGTAAAATGCATTTAAGGTTTTATTTTCAATATATTTTTAACATGTTATACATTGTTTACAATTTTTTTACGAAAAATATAATTTAATTTTCAGTTGTAATTTTTGATTCAATGATTAACTAATTTAATTTGCAGTACAAATCTAAGGAAAAATTATTCAATTTCTTGATTTCAATTATTTCCTCAACTAACAGAGAATGTTCATTCTCATTCTTATCATTGATATGTTTTAAAATTGGTAATCACTATTTTCGTGGAAAACTATATTTCAAAACATGTGTAATATAAATTCCTTCCACCCGAGGAATTTAATTATTCTCATTCAACCAAAACACCTGATATATATATATATATATATATATATATATATATATCATTCTATAAAAAAAATCCTAATATACAACACTTCTACATATAACTACGAATTATATTATTGTTCTATATATATTATGTTTAACTAAATAGTTTGAGAATTATGTTAAAATATTTTTTTTTTTGACCAAAATTATGTTAAATAATTAGTAGTTCAATCTAAGGGGAAAATATTCGATTCTTCTATTTCAATTCTTTTATAAGTAATTGGACTATGTTTATTTTCAGTCATATGATTAGGTAGTCAACATAATCCATATTCCAAAAAATTATGCAATATTCATTCCCCCTATGAATTTAAATAACTATTCTTAATTAATTGAATAATATAATATAAAATATTTTATATATAATTATAAAACCAACCGATATTATATTCTAAATTTTTCAAATTATAAATTAATAAGCTAGAAAAAGGAAACATTTGAAACCATAATTTAAAATTTATTTTTCTAATCAACCATTTATTATTGTAATGTTTTAAAAGTCATGTATAGATTATAAATTCATATAAAGTTGGTGATTTTTTTACAATTAACCATATTTTAAAACTTTGTCTAGCAACTTTCAAAATAGGGCCCCCCAAAATTTTCTACATTAATCAATTCTTATATTTATCTTCATCATGGACTTCTTTTAAGTATTCTTCATTCACTTTAATAGATAAATATTCTAATAGTTCAACATATATTATCTGACATGTGTTCTTGGTGCAGTCAACATTATCCGAGCCCAACCATAAATATAGAAGTTGAAATTTAGTTTCAATAAATTTAATTGGAACTACTTTTTTTTTTTTTTTTTTATCGAAGGTAACCCGCAGCCGCTACCGAGGTGCGCAATGGGTAAACCCCGCCCCTGTGTAATAGCCTGCAAACCACACAGGGGAGGTAAACCACACTTGGCAAGCCAGATGTGACGGGCTCACACCTAGTGGTGTTGATGAGATTCAAACTTGAGACCTTTGGTCTCAAGATATCACCACTCCACCACTAGGCCATCCCCAAGGGGACTAATTGAAACTACTCTTAATCATATGAATGAGAGTGAACACATCAATTTCAATTAATAAATTAAAACTTAGCATTTTGGTTGTATATATTATGGAACCATTTTTTCAATTTTCTTTCATATACCATATAACATGATTTAGAACACACACACACTGTAGTTACCGTAACTAAATTACATGTTTTATATTAAGAACTATTTAAATAACTTATATTAAATGAATCAAATCATTGATTGAATGTTGATGTAATTCTTAATTATTGACAGATAATTTCTTAAGAACAATGAGCTAGATTAGTTTATAATCTTTCCATAAATTCAAGTTTTTATTTTTCAATCTCCTTCGTTGGGATGTAATTTGTTGATCCCGAATGAGTCAAATGGGGTGTAGAAGGAGGATTGAATAAACTCTTTTCAAAATTCAATTTAAAGTGAGGAAATATAAGGCCTTGACTCGTTACTTGATTTGTACTAACTATCGTTGAGATAGTCTAACGTATATTATATGATTTTTTACTATCATGACAAAACACTTTATCACACATCAATTAATATATTTTATCTCAAAAGTAAATTATATTTTTAACCCCTATATGTTATCAATTAATTTACGTATGATATCACGATACACTGAATCAATTGAACTATTTTAATTATTACACATGTCGCAAAATATTAACTTTTTTGTGTGTATTTTATCCAAACATACATTTAATACTATATTTTTTATTGAAATATAAATGACTACATTAAACAAATAAAACTGAAAATAACTTAACCAAAATTCAAATGGTTTTGAATGTGTAAATATCATGTGTTTAAAGATATATATATATATATATATAAATTTTATTATTATAGCAACAAGTGTTGCTCAATGATAAAGAAATGATAAAATTTTAAAATTTGGTTAATAGATTGTTATAATATATTGTGTTCAAGGTTTCATGTTCAATATATTTTTCAAAATACTAAGGGTATTGATGTATATTCCCATCCTAAAAGGGCAGAAACATTATATTTTTAAAAAGTGACTATTTACATTATTTACTAAGTAATAATGACTATTTTCTCATATTAACACTAAAAAATATGAAGGTCAGTATTAAACGCAATACTAAAAAGTATTACTAAAAAGTCCAAAATCATCACATATATCCTTAAAAAATATCGATATAAAAACAAAAAAAAAAGGTCAAAATCTGTATCAACCGTAACACTAACAATTCAAAAAGTGTCACCCATATCCTTAAAAAGTATCATCTTTGTAACCATTTCTTTGCGGGTTAAACGGGTAAACGTGCATTGACCCGCATTGACTGTCTCATGATGCACCTAGCAAAGGATACCTGCGTTGCACGTGGTTTGTCATCTTTTTTGTTTAGATATATTAATATAAGTGTTATAATATTTTAATGTTAAATATTTTATATAGTTCTAATCATAGTAAGATTAATGGACGAAGAATGAAAGTAGTAAATATAACATAGAAAAGAGATAAGTGATGATATAAAGATAACAACTATAACTTATAATCATTCATAAATAAATATTATTGATGAAATGAATAAAATTTAAAAAAAAAATATCACAGTGTTAATATGTCCGAATGATTTTAAATGAAAGTCTATATTGGCATTATATTTTTTCTTGTTTGATTTTGATGAGTGGAGAAGCTTTGTTTTTCTTCTTTTTGGTTTCAGAGATAAATTTGTCCAATGTATCGTCGTCGCTTGTTATATCAATGCATTCTTCGAGTTATAAAATTAAATATAATATATTATATGTGTTGAATTAATTATATACTATATTATATTGTTGCGGGATTATATTTTTTAATTTTTTTTTCTTGTTTGCTATGGTTGATATGATAGAGAAATAATTGGTGAAAAATTAATATGATGTGGGTCAAGAATTGGAATAGTACAATACTGTTGAAATAAATATAATAAATTATATGTGAATAATTAATTATATAATATAGTATATTACTATTTTACCCTTAAATTAAGTGCATGTTATGGATATTATAGATAGCTCATATTTTGTAAGAAATTAAATAAATATAACATATTATATTTACAAATAATTATTTATAATATTTTATATTAGATATAATTTTATGTAGTAGAGTTCAATTAAAACAAAACTATTGAAATAAATATAATATATTATTTTTACAAAAAAAATTGTAATATATTATATTACTTTTTTACCCTTGAATTAAGCCTTACATTAAGAGCAAATTATGGACATAATAGGCAAATCATATTTTATAAGAAACATCCACACTTTTTATATAGGTATAGATTTTCCAACATATATATGGTCACTTGATAAGATTTTTTTTTTTTCTTACTCTTAATTCTAATTTAAAACCTATACCAGAATAGTAATTGTTAGAACTGAAGGAAACGGAACAGTAGCAGTCGAGAAAATCTCGAATTAATTTGCTTGATTATTTTGGGTAATAAAAAAGATAAGTAATGGATTTTATTTTAGTTACAAAAAAAGGGAAATGAATTGGGGCCAAATTATTCTTTGTAGGAAAATAATGGGCAATTTCTATTCACAACCTTCTAGAGCACGGACGTGCTCTATGAAACACGGGCCGTGCTCTTGGAAGCGTGGTCTGTTCGTGTTGTTAGCTTTTTAATTGACATCGACAATCACACGCACGCATCGGAGGGAGGTCATGCTCGCGGGACTGCGCAATATGATTCTCGCAAAGAGTTTGCGCGCGCCATTTACGTGTACTTTTTCTGTGTTCGGCCAACGTTATTGGCATATGTGTGTACAATATCATCATTGCTTCGGTTTGAATATATTGTATGCTGGAATCAATATGAAACCATTAAAATTGTTAAACATACCTAAAAATAAATTTTAAAAATATTTATGGGCGCATTCGTCTTCGACTTTTGAATTGACATCGGCAATCATAGAGACCACATTTTTACATTAAATTAACTAAGGAATATTTATATTTTTATTTGTTCTCGTGCAGATTAGTGACACAAATATTGTTTTGTATCATGGAGGGTTTTGAAGAGACAACACTTACATAAATGAGATCGAAAAATATGTGCACGTTCCATCGGGGGGAAGAGAGAGAAATTGAAAAGTTTGTGATTTTTTCTATTTTTAGGCTGATTAATTAAATGTAAGGACAATATAGTTATTTTAGCTAAATAAATAATATTTAAAAATTGCTGGCTAAAATAAGTTTTTTAAAAATTTGACACGCTAATTGGGCCCATTTCCACAAAAATAAACTAACAATTATGAAACAAACGCTACAAACCAGGGCAATTAATATGAATTGGACACATACTATTAAGGAAAGGGAAGCGCAGAGTCTGTGCAATTAAAAAAAAAAGCAAACAAAAATAAGAGAAACAAAGTATTCTATATCACTATATATGTCTTTTGAAAAAACAATTCTCAATTATGTTAATTTTTTGTGTGTATTTAAAAAATCATTTATATTATGCGGTTATTTTTCTAAAAAATAGTTGTTAGGAAAAACTATCAAGAGTTTTCCTTACAGGGATTTTGATGAGATGTCAAAAGAGCTTTGAAAAACTGAAAAGAAATCAAGCAGAAAACGAAGGTTGATCAAAACAAAAAGTTGAGCTATCAAAGCCTGAGAATGATCAATCTGAAAAAGAAAAAGAAAAATAAAAAAAAAAGAAGAAAAAGAAAAGAGAGAAGAGAAAAAATCCAGACAAGAGCTGTGAAAAGAAAAAGAACTGTAGGTTGATTGCTAGATCAGTTAGCAAGTCAAGAAAACTAGAAATGCAGGTACTGACAAGTTCGATGTACCAACTACCACCAGAGCATACAAGATAAAGCTTTTCAGTCTACAGTTGTGAACAGAAGAAAATACCAGTTCAAGGCACTAGTTCAAAAGTGCTAACTGATCATCAAAGATCAGAAATTCCAGCTAAAGAAGAATACCAGCTGAAGAATGTACCAATCCAAGGTACGAGCTGAAGGATACGCCAGCTCAAGAAAGCACCAGCTGAAGAATGAAGTTCCAGTTGAATAATGTACCAGTTCAGAGGATATCAGCTGAAGACACACCAGTTCAGAATACCAGCTAAAGAGGCGCCAGTTCAACATCCAAATTGAAGGTACACCAGTCCAAGAATTTCTAGCTGAAGGGACATCAATCCAAGGTACTAGCTGAAGAAACACTGGTTCAAAACTGCCAGCTGAAGCAAATCAAACTGGAAGCTCAGAAAGCATCAAGCCAAAGTCCAGAACTGCCAGCTGAAGATGATTGAAACTGGAGCTTGCAAAACTGCCAAAGATGTGCAGAACTGACAGCTGAGGAAATGTTCAGAACTGAAGATTTCAACTGCCAGCTGAAGCCCAGAACTAACGACAAAGATAGAAGCCGTAACTGAAATTCAAATTTCAAATCTGCCAACATGAAGATTTTGAAGTAATGCAACCAAGATCCTGAAGCAAATGCATGTCAGAAGAACAAAGGAAACTCAACGGCTCTTTAAATGAAAAGCCTCTCAATGGCTTTATCATTTATGATCATTCTTTGATCCGAAACGGTTGCAAGCCACTCAACTATAAAAGATGAGTGACCTAGATTATAACCATGACTTTTGCTAGACTTCTGCTAGATTTTTGCTAGATTTGTGCAAGACCTTTGCGAAGACATTCGTCAAAGCTCTCTAAAGCCTCAAGCTAAAATTCATCTAAAGCAAAACGTCCCAACTGAGAAGAAGGAGCAAACTTCTCATCAAGCTAGCTGTTGAAGAATTCCAGCCAGAGCCAGTCTCTCAGTTCTGTTCTATACCGATTAACTACCCAGCTCAAGCCAAAGAAGCGCACAGGAGCATATCAGTTGATAACAGTTTCAAGAATGCATTCTTAAAGACCGAAAGAGATCTAAAACCTTGAAAAGATGGCCAATAGCACCTTATCTCTCCAGCGAGCAGTTGGAGATCGCAAGTGTGAGACTGTCGACCATTACCGGCTGAGGAAGGGCGTACCGACGGGTCCGTTATTCCGGGACAGCAACAGTTGAAAAGGAAACCGTGCTCGAGGGAAGGGCACCGTCAGACAGGTTCAACACATTGTCTTCACTGTATAACTGTAATACAGTAACTTTACACTTGCATAGTGAATTGCCCTATTCAGTTAAGAAGAGGGAGCATAGAAGTTGAGTTTCGAACCTCTATAAATTGTCTTTGTGCTCAGTTTACTATTTTCCATTGCATGTTTTAACTGCACACTTCAAGCACACAAACTGCACTCCGCTGATCATCTCAACAGATCACCAAAGTGCACGGATAACTTCGCAAGTCAAAGGGCCTTATCTATTCCCTAAATATTGTTAAGATTTGGATCAGTTTGTTCACCTCCCCTCTCTAAACTGATTCTGACTCGCTCCGAGACCAACAAGTGGTATCAAAACGGTTGATTCTAAGGATCAGCCATTTCTGCAGATCAACTGAATCAGATCTTGTTATCTGTACTAATCTGCCAGCTATAAGAAACTATAAGCTACCTATTTTTTTAGTTGAGAACTATGATAACTGGAGCAGGAGAATGAAGGCGCACCTCTGCTCAATCCACGAAAATATGTGGAAAGTTATCGAAGAAGGTCCAATCATCATTATGATGGACAACGAGACACATATTGTTGATGTAAATCAATCAGCTAGGATCCCGAAGCTAGCGCATCTTCTCACAAGTGAGGAGAAGAAGTTGAAAAATCTAGAGTTTGTAGCCTAAACTACATTATTTCAAACTCTGGACGAAGATCGCATGAAGGACACCAAAAACAGCCAAACTGCCACGGAGATATGGGACTTGCTCACTGATTTATGCAAGGAGTCTAAAGCAATTAAAGGAAACAAGCTTCAACTAGCAGTGGACAAATATGAATCCTTTAAAATGCACTCAGATGAAACCATCTCAAGCCTTGAAACAAGGTTTTCAGGCTTCATCCGCGAGATGAACAATCTGGGAAGGAACTATCCTAACAGTGAGATGAATTCTAAGATTTTGGACAATGTCACAAAAGAATGGGATATGAAGGTGATTGCTACAAAGGAGTTGAGAGATTTAAACAACATCATCCCAAGAGAACTCTTTAGTTCTCCAAGGCACACGAGTACAGCCTCACTAAAATAGGGAGGCATCCACATCATCGACTCAGGATGCAACTTTCTATGGAGATAGAAATCGGTTTAGAGAAGCTCGAGGAAGAAACATCTTCCGACCAAGAAGTTCTCAAGCCAGAGAACAACCAGAAGGCTCAACTGATCAAAGAAGAGAAGCAGCTGAGAAGAAAGAGAGCCTGACTAAAGACATCAATGACTAGATTCAGTCAGTTGCCAAGCTGCTAGAAAAGCTCAAGAAGATCAGAGATCAACCATTAGTTCTGCTTCAAACTGATGAGGAGCCTAGAGGTGAAAAAAACCAATCGCTTGTTGAACAACCCAGGGCAGCCAACCGAAGCATAGGAGAATTCTTCCATTACCACAAGCAAGGACACTATCGATATGAGTGTCCAGAGCTCCCTGAAGACAAAAAGGCCAGAGTAAAGAAAAACTTTTTCAAGAGAAAAGCTATGATGGCTAACACAGAGAATGCCGTGCTAGACAATTCGGATTATCTCTCAAGAATCGATTCAGACGGCTATAGCTCCGAAGATGAGGCATTGTTCTGCCTCATGGCTAATGAAGAAGAAGAGGTTAGCACAACTGAATCCTTAGCCTCTTTTTATCACATTCATGAAACTTCCATTTCTAGTAATGAATTAAATAAACAACTGAGAATGCTAGAAGATCAGTCAGCTGTAATATCATGTATGCATGTTGAATTGAAGGAAGAAAATGATGACCTAAGAGATGAGGTCAAAATACAGATGAGTGATCATGATATAATTGGATCTCTCGAAACTCAATCAGTTGAATGTAAAAAATTAAAGCTAAGAATTGATGAGCTAGAAGCTGAGAATAAGAGTCTCAAACAAAAGATCCTTTAAAGAGAAGAAATATCTCTTAAGTTCAAAAAGGGATCTCAAACTCTTGATGAGATTCTAAGCCATCAAAGAGTTGAAACTGGTAGTCCAGGGTTATGATACAACAGGTTCACTGCCGCTGAAAAAAGAAAGGCAGTTGCACAAACCGGTCAAGAAGGTAATTTACCTGATTTTGTCAGACCTGCACCAAACTAACCAGTTGAAGTGACCAGAGGTAAGGGAACACTGGAAATCCCTCTACAACAGCCGAAGTGGTCTAATCAATCATCTCAACTAAAAGGCTAATTTCAGTTTAAGCCATCAGTTCAATAGAGGAAGCCATCTCAGCAAAGACCACCAGCTCAAAATAGACAGTTCACCTATCAGCAGAGGCCACTAGCTTAGCCTAGGCAACCAGCCTACCAACAGAGATCATCAGTCCATCCAAGACCACTAGATCATTAAAGACAGTCAGTTCGATACAAACCTCTATTTCATCAAAGGCCCAAAGCTCAGTATAGGCCTACTATGAACATAACTGACATGCCAACTGAAGTATGGAGAAATACTCAGTTCGGACCACAGTCTTATCAAGATAGAGCATCAGTTAAGGAGAGAACTGCACCACCAATCTATCTTCACAGACTATATGCAAGTCAACTGGTGAGAGATGCTGATTCTAGAAGAAATGTGCACATCAGATTATATCGAGCACGTCAGAATGTTGATGCGAGATTTACTATCTTTACTTTGTTTTACATTTATGCTGGTGTCATGCTTACAAGTATAAAAGCATATTTGTAGATAGGATGAAACGAGGTCGATCCACATGGAATGAGAAACCAAATAAGACAATGCAAGTACAACAATATTAGACGCAAGGATTATCTAGACGAAGAGTAAGTAAAGGTTGATTTACATCCAAAATACCAAAACATAAACTTAAATAACAAACACCAAACAACAAAACCAATACTTAAATGAAATGCAAGAAATCAAGATCTAAAAGGAAATGGTTTAAGATAACAAGTTAAGGCAAGACTCTAGGACATGGATACACAATGTTTCTCTTGAACATACAACAAGGGTATTCTCAACAATCATGCTTCGTTCAACGATAGGAAGACCATGAATATAGTAAGAGCATCTCTCGAATATCTCTTAAATTGCGAATCTGACAAGGATGACTATCACTAATACATTCCAAGGTCACACCTATCAAAGGCTCAAAGGGGTCACATTTCCTTCCACATATTCAACATTCAACTAAGAGTACAAATACATGGATTCAATCCATACATTCTTATGATCATGGGATGGACAAGATGCAAGTGATTCATACATTTGATGTTAAATGAATGCCACTTCAAACAACATCATTCAAGAACTAGCAGGGATTAAAACCTTGACAAAGCATAACCATAAATATAACCCTAGTCAAGAACAAGATTCATATTGTTTCTCCATATCCTAGAGCCCTAAGGACTCTAGCCTACCATATTTACAATCACATCAAGAACAACGAGGAAAGAACCAAAATCCATTCTAAAAACAAGAGTAGAGAATGAAAGAGAAGATAAAACTCAATGTAGAACCCTCTTCTTCAATCTCTTGGCTTGAATCCTCAAGATGGATGGATGATTCTTCCTCTTCTTTTTGATCTTCTTCTTCTCCCAAAAATCCCCAAATGTGATGTGTTTCTAAAGTGAAATCGAGTGGGCGATGGATCGTTTGAACTCTTCAAGAGTTATATGATATAGTGGACCAATAATGGAGTGCCAAAAGTCAAAAAGCGGATTCATCAGTCTCGAACGCGACCCCATCAGAGTCGTGCCTAGAGATCGAGTTTGGAATAAAGGAAAACATGTCTCTGAAGTGGCTGAAAAGCGAGCAGATCGGTCGCGCCCAGAGGTCATTTGCAGAGGCCCTGGCGCGCGACCTGCCCTACACTCGCGCCCGGAGGTCGAGTTTGGAACAAAGGAAAACACGTCTCTGAAGTGGCTGAAAAGCTGGCAGACCGCCTAAGCCTGGATGCTATATTGCAGAGGCCCTGTGGCACGACCTGCCCTGCGCCTGAGCCTGGAGGCCATGTTGCAGAGGCCCTGGGGCACGACCTGCCCTGTGCCTAAGCCCGGAGGCCGTGTCAGGGCTTCATGTTTTTCAGCCCCTGAAGGGCTCTGCAACACGACTCTTTAATCGCGTCCCGAGGTCGTATCAGCATGCATTGTGAGTGCAATAGAGTGCAATTGAGTGAAACACTTGGCTTTCTTGATCTTTTCAAGTCTCGTGCGGCCTTTGTTGAACAAAATCCCATTTTGACTTTAATTTGCACTGTAAAAACCCCAAAATTCCTGTATTGGCCACTTATAACAAAATTAAATATTAAAGACAATATTTACACTATTAACAAACAAATATAGAAAATCCTAGTGCAAATGCACTCATATGTGAGTGCAAATGAGTGCAATATATGCACTCATCAACTCCCCCAAACTTAAATATTTGTTTGTCCCTAAACAAAAACAAGAGTGACAAGGCAAGGATTTTGATTTAAGTAGAATCAAGATGACAATTTGCTTCAAAATCAAAAGATGAGCATTGCATAGATGATATTTTATAATCAAACGTAAACAAGTACAATAAAATCATCATGATACAATTATCGAAGTACAAGCTCTCACAAGGATCAAAGAACGCTCACTCTCGAGTGTATAGGGTAAATGTGTTTCCGCTCAAGGTCAAAAGTGCACTAGAATCCTACCACATGCTTGCAAAGTGACTACAATCTCCACTACTCCACGTGTGTTCTCAAAAAAGAATCATTAAGGGCTTTTTAGGTTGTAGTGAAGGTTTTTCGGAAGGATAGGAAAAATATTTGGCAAAGTGGCGTCCCAAAATACCAAATTTCTGCATTACCAATCAAGTAGAACTATATAAGTTCACTTCTACCTTTTATGATTCGCACCCCCTAAGATCTTTAGATTTACCCAATCTTCGGCTATTTCTTACTCTTTTCATAGTGAACATAATGTGACAATATCTCTTTTCTTCTTTTGTCAAGAATTTGCAATTCTAGCTTAGATATTTCATCTCTTTTTGTTCTTTTCACTTCAAGAGTATTTCAACATGTTTACCTTTTTTCCAATTACAATATTATTCTTTCAATTGAAAGAATTAATACAAATCTTACCTATTTATTTCATTCCCAACCCAACAAAATCAAGAAGACATTTCAAGGCTCAAAATGGGCTTGCAAGGGGTTCAATTTGTATTGGAAGACAAATATTTGGATAAAAATGAGTTTAAACAAAGAATGGCCTTAAATTCTTTTCAAGAAATCAAACACACAATTGTAGCCTCAATTAAGTCACAAAGCAAGTTCTAGAGAATAACTAGTGCACCAAGAAGACCATTAATCACTCATCAAAGAAAAGATTAATTTGTGTAATCTTTGGATCAAAATCTTTCCAAGGTAAGATTTTCCTTCAATAATTGTACTTTTGAGACACAAAGAAAACCTGTTTAAATCATCATGCTATAATATCTTGCCTTTTATCAATATTTTTCAAAAACAAAATTTCATCATAAGCACATCATCATCAAAGATTCCAATTCAATCAAAAACATGTTCATGACTCCTATCATGCTTCAAAGACATACAATTATTTAAATTTAAACATCCTCACGCCACACAACATAAGACATTTGCGCAAAAACATAGATAACCATCACATAATCATGAAACAAAATGATATGCAAACAATTATCCATACATTCCTCCTTCCGATCAATACAAAATAAAAACTAAACAAACATAACATAATCCAAATCATAATCATGCATAAAGAGTCTAATAATATAAACAACTAGACTAGGCAATAGTTCAAAGAGAGCAATAAAATGAGTAGAGAAGACCCTTGCCACCATACTCTCTCTCCCCCTCCCCCAAACTTATTTTGATCCCAGAGAAGAAATAAGTTTGGAGGCAAAAAGGTGGTGGCAAAGCTCACTAATAGCTGCTCAATATGGTGGATGGTGAGGAGACTGATATGGGAACTGCTGTGAGAATGGCTGAGATGAGGAAGACGACATGAACTGTAAAGTTTGGAACTGCTTCAAGGTTCATGAACCTCGTACTGGCAATGTTCACATTGGAAAGTCTTTCCCTATTGGCCATAAATTGTGGGTTGGGAAGGCGAATTCGGAACCTCATTGGATGGTTCATCGCCAAATCTTCATCTTGTTGCTCGTCTTGATCCTCAATTTTAGGATCAGATTCGGGTTCGGCTCTCCTCCTGGATCTTGCTCCTCTTGCCATTTTGGTATGTGGGAGTGGTGCCTAAAACAAGAGTTAAACCAAGTTTAGGGATAGGGGCAAAAATCAATCACTTTTTTTTTAACAAAGTAGATTGTGGATTCCATGTATGACAATATCCAACACATTCCACAATTTACTTTGTTGAATATAATCCCAACTTCTTTTAAACATGCTTGCCCTCTACAATCATTCATGCGCCAAAACTATCCCACATTACCATCACAACAAAACATAACACTTGGGGCATACATTTATCTTGACAAAAGAGGCCTTAAACCATTTTTGACAATATCAAAAGCATAAACAAGACAAATGTGTGCTCAAAGTCAAACATTAGTAACATTTAGACAAGGTAGCTTGATAGTTGGTAAAAAAGGTCCTAAATATATATGACAAAATAAAACACATAAGACCATAAAAATATGCTTAATGCTATCAACAATGCTTGTTTCAAGTGGTTTAACATGATAGAGATTAGTCAACTTAAATCAAGCATAAGTTAAACATTTAGGCAAGAGTGCTCCAATTACATATGACAATATCAAAATCAGAGAGCCTTCCTCTTAAACATGTAATCTCAACAAACATTCATCCTTGTCATTTGTCAAAAATTACCAAAATACATGCTTTGTGGCTAGAACTATGATAGAACAAAAAGACCACATTCATTCAACCAAAATTGGCATAAAGGGTAACAATGTAGCACAATGTTCTTCATTCATCAAATAATTCAACATAACTCAAATGCACATATATAAGTAATTTCCAACGTCATTAGAATTCTTGCATTGAGTAACAAATGGCTCATAGTTCAAGCATAATGTGCATTTTCTCCCTTAGAACAAAAATCAAACAAGAACCAAGCAAATAAATAGGGAAATTTAAGTTTATCAAGTTCTTGCCCAATTCATGGAAAATTCAAATTAAATCCACCAAAATTTAACAAATTTCTTAAACCCATATCATACCCATGCTCTCAATTTCAATGTTAATCAAATGTAAGCATAATTGATGGAGACCCATGACAATTTCATTGATTTTAAGACTAGGGCACAAAAACATGAAAAATCCCCAATTTTTCTTGCATAAGAACAATTAAACTCTAAATCATCTTGCAAATGTACAATGCATGTGAAATCATGGGTTAGAATCTCATACCTTGAATCTTGTGGCTTGTAGAAGGAAGAGGTGAAATTTTTGTATGTGTAGAGGTGTGAGTGAGTGAGAGTGAGTGCAGAATGAAATGTGAGTGAAAAGTGTTAAGAAGAGGGGTTAAAACCCAATTTCCGCAGTGAGACGTGACCCCTGTCGCGTTTTAGGCCCGCGTTTTGCCTTGCATTTCATTTTCGGGCCCTTTTTAGACTCCTTTCCTCACTTATGCATTTCCATCTTTGAGCGCAAATTTCCTACAGCCATATCACTCACAAATCACCCACATTTAGAACTTTGGCTTCTCAAAGTAAATATAAAATCCAAATAAACTTAACTAGACAAACAAATCAAAATACAAAAATAAAAGCAAAGTAAACCAACAAAAATTAAAAATCATTGGGTTGCCTCCCAACTAGTGCTTAATTTAACGTCGTGAGCTCGATGGGATATCAACAGTCAATAGTCAATCAAGAAGATATGGTGGCTTCCTATGCCACACAAGAGCACCTTCTTGAATTCTCCAAGGCATTGCAATCAAGTCCAGGTCAAAGATTCTGAAGTACTCCATGGGAATGTCTTCTGCACTCTTCTATTAACAAACCATCTTGCTTGTTTTGAATTTTTGAATCACCTTGCACTCCTCCGGATCCTTAGATCCATCCTCTTTAGCAACTCCTCTTCTCTCATTTAATTGATACACAATCAACAAATTATGAACCCTGAGAGTAAGTTCACCTTTTTCCATATCAATTAGGGCCCTTGCGGTATTCAAGAATGGTCTTCCCAGGATGAGTGGTAACTCTTCATTCTCCTCCATATCGAGTAACAAGAAATCAACCGGAAAAATAAATTCACCTACTCGCACAAGAACATTCTCAATGATCCCCTTAGGATGAGTAATAGAATAGTCTGTTAATTGTAAGCAAACATTTGTCGGCTTCAACTTCCCAACTTTTAGCTTATGAAAGAAAGAAAGGGGCATAAGGTTCACACTTGCTCCAAGATCACAAAGTACATTCACAATCAACTTTTCACCAATATCACATGGGATAACAAAACTCCCCGGATCTTTTAACTTTGGTGGCAATTTTTGTTGAAGGAAGATACTACACTCCCCTGTGAGGCTCAATACTTCACACTTCATCAACTTTTTCTTTTTTGAAAAAAATTCCTTAAAGAATTTTGCGTAGTTTGGCATTCTTTACAACAAATTCACATGAGGGAGGTTGATGTGGACTTTTCGAAACACCTCCAAGAATTTCTTGAATTGTTCATCTTGCTCATTCTTTTGTAACCTTTCAGGATATGGAACAATAACAGAGAAGAGAGGCAAAGTTGATGGTAGTGACTTACTTGAAGTTTTCTCCATTGATTTATTTTCAATTCCAATTTCACCCTCCTTGGCTTTCAATCCATTTTCAACTTCTCGTTCATCAAGATTTACACGAGAAACCTCTGATTTTTCCACTGACCCAACATTCAACACATGTATAGCCTTATATTACTCTTTTGGGTTGATGGTTATATTGCTTGGGAACTTGCCTTGTTGGTGTTGATTCCCTAAGATTGTAGCCAGTTGGCTCATTTGCTTCTCTAGCATATTCACTTGGGTACCAATCGTTCCTATATGATTCTCCAATTTTTCAAAACAAGTTTGTGTCTCACCCATGTACTTCTCTGTCTTCCCCATAAATGCCATCAAGAGATCATCCATATTAGGCTTCTTCTCCTCATCAATAACGCCATTTGTAACTGAAAAACCGGGAGGTGGTTGAATGACATTATTTGGGTTACCATAAGAAAAGTTTGGATGTTGAGCCTTATTGTGGTAACCTTGGTTTCCACCATATTGACCTCCGTATTGGGGCTTGTACCCCAAATTGTATGGCCTTTGTTGATTCGAGTAGCCTCCTCCTTAGTTCACATAATTAACTTCTTCAAATTGGCTTTGAGAAGTTTCGGCTTTCGGTATGGTGAAGGCTTCAATTCTTGAGTTTAGAGTGGATACTTGAGCTGCCAATAACTCAAGTGCATCTGAATTCGAGATCGATGCAACTTTCTTCATTATTTGAAAACCTTCTCTTGCAACCGGCCACTGAAATGAATTAGAGGCCATTTTCTCTATGATTCATGGCTTCGTCCGGGCCTCTTGCTAATAAGGATCCTCCCGCGGCCGCATCCATTAGTGTTCTCACCTCGGGTTTACTTCTACCATAGAAGATACACACTTGGTAGTCGGTTCCAAACCCATGCCCGGGGCATTTTCTTAGCATCTCTCTAAAGCGTTCCCACGCCTCATACATGCTTTCCTCATCCCATTGTTTGAACACGGTGATGTCTCCTTTAAGTTTGAGAATTTTTCTGGGTGGGAAAAACTTGTGAAGGAACTTTGTCACCAATGCATCCCATGTTTGGAATGATCCTTGGGCTTGGCTCAACCACCAAGTCTCCGCCTTGTCGCTTAAAGAAAATGGGAATAACCGTATTCGGATTGCATCATCGGGAATCCATTCGCCTTAATCATCCCACTATACTCAAGAAACTTGCGTATGTGCTCATTTGGATCCTCCATTGGCATTCCTCGGAATGGGTATTGTTGGATCATGAGTATAAGGGACGTCTTGAACTCGAAATTTTTGGCTTGAATGGGTGGTCCATTCGCTACCCCTTGGTTCACAACGGGTTGAAAAAGATTTCGGATTGGGGCCTCCACATTTCTATGTTGTGCTTCTTCTTGGGCTCTCAATTGCCCTTGCATAACCTCTAATTGCCTTTGTAATTAGGCAATCATAGGATCTTGAACCGGTGGAGGATTATCCGCCATTCTCCTCCATCTACGTGCATTGTTGTGGCGCACCATTGCTTCAATTTCCGGATCCAAGTCAATAGGTGGCTTACCTCTAGATCAAGTGTGTATACACTACCTGTTAAAGAACCAAGAAATCAATGCAAATGTTAACAAAACAAAATAAAATATCTAAACTAATCCACACAATCGTTATCACAATATTGCATATATCAAATTAGTTTTTCTGTTCTCCGGCAACGGCGCCAAAAACTTGATGCGAGATTTACTCTCTTTGCTTTGTTTTACATTTATGCTCATGTCATGCTTACAAGTATAAAAGCATATTTACAGATAGGATGAAACGAGGTCGATCCACAGGGAATGAGAAATCAAATAAGACAATACAAGTAACACAATATTAGACGCAAGGATTATCTAGATAAAGAGTAAGTAAAGGTTGATTTTCATCTACAATACCAAAACATAAACTTAAATAATAGACACCAAACAACAAAACCAATACTTAAATGAAATGCAAGAAATCAAGATCTAAAAGGAAATGGTTTAAGATAACAAGTTAAGGCAAGACTCTAGGACATAGATACACAATGTTCCTCTTGAACATACAACAAGGGTATTCTCAATAATCATGCTTCGTTCAACGATATGAAGACCATGAATATAGTAAGAGCATCTCTCGAATATCTCTTAAATTGCGAATGTGACAAGGACGACTATCACTAATACATTCCAAGGTCACACCTATCAAAGGCTCAAAGGGGTCACATTTCCTTCCACATATTCAACATTCAACTAAGAGTACAAATACATGAATTCAATCCATACATGCTTATGATCACGGGATGGGCAAGATGCAAGTGATTCATACATTTGATGTTAAATGAATGCCCACTTCAAACAACACCATTCAAGAACTAGCATGGATTAAAACCTTGCCCAATGTAGAACCCTCTTCTTCAATCCCTTGGCTTGAATCCTCAAGATGGATGGATGATTCTTCCTCTTCTTCTTGATCTTCTTCTTCTCCCAAAAATCCCCAAATGTGATGTGTTTCTAGAGTAAAATCGAGTGGGAGATGAATCGTTTGAACTCTCTGATAGGACGTATTATACTTGTTCTTATTACTATCTTTTGGTACTTTTTTTCTCCTTATTATTTACCCTATATTTGTGTATTTTGGATAAATGATGTGTTGTCAAGTTGTATAGGGACGTGGTACAAAAGTGGAGAAAAGAGGCATGTTTTTAGTGCAAAAAGATATAAGTGAAGAAAAGGGAGAAGTTCGAGCAGATCAAGCTGCAAGGGCATGCAGCTGGATGATTGAAACAAAGTTCTGGAGGCCCGGTCCACTACACGTTTTGGACTTGCTGAGCCCAACTCTCGGTCCACGATTAAACCTGGACGCGGAAAAGCTCTCTCCACCGCTTCTAAGAGTATTTTGCATGGGATTTACCTAGATTAAGATCTTATTTCCTAATAGAGACCTTATCTTTTATGGATTGTAAATATATATTAGGTATTTTAGTTTATTTTAGGAGACGCATGTTAGAGACTAGTAACGCAGCAGAGAACAGCTCTAATTCAGTTTTATTTTCTTTCTCTCTTCGATATCATCATTACACAATTCCACAAATTATTGTCACTTGATTCCAACATGCAACGTACCTAATTTCCTCGTATTCTGGTGATGACGACGAAGCTCCGCTTATATAACTGTGAGATCTAATTGTTCGTACATAATTAATTGATGCATGTATTTGTTATTCTTGGATTTCGAGTTGTGGGTTATTCTAAGTCTATCGAATAGTTGTAAATATTTGGTAGGTTGTGAGTAATTACTAGCTAATTAAATCGGCCATATGTAATCGTGGTTTAGGTTTGATAAGTGGTAAAACTAGGGGTGGCACGGTAAGGTATACCTTACCTTTTTCCTCATACCTTTACCTTACTTTACTTGTACGGTATGGAGAAAATTCATACCGTTACCTTACCTTAAGGTTCGGTATACCTTCCAACGGTATACCTTAAGTTCGGTATGAAACAAATGGCATACCTTTGTCGTATCTTTAGTTCGGTATACCTTACTAACATCAGTATACCTTACTATATCGGTATACCTTACCGACATCGGTATACCTTATCATACCATCATAGGATATATCATATATCTCATATATTTACTCAAAATATATGAAACACTCCTAATGCCGCCACCCTCGCCGGCTACATCCATTTCGGAGCTTAATGCTCCTCCGCCCTTCCTTCACCGCGCACTGAAGCGCCAGGCAGAGGCAAGCCCTTCCACCACCGCCAAACAGAGCAGGCCCGCCACCACCGAGTCACCACCATCGGTAGACCCCCCTTCATCCCCGCCGCCCTCTCCCGCAATCTCGACTTCCTGAGCGAGCCCTCCGCCCGCTGCTTCACCACCGCTCGCCTCTACTCCCCCACCGGAGATCGCCCCCAACCCATCCCCTGTCTCGGACCCGTCTCCTCCACCTTCTGCTCCGGACAAGCCATCCAAGAAGGGGACAAAGGGCAAAGTCCCAAAACCTTCTTCAAGTTCTGCCCTCCCGGCCTTTCTGCCACCGGATGAGGTACAGCGCCGCACCGAAGCGAACACTCACCGTGTTCTCATCGGTGCGCGCCTTTTCAATTGGGATAATATATCTGTGCTAGGTGTTAATGATAACATTAGGAGTCTCTTTGTTAGTATTGGATGGGATAATTTGCTTGATGTTTCTGTTTCTGTGCATCGTGCGTTGGTTTTGGAGTTCTTATCATCTTTTAATTTTGATGCCTCGAGGGGGCTCGAGGATAGGCATGCTATTATGTTTTCTCTTGGTGGTCGAAAGTTTCATATGTCTATTACAAATTTGAACATTGTGCTTGGTTTTGAGTCCAATGAATCTATGCTTGAAGAGGCGTATCAGTCCTCTCTCTGTGACGTCCCGTCTGCTTTTTCTCAAACGGCTAATGAAACATGGGCTATTCTTTCTATAGATGAGTCCTACAGTTCTCGCTCCTCAAAGGGAGCCCACTTGAAAGATAATGCCCTTAGACTCTGTCATAGGTTCTTAGCTGCTAATGTGTTTGGTCGGTTGGACATGATGAATTTGGTTACTGTGCAAGAGTTGTTTTTACTTGATTGTATGCATTCTGGAACCAAGGTGAACTTTGGGTATTGGCTTGCCAAGCGATGGCAATTCAGTGCCCATCACTTCCTCTGTCGAGCCCCCTTAGGTTGTTTTTGTGACTTTGCTTGCTGAGAGACTTCGCATACCCGATCCCTTACCTGCCACTTTGTTCCGTTTAGAGGACTTTGCTGCTATGAAGCTCTTATTTGTGAATGACTAGGGACATTATCAGCATACCCGGCCGGGCATCAAAGGCCCGCGTCGCTTTGTTTCTGCAGGTCCTGCTGCTACCTCGCTCCTCTCGGTGATTGAGGAGTTGATCACCGCTGCCACTGCTCGAATTGAGGATAGCCTTGGCCGCAGATTGGATCAGATTGATGGTCATCTAGACGTGATGGAGCAAGTGATCCGCCATTTGGCGGATCAGAGTTAGTTCCCTCTTATCCCTCCCTTGATAATCCTTATTTGTCTTTGATTTTTTTGGGTTTTGGTTTTTGCTTTTACTGTTGCTGTTTGTTTTAAGTTTTTTTCATACCCCTTCTCACAGCGAGGACACTGTGTCTTTCAAGTGTTGGGGGAAACTTAGTTTGTTCATGTCTTTATCTTTGTGAAAATAAAAATTTTGAGTCAGTTATCTTGGTTTTTTATTTGGAAATTCGACTAAGTTTATTGCTTGAATTGATGAGTTTGAGGAGTTTGGGCTCTGATGGGTTTGACTGGATGAGAGGTTGAAGTTGTGATAGAATATGCCATGTTTTGGATGAAATCTTGGATGATGAGTTATGCTTGCAATCGAAACTTTTTTAGCCTACTAAATAGTGAGTTTTTGAGCCCGTGAGCATTCATTTACAAGAGCTCAAAGTTTTTGTTGATGAGTGTTATCTGACTAGGTTATTCGATGCTTGAATTGCTTTGCTGCCACCTTGTTGTCACCTTTAACTTCTTTCACAAATATGATCAAGGCATTAGGGATACCCGAGCTACTGGCCCAAAAGAAAAGCCCTGCCCGTACATTATCAATTAGTGAGCCCCTTTGAGCCTAACAGATCCAATTCAATTAATGCAGCCACTGTAAACTAACCTGAGCTTTTCTTTTGGCATGCTTTTTGTCCTTGAAATCAGGCATGTTTTGTATGAATTGTTATTTGAGCTTTATGCTGAAAGAGTTAAGGCCTAGAAGTGATAGGAGACTCATATATTTTCATTCCCTACTCCTCGAAAAAGAAAAGAAAAAAAAAGAAAAAAAAATGAAAGAAGCACAGCTTCAGAAAAAAAAAACACAAAGAGAAAGAAGGTTGAGGAGTAGGATGGGAAGAAGGGCAAAACTTAATATGCCCACAATCTTGAAAAAAGCCGTGTTTTGATATGAAAAATCAAGTGGTTGCAGCCATGCTCCACAAAGACATTCATGCTCATACTTGCCTGATTTCACTTTTACTTAGCCACGTTAGCCAAAAACACCCTATCTCATGAGCCTAAGCCCCATTACAACCAAAGAGGAAAAGACCATGTGATTTGTGGTGAACTTGAAGAGTGGTAATTTTGTTGACAAATGAGCAATTCTATGCTGAAAATAACTAGTTATGGATTTTCAGTAAGAAGCTTCCTGACCTGATTTCTTTGAGCGATAAAGAGTGAATCTTGGTGAGGCTGGATTGATAAGCATGATTTTAACTTGATTGACAAAAATATTGGCATGTTCTTGAACAAAATTGGTTGGTAGTTTGTGGAATGGTTTATCTCAGCTCGTACTCTGAATTCACATCACTTTGAGGAATTAACACTTAGTCGTTTCTCCAGTTTGAAGTCTGTTTTTGTTCTTAATGTTTTCTTTGTTCTTGTTTTTGTTTTTATTTTTGATAGGACGTATTCTACTTGTTCTTATTACTATCTTTTGGTACTTTTTTCTCCTTATTATTTACCCTATATTTGTGTATTTTGGATAAACGATGTGTTGTAAAGTTGTATAGGGACGTGGTACAAAAGTGGAGAAAAGAGGCATGTTTTTAGTGCAAAAAGATATAAGTGAAGAAAAGGGAGAAGTTCGAGCAGATCAAGCTGCAAGGGCATGCAGCTGGATGATTGAAACAAAGTTCTAGAGGCCCGGTTCACTACACATTTTGGGCTTGCTGAGCCCAACTCTCGGCCCACGATTAAACCTGAACGCGAAAAAGCTCTCTCCACCATCTTTAAGAGTATTTTGCATGGGATTTACCTAGATTAAGATCTTATTTCCTAATAGAGACCTTATCTTTTATGGATTGTAAATATATATTAGGTATTTTAGTTTATTTTAGGAGACGCATGTTAGAGACTAGAAACGCAGCAGAGAACGGTTCTAATTCAGTTTTATTTTCTTTCTCTCTTCGATATCATCATTGCACAATTCCACAAATTATTGTCACTCGATTCCAGCATGCAACGTAGCTAATTTCCTCATATTCTGGTGATGACGATGAAGCTCCGCTTATATAACTGTGAGATCTAATTGTTCGTACATAATTAATTGATGCATGTATTTGTTATTCTTGGATTTGGAGTTATGGGTTATTCTAAGTCTATCAAATAGTTGCAAATATTTGGTAGGTTGTGAGTAATTACTAGCTAATTAAATCGGCCATATGTAATCGTGGTTTAGGTTTGATAAGTGGTAAAACGGTTGCTCAAAAAATAGGGAAGTAACAGAGTTAATTTTACAGTCCTGCGTCAGAGTCTGTAAGTTAAGAATCGGGTCTCTCTTGTGCTAATTGCTTTCGGTTCATTAAACTTAAAGAGCGTCTCTTACAGTTGTCAACCGATTAGGGAATAATTAATGAAACGTCTTCTTAATTATCGAAATAGTATGGAGAGATTAGGTCATGTCAGAAGCGTCTTCGATGGCTATAACTGATTTGCATGGTTTGATTAATTAATTCTTGCATCTGTGATCAGTGTTATAAGTGGAGTGGAGTTCGTTGGAGCCGGAATACCTTTTCGTCATTGATTTAAATCCGTTCTTTGCACAAGTATTTTCGCTAGTTGTCTATTTAATTCTTTAATTTATTTTGCTGTATAATTCAAACAAAACACACTTCTGGAAGTTCGGTCACGCATATTGTAAGTCAAGAATAATTCTCACCGGTCCTTTGGGAGACGATCCTGCTCGCCATTGTACTCTGCAGTGTGGGCTTGCCGACGAAAGTCGAAACATTTCTTTTTGGTGAAAAACGACGGACCACTCTCCAAGAGTTATATGATATAGTGGACTAATAATGGAGTGCCAAAAGTCAAAAAGTGGATTCGTTAGTCCCGAACGTGACCCCATCAGAGTCGCGTCTGGAGGTCAAGTTTGGAACAAAGCAAAACACATCTCTGAAGTGGCTGAAAAGTGGGCAGATCAGTCGCAAAGGTCGTGTTACAGAGGCCCTGGCATGCGACCTACCCTGCGCTCGCGCCCGGAGGTCGAGTTTGTAATAAAGGAAAACACGTCTCTGAAGTGGTTGAAAAGCGGGCAGACCGCCTGAGCCTGGAGGCCGTGTTGCAAAGGCCCTAGGGCGCGATCTGCCCTGCGTTTGAGCCTGGAGGCCATGTTGCAGAGGCCCTGGGGTGCGACCTGCCCTACGCCTGAGCCCGGAGGCCGCGTCAGGGCTTCATGTTTTTCAGCCCCTGAAGGGCTCTACAACACAACTCTTTGATCGCGTCCCGAGGTCGTGTCAGCATGCATTGTGAGTGCAACGGAGTGTAATTGAGTGCAACACTTAGCTTTCTTGATCTTTTCAAGTCTCGTGCCGCCTTTGTTGAACAAAATCCCATTTCGACTTTAATTTGCACTGTAAAAACCCCCAAAATTCCTGTATTAGCCACTTATAACAAAATTAAAGATTAAAGACAATATTTACACTATTAACATACAAATATAGAAAATCCTAGTGCAAATGAGTGCAATATATGCACTCATCAGATATTCAGATCCCATTGGAGAGGTTCACTCTAACTGACCTTGCAACACAGTGTAGTGAGTACTTGGATTCAAAAGATGAACCAAGGATCAACTACAACTATAACTGGTTTCCAAACTGGCCATACCACAAGAGCAACAGAGCTCAAGGAGTCAAAAGAAATTGGCCAAAAGAAAGAGCTAAAAAAGCTTGAGATCAGAGAATTATGATTGAAGTATTCTATCCTACCAAGTCTCATCACAGGTACAAGTCAAGTGACTCAGCTCAAAGGAGAAGAGCTGAAAAGAGAGTAAACTGATCAGATGATCAATGTCTGAAAGCTCTCTACCTACTGAAAAGCTAAGAATTTGGCAAATCTGGATCCCTAAACATTTGATTAGTAAAGAAGGACCCGGTATCATATGGGTACCTAAAAACTAATCATCTCTCTTGCAGGAAAAGGGCATCCTATCAAAGAAGAGGACCAAGGAGATTTGGTATCTTGATAGCGGGTGCTCAAAATACATGTGTAACACCCCAGAATTTAAGATAAGGTTTAGAGGATTATTAAGAGTAATTAAGAAGTTAAGGAAGAAGTTTAGTTAAGGATTAAGTGAGGTCAGATGTCAGTCACGACTTTAGGGGTCATTTTTCTTAAAGTCGTCTTTTTCAAAAATTTGATCTTAACTCAGTTAGGGCTAATTTTGGTCTTTTTAGAAAGGTTTTAACTCAAGGAGTGTGCCAGTATTTTCAAATTTTAAATATGAAGTCGTTTGAGTTCCCGGTGATGAAAGACGTATTTAAAGGATGAATTAATAGTAACTTTTATATGCGTTCGTGTTTTGAGAAATTTATGAAATCCTCCTCGTTGATCCGAGTCTTGTTCTGTCAGGCCCCTCTTATGGGAATTGACTCAAGGAATCCGTTGGCATTCATGGATTTCCATTCTAAGGTCAATCAAACACTCGGGAGCAGAATCTGTCAGTCTGAGTGAATAGTAAAAAGTAATTCAAAAAAAGGAATCTTTTCTCGTCTTTCTTCTAACGACCCCGTCTTTATCATGAGTTAGGTTGTTTCACTAGTATTCGAGCCAACGTGTCTCTCGGTATTTTCAGATTTCATGTCTGAGGTCATTTGGACCTCGACATTGAATAAAGCAGCTTTTAACTGAACCCGGAGTAACTTTTGCAGTATTCTTGCACTGAAGTGGCTTCCCTTGGAAGCCAGAGCTTTTCCTATAAATAGGACTCCACCCCTCACTCATTTCCACACCATTCACACTTCACTTCTTCATTTCTAGAGAGTGGAAAAGCTCTGAGTCGAGAAAGTTGAAGTTCTATCAAAACGAGGAGTCTCTTCGTGAGTTCTCCTCCGAGACGACGAGCAGAGTGGTGTGGAAGGGATACAGTGAGGAACGGTGCTAGGGGCGCTGTTGGGTTGTAGCGGGTGGCTTTGCCGCCGTTGCAACTTGACGAGATGCCGAGCTAGCCACCTTCCTTCGACGCACCCGACTCCGTCCATTCTTTTTCATCGATCTCGAATCCATTTTCTTTCTTGTCTTTAAATTTCCGCATTTACTTTCCGTTCTACATGTTCTTCATATTCTTCGTTATTACTCATTTACTTTATGTCTAAAGTTATATTTCGATTCTTGTTGAAGTTCTATGTTAATAGCATTTTAGTTATACCACTTGTTTTATTCTCGTTGTTATGATTCTCATCATTATTTCTCGTAATTAGTCTTGTTTATTCCGTTAAAGTTCCATTCAAGTTATATTTAAGATTTCGTCATTGTTTTAAGTATTCAAGGAGGATTGTCGTGTTTATTCAACTGTAATGTCGATTTCTTTTAAAGTTTAAAGCATGTTGTTTCTATGTTTTTGCAAAGTGTTAAGTCTTATTTTCAAGTTTAAAACATCGAGAGAATGGGAGAGATGACCAAGTATCGCCTTACCCAAACTCTCGATCGATCATTTTGATATCTGTAAGTGGCGCACGGACCGTCCGCTCAAAATTTCCGAGCGCACAACCCGTGTAGAGATGTTCTGCGGGAGCTGGGAGTGGTTCACGGACCGTGCGCTTAATATTTATGACCGCATGGCCCATGCGGGGGTGTCTGGAAAGAGAACTCTTCCCGAATTTATTCCGACATGGCCCGTGCGCTCATGCCTTCTTGCCGCACGGCCCGTGCAAGGGTTATTCCACCCATTTGAGCTTTGAAGTGTGTTCTAAACTCGAATCTTTCAATCCCTCGTGTTTTCTAAAGGTTCTAAAGTCATGTTATCTATGTTTAAGTCCTAGTTAAGGGTAGATGAGTTAGTTATTGTTTAATTTCATGTTAGTGATTAGAAATCTTCGAAGGAGGAGGCTAAGTCGATTATTCGACTGTTGTAGGAGGAAGTGAGCCTCGTGGGAACTCAGAGAAAGATCATCAACTTGTTACTTCATCTTCTGCTCAGTAGTCAAGGTGGGTAAATATATACTCATCTAAAGTTTGAGCTAATAAGCTCTAGAAGCATATAGGGCAAATGAAATATCTAATAAAAATATTTTGCTCTGCCTGATTGATCTCTGTACAAGGAAGGAAGGAAAGGAAGATATTATATGTTAATTGAGCTCTCGAGCATGTTTAGAAATGCTAGAATTGTTTAAATGTTATTTATTCTTAGCATGAGATATTTAGAATTGTCTTTAGTTGCAATTCGTATTTATGCACGATCATTTCCTCATATTCGAATGTTGATATATTGTTAAGGTTCATTCAGTTAAGGATTGCCTTCTAGGATAGTAATAAATCCCTTATAGGCTGAGATCATGCTTCGTTAAAGGATTAGCCCCTAGACGTTGCTCTAGGTTTGGTTTTGCCTAGTAAAGTTAAGGAAGGAAGAAACTTAACATTTTGCTTAAGCAGGAATTGAGCTCAGAGAACTCGTGATCTTTAATCATTAAGTGAGTCACTATTGGGTTTATCCCTCGCAAACTCGTAAGGATATTCGAGGTAACCCCTCTTGTGTCCTAAGGAATGCCTAAGGGTGCAGTTGACATCAGGTTTGAGCCAGGATGGGCCCAAAAGAAAAGAAAAGGTTTTATGGATATAGAGAGGGCTTTTGCATTTTGATCTCCATATACCGTCAGTTAATTGTTGGATATCTTGAAGTTATTAAAGTGTTTTGTTAAAACCCACTGAGTACATTAGTGCTCATGGCCTCTCTTTTTCAAATGTTTTCAGGTTGAGATGCTGAGGATGTTGGTGGCTGCGGATGTGGGTTGGCTGCCAAGATTGTTTTGCTATAGTCTAAGTTTCTTTTGAAATCCCATGATGTTTCTGATACTCTTATACACTCTTTTTAATTCCGTTCAAGTTCTATTATGTTTATCAAGATTCTACGAATATTCCCAGACATGATTATATATATAATTGATACATATTCAGTTTATTCCTGCTTCTCGAGTATATTTTCCTTTCGCCTATGAAGAGGCTTGTGCACATTGATATCTATTTATTCGCTTTGACCTATGAATGGGTCTATGCTTGTTGGTATCTGATTAGTTAGCCGTTTTATTCCGCTTAAGCATGTTTTCTTCTTAATCAAGTAAACCCGAGTATCATCGTCTATCTTCGAAAGTATGTCTTTATTTATAAACCTTCTTTGTTAATCTTCCGCCTTTGATATTAATCCCTTATTAATACCCTGTCCCCATTCGTTAACCCCTATCTCGGGACCGAGCTGTTACAACATGACGGGAGACAGAGAGGATCTAGAAGGTTACAAGAAAATAAAAGGTCCATTAGTCATATTCGGAGATAACTCCAGAAGCCGAATTGTTGGAGAAGGGTTCGTGGTCAAAGGAAAGGTGGTAGTCAATGGAGTCTCCAACGTAGAAGGACTAAAGCACAAACTACTCAGCATCAGTTAGCTATGTGACAATGGATATATAATTAATTTCAGTCGAAGCTCATGCGACATCAGAGATAAGTCAACTGGAGCAATCCTCCTAACTGGCATAAGGAGAGGCAACATCTATGTTGTTGACTGGTCAACAGGCTATGGAGAAGCTTGCTTTCTTTCAAAAGGCTCAACTGAAGCAATCTGGCTATGGCATCGATGACTAAATCATCTCAACTTCAGAACCATCAACCACCTGGCCAAGAAGGAGATAGTTCATGGGCTTCCTAAGGAGATTTTCAAGAAAACTGCATTTACGGACCATGCCAGAAAGGCAAGCAAGTGAGGTTGTCATTCAAAAATAGAAGTCATTCTTCAGGGACAACTGCTCCCCTCCAACTGCTACACATGGATCTATTTGGGCCAGTCAGACCACCAACTCCCAAAGGAAAAAGATTCACTCTCGTAGTAGTCGATGACTTCTTAAGATACACATAGGTAGAGTTTCTCAGAAGTAAGGATGAAACCTACTCCAAGCTATTAGCGATGATCAAAAGACTGTAAACTGAAAGGGAAAGATCAGTTCAACGAATTCGTTCAGACAATGGAACTGAATTGGTAAACCAGCAGATCATTAGTTTTCTCAGTGAACTGGGAATAACTCATGAGCACTCAGCTTCTAGAACTCCACAGCATAACGGTGTAGCTGAACAGTGAAACCGCACACTCAAGAAAGCAGTTTGAGCAATGATAGCTGATACCAACATAGCTGAAGGTTACTAGGCCGAAGCAGTCTCAGAACAGAAGCGCCATCGTCATTTGACATGACAAGACACCTTATGAACTATATAAGGGTTGTAAGCCATCTATCTCATATTTCAAAGTATTTGATTGAAAATGTTATATGTGACAATAAGGCTTTTTAGCCACTCAAAAGTTTAAAAAACTTTATTTGGCCACCATTTTTTATATATTATTTTTTTGTCCAAATTTACTCTAATACCCTTATGTTCTTAAAAAAATAATTCCAGAATGTAAAATAGAGGATTTTTTTCTCTCTCTCTCAACAATTGCAACTCTCGATCTTCTCTCTCTCTCCTTTCTCCCTCTCAACAATTGCAACTCTCAATCTTCTCTCTCTCCTTTCTCCCTTAACAATCTGTAGCTCCACCTTTGGTGGTGGCTCCACCACTACCAATGGGAAAGCAGCACTGACGACTAGATTAAAGGAAAACTAATTATAGACGGTAGAAAATGGCAGAATGGCATTACTCCTAGGTTTAACCTAGGTGGAGCCATTTGCAGGTGACGTATTTTGCCAAAAAAAATGGCTTTGTGTTCATAGCTGCGCGCATAGCCTAGCATGCAAGGCGAGTATGGAAGAGGCTCTACTATGCGCGCAACGGACAAAAAGAGGAAGAGTTGTGCGGGCTCAGGTTGCGCGTTGAGTACGAGCGCGCAGAGTGTCCCGCACATAGTTTAGTGCGCACTGGGCGTGTGGGTCAGGCGTGCAATGCCATCATGTTAGCGTCGTGCGTGCATGAGTGTGCGCACCTATCTCCATGCACAGGTGTGCTCCGACACCCCCCATTCCTGTAGTCAATGTTGCGGAAAGTGGGCGACCCTTCTTAGGCATGCTGCTACTACAGAAATGGTTTGTTGTGGTTTTGGCGGTGTGGTGGTGGTGGTGATCGTGATAGACTGATAGTGAAGGAAGCAAAATAAGCAAACGCTGAGACGATTGAGCCGAATAACCTCTGAACAAGTTTAACCATCTTGACGAGAATATAAAGATGAGAGAGAAAGATGAAGAGATGGATTAAGACTAAATATTCGAGTTCAGCCAAAATTATTCCTAAAAAGGCATTTCTTTCTTTCTCGAGTTTCTTCCTTTGTCATACATATATTCCACACAATGTTGTCTGTTTAATGCAACTATTCCCTTCCATTCCAGACAGTTAAGAAAGAGATGACTATGGCTGTGAGAGGAGAGGATGAGAGAGAAAGAGATGAGAGGGGGTGGCCTTTTGTTCAGATATAGAGAGAGAGTAGATGGGAGGGAATGTTAATATATATATTTTAACTTTAAAAAAAATAGGATAAAGGGAATTTTAGTCCCAAGTGGTTAATATAATAATGTTTAAAGATAGGTGGCTAAAAAAGTTTTTATTTTTTTTAAGTGGCTAGAAAAAAATTCCACCCATGTTATATTCACAATAATGGCAAAAGTCAACTGAAAACTTTTAGTGCCAAATCTGATGAGGGAATCTTTCTTGGCTATAATTCCCCTCATGAACAAGCTTACATAGTGTTCAACAAACGGACACTTGTTGTGGAAATAACATGTCATGTTGTTTTTGATGAGTTTGCCAATGAGTACAGGAACAAAGAAGCAATCAATACATCAGTTCAAGTACTATCTAGCAAAACTGATAACTTACAGGATTATGTGGATCACACAGTTCTAGAAGAGTTTGAAGTTGGACTAAAAGATAAAGGCAACGTATCCAGCACTAGACCAGCTGAAGGCACAACTGAGAGCAACCAGGTTAATGAAGAGACTGATCGTGCTGAGACCTTCAACCCCACAACTGAAGCAGGGGGAAGAACTGATGAAGATGAAGGGAAAACTAAAGATAAGACATCAACTGATGTCAATGCTGAAGATCCAACTGAAAATCCAGCTGAGGACAGTCTAGCCAAATGGCTCAGAAGCCACTCAGCTGATAAGATTGTTAGGGATCCAAGAAGTCGAGTTCAAACCAGAAGTTCAACAGAGCATGCTCTCTTCACATGCTTCTTATCTCAAACTGAATCGGCGAACATCAAGGAAGCTCTTGAAGATTCAGATTAGATCATAGCCATGCAAGAAGAGCTGAACCAGTTCACAAGAAATGATGTATAGTTTCTTGTCGATAGGCTAAAAACCTAGAAAGTCATTGGATCCAAGTGGGTTTTTCACAATAAACAGAATGAGCAAGGCATCATCACCAGGAACAAAGCAAAATTGGTAGCCAAGGGATACTCTCAAAGTGAAGGGATCGACTTTGATGAGACATTTGCACTAGTTGTAAGATTGGAAGCTATCAGATTGTTCCTCGCCTATGCGACTTACAACAACTTCACAGTCTATCAAATGGACGTGAAAAGTGTTTTTCTACACAAGATGCTCAAGGAGGACGTGTACGTCGAGCAACCACCAGGATTTGAAATCGAAGATCAAGTCTTCAAACTGAAGAAAACACTTTATAGGCTGAAGCAAGCACCCCGAGCTTGGTATGAAACCCTCACAACTTTCTTGGTGAAGAATGGGTTTCAAAAATGAGTCATTGATTGCACTCTATTCAGAATAAAACGATCATCTGAGATCTTAATGGTTCAAATTTATGTAGATGACATAATATTTGGATCAAAGAGCAAAGATCTATGCACTCGGTTCGTACAATTGATGTAGAGCGAATTTGAGATGAGCATGATGGGAGAAATGATGTTCTTCCTGGTACTCCAAGTAAAACAACTCAAGGATAGGATATTCATCAGTCAAGCCAAGTATACAAAGGTGCTAGTCAAGAAGTTTGGAACTAGTAAGGGAAAAACTATCAAGATTCTCATGAACACATTAGTTCAACTGACTCTCGATGAAAAAGGAGAATCAGTTAGTCAAACTAACTACAGAGGCATCATCGGTTTGCTTCTCTATCTAACTGCCAGTCGGCCAGACATCTCATATTCAGTTGATTTATGTGCACGATTCCAAGCCAATCCGAAGAAGAGTCATCTCGAAGCAGCAACGAGGATTATCAATTACCTCAGAGGAACCATAAATCTTAGATTATGGTATCTCATAGATGACAGCTTGAGTCTAACTGGATATTCAGACTCAGAATTTAGTGGATGCAAGATTGACAGGAAGAGTACCAACGGAACATGTCAGTTTCTTGGTAACAACCTGATATCCTGTTGGTTTTGTATACTGGAAGACTTGTCTTTGTATACTTTTCTGATGATATGATGATATGAAATGAAAGTTATTCAGTCACTGTTTGCATTTAGATTATGTTCTATAATTGTTTTATGCAATGTTCCATATACTTACATTGTAGATGATATGGTGTGGGGAGTCACACGGTAAAGATCATATCATTAGAACCTTGTAATGTATTAAAGAGTTCACGGCTTAGATGGTCCTGAACACACCATCGGTACACCGTAGAATAATCTGATAAGTTAGTTTATCTTGACTAACTGATTGTTCTAGTACACTAGTTAGTGTATTGAGGAGGATCACGATAGGATACTATTCTCTGTCTCTGACCCAGTTACTGAGAGAATAAAGATCCACAGAGTTCGGGTTCTGAACTCATGTGATATTGGCGAGCATATGTGTGCGTTGTTTATTACTTTGATTTATCAATGGATGAGATCTTTTCGTAGATCGAATTCCATATCTTGGGTAATAACAATGTATACATAATGTCTCGAGCAGTATGCATGAGCACTGTGTCCTGGTACGCCAGGTTGATGATGTTCTCTTGAGGAAGCACAAGTTCATGTTGAAACCCTGCAGGTGGAATTTATTCCGTACATGAATAAAGCTTGTGTGGTACTACTCAAGGTTTTAGATGTTAATTAATTATAGCTGTCAGAGGCTTACATAATTAATTAATGAACATTATATCTTAAACATGGGGAATGACTGGACTAAAAGAAGGAAAGTGGTTCAGCACCAAAAAGGAAGGTTCACCGGTTCACGTCCCGAAACCCTAAATGGAGCTAGGATTTTCGGCGAGGCGCGGTGAAGGGGCGGCGGTTTCAAAGCCTGTTTCCGGAGCTGACTTTCCAGTTTTATCTCATCAATCAACATGAGATATAAGCCATGATAGTTGGAATATTACTGTTGTTTATTATGTTGAAGCATGCAATGGATGTTTATCATTTTATGTGATGTTTGCATGTTCGATAATGGGATAAAATGAAACCTCAAACATAAATAACTAAGTGGGAGAGATTCATACCAAAGTATGTAGAAATCTCATACGGTCTCCATTAATATCTGGTTTAATTGAGAAGTGATGGGCATGCGCGTTGACATCGGTCTTCCTCCATATCGGATGTGTCATATCACAGATTCCTCTAGAAATTAAATCTCCTAAAAGGATAGCTGTTGAACACTATTAGGACTAACTGACTCCTCCATCTGGAGCGGTTAAATTCGAGTAGTGATCTTGGTGCAAAGATAATGGTGTGCACACTTAGATGTAATTTATTGATAAACGTCCACACGATCGTGGCTTATCAGTTAGACGATTACATGACCGTGTTAATTATCCGGCTATTAATTTGCTTGTTGTAAGGAAACTCAACTGGAGGCAAATTAAAGGTTTAACCTGTTTAAAGATGTTTTTTATAAACGTCCACACTATCGTGGCTTATAAAAGACGTTTTTAAAGTGTCGGTGGAAAAGTATATAATTTTTATGAGGTTTTCGATTATATACTGTTTATCCTAAACGTGTTTTGTGATTGTGCTGCATGTTTAATTTCAGTTATTTCATATCATCAATGGCACTCTCCAATCTGTCCTCAATCCTCAAAGAAAACAAACTTGTCGGTGAAAACTACAATGACTGGATTCGTAACCTTAACTTAGTTCTTGTTCTTGTTGCTGAGGGACACAAGTTTGTACTTGAAGAGGTATGTCCTGACAAGCCAGATGAGGGTTCTGACGAAGCCCAAAGGGCTGTGTATGACAAGTGGGTCAAGTCTGATAAGATAGCGTGCTGCTACATTCTGGCTTCCATGTCGAATGTGTTGCAACATCAGCATCAGACTATGAAGACTGCTTATGATGTCATGCTCAACCTTAAGGAGCTCTTCGGTTATCAGAACTGCTCGGCTCGCCACTTAGCAATGAAGAAGAGAGGTACATCTCACACTCTGGTTGTGGAAACATGTTTAGCAACTTGTTCTACCCAGTCTTGGGTAGTAGATACTGGAGCTACTGATCATGTTTGTATGTCTTTACAAGGGTTCCTGGTAAAAAGACAGCTGAGTGAGGACGAGATCACCGTCTACATGGGTAATGCTACGAGAGTGGCGGCTGTTGCAGTGGGAGACGTTGTTTTACCTTTCAGTAGTGATAGAACTTTGGTTTTGAAAGATTGTCTTTATGTGCCTGGTTTTAGACGAAACTTGATTTCAGTTTCTAAATTGATTATGGATGGATATTCTGTTTCTTTTGATAACAAAGTAGTTATCTTTAGTGGTAAACATTTTATCTATTCTGGCACATTGGATGGACACTTATACTTTCTTAAACCAACTGAAAACACTACGCATAGACAACTGTTGAATACATCGATCATAAACCCTAACAAGAGAAAAGAACCTTCGGAATTGAATCAAACATATCTTTGGCATCTAAGGCTAGGTCACATTAACCTTAAGAGGATACAAAGGCTTGTAAATGATTGACCATTGTCTTCTTTGGTACTGGAATCGTTTCCTTTGTGTGAATCCTGTTTGGAAGGTAAAATGACCAAGCGTCCTTTCCAGTCAAAAGGAAATAGATCCGAAGGGCTATTAGATTTGATTCACTCTGACCTATGTGGCCCTATGTCAGTTCAAGCTCGAGGAGGGTTCGAGTATTTCATCACTCTCATTGATGATTACTCTAGATACGGTTATATCTACCTGTTACGTCGCAAGTCTGAATGCTTTGAGAAATTCAAAGAGTTTAAGACGGAAGCGGAGAAATGAACAGGCAGAAGTATCAAGTCACTACGTTCTGATCGTGGTGGCGAGTACCTGTCAAGCGAATTTAGGGATTACATGGCAGAGAGTGGGATTACATCCCAGTTGACTGCGCCTGGAACGCCACAGCAGAATAGCGTGGCGGAAAGAAGGAATCGTAAATTGTTAGAGATGGTTAGATCGATGATGAGTTATTCTGAGTTGCCTATTTCGTTCTGGGGATATGCCCTGGAAACAGCAGCCTATATTCTTAACTTGGTTCCATCGAAATCAGTTCCTGCTACACCTACAGAACTATGGACTGGATGAAAGCCCAGTTTGAACCATATTCGGATTTGGGGTAGCCCAGCACACGTGTTGGACAAGGAAGCTGATAAGCTGGCTCCTCGTACTGATGTAAGGCTGTTCGTTGGATATCCTAGAGGAACGAAAGGTGGTTTGTTTTATAGTCCTAAGGATCAGAAGATCATTGTTAGCACCAATGCTCGATTCTTAGAGGAAGACTATGTCATAAACCACAAACCAAGGAGTCACATTATCCTTGAGAAGTTAAGAGGAGGATCGAATCCTACACCGGTTGTACAAGAAGAGGAACCACCAAACACTGCACAACGTGTTACAGAAGTACAGGAACTGCCTCGTCGCAGTGGGAGGGTTGTACACCAACCTGATAGATTCATTGGTCTGGGAGAGGCTTCAGATTTCCCAGAGGGTCTCAATGAATTGGATCCTAGGACCTATGACGAGGCAATTCGAGATAAAGATGCAGATTCTTGGAAAACTGCAATGGAGTCTGAGATTGGATCTATGGATCACAATCAAGTCTGGGAACTTGTAGAACCACTAGATGGGGTAAAACCCATTGGTTGTAAGTGGGTCTACAAGCGCAAGAGAGGATCTGATGGGAAGGTTGAAACCTTCAAAGCTAGATTGGTGGCAAAAGGGTATACTCAGAAAGAAGGGATCGATTATGAGGAAACCTTTTCGCCGGTAGCCATGCTTAAGTCAATCCGGATTCTCTTGTCTATTACCGCTCATTTGGATTATGAGATCTGGCAGATGGATGTCAAGACGGCTTTCCTAAACGGAAGTCTTGAGGAAAACATTCACATGAAACAACTAGAGGGATTCATTGCTAAAGGACAAGAGCACTTGGTGTGTAAGCTTAAGAGATCCATTTATGGACTTAAGCAAGCATCAAGGTCTTGGAACATCCGATTTGACGAGGTTATCCAGTCATATGGATTCGTGCAAAGTCCGGATGAGAGCTGTGTGTACAAGAAATGTGACGGAAACGTGGTGGCATTCCTCGTACTTTATGTTGATGACATCTTGCTTATTGGAAACAATAAGAAGGCATTGTCAAACATTAGGGTGCGGTTGTCCGAGCAGTTCGATATGAAGGATCTGGGTGAAGCCGGACATGTCCTTGGCATCAAGATCATTCGTGATCGCCAGAAAAGGATGTTATGTCTGTCCCAGGCGACTTATATCGATACAGTGCTAGCTAGATTTGGCATGCAAGATTCCAAGAAAGGTTTTATACCTTACAGGCATGGAATTCATCTATCCAAGAAAATGTGTCCCCAAACACAGTCTGAGATAGAGGAAATGAAGAAAGTACCATATGCTTCGGCTGTGGGAAGTTTGATGTATGCTATGCTATGCACTAGGCCTGATATATGCTATGCCGTTGGCATGGTAAGCAGATATCAGTCTAACCCTAGACAAGGTCACTGGACTGCGGTTAAAAACATTCTCAAGTACCTTAAACGGACTCGAGACTACATGTTGGTTTTCCGCTCTGATAGTCTAGTACCTTTGGGTTACACGGACTCAGATTTTCAATCCGACAAAGATCAGAGTAAGTCTACCTCGGGCTATGTGTTTACATTAGGAGGTGGAACCATCGCATGGAGGAGCATTAAGCAGAAATACATTGCGGATTCCACCATGGAAGCTGAGTATGTAGCTGCCTCTGAGGCTGCAAAAGAGGCTGTCTGGCTCCGCGGGTTCCTAGTGGGCTTGGGCGTGGTTCCTGATTTGCCTAAGACTATCACGATATACTGTGATAACTCTGGTGCAGTGGCAAATTCGAAGGAACCCAGAGCCCACAAGGCAAGTAAACACATAGAGAGAAAGTACCATCTTATACGAGAAATCATTAAGAGAGGAGACGTGGCGGTGGTCAAGATTGCATCTGAGGACAACCTGGCTGATCCATTCACAAAGAGCCTGGCGGCTAAGACCTTTGATGGTCACGTGGAGAAAATGGGAGTGAGATGCAGACCCGGTAGCGCAGTTTGAGTTGATAGTTTTAGATTGGAGAGTTTACCAGTTAGTTATTATGCTTGAAAGACATGCTTCAAGTATAAGTGGGAGATTGTTGGTTTTGTATACTGGAAGACTTGTCTTTGTATACTTTTCTGATGATATGATGATATGAAATGAAAGTTATTCAGTCACTGTTTGCATTTAGATTATGTTCTATAATTGTTTTATGCAATGTTCCATATACTTACATTGTAGATGATATGGTGTGGGGAGTCACACGGTAAAGATCATATCATTAGAACCTTGTAATGTATTAAAGAGTTCACGGCTTAGATGGTCCTGAACACACCATCGGTACACCGTAGAATAATCTGATAAGTTAGTTTATCTTGACTAACTGATTGTTCTAGTACACTAGTTAGTGTATTGAGGAGGATCATGATAGGATACTATTCTCTGTCTCTGACCCAGTTACTGAGAGAATAAAGATCCACAGAGTTCGGGTTCTGAACTCATGTGATATTGGCGAGCATATGTGTGCGTTGTTTATTACTTTGATTTATCAATGGGTGAGATCTTTTTGTAGATCGAATTCGATATCTTGGGTAATAACAATGTATACATAATGTCTCGAGCAGTATGCATGAGCACTGTGTCCTGGTGCGCCAAGTTGATGATGTTCTCTTGAGGAAGCACAAGTTCATGTTGAAACCCTGCAGGTGGAATTTATTCCGTACATGAATAAAGCTTGTGTGGTACTACTCAAGGTTTTATATGTTAATTAATTATAGCTGTCAGAGGCTTACATAATTAATTAATGAACATTATATCTTAAACACGGGGAATGGCTGGACTAAAGGAGAAAGCATATTCGTAAATATGTATTAAATTGGTAGGTCAGTTTTGCTTCTTTAGTGGAATAAAAGTAAAACTTAATTTATTTAATTATATCCTAGGTTTATTGGATATTGAATATTAAATAAATTAGTGGGCCAATTTAATATTCTTCTAGATCCCTGTTGTAGCCCAATTGACTGAAAGTGGACTGGATATTGAACTTGAGATAGAGGCCCAGCCCAATAGGGCTGGAACATGAAATTTCGCCCCTCCCTATATATAAGGGGAGGGGGGGCACGAAATTTTGATGATGTTATTCATAGAAAATCAGCCCCTCTTTGTCTCTCAAAGTTATCCACAGATTTCACAACTTTATCTAGTAGATTTCAGCCCACTCTGAATCTAGATACAGTCCGGGAATACAATAGAAGATCTTGAAGTAGAATCTGTGGTGCTCGTTTTTTTGAGGTGTTAGGTGGCGCCATACAGTGTTCATTCAACAGCAAGATTAGATCTTTAATCTTGTCCACAGACCGTCTATTGATTTGTAAGTAGATTCGTTTCTATGTCTTCCACTTTATTAGATTCGAATCTGCTTTGCATGCTTTTTGTATAGACTGTGATAAACATGCATGTTACATAAAATTATGATTTGCATGAACACGGATTAATGAACAACCAAATGGTCCTGCGGTGGTTTAATTCGAAAAAACCCCAACATATCCTGGTTCAACAAGAAGCAGCACTCAGTTGCCACATTAACAATTGAAATGGAGTATGTAGCTACTGGAAGCTGTTGTGCATAGATACTCTGGATGAAGCAGCAGTCAAGGATGAAAATATCGCTATCGCAACATATATCGCAACTTCAATTTTACGGATATATCGACGGATATATCGATATCGCATATCGATATCGCAGAAAATTGAAAAAAATGATGGAAATCATATTAAAATCTTGGAAATTTAGCATGAAATTTTAGGAACTATTATGACATATTATTATGCACATATTCCACTAATTTTTTTGATAGAATTGTATTTTGAAAGCAAATATATGAATAATACATTATATAAATACCGTCTGAGACAATACATTTGACAAAATAATACATAATACAACATAAAATGACTAAATAAACATTATAAAATACAACTAATACCAAAATGAGGATCTATGAGGTTCAAACATAGTAGATGGAATGTCATCTTGTTCTAAACAATATTTGTACCAACTTATCACGTTCGAGTAATTATGGATATAATTATGCACATGCGCTTGATATGTTTCTTGATTTCTTCCAACAGCTTCACCATGAGTTGGATAATGTCCACTGACCCAATTATTTTGTTGATACACATTTTGAGTAGTCCAATCAATTTGTGAACTCTCATATGTGTAAGAAGCATACATATTACTATGATCAGTGTCACCCATATTCATAGAATCAAGATTTGGCAAATAATTTATATTCAATCTTAGATTTCAATTTCGTGTGATATATGGGGAGAAAAATTTTAGTGATTTGTCCATCATGTCCTCTAACTGAAAAAATAAAGTCGGTGCACGTGCATCTCACTTTTCTTTCTAAGACATCCGTTGATTTCCTGGTCTTCTTTCTCTTATATTTTTTTGCAAAGTGAATGTCTTTATAAAACAAAGAATATTGCAACTCAAATAATTACATTGAAGACCTAAAAAAGATCACAAAAATATATAGTATTAAATAAAAATAAAAATATATTATAGAAATATTAAAAAAATCGCGATATATTGCGATATGTTGCGATATTTTGCGATATGTTGCGATATATTGCGATATATTGCGATTTCTCGTCGATACTCGGGAAAAAAGATATTCCCCCCAATATCCGTATCGCAATGTCAATATCCGCGATATATCCGCGATATATCCGCGATATTTTCATCCTTGGCAGCAGTTGAAGGATTATAAGGTCGAAACCGACGAAGTACCTATCTTCTGGGACAACACTAGTGCTATTGCGATTTCTCAGAATTCAGTTCTGCATTCGAGAACAAAGCACATTAACATCATGCACCACTTCATCAGAGATCACATTGAGAAGAAAGATATATGCATCCAATATGTCAATACAGAGAAGCAAATAGTTGACATCTTCACAAAGTGATATGACCCGGACGATGTATCCAAGACACGAGTTTTATGCACGCGGAAGACATCAAGAACGAACTACGTCAGCTAGAAAACAATGGAATCAATCCGACTCAAAATCGGTGATGGTGATGGCAGTGGTGAAGGTGATGGTGATGGCAGCGGCGGTGTGGTAGAAGGATAGGTCAAATCGGAGAACCCGTGTTGGAACAACCCGAACGCACTCGTCTAACTTCTCCGGATAGCAATTCTCCCACGTACTTGATAAATACCCTAAAGAACTTGATTAAGACTATTGAAGTGCTAAAACAATTGAATTATTTGGTAAAGTTTTCGATCAACAAAAGATCAGGAGACAGATTGAGAATAAATTCTTTATTGCTTGCAATTGTCTAACTTTTGAATGTCACATGGAGCTCCTATTTATAGGAGTGTATATGGACGAAAATTAGAGTCCTAAAACTAGAAGAATTCAAAAATCTAAGAGTTCTAGTCAAACTAGAATAAAATCAAAAGATACCAAAAATAAGATAAGAAAAATCTATCTAAATCTAACTAGATAAGGATCAATCCCAAAGTGGATTTGGGCTTGATTAATTCTCACATATTTGGACCTTATTAATCACGACATTGGGCTGTATTACATGGAATAATTCGTGGCCCATGTTATAATTAATCTTGCCACCTTTGCATGAAAAACAGCATCTCCCGATTTTCCATGCAAACGCGTATAACTCTTCATGCACACGTCCAAATGGCTTCCTTCTTCTTCTCACATCTTCATGCTACCTTCTTCATCATCAATGGATAGCATGGTGATCAATCTCGAGCTGCTCTTGACTTCATCTTTATGTATTTCGAATTTGCGACGAATAGAAGTTTGTAACTAAGCATGCAACTTCTTAGCTCGCAAACGCGTCGTTGGACCTTTGAACTGCAGCTCAGGATCATCTTGATATTTACCTAGCTCGACCTCATCATTCCCCCCCTGCTGAAAAGAATTCATCCTCGAATTCGGGGACTCATCATCTTCGAACTCATCATCTGCAGAAAAGGGAGATAAGTCAGCAACATTAAATGTAGATGAACACTTATACTCACCGGGTAAATCAATGCGGTATGCATTGTCATTGACTCGACTCAGCACGGTGAATGGTCCATCTCCTCTTGGCATAAGTTTCGACTTCCTCAGGTTAGGAAACCGTCCAGGACTCAGATGAATCCAAACGTGATCTCCGGGCTGGAAAATCATCAGCTTGCGCCGTTTGTTCTTTTGGACTGCATTACGTGCGCCAACTGACTCAATGTGCGCACGCACCTTCTCATGCATCTCCTTAACTTGTTCCGCTTTTCTTGTACCTTTAACACTTGTTAGATGCTCAACAGGTAAAGGCAACAGATCATTAGGTGTTAGCGGATTAAAACCATAAACAACTTCAAACGGAGACATGTTGGTAGATGAATGCACAACTCTATTAAGGAAAATTCAGCATATGGCAAACAATCTTCCCATGATTTCAAGTTGTTTTTAACCAAAGAACGCAGCAAAGTACCTAGAGTACGATTAACTACTTCAGTTTGTCCATCAGTTTGTGGATGACATGTAGTAGAAAATAACAGTTTGGTACCTAGCTTACCCCATAGTACACTCAAAAAATGTGCAATAAACTTAGAATCCCTATCACTAACAATAGTTCTAGGTATTCCATGTAAACGCACAACATGTATAAAGAACAAATTGGCAATGTGTACAGCATCATCGGTTTTCCTACATGCAATGAAATGAGACATCTTGGAAAACCTATCAACTACAACAAATATTGAATCTCGACCAGACCTAGACCGTGGTAAACCAAGTATGAAATCCATAGACAAATCAATCCACGGGGAAGACGGGGCTGGTAGAGGAGTGTATAAAATGAATGGGTGAGAAGTAGATTTCGATTTTCTATATGTAATGCATCTACTACACACATTCTCAACATCATGCTTCATACGTGGCCAAAAGAAATGTTCATGCAGCAATTTTAACATCTTAGACACACCAAAGTGACCCATTAAACCTCCCTCATGCGATTCAAGAACTAATAACTCACGCATAGAAGACTTAGGAATACACAACTGCGAACCCTTGAACAAGAACCCATCATGCACGAAATAACCATCATAAGCACGAGATTTTGAGCAACATTCAGCATATATGGGTGTGAAAAATTCATCACATGGATATAACTTCTTAATTGCATCAAATCCCAACATCTTAGCATACATAAGGTTCAAGAAAACGTACCTTCTCGACAATGCATCAGCTACCACATTTTCGACGCCTTTCTTGTACTTGATGACGTACAGAAAAGACTCGATAAACTCTACCCATCGTGTATGTCACTTGTTCAGATTTTGTTGGCATTTCAAATGCTTCAAACTCTCGTGATCCGTGTGAATCACAAACTCCTTAGGCCACAAATAGTGCTGCCACATCTCTAAAGCTCTCTTGAGTGCGTATAGCTCCTTGTCATAGGTAGAATAATGAAGGGCTACATCATGGAGCTTCTCACTGAAATAGGTGACTGGACGCCGTTCCTGCATCAAAACAGTACCAATCCCTTTGCCCGATGCATCACATTCAATCTCAAAAGTTTTATTAAAGTCCGGAAGAGCAAGAACAAGCGCATTACATAGACAAGACTTTAAAGTGTTAAACGCATGCTCTTGAATAGGACCCCATTCAAACTTTCGATCTTTCTTGCTTAACTCCGTAAGCGGCGCGGCTATGCTGGAGAAATCGCGCACAAAGTGATGATAAAAGCTAGCAAGGTCGTGGAAAGACCTTACATCACTCGCAGACTTAGGAGTGGGCCATTCCTCAATCGCTTTGATTTTGGAACGGTCTACTTCTATACCACGTAAACTCACAATGAAGCCTAGAAAAATGACTTCACTCATGCAAAAAGAACACTTAGACAAATTACCATAGAGTTTCGACTCCCTAAGTAACTCAAAAACGTGTCTAAGGTGCTGCAGATGTGTATGTGTCGTGTCACTGTAAATCAGAATGTCATCAAAATACACAACTACATACTTTCCAATCACTTCACACAAAACATGATTCATCAGACGCATAAATGTGCTTGGTGCATTAGTGAGACCAAAAGGCATAACAAGCCATTCATACAAACCATGCTTTGTTTTAAATGCTGTTTTCCATTCATCACCTTCGTGTATACGTACTTGAAAATAACCAGAATGCAAATCAATCTTAGAAAAGACACGCGAACCAGATAACTAATCAAGCATATCATCTAATTTAGGGATGGGAAAATGATACTTTATCGTGATTTTATTGATTGCACGACAATCCATGCACTTACGCAATTCGTTGTTCTTCTTTGGCACTAAGATCACGGGAACGGCGCACGGACTAAGGTTTTCTTGAATTTGCTTCTTCTCCAACAGCTCCTTGACTTATGTATCTATCTCCTTAGTCTCGTCGGAAGATGTCCTATAGACTGGTCGGTTGGGAAGCACAGCTCCGGAGATGAAATCGATCTGATGCTCGATTCCTCGCACTGGTGGAAGTCCTCCGGGTATCTCCTCAGGAAAAACGTCCTTTAACTCATCAAGTAAGGGCTGCACATCACTAGGCAAACAATCATTAGTAGCACTACTCTTAAATGTAAGTAGGACAAGGGGCATACCTGCTTTAAAGGCTTTCTGAACTCCTTTTGCTGAAATAAACAAGCTCTTCACATGAGGCTTGTTTGAACTTGATTCTATCTTCTTTTCCACAGCTAGGGAGTCTGAATGAGGTGGTTTGGAAGGAGAAGTGGTGGTGGCAAAGGGCTGTCCGTGAGTGGGAGTTTCGGCCGTGGCCTTCGGTGCCCGTTTTGCGGCTGTTTGCTTCGCCTTTTCTTCTTTGAACCTCTCTTACATGTTTTGCTGATCCATAGCAATGTCTTTAGGTGTTAGTTGCCTCAAAGTACTGATTCGGCCATCTATGTTGACCGTGTAAGTGTTTAAATGTCCGTCGTGGACAACACGTTGATCAAACTGCCAAGGTCTGTCTAACAACAAGTGTGCCGCATCCATAGGGATAACGTTGCACAAAACAGTGTTAGAAAACTTATGGATTAAGAATGAGACACTTACCTGGTGAACCACGCGTATCTCGCCTCTATCTGTAAGCCACTGCAATCAGTATGGTTTTGCATGTTGTTGAACAGGTAGACCAAGCTTTTCCACTGCGTATTGACTAATGACATTGATCACACTACCACTGTTAATTATCATGGAACACGTGTGACCTTGTATCACTGAACGGGTGTAGAAGATGTTATCCCGTTGGTGTTCTTGTTCCTCTTCTCGAATGATGCTCAAACTCTGGATTGTGACCAAACTGAGCTGAACTTCTGGATCGACTGGGTTGTTAGATGCATCATTCTTGACTTCTTCTTCAAGTGTGGCATCGTCCACGGGCTCTTTTTCATCCTCACTAGTTGATTCGACTTCATTTGATTCCGTTAAGTATAGAATTCGCCAGTTTGGACATTGAGCTTAGAAATGGCCCTAACCTTGACACTTATGACATTGGATATCACGAGCACGATTAGGGGCTGCATTAGGGGCTGTTGCACCTTGGTTTGGCCATGTAGGGGTCGGCCGTGGCTGACTTGGTGGCGTAGGGTCGGGTCTACGGCTGGACTGTGGTGTAGAACGGTCGAAACGCCATTCGGGTGGTTCGGATGGACCTCTGGGTCGTGTAGAATCAGTAGAAGGGGTAGAAAGTGATGTGGAAGGTGTACCTTTACTCCAAGATGAACGTGTAGGGGCTGCACTGTAGTGGGATCGACGGTGGCCCTCTCTTAGCTGCCTTTCCACAATCGATGCGTACTGCACCATTCTTTCTACACTGGTGAAGTCTCTGAGCTCGACTTCACACGCAATGTCAGGATTCATACCTTCAATGTACCGAATGATGGTAGCATTTAAGGTCTCCTGCTTTCCAACTCGGTTCAAAAGCGTCTCCAACTCCTTGTGGTACTATTCAATTGATCTTGTACCTTCTTTGACCCGATTGAGCTTCTTCTCAAGCTCTCTCTCATAGTGCATTGGGATGAAACGGCCGCGCATGAATCCTTTCATTTCTTCCCAATTTTCAATTGGTGGATTGTGGTTTCTGCGCCTTCTCTCTTGTTGCATTTCCCACCATGAGGCTGCGTAGCCTCTAAACTCTAAGCATGCAAGTTGCACCTTCTTTTGCTCTGAAAAGTTGTAGCATGCAAAGATCTTCTCTACCCTATGTTCCCAATCTAAGTAGATATCAGGATCGTGAAGTATGAAATTTCTTAAATACTTACACGTAGCCATAAGAAATGATAGGTGGAAGATTCGTTGTTATCTCCATTAGATGGTGAGTACACGTGTATATATATATAATTTAAAGTGTTGATTTTTAAGATTATATTGGAGGATATGTAGTAGTTGTCGAACCAAATAAGAAGAAGAGATCAACTTTTTTGTCAAAAAAAAAATATACATATTACTTTATTGAGGTGAAATTAAGGAAACAAGAACTAAACGGCTTCGCCTAATTGAGGTTAGATTGTTTAAAGTCTTATTGGATTTATTTAGTGTTGCAGTTAGATTTAATCCATTTATTATATTCTTTAAATAGGAATCCATACACACAAATAATAGTGTTCTATTTTGTATTTTTTTTTTAGCTTCATGTCGAAAACAGAATTAATTCTTTGATAATAGGAGTTGCGATTAATGTTTGCAAATTTTAAGTTTCCGATATATTGAGGAATATATATCTACATGTTTAAGATGATTATATTTTTATGCTTTATTAGTAAGAATAAGAATTTGAACTAGTCAATGAGAATTTTATTTGTATAATATGGAGTAAATATATGAAAACATTATTTATATCCTAAAACTTACTACTGAAGCATATGTCAAAGAATGAAAACATTGTGAGGTGTGGGATTTAAAGTTAATTATTACTTGTTAAACTAGGTTAAATTGTGATGATATAAAGATTTTTGGATTACTTTAAATATGTGTTAATAAATGAATTTATAAACAATTCGTATTTAGGAATAAGTGTTACGATTGCTAAAATAGTTAATTTGAGAATTCATCATATCTAATCTCTACTTATTATCAGTTAAAGTTTTGGAAATTGTTAATGATGAATTGAACTTGGAATATTTTGTTCATATTCCTCAACCTCAGTCAGTAGTTAGGAAAAGATAAATCAAGATTCTAACTTATTAATTATGATAGGAATATTAGTATATTTTCAACAAAATATTAAATGAATAAATAAAGAACATTGTTTGATTCAATGTTATTATTATTAGCTAATAAATTGAGTATTAATCTATAATCTATGTTTATTATTTTATATACACAGCTTTTAGCTATTAGTTGGCGGTCAAGATAAGTTCTCAAGGTTAGAATATCGATAATTTGTAGGCCAAAGAGCAGCAAGTGCAATTTAGAGATTTTCTGCGCAACTCATCGACTGTTGAGTATCAAGACCATCAAGGTGGGCTATACTATATCTTTGCAAATTGTATCTTTTGAGTTATTAAGCTTTGCTTTGTTAAAATTGCATATGTGACTATCTGTGTTAAATATTTACGTGCTACTGTATGTTGTCGGAGTCTCATAAACCAGCGCTGTGTCAATGTGAGTAGCTACAGTATGCATGCTTTATTTGTCCTGCCCTACTCCTTGTCGGTGAGACAAAAATGAAACACTTATGGGTTATACTCATTGGGTATACTTGGCCATACTCAACTTTACGCGTGGTGATGTAGTTTGGGTTGCGGGCAGTGACTGGTTATACTCTTAAGCGCTTCACGATAAAATGTTTTGGTGAACTTAGGTTGCTTTCAATTTTAAAACCTCCTAAGCTTCACTACCTGCATGAACACAGATAGATTACTTTAACAAAATGATTTGCATAACTTGAATTGTAAAAACTTGCCCACTGAGTACACTAGTACTCAGCCCAAATATTTTCAAATATTTTTCAGGTCAGTAGGCTGGCGCGTGGATGTGACGATGCTGAGAGATGGGCTTACGCTATTTACATATTTTCTGTTGTCCCTTTTTGTTAAGTATTCTGTTAATAATGGAGCTTCCGCACTTGTTACATTCTTTTTGTTAAAACACTAAGAATCTTGATCTTGGTGTTTTGGATCAGTATATGTATTAAAAAGTATATTTGGATATTTTGAGTCTTCTGTTGAGGTTTGTTACTTAAATTACCCCTTTCTTTCCCGCTTCTTAATTCCAACCCCCATGGCGTCCATTTCCACGGTCCTTCGGGACCGGGGCGCTACAAAGTGGTATCAGAGCAGGTTTGCAACTCTGCAGACCTGCTGGGTCATCTTTCATTTGTGAGTCGTAAATTCTTGTGTGAAATTATATAAGTCCTTAGCTCGTCACTCACGCAACAGCTAAAAGGTACGCATGTTTTTATGTCGTTTTTAGTTTTTAAAAGTTTACATTAACTGTTGAAATGTTAAGTTTGTCTGAAAATGGAAGATTGGGATTCGCCGTGTTGGCTGGAATTCCTCGAAAGATTGATTTTCATGTTGATTGCATACTTTGATTAACTGCGCTGATTGCGTACTCTGTTGCTATGGTGATAGCATACTGGTTTTGAAATATGTCTATGAGCATACTGGTTTATGTCGAAAAACTATGTTGATTACATATATGTATGAACTTGTTTATCTATGCCTTGTGCATACTTGTGATATTGGAAACGTGCAGAATGCATACTATAAACCTTGATAGCCGGAAAGTGTTTATTGTTTATACTCTTGAATGAGTACAAGAGCTTGAAAGTGGGAGAACGTAAGATTAACTTAGCCTATAGTTGCTGAATTTAGGCTGAACTTGTAAACACTTATGAGATTTTTAAGAACATAGTTTGACTGAGGAAACCTTTCATTTTGATGACTGAACGTACGAAGGCCATAGACGATTGTGCGATGCAGTCGGGTCAAGTTTGGCAATTTGTTGTTAGATCAACTTGGCACCTTTTGTAGATCTGGAATGTTGTCTTCTTTTGGATAAGTCTATCCCAATGTCACGTGTAAGAAAATATCAGAATCTACCATCCTAGGAAGCTAACGAGATAACAGGTGCTATGAGTAGAAAAATGGCAAGAAATACTCGAATATTTTATAGTGAAACAAGAGATTTTCGTGGACAATAATATATCATACCAATCAAGATAGAGATGGAGTCAATAAGCTAGCTTAGCTATACGTACAAATTATGGTGCATCTACATGGGATATTCAACTTAATCGCGCCAGAATGAGAAATATAATTCACATCGACATTCAGTCACAAAGCTATAGATACAAATTGAAATTCACACGCAAACAAATGGCTAAATTGAATAAACGATAGAAAATAAGGGATACAGGCTTCAAGGAGTCTTTTTAGATGAGAACACAAGTTGGAAAAATGTTCTACAATTATCTATCGATAATGAGAAAAGCACAGTGGAAACAAGGTGTTGTGATGTGTTGATGCTATGGGTTGATGTAAAACTTACCCGATATAAGTTATTCTGATAGGTGCTCTAAGCTTATTATTTTTTTTATCTTGTTTATCTAGCTTCTGTGCATCCTTGCACACTTTGATCGAGTATTTTGATTGAGCTTTGTTTCTTTAATAGTTAAGGGGATGAATCCTTGCTTCTTTTGAGCTATTTCTCATTACCTTAAGTCTCGATCTATGGATGGGTCATATTTGTTTATCTGTTCATTTCTATTTCAATCATCCTATGAAGGAGTCTAGTTGTTATTTGTTTGTTCCATCCTATGAAGAGGACTTAGTTGGTTTTCTTTTGGCTTATGAAGATGTCTATTTTCTTGTTGATATCAGTTTACTTCTTTCTTTGTCTAAGAATGAGAATCTTGATTCATTCTAGGTTCCATTTCCTTCTTATAACCCATTATTAGATGGAGATTTGCTCTAAGCTACAGAATTTATGCTGCTTGATTTTTCGAAAGGCATAGCCTACTCTTGGATCTATAAACTTTCTATCATACTATTCTTGATGCCTTTCCATTGGTTTATGTCCCCGAATTCATTTTTCTTTTTAATTAACACCCTATCTCTCATTTATTACCTCTTTTTCGGGATTGGGTCATTACACCAAACAAAGTTAAAGCCATTAATAATTGGTCTCAACCAATAAATCCCTTAGAAGTACATAGTTTTCTCGACCTTACAGGAGACTATCATAGATTTGTTGAAGAATTCTCAAAGATAGCCTCTCCTATGATACAACTATTTAGGAAGGGCGAGGTCATTAAGTGTACATAAGCTAGTAAACAGAGATTCAATAGTGTAGAAGGAAGTTGACAATGACTACCGATATTGACTCAATTCTACTCTTAAAATCATGTTGTCTTCTAAATCTTTCTCGATCACATATCTTGTTCCTCGTGATAAGACATTCCTATTATTCTATCTCATTCTTCATTTGGACGTTTATTAAATCTTATGTGTCTTAATTATTGAAAGACCATCTTTTCATCCTTCAAAGTTCTACGGCTTTATGTCTAACTCCAAATTGGTTTCACCTTAGACTAGGAGTCACAAATCTTTTCATAATCGCGTGATTCCTGATTTCATTAAAAATGAAGTTCACTTGACCTTCCAATGGAATTCTATTCATTCTCTATTTCAACCCAATACCATATATTAAAATACATCACAAATTGATTACCATCACTCAATCTTATCTTGCTCCATGTGTCACCACACATGTTAAGGGTGGAGTCAGCTGAAAATCCTGAACCATGAAAATAATGAGCAAGCATAATGAAGCATCACTCATTTATCTTCTCTCTTTATCATCTCAGCCCTCTCCTACGCAAATAACCATCTTTCTTTCAATCTTTTAGGAATGAAATCCGTTGAGAAAATGCTGAAACTTTACACACACATTTCTTTGTCATAGTAGAACAAAATTCATTTTGATATTGTTTCCATCTGGTGCCCAAAAAGTTGGGGAAATGGGCATAGAACCTCAATGGTGTTGCCAGTCATCGAGTTGTGTCGCAGTCCCATTGCGACGTTATTTCCTGTTGATCCAATCATTTTCTTTCCTGGAGATTTATGTCATTGTAAACCTAGAACTTCAACCTTTTCATAACAAGTCTCAGATCATCAATATGATATCATTTGGTCTATCAAAGACACGTCACAAATCAACGTGTCAAATCTGCCATATAAATCATTGTGTTGCGAGTGCAACTTCAGATGTTGTTTACCGTCATTTTCTCCAATGCATGAACTTGATTTTTGGTCTATAGCAACTTCTCCTTGTAATCTTTCAATTTCTTGTGTCCGATCTAAGATCAGATATCATTTGATCCTCTGTATCCGACCTATAGTTTTTCTCGAAAATCACACTCTTTTTGGCAGATTCCATCTATGTTGAAGATGCTATATTTCTTGCTCATTTCCAGTCATTGTAGCCATTTTATTATTGATCCATTTGTTTCATTAAATCTCTTATCTTCCATACTATGAAAAATTATATTTTTATCGAAAATCCTTTGAGTATCGAGCTTGATCGAGACCCAAACTTCTTGTTGATCAATATGTTCGGGTCAACAACAACAGTTGCCTTTCCAGTCAATTTTAGGTTAGGGGCATCAGAATCTTTCTCCGACTCTTTCTGACCATTTGTAGGACTTGAAAATATATTTCTGGTAGAATAATATGAAAAGAGAGATAGTAGCGTTTGTATAGAGATGTGTAGCATGTCATCAAGTGAAAGTCGTATATCAACAACCTTTAGGATTATTGCAGCCGTTGAAAATTTCACAGTGGAAATGAGAGCATATAACGATGGATTTTGTGGTAGGCTTACCGCGATCAACGAAAGGAAACTTATCAGTATGGGTCATCGTAGATCGATTGAATAAATCAGCACATTTCGTGCCGATCAAAACAATAACGGAGTTAAGCAAATTAGCACAAACTTATGTAAAAGAAATTGTTCACTTGCATGGAATTCCAATTTCTACCACGTTAGATCGTGATATTCGCTTAACATCAAGGTTTTGGAAGACTCTTCAAGAAGTAATGGGAACGAAGCTGAACTTCTACACCACTTTTCATTTCCAAACAGATGGCCAGTCAAAGAGAACGATACAAATTTTGGAAAGTATGCTCTGTGGAGTTGTGTTGGACAGAAATACCAGCTGGGTAGACATTTTATCCTTAGTAGAGTTTGCATATAACAATAGTTATCAATCAACTATAAAAATGGTACCATATGAAGCGTTGTATGGTCACAAATGTAGATCACCTTGTACTGGGACAAAGTTGGAGAAAGGAAAATATTGGGTCCAGAGATTGTGTAGACCACTGTCAAGATGATCGACCAAATTCGAGCAAGAATGAAAGAAGCACAAGATAGACAGAAAGCTTATGCAGACAAGCGCAGGACAAACCTACAGTTCCAAGTTGGTGAAAAGGTTTTCTTAAAGGTATCTCCAACACGGGGTGTTGTGAGATTCAGAAAACGAGGCAAATTGAGACCAAGGTTTATTGGGCCATTCGAGATACTAGAAAGAATTGGTGAGGTTGCTTACCGATTAGCTCTACCACCAGACCTGTCACAAGTTCACGATGTATATCACGTTTCAATGCTCAAGAAATACGTATTTGGCCCAGAACAAGTTGTCAAAGAAAGTGAGTTAGTTCTACGTTCTGATATGACGTATGAGGAAAAACCCCACGAAATTCTTGATAGAAAAGTTCAAGTCCTAAGAAACAAGCAAATTTCATTGGTGCTTGTGCAATGGAATCATTATGATCGAACAGAAGCAACGTGGGAACTTGAAATCCAGATGAGACAGCAATATCCTGAGGTGTTCTTAGGTACGTGAATTTCGGGACGAAATTCTTTTAAGGGGGAGGAGTGTAATACCCCAAAATTTTATTATCTAAATTTAATTAGGAATATACATCTAATAGTTAGAATAATTGAAATATCCAAAAACTTTTAAGTATTAAAATAATAGCCTATGCTTGTCGAGTAGATTAGAGAGGCCCCAACTATTGTTGTATTTTTATTACAAATCCCGAATGTTATTTTATTTTATTTTATTTTCTAAACCTAAAATGTGCTTGTTATTATCACTTTGGGTATTAGAAGATGATTTTAGGATATAATCATATATGATCCTAATAATTAATTATCTAGATAAATATAATTATTATCCTATTATATGTTATTATGTTCTATCTAAATATACTATTATTTTATTTAAAAAAAATTATTAAGTTATCTAAGTATATATATACTTACGGGAATGCTAGATATATATATATATTTGATATAGATGTACGTGTATGTAGGTAATCAAGTCTAACTAGCTAGTATTTGACTATAAATAGATTATATTATTATATATTCACACAACATGAAATTATTAGAAAACCAAAGAAATATGAAATTTCTTAAATACTTACACGTAGCCATAAGAAATGATAGGTGGAAGATTCGTTGTTATCTCCATTAGATGGTGAGTACACGTGTATATATATATAATTTAAAGTGTTGATTTTTAAGATTATATTGGAGGATATGTAGTAGTTGTCGAACCAAATAAGAAGAAGAGATCAACTTTTTTGTCAAAAAAAAAATATACATATTACTTTATTGAGGTGAAATTAAGGAAATAAGAACTAAACGGCTTCGCCTAATTGAGGTTAGATTGTTTAAAGTCTTATTGGATTTATTTAGTGTTGCAGTTAGATTTAATCCATTTATTATATTCTTTAAATAGGAATCCATACACACAAATAATAGTGTTCTATTTTGTATTATTTTTTTAGCTTCATGTCGAAAACAGAATTAATTCTTTGATAATAGGAGTTGCGATTAATGTTTGCAAATTTTAAGTTTCCGATATATTGAGGAATATATATCTACATGTTTAAGATGATTATATTTTATGCTTTATTAGTAAGAATAAGAATTTGAACTAGTCAATGAGAATTTTATTTGTATAATATGGAGTAAATATATGAAAACATTATTTATATCCTAAAACTTACTACTGAAGCATATGTCAAAGAATGAAAACATTGTGAGGTGTGGGATTTAAAGTTAATTATTACTTGTTAAACTAGGTTAAATTGTGATGATATAAAGATTTTTGGATTACTTTAAATATGTGTTAATAAATGAATTTATAAACAATTCGTATTTAGGAATAAGTGTTACGATTGCTAAAATAGTTAATTTGAGAATTCATCATATCTAATCTCTACTTATTATCAGTTAAAGTTTTGGAAATTGTTAATGATGAATTGAACTTGGAATATTTTGTTCATATTCCTCAACCTCAGTCAGTAGTTAGGAAAAGATAAATCAAGATTCTAACTTATTAATTATGATAGGAATATTAGTATATTTTCAACAAAATATTAAATGAATAAATAAAGAACATTGTTTGATTCAATGTTATTATTATTAGCTAATAAATTGAGTATTAATCTATAATCTATGTTTATTATTTTATATACACAGCTTTTAGCTATTAGTTGGCGGTCAAGATAAGTTCTCAAGGTTAGAATATCGATAATTTGTAGGCCAAAGAGCAGCAAGTGCAATTTAGAGATTTTCTGCGCAACTCATCGACTGTTGAGTATCAAGACCATCAAGGTGGGCTATACTATATCTTTGCAAATTGTATCTTTTGAGTTATTAAGCTTTGCTTTGTTAAAATTGCATATGTGACTATCTGTGTTAAATATTTACGTGCTACTGTATGTTGTCGGAGTCTCATAAACCAGCGCTGTGTCAATGTGAGTAGCTACAGTATGCATGCTTTATTTGTCCTGCCCTACTCCTTGTCGGTGAGACAAAAATGAAACACTTATGGGTTATACTCATTGGGTATACTTGGCCATACTCAACTTTACGCGTGGTGATGTAGTTTGGGTTGCGGGCAGTGACTGGTTATACTCTTAAGCGCTTCACGATAAAATGTTTTGGTGAACTTAGGTTGCTTTCAATTTTAAAACCTCCTAAGCTTCACTACCTGCATGAACACAGATAGATTACTTTAACAAAATGATTTGCATAACTTGAATTGTAAAAACTTGCCCACTGAGTACACTAGTACTCAGCCCAAATATTTTCAAATATTTTTCAGGTCAGTAGGCTGGCGCGTGGATGTGACGATGCTGAGAGATGGGCTTACGCTATTTACATATTTTCTGTTGTCCCTTTTTGTTAAGTATTCTGTTAATAATGGAGCTTCCGCACTTGTTACATTCTTTTTGTTAAAACACTAAGAATCTTGATCTTGGTGTTTTGGATCAGTATATGTATTAAAAAGTATATTTGGATATTTTGAGTCTTCTGTTGAGGTTTGTTACTTAAATTACCCCTTTCTTTCCCGCTTCTTAATTCCAACCCCCATGGCGTCCATTTCCACGGTCCTTCGGGACCGGGGCGCTACAATTATCATATCGTGAAGAATAATATAAGTATACACCATGTCCTTTAAATTACTTCGGTACCAAAAATGAGCAGGACCTTTAATCATTGTCCAACGAGCTTGAAGTACACCAAATGCCCACTCGACATCCTTTCATGCAGACTCTTGCATTTGTTTGAACAACATTTTCTTGGGATGATATGAAGAATGAAAGCTTTTAACAAAAGCTGCCCACTCCGGATATATTCCATCTGTAAGATAATACCCTCTGGTATAATATCTACCATTCATTGTAAAATTAGTTTTGGGCGCTTTCCCCACTATCACTTCGTTGAACAATGGTGATTGGTAAAACACATTTAAATAGAAAGAAAACTAAGTAAACTAAGTAAAGCACATTTAAAGCATCATTATTTCCCATTTGGTAGTTAAAAATAAATATTGTAAAAGAGTACGGGAATTTTGATCAAAATAAATAATCAAATCTAAAAACACAATTAAATAGAAAGAAAGAAAACTAAGTAAAATGAATTGAATATAGAAATTCAAATAAATAAAATCAAAGAAAAATGAATTGAAGATAGGAATTAAAAAATTAAAATAAAATATTTTAAAGTTATCATTATATATTATTTTTAGTTATAAATTTTTTAATTTTTATGCGTGTCAATTCAATATAAATGTGAAAATTAATACATCACATAAAAATTATGTTTTAAAAATAATTACCGAAAATGGAAAATTAAATAAAATGAATTGAAGATAGAAAGTAAATAAAAGAGAAAAAAAACAATTAAGTAAAATCAATTGTAGAGAGAAAAGGAAAATTAAAATAAGTCCATCCATCAAGTAAAATGCATTGAAAAATTAAAAGCCTTCATCGATTTGTTGAGAGAGAAAAGGAAAAGAAAAAAAAAACAAAAAAAGGGGAAGGGGTGGGGCAGAGATTTGATGAGAGAGAAAAGGAAAGAAAAAAAAAAAAAAGGCGAGGGGTGGGCAGGGGTCTGTTTTTTGCAGGAGGAGTCACTCTCTTTTTTTTGTGAATGCATGCACGCTCCAACTTCTCATCAGTCGTGACTCACACGCATTCATCCATGTGTTTTTCTTCAATTTTAAAAAAATGGTAAATGCAGTTGATCTCGTTTTTAACTTTGTACCAAATGGTTTTTCTTCCACTATAGTATGTATCAATTTATGGTACATACAAACTCATTTGTAACAAAAAAATTCAACTATAGTGGATGCTCTTAAAGTGTGTTTAACACTATAAAATTTTTCGTCCATGTAATGGTCCAATTTTTAAAATGAAGTGATTATATGTTTAGGTTAAATGTCAATAAGCAACCCACCAAATAGTTGAATTTATAATTTCACCAGACCTTGTCCTAATTAACATGTGGATATATATTTTGTAGTAATTAATAAAGGGCAAAGGTCCATTTTTTTTTGTCGAGCGTAACCCACAGCCGCTACCGAAGTACGCATTGATCAATAAATCCCGTCTCTGTGTAATAGCATGTAAACCACACAGGAGAGGTAAACCACACTTGGTAGGCCATGTGTGACAGGCAGCTAGTGGTGTTGGTAGTGTGAATCGAACTTGAGACATTTGACCTCAAGATAACACCACTCCACCATTAGGCCATCCCCAAGGGGACAGGGCAAAGGTCCATTTTTGTTTTTGTCGAGAGTGACCCGCAGTCACTACCGAAGTGCGAACTGGGTAAACCCTAAGGCTAGATGTGACAGGCTCACACTTATTGGTGTTAGTAGTGTGAATCGAACTTGAGACCTTTGACCTCAAGATAACACCTCTCCACCGCTAGGTCATCCCCATGGGGACTATAAATTAGTTTTATGATTTATATAGTCAAGGGTTTTGCCTTGGTCCTATAACTATTTGTGCAAGAGCGTTTTGATCACTATTTACCTTTTTGGTTGAAAATGATCTCATAACTATTTTAAAAGTTTAATTTGGTCCCTATTTTGATCCTCCAACTATTTTAACACACTTTTCTCACATAATTAGATTCTTTCACAGACTGAAACACACTTTTTACACACATATGGACTGAACAGGGAATTTTCACCATTTTCACAAAGAATCATCATATGAATTGAACATGAAAATTCCTCCAATTTCACACAGAATTATCCATTATTTTATGTTTGTATAGAAAAATCTTAATTATTTTATTTAGCATAACGTAAATAATTATTTTTGTATGTTTTTTTTAATTTTTTTATGTTATTATATAATAATGATTCATACTACACAAATAATTTCATTTAATTTCATGAAGTAATTTATGGCTATCAAATCCTAATTGAACTTCACTCAAATGCAAGACTTCTTCAAGCCTAATTTTTGAATTTTGATTGTTGGCATTCGAATTATGCTAAATTATGTTGAAAATGAACATTTTTTTAATTATCAGATTTATATTATAACAAGCTTCACATATGCGAAAATGGAGGAAATTTTGTATTAAATACATGTGTGTAAAAGTGTGCGTTAATGCATGAAATAATCTAAATATGTGTTGGTGTGTGTTTAAAGGGTATTGTTAATGTCGTTTTTCTCCGTCTCAGTCTCCGTTAGTAGGATGATAGGAATCGAGTTGAACCTTTAAAATAGTTATAAGATCATTTTAAACTAAAAAAATAAATAGGGATTAAAGTGCTACTCAAATAAATATAGGATCAAAATGAACCTTTTCCCATTAAAAATAGTCTAAATGGATAAAAGTAGACAAAAGTAAATAGTAATTAGGAAAAAATAACAAGTTTTAAAAATAGGTAGTTTGTTAGGCAATTTGTACTATAATAAGACTTGGTCCCCACACCCAATCATTGTGTCAGTGTACTTTGTCAGCTCATTCTCAAACAATGCACAACCCTAACACCGAAAACCCTAATTCTAAATGCCACAATTATATTCAAGCAACCTTCGATTAAATTTTAGCATCGATTAGTATTTAAAAATTGCATCAATTGAAATTACAAGCCTAGATTGAAAATTACCTTGCTTTAAATTACAAGCCTCGATTATATTTTAAAAATCATGTCGATTTAAAGGGGAGGCCTCGATTATCTATTTAAAATTGTCTTCGATTATATTTTTAAATGCCTCGATTATTTAGTTAAAAGTAATCGATTAGTTTTTAGTTAAATTGTCTTCGATTAGTTAAATTGTCTTCTATTAGTTTTTTAGTTAAATTGTCTTCGATTAGTTTTTAGATGCCTCGATTATGTTTCAAGAAGCATCGATTATTTTAAAAAATTGTCTCGAGTATTTTATAAAAAGCCTCGATTGAAAGGGAAGGCCTCAAGTATCTATTTAAAACTGTCTTCGATTATATTTTTAGATGCCTCGATTATTTAGTTAAAAGTAATCGATTAGTTTTTAGTTAAATTGTCTTCAATTAGTTAAATTGTCTTCGATTAGTTTTTTAGTTAAATTGTCTTCGATTAGTTTTTAGATGCCTCGATTATGTTTCAAGAAGCATCAATTATTTTAAAAAATTGTCTCGAGTATTTTATAAAAAGCCTCGATTATGTTTTAAAATTGTCTCGATTATTTTTTAAAAAGGACTATTTTTGTTAAAATTGTCTCGATTATGTTATAAAAAGCCTCAATTATTTTTTAAAAAATACCTAGATTAATTTTAAGAGATTCTCGATTAATATCTAACTAGGAATGATTAATATCTAACTTTCCTTGATTAATGTTATTAATCGTGGATCACCTCCTTTAATCGAGGCCTTCATTTAAAACAATCGAGGTAATGTTCCCTACAATTAATCGTGATTTTTTAGTGAATGCATTTATTTCTTGTGTAAGGTAGGTACTGAGTTTCAATAAATAAAAAGAAGAAAAGGTTGATGGCTTCATTAAATGAAAAGAAGGGGAAGGTAGGACCGAATTAATGAAAAGAAGGGGAGGTAGGACCGAATTTAATACATTCTAATGTTTTGTAACGAGGTAGGTTAAATTTTTGAATAAATATATGTAAAATCCGGAGCTCATTCACACTACAATACAAAACTCATTGACACTACAATACAATTTTTTATTCACACTACACTACAAATCGACCAAGAAGAGCAAAAGTTGGAGAATTTTTTTGGAGCAAGGGGGCGAAAATTTCTACCAATTTCCACCAATTTTCAAAGGTACGTCTTGTACTCTCCATTTTTTTGAACTTATTTTGCAAATATTTATTGTTTTTATTTTATATTGCATGTGTCATTAGTTTTAATTCGAAAATAGACGGCAGAGAGAGATTTGCATGTGATACCCATTAATCTTTAATATATTAATGATTTCATGTCGTAAATTATAATCGTGGCTATTAAAATTAATTGACGCTATTTTAGACTTAATCGAGTTATTTTTTAGAATTAATGGGAGGCTTTTAGAATTAATCGAGGATAGTTAGAAATGATTTGAGGCATTTTTTATGATTAATCGAGTTTTTTTTTAGAATTAATCGAGGCTATTAGAATTAATCGTGGTCAATTTAAATATAATCGAGGAAAAATTTAAATTAGTGGAGGCATGTAAAAGTAATAGAGTCATTGTAAAAGTAATCGAGGCTTAGATTAAATTAATCGAGATATTGTAAAAGTAATCGAGGCACTACTAATCGAGGATAATTATTTAACTAATTAATCGTTACTATTTGCATTGTAAAAGTAATCGAGACACTATTAATTGAGGATAATTATTTAACTAATTAATCGAGGATAGTTAGAATTAATATAATTAATCGAGGCACTATTAATCAAGGCTAATTATTTAACTAATTAATCGAGGATAGTTTGAATTAATATAATTAATCGAGGATAATTATTTATCTCATTAAAATTAATCGAGGCAAGCCTCGATTAGTATTAAATTAATCGAGGTTTGCATCGATTAGTTTAGTACTTTAAAAAAAATTAATCAATGCAATTAATCGATTAGTTTTATTTTTAAAAAAATTAATCGACTAGTTTTGTTTTTAAAAAAAATTAATTGATTAGTTTTGCATCGATTAAATTAATCGAGGCTTACCTCGTTGAGTTTTGTTTTTTGTTTTTAAATTAATCGATCTCGATTAGTATTAAATTAAGCATCGATTATTTTATTCAAGTTTTTAGTTCATGCTATTTGACTTAATAGGTTTTAGGGTTTTAGGGACTAGGGTTTTAGGGTTTAGGGTTTTAGGGACTAGGGTTTTATAGGGTTTAGGGTTTAACAGGGTTTAGGGTTAAATTGTGATCTCATGTAGCATTGTTTATAAATTGCAGATGGTTAGACATCGCATTATTGTAAGACACAGTGGACGATGGGAAAGATCAGAATATGTAGATGGGGACGAGCAACTCGTGACGTTGTCATCCGATAAGCTGTGTTTTAGCTCACTCGTGAGGGAGGTTCACAAGTTGTTGCGCACTGACCCGAACATGATCGAGTATGAATTATTTTACCTCACCAGCACCAATACTGGCAGACGGATCAGAGCATCTTTGCAAGATGATGGAGATTTGCTCGATTTGCTTCACGAGCAGACTACTGAGATGGTCGTGTACGTGATTTCAAAATAGTTGGAAAGTTCTGGAGCCGGACCATCTATGAGGGACAACTATGTTCCCTCCTTTCACCATGCAGAGACGCATGGTCCTACTGCAGAAGAAGAGGGAGAAGGAGAAGAAGAGGGAGAAGGAGAAGAAGAGGGAGAAGAAGAAGAACAAAAACAAGAAGAGGTGAATGATAGAACGAGGTTGGTGGAGTCACTGTTGGCAGAATTTAGTGGATGGCTTCATTCTTCTGCTGATCATACAGAAAGATTGTTGTGCTTGACGGGAGTCATCCCACCATCTACCACTGGTGTTCAGTTTAGATCTGACGGGCCTTCGAGCAATTGGGTGGTTCCCCTTGCTAATTGGGACATTGCGGGCCCACTGTCTTAGGATGAGGGACCAGCACTAGAATCAGATACACTGCACCAGGGAGCTATTTTTCAGACGAAGGATGATCTGGCTCTGGCGGTCGGTATCTATCACATGCAAAATCGAGTGGAGTATGCCGTGAATCGCTTGAATAGGTCACGATTGGGCTATGTTTGTAAGCACGGCCGTGATTGCCCGTTCAAGTGCTTTGCGATTGCTGATGGGCATATGTGGAGAATATGCAAGTTCAACGGCACTCACACATGCCATCTTGATATGGGTCGAATTGCTCCGTGATAGGTTCCTGCACGAGTGCTCGGAAAATACTTCACGCGTAGATTGGTGGACGAGCGGGTTGTTCTGAAGCCGAAGAAGATGATGGCGGAGCTTGTGCGTTAGTTTGGCATCCATATCGATTACAGCTTTGCTCTGCGCACGAGGAACATTGCCATTCAGATGGTATATAGAGACTTTGATGAGTCCTACGCACAGTTGCCCGCTTTCCTTCACACTCTGCAATTGATGAATCCGGGGACTGTAGTAGACATGGAGATCACGAGTGATGGTCGGTTCAAGCATTCATTCCTTGCACTCGGTGCGTGTGTCAATGCATTTCTCCAGTATGCTCATCCAGTACTTGTGATCGATGGGACCCACCTGAAAGAAAAGAACAAGGGGGTTCTCTTTGTTGCTGTGACGAAGGACGGCAACGAACAGATCTTACCTGTTGCAGTTGGGCTCGGACCGATAGAGAACGATGAATCTTGGATATGGTTCCTGGCCCACTTGCACATAGCTCTGGGTGATATAGATGATCTTCTCATCATTTTGGATCAGCATCAGAGCATTGAAAATGCTGTAGAGGCCATTTTCCCGAGAGCGACGCACGGACTGTGCTACTACCATTTGAAGAATAAGATGACGAAGAGAGGGAAACACGTGACGACGCTATTTCAGGAGGCTGCCTACGCATATCGGAGAGACACCTTCCAGGAAAGTATGTCGACATTGGCCTAGTGTATTGGGCTCATTCACACTGTCCCGTACGGCACTACGGGTTCATGACATCTAATGTGGTGAAGAGTCTCGATGCTCGTCTATTGTGGGCGAGGAGGTTACCTGTTTGCTCACTGTTCGAGATGTTTAGATCAATTTTTGAGCAGTGGTTCATCGAGCGACGTGCAGTAGCACAGGGTTCAAATCATGTGTTAACTGATGGCATCGTGCTGAAGCTTTCAGGGAACGTCGATAAGGGACGATGCTATGCCGTTCGGCCCACTACATTAGCAACTTTATGGAAAGTCGAGGTTGGGAGGGAGGTCTACATGGTCGATCTTCATAACCGGACCTGTGACTATCGTGCGTTCGAGCTGGACTTGATCCCCTGTTCTCACATGGCAGCGGTCATCTGGTATGACATTTAAATCTCTATTTGTTCTTATTTTTTACATGTACCTAATCGAGTGTGTTTAACTTTATTTTCTCTTTCGCAGTTGTACTGGGGCGGCTGTATATGATTATGTGGACAGGTGTTACAAGGCGGAGAGCTTGGTCAGCATGTATAATTCGGTCATCAGGGGTCTGCCTCATCCAGAACAATGGATTATGCCCGATGCATTTGTATCACGAGTGGTCTTGGCGCCAGAGATCAGACGACATGTTGGGCGTCCATCTACATCCAGAGCTCGAGTCCCGTTTGAGGCCTCATCCAGTGCACGGAGGTAGTTTTGCACTAGATGCCATGGATAGGGGCACAACAGGTGTGTATGCACATCCCATTTGCCTATTGGCGGTGTTGATCTGAATTCACCACCCGAAGATGTTCTGTGGAGAAGGGTGCCGAAGAAGTGTAGCATTTGCGGTAGTACGGAGCATACACGTCCTACATGTCCTATTCGATTGTCGGCCGATGAGCATTAGTCGATTAAATGAAGTTGTTGTTTTTTGACGAAACAACTTATTTTGTCATGAAACAGATTATTTTGTCACTAAGCAACTTGTTTTGTGATGAGAACATTAATTTTCACAAAAACATTTACATTAATCAAGTTCAAGTACAAAATGAACAAAAACACCACATAAGTCATAGTCTACTCATACGATCATCTTAATGTCAATATTGTAATGTCAGCATCTACACACCAGGCCTCTGGATGTAAGTCAACGAATATATCCGAGCCCCTATAACCTTCCGATACTCATGTACTGCCTCCTCCGGTATACCGGATGGAGGTCCTGCACCCAATAGCCGCTCCACGTACATGCAGGCATATACTCCACAGCTCGTGGCATTCGTCTGCATGTACTAGTTCGGTATAGACTTGTCCAGGGTCATCAGAAAAGGACATCGGGGCGGTATCGGACGACCCTCCCAAAATCCGGCACATATGAGTAGGCGTGGAAGTAGACGGAGTAGGGGAATCAACTCTCTATCTTGCCTCTCGTACTCTACGCGGTCGCTCGGATCGTCCATCTGAAATAGTAATGAGTCATACAACTCTATTACCTAATCAGAAAAGTGGATACGAACCACTACCCAATACTCACCTGAGACATCACATACCACGATCGCCTACAACATAAAATCGGGATCATATCAAGATTAATGTCAGCAAATAATATATGACAATATATTATTTTCTTGTGAAGCTCACTTACATAATCACGCCCCTTCCATGCCACCTGATACCGCCCATCACTGTCCTGGATCTGATGTACCAGTCCCTTACAGGTCTCCACCGCCGGTAGTTATCGTCCCCGTATGCCCCTCTGCACTGGGGGTCAATAGAATGAAGGATCTTCCATGCTCCGACGAGGGCCTTCTGTAAAAAATGAATTACGATTAAGCGTGGGGTAAAAAAAGACTAACTAACAATGTTTTGCAAAAAACATTCAAACAAGTACTTGAACTCACATATAGACCGGTATTAGCCACCACTGTCGGACAACCAGGGTCCCTCTTTACTCGTCGAGCAATCGCGTTCTGAAAGTAGTTCATGTGAACATCCTTCAACTCATTCCTCAGATCCTCAAGCCCGTCAAACCAGGTCTGCCGTAGGCGATCGCCGTTGAAGTAGAGCTGAACAACTGTATCCAGACCCTGAAGTCTAAATCGTGAGTAGGAGATCTGGAGGCTGCTATCATCAATGCCATTCATGAGCTGATAGGTCGTGCTAAAACCACCATGGCGTGGAGCCGAAGTGCTAGTACCCTCCTGGACTACAATGGGCTGTGGAGCCCTCCCGAGAGGTGGGGTGGGCGCCCGATGAGCTGCACTATGATCGCTCGGCTCCAGGGGCAGTGGCGGGCTCTAACGTCAGACGTGGGTGACCTCCGAGCACGGCTACCCAAACCAGCTAATGCCCGATCAATAGCCCGGTTCACATACTCCTAGACACGGGGCGCAATAGTCGTGTCAATAAGCTCCCTCACACGGGGCATCGCAGCATCTACACCCCTCTGCAGGAAACTCTCTGAAGGCTCCCCACTGCTCTGAGATCGATCACTCCTCGAACGCTTCCTTCCCCAAGCTCGAGGAGGGCTCTCTGGATCAATCGGATATGTTGTGTGCTCTGGTGCATCCTTAGTGGGGGGCCGGAGACCAGGCTCAGTATGATCTGGCTCGTCCCTCAATGTCCGGCTGCTCGAGGGTCGACTGGTCACCTGACGACCCTTCTGTGGTGTCCGAGCGGCTCTGGTGCCTCGGGCTGATGTGGGGACAACCTCCTCTGCTGATGTGGAGCAACAAGATGCTACATTTGTAAGCATCTTGTTCTTGTTCTCGGATCGAGCGGGAACAAATCTAATGCTCTGAGCTCCAGGCTCCAACTGCAGGCTCAGATAATATGAAGTCCCCGTCTCCTTGGGAGATGACACCAACATAACCACAGGTGACTGCATGGAATTAATAATAATATCATTAAGATGAATTAACAAATATAGATTGAATATTCTAAATAGATAAAGAAACCTCAAGACGTACCGCTCACTGTAATAAGGTGGCTGGGTCGGTGGTAGGGAGTCTGAATGTCCACCTCAAACATCGAGGCACAGTGAGCTGTCCACTATGCACACCAGCCTCACTAGCCAACTCCGGTATCACCTCACAAGCCCATACTTGTAAAGTGGATTGATGGATTAGTTACGTATTCACTTGATTTCAACTAATTTAGAACAATTAAATTTAAACTAATTACCTGGAGTGCCCAGATCGGCCCGTAAAAATGATACTGTCCGGATCCTTTCCCGTCCATAGCCTGTCGAGTCCTGAGGACGAGTCCAATGTAGTGCATCAAGGCCTGGTAAGAATATGCACCCCATGGAAATGAGTTTCATCGCTCCACATCCTCCGCTAGCGCCCACACCCATGGATCCATGACCCGGTTCGGATCTAGGCACATAACCATCCGGTATACGAACAATATGTTCGCAATCTTCACATAATCCGGAGCGTCTCTGGCCATCCCCTCCTTTTTGAACCTGTCCTCCATCTGTTTGACGGTCGTACGCTTCCCTTCGAATAAACGGTGGTACACAGATCTCGACGGAACAATATGATCGCCATTCGGATCGAATGTCGAGCCGCCGAATCGTAAACCTTACACCAGGGCGTACTCACTCGGACCGAACCGCAGCTGGGAGTGATGAATATGAAACCATGCCTCCCGCCCCACACGTGCACAATCCGGCGCGTGCACCTCGTACGTCATCAACGCGTGAATGACCCTCTTCTGGACGTCACCACCCCTATAGTCCAGAAAATGTCCGAAATAGCCGGATCTGAATAGTCGGACAACATCGTCACCACCAATCTTGAGCAGTGTGGCTCTGATCATATCAATAACATCTGATATGGCGTACACGATGACCGAGGGCCTCAGGCTCCGTAACGGCAGTCTAAGCCAATCAATCTAACAACATTTTCAAAATTACAACTATTAAAGTAAATTCTTTTAATATTTCATAGAAATTGGAATTTCTTAAAATTTAAATTTAATATTAATCGATGACAATTAATATTAATCGATTAGTTTGACTTAGGCTATTAGGTTTTTTTTAAACTAATCGATTAGTTGTTTTTAAATATTAATCGATTAGTTTTTTTTTAAAATTAATCGATAATTTTTTTAAAAAATTAATCGATTTACATTACATATTAATCGATTAGTCTTAAATTAATAGATTAGATTTGTTTAAATTAATCGATTACTTTTTATAGATTAAATATTCATCGCTTATTTAAATATTCATCTATTAGTTTTTTTTACATTAAATATTAATGTAATAGGTTTTTTTTAAAACTAATTGATTAGTTTTTTTTAAAATATTAATCGATTAGTTTTTTTTTTAAATTAATCAATTAATTTTTTTTATAATTAATCGATTTACATTAAATATTAATCGATTAATCTTAAATTAAATAAATGGGATTTGTTTAAATTAATCGATTACTTTTTTTAGATTAAATATTCTCCGATTATTTAAATATTCATCAATTAGTGTTTTTTTACATTAAATATTAATGTAATAGCTTTTTTTAGAATTAATCGATTTAGTGCCTCGATTACTTTTTTTTTAATTAATCGATTAGTGCCTCGATTAATTTTTTTTAATTAATCGATTAGTGCCTCGATTAATTTTGATTTTTTTAAATTAATCGAGGAAGGCCTCTATTAGTGTTTTTTTTTAAATTAATCGAGGCATTAATCAAGGAAGGCCTCGATTAGTTTTTGTTATTCCTGGATTATTTTTAAATTGGCCTCGATTAGTTTTATGTGCCTGATTAACTTTAAATAGAGCCTCGATTAATTTCTAGAGCCAAGATTAATTTATAAATCCATGATTACGAGCCTCGATTAGCATTTAACTAGCCTCGATTATCCTCTAATTACTGCTAAATTATCCTTGATTAAATTAATCGAGCGGTTATTTTTTTTTTCAATTAATCGAGGCTTCTTCGATAAGTATTAAATTAAGCCTCGATTGTTTGTTTTAATTAGGCCTCGATTAGTATTAAATTAGGTTATTTAAACATATTCGATTAGTTAAGAACTAGCCTCGATTAATTATAAACGTGCCTCGATTAATTAAGAACTAGCCTCGATGAATTATGAACAAGCCTCGATTGATTATAAACGTGTCTCGATTCAGTGTAAACATGCTTCGATTAAGTGTAAACATGCCTCGATTAAGTGTAAACATGCTTCGATTAAATTAGGATCACGATTATTTCCAAAAACTAATCGATGCCAAAATTAATCAAATAATTAACTAACAATGAACAAATGTAACATCAAATCACGATTAATAGTTTCATGAACTGTGAAAATTTGAAACCTACTTGCGAAAAAGACGTTGCCGGCTCTTGTCCTTGTCCTCCTTCCATCTCCGGCGTCTACTCGTTCTAGTTCCACCGGCCGAGTTCAAGAGAGAGAGAGAGGTCGATTTCAGTTCGGCAGATTTTGAACTTTTTTTTTCTAGAAATCAGCAAGAGTGAAAGCATGAGGGAGAAGAAGTGGTGGTTGGATAAAATGAATTGAATTTAATGCGTTTGAATTTTTTTTAAAACACAAAGAGAGAAGAGAGAATTGTGGGTGGTGGGTGGGAGAGAAAGAGTGATAATGGCAGTTGGGAGAGAAAGAGAGAGAATCCAGCGTTTTTTTTTTTTTAAATCTTCAAGAGAGGTAGTTGTGTGAATTAAAGTCGAAACCCTAATAATAAATATTCCATTTGCATGACCAAATTCAACTTGTCACGAATAAGTACACATTTGGAAGAAGTTGTAAGCTTTTTCAGATATTGTGGGTCATTGAGATAGGTTGAATTAAAAATAAATACAGATTGCCCACATAACACCCTAATTTTAAATCTTATTGTTTTTTCCCAAATCTTATTTACTTTTGTCTAAATAAACATTTCCCCCTTAAAAATACATGTTGATATGCTGCAAAGCAAATTCAACCTTTACATCTAAAACAAGGTAATAGTAAAACGAGGACCTTTTCAAGAATAATTATGCAGTAAAATATATTATATTATGTTTACCAAAATATACACGCAATCATAATACATACAATCCGATCCATTTCCACACATGCTCATTTTGATCGAGTTCGACTAGACTTGCCAGCTCATCTTCTGCGACAAATTGTTGTTTGAGAGCTAGGTTGATGTAAAATTGTCGGAATGGATCTAGAATTTCACCAAAAAGTAAATTTCCCCTCAGACGTAAAGCTGTCAAATTAAGTTCTAAGAAGCATTGTGAGACATTTACAAATGAATCTCAAATTTGTCCTCGCAGCTTGTAATTAATTACCAGATAAGTCCAGTCTCCATCGTTTGCACAAATTAATTAGCAATTTATTTTAGTAATTTTCCAGAATGTTCTTTAATTAAAGAGATGTTAGATTTGCTATGGCTTTGGAAACTATACCTTTTATAGGACTTGCCGCAGAAGTAGATCCAATCTTGATTGGTGCAGTTGAGTCTATTTCAAGAGATCCAATCTGTGGGACTTGTTACAATTATAAGGAGTCTACAGAATTTTATAAGAAGAAAGAGTACTTGATCACTTCCAACTATGTTTTATTTGAGAATGAATTGAAGTTGCAATAACCAGATCCGTAGCTCAACACATTGAGATTCCTAATATTGTGGAAATATGTAATAAAAGAAGAAAAAATTCATGACAGAACAGTACGTGGTAATTAAACAACAACTCAACATCAGATTATAAGCATCAATGTATTAGTATATAAACATGTATGTACAAAAAGAATGGTTAAATTCCCAACAAACTAACAATTCATACTAGCTTCAATTCACAACTCATCGAACCATTGAAGATTGATAGCAGCCTCAGCTGTGATTCTCTTAGTTGGATCACAACACAGAAGCCTACTCAGAAGATCAAATCCAGCTTCCGTCACTTCCGCATTACAAATTTTGTTCCTTAACAGATTATAAGCTGCTGCAGTCTGATCATCACCACCACCATTAATGCCAAGAATCCCATAGATCATCTCAAGCTGTCCAGACTGTGTCCCCGACCCCTTAAACAAAACCCGGTTCGAGAACAGCTCCGCCATCACGCAGCCGACGCCCCACATCTCCACCGCCGTCGAATACGCCGTCTCTCCGAGCAGCAGCTCCGGTGCTCTATACCCCGGTGTCCCAACATCAGGCGAGTACCGCCCCCTGGCCGCCTCAAGCCGCCGCGACAGCCCGAAATCACATATCTTCACCACTCCCCACCTGCTCACGAGGATGTTACTGGGCTTAATATCCCTGTGCATCACCATGTTCTTGATACGACCCGGACTCTAGGAACGAACACAGGTCGACACACGTAAGGTTTTGTGTCTTCTACGACTCAAACAACTAATGAAAATTATGCGGAATAAACTAGACGACTAGAACTAAGTAAAATACTTAAACTATGACACACAAAATCAACACAAATCCAAAGAGTCAAGGGCTGTTTTGGACGATGATATGGACAGTATTGATGAAGAGGTTTTGGGCGTGTGGTATGGTTGAAGAAGGGCTTGAGTAGATAGGGTATGTGTAATACCCCGAAATATTTTAGAAGATTTTATTAACTTATGTTACCCTCTGGTAAGTTAGAAAATTAGCTGGGTCCTTAAATGGCTCAAATAAAGGAAAATCGCTACCAGGGAAATCTGTTAAATCTAATTTGGTCAAAAATTGCCTTAAAATATGTTATGATATTTTTTTCGGGTTGATAGAAAATATTTCAAGAATCGTGCCAAACTTTGAAATTTCAAATTTCGAGTTCAAATGAATTCTTGGCACAACTTTAAGTTGGAAAATAATAAATTTAATAGAAAAAAGGCACATCCGTCATTATCCAATTTCTTTTTCAAAAGATTATCTTATTCTTAATTATCCTATTCTTTTTCCATTATTATCCTCTTTCTTTTATTCGTTATTATCCTATTTATTTTCCCTCTATAAATAGGAGCTTAAAGTTTCATTTTTCATTCATTTTCAAAATCGAAACGCCGAGCAGCTTCCAAAGAATGTACGACTCTAGTTTTCTATTTCAATTCTGAACTTTTGTGGACTTCCTAGTTAACATGTATCATATGCTTAGCTACATAATTATTCCAAGGGGAGGAAGTCCGTCTTTCGTTATGTCTATTTGATCATTCATTTTGGCCTATGGAAGGGCTTCATTTGGTCAGCATATTAGTGTCTGTTTCTTTTGTCGACCTATGAATGGGTCTATTAATTGTTGGTATCTAATTATTTGTTTCCGTTTGGCCTATGAAAGGGCTTATTGAATTGTTACAGCTTCCATTCTTCTCTTATAAGCCGTTATAAACGGGGATTAGCTCTAGTTACAGAGGTTATGCTGTCTAATTTTTCGAAAGGCATAACCTATCTTTGGCATACTCGGTTGTTAAATTTTTTTCTAAACATTAATTTTTTTTTTGGATTATCACCCCGTTGTTAATTAAACTACCCCATTTCTTTCCCGCTTCTTAATTCCCACCCCCGTGGCGTCCATTTCCACGGTCTTTCAGGATCGGGGCGCTACAAAGTGGTATCAGAGCAGGTTTGCAACTCTGTAGACCTGCTAGGTCTTATTTCGTCTTTCATTGAAATTCTGTGTGATATTATATAAGCCCTCAGCTCATCACTCACGCAACAGCTTAAAAGGTACGCATGTTTTTATGCAAATTTTAGTTTTTAAAAGTTTACATTATTTGTTGAAATGTTAAGTCTGTCTAAAAATGAAAGGTTAGGATTCGCCGTGTTGATGGGAATTCCTCGAAAGATTGATTATTATGCGGATAGCATACTCTGATTAACTGCGCTGATTGCGTACTCTGTTGCTATGGTGATAGCATACTGGTTTTGAAATATGTCTGTGAGCATACTGGTTTCTGTCGAAAAACTATGTTGATTACATACATGTATGAACTTGTTTATATATGTCTTGTGCATACTTATGATGTTGGGAATGTGCGGAATGCATACTGTAAACCTTGATAGCCGGAATGTGTTTATTGTTTATACTCTTGAATGAGTACAAGAACTTGAAAGTGGGATAATGTAAGATTAACTTAGCCTATAGTTGCTGAACTTAGGCTGAATTTGTAAACACTAATGAGATTGTTGAGAACATAGTTTGACTGAGGAAACGTTTCATTTTGATGACTGAACATAAACTTATGGCTCAGAATAACTGCCATATGTATATCACGATGAGCGGATTATGAGATTTTGTATGTATACCAAGAAAGAGATCGATTCGGTATTTGAGTTCGTTGGGGAAATAACCTACTCTATGGAGGTCAACATCCGGTTAGAAGAAGTCTTTTCAGATTGAGCTGTGTTAAAGTTGACCAAGAATTTACGTTGTTACTAGGAAGATGGACACATTAAGGAATAAAATATTTTGAAAACAAAAACATAAGTCAACGATCTATGTGGAGACTATGAATTTTTATGGGTAGATATGTTAGACGATGATGGCTACTACAAACAAGGTTCAACATCAGAATTGCCACCTGAGCGAAATATTGAGGTAGACCGATCACCGTCTTTTATACCTCCATGTGGATATGAGGTTATAAAGCTTTAACTTTGAACTAGAAACAAAGAAACGAGTAATCGATTTATAGGTCAGTTATCAGATTGTAGATCTATTACACATTTAAGAAATCCCTACGCAAGCTTTCAACTTAGGAGTCATGTTTAACGATTCTGTTGCGATTACAGGGAATAAAGATTCGTTCCTCCAAGAGAAAGCTCTTCACCTCAGTGGATGGCTAATCGAGGCCCTGGCGTGTTTCATTCCCAAGATTTGTAGCTTGTTTTAGATCAATTTTTAGAATGAGGGTAAAGATGGTCGTCATGATTGCTACCAAATTAATTTAAAGATATGTTTGCCGGTGTTCTACTCAGCTTCCAGGAGAAGTTAAGTCAAACTATTTTGAGTCTAGGAAGTATCATAGATCAAGTCGTTCTCTCGTATCCTTCTGATGGGTAGAAAATGATTCCCGAGACGTCGCTTTTCCAGCCAGTGCAAAGTCTAGTCGACTTGTGCTTTATCGTAGCAACCTCATAAAAAAAACAAGATGGGTGAAGCTCAAGAAAGAAGGAAGGAGAACCCGAAGAAGATCGTTAAGAAGATAGACCTAGTGTTCGATAGATTGAGAGTTTCATTATGATATGAAGTTTTGATAAGTCTATTTATTCATTCTCGTGTTGATAGAATCGATTTATTCATTCTCTTTTGAAATCGATTTATTCTCTTATTAATTGAATCAATTTCCCTTCAACAACTTCATATCATTTGAAATTCTCCATTTATACCACTTGGGATTTGTTGATTTTATCCTCTTGGATAATTTGAAATCTTTTGGATGATACTTCTTTGATCATCAAGAATCAGCAATGGCATTTACTTGTTAGGCTATGCTGACGCCTTTATGAAAATATTTCAGCGCGGTTCTCAGCTCTTAAGCGTTGATTTTCTTTTATTATTCTCATATATCTTTGTAAAATGTGAGAATCCTTCGAGTTATAAATCCTCTAAAAATGTAATATTTTTGGTATAAATAACCTAGTGTTACCTCTCTTCCAGCTGTTGTTGATCAGATAAAGTTCTCACTCAGAGGTGTTTGATTTATTTTAATCTCACTCATAGAACTTAAGTGTGAGTCTTCAAATAGAAGAGAGAGCTTATAGAAGTATTCATTTAAGTATATTGCCAAGAGAGCGAATGATAGTATTCCATAATGACGAATGGAACCGAAAAAAATATCAGTTAGTGTTCTCCAAAGTCGAAAGTACATTTCTAAAGTAATTTCTCAGTTCGTAACATTTAAGATGATCAATGGATGTCAACAAGCAAGTTTCGAGCTTACAGTTAAAGTCTAGACATGCGATTCTTATTATGCATGCAAGCGAAGGTGATCACTAGCGGGAGCCAGACAGTCAGATTACCACTTTAAAGAAAAGAGAATAGTATAACAAGGAAAATAAGACTAATTTGCATCGGAAATACGATTCAAGCACGCTTCAAGAAGATGTGAACGTCAAATCTCAACATTTTAAGGAAAAAGATAAAACATAGTTCGGACCTGATAGAATTTGTAATCCAACCGTCCAAGGGCGTGCTCATTCGAATCATGGGGAGATTATATGAAGTCGGTGCATCGTGATAGCTCTCACAAAGGATAGAGAAAGATGGCAAACGTTTAGGCTTTCAGAAAGATAAATTTGCGTGGAAAAGAAGAGCGAGTATAGACTATTCAAAGAAGTGTTTGACCAAGAAGAAAGCGGAAAGAGGGATAAAGGTTGAGAATCAACCTAAAGAATAGAAAACCCATATCAGTTCTAGGCTTTAAGTACAAAAATTCAGGTTTTGAACCCTGAGGATGTACTTTGATACTTCTTCTCAAGATATGGAAATTTCGGGACGAAATTTATTTAAGGGGGGTAGAATGTAATACCCCGAAATATTTTAGAAGATTTTATTCAACTTATGTTACCCTCTGGTAAGTTAGAAAATTAGCTGGGTCCTTAAATGGCTCAAATAAAGGAAAATCGCAGCCAGGGAAATCTGTTAAATCAAATTTGGTCAAAAATTACCTTAAAAATATGTTATGATATTTTTCTCGGGTTGATAGAAAATATTTCAAGAATCGTGCCAAACTTTGAAATTTCAAATTTCGAGTTCAAATGAACTCTTGGCACAACTTTAAGTTGGAAAATAATAAATTTAATAGAAAAATGCACATCCGTCATTATCCAATTTCTTTTTCAAAAGATTAACTTATTCTTAATTATCCTATTCTTTTTCCATTATTATCCTCTTTCTTTTATTCGTTATTATCGTATTTATTTTTCCTCTATAAATAGGAGCTTAATGTTTCATTTTTCATTCATTTTCAAAATCGAAACGCCGAGCAGCTTCCAAAGAATGTACGACTCTAGTTTCCTAGTTCAATTCTGAACTTTTGTGGACTTCCTAGTTAACATGTATCATATGCTTAGCTACATAATTATTCCAAGGGGAGGAAGTCCGTCTTTCGTTATGTCTATTTGATCATTCATTTTGGCCTATGGAAGGGCTTCATTTGGTCAGCATATTAGTGTCTGTTTCTTTTGTCGACCTATGAATGGGTCTATTAATTGTTGGTATCTGGTTATTTGTTTCCGTTTGGCCTATGAAAGGGCTTATTGAATTGTTACAGCTTCCATTCTTCTCTTATAAGCCGTTATAAACGGGGATTAGCTCTAGTTACAGAGGTTATGCTGTCTAATTTTTCGGAAGGCATAACCTATCTTTGGCATACTCGGTTGTTAAATTTTATTCTAAACATTAATTTTTTTTTTGGATTATCACCCCGTTGTTAATTAAACTACCCCATTTCTTTCCCGCTTCTTAATTCCCACCCCCATGGCGTCCATTTCCACAGTCTTTCGGGACCGGGGCGCTACAGTATGATAGAGTTATGACGGACTTACGGTTTGAACGGGATGAAGATGAACTTGAACACGATGGTGGCTGGACTTGAGGTGGACGGCGGTGGTTGATGGTGGCGTCGTGGATGATGGACGACGGTGGTGAAGTGTTGTGAATTACAACCCGAAAGTTGCCTTGGATCTCGAACGTATACAAGGCCAAATTCTTTAAGTTGCTTTTCGAATAGCGAGTCTCCGGCGATCCCTCGAACGTGGATGACGAATTCCCTTTGTAAAACCTAGAATTGCTAGTTCTAAGAGTATGAATTTAATATCTAAACTCACAAAGATTTAATGGGGATGAGACAATATTGAAGCAAAAGATAATTAATCAAATAAAGTCTAAAGTATCAATATAACATGGATCCCCTATTTATAACAATAGGAGGACCGAAAATCCTATGCTATATGGCCGAAAAAGTAGAGTCCAAATCAAACTAGGATTGGACTTGGAAATTTCCTAAACTAGAATTCTATTTAAGGTAGAACTTGTAGATCTTACCTTATCTAAAATCCTAGTCAAACTATGACTTAAAGGGCCGAAAATATCATCCAAATAATTAAATAAAAACTGAATTAAACTATAGTCTAATTAAATAAAATAAAATACTATAGTCTAATAAATCAATCCCCTTAATTGGATCATCAAGGGCCGATTATTTTGGGCTTCACCATGCTTGGCCGAAACTTGTATGCACACGCACACATGCACACGTGCACTTCTTCATGTTGTGTTCTCCATGTCTTGATCTCCATCTTCCATCTTCAATAAGGTCATCATCTTCAAGCTTCCTTGCACGTCGTCTTCTTCTTCGAGCTTCTTGCGAATTGTAGCTTGCAAATAATCTTGCAACTTCTTAGCTCGTAGTCTTGTGACGGGTCCTTTGAATTGTAGCTCTTCATTGATTTTCTCATTGCTATGGATGTCCTCATCATTCCCCCCCTGCTGAAAAGAATTTGTCCTCGAATTTGGATCCTCATCATGGTCGAATTCATCTGCAAGAAAAGGAGATAAATCAGCTACATTAAACGTAGAAGAACACTTATACTCACCAGGTAGATCAGTGCGCTATGCATTATCATTAACATGGCTTAGAACAGTGAAGGGACCATCTCCACTGGGCGACAACTTTGACTTCCTCAGGTTGGGAAATCGGCCAGGACTCAAGTGAACCCAAACACGATCTCCGGACTGAAAGATAATATGCTTGCGCCTCGTGTTGCGTGCGGCGGCGATTCTCGAGCCTTGGTGCTCAATCCGGGCACGTACCTTCTCATGCATCTCTTGAATAAAATCAGCTCTCTTCGTACCTTTAACACTCGTTAGATGCTCAACGGGTAAAGGAAGCAAATCAGTAGGAGTTAGTGGATTAAATCCATAAACTACCTCAAAAGGAGACATGTTAGTAGAAGAATGCACAACACGATTATAAGCAAACTCAGCATATGGCAAACATTCTTCCCATGACTTCAAATTATTCTTAATTAGAGACCTAAGTAAAGCTCCTAATGTACGATTCACAACCTCAGTTTGACCATCGGTTTGTGGATGACATGCAGTAGAAAATAATAACTTAGTACCTAATTTTCCCCACAAAACACGCCAGAAATGTCTTAAAAACTTAGAATCCCTATCACTAATAATAGTACGAGGAATTCCATGCAATCGAACAACATGAACAAAGAACAAGTTGGCAATGTAAACAACATCATCAGTTTTCCTACATGCAATGAAATGAGCCATTTTGGAAAACCTATCAACTACAACAAACACAGAATCCTTACCTGACCTAGATCTAGGCAATCCTAAGATGAAATCCATAGAAATATCGATCCAAGGAGCTGAAGGGGCGGGTAAGGGCGTGTACAATCCGAATGGATGTGAAGTGGACTTGGCTTGACGATAAGTAATGCAACGACTACACACATTCTCTACATCCTTACGCATATGCAGCCAAAAGAAGTGTTCATGCAGCAAGTTCAATGTCTTATGCACACCAAAGTGACCCATTAAAACCCCCCGCATGCGATTCTAACACTAATAGCTCACGCATAGAACAAACAGGAATGCATAACTTCGACTCTTTGAACAGAAAACCATTATGCATATAATAACCATCAAAAGACCTAGGTTTCGAACTACATGAGGCATAAATAGGGCTGAAGTAGGTGTCCTCAACATATAATGGCTTAATGGACTTGAAACCAAGCATCTTAGCATGCATTAAGTTCAAAAGAGCGTACCTTCTTGATAGAGCATCGGCGACGACATTGTCTTCGCCTTTCTTGTACTTGATAATATACGGGAAAGACTCGATGAACTCGACCCATCTCGCATATCTCTTGTTCAGATTGTTTTGCCCTTTCAAGTGCTTCAAGCTTTCATGATCTGTGTGGATGACGAACTCTTTAGGCCAGAGATAGTGCTGCCATGTGTCCAACGCACGCTTCAAAGCGTAGAGCTCTTTATCGTACGTGGAATACCTAAGGGATACGCCATTTAACTTCTCACTGAAGTATGCAACAGGTCGTTTTTCCTGCATCAAAATAGCACCAATACCTATGCCCGACGCATCACACTCGATCTCAAAAGTATTAGAAAAATCAGGTAAACAAAGTACAGGAGCTGAACATAACAATGACTTCAAAGTAGTAAAAGCATGCTCTTGTTGTTTACCCCACTCAAATTTCCGGTCCTTCTTACTTAGCTCAGTAAGAGGGGCGGCTATACTGGAGAAATCCCGTACAAAACGATGGTAAAACCCAGCCAATCCATGAAAGGATCGAACCTCAGAGGCGTTTTTCGGGGTTGGCCATTCCTCAATCACTTTGATTTTGGAACGGTCTACCTCAATACCTCGTGAACTAACGACAAAGCCTAGAAACACGACTTCATCCATACAAAATGAACACTTAGACAAGTTTCCATACAACTTAGCATCACACAATAAGCAAAATACACACCTAATGTGTTCTAGGTGCGCCTGTGCACTGTGACTGTAAATCAGAATATCATCAAAATATACAACCACGAATTTTCCAATCACATCACGCAAAACATGATTCATTAACCTCATAAACGTGCTCGGTGCATTAGTTAGACCAAAAGGCATAACTAACCACTCATATAAACCATGCTTTGTTTTAAATGCAGTTTTCCATTCATCCCCTTCATGCATTCTAACTTGAAAATAACCAGATCTCAAATCTATCTTAGAAAACACATTAGAACCACTTAACTCATCTAGCATATCATCAAGTCTAGGGATAGAAAATCTATACTTAACTGTTATCTTGTTGATGGCGCGGCAATCCATGCACATCCTCCATTCGTTGTTCTTCTTTGGCACTAGGATGACTGAAACTGCACAAGGGCTCATCGACTCTCGGATTTGCTTCTTCTCTAGCAACTCCTACACTTGACGGTCGATCTCCTTCGTTTTCTCAGGCGACGTGCGGTATGCTGGTCGGTTGGGCAAAACGGCGCCAGGTACGAAGTCGATCTGGTGCTCGATCCCACGAACTGGAGGTAATCCACTTGGAATCTCTTCCAGGAACACGTCCGTGAACTCCTCCATAAGTGGCTGCACATCACAAGGCAAAGAAACACCATTAGTAGCACTGTCCTTATAAGATAAAAGAACAAAAGGTAAACCTGTTTTTAGTGCTTTCTCTACGCCTTTAACTGAGATGAACAAGGACCGATTTTGTTCAACTGTAGGGGCTGATCTGGATGCTTTCCCACGAGCTAAGGCATCATTGGAAGGCATCTTAGGGGCTGCATTGGTCGAGCATGGTGTGGGATTCGGCTGAGAAGTGGCGGCCGAATTGGTTCGGGCGGCGGTTGCAGCTTGCTTTGTCCGTCCTTGTTTGAATCTCTCTTGCATCCTTTCTTGATCCTCTGCAACGGCTTTAGGAGTGAGTGGCTTGAGCACAGTGGTTCAACCATCTCTCGTGATCGAGTAGGTGTTGGTTAAACCATCGTGAACCGCTTTTCTGTCGAACTGCCACAGTCTTCCTAAAAGAATGTGGGCTGCTTCCATAGGAATAACATCACAAAGAATAGTGTCAGAATAACGGCCTTTAGTAAAAGAAACGTGTACCTGACCTGTAACTCTGATGGAACCTCGATCAGTAAGCCACTGCAACTTGTACGGTTTTGGATGCTTTGTTGTGGTAAGGGCGAGTTTATCAACGGGGTACTGGCTGATTGCGTTGATTACACTCCCACTGTCGATGATCATTGCACAAGTCTAATCTTTGATTGCAACTCTAGTGTAGAAGATGTTCTCTCGCTGCGATTGTTCTTCTTCTTCACGACTGATGTTCAGACTGCGAATAGACACTAAGCTGACATGAGGTAGCTCGGCTTTCTCATCATCTAGCTTGACTTCAGGCACTTCAACGGCTTCAGGGACGGCGGCCTGAGGCTCTTCTTCATCTTCACTGGCTGATTCAAGTCCATTCTGTTCATTGAGGAACAGAACACGCCGGTTTGGACACTGGTTCTGAAAATGACCACAACCTTGGCATTTATGACACTGGATGTCACGGGCTCGACTAGGGGCTGAATTCGGCGTTGGATTGGGCTGATTGGGCCGTTGGAATGGTGGCCTCGGTGTAGACTCGGGTCTACGGCTTGCTTGCAGTGTAGAACGGTCGAAACGGCGTTCCAGAGGTCCGGATTGACCACGGGGTCATGTAGAATCAACAGAAGGAGTAGAAGGTGATGTGGAAGGTGTACCTTTACTCCAAGATTGGCGAGTAGGGGCTGAACCTTGACTGGATCGACGGCGGCCTTCTCGCAACTGCTTTTCCACAATCGATGCGTACTGCACCATCCTCTCTATGCTGGTGAACTCCTTGAGTTCTACTTCACATGCAATATCGGGATTCATACCTTCAATGTACCGAATAATGGTAGCATTTAAGGTCTTCTCCTTCCCGACTTGGTTTAAGGCAGTCTCGAGCTCTTTGTGGTACTCTTCAATCGAACGGGTGCCTTGTTTGATCCGGTTGAGCTTTTTCTCGAGCTCTCTTTCATAGTGGACTGGAATGAAGCGTCCACGCATGAATCCTTTCATTTCCTCCCAATTATCGATGGATGGGTTTCGGTTTCTTCATCTTCTTTCTTGCTGCATTTCCCACCAAGTGGCTGTGTAGCCTCGGAACTCCAAACATGCTAGCTGCACCTTTTTAGCTTCTGAAAAATCATAGCATGCGAAAATCTTCTCCACCTTACGTTCCCAATCTAGGTAGACATCGGGATCGCGAAGGCCTTCAAACTCCGGGATGCTCGTTTTGATGTTGTTGAGCATTCGGTCTTCTCCATAGTCATCATTGTGGTTCCCACGCCATTGGCAGCGCCCACGATCTGGAGTATCATCTTCGGCATCTGTATTCTCATCAAAGTACTCCTCTTCTGGCTCGTTTTGACGCTCTAGGCGCCTATTTCCTCGAATGGCTTGAGGAAAGATGGGCGTTGTTTTAGTGCATTCAAGGGCATGCACTAAATCATCAATCTTGTCGGATAGAGCCTGGTGTTGTCTTTGAACGTGTTTGGACAGCGCTTCAAAGTGATACTTAGGATCCCACGGTGCGGGTGGATCCGAGGAAGACTCCATGGGTGCTTTGGATGGGTCTTTGGACGGGTCCAAAGGAGGCAAGGTTGACTGGGGGTCGACTGGCGGTGTAGAGGATGATTCGGAGCGGGTTCCTTTCTTCATGATACCTACAAAACGAACAAACGTAAAAGAAAACAAGGTAGGACCTCACAATCTCACGTTCACTCTTTTGTTTTCACTCTTGATTTTACCACTCGTGTTTGCACTTAAAGTGTATGGTGATGTGTGTGTAATGTGTATTTGAAGTGGAGGAACTAGCTAAGGAATGCGGTTCTTGAACTCGGGGAATAGGTGTCACGGTTTTGGGAAAGGAATGGAATCACTACTCTAGGAACAAATATGAATTTGGTATGTGTATGGGGTAGTAGTCGAGTATGAGTGTGTATGGAGGTGGCCGATTGTTATAGGTGTAGTAGAGGTGGTGGTCGAATAGGGTAGGAAGGAAAGAAGTGGAAGGGAAAAGGAAAGAAGAAAGAGATAAGGTAATTGGGTGATTTGGATATGTATCAATCTATGTGACACAATCTAAATACCTTAATTAGCCTAGACTCTAGAAGGAATGAACCAAAAATAAAATAAGACTCTTATGGAAATTACCAAAAAGAAAATAGAACTTGTATGGAAAGTTCCAAAAATAAAATCAAACTAGAAGGAAACTACCAAAAATAAGATGAGACTCACTAGGTAATTACCAACTATGAACTAGTACCAAAAGGAAAGTACCAAAAATAAAAATTGAACTAAAAGGAAACAATGAATATTCTTTTCTTTTTTTTTTTTAATTTTCGGATTTTTTTTTTAATCCGTTTTTTTTTTTACGATCGACTTTTTTTTTATATGATCGTGTCTTTTTTTTTTTATATCAATGAACAATACGGAATTAAATTACAACTCGATCAAACGTAAAATAAAATAAAAACACAAAACACGAACCAAAGCCGACGTGGCTTTGATACCACTTTTATGATACGACCCGGACTCTAGGAACGAACACACGTCGACACACGTAAGGTTTTGTGTCTTCTACGACTCAAACAACTAATGAAAATTATGCGGAATAAACTAGACGACTAGAACTAAGTAAAATACTTAAACTATGACACACAAAATCAACATAAATCCAAAGAGTCAAGGGCTGTTTTGGACGATGATATGGACAGTATTGATGAAGAGGTTTTGGGTGTGTGGTATGGTTGAAGAAGGGCTTGAGTAGATAGGGTATGATAGAGTTATGACGGACTTACGGTTTGAACGGGATGAAGATGAACTTGAACACGATGGTGGCTGGACTTGAGGTGGACGACGGTGGTTGATGGTGGCGTCGTGGATGATGGACGGCGGCGGTGAAGTGTTGTGAATTACAACCCGAAAGTTGCCTTGGATCTCGAACGTATACAAGGCCAAATTCTTTAAGTTGCTCTTCGAATAGCGAGTCTCCGGCGATCCCTCGAACGTGGACGACGAATTCCCTTTGTAAAACCTAGAATTGCTAGTTCTAAGAGTATGAATTTAATATCTAAACTCACAAAGATTTAATGGGGATGAGACAATATTGAAGCAAAAGCTAATTAATCAAATAAAGTCTAAAGTATCAATATAACATGGATCCCCTATTTATAACAATAGGAGGACTGAAAATCCTATGCTATATGGCCGAAAAAGTAGAGTCCAAATCAAACTAGGATTGGACTTGGAAATTTCCTAAACTAGAATTCTATTTAAGGTAGAACTTGTAGATCTTACCTTATCTAAAATCCTAGTCAAACTATGACTTAAAGGGCCGAAAATATCATCCAAATAATTAAATAAAAACTGAATTAAACTATAGTCTAATTAAATAAAATAAAATACTATAGTCTAATAAATCAATCCCCTTAATTGGATCATCAAGGGCCGATTATTTTGGGCTTCACCATGCTTGGCCGAAACTTGTATGCACACGTGCACTTCTTCATGTTGTGTTCTCCATGTCTTGATCTCCATCTTCCATCTTCAATAAGGTCATCATCTTCAAGTTTCCTTGCACGTCGTCTTCTTCTTCGAGCTTCTTGCGAATTGTAGTTTGCAAATAATCTTGCAACTTCTTAGCTCGTAGTCTTGTGACGGTCCTTTGAATTGTAGCTCTTCATTGATTTCCTCATTGCTATGGATGTCCTCATCAGTTCTCGTGCAAGAACTTGACCCCCTCCAACACCTGCTTCATCAAATTCTTGATCTCGCTCTGCCGCAAGTCCGGCACAACCTCCATGTATCCTCGGAGGTCGTGGTCCACGTGCTCCATCACGATGTAGAGATCGCCGGAGTGGTCGGTGACGGCCCCTTTGAAGCCGACGATGGAGGGGTGAGGGGGTAGAGAGTTGAGAATGTCGATCTCCCTCAATGTCGGTATGCTCACCCCCTCGAAATCCTCCTTCACCGCCACTATCTCTCCGCTTCTCCGGTGTCGGGCCAAGTAAACGGCGCCGTACGCGCCGCGGTTGATGCCGTCGAGTTTCTCGTAGTCGTCGAACCTCCCACAGCCACGAATCACGCCCTCGCTCTTGCAGAGGCGAGTGATGCTCATTTCAATCTGCCGCCTCTTCGCTTCAGAATCCGCCGCCGCCATCGTAACACTTTGAAATCTCAACAAGTTTGAATCCAACTTCAAATCTTGTGATGGCGGTGGGGAATGTTCCCTTTTCCTCTTCCTGAAGATGAAACGAATCTTGATGATATCATCGTAATTCGTCGATGTCGGCGGCGCCGCCTTCGATTTGCAGGCGACTTTCCTGCCCCGACGGTAATCGGAGAATCTGAAACCCTTTTCCTTTTTTAGAATAGTAGTGCCTCGAAGTCGAACCGCCTTTATTTTGATGGCTCTTTTCCTCCGATTGTAGATATCGTCACCAAAACCATCTTTCGTCGCCATTACAGTAGCAGTCATTGGAAATTTTGAATTGAGATCGAATGTATTTTGGTGGAGAAAGTAAATTATGATATTTTAGTTTACGAATATAATGATATAGAGAACTATGATCTAAATAGATATGCGTTCTTACTAAGCAATTACCATTCCTAGATCAAATCAGATACGGAAAGTTGCAACTCAAAAGGTAAGTTGTAGTCCGCGTGAGTCTACTTTTACCTTATCACGTGTTTAATTCAGATTGAAATTGTTGTGTGTGCTTGATATACCATATTAATCTACATCATATACTATAAAAATATTAACTTGCAACTCTAAATTAAATGTCGCACAAAGTAGTAAATAATAATTGGATTAAATCAATATTTGGATTTTTTCGTATAGAACACGTACGACTATACTCTGTGTGTGTGAGAGTGAGAGAGAAGTGGGAATTTATGGTTCTCTCCATAAAAAAAAAAAAATTATCTCCTTTTCAATTAAAATTAAAGTATGGTAAATTCTTAATTTCAATTTATTTGCATAGTTTATTACAAGTGAATTTGATTTATCAAGGCAAAACTTTCGATTATATAAATAATAAAACTAATTTCGTAAATACTCGTGTACATAAGATGTACATCAGACGGTCAACGCGTTGACCGGGTCAACGCGCATTGACTCGGTCAAAATGTTGACAAAAAAAATCGTGAAAACAGATGATATTTTTTAGGGATACAACTGATACTTTTTTTAATTTTGAATGATACGTTTTAGCGTTTCGATTGATACCGATCTTAACAGTTTTTTTTTCTGGCTAATACTTTTTATTGACACAAATGATACTTTTGGGCCTTTGAAATGATACTTTTCAATATTATGAATGATACTAATTTTGACAGATTTTTTGGTCAAAGCATTGACCGGGTCATCACGTGTTGACCCGGTCAACACGTTGACCGTCTGATGTACATCTTCAGTAACTAGTATTTCTCTAACTATTATTTCTCCCGTCCAATGAATAGATAATCATTATTTTTTAAAAATTTGTAATATTATAATTATTTTTTAATATGTTGTGTTTAATTTTTAAAAACAATAAAACGATATGTATATGTGTTAGTTAATTAGATAAGATGATCAATTTTGTGTAGTTACGATAAAAAATAGAACTAAATGAAAATTCATGTTAGAAAGATCGAATTGAAATATTTCAAATGACACGATTTTATAAAAGCAATGTTTAATTGTTCACGATGAAAGAACATGTGATTTCTTTGATTATATAATAGGCATAAAAAATACAATTATTTAAGGGTGAAATATTTATCTAGACAAAAATATAGTGAAATTAGGGGTATTGAAGCAAGATTTAAAACATAGTTGTTGTTTAGGAAATTTGTACTTCCTTTTATATAATACCCATCGGCTGGCCCACAAAATCTGTTTTTTGTCATAAAAATTTGTACTTATGTTCTGCAAAAAGGAGATTCTGTAACTATCAAGATATTCATCAATTAGGGTTTTGAATTAGTATCCAACCACCCGACATTCTCTCTTATACTCACTCTCTCCTCCATTACCGTTTGAAACCTCTAAAAAAAAAATAATCTTGAAGCAGCTTGTTCCAATCTCTCCCACACCACTCTCTCTCTCTCTCTGTTAACGTTCCTCTCTCTCGATGATAAACATCAAGAGTCTTTGGCAACAAGTAAATATCTTTGAAGAGATATATATATCAATATTCAAGAGTCAATGAGATCGTGTCACGTCAGCCCTAGATACTTCTACCTACAACTATAAATAGAAGCCTCCATATCAGTTGAAAATCACACCAGAAGTCATTTGAAGGGTTCAAGAAGTTGAGAAGAAATTCCATAAGTGAAATTCTCTCAAATATTCAAGGCGTTCTTCACCAAATTCATCATGAAGACGGCGTTTGATTTATAAGCAAGACAGTCAAAGACATTCTTCATCAAATTCATCTCAAATCCAGCGTTCAATCCGGAATCAAGGTTCTGAAACCCTCCAGACGACGTTATAAAATCCCAATATTCAAGGTGTTCTAGCAAGATTCAAGTCGTTCTTCGTCAGAATCACCTCAAATCCAACGTTCAATTCGGAATCAATGTCGTCGGCTCCCGGTTAACGTTATCATATCCAAATACCAAGTCAAAGAATATCGAGGATATAAATCTTCCCCGAAAACTTCAAAGGCCAAGTTCAAACAACAAGTCTGAGAAAATCAAAGAGACAAATTTACTCTGAAGATTTTAAAGACCGTTTGAAAATCAAGTTTTGAAGAGAAGAATCGGAGGAAAAATAGAAAATTGATCCGTATAAATATATTTTGATCTGAAAATCACCTGAATTGTACACATTTTGTGTTTTACCAAATTAAATAGATCTCTCTCTCTCTCTCTCTCTCTCTCTCTCTCTCTCTCTCTCTCACGGAACCAGTTTGAAAATCCAAACCAAAAAATCATTATTATACACCGATGTATCTCTCTCTCTCGAAACTCGACCGCCGGAACTCGAACAATCAGACGCCGGGGAACGAGGACAAGGACAACCGTCGGAAATGTCTTCTTCTCAAGTTGGTTTCAAATTTTCACAGTTTATGGTATATAATCGTCGCATTGTAATTGTAGCACCCCGATCCCGAAAGATCGTGAAAGTGGACGCCACGGGGGTGGGAATTAAGAAGCAGGAAAGAAATGGGGTAATTAAATTAATGACGGGGTGTTAATCCAAAAGTATTAATGTTTGCAATAAAATTTAACAACCTAGTATGTCAAAGATAGGTTATGCCTTCCGAAAAATTAGACAGCATAACCTCTGTAACTAGAGTGAATCCCCGTTTATAATTCAATAAGCCCTTTCATAGGCCAAACGGAAATAAATAACCAGATACCAACAATCAATAGACCCATTCATAGGTCGACAAAAGAAACAGACATCAATATGCTGAACAAATGAAGCCCTTCCATAGGCCAAAATGAATGATCAAATAGACATAACGAAAGACGGGCTTCCTCCCCTTGGAATAATTTTATAGCTAAGCATATGATACATGTTAACTAGGAAGTCAACAACTGTTCAGAATCAAAGAAGCAGAATCATATCAATAAAATACCAAGATCAGAGTTCTTAGCATTTAGCAAAAGAATATCATAAGTGCGAAAGCTCAATTCTTAATAGAATACTAACAAAAAGAGACAACGGAAAAATATGTAAATCATAATAGCCCATATCTCAGCCTCATCACCTCCACACTCCAGCCTACTGACCTGAAAATGTTTGAAAAGATTTGGGCTGAGTACTAATGCACTCAGTGGGCAAGTTCTCACAATTTAAGTTATGCAAATCATTTTGTAAAAGTAATCTATCTGTGTCCATGCAGGTAGTGAAGCTTAGGAGGTTTAAAAGTTGGAAGCAACCTAAGTTCACCAAAACATTTTATCGTGAAGCGCTTAAGAGTATAACCCGTCACTGCCTGCAACCCAAACTACATCACCAGCGCATAACGTTGAGTATGGCCATAGTATACCCAAAGAGTATAACCAATAAGTGTTTCATTTTAGTCTCACCGACAAGGAGTAGGGCAGGTCAAACAATGCATGCATACTGTAACTACTCACATTGACACAGTGCTGGTTTATGAGACTCCGACAACATACAGTAGCATGTAAATATTTAACACAGATAGTCACATATGCAATTTTGACAAAAGCAGAGCTTAATAACTCGAAAGATACAATTTGCAAAGATATAGTATAGTATAACCCACCTTGACAAGTTAGCAGTACAACAAAAGCAAGCCTGATAGAATCCTTACACTCCAGCACTTTGATCTATACCAATAATAATAATATTCTTGGCTCAAACCACGCTTTAATTTAAACAACTAATTCACACTAATAAAACTTCTAATATAAATAATAATCCTTATTCCACTTCCTAATGCAAATTACACGACTTTAGGAAATTCAAATGACATCGACGCAGAAAACAAATATGCTCAGAATAATATTCACTAGTAACTCAATAGGAAAGATTTGATATGTATGGAGTTTGGGATTTTTATGTCAAAATTGACGAGCAGAGGTACAGTTCAAACATGTCGTATAAACTCAATGAAAAGCTTAGATTTTTCAGGACATGAAAGATAATAACTATAGCCTGAAATTTGGAATGAAATGGACCGACAGAAATTGCTATACTGAAAAATAAATAGCCGAATAAATTAGCGAATCCTACAAATGTGCAAAATGATAAAGTTTAACCGATTAAAATGTAGAGAACAAGAAATAAATATAATCTAGGACTAGAAGAAATAGAATATGTGAACCTACTCCTATTTAAAAATCTAAAATCGCAGAAGGGTAGAGAATAATACGGGTATTACAAAGTATAAAAAAAAATTACCAAACACGGCAATATGAAGATTATTGCTTTGGTGCGGCAAGAAGAGGCGCTGGAATGAAAAACCAAGGAGGAAGAAGAAAAATAAAAATAGAGAAAAAAAAATAGAGGATAGAGGACACGCACCTCTAGGCTAGATTGAAGCAAATGAAATTTTATCCCCCAACTAATATAAATGATGTTTTATACATATATGAGTTAATTATATATATATGGGGCTGCCGACTCAAGCATTGGAAAATGAGAATTGGGTAAGCTATATATGTATATTTAATCATTATAATATACTTATATCTATATACATACACACGTCTATATATACATATGCTAATTGAGAAATTGTAATACACACACAATTTAATTAATATATATTGGTTAATACAATTTGGATAGAAGAAAACCTTATTTAATAATTATTGAATATGGTATTTACAAATTGATACTCATTAAGCTGTAAAGATGATGAATAAATTCGCATGGAGTTCAATTGAATACCATTTTTAATGATTCAAGTGGTCATAAGACCTTTAAAAAGAATATGACTCAAGGGTAAAATTAGAAGTTATTTCAGAGTTGCCAAACGCTTAGAAAAATTTATAAGGTATTTTAAAAGAATGATTTTTGGCTCGGTTTGATCCCTATCACTCAATACACTTCCAAATTATGAACGAAAAATGAGGATAAACTCATCATGAAGTGAGGAATTTATTTATAATTTTTAGATGATTTATGAAAGGACTTGGATTTTTTTTTAGCATAGACTCGATTCAAATAAATTAAGTCGTGTAATCCACAACTCTTAAAATGATTTCCTTATCACAACACTTGCATAGACAACGGTTTCTAGGTAAAAATAATCTCACTAAGGACCGGGGTGTTACAGTAATCGTGGCTATGAAACTATTAATCATGATTTGATGTTAAATTTGTTCATTGTTTTTTAATTATTTCATTAATTTTGGCATCGATTAGTTTTAGAAAATGATCGTGACCCTAATTTAATGAAATTAGGGGTTTTGAAATTAATTGAGGCTAGGCTTATTATGTTAATCGTGGCTTCTGAATTTAATCGAGACTTCAATTATGTTAATCGTGGCTCTTTATAATTAATCTAGGCTTATTATGTTAGTCGTGGATTATTGAAATTAATCGTGGCTTATTATGTTAATTGAGGCTTGTATTATGTTAATCGTGGCTTTTGAATGTAATCAAGGCTCTCTTAAATTAATCGAGGCTCACTTAAAATTAATTGAGGCATGGTTAAAATTAATCGAGGCATGTTTATAAGTAATCGAGGCATGTTTAAAATTAATTGAGGCTTATGTTAAATTTAATCGAGGCTAATTTTAAAATTAATCGAGGCTTGCTTAAAATTAATCGAGGCATGTTTGAAATTAGTCGAGGCTTATTTTAAAATAATTGAGGCTCGGTGAAATTAATCGAGGTAATTTTTAAAATAACCGAGGCTCATGTTTAAATTAATCGAGGCTTGATTTAATTAATTGATGTAATTTTTAAAATCAATCGAGGCTCATTTTATACCTCGATTGATTTAAAAAATTTCCTCGATCGATTTTAAAGAGCCTCGATTAATTTTTGAAATACCTCGATTAATTTATAAAATTTCCTTGTTTGATTTTAAAAAGCCTCGATTAATTTTTGAAATGCCTCAATTGATTATAAAGAGTCTCGATTAATTTTTAAAATACATCGATTAATTTTAAAGTTCCTCGATTGATTTTAAAAATACATCGATTGATTTTAAACATGTCTCGATTAATTTTAATAATGCATCAATTAATTTAAGGGAGCCTCAATTAAATTGCATTTTCTCAGAATAATTTAAATTTTACGAATTTCCAATTTATATGAAATATTAAAAGTATTTATTTTAATTGTAATTTTGAAAATGTTGTTAGATTGATTGGCTCTAACTGCCGTTACGGGGCCTGAGGCCTACGGACGTGGTGTATGCCAAACCGGAGGTTGATGATCTGATCAGAGCCATGCCACATACGATAGGTGGTGACGACGCCGTGCGATTGTTCAGATCCAGATGTTTCGGACATTTTCTGGACTACAGGGGTGGTGACGTCCAGAAGAGGGTGATGCACGCTTTGATGACTCACGAGGTGCACGTGTCGGATTGTGCACGGGTGGGACGAGAGGCATGTTTTCATATTCATCACTCCCAACTTCGCTTCGATCCGAATGTTGATCATATTGTTCCGCCAAGATCTGTGTACCATCGTTTATTTGAAGGGAAGCGCACGACTGTCCGTCAGATAGAGGACAGGTTCGGACAGATACTTTTTAGGGATACAACTGATACTTTTTTTAATTTTGAATGATACGTTTTAATGTTTCGATTGATACTGATCTTAACAATTTTTTTCTTTATTTTTTTCTGGCTAATACTTGTTATTGATACAAATGATACTTTTGGGCCTTTGAAATGATACTTTTCAGTATTATGAATGATACTAATTTTGACGAATTTTTTGATCAAAGCATTGACCGGGTCAACACGTGTTGACCCGATCAATGCGTTGACCATCTGATGTACATCTTATGTATAGGAGACTTGCCCAACTAATTTAATTATATATGAAGTGTGTTATGACAAATTAAAATTGTGTAGCTTTCTTACCAAGTAATTTATTGATCCGTTAAGATTTTATCACATTTTACGTTAGATAATATATTTGGCAAGTTCTACTCCACGTCTACTTTCGAACTCCACTTCTATTAATCCTAACCTGTTAAGGATTGGGAATTAATTTATAAAGTGCTATGACAGTACATCGATTTTGTATACTATCGAAATTATTAATTTTACTTCTCAAACAAACAAAAATAAAGAGAAGAAAGAAAAAGATACAAGGAAATAAAAAAACTAATTTGTCCACACAAAAATTAGAATGCACTAAAAATATGACACATTAGGGGTGGTATCATACATAATTAATGCATATATATAGAGGAGCATTAGTATGTGAATATAAATCATGTGTATAATTTATGAACGAATAATATCCATTCATTTTTAAGATCTACAGATATCATTAATTGTGGTAAAATTAATATGAATGTTATTTTATCAATTATTGATGCAACAAAGGGTAAAAGTGTATAATCATTTTTTTTTGCATTTCGGTTACAACGTGATTGAAGGGAGCTCTTAATTACGTTAGATTTGGCTATAATGACTTACTTTTTTAATTATTTTTTTTGTATTTTAGTTACAACATTGGATTTAACCAAATCCCTTATGATTTTTAATTACCTTTACAATATCCGTTTTTATTTTTATTTTTTTAATGTATTTTGGTCACAATGATTTTTGTATATATTACAATTTTTTTAATATGTGCTTTATTTGGTTATTAGGTAGCTATGTGATTTATTGAATGTGAATTAGGGTTTAGGGTAATTAGATCATACTTATATTTTGCTGAAAGGGGTACATAAACAAACCAATCTAATTAGTTTTTACAAATGTTATTTATGCCTTTTGTATTGCTTATTTTAATTTATTTAGTGATTTTATTGAAAGGTTACATAGTTTTATAAATATTTTTGAACAAACAAAAATGATTATTGAATTTGTGGGTGGATGTTGTTATAGGTTTTAATATGTTAGCCTAATATAATATTATTTTATTTTAACATTTCCTAATTCTTTTTTAAGATTTTGTAACATTGTTTTATGTTATATGTGAATGGGTATATTTTTTTTATTTGTTTTTGTGGAAGAGTTTTTTGGTTTTGTAAAATTCTAGTAGTATAATGTTTGTTTAAATCAAGAACATTAAGGGGATAAATGAGAATTATTAACAGAATATATAAAAGGGAATATGAAAAATGTTGCATAATGAATATAGGGTCGAATGCTATTTATAATTTTTGTATTGCTTCTTTTAATTTTTATAGTACATTTATTGGAAGCTTACATAAGTTTATAAATATTTTTTGGACGTTACAAAAATGAACATTAAATTTGTAGGTGAATATGAGAAATGTTGCATAATGAATATAGGGTCGAATGCTATTTATGGTTTTTGTATTGCTTCTTTTAATTTTTATAGTACTTTTATTGGAAGCTTACATGAGTTTATAAATATTTTTTGGACGTCACAAACATGAACACTAAATTTGTAGGTGAATATGAGAAATATTGTATAATGAATATAGGGTCGAATGCTATTTATGATTTTTGTATTGCTTCTTTTAATTTTATAGTGTTTTTTTTGGAAGCTTACATAAGTTTATAAATATTTTTTGCACGTTGCTAAAATGAACACTAAAATTTATATATAAATGAAATCACAATAATTTTGACTAATATTATTTATTCCATTTGCGTTGCTTGTTTTTAAATTTTATAGTGCTTTTATTGATTTTGTGTGCTTAAGAATGATTACAGAGAGTTAATCTGCATACTCAATTCACAATAGTTTTGACGAATGTTCTTTATTATTTTTCTATTATTTTATTTCGGCTTTTATATTGTTCTAATTGATTTATGGTAATTATATATAGTTTTGACAATTGCTCTTTAGTCCTGTTGCATTGAAAACAAATAATAGTAACACTGTACTAGAGGGAAAACAGCAATGTAAATGGCATAAACATCACTATCAAAACTATTTTGATTTTATTTACATATGCAAAGTAAGGGTCCATCATCATTCTTCATTTGTAATGTTTTTTTCTCACCGATTCCTATTGAGTTTTTGTAATGAAGAATGATGATGGACCATTACTCTGCATATTTTTAATAAAATCAAAATAGTTTTGATGGTGTTGTTTATGCCCTTTACAATGATGTTTACTCACTAGTATAGTGTTATAATTGTTTTTTTTTTCGAGTTAAGAATGATTATAATAATTAATCTTCAAAGTTAACTAAAAAAAATCAATGGATGATATTTATGCCTTATAGAAATTTAATTCTTCAGTAATTCAATAAAAATAGTGGCCTCCCTCAACATAGAAATTCATCAAAAAAATTCTACCGCCTAGCTAGTCAATATCACAACATTAATCAGAAAATTATAACAAAAAAATAGTGAAAATAATAATTGTATCATAATTTTCTCATAAAGAAAAATAAAAGAGAACTGAAAAATTTTTAACAAATAGGGATGAAAGATGAATATAACTTTTTTTACTAAAAACTAATGACTTGTGATCTTAGAGAGTATTTAATTTTTTCTTTGTAAATCCCCTAAAAACCGTTAATACCAAAAAAAAAAATGATTGTACAAGTTTAGCCTTTATTGCATTAGAAATTGAAAAAATAACATTCTATTACCTTTCACCAAGGATTAATAATATCCATTGATTTGAAAATATTGATGGATATGATTTGTCCACAAATTACACATAAGACATGTGTTCATAAATGAATGAAATCCTCATATATATATATATATATATATATATATATATAGATGGGATCATTTGAGAACCACACCCCCTATGAGAACCGAGAACCAATCTCAGCCACAGATTGCTCTGATTTGGACGGATAAGATCTGTCTCAATATTGAAAAAAAATGCGGTGGCATATTTGTAATATTAGCGACTTTTAAATGAAGCAATGGTATTTTTGTAATTTAGGAAATCTGTTATATTTGGAATGAATCTCCTTCCATCTGCAATTCGTCTTCTTTCTCAACATCTCCCCATTTTTCTTCGTCGCAATAAAGGGCATCAAATAAACTCAGCCTGTAGCGCTCCGATCCCGAAAGACCGTGGAAATGAACACCACGGAGGTTGGAATTAAGAAGCGGGAAAGAAAGGGGTAACCTTAACAGAGGATTCAGAAACCAAACATGCATTATAATTATAAAATCCTTGTTAAATAATAATACGAAGATCAGAGTTATGGAATAATTCAACAACAATAACAATGAAAGTGCGGAAGCAAGACTTTGAACAAAAGAGAAATCAACGGGAGAAACACATAATTAACAAAAACCCGTTCCTCAGCATCGTCACTTCCACGCAACAGTCTACTGACTTGAAAATATTTTGAAAGATTTGGGCTGAGTACTAATGCACTAAGTGGGCAAGTTTTCACAATGAAGTTTATGTAATTCGTTTTCTAAAAGTGATATATCTGTATTTATGCATGTAGTGAAGCTTAGGAGGTTTTTAGAATATAAAGTAACCTAAGTTTACCAAAATATTTTATCATGAAGCACTAAGTGTATAACCAGTCACTGCCCGCAACCTCTACTATATCATCAACGCGTAAGTTTTAAGAGTATCACCAATGTGTATAACCGTTCATTTTAGTCTTCACGACAAGGAACAGGGCATGACAAATAAAGCATTTGACACAACGCTGGTATATGAGACTCCGACAACATACAGTAGCACGTAAATATTTTTAACACAGATAATCACATATGCAATTTAAGCGAAATATAAAGTTTATAAAGATAGAATAGCCCACCTGGATAGCTATTAATAGCTAGAGCCTTTACCACGATCCTTGTAGTTTCTAAGTCGAAATTTCTCGTATATTGCCTACAAGGAAGCTACCTCTTAGTATTGTCATAACAACCCAAAACTTACTCTATAATGTTGATACAAGCCTAAAATATGTTTCTCATACAACTTGGGCTTATACGGACAACATCAACGCTTAACAGCCTATTTAAATTGACGTTTTGAGCCCGACACACGGGCCATTGGCTTAGGATTCGTGTAAATAATGACCATTCACAGTAAAATCTTATACCTATAGGTCACAAATATATATTCTTATATGTTTTCCTAAAATTTGGAGTAGTTCGAAATTCAAATGGACACGATCAGACGAAAATTGTGAAAATGGTGCACTACAAACCTCAAGGATAAATCGATCATTTAGGAATTTAATTGAAAGGAAAAATATGAATATTAACTTAATGTAACATTTTTGGACGAGGCATTACATTTTTTTTATGTAAGAGAATACTTGGAAATTTAATCATATTTTGCTAATTTCATTTTAAACCATTATTTTATCAAATTATCAAGTAATCACCCATCACCTTTTTAAAATAAAAGCAGCCCCTTAATTACTTAGGGAATATATCAAAACAGCCCAAACTTGAAGGATGATAAAAATTCATTTCCAAAACTCACGGCCAACTCAAGCTATATTTTAAACTCTTTTTCAAATCACATTCTAATCATAATGTGAAGCATTACATGATTCATGCTTAGAGCTTCTCCAAGAGGCTCTGTAAACGGCAGATGTGGAGTGAATAACCAAAATTCCTTTCTCCAACAGACGCTTCACGACTCGGTAGATTTAGGGGGGGTGAACAGTACCCCGATTGATTAACCGAGGTACTGTTCATCTCGGTACCTTTTTCTTTTTTTTTTATTTTTTGTTTTTCATAATACAAATTAATTTATTTGGTGTATTTTTTTTATTTTCTATTAGATTTCTTCAATTGTTTGAAAATTATTTTATACATTAATTAAGTAAATGCTATTACATTAATTTAAAAATCTAACTAAACACAAAATACATAATTAATAAAAATAGAATTACATAAACATTTAACAATACAAAGCCACAAATATATTAATAATCGATACAAAGCAACAATATATTACAATAAACAATACAAATACATAAGTAATATATATATATATATAATCATATTTAATTAAATAATTCGATAAAAAAATTAAATCAATAGTAAAGAGTATAAAAATGGAATATTCCATTGTAGGGTCAAATGTAGAGTGATGTTGTTGGAGATGAAAATTGAAAATCTGTAACTTTAACTGTAGTGTAGTGTAGAGTTAACTGTATTCTGGTGAAAACTGTTGGAGATGGCCTTAAGCCCCCGATATCAATATCTTAACATCAATAATGAATAGCTTATGTGTAAATTTACATAAGAACTGAGAAGCTGTCCAATTTTTAGATTTTTAGAGAATGGAGATCTCATCTTTAAGCAACCATGTAGGGATCGAAACCTAATCCAAACTAAAAACTGAATATATAAAATTGCAGCTAATGGAAAGAGCCTTCTAACCATATACTGCGGGAAAAATTTTAGCTCATGCAAAGGTTGGAAACATCTTGCCGAAGTAGTAGCTGCAAACATCGGTGTTCGGCCGTGATTTTCCATGAACTTTCGATACAAAAACGATAGATCAAATAATGTCTAAATTATGAACTGGAACCATGAGTGAAAAGCTCATAAGAAGATGTTTCTTACCATCTATGACATGATAACCTTTGCTAATCGAAAAGGCTAGACACGTGTAGTCAAAGAAGCAAGAGCTGCACACTTTGCATGTGACAGCAGTTTTTACCATCTTTCGTCATGATTTCGGCCAAGCTAAAGACTTCTTATTTATGATCAGGAGATAGATATGTGTAGCCCTTGAGAATAGCTTTGAAACGGTATAAAGTTGGGGCAAATCCGATGGTCGGATTGGCCGGAAATGGTCCCGTAAGTGAGCTGCGACGCAAATCGACGAAGCAGCAGCCCACAACTGCTGTTGCCTTCGTTTTTATCTTTTCGGGAACCAAATTGATGAACTTCCTACATAATTACTACCTTCTCAAGCCAAGGACTCCCATGGTAGAAATTCATGGATTTTTGTTGAAGTTTGGAAGTGAAAAATCGGAAGGAAATGGAGCATTCGGCAATGGTTTTTGGGAAGAAAGAAATGAAGTTCTACTTTAATTCTTTTGAAAAGTGGCACCTCTTTTGATCATTTCTTTTCATGCCAACATCTGTACATAAAATCACTACACCTGTATAGACACATGTTGTCATTGTGAGCTGATTTGAAGGAATTAGAAAAATGGAGTATCAAAAGCCTAGCTTCTCATTACTTTGCAAGCTCTCTCTATTTTTATAGAACCGACAACTGTACACATACACATAACCTAGCCTCAATACGTATAAGTCATGCAAGAAAACTAGGAGGTGAACTAGAGGGACAGATATTGAACAAGTGTTGGATCTCTTCTCAATAACATTTTCAAATGGTGATTTTCCTAAGGTTGTGCTCAATCAATAGATATATCCTTAGCTACGGGTAATCTTTTTAGATTAGTTAGGCATAGAAAATAAAATGAATTTGCTTGAATTGCACTGGATATGGATTCATAAAGACCCGAATCACTTTATAACATTGGGTTCTAAATATATTAATGAAATAAATTTCTTGGGAAAGGCAAACGAACTCTGTTTTTAATGAAATGAAAGACCACACGATTATGAAAAAATTTGTGATTCCTAGAAAAATACAAAACTAATTTCGGAGTTGAACATAATGCTGTATAATTTTTAAGGATGGTAAAAACGGTCTTTCAATAATAAGGACACACACAAGATTCAATAAATGTCCGAATGATGAATGGGAGTCATTTTCTCAATGTTTGGAATTTAAAAAAAAATCATTTCAAAACATCATATAAAAAGACATATTTTCCTATATAGTTGGAATAATTCAAATTTTTTTTTTTTGGGACGGGACGTTACACAGCCCATTCCCTCTTTTTTTTTTTTTTACTCATCCATCATATCCCTCACTCACTCTCTCTCTCTCTCTGCACTTCTTCAATCTCTGGTACGTAAAAACACCATGATTTTTTGATTTTTTTCTGATTGATTTCGCATTATTTGCACTTAATCAAAATGCAACTCAGTTAACTATTTTTTTCTTTCTTTTTACGCATCATCTGATTTTTTTCTGCTTTGTGTGTGTCTGTGTGTTTTTTATTTACTTGCTATGGTTTTTGCACCAAACACGACTCAGGTGGTTCAGACAATCTAATCTTTGATAAAATGTTTGGAGATATTTAATAATTAGTCATGGTAGCTGAGTGTTGCCTGCCCTATGTTTGTGCAGATGTCTGATCCCTTAACTGCTCTAATGCATGCTGTTCAAGTAGTTGAATTCATAAACTGGGAGATATATATATGATGATTGAATATAGATATATCTAGTGTTTAAAAGAAGAGAAAATCAAATCCAAAAATCAAGAAAAATGAAGCAGCAGCACATGACAGAAAAATTGGATTAATTAGAAAAGAGGCCAAAGGAAATTAGATAGGATGAAGATTTAATATTGAAAGTACCAAGCCAACCCTCACTCCATGCCTCGTTGAATCCCTTATTTCTGCTGCATATTTCCCTCATGGTCTCTTTCTTACTCCAATGTATCTTTTTTCTGTTTTAGGGTCATTTCCATTTGCAGAGATTTCAAATGACATGAGAGTTTGATCATCTTCTTTTTCTTCTTTCAAAGGTGAAGAATTCATCTTCTGAAATTTAATTTAGGCATGAACTTAGAACATGTCCAGGGCTAAATGATCGCATGCGGTGTAGAAGATAATTTTCTAAATGGCTCAAAGGACAAATTAGTATCTCGTGAATAAGCTATATAGACAGACCATCAATTATAGACAGACCATCAATCTAATGCCATTTTTGAAGCCTTAGAGATTAATAATACAATCTGATTATAAGGATTGTCATCGAGATCTTTTTTGGTACAGGCTATGTTTCTTGGTGTTTGCATGTTGCTTGATAAGTCACAAATATTGCATCTTTATTATCTATATTTTTTATATATTTGAGACTTAACATATTATTTTTATGTTTATTGCAGGAAAAATATGAGAAAGGAAGGAACCATTCACATTTATGAAAGAATCAGAAGAATAAGGAAATAAATTAATAAAAAGATGATGAAAGAGAGAAGTGATCGTTCTGAAGGAAGAAATCGGCAATTTCTTAGCAAAATCACAATAAGCCTTGATGACTCTTAAATTATTGTTGGCCTATATAAAGTTGTAAGGTCATTTGGAAGAGACATTCCGATTTTGATAGATAGTTTTGTAGACAATCCCCTGTTTAGTTTTATCGTTGTTTATTGCTATTCAAGTTTATCATATTTTATAATTATCACTTGTATTGAGTTCAATATGAGTGGCTAAACTATTTTCCTGGATGAGATTATAATAATTCTGGTATGCCCATATCGTGAGGTTTAATTGCTTTCACACAATTCATACACTGATACCTTTTTATGCTCCGATATAGCAAGTTCATATTCTGAATTGATTAATTGTGTAGTGGCCAATATACAACTAGTTGATTGGGGATTAAAACCAATCGAATTCGATGGATCTGTAATTGTCTAATCGGTTTGATAAGTGGTAAGGCTGACTTTCTTTGTCAGTGGGCATATGGGGATATTATGGGCATACGGGTCCGTATGGCTGTAATATAACTAGGTTTCTCTAATTCCTAATGCTATTTATTAATTAAATCTGTTAAGGGTTCTTGCGGGTTGTTAATTAATAAGAGTTTGGATAATAAGGGTTCTTTTGTTCAACGATTCTTAAGGAGAAATGAGGAATGCGTCAGTGGGTTCCGGTATTCCATAACTAGTTTGTTTGATGTTTGATTTGATATTTTTGCACCGATGAACGAAATGAGGCATATCACTATTCATTGTAATCTCAATCCGATTTTATATATTGACTACTCGTTTTATCTTAGTTGATTAGTTACATAATTATTCTCTTTAAACCCCAAAAGTTACATTTGAAAGAAAGAATACACCGTTCCTTGTGGATTCGACCTGTATTTTCCACCTACTACACCCTTACTGGGCATTTGGAAGAGCAGTTATTTTGGGCGCGTGACGACCGCGTATCAAATTGGCGCCGTCGCCGGGGAGCGGCAATAGTAATCTTTCTTTCATATTATTGTTTAATTGTCTATTTTTTGTTTATGCCCTGATCTTCCCGTACAGGTGAACTTATCTTTGATCCTGAAGTTGAGAAATCTGCACGGAAAAGAAGGAAAGAAACAGAAAAGGCAAAGCAAGCAACTTCTTCAACATCCAATTTCACTCCCATATCTGAATCTGCCGAAGAACACGAGTTTGAAGATACAACATCATCTGCAGAATCCAATATGGCTAATAATCAAGGGAATAATGCAGTCAACAATGGAGAAAATAATGCAAACAATGCTACTTTGCGTGAATTGGCTAATCCGCCAGAAATGGATTTTGGACCATTATGCATAACACTTCCCCAAGCTCATGGAAATTTTCAATTAAAATCTGGTTTTATGCATATACTTCCTAAATTCCATGATTATCCTGGAGATGATCCACATAAGCATTTACAAGATTTCCAACTTGCTTGCTCTACTATGCAAAATCAGGGAAATGTTGATAATTCTGAATATGTTAGGCTTGTAGCATTTCCATTTTCTTTACAAGATGATGCGCGTGAATGGTTGTTTAGTTTAGTACCGGGATCTATAACAACTTGGAGAATTATGAAACAAAAATTCCTTGAAAAATATTTTTCGGCGTCTAGAGTAGCTTCCATTAGAAAAGACATCTGGGGAATTAAACAAGAGTTTGGAGAGTCTTTTGATAGATATTGGGATCTATTTAAAAAATTGTGTTCTAAATGCCCATAACACCAAATTCCTAGTCTATTACTGATTCAATATTTTTATGAAGGTTTGCAGTCGGGTGATAGGAGTATGGTGGATGCAGCAAGTGGTGGAGCGTTAATGAATAAGACTCCAGATGAAGCAATAACGTTGATAGGAAATATTGCCGACAACAAACAACAATTTGGAGCAGACGGATCGAGAAAAGTGACTGATGTCCAGACCGCCAAAGATACACGATTTGACGCATTATGTGAAAAATTGGACAAATTACTTAGTGGAATGGGCACAACACAACAAGTCAAGGCATATGGCATATGCAGTGTTCATGGACATCCCACAGACATGTGCCCAACTTTGCAAGAAGGTAATCTTGAACAAGTCAATGTCGTTGGAGGTTACAATTCACAGCAAGGATATTATGATCATTTTTCTAATGTCTATAATTCTCGATGGCAGGATCATCCAAATCCGAGTTTCAAGCAGTCAACACAACAGGGCATACCACATCAGCAGGGCATACCGCAACAAGGTTTTCAACAACGTGGGCAATATTGGGTGCAACAACATGCACAATCATCGCAAGAGAAACCAAGAAGACCTTTGGAAGAAATTATTGCAGAATTGGCAGAAAATAGTTTGAAGTTTCAACAAGAAACTCGAGCAGGATTTAATCATATGGGAACGCAAATAACTCAAATGGGTCAAGCGATTTCCCGATTGGAGACAACTATTTCCAAAGGTAGATTTCCTTCACAAGCCGAGATAAACCCACGGAAGAATATGAGTTCCATCACATTAAGGAGTGGAAAAGAATTGCCCGATCCAATCAAGAAGATTGACAGCGTGCCCAACCAAGCCGATATGCCCAAGCAGGAGGAAATGCCCACAATATCAGAAAATCTAGAAAAAGAAAGTGCAGAAACTGAGGTAAAATCTAAACCTGTTAAACCTAAAGTTGTACTGAAACCGCCTTTTCCTGGCAGATTTGCAAGGGAGAAGAAAAATGATGAAAATCAAGACATGCTCAAGGTATTTAGAAAGGTGGAAATCAACATTCCTCTTCTTGATGCAATCCGCCAAGTGCCTAAGTATGCCAAGTTTCTTAAAGAGTTATGCATGAAGAAGATCAAGTATGAAGATAATGCAAAACTCTTGGTTGGAGAAAATGTTTCAGCGGTAATACAACGTAAATTGCCCCAGAAATGCAAAGATCCGGGTATGTTCTCAATTTCATGTGTGATAGGAGATAAAAAAGTCGAAAGAGCTATGCTTGATTTGGGTGCAGCAATCAATGTTATGCCTTTATCAATTTATGAGAAATTAGATCTGGGTCCTTTAAAGAAAACTCAAGTTATAATTCAATTGGCAGACCGATCTAATGTGTATCCTATTGGAATTGTTAAAGATGTTTTGGTAAGAGTAGATGAACTGATTTTTCCAGTTGATTTTTATATATTGGACATGGGAATTGTGAATTCTAACTCGTCTATTATTTTGTTAGGGAGGCCGTTCATGAAAACGACAAAGACAAAGATTGATGTGGACAAAGGAAAATTAACATGTGAATTTGATGGGAAAATTGCAACATTTAATATTTTTGATAATATGAAATTTTCTTCTGATTATGAGCATGTTAATTTTTTGGGAATTTTTGATGAATTTAGACAGGTGAACGTTTCGCATGATTCCACATTCTCTGTGAGGATGAGCGAAAATAAAAAATGGGCATATGAAGATGAGTTGGCCATGAGATGGAGAGTTATAGATCATATGGATATGAGCCACAATCAAGATCAAGTCATGAATAAATTTTCAGTATGCCCATATGGATCATTTAAATGGCGCAACAAATGGCACGGTGGTGACACTCCACCTCGTATTTGAGAATTATTTTGATCCTATTTCATGTCTAGCCAAAGACTATAAATGAAGGTGCTACTGGGAGGCAACCCAATTTTATTTTAAATTTTAGTCGATTTTTTATTTTTATTTTTGGTTGTTTATTTTCAATAAACGTTTCTTCCAACTTTTCACAAGTTTTTGTAGGTTGAATATCATCATCAGCGTCAGGACTGGATGGAAACAACTTCAAATATTTCTCCAATTTCCACCCCATTTAAGGACAGTTCTTTCCTTTATTTTATCTTTATTTTATTTTATTTTATTTTATTTTAATTTCTTGTCAAGTTGTTTGATTTTCTTCCTTGCTCTATTTTATTTGAACATGGAGGACCATGTAAATTTTAAGTGTGGGGAGGGAGAACTTCATTTGTGTTTGTTTTATTTATTTATTTTGAGTCAATTTAATTGCCAAATTATGAATTTGTGATTTTAATTGAATTAAGATTAGAGTTGGTTATGGATTGACTGGTTGAAAATTTTTGTTTTCTCCACATGACAATTAGTATGATGAACTTTCAAATAGCTAAAAACTGGTGAGATTTGAGCTTTATGAGATTAATTCACTTTAAAATCTCAATTCTTTTCAAGTGTGATTTTCGTCCCGAGTCTGTTTTTCTCTAGAATTTGCTTTTGTTCTTATTCAAGACCACATTGACATTATGCATGTATTTATATGATAAAGGCACATTTTTCTTATTTATAGCCACATGAAGCCTACAAAGCCTACCCAATTATTGATTATCATTTTGTGAGCCCCTTTGAGCTTTATATGAGACAATTTGTTCAAATACCTACAAAAAAAAAAATCACTCTTCCACATAAAAAAACGTGTCCTAATCATAGAAACGGTGGAGCTTTGGTTATTTGAAAGTGGTAAAAATAAATAAATAAAAAAAAATATCGAGGTGTTAGAAGAAAAAAAGGAGGTATTTATCTGGGTACTTGTTTGTAAGAGAAAAAAAATGCTCTCGTTGTGGTTGTGAAAAAAAAAAAGAAAAAAAAATGCCGAATTAAATGGGGCATATGAAGCAATTTTGGGCATATGGGAAAACAAGGCATATAAAGTCATTTGGGCATATTAAAAATGGTGTTGAGTTTTTGATTTGATTGATTATTCAATGTATAACTCCACTGATTTTCTATGATTCTAGCATCGTTCCAAAATGTTTCCTACCAATTAAACTAGCCATGTTACAACCAAAAGAAAGTCCTTTTGATGATTGCATGTCATATGTCTACAGTGGTGATGAAAAGAGAGTGTCTGCAAAGTTATGGTTGATAACAACTTGTGGAATGATTTTGAGAGCAAACACGTCCCGATATTAAACACTTGAGAGTTGTGAGATTTGTGTGATTCTTATTGCTATTTGACCGTTTTAATTAATTGGATGGGGAATGCAATAATTTTTTGAGGATTGATGGATGACAACTCTATTTTGATTTAATTGATTCACAAGTTTATGATGGGCAATTAGATTATCGTTGTTTTATTTTAGTTTCTCATTTTCTTTCTTTTCTTTTTCGTTCCGTTCTTCATACTTGGGGCAAGCATGATTTTAAGTGTGTGGAGATGATAAGTCACAAATATTGCATCTTTATTATCTATATTTTTTTATATATTTGAGACTTAACATATTATTTTTATGTTTATTGGAGGAAAAATATGAGAAAGGAAGGAACCATTCACATTTATGAAAGAATCAGAAGAATAAGGAAATAAATTAATAAAAAGATGATGAAAGAGAGAAGTGATCATTCTGAAGGAAGAAATCGGCGATTTCTTAGCAAAAATCACAATACGCCTTGATGACTCTTAAATTATTGTTGGCCTATATAAAGTTGTAAGGTCATTTGGAAGAGACATTCCGATTTTGATAGATAGTTTTGTAGACAATCCCCTGTTTAGTTTTATCGTTGTTTATTTCTATTCAAGTTTATCATATTTTATAATTATCACTTGTATTGAGTTCAATATGAGTGGCTAAGCTATTTTCCTGGATGAGATTATAATAATTCTGGTATGCCCATATCGTGAGGTTTAATTGCTTTCACACAATTCACACACTAATACCTTTTTATGCTCCGATATAGCAAGTTCATATTCTGAATTGATTAATTGTGTAGTGGCCAATATACAACTAGTTGATTGGGGATTCAAACCAATCGAATTCAATGGATCTGTAATTGTCTAATCGGTTTGATAAGTGTTAAGGCTGACTTTCTTTGTCAGTGAGCATATGGGGATATTATGGGCATACGGGTCCGTATGGCTGTAATATAACTAGGTTTCTCTAATTCCTAATGCTATTGATTAATTAAATCTGTTAAGGGTTCTTGCGGGTTGTTAATTAATAAGAGTTTGGTTAGTAAGGGTTCTTTTGTTCAACGATTCTTAAGGAGAAATGAGGAATGCGTCAGTGGGTTCTGGTTTTCCATAACTAGTTTGGTTGATGTTTGATTTGATATTTTTGCAACGTTGAACGAAATGAGGCATATCACTATTCATTGTAATCTCAATCCGGTTTTTATATATTGACTACTCGTTTTATCTTAGTTGATTAGTTACATAATTATTCTCTTAAAACCCCAAAAGTTACATTTGAAAGAAAGAATACACCGTTCCTTGTGGATTCGACCTGTATTTTCCACCTACTACACCCTTACTGGGCATTTGGAAGAGCAGTTATTTTGGACGCGTCACGACCGCGTATCATTGGTTGTATTACATTTGAATGAACTCTGAAATAAGTTTATAGACTACATAATCTGAAAACTCAATATATTCAGAAAGTTACAACTCGTTTCTTAGGCCTATATTCTTATTGTTCATTGATCAGCTTCTATAGTTTAGTGATTTGTGTCCTATGTGTCGTTTGTTCATTAATCAGCTTCTAGCTTCTTGTCGGAACCATTTATAAACACATGAAGCTATAACCTTTCATACATGATGAGTATTCAAAGGAGGTGCTGAGGTCGTTATTGATTGACTGTATATACTGTGTATTATATATTTACATTACTCATTCTTTTAGCAAGCTTCAGATGAATTCTCCATCTTGAGTTTGTTACTTTAAATGTGTGACACAGCAAGCCCACTTGAACAGCCCCACAATTTTATGCACTCAAACAATTATCTAGTTCTTGATTTGCATGTTTGGCTTTTCCATCTGAATATTTGCAAGATCATCAATGGTCTGAATGTTTATATATCAGCTGTAGTTTGCACTTCTGCAGCCCACATTTCATGTCTGAAATCTTTAAGTTTGTTGTTTCCTGCTCATCTCTGTGAACTTTGGGCTACTCTGATTTAAAGAGCTGATATAATACTGCCCAAAGTATCTACTTTTGAGTGAATTATTCCATCAGACTTACCTCTTCGAGATGCATCCCTATGGATTTGAATAACTTGAATTGCAATAAACAAGAATGCAACTATTCTGTTACCCATTTGCTGCTTGATTGCAATAGATGTTCTGTGTATCTTTGCGTTGCTGTTATGCATGTCGTTATGTGTAATTAACCTGCCCCTACATGCTCCTGATATCCTATTGTGACTTGGGTGTTCTTGAGGTTCCATTCTGATGCAGCAAAATAAAAAAGAAAAAGAAAAAAAAAGAGGCTGCAATGATATCTGCACTATGCTCCCTCTCTCTGTGCCTGAAAACTTTAGAATAACTGTATGACTTGATCCTTTGGGTGCGACTGATATCATTATTGTCCTCATTCCATGTCTGAAATCTACTCAGGAAGACTTAAGTATGTTTTTGTGTGATTAGGTATTGTTCACTGCTCAATTAAACCCTTGCTATGCTGCTGGGGTTTAATTCGTGGTTTCTTGCCTTTTGTTGTATCCTTGATCCACTTATATGGCTGGATGTGACCTGGAGATATGTCAATATTCTCTGGAAATAATGCTCCTTACCCCCCCTTATCTGATTCCAGCATATGGAACACATATGGAGGAGTTTAATCTGAAACTCTTGCTGCAATGTCAGCTTCTGCTCCCTTAGCATAGTTGCTGCTATTTATTTGCTTGAAAGTTTAAATATGCAGTATATGCTTAGTGTAGTTTTCTGTATGTGTGGGGGTCTATGTTGATGTCCGATTTTTCAATTCTAAAGTTCTTTCCTTACTGGTTTATTCGTTTCATCAATAGCTCTCCTAAATCTGTGTTTTTTTATTGATTTGTAGAGCAAGGAAGTTAAAACATTCATTAGTGACTGCACAGCCAGGGGAGACAGAGTATACGGCTCTTAAAGTTATAGCTTCTATCCTGCTACATTGGTATGTTTTTTCTTAATGGATCTTCTTCCCATGAGTCGTCTTCGATGAGTTAGCTCCTATGTTTTGCTTAATGGATCATTAATTTGTAGAATTTTGTATTATCTAAAATTGAATTTTTATTATATTTTTTATTTTTCAGTTTTAATGTATATTTTTTATTGAAGAATTAAATAATGCAGAAAATCTAAATAATATTGATACAATTTTAATGAAGAAATAAATCTGAAGCTGATATATTTGAAGCAATTTCTAAAGATAACAGATTGATGCCCAAAACCCAGGATACTTACAGTTCAAGTTAAATAATCTTCTAACTATACCTCAGTTAGCACATATAACATAACATAAACAAATGAAAACATCAGTAGTATCAGTTAGTCACATAAAATGCTTTTTTGCAGAAAATTTTAATATGCAAATGCATTTCAAATGTAGCTTCATTGATCACTTATAATATAAAGGCAAATTTACAATAAAAAAGTCACCCACAAGAATAGCCTCCAAAAGTAAAACTCTCAATTGGCAAGATGGTTCATTTGTTATTATTATCATTTAAGATGCTGAACAAAATGAAACTTATCGAAGATCTCACATATAAAATGGAATTCATCAAAGAGTGTACTTATCTTTTAGAAACTGCAACTTTACTGGATGTAATTTTTAAAGAATTCAGGTTAATAAGGCCTGTAATAAATGAAAAATGGATAAAATTTGTAATACTTCAACACCACAATCTTGTATACGCAATATTTTTACTACTAAGAACTTTGAAAAATGAATAGGATTCTTAGATAAGCTTACTGAAATGCTTCATTTTCTCTTGTTTAAAATGTTATATGACTTTACTTGTTTATTATTTCGATTTAGCTAGGTAAATTGTTAGTTACCTATTTCGATCTCAACAATGGACAAAGGATGGATGAGAAAGAATAGATTATCAGGTGAGTATGAGGCCGGAGTAGACTCTTTCTTGACTTTCGCAATACAAAATGCAAGAGATCCTGAATTAATGTCCTGTCCTTTGTTCAAAATGTGGTAATTTGAGTATGATAAATAGTGATACTATAAGGGCACATTTATGTTGCCATGGAATAGATCTCACATACCATACATGGTTTTTGCACGGCGAAAGATCTCAATCAAAAAAATCATTGAATGATCAAGATGAAGCCGGAAAATGCAATCAGACTTGGGATGCAGATGATCATGTGGATATGGTCCATAATGCATTTAATACTTATGAAGATAATCCAACAAAATTTAGCAAGCTACTTTTGGATGCAGAGAAACCATTATATTCAGGTTGTAGTACATTTACAAAATTATCTGCAACTATGAAACTGTATAATTTAAAGGCAAAGCATGGTTGGAGTGACACTAGTTTCACTGACTTACTTACTTTGGTAAGAGAAATGCTTCCTGATGACAATGGTTTGCCTTCATCATCATACCTCGCAAAGAAATCCTTGTGCACATTAGGGATGACTTATGAAAAAATTCATTCATGCCCAAATGATTGTATTTTGTTCCGCAAGGAGTACGAGGATTTGACTAATTGTCCTACATATGGGATGTCAAGATGGAAGTTAGGAAAAGATGATAAGGAAAATGTCGGTGTACCCGCAAAGGTATTGTGGTACTTTCCACCAATACCGAGATTTTGAAGAATGTTTCAGAATAAGGAATTATCGAAAGAGCTGATATGACATGCAAATGAAAGAAATTGTGATGGTTATCTTCGTCATCCAGCCGATGCACCAGCTTGGAAATTAGTGGATCACAAATGGCCAGATTTTGCTGAAGAATCTAGAAATCTCAGATTGGCCATATCAGCAGATGGTATAAATCCACACAGAACGATGATGTCACGACCCCAAATTAATATCTGATTAATATGAAGTGTGACTGGCACGACTCGATCCCAATGAAAGATGGATCAAGGCGCGAACCGGAAATAATTAAATAAAGAAATGAATTCCAAGATCGATATTTGCTGTAAACTCAAATTATGAACTGACTTTCATTTCTCAAAATATAACTGAATAAATATAGATACCTTAGAATAACAAAAATGTATCAGCGAGTTCAAGACATACTGAAGACTTGACTCGATTAGACTTAATTAGCGGAAGCAACATAGTATAACAAAATACAGGAAATATTCTGAGTCCTGTACAAAACAACTTTCTTTCTCAGCACTTCACCCTGCACCATCAACACTCAACCTGCACATTTAAAAACAAATATGCAGGGCTGAGTACAAGTATACTCAGTGAACACATTGCCAAAATATCATAATATATCTGATATTATGAACATTTCTTAAAACTGCTTTTATTGTCATGCATCCAAGTAAACACACAGGGGTTTTATCTGAAAAGGCCCTATGTTTTACTAAATCATTTTCAGTCTTTACGCGCGCTTTTCTGTTGTATGATCATCCATATCCCAACTGTGTGCCAAGGAATACCTCCGCTCAGCCTTTTCTGCACACGTCGAGGAATAGCTCCGCTCAGCATTTTCCACGAATACATATCTGAACTAAACTCCGAGGAATAGCTCCGCTCAGTCTTTTCTACGGACGTTTACCATCGTCGATGTCTTAGTCAGGAATAGCTCCGCTCAGCCTTTCCCTCTTCCTAATATCACCGACCCAAGTGTACACTAACCTCGGTTAACAGGCTAAGTTAGCACGAGGCCCGATCGATTTAAGAGTTAGAAAGCCCCTTGCGAGCTAACTAAATACGGATAAGGATATCATACAAAACAAACATTTTATGCATGAGAATCATTTATTTGCATCAGAAATAATTAACTGCTGGTGAGTAAAAACTCAAATCATTATTTGGACTAAGAGTCCGTTGAGAAAAAAGCCCACCTTTCACCGAGGTTTTAACACTTGAACTGCAGCAAAAGTTCCTCCTCGTACTTTATCTTGAACTGGACAGCTCGCCTTCATAGAGTTAACATAAAACTGAATACGTTGAACCAAATACGATGTTTGGACTCAACATGAAATTGAAGGCCTATTAGGGTCTAGTATCCGTTCTAAATTTTTCTTGTTTAAGGGTAAATCTTGACCCTAGATCTTAACCATATAAAGACATTCATCGACATTATTTAAGGTATCAAAAATACCTTAACATCATCACAACTAGATTCTAGGAACAAAATCATCGCTAAGTTTGTTGACTAAACAACGTTTGGCCCAACGTCTAACTTTGGAAAATTCTCTGTTTTGGCTCACTAAAGTGTAGGGATTGTGCCATATACCAATGGAAAGCCACAGAAGTCTAGTTTACGGCTAAATTTACGGTTACTCAAGACGATAACTAACGAAAAAGTTATGATCATTTTACTAGAAGGTGGCAGAATTGCCAGAATTTTCGAAAACAAACTCGTGACCTGACTTTGAAGATTTTTCACGATCGATTCAGGAAGAGTTACGGACTGATCTATATACCATTAGAAATCCACGGAATTCTAGAATTTTTAAAAATTTACAGTGGCTTAAGATGATAACAAATGAAACGGATATGCCCGTTTTACTGAAAGGTGGCAGAATTGCCATGACTTCATGAAAACCGAAACATGACCCAACTTTGCCGATTTTTCATAATTTACTCAGAAAGAATTAGAGAATGAGACCTATACCATTAGAAAGCCACTTAAGTCTAGTTTCCGGCAAAATTTACGGTGTGTCAATCCAACGTAAAACGAGGGAGTTATGCTTGTTTAACCGAAGGGTGGCGAGTCTGCCAAAAGTCAAGCGCGGGCGCGCGGACGTGCGCGGCGGCGCTACTGGGCGCGCTGGTGTGCCCCCGCGGGGCTCATGTGCGCGGCGGCACTGCTGGGCGCGCTGGTGTGGCCCCGCGGCGCTCACCCGCCCCGCGGCGCTCACCCCCGCGGCGCTCTCTCCCCCCCGCGGCGCTCTCCCCCGCGGCGTTCTCGCGCGCGCTCGCACGGATGTGAGGCCGAGAACGACGACAACCTCCATGAAAGCTTCAACTCAAGCTTTCATCCCCAAACAAAATCCAAAAATGAAAGCTAAAAACATGCTATAAATCATATACAATTCATTTCTACATTAATCCAACATGCTTCTCAAAGTTTTTGCAACACAAGCATATATATATATATATATATATATACAACAATAGAGAAATGTTGGGAGAAACTTGGAAGAGATGGTATGACTGGAAACGAAGCTTCCGACGACGACGCCGGAAACAAAAAATGGTGAAGAACGGCTGCAATGAGATGGAGTTCTCCTCAACAAATGGCTGCAGCTACAGCTCACTCTCTCTCTTCCTCAGTTTCTCACGCAGGAATGAAGTGAATGGAAGATGATGAAGATGGAATGAAGAGGAAAAATAAAAAGAAGCTGCTGCTATTTTCCTCCCCCTCTCTCTCGCTAGTTTTGAAAAAGAAAAATGAATGGAAGATGATGAAGTATAAGCAAAGGAAAGAGTTGTTGTTTTGGTCTCCTCCTCTCTCAATTCTTTTGAGCTAATAAATGGAGAAGCATGGCCACCTAGAGTAGGTAGATAGATAGGGTATGGTGAAGAGACTGAGGCATGGCTCCCCTTTCTTTTGGTTGACTGAAAAGAAATACCGGTTTTAAATACCGATTGTTAGTCTATCGTGATATTTTCCATCTTCGGAAAAATTCCGAACTAAATCGATATTGTTAAAATAATTCACTTACTTTAAAATAATAGTTATTTGAAATTATAAATTTTTTTTTAAAACACTGCTTTAAAATACTGGTTTTAAATCCTCAACAATTAAAACATCCGAACTAGAGAATATCTAGTTCTCTCGGATTTTAAATCACCCTGTTTAAATTATCTGAATTTAAACACTAATGACTGGAGAATATCTGATTCTCCTAGTCCTAAAAAAAATATTTATCGGAATATCTAATTCACGATAAATACACACCGCAAATTTAAAAGAATAGGAATTGAATTTTATCTGAAATTACAATTCCGGCTTTCCGTAACTAAAAAGAGGATTAAACCCAAACTGAAATAATTAATTCACCTATGGGAATTAATTGATCTTGAATTCCATGAAACTTAAAGGATACTTTCGACCATAATCTGACTGGAAATTACTATACTAAATAGTAATTTCAACAATTAACTGAAATTAAGCAGTAATTATTTTACGGGGTATTACAGATGAGTTCTACATACAGTTGTTGGCCAATTGTACTTATCACATACAACCTTCCCCATTGGTTGTGTATGAAGAGGAAATTTATGATGCTAACTTTGTTGGTTTCTGGACCAAAGCAACCTGGAAATGACATTGATGTCTATTTAGCACCTCTGGTTGATGACTTAAAGAAGTTGTGGGAATCAGGTGTCGAAATGTATGATGCACATCGTGCAGAAACTTTTATACTCAGAGTTGTTCTTCTGTGGACAATTAATGACTTTCCAGCATATGGCAACATGTCAGGATATAGTGTAAAAGGATATCATGCATGTCCTATATATGGAGAAAAGACATTTGCTAGACGTTTGAAACATGCATGGTAACAAGATGTCATATATAGGCCACATAAGGTTTCTACCTCACTACCATCCTTATCGAAGGCAAAAAAAAGGCATTTGATGGCCAACAAGAGTTTGATTCTACCCTAAAACTGTTGAGTGGCCACGAAGTGTTAAAAAGAGTTGAAGTATGCAAATGTGTTTGGGAAAAATGGAAGGGGAACCAATCAACAAAGAAGAATGTTGGTAAATCACCTTGGAAGAAGAAGTCCATATTTTTTGAACTCGAATATTGGAAGCATCTTCACATTCGACATATTTTGGATGTGATGCACATTGAAAAAAATGTGTGTGAAAGTCTTATTGGCACATTACTTAATATTCTAGTAAAAACAAAAGATGGGGTTAATGCGCGATTGGACCTTGTGGAAATGGGTATTAGGACTGAGTCAGCCCCTAAAAAGACAGCAGGAGAAAAGAGAACATTCTTGCCACCAACATGCTATACATTAAGTAAGGAAGAGAAGAGAAAATTTTGCAGATCATTGTTTGGAATGAAGGTTCCCTTGGGGTATTCATCTAATATCTCGAAGTTGGTATCAATGAAGGAGTTGAAACTTGTTGGTCTTAAATCACATGATAACCATACTTTGATGCAACAATTGCTTCCAGTAGCAATCCGTGGTGTGTTGCCCAAACATGTTAGGTATGCTATCATACGGTTGTGTTCATTTTCAACGTGATATGCAACAAAGTGATAGATGTTACAAAGTTAGATGAGATTCAAAGAGCTGTTGTGACGACATTATGCTTGCTTGAAAAGTATTTCCCTCCTTCATTTTTTGATATAATGGTGCATTTAACAGTTCATCTTGTACGGGAAGTCAAATTATGCGGACCAGTTTGGTATAGAGTTTTGTTCAGACTATTTATTCAATGTGCACACGATTGGGATCCCGTCGAAAAATCTTGATAGATATCCGTCAAAGACTTTATCACAACCCCGTGTTCAAACCATCAGTAATGATGAGTGGGAGCAAGCACATCTTTGTTTATTGCATAATGATGCCGAGATTGATCCATATATCGAGTAAGAGTTTAAAACTTATTTTATTTAATTACTTAATTTATTACATTACGTTGACTTCATTTCTATGATTGATTTTAACAGGGAACATAAAAGACATTTGAAGAAAATATTTTCCAACAAACATAAGTCTGAAAAGTGGTTAAAGGATGAGCACAATCGAACACTTATTAGCTGGCTACGTGAGCGTGTAAGTTCTATGATAATGGTTGCAAAATAAAAGAGCCTATATCTAAACTTAAATTTAATTTTATATTTTGTGTTCTAGGTTGCAGCAACTATAACATCATGCTCTAAGAATCAACGTTCTGAAAGATTGAAGTGGATGGCACATGGACCTAGCACTCAAGTTGTAAAATATGATGGTTATTTACTTGATGGTGTGACTTTTCATACAAAAGCACGTGATGATTTACGAACTGCTCAGAACTCAGGTGTAAGTGTAGTTGCAAGGACATTGCAAGTCTCTAGTGCGAAGGATAAAAACCCAATTGAGTCAAATATGAAGTATTATGGAATCATTGATGAAATATGGGCTTTCAACTACCATATTTTCCAAGTTATAATGTTTAAATGTACTTGCGTAGATGATAATAATGGTGTTGAGCATGATGACCTCGGTTATACATTGGTAAACCTAAAAAAAGTTGGATACAAAACTGACTCATTTATTTTGGGAAGTCACGCAGCTCAAGTATTCTATGTTGAAGACCCTGAAGATCCTGAAAAGTCGGTGGTACTTACAAGTCCATCGAAAGAGTACACTGAATACATTAATGATGATGAGTTGGGAGAAATTTCGATCCACCATCCATGTTTTAGTAAGGGATTACCAATAATGAATGTAACTGATGTTGTAGATGAAATTGAACCTCCTTACATTCGTGATGATTGTGATGGAATTTGGGTTGATATTTAATATGGTAAAAGTATTTTCATTTTTTTACTTAGGTTAATTTTTAATTGACATATGTCATACTAATGAATATTATTAACTTATTTAATTTAACTTTTGCTAATGTTTTAGCTTTTCTATGTTTAAACAGGTTTGTGAAGAATATAGATGAAAGCAAAACCAATGATACTGGTATGGAGTCCAAAGATACTCAATCGACAAAATCAACAAGAGGAAATGTCAATTTGGGTAGGCTTTCAAGCCGAAGGGTCAAAGGAATCAAATAAGTGGTTGATTTTAATAAACATGGTCAACCAATTGGTCAAGTTGGGACTAAAATGTAGAGTTATATTGGTATGCTTGCTCGAAAAGAAGTTAAGATAACTTACAAGTCTTGGAAAGTCGTGCCAAACGAGGTTAAAGATACAATATGGGAGCTTGTAAATGTAAGATTACAAACTTTTTTCACTAACTTTATGTTTAATTATTATAACTTTTTAAAATTTATGTTTTGTAGTTGGCATACACCGTTGATCCTAAATGGAAGACATGATGTTTGGAATCTGCAAATACGAAGTGGAGGCAATGGAAAAATACAGTCTTTAATAAGTTCATCGAGCCATAAAAGAATGATACTGACAAAATGAAGTTACCGCCACCTAAGAGTAATATTCTTCAAGAAGATTGGAGTCAATTTGTTATTAGTCGTATGTCTGATGAATTTAAGGTAAAAAAGTAAAATTTCCCTTTACTTTGTGATTTTGTTTTGATACTCACTTGATTGTGTCTTTTTAATGGTGGCATTTTATTATGTAGAAATTAAGTGAGGAACAAAGAGAGAGAAGGATAAAAAATGTATTTCCCCATCGACTCTCTCGTAAAGGCTATGCGGGTCTAGCTGAAGAAATGGCGAGTTTTTTTATTTTAAATCTTATTTTTATTATTTTATTATTCTTGTATTAATACATAATTATCTATGTAATGTTTATACTTGAAGAAGGAAGAACTACGAGGGGATGATGAGATAGACAGAGCTATCATGTGGAAGATGGCACGTTTGCCTAAGGATGGAGATATTGAAGATGAAAACTTGAAAAATACTGTGGAGAAAATTGTAAGACTGACTAATATTTTGTTAACCTTAACATGTGGTTTAAGTTGTTAAACATCTGTGCTCTGCTGTTATAAAATGCTTGTAAGGTAAATGTCTGCTTTTATGTTATTTGTAGATAAATATTTTCTCTTGTTGAATGACAAGATGAATATATATGACAAAAAGAGAATGGAGAATTCAAATCACAAGGCAGGTATGAAGATTTTCTTATCTAAGTACTTGAAAAACCGGAGCATCCTGGTCGTGTGCGGGCAGTTGGACGTTCTGTTACTCCTGCAACATACTTTAACCATCATCGGGAAAGAAGACAAGGCATATATAAAGACCATCTACAAGAGCTTTTGGATGCAAAGAAGTTGATCAAAGAACAAGATTTATGTATAAGTAAATTGAAAACGAACATGGGAGAAGCTTATGCGCGCTTGGGAAAGCTTGAAGCAATGTTCTTGTCGATGAGTCCAATGGATAAAGTGCAAGATGAGAAAGGAAGTTGTTCTGTGATGCTTCAACATTCCAAAGTAGATATATCCATTGATAAGAATGGTGATGATAATGATGATGAGGATATTATCCAGGTTGTTGACCATGAAGTCAATTCTTTACACGTATTCGTATGTTTTTGTCTTTCTGTCAATTGTATACTTGTATACTTAGTGAAGCTTGTAAGAACTATTCATTTCATATTTGAAGTATTATTGAATAAATGGAATTTTGAGCTATAGGGGAAATCTGTGGCTTTGACCGCCGAATCTACAAATGATGTCATCGCTTATGGCACGATTGTCAGTGTTGATGAAAAAACATTACATGGTCGATCAATGCCTAAGAACTGTTATCGTGTGTCAATTGATGAAGCTCTTGATCCCAATTTCTCCTTGCCATTTCCTATCCCAGACGTGTGTGACAATGTTGGTGATGCAATAGGGACCCATGTGGCATGGCCTTACTCTCTAGTAGTGGCACAAGACAAGGTAGTTTTTGGATTTGTTTTCATATCTATATATAAAATTAATTTTGCATTGCACCTTAACATGTGATTGTGAGATTATTAGGGTTCATCAATGAAGAAAGCTACAAGAGAAATAGCTAAAGAAAAAAAGATGATGTGCTCTGCCTCAATGCCCGCACCATTAAAGATAGTACATAGTTATGCTCAGCATGTTCTAGTAAATGAGAAAGGCGTATTCATTGATTTAGATGATGGTGTTTTTGGCCATCAATGTCACTTTTACATCCACTTTGAAGATATCAACCCTTTCTGTCTCTTGGAGCCAATATCAGGCAATTGTATACTTGTATACATATGGTAGGCATTTCTCTACTAGTATTATTATGGCAATTAGATATGGCATGCTTTCATGTTGTTGTGATTTTTGTTTGTAGGCACTTGTATACCAAGATAAAGAAGCAAGACACACGCACAAGATTTTAATTTGTGAATCCATTTGTCATATCATATGTGGGCAATGCAAATATGAAGGAACGTGCAAGTGCAAAACCAAATGAACGTGCTAATGCATTAGCAAACAGGTTAATTAGTGCACTGTCCAACCAACTAGTGCTTGTGCCATGCAATGTCGGGTAAGTTTGTAGATGTAGTAATTCCACTACCAATTTCATGATTTTCATTATACTTCGAGTAATGTGTCATAATTATTTTCTATGTGGTTTAGTGAACATTGGATTCTTACTGTAATCGAACCACACAGAGAGGTTGTTTATTTGCTTGACCCACTTAGTCACCGCATACGTGACGATTGGAGATATGTCGTGAATATGTAAGATCTTAACTCTTTTAGTTATATAATTTCGACTTCTTCATGGAAAACTAAATAATATTCAACAACTTTTGTCGCAGTGCAATGCGTCTGTTCAATGCAAGCTTGGGAAAGAAAGGAAAAACACAACCGACTTGGGAAATTATAAAGGTACATACACTTTTAAAGCATACATTTTCTTAATTTTATTTTATCAATTAGCATTTAATTTTTTAATGTAGGGTCCTCGTCAACCCGATAACAAGCAATGTGGGTATTATGTGATGCGTTATATGAGGGAAATTGTTCAAGAGTTTAAAGCAAACGATGTTAATTCCATAAGATTATT